>OX420936.1:11252500-12502500 GCA_949091785.1 Polymixis lichenea
GCATGATTTTCCAATTCCCAATGGTTTTAACAGCAACTGTTTAGAATTTTGCTTATCGATATTAATTTTATCAAGAGGTAAAATTTGTGAGTTTGTGTGCTACACACTATTAATCAGAATCTAAATAATTTTCAACCTTATTGTTAATCCATTGATACATATGTTTGTATAATTCGTCTGCTCAACAACGTAAACATCGCAATGAATGTTGTGGAACTGTCAAAATTAAAGTATTTTCTACTGGTAGTGTATTATGCAATGCTGATTCTGAATTCTTTCACTAACCGGAAGCTACAGTATTGCCGAGAGTCATAATAAGCACAAGCTTGCTTTACTGCTAATAATAAATTAACTAAGGATTTAATCAATGTATTTGAAAGAACTATTTTGCTATGGGGAATCATTATTATCATCATTATTTCAGCCGAAAGACGACTACTGCTGGACATAGGCCTCCCCCAAGCTCCTCCACTTCGACCGGTTCTGTGCTTCTCGCATCCAGCCGATTCCTACGGCCTTCACAAGGTCATCGGTCCACCTTGTGGGAGGCCTTCCAAGTCTACGTCTTCCGGTACGAGATGTCCGGCCCCATGTTCCCTGCCCACTGCCACTTAAGTTTGGCAATTATTCGGGCTATGCCGGTTGCCTTGATTCTCCTGCGGGTCTCTTCATTCTTGATTCGATCACGTAGGGAACCTCCGAGCATAGGCCGCTTTATTGGGTGACTTTATTTGACCTCCTGATAAAGCCCATTGTGAGCGACCACGTTTCAGTGCTATAGGTCATCAATGGCACCACGCACTAGTCGAAGATTTTCGTCTTGAGACGCAGCGGTATTTGGGACGAGAAAATATAGCGTAGCTTCCCGAACGCTGCCCTGCCGAGTCGGATTCGACGATTGACCTCTTACTCGAAGTTGGACCTACCTAACTGGACAGTTTGTCCTAGGTAGACGTACTCGTCCACAACTTCGAGTGTAGCGCCTCCGATCGTCATGAGAGTGGGCGTTACATGGGCATTTTAAGACCCACTCTTTCGGAAGCTCTACTGAGGTCATCGAGCATTGTACTGAGGTCCTCCATGGTCTCAGCCATGACAACTAACTATGGGGAATATGTCAACACAATAACGTCATATTAGATGTATGTATGTATGATGTATAGAATTAAATGTATCACACATATAATTCTATTTTTGTTTTGAATTTTAGATAAGGTCTGCTATTATCTGAGTGAATGGCTGGTTTTTTTTGAACAGACAGTGTAGTTAGGAACAAACTGAACTTTACTTGAAAATAGTTAGTAACCGGTTATTTGAGCTTTGGCTTTATTATAAAGTTAAAGGCTTTTGTACTCCTAACACTGTCTTATTTCGTAAAATCATAAATAAAGACAAGATAAGATATATAGTCACCATAAACTTATTTGTAGAAAGACTTATTAGTCTTCGTCGTGTGATTGCATTATCTAATATATAGAAAGGAAAAGCTTCATAACACATAAAACACGTCTTTGTCTTAACTTTATGAGTTCTTAGAACAAATATTTTAACACTCACACACATATGAAGTATTTATTTTAGAATATTAATGTCTCTGTCATTAATTTATTTAAATAAACAAACATTTGTTACATCATAACTTCTTTATGGGCAAGATGTATAATATAATATGTCGAGGCCCTTATGTATAATGCTATAAATTTTCACTTTTCCAGGTATCGAATTCCAACGTAAATTAATATGTTTTTTTCCGAATTTACGACAGTTTCAACATCTGAATTGCCCGGTTGTCTATTAATTCATTTGGATCGGTAAATTAGGTAAACTAGCCAGATGATCGCTGCATTAAAAACTTTATCAGTCAAGAAGAGTAAAGAGTTATACAATAAAATAAAACAGTGACGAAGGTAAAACTATACATTGCTAAAAGATGTGGGAAAATTTGGTGCCGATCATAGTTTTTATTATTTATGTCTGCTTGTCTGGATGTATGTTAGGGACTGGATGCGCAAAAACGGCTGAAAAGATTTCGATGAAATTTGGCACATAAATAAATAACACATAGGCTACTTTTAACCCCGGTTGTACGTTCCCGTGGGATATTTTCCGACATCCATGCGAGTGAAGCCGCGGGCAAAAGGATCTCTATAATAATGACTTGCAGCAGAAGTGCTTGTTACACCTTCGTCTGTTGTACTACGCCTCGCCGGACAAAAGCGTGTGATACATACATACATAATTTTCAATACTGATTTTCACTTTTGAATGTCTCACACGTTCAAACCAGCAAACTAGCATCACATTGTGGGAGATTAGGTAACCGTTTTTCCTCGAGCTCGGCAGGGTTTTCGCAAGCGCGTTGCCACACTGAGTCTACGTTAATTGGCGTGGCCTATAGCACATTTATCCAATACCACACCGTACTGGGAGTGTTAAATTTAATTTGGTAGGGTTACCGTCACGTGATGTTTGAAGTTTTAGCGTTAACTTGGTCACCGCGGCTCGATCAAGCGTGCAGATCGATGATTGTCGTAGATTTCCGCTTCGCAATTAGGCAAATGTTTACTTTCAGTTTTTATTTATTCACCTATTGAGCAACTTAACACCTACTCCTAGATGTGCTAATAATCTAATTAGTACAACAATAATAATTTTACGTAATTAAGGTATACTCAACTTACTTGTGTTAAAGGCATTTTTAAAAAAACAGAACATCATCAGTAAGTAATCCTTCAATAAAGCTTACAAAGCATATAACTTATTGCAAACAACTGGAAATATAAAATAATTATAAAAACATGCACTAAAAACGATAATACATTGAAGAAAATAATGCACAAATTAAATTATGGAATATTAACAAAAGAAAAAAACAATTGCGATTTTTTAAATCTTAAAATAATATTTAAAAAATAGTGGCCAGTATGGGAAGAAGAAAAAAAAACAAAAGAGTGTTTATTCAAAAATACATGTCAGATTTTTTGTCTTTGGTAGGTATGCATGATTCCATTCAACTTTTTGCGGTCATATAAGAAAAACAAATAACATTTGGGTGGGGACTCACCGAGTCACGTGATGTGATAGCGGTTGCCGGTTGCCCAAGACCCGCATGCACGTAAACACATTAACTTACGTCACCGAAACATACGCATAATGCGGAAACATTAACGTGCGAATCAGCCTTTATGCACACAGTAAAAAGTACTTAACGATTGGTAATTAATCTGTTGTCAAACAGTTTGTACTTAACGGCGCAAGACACGTCGGGACAAAGCAGAGTGGACGTGATACGATAGCGGTTCTCCTGACATCATTTCTCATCTGAAGACAGCCCACGCAACCAGCGATGCGACGCTCTGCTTACTGTCACCACCCAGAGTCACTCATATGCGACCTTTTCGGTGATTCCAGTTACTGCGTAACAAAACGAAGCGGCGCCACTTGCCAATCTTATTCGTCTAAACTTCCGTGTCAGATTAAATTAAATCTAACATACAGCCAACCTACATAATTAAAATAGAATATGTATTGTGAAAATTAATAGGTTCTTCAGTGTCTGTTTGGCTGAAAAGCACAAATTATTCTTAGAAAATGATATAAAGACGTTGTATGTGATCTACTATGTAATTATCTTTCTTTGCAGTATAAAACAAAACATTAACATCGCTTAATGGCGTACGAGCTATCCATTTGTCTTCAAAATGAGTTTTGAATTAATTTATTTATGAAATTGAGATTAAAAACTCAATTATATTTTTCAAATACAGAACAGCGTAGTCAATTTAAAAAGTAAACAAACGTCTACGTGGTAATAAGTTGTTGCCAAAAATACTAAAGCACGTTTTCAAATAACAGAACAAGTTTCTTAAATCATGTCGCACTACTATGTTCAAATGTCAACGATTAATTAATTTATGATATAATACCGGCAATTCAGTTCAACTAGCCCATATACGGCATATGTAATATGAAAGAGCAACATACGCGTACTACATACTTAGTTGTTTCCTGACATTATAATTACGATAATAACATATACGGTCCACATGTGTATCGTAGTATTGAAGAAGCATTCAGGATGTAGTCAGTCTAGATGTAAAGGTCGACAGGTGTCCGGCTCGTGAGGTCATCTACGTGCGTTCCAATCACGTGCTCAATTTTTTGTTGTTCCGATAATATTCAATTAAAATCGGAACATGAAAATTAGACCATCATTGCTATCAACGATGGAAAATTGGACATACTTTTA
The DNA here is from genome assembly GCA_949091785.1 of Polymixis lichenea. Taxonomy (NCBI): domain Eukaryota; kingdom Metazoa; phylum Arthropoda; class Insecta; order Lepidoptera; family Noctuidae; genus Polymixis; species Polymixis lichenea. The sequence goes on from OX420936.1 coordinate 11,256,750, forward strand.
TCATAAAACAAAATTAAAATAAATACATGATGACGCAATGATTTTTGTCTTTTTTCGTAAAATCTTGTAAAAAATTGCATGCCTTAAAATGGTGATTAGATATATTTTATTTATCACGTTTGAAAGGTTATTCATATTAATGCTTAAAAAAGAAAGTCTCGCAAAAAGAGGTTGCATTCTTTTTTAAACGACCACAAACAATAATGGTTCACCTACCTCTAAATTTAAATATCTGTATACATTACGTGAAAAAGATAGCAAAAAAGCGGCTAAATAAAGTTTAACGTGAAATTAAAAGCAGGTATTCTGATTTAAGTACCTACAATATTTCTACCGAATGTTTTGTACGAGCACATGCTTTGGAAACTGAGTACCAATATTCTTTATAACTCGTAATTTTACCACAAAATTTCAAAAAAATGTTTAATATGGGAACTAGACCAGAGTTGTAAAAGTAGCTAAGACTCAAAATTTATAAATTATTAGTAAATAGGAATATAAAAATTCTGTGTGATTTATGCCTGCCAACCAAAGACTCCTGAAATATCAAATAGAAACGAGTTTCGTTAATTATATTAAAATATTTTATTAGTTAAGCACCTACTAATATCGCATAATGGGGCTTTGATCACGCTTTTTTAAGTACGTTAAAATTCAATTTTGTAAAACAACGAGTCGTTTCAATAATATTAAATGTTCAATGACCCTAATCTTGTACCTGCCGAACCCTTTTTTTAATAAAATGTAATCAAAACTTTAGTAGGTATAGTGTTGGTATACCCTGACCATAAAATCTATTAGTACACTAGCTTCTGCCCGTGGCTTCGCCCGGGTGGATGTCGAAAATTATCCCATGGTCATGTACATGCCAAGATAACTAGTATCCAATCATCCAAATCCATTCAGCCGTTAAAGCGTGAAAAAGTAACAGACAAACAGATAAAAATGCAAATATTCTTTTTTTTTATTAAACAGGTATTTACGATTTTAAATGTCTAACTTTACAATAATAACAATATATTTCAATATTATTATCATTAATTTGAAACACTAGCGCGGCCCATTGCCCACGTATTACCTACATCTTAGCCAAGGTATTTGTAACTTACAAATTGTAGTAACTTTTAAGCGGGTGGATCGATTTAAATGAAATACATACTGAAATAATCATACCTGAAGATACGGGTTCTTATTTAACTTCAAATTCTTTATAGACCAGAGCCAAACCGTTTACTTACCGTAATAGACGATACATTTTTAGCAGTAGGCGAGTGGCCGGAAGATGTAGTTAATGGTGTGGGTATGTAATGAAGGCAAAATCGACCCGACTGAAGGAAAGTTCCGATTGGCATTAAATCAGTTTTGAGGGGTGGATATAGTTTTTTTGTGATTTCCGGCTAAACTATACATCCTATCGAGAAAACAAAATATAGAAGTTGTAGAGATAATAAAAAAAATCTAAAATTTTGTTTTGGACGTTATTCATCATAACCTCAAAATTATCGTATGATCCGCTCGAGGATACAATGTACACAATCATTTATTATTTCGGACGTTTTATGGGCATACACAAGGTGGACGCGCTTAGGTGTAGCCCACGAAATTCAAATTTTCTTCCGTTTTTTTTAAATTTGCAATAGGTACAGTGTCAGGTTGTATAATTATTAAAATTTACTGACCTGCACCCTAATTGCGTAACTCACGATTAATCGTAATCTGTTTAGTTTTGAAACAGATGACTAATCCATTGCTTTATATGTTCGTAAAATGTGTCTGCTCAACAACGTAAATAACGCAATGAATATTGTTGAACTGTCAAAATGAAACCGATTACGATTAATCGTGAGTTACGCAATTAGGGTGCTGATGTAGTTATAGTTAACTAGATGACCTAGTTCGGATGCAGATAGTCCCAATATTACAAACTATATGCCATTACTTGGTGTATCTTGTCATTGTTCAATTTTGTAATACGTGTTCTTATTTCGGTGAATAAATATTTTATTATTAAGAAAATTTGAATTTCACGGACTACCCTAGTTGGCGCTTCCACCTTACTGCCGTCTGTTGGGACAGGTCAGCTCAAAGCTGTAATGGCTCTTTCTTCAAAAGGCTTTTCCAGACGGTTCACCCTTGTTTGATGGAACAACGTTTGATATAATATTACTAAATCGAATTTTAGTTGCAATAAAGTCATTTCGAAGAATTATTCATTTGACCGAATAATTCATTGGTAAATTTTTATTTAGCGTAATTATTTATTTGAACTAATTTCATTTGAAAATTCGTTTCTGTCACGGCTCCGGCGCTGCGGGGCTACGGCGGTCCCTCGCGAGCTTGAGCGGCCGCCTCGCCCCTCCGCGCCTACGCGATTCTAAATTACACTCTAGGGGTAGGGCAGACAAGACTGCGTGGAGTCGGATTTATAGCGATTCGTTTCTGTCAACCTGAAGAACCTAGTTTTTTTTTTTTCACAGTAATTATACAAATTTGGGGTTGCGAAAGGATTCAGTGTTGCGTTGCGTTGCGTTGCGTTGTGTCGTGTTGCGTCGCGTCAACCGGTGCGAGTACGAGGGATGGTTCGCGTACTAAATGTGTCTGTCTAGCTAATTATTACGTACGCCTACACAACAAGCCATGGGCAAGAGGAGAGGATTTCCTTTATTCGATAGTATACATTTTGGGAACAGCGATATTAAAATAATGCTAATATTGTCTGAACATTATACCTTTTGATCATTAGCGCAAATGTTGTTATAGCAAATAAATATTCGATGAACTGAAAATTCTGTCAAACGATATTATACAAAGTGATGATTTTCTTAAACGTTGTTCGATTTAGTAATATTATATCAAACGTTGTTCTATCAAACAAGGGTGAACCTTTCCAGACGTGACCCTGCATTCTTAGACCCATATAAAATTCATATAAAATAATGTTTGGACTGTAAAAGAGACCATGACCTCCAAGTTTGTTTTGGCATTTTTTCTCAGGGATCAATGAGCTGGGAAATGCCGGCGCCATATAGTTTAAAAAATTTTGACCAACAAATTATTGACGTGTAAAAGTGTCTTACAAGATCTACTTACATAAATAAACATTTCATTTCATTCATACTAAACTTCCAAAAAGTAAGAAAATCTCGATTTTTGTCAAGTTGTAAAAACAGTTTAATAATAATTTCAATAAAGATGTTTTGAATCTAACATGCAGTTCGGGTAGGTACCTGCCTACTGCCTACCTTTAGGTTTAGGTAGCAAAACAATTTATAAGATCTTTATAGTCCTTTAAATTATGATCAAGATGGGTATAATTTACTATTTAGATATCTATACTCTTGTTTTTACTAACCATCTATTTTTATGAAGTCACGGTTTTTATTAAATAAATTAGGTACTATTATGATTAACTGACATTAAATATACCGTGATTATTTTATTTTTCTTGGTCTAAAGCACTAATGTCTAAATAAATACATTCGGTATTTAAACTTTTTACTCCGTAATTACGCAGTTCATAGCACGCGCTGCATGGCAAGACATGTCTCACATAAACTTGACGTAACCGTGACACATGTCGTATTATTGTAGTTAGTACGTGATAGACTTGCAGCATTCGTGTATTAGTCGTGCTGTAAGGCTTACGAACCGACTCATCTAATAGCCATTCCATTAAAATGGCCTTTCTGACCTTATTCATAAGGGTTTATTCATCATAATTCTTGAACATATATCTGTTAATGACTGATTTTATCCAGTTTCAGACATTTACGTTTAAACAGCTTTTTGCGTTTATAGGTGTAAGGGGAACGCTTCCGAAGCCAGAACGTAGGTTATACAGGCTAAGTTTTTAACCAGTGCGCAAGCTGTAACCATAAATTCAGCACATCATTCTAGATCCTCTAGCGCAGAAATTTTGCTTTGGTTTTACAAAAAAAAATTACCTGTTTCATAGAAAAGTGCAATACCTACGCGGTCAAAATGTATGGAACAGCTGATTTTTTTTTTGTATTACCGACGAAACATTTCTACGCCTACAGTTTGCGCACTGGTTAAAAACTTATCCTATATACAACCTAAATGCAAACGGATACCAATAACCTTTTACCTTAAATTGGTTATTTTGCATCAATTTAAGACGTTTGACGCTTCTGTAACGTTTCTACTTGTTTTATTATGGCGGCGCTTTACAAAGGATGCCTAAACCTAAAGCCGCCGCCTGGACTTGGGGTCGAGCGCGGTTATGCGTGAGCCTATCAGCTAAATTTTTATTTTTAAATACATTGCTTGCTAGATTTGTAAAAAAAATGTTTTTAAATGTGTTTAATCTCAAATAATGGGTTCATTTAACTGTTCTCACACCATAGTGTAAAAAAAATGTGTTGCTTATGCCCGCGACCTTGTACTTATGAAATTTTGGCCCTCGACCCACTGCATCGCATCGCATCGTCCACCCGCGTTTAACTTCGTTATCGCTTTTTGACTTTTTTGTTTTGCGCGGCTCCTAAGGGCGCGTCATTTTAAATAGCCTTCCCCAAAGAAAACAATTCCGACTAGTAGTTCCAGAGATAAGCGCGTTCACAAAAAAAAACACTTCAGCTTTTATTATATTAATACCTACAAATATAAATATTTACATGTAATTAAAAAACTTGATTTGAGCAAAAAACCACTACCTACTTACTAAATCTTGCCTTCCGCAGGCACTTATCATTTTTACAAAAAAAAAAAGAAGAAAATAATCGTGCAGGAAGTAAGACCCAGTCAAAGATAATTAAAACTTTAATGCTGAAATTCACAAGCTTACAATTATCATTATCATTAGCTGCAAAAACTACCGCCGTCGGTACTATATAGGTATAAACTTTGTACTTGCATCCAATATTTTAACTGATCCAATTAATTGCACTAAATGTGCACTTAAGCATCTACTTGTAAGTAGAGACTAAAATTATAAGTGCATCGTCAACTACTGTCATTATACACAATCACTTTTAATACTGTTTTTTATGTATCGCGTTCATTGTTTGCCAAAGAAATAATTGCAACAATTTTAAGACAGAAATCGTGAGTTCAAATACTTACATTTAACTTAATATCTAGGACAAATGGCTTACTTTAATCCACGGCTTTCAACCACTAGTCGAACAAATAATCCGAGCCTTTCAGTCCACTGACCAGAAGGCCAATTCTCGTATATATGTAAAAACGTTCAAAATCTAGTCGCAGTCTTATCTAGGCGACAATCAAATGTCAAAAACAGGTCAAAAATGTATGGAAACTCGAGGTATTTTTGACAGGCTGAGACTGAAATCAGACTGAGAACGTTCTTAAAATTATGATAATTGCCCCTCTGGACATTCGCCTGACCTTAGTCATTGCTTATCCATTTGCCAAAAACGAGACGAACTTAGCCGAACACCTCATGCGTGGCTGTCCCATTCTGTGCAAATCACATGACTATTTACGCAACCTTCTCAAACGAACAATGGCTGTTGGAATAAATCTCGAGTATCCTAGACCACTTACGTTCAGATAAATTGTCTAGATAAGCCAATTTACACTTACTAACTAGAAACTTTCGGATAATATGAAAACTTGTGTCTAATATTAAAGTTCCCGATTGAGGAGGATACCGCACGGGTCGATCGAGGGTCAAGCTACGCTTGCCGCAGGTGGTATGTGGATGGGCGACCATCCACGAACCGGGACATATCGTAACATATCGTGACTCCTCCATGCCTCGAAAAGTACGTTAAGCCGATGGTTCCTGCTGTTATTTGTACATCTTTGACAGTCGGACAGAAAATCTTGAAACATTTTTTTCCGAATAACGTTAATGTGCTTCGTAAATTAAGTTCAATTTCGTGTAATGGGACCAGCATAGAATGCATAAATTGAACCGACATATTTTGTCTTCAAGTCACATCAAGTCCAACTATTTTCGCTGAAGTTTCGCCACATTTGACCTTGTCCAACTTACAGTACAGTAGCGATATCCATTTTGGGTATTCAAACTTTTTAGTCACGTAATACTGTTGACCACACTTTCGCTTGGGTGCGTAATGTTATACAAATGATAAGAATTATACATACATCTACACAAGTACGTTATACACGTTTTCTTATTGTCTTTTTGACATTGAATTCGTTTGGGTATAATTAGCTACTTGAACAACCTCCAAAAAGCTCTTCCTTCGAGTTTTCAGAACATATCTGGAATATCGGAAGCAATTATTTTGGAGGATAATGGCACTTTAATTCATGATGGTTACTTTCGGCTTTGTAATGATATGTTTTGCGAAACTTGAGATTTTTCATCGATAAGACTTAATATCGTGTACTAGCAGCGGCACGAGGTTTCACCCGCAAAAGTCTCGTACCCCGTTGTAATATCGGGATAAAAAGTGAAACAGTATCCTATTTATTGATTTAGGTTGCAAAATATCTGTGTGCCAAATTACATCCAAATCCGTTTAGCCATTTTTGCATGATTGGATAACAAACATTTAAACACACATTTTCACATTTGTAATATTGTACATTTATTATATACAGTATATTAGTAGGATACAATTGATTTTTATACTGCTAGTGAATGCAATTACATGATAAAAACACTAATTAACCTACTTATCAACTTAATGAAAAGTTTTATGGCAATTGCATCGGCATCGGCATAGGCATAAAGCAGTTGTGTAACGACAAACGCCAATGAAACATGCTTCAATATAATTAAACAATGTAGGACATTTTCCGATGACTGTCGAAGACAATTTATATCTTTGATTCATTAATTCATCTTGTTACGTAGATATGGGTTTCACACGTCATTATCTATTGGTGCAAAGGGACTTGAAATGGCTACGTAATAAACAATGTATGATATTGTATGCTTGACATCTACGAATGGCCTACAATCTAAAAATACGCCGAATGACTGATGAGCCAGTTTGGCGTTGTTCACATTTATGTAATGGTGTACGCGAAATCCGGGACTGTGAAAGTAACAAGTTGACATTTAGTCATATCGTGCAAGTTGCCAGCTGACTGCGACCGGTTGCTGCTCCTTCCAAGGCGAGAGGAACAAAAAATAACTAGCTATACCACATGCCATACGTTACATAAATTATGTATTACGTTGAGCACTCAAAAATAAAACCCACCCGTAAAAATACTCTAATTGGAAGTTAAGCTCTACATTTAACTAACTATTTTACAATCACCCGCAAAATTACATCTTATCTTAAAACGTGTATCATTGTGAATGTTAAATTGGCTAAAACTTACCTCAAGACCAAACATAAGCAATAATTATCTGTAACTTTGTTATTGTTGGTCCTTTACATCGTGTCACACGAAAATCCTACTTACGTGACTCCACACGTAAGTAGGATTTGAAGAATGCTTATGGTATGATCTGTACGAGACAATATACTAGCTTTAGTTTGCTTGTGTCTTGAATTTTTTTAGTACATTTGTATTGAAAGAGTGTCAAAAACTTTAAAAAGCAAAGAGTAATCGTTCATAAACCGTTTCTTACAGCCAAAAAGCCCGAGAGAACGGTGAAACCATTTGTTTAATACGTAAAGAATTGTTGTGCAAATTAGATAGTTTCTCACGTATAATTGTTTTACTTTCTTTCCCGTCTAATCATCTCGTACGTAGTACATCTACTTTATCGAGATGACCATGATTTAGCTTAGTACCAAGACAAATGTTCGTGAGTTCGTGAATAACATTGTTTATGTAATTACTCAGTACGTTTTGTTTTATATTTTAAATGTTTATTTCTTAAAAAAACGTGATGCCATCATCATCACTCTTTCGCCTTTATCCGATTTTTATGGGGTCAGTTTTGTGGTTTAATAAGAGGTGCAAGGGACGCTCGCCACGGTTTCCGAGCCACGGAGATCCTTCCCCCGTGCCCCGGAAAGCACGCTAAGCCGTTGGTTCCGGCTGTCATTCGTGGTTCTTTGGGATACGTTACGGGCCGTCAGAAGCCCGAAAGTCTGACAACCAGTCTTTACCACTACCAGGGGTACGGGTTGTTCGAAAGTGATACCGAAGCCCCTGCCACACATGCAACGGAAGGAACACGGTCAGTTAAAGTCTGACACGCTCTCCAGCTGAACCCAGAGCGAGAAAAACAAAACCAGTCCTTACCAAGGGTTTACCCTAGACTGTGGAGGTCAGATGAGCAGTCGCTCCATGTAAAATACTGGTATTTAGCTGTGTCTGGTCAGACTGGAAGCCAAGCCCTAACATAATTAGGAAAGGGCAAGACAGATGAGATGATGATTTGGGATCGGCGCAATATGTATTTTCTTCCATACTTCATTATTAGTCGTCATTTCGATCCCCTTTCCAGCCATAACGTCTTTCACACAATTGGATATATCCTTCTATAAGTAATGTGTATTTTAAAAATCTATCAAATTCTTGAAAGAATAACATTGAGTGTAGGTCTGTAACAGAAAAACCATAAATTTGCATTATTTGAAACCGAACATGATTTGGTTTTTTTTTTCATAAAGTAAAACTAAAAAGAAACATTTTTGAATGGATTAGACCTTTTAAAATACACGTAATTAATTGTTTGCCATGTCAATGGCCCTTCACTTTACAATGTCATCGATTATTTGAAATCAAATTACGGTCAAACAACTGGCTTTTATTTTTTTTAAACATACAATAGGTATTATAGGACACAAAACCGTAACTCTATGTGTAGGTACTTTAGTTCATTTTAAACTTCTCATACAACTAATGATTACTATAAATATAAACAGACACTACATTTATAATGTGAGCATTAAGTTGAGCATAACTGTCAGAAGCAATTCAATCCGTGAGAGCAATCTGAGATGTCTCAAATGGATTTATTTTGATGAAGCTTTTTGTAATGTCAATGGCTTCGGGAGTAGGGCTGTCAAGCCTTGATTTACCTTCTATGTAAGCAAACGTGTGTGTCCATAAAAAAAACAACTATTTAAAACTTGTAGATAATACAACATAGATAATAATATAAAACTGAAAGATTATTTTTGTCGAAATCTTTCTTTGTTTTAATCTGCTTAAAGTTTCTATCAATTACTTACAATTTCAAGCTTGTCATTGTAACCTTTAACGACGTGGAATTTTGATTAATTGGTTTCGGACCACTGAACCCTATGTGAATAGAAAGTAAGATGTATGGTTTAACGGGTAAGATGTCATAAGAGATCATAGATAAAAATGAAAGCATATTTGTGGTTGTTGGTTACCCTGCGGTCACGTGGAAGAAAATTACGCTTCCTATATGAATCGATATTGCATCGTTGGTGAAGTGAGGTAGTGATATGAAATAAAAGATATAAAGGAAATTAATCTGGAAGCTGATAGTTACAGCCAATCATCTTTATGGGATAGTATATCAGATTTCTTTGAATAAATTATGTTTGATGAATAACGGTAGAAATACATAAATTTTTATTAAAGTTGCATTGTATTGAAATATCTTGAACGTTGACGTTCTCAAGGGTTATAATGTCCAAACAAATCACGAACAAGAATGATGGGTACTTAAGAGACAAACGTATTATTTAGCTGTCATAAACTAAGTTCAAAATACCTTGAACTCGGACATAGCGTTGGGTTTAAATGTAGGTTAACGACATATTAATATTACTAGTTTCATACTTAAGTGTTCATCACAACATGACGACTTACGGTGGCAGACGTAACTTGAAGTTATTTCCATGGTGACTGTTTTGTTGTTATTTATGTGGAGTTTTCAACTTTTATTGATCTACATTCCAAGTATTTATTTACATCCAAAACATACAATTAATTTAAAACTGTGCACCATATTCAATGTATGTTAGCTGTGTTCTTCACTTTATAGTGATGCATTGGTATGGATTCAATTGAGATAACATTGAAAATGATAACTATGGATTCTCCAACGAATAATAATATGCTTTTGATGATAAAGAAAATTCAAGCACGTTGCACACTAACGATGTTGACATGACTGAATATTATTCAGAATTCAAACAATTTCGAATCATCGATACGACGATGAAGACGAACATATTCACGTTTAGAAAAAAATTGCCAGTATTACATACTCTTATTTAAAAATACTTATAAATCCATATCTTTGTTTCAGATTACGACGAAGTCTGCTGCTTTTAGCAGCTGTGTTAGCGGTACAGACGACCGCACAGAAAAGCAAGTCAGACGACAGCAACGTGCAAGCAGTGCCGAGTGACCTCCGGCGAGCCGTCAGCGAAGCACTCGCTTTAGAAAAGAGATTTTTATTAGGAGCTAATGATGCGTAAGTAGCCCATACATAGCCTGTCTAATTCTGGACATTGGCCTTTTAAAATTCTTTAGGAAGTGGTCTTTAAGCGCTCTTCTTACAACCTTCGTCAGTTGGTTTATGGCCTCGTAAACGTATAAAAGAGCTAATTTGGTAGATAAGTTTTGGAATTCTCCAGGCACGACTGGAAGGTTTAGCGGCTATGTTAGCGGTACAGACGAGCCCATAAAAAAGCAAGTGCAAGCAGTGCTGGGTGACCTCCTCCGTCAGCGAAACAATCGCCTTAGAAAAGAGATTTCTATCAGGCTAGAGATTTATATAATGCTTAAGCACCATTTTATCAAACGTATGTAAACGTATACAAGACATAAAGTTATGGAAGAGATTTTAAAAATCTATTGTGAATAGTCCACGGTCGCTTCAAGCCCAAGGCTCTTTGCGACCTTTGTTGATCTATCTATTATACCTTTGTGCGCACACTTATCAAACAAACGAGCCTTCTTTACCGGCCATATGTTCATATTTGCGATCCTTATTAAAACTAAAGCACTCTACAACACACCAAACTCATTTGAAAAATCTTTACCTTAAGGCCTTTCCAGTATTTCTATATCCAAAGCTCTCCTAACATTTTTACTTTTACAGCCACAACTGCTCGTCAGATGAAGATGAGTTCAGCAGGATACCCTGCCCGCCTAGCAAATACCGCAGTGCGAGCGGAGAGTGCAATAATGTACGACACAGACCGTGGGGTCGGAGGGGAGACGTCTTCCTCAGACTACTGCCAGTCAATTATATTGATGGTAAGCATTCCCTGTACAAATTTTATATAGCGCCGTAAAATTGTATACGGTCCAATTGTAAGCATCAGATCTCGTGATGTTTCTTATCTTGTTTATGTTGAATCTAACTGAAAAAACAAAGCACATTCACACATTTCATGAAGTTCTTCAATTATTCCAGCAGACGTACCTTATAATCTCATAATTATTTATAACATTGCAACGGTTCCAAAACCAAACAACTGTTTATTTTATAGTAACATCCAATTAAAAGTTAATTTGCAGTCGTGAAATTTAATAAACAATTATTCAATTTACACCCAATAACAGCTTTGATGATCCTCAAAAATAACGTAAAGATTTCAACTTAATGACTTTATTTATAGTTTCCTTTGCAAAAACTAGCCATAAACAGTTATTTGAATCATAAACTCCATATTAGGAAGTAGCGTAGGTATGTAACCGATAACCTTTGTTTCCTCAACAATTAATTTATAAAAACACCAAACAATTGTCCAATTTGGTTAAGAAACAATCATAATAGTCGTTTTTATGATAGCAGGTACTGCGATGTCCGTAATTATTGTAAGACGGCGTATTATTTTAACAGATACGTTTAAATTGCTAACATCAACGTTGAGCAAATCACTGACGTTCACGCCTGTAGGTATTATGCAATTAGATATACATCATAACAATCTGCGATCAATGACAAAGCCTCCCATTATTATTGCACATTGAAAGAATACGCAGACGGCAAAGGTTGAGTTATTAACGCCTCGTGGGCCCATCAGGCTTATTAGCTGTTTAAAAATTTCACGACTTCATAATTTTAACTGACTGTACATACAATAGAAGAATTGTATTTTGTTGTGCTATACATCTTACAACATATTGCTGTCAAAACTTTTAACTTTGGCTTAACGCGTTCAGTATTTATCCAATCAATATATGCCTCATTCTCCGTCTACTCCGTCTTTGAAGTTTATAGCTTTTCGATAAATAGGAATTCATTCAGTAGTCATAATTAAAACAGTATGCATATAGGTAAGTGAAAAGCGCAAATACGTAAACACAATTCGAAGCGAATGACTCCAATTTAAATCTTTATTTTACTGCAATCTGTCTGTGTCCTTGCTTGTTCTTCCCGATTCATTGACGATTATTTTAATACTTTCGCTTACTTTAATAGTATCATCCCTAATTACTTCTTTCAAGTTCTTTCCTTGTTTATCTTCATCTGCTCATAAACCTCTAGATATGTAGCTGTCTAGTTGAGAAGTTATTCTAATTTTATAAGGAAAACAATATCAGTACAAGTAGGACTATTATTCGTAATCATTCAACGGTTTGTCATCACGACTTGCACACTCACACTTTAGGCTTGTTTAAAGAATTTGTTCGCACTGGGATTTTCTAATAACTTTGGATTTACCGATCTCGGTGACAATTTGCTTACGAATTCCGTGAATTGATCATACTTTGTTAAACCAAACGTGGTTAAACTTAGGAATGACGTAAGTGGGATATAAATAAATGGTTGTAGGTGTACATACGAATAGGTTCGGCTCAGAAAATTGCAATGAAGAATCGACAAAAGCTACATGCAAATGTGAGTATTTGATATATTGGCGTAATTATTTTAAGGCAGAACTATTAATCAAACAAAAAGCCAGTGAAAATCAGTCCAATTTTATTATGTTTAACATTAAATTAGAATCGCGACGATAACCGAATTGAAACGTACTGGATCATAAAATTAATTGAAATTATTTTTTGCTTTTACTCGTAAAAGACTCGACTATCTATAATAGTTCGGTCATTATTTTATATCTATCTACTGAATACATTATACCGGATTTATGCACAGTTCAGAGAGTCGATCTAGTTGAGGTCACATTGAAATCGGAAGTCACGAACTATAGAGCTGCTATTGTAGAAATAGTATTTGATACGGTTTTCTTGCACGGTCTTTATATTGTAAATTATGCTGTAGGCAATCGCGGAAACGAAATGGATGAATAACATGAACATTTAATTCATATCGATGTATAAGTTTCATACTTCTCGGTCCATTTGTTAGTATTAGGCTCTTCAGAGCGCAACTGATTAAAAGTTAAAACAAAGTTCGAGGTTCGATGCACTCTAACTACTTCAAAATGATTGAACAGTTGATTATCTAACTGAAGACATCTTGGACTTAGCTTCCGATCTTTTTCAGTTGCATCATCAATGTTTACATCGTATCGTAAGTTACGACAATCATTTGCAGGATTCATAGAAACAGAATGTTGATCTTTGTATAAATACACATCTGCTTAGTGCTTATGTCATGACGACAAATAAAGCTGAATAAGTATTCTTGGTTGCTTTGCCATTGAGTGTTTCTTATATCTCTGTTTTAATTTCTGTTGCTGCTCGTAAAACTTCTTATCGGCTTTTAATATTCTCTGTGGAACTGGATATTTAATTTACTCAAGATATAAACCAGTGCAGCTTTTGTCTTAAACATATGTGAGTACTATGTAGATACTATGAAGCTAAAGTTTACTGGGTACGTCTTTCATTGATCACTGTTCTCCCATAGCTATTTTCACTGTAATTTGAAAACATTGTAAAAGCCTATTTTTAAAAGAGTAACCGTGGAGTGAAGCGCCAATTTGGAACCGTGCACCTAGCTTCTGACGTTTCATAAGTGCTCTTGCAGGTTTATGTGAAATAAAATATTATGATTTGATTTGATTGACTTGAATATGTCCTGGCGGCTGAGAGTAGGTATGTCATGCTTAGTCTAATGTCTCGCTGATAGTGGCGCATTTGTGTTGGATATTTAGCTCCCTTAAAAATGGCTGAGCTTCCGTGAGCAGGGACTGGCAAACTCTTAGCTACCACGGCTTATCCTTAATTTGGTTTTAATGTCTGAAATGTTTTTTTGTTTTCTTTTTATTATCGAAGTTTTTAACATTCTGCATCTTTCTGACATGTATAATTTCAACCTGAATGATCTAACCCTATTTTGATTTAAAAGAGTATCCGCGGAGTTTCTTGCCCGTTCTTCTCCATAGGTAATCGCTCTACTTCGCTTTGGAATGGGCAACTAGCTTCATCTTTCTGAGTGACCGATCGCTTGACAATTCAAAATTGCCTGTAATTGCTTCATATGAAATAAATGCTCTGAATTTGATTTTGAGCTTGACAAATAGGTTCTAAAAATTTAATAACTGATGAATCTACCTCACGTAAAACTTTCTTGTTCAGATCACGACATGACAAGACATCCATGTTGCAACCTTTAGAAAAACGAAATAAAAGAAACATGACATACCTAGTTATATATGTAATGAAGAGATGAAACCAGATAACCATTAATTAAATGGAAGTAATTTGTCTCACTCGAGTCACGGAAGCAAACGCATCACAAACAATAGAAACGGTTTCCAACTACTGAAGATATATATTACCTATATCTACTATTAATTCATAGCTAGTTAGTATTTTTCGAACGTAGATAGTAATCTATCGATGCTCTTCTATATTTTTCTTTAAGATTAATGGTCGTCATAGACTAAAATCGTATTGTAAATATTTCTTCATAATTGAACCGAATTACATGTTTTGCGTTTAAAATAAAGCTGGGAAACGTGTTCTTTATCATGTTTATGATAATTTTCCAGAAGATAACTGTTAGAGAAAGATTTATTATTGCACAATTTCGACCACACACCCTACTTCAACCGTCTAGCTTCAGTTTAAACTTTATTACAGGTTGGAGTGCCTCTAGGGAAGGACCTTTATTATATAACCTTTTCCAAACTTTCAAAGGAATATGAAAAAGGAGGCTATACGGGAAGACTTTCTCATCACTTTCAAAAATTTTACAATGTTCATACACTATGAGACCAACTCTGAAATCACATACATTCGTTTCATACATTTTGGTAGACTAGGTATTGAACGTCTGTATGAAACAGCTGATTTTTTTCGTGATTTCAGTGTTAGTTCTGTTGTCGAAGTTGTTCGTATTCATGGGTAGAACATCCTATGAAAATTTGGAAAGTGATAAAAAATGCTTCTATTCTTCTTCTTCTTCGTATAACCTCGTTTTTATGGAACACTATTCCACATTTTATTTCATAATTGACTTCATAAACAGGAATCCAAACATGTTAACAATGCCATTTCCATTTATTAACAACAGAGTGCTGCATTTGTTAGTAATCTTCGGCTTTGGCAGATATATGTAACAATATTTAACAATTTAAATTAGCCAGCCCAACAAGACGTTGGTCCACAAAATATCTTTGAGCTAGCAACTGGTTGCTAAAGATACCGAATTACTATATAAATAGTTATGTAACCTTATCCAAAATGCTCATTAAAATACCTGGTTAATAAGAATTAGACGTTGGTTAGGACACACGTTCACATTTATATATCTACATACAAATCAAAATTTGTACCTACTATTGAAACGTGAAGTACCTGTCTAAACCAATGAAGTATTAAGCGAGTGGGTACTAATTGCTCTAGCATCTGTATTTATATTCAATACATTTAGAATCGGAGCAATGTGATGCAAAACCAAATTAATGCAATTTGAAAGGATCCGTTAATCCATGAAGATGCTAATAGCGGATACTTAATCTCCATACTATACTATATTATTAATGATTATTGCCTCAAGCTGTTGGTATAATTAGTTACATAATTCGCAACTACCTATATTATCTTTATTTTTGTAATATATATTTTTATATATCTTTATATATGAAGGTTGATTAAGATTGTTTAAGGAAGAGAATATATAAACCCTTATAATCCTTTCAAGACCACAATTATTATAAATATTCTATAAGGAAGATTTCGGTGTACAGTATACCGCAAGTCTGCACACAACACTTTTACCTTGAGCTGGCTTAACGTAAATAGGTATATATACGTTAAGCCGCACGGGTCGATCGATCAGGTTAAGCTGCGCTTGCCGCGGTTGGTCCGTGGATGGGTGACCATCTTTACATACCGAGACCCCTCCGTGCCTCGGAAAGCACGTTAAGCCGTTGGTCCCGGCTGTCATTTGTGGATCTTTGACAGTCGTTACGGGTCGTCGGAAGCCCGAAAGTCTGACAACCAGTCTTACCAAGAGGCACGTATTACCCAGTAACTGGGTTGTGGAGGTCAGATAGACAGTAGCTCCATGTAAAATACAGGTATTCAGCTGCATCCGGTTAGACTGGAAGCCGAACCCAACATAGTTAGGAAAAGGCTAGGCAGATGATGACGTTAAGCCAGCTCAAAGTAAAAGTGTTCTCTTCTTCACCGTATATGGCGACAGCGACCCACGCTACTTTTCTTTTCTTTCGTGAGCTCTCTGGTGACTAGCAAAACCGTATGGCCTAGCATAGTAGGAGGTATGTAGGTAGGAAGGATGTTTCAATAGAATGCGAGGATATATAGATTATACTGGTTCTATTACAAATGATGGCAGCCTACTGTACCTACCCTTTTTATTCTTCACCTCATCAAAGTGATTCTAAAGAACCATTTTCTCTTCCCCAAGGTGTATCTCAACCACAATCGTCACCCTATCTCCCGGAGCCTACACTAGCAGTACATGCCGCAGCACAACTGAGTCCATCTGCCGACAACGATTATGTGACTAGCATGCTCGCTGCCTGGGGACAGCTCATCATGGATGACCTCATCAGCACAGCTAATGGAAACAAAGTAAGTGAACTTTTATGACCACCGAAACAAAACGGGCAACAGGATGCAACCTTGCAGTACTCTTAGATCTAAATCATGTAGTTACAAAAAACTTAGTAGTTTCTGTTTGAAAAACAGACCACGTTCTGCATTGTCAAATATTATAATAATAATAATAATAATAATAATCCATTTATTTCAGGCGACGTAGGCCCATAGATAAATACCTTAATCTAAACATACATATTTTTATATTTTATTGACACTATTGTACACGAAGTGATGACTGTGTCGGCGTCGTGTTGCGCTGCGTGGTGTCGCGTAACCTTCCGCGAAAACGTCGGTATGCCACACCTTTCGGCCAAAACTCTTCCTTCATGAAGGTTTCTAGATACTGAGTTGGAACCCGCACCACAAACGATCACCACACACAACCCACACACCACACACCGAACGAACAACCGAACGATCGATTATCACACATCTTCAAAGTCAGACTAGACTTACTAACATGCAACAAAAACTATGTATCTTGTTTTATTGCTAATGTTCATACGAACTATGAGAGGTCAAGGTTTAACATAGAATCGTAAAAAAATAACACGTTTGCACATCCTTATATGGGTAAAATAAAAAATCCCGTTTCTTGGAACGGGATTTTGCAATTCTTGAAAAGTTCAATGATTCATTCGCTTATGTTTCAATGAATTCGTTTCAGTCACCTACAGTCGATTACGTGGCCAAGATTAACATGATACTAAATCATACATCGTGTTTAGCTCATCGAAGGCCACCGGACACATGCTTTTTGTTAAGAGGAACGGATGGTGTCGCAATTGGCATCTATTCAATGTCCGCGTAATCATCTGCCTAATGATGCGTAGGTACCTCCTATTCGCGAATTATTAGGCTCTTTAATTGAATAATAGATTAGACGATTATTTGCCAATAAGACTAGGATCTTTTCGTATATTCTGCTGCATACAATGCTGACCGACTTGCGTACACCTAATCCGTGTACACTACTCCAACCGACATTGTCCGATGACGTCCGATAACTAGGTGGATGCAAACACCTTATTTCATCTAATTATGTTGGTTCCGTGTGGTGCCGGACGTAAAAGAATAGCACCATCCCATTTCTTCCCGTGGGTGTCGTAGGAGGCGACTAAGGGACTTACTAGAGAATGGGCAGCAGCGTTCTCTATTAATTTGACTATCATACTGCGATCGCCAATCCGCCTGCCAAGCGTGGCGATTATGGCAAATCCCCCCTTTTGGGGGACGCTTATGTCCAGCAGTGGACGTCTTTCGGCTGATGTGTGTGATGTTGGTTCGATCCACTGATCAGCCTACGACGTACGAGCATCGTTCCCTCGATGGCGGATGAGGTGTACGCCTCGTATATATAAGTCTTAAATACTTACGTCTACCGTTCCTATTTTTTAAATCTCAGTCAAATTCGATATTTCGCTTTTTAGTCGATTCGCACGAATTTACTCGCTCGAATCGGGTGACACGAAATTTTTAAATAATATATTGTTAAGAATCGACAACTCCAGAAATATGTATCAGGCAATTGGCACGTCTTGAATTTTATGTTCTTTATTGCATGTACTTACAGTGACCTATTCTCATAAATTTATTGCACAAAATTCGAAACGACCATTATAAGCCGATATTTCGTTTAAGTTCCCATATTAAAATGACCCATTACTGTTGCGCACAGCACGCAGTGCGTTTAGTTGGGGGAGTAAAACGCAGTGGTAATTGTAAAAAGAATCGGAGGGCGGATGGCGACTAACTCGCGAGCGCGGGAGTGTTCAAAAGCGCGTGTGCGCGCGCGTTGCGGCCGGTGGCGGGACGACGACTGACTCGGGAGTGGGGAGCGCGCAAGTCTATACTTGCTTCCGGAAACTTCGAGCATTGCGGGCGCGGCGCGCGGGGTGGCGCTGTACGTACATTAGGGTTGCCAGCTAGTCGCCACTTTGCTCCCCGATTAATTTATTTATTAAAAATCAAGGTAAAAAAAACACTACAAAATAAACGTTTTTATTCTATCCCCAACACATTACAATATAGAACCTTCGTCGTTCAGCCATCTGACACCGGCTATTTACCAACTGCCAACTTGAACTTGGCCGCGACTTAACCAATTAAACTTGATTACTTTGTTAATAACAATAATAACTTACTGGGGCATCATTACAGCTATTCTATTGCCACCCGTGAACTTTAGGAATGTCCTTGTCATATAGATATACAAACTCTGCTAATGAACGGTTGTAGTCGTAGACGATACGTTTTATGCTGCTATTAACGATCACTTATGTCAAGCAGTTCCTTTGTTGTATTATGGATAGATGAGAAAGTTTTGGCGCCTTTATTTGCAACAGGACCTTGGTGTAGATCCGATTACGGATTCGACTGTTGTAATAGGTAATACGAGTTGGGGTCTGCAACTCCACAAATAAATTTGCCATTATTGCGTTATTTTTTTTTAATACATGTGATACATCCTTTTTGTTTTCATTCAGAATGATTGATTGTAATTATAATGTTTTGCTAGGGTCTGAAAAAGGAGCTAAACTAAATTGAAAAAATATTTTGGGTTCCACTGTCATGTGGTGGTATCTATTCAAAACCAGGTGCTTTTAATTTAGCAAAATCGATAATAATTTGTATTCAACTTGTGTACAATGCACGTGATGAGAGTATTGACTTCACGCGGTCAAAACCAGACTTAACTCGTTGTTTCATAGAAGATAAAAAACTTAGATAAAAAAACACACTCCATTAATTATAAGATTAGATAAAAAAACGTTAATAACATTACAACGCTATCGTATCAACGGCGTTATTTCACGATAAATAAAAAGCAATACAATTTATGCTTAAATAAATCTAACCCTGTCAAATGCATTCATTTCAACAATCCTTACCTTAATAGTAACCAAATTCGCTTTTCGTGTTTGTACGCTTACATCTTTTAAACTCCGCAACGGATTTTAACACGATTGTCATCAATAGACATAGTGATTCAAGAGGAAGGTTTATATGTATAATACACGGCCTCCGCGCGAACGAAACCACTGGCAAAAGCTAGTTTACATATATAAAGGAATAGCATAAGAAGAAGATACAGGTCTGCGTACCTAGTTTAGGAGCCCGGAAAATAGACTATAATTTTAAACTTGGTAGTACAACCCACTGTTTCCATATGCTACGTACCGTGTTTTTGTTTTTATGTACTAATCACTACATAGTATAAAACAAAGTCGCTTTCTCTGTCCTTATATCCCTATGTATGCTTAAATCTTTAAAACTACGCAACGGATTTTGATGCAGGTTTTTTTAATAGATAGAGTGATTCAAGAGGAAGGTTTATATGTATAATACACCGACCTCCACGCGGGCGAAGCCGCTGGCAAAAGCTAGTAAACTTATAAAGCTATGCAGAATGGAGCATAGGCATTTTTAAAAACGATGTTTAAAAAAATACGGATCAATAAAAAGTGCATTTATAAGGCTGTGTTTCGTAACATTCGTGATAGTTCGCGAGGTCGCGTAGAAAGGTTACGTATGTAGCGGTCGTAGTGAAAGCCGCGATGAAGTAACAGGCTAGGAGGCGATCTCTTAGTTCCTTATAGGCTCACTTTTCATGTCACTGAGACAGGACCGGAAATTATTCTGATTGTTTGGAGACGGATGGCAGTAGCTATTGTCTTTTGTGGTTGCTGTAGCGTTGATAAAATTAACACTGTTATTGGATATACCGCATCTGTTCGAAGCGGATAATCTAATAATGAATTCCAATCATTAATTGTGTTGCAAGAAATAATGTATTCATTAACACAATCGATTTTAGTTCAACAACTCAGTACCTAGGTGGCTACTTAAAAATGTTTCTATATCACTCGACTCTTCATGTATTTTTTTGGGTTATTTGTTAACATCATCTACCTAGCCTTTCTCAACAATGTTGGGGTCGGCTTCCACTCTTACCAGATGCAGCCGAATCCCAGTATTTTACATGAACCGACTGCCTATCTGACCTTTACAACCAAGTTACTGGGTAATACGATACCCCTTGATAAGACTGGTTGTCGTCGTTTATTTGTAAACGTTACTTTAAACTTAGGCAATGATTAACGTCTGCACAACCATCCATTTTTAGACGATAAAACCTCCCTTAACTTTAAAAAACGTTTATATGTAAACCCTTTTATCTAATGGTATGAGTTAATATGAAGCGGAAGCCATTGCGTGAACACGATTTTAATTAGTATGTGATAGCAACGGAACGTAATCTGCTATGGACTACTTTTGAGTTGATCCATAAAGATAGAGATGTTATTAAACTTTCTCTATGTATGTAGTTACAATCTGTAATCTGTACATTCAAATCATGTAAAATACATTTGATAAAGCTCCTCGGCTGCCCTTATAATCTTTTACCATTGTTGCACCTAAATTTTTATAAGTAACAAATAGCTATGTCATAAGTAATATAGGTAGAATGATAACAAAAGGTATTTACATGGCCGATGTAATTCGAAACGCCGTGTGGTGACGGACGTAAAGAATAGCACCATCCCATCTCTTCCCGTGGGTGTCGTAGGAGGCGACTAAGGGACTTACTAGAGAATGGGCAGCAGCGTTCTCTACGCATTTTACCACCATACTGCGATCGCCGACCCGCGTGCCAAGTGTGGCGATTATGGCTAACCTCCCCAAATTGGGGGAGGCCTATGTCCAGCAGTGGACGTCTTTTGGCTGAAATGATGATGAATGTGTAAGGCAACAGTATACTTAACGTTACATCGTTCATAACTTCACGATGCGTAAATTTTCTCTCTAAGTATACCTAATTATTCAATCTTAATTAAATTCTCTATGCAGACTTAAAATTAATTCTATCAATACTACGGCAACTACATCTGCAATAATTGAGAAATCCATTTGCAACTCTATCTGTCGGAGTTTTTGGCGGGATCGCGTTGGAACATGTCGCACGAATTTTCATTTTCATGGAATTTAGTGAAATAGCGAATTAAATTGTATAATTTTCATAATGAATTATTCAATTTAGTTACGTGTGAGTGCACAAGTGTAGTGAAGGTGAAAATAAGTGACTAACGTGGACTTTTCGTGTTCCCCCCAAAAACTCCTATTAGGTTGTTGTAAAGTTACTATCGCTTTCCTTTGACTTGACTGACTAAAGACGACTATGACTGTTTTGTAACTTCGTGCCCGATATCGGGCCATTTACTCGATCTAAAAGAAAATTACTTGACACTGGCTAAATGCACAAACCGTGTGAAGCCAAAATCAAAAAAAAAAAAAAAGAAACTCTATCTGTCAGTCATGTTACCTTTTCACGCTTTAACCGCTGAACGGATTTTGATCAAGTTTGGCAAGGAGATAGATGGTCTATGAAAGTAGTCTGTGTCCTTCTCCGAGATGCCAACGTCCTGGGGAAAGACATATGCTACTTTTGTGTGCGTTACCCAGGCCAGATGTTGTCGAAAATGGTCATTTGAATCTTATAGATAATTAGTTTTGCGGCTTCTGTAATTGTTGCGCACATTTTTAAATTTGTTGCGCTTATAGTTTTTTAATTATTTCACAAAAACATTTCCTGCTGGGGTAACGTTACGCCAGCCAGACCTTTTTCTTTCTAATGGGAATATTTAAATAATTACTAGCTATAAAATTAGTTGTCTAGATGAAGTAAATGTTGTGCCTTATTTTGTATTTGTTCTTTCATCGGTTGCGAAGTTATTCGAGATTTTGCTGGGGTAACGTTTTTGGTTTTGCTAGATCTTTGAAATGGTTAAGCGGATTCTTATCATATTTTGTACATGGCTTCTTGGGAATTAGTTTAAATTTGTTCTGCAATAAAAAAACCAAAATAATACATAGCTTAAAGGTTATTTCATTAAATCGAAAAACACTTCAATTGGTCCCAGCACTCTCAATAAGAGCTCTAAAGACTTACTTTAAACGTTATTTTAAAGCTTGTAACTGCCTTCAAATGTATGTGAAGTTTCATTAGTATCCTGTAAGTATTTAACAAGTTATGATGATATTGAGTTCTTCACGAGCACGGTCTTGATGCGCGCGGTGTTATTTGGCCACTGGATTGGATATATGAACTGAATGTTATGTCAATTATTAGTTTTTTAGTTCAGTTGTATATCAGTAAAATTTCAGCTCAGTACATTGGATAATTAATGAGATAATACGATTAAAGTCATTAGGAAGTGAATGACCGTGGTAACCCGACCAAGTTTAGGTGGTTACGAAAAAGCGAAAACGCAAAACATTATGGTACCTTCTAAAATATGTAGGATAGTGTTACAAATTTAGTACAGACATGTACAAAAGTTTTAAAAAAACTACGTGATTATTAAATAATTTTTATTGACAGGTAATGTAATCATTTCAATTGAACTTTTAAAGTATTATTAAACTTATACTTAAAAACAATCACAGATTAAAATTACAGATAGTAATTTTGCTTTTTTGATATTTTCTATTATTTTTTAATTAAATTATAGATTTCAGTATACACAGTACACAGTTACAGTTTTTATTTAAATATACACATATTGGACTGTGTAATGATCACAGACAATAAATAATATACAATGGTTTTTTTCAGTTAACACTAAACTTACGGTGCGTACAAACTATATAACATTTTTCATAGTGTGGTCATGTTATTTAACATTGTTGTATAACATTTTACATAGAGTTGTAGTGTTATATAACATGTTACATGGTCTGTACGCACCTTTACGTATGTCTACTAATACCTACTTATATCAATTAAAATCACAGATCAATGGTAATATTAAATGACATCACAATGTAGTAAAATGCTCACAGTTAGTCCTACTGTTTTGTTGTCTCATTTCAAATATCACATTTTTTTCCTAAGTTTAAAATCACAGATCAAAAATAATAAAATTAAGTAATATTAAACTGCAGTCAAATAATTATGTAACTATTACTTTTAACTAATTACAATCTCAAAAAGTCGACGTGTAAAGGTACATTCTAAAACTTTGTTAACTGCCGAAACGCATGCGCACTCTACAAGATGAATTATGTGATTACGGAGCATGTTTAGTGCGATATGCAAACAATGCGCCCCTTCACCCCACCCCTTCCGCGTCCCACCGAACGACATGTTATATCAGTGATTTTTGATAAGTTTGTGCAACTGGAAGATAATAATAATGTTTTCATAGTACAGATATTATTATATTATTAATGTATTTAACAGTGTACGCGTCTGTACCGAAATTGTAAGGTGTATTATACTAAACATTTCAAAAGATAGTATAATGTTCTGCGTTTTCGCTTTTTTGTAACCACCTAAACTTGGTCGGGTTACCACGGTCATTCACTTCCTGATGACTTTAATCGTATTATCTCATTAATTATCCAATGTACTGAGCTGAAATTTTACTGATATACAACTGAACTAAAAAACTAATAATTGACATAACATTCAGTTCATATATCTAATCCAGTGGCCAAATAACACCGCGCGCATCAAGACCGTGCTCGTGAAGAACTCAATATCATCATAACTTGTTAAATACTTACAGGATACTAATGAAACTTCACATACATTTGAAGGCAGTTACAAGCTTTAAAATAACGTTTAAAGTAAGTCTTTAAAGCTCTTATTGAGAGTGCTGGGACCAATTGAAGTGTTTTTCTATTTAATGAAATAACCTTTAAGCTATGTATTATTTTGGTTTTTTTATTGCAGAACAAATTTAAACTAATTCCCAAGAAGCCATGTACAAAATATGATAAGAATCCGCTTAACCATTTCAAAGATCTAGCAAAACCAAAAACGTTACCCCAGCAAAATCTCGAATAACTTCGCAACCGATGAAAGGACAAATACAAAATAAGGCACAACATTTACTTCATCTAGACAACTAATTTTATAGCTAGTAATTATTTAAATATTCCCATTAGAAAGAAAAAGGTCTGGCTGGCGTAACGTTACCCCAGCAGGAAATGTTTTTGTGAAATAATTAAAAAACTATAAGCGCAACAAATTTAAAAATGTGCGCAACAATTACAGAAGCCGCAAAACTAATTATCTATAAGATTCAAATGACCATTTTCGACAACATCTGGCCTGGGTAACGCACACGCTACTTTTTGTCTCAGAAATAATACTAAGAGGGCGTGATATAGGGTATGAAAGTTTGTATGGGAAACTTAGCATTTCTTAAGTTAGGGGTATGAAAATTTTAATTAATGCGTCTGGAAAGTAATAACAAAATATTACATCGTCCCAAGCGAAGCAACGGGAAGAAGCCAGTTCCCTTATATTTTATTCACAGTCATCATCATCATCATCATCATTTCAGCCGGAAGACGTCCACTGCTGGACATAAGCCCCCCTCCGTATTTAGGGGGGCTTGCAATATCCGCCACGCTTGGCAGGCGAGTTGGCATTCGCAGTATGATGGTAAACGCATAGAGCACGTTGCTGCCCATTCTCTAGTAAGTCCCATAGTCGCCTCCTACGACACCCACGGGAAGGGATGGGATGGTGCTATTCTTTACGTCCGGCACCACACGGAACGTATTACGAATTTATTCACAGTATCTATTCAAATTTAATCACATTCAACTTAGTATTTTAATTAAGAAACATTGCAGGATAATCATTATAATCACTGACTGACCTAGTCATCAAACCGGTCTGTATTAAAACTATAATTTGCGACGCGCGTAATCCGATCACTCCTAAATTATTATATGGAATGTAAATATGTAATACATTGGGTACACTAATTGTATTGGCGACAAAATTAAAGCTTCGGGTTAATATATAACTAGTTTTGGCTGACGAGGAGGCCGGAAAATATGCAACGAGAACGTACTACCGAGTTCATCATCATTTGCCTTGCCTTTTTCCAACATATTGTCTGACAAACAGTCTTACCAAAGCGTATCGTGTTACCCAGTAACTGAGTTAAGGAGGTCAGATAGGCAGTCGCTCCATATAAATAACTGGTATTCAACTGCAGCCGGTTCGACTGGAAGCCGACTCTTACATACATATAGTTAATAAATAAATAAATAAAATAAATATAGTTGGGATAAGGCTAGGCAGATTGATCATTCTCTGTCATCTTCAAATGATTGTCAGAGACGAAATTATGTTTTAAATCGTACTTATGTACTTTCAGTGTTCTGTTCTATTCTATTTTTTATTATGGCAAGCAAAGCCGATGTCGACTATTCTGCCAATGCCTAAAGTGAATTGGAAAAGCATGTGTGCGTAATTTTTTTTTAAATAGAAACGAACGATAATAATCTTCGGTGATACAGTTGGGCTAAATGTTGATCTTGTGGGGTGGGGTTCCTGGACTGAAACAAACAAAAAATAAATAAATTACATACTTTAATGTAATTGTTGGAATATTAAAAATACATATACCACATAAACACAGATTGAGGGAATAAATCATAATTTTATATTATTGTGACGGATGAAAATCATCAGCGGCACAAGCAGTTCAGGAGACGAATTAGTTAAAAGAGAGGGGAAATTTATCGGAAGAGGGATCTTACATTTAATGAGACGGTTACATAAATCTAGAGGAGGGACGTTATTGGAACATTCGAAAAATATATGGTCAAGGATGGCCCTCCTCCAAGCCGCATTCGGAGAGCGAGGATACTTTCAGTGTTAAATGCATTTATTACCTAATTGTGTGAAAGAGAGCTTTAGCCTGCGAAATTCATCATATAATCCCATTGACTATTCTATGAAATAGTCATTCGGATTATATGTACAGACGCCAGCACATCAAGCTACTCCAATATGTCAAATTTATATGATGGATTTTAAACTTTATTCCAAATATATAAGGTTCATGTTCAATTGGGAACATTTGACAATTTGGGGTAGCTTGATGTCCTGATGGCGTCTGTACTTAAATTGTATTGAAGATTTGAATGATGATAATCCTATAAATACATTCTTGTTATTGTCGCGAACCATATTTTGTTCAAAATACAGCCTGACTGTTACCTGCAAATTACAAAAAACTTAAGAAAATTGACCCTGGCGCTTCCTCTTAATGTTGGTGTTGTTCAGAAAAGTTCCAATTCTAATACTACTTAATTGTAAATACTTATTTTTTTTTCTTGCAGGATTGCAAAGGAACTACATGCGAGTATGTTCGTTCTGCGCCAACAAGGAACATCGATTCGTGTGGTTTTGGTACGTACTTTTATAGACAATAACCTATTTAAATGCAAACATTTAAATTAACATGTTATTTATCTAACAGATGCGTACCGATATAGTACGTAATATAATAATACATAGATTCGAATAACTCGTAGAATATTTGTGTCAATAGCAGCTATTTATTAATAATCCGCCTATTTTAGAGCCTGTTTATAATTTAATCAACGCGACGACAATATTATGTAGCAAGCGTAGGCAGTTGAAATTATTCACGAAATGTCCAGTGTGATGAATCTGTGTTATTATTTAGTTGAAAGTTGACTTCACGTGTCATAAAATATCGTCATAGTAGGTACCTACAGTCTGTTCCAAAAGTATCGAACAAAAGTGTAAATAAACCCGGTTCTGGTTAAATTCATACGCAATCACACACTAAAAAGAATTAATTCATCTTAGGTTTCAATTTTACTTATGTCACTTTTCATCTTTTAAATAACATTATTAAATTATAACTCCTAGCCTAAATCCTAGATGAAAATGGTCGTGATAAAATTAACTCCAATTGTCAAATGAAAAGCATCTTTAAGGTGATAGAAAGTTAGAATTTTGGGTTTAAGTATTCAAATAGTCAAATCAAAGAACTTAAATTGTAAATATCACTTCAAATTGGCATCCACGGGTACGTATCTTGATCCATTTGTTTACATTTATACAAGATATTTTACGAACAGACTATATGTTAAGTATTTTATGAATATTCATAACCCTCAGAATTTCGTAGCTATCATCGTTCCGCAGCGCTGAGCTCACGGCTCGTTTGTAATTTATTTATTTATTTATTTATTTATTGACACACCAACGACTTATTCACTAAATCATTACATTAAATTCTATATCAACAGCTTTGCGGTGAATTTGTCACTTATAGGTGTGCACAGCACTTGTATAATCAATAATAAATGTTATGTAATGTTGCACTTCACTAGGAAGTGCTCTGACAACCAACAGGTTTCATTCAACCAGTGAACGTATCTTGTCCAAATTTTGTAACGTTGACATCATCTTACATGCGGCATAAATGTCGACTGGCCAGTCGAATTACTTGAGGAAATAAGCCTGCGATCAAGGCTACTCGAGCAGCCTATTTTGATTTTTGTTCCTAGTTCATTAACTCTGTGTGAAATAGCAATGTTAAACTAACTGTAGGTATAATATTATGTTTATTTAAAAATGAATCAAGAAATATTGTAATGCTTGTTTTATGCTCGGTTTCTGTGAGCAAAAATGGATGATTTTGCTTACCAGTGGTAGCATTTTTACACGCATAATAAAAAATTAGCTTCATCTGTATGTTTGTATGTTTGTTTGTAACCGACTCCTTTGGACTTGATTTTGACCCACTTCAAACGGTCAGATTTAATTTTAACTTTTTAGACTGATCGAGGACCGATAACAATTCAATAATTAAAAAATCGAGAAAGAACATCTGAAAAATCACGCTTTTGTAGACAGCAGAATAAAAAAATAGAAAATAAATAATAGTTAAAAAAACAAAAAACACGCTTTAAAAACCAAACTAAAAAAGCAAAAAATAATTATAGTGTTTTATTGTTTTTTTTTTTTAACTATTATTTATTTCCTAACTGGGCAACTAAATAGTTTCGTAAGCTTATTTTACCTGTGATAGCTAATTCCATACATAGGGGATCTACTATGCGAAGGTTACGTAGGTATTTGCTTAATTATTGGTAAAGATACAAGTCTTCATTTTAACCTAAAACTGTCAGTAAATTAAAGGAATCGGACATTAAAGTGGTGTCTATATTATCTAGATTTTTTATATTAAGCACTGCACTGCTTATGCTGAAGTGAAGTGGTGAAGGTTGGGCGTTTTGGGGGACTGTCTTGTGTATTTTGACGTTCGAAAAGTTGCGATTCTCAGCCTAATTTGAATAAATGACTTTTGATTTTCATTTTTTGATTTTGAACCTTTAGAGTGTCCAAATCTTTTAGGTCTCGACTGTTTATGCCTCAATACTCAATAAAATCCGCCGTTTCGTAGGAAGTGAAACACGTACCTACCTTGGTACCTACGCGGTGAAAATGTATGGAACAGCAAATTTTTGTCCCGGAGCTTTAGATATCATGTACCTATTGAATCCATGGTTACAGTTTGCGCGTCGATGTCCCTCATATCCTCCATATTTATTGCAATTCACAATGTGATCTTAGGTGGTCGGTTTACAATGAAATTATCATTGTGGCCACGGTCGGTCACAGCAAAGGAAGTAAAGGAAGTAAAGCTTTGCGTTACCAGAGGCTTGCTAGTCAATAGATTACCTACTAAGTCTATTCGCAAGATCCATTATTGCTGATTATGATCGTCTGGAGAACTTCAAACATGGAATCTTTTCACAAACATCACGCTAATTTGCTTTTATTCTTCAACAGAACATCGTGATCAAATGAACATGGCTACGTCATTCCTGGATGGATCTGCGTTATACGGCAGCTCCGAGAAGGAACTCCGTTCTCTGAGGCTCTACGATGCTGGCAAAATTGACCTGGATTCATGTCGCAAGTAAGTTCCAGTAGCCATGACTAGATTTTTTTTGACGCTCTCTTCGCTTTGGTCTCTTGTAAAGTCCAAAAATTATATTATTAGGATTGCCCAGCACTTTGAATGCCGCTGACATCTTAACGCTCTACTTAGCAATGAATAAACACATCGTTTATTTTAAACGATGATTTATCTTCCGTAAATAACATATTCAAATAGATCCTTCAATACAAACTGTGAGTACAAACACGGAAGAAAACAACCAAGCCGGTAATTAGATTGCATCATTGAATCCATTCCCATACAATACCGATCATAGATATTATAGAAACAGTACTTAATGTGTGAACTATTCCCATAGTTTTGTACCTATTCAATCGACTCGATTGTACAGCATTGTCTTTACTATTGGGCGTATAACCGTATCCGTGTTAAGACGTACGCATGATAAATTCAGTGTACATGGCGACTACTTAACAGTTTCGCTTTTATGTCAATGAAAACGTGTCTGTCAATCAGATGTCATACACGACTAGAAATTGTGCTCTCTTAAGCACGTTGTATCAGTATCCATAGAACTGTACATTGTACAAATGCTATTGGACTATTTGATTTATCGTGGGAAAATTAGCACATGAAAAACGAGTAAAAAAATGATTTGGCTACGCTGGCGACGTATAGCAGCTTTTTTTGTGGAGATTTGTACACCACAAAGGTTACTGTAAAAAAACATAACCTCTCTGCAACATGTTTTAAAGGATGTCGTGACATTAATATGTTAAAGAAAAAAACAGCTGACACACTGGCAAATTAAGAAAGTTATGAATCTAACTTTTAGACAGACAAAGATGGATTCGATAATAATATTGATGAATGATGTAATCCTCTAAACAACCACGACGCAGCTGTGTCCATATAAATATCTACTACCATGTTTTTTTATGCAAAATTATTCAAAATAAAAACTTATTATATAAGCTCGTACAAACTGATAATATCGATCGTTTAGTAATATCGATAAGAAATGCTTTTAACTAAAGGAGGCAGTTGTAAAATAATTTCAAAACTTCTCAATTACAAAACCACAAACAAATATGTGCCTTTCAATATTTTATTTCCAATAAAATGCGTGCATCTGCTGACAAAACAAAGCTAGAATTCCTAGGTGTCGCCATAAAATGGATTGTATGCAAATTCTGCCGACAAACTAACCTTGAGATGGTTTGCATTCCCACATAGAGATTTCAATCTTTTTACATATTTGCATTAGCATCTATTGACACGATGGGTGCGCGAGAGGTGAAGTGCAGCTGATGGAAATTATTGTGGGAAGGCCGCCTGTCAGGAAATAGATGAGCATTGCGGTTTTTGCAGTCATAAAAAACACTTATGTAAAACTAAATTAACATGATAAATAAGAAGAGGAAGTTCGTAACAGTTTATGGTCTTATCAATCGGAAAAAACAACGTTGCATTAAACTTAACCAAGGCTTAAATGGTTACAATATACAAAACAGAACAAGCCCTCAAATGCCACAAATTTTGAATAAATTTGAGATCAGTTTATCCCATCGCTCTGCCTAAACCTTTGTTGGAATCTTTCCCACTTCGTAATCTTAAACCATTGAGCTAAATTATTTTACCATCTCATTAAAATATTTCCCTCTTCCAGATGCAGAGACGGATCACCCACCGCACCCTTATACAAAACTCTACTATCGGAACACAACCGTATCGCCGGCGAGCTTTACACTTTGAACCCGTTCTGGGATGACACCACACTTTACTTGGAGTCCAGACGAGCTGTGGCTGCTATCATCCAGCACATCACCTATAACGAGTTCTTACCTGTTCTTTTGGGAGAGGTAAGCAGAATGAATAAATAGGCTTGGCATATTTGATAAAGAATCATTCGTTCAGTATTACGTTAAGACTTTAAGTATTTAGTCAAATGACAGGATGCCAGCCGTCCAGCCTTTTCTTTGCTGACTGATTTATCTTTTTATTGGTGCTAATGTGCTCATACATACTCGTAGCTCATTTCTATACGAGAGGTTAAATTCACACACATAAGGAATCCGCCTAATATTTCAGTGCCAAATAGGTAGGTATTATTTGTATACCTACTTATTTGGCTTACCTTCTAACAAGACGAGATAACCCTATATTTTGGGATCGAGAATATAATGTCATGTCGCGTTTTTACAGGTTGGCATGGCTAAAGCAGAGCTGAAGTTGACATCTCTTGGTTTCTGGCGAGGATACTCCAGCGCTATCCGTGCTGGTGTCTACTCTGAACTCGTCGCCGTTGCACCTATCTTCCATGCTATGATAAACCAGAAATTGGTAAGAAAATAAAATAATATAATAATTAAAAATATACATGTTTTATAACCTGGATTGTTTGAAGACTTTTCAACGGCTAACTTATCAGAGGTCATTGATATAGGGAAGATCTTCTTGATTTCTGATTTAAATTCTTAATATTAAGTGCTTTACTTATCCTGTATTAAGTAGACTCGAAATTGTTGTGATGGACCAGCTAGAGTTACTTTGGTTTATACCTGGACTGTACAAAATAGGACCGTTTGAGCAGTTTTTGACTATAAGTGCAAGTTAATACACATTACTCCCTCGAAAACAGGGTGACTTAAAACAGTATTATTTTACGCAACAGTATACCAGTGATTAAGCAAATCCAAACTTAATTTCCAGGTCAACGCCTCAACCACGTTAGAACACCTAGTACGTACCAGCGCTCAACACGTCTCCCACTTCCCAGCGTCTGCTCAATGGGATCTGAACAGGTCGCGCGACCACGGAGTGTCGCCATACCTGAGGGCGCTGCGCATGTGCGAGCCTATGTCAACCATCAAGTCCTTCGGAGACCTCGGCCAGATGGGCTTCGATAGGAAACAGCAGGAGATGATGGCTGATATGTACAGGTAAGAGAAATTGTTGATTTATAACTCTTTAATGCTGAACTTGATTATTTTGCTTTTCTCACAAGAGTGAGTAATCTTTACAATATTATAGAGAGGTAAAGTTTGTGAGTTGAGTTTGTGAGGTTGTAGGGGGTAATCTCTGGATCTACTGAACCGATTTCGAAAATTCTATTACCAATAGAAAGCCACAATATTTGTGAGTGTCATAGGCTATAAAAATATACATATAAAAAATCTGCTGTTTCATAGAAAAGTGCAATACCTACGCGGTCAAAATGTATGGAACAGCTGATTTATTTTTGTATAACCGACGAAAAATTTCTACGCTGAGAGGTCTAGAATGATATGCTGAATTCATGGTTAAGGTTTACGCACTAGTTAAAAACTTATCCTGTATATTAACCAGAAAAATGAAAAGACTTTTCGTGGTAGTCGGATTTGCAAATTATCTAAGTCGGAGAAAAAAAGGTCGAATGAAAACGTTTCTTACGAACGCTTCCTTAACGATGAGAGATATATGATTGAGTTTTAGAGAGAAAAAATTAAGAGCTTTAAACGCCTGCAAAAAAGTCAGCGACAGCATATGTCTAACTAAGTAGTTTTTTTTTATATTAAACTACTTAGTTAGACATATGCTGTCGCTGACTTTTTAATAGGTCATGTTTATTGGTCATATTATCAGCAATTATGAATTCTTAAAGTGTTTAAAACAAAAGACTTTTCCCTTTTACTGCATATAATTTGGATGAATCGTAAAAGAGATAATACGACATAGGTATGGAACCGCAACCGTGTCGTAATCTATTGAATAGTACTCAGTACTAACCAAACCATACTCATAATTTAATCACAAGTAAAAATGTCTACCAACAAAGTGGGCACGGGTCAGCTAGTATTATAAATAGAGAAAAACATTGGTGGTTCATTTCGCTGCAGATTACGTACTTAGTTTTATCAGTACCCCGGCATCAATATAGCACATCGAGCTTGAGAATGAAACTGTCCCCCAACTTTAAGTTGTTGTTAATGCTATACAAAGCCGATTTTTTTTCTAAAACTCGATGTGGCATACTAACGGCCTACTTATACGTATTCTTCATAATACAGTCCAGTAAAGTCAATGTCATTTCAGTTTAGATGTCATTACATCTGTGTCACTACCTACATCATGCCTATTTTCTTACGATGTCTTTTCCAATTCTAGGAGCCCTGACGATGTGGAGCTCATGATTGGAGGAGCTATGGAGAAGCCAGCGTCCGGTGCTGTTGTTGGATCAACTATTGCGTGCGTTTTAGCACTGCAGTTCGCTAACTTGAAAAAGAGTGACAGGTAAACCTATGCTTCTTTTTTTGTTGTTACCACCTTACTTACCCTTTGTCCTGCCCCACTGCTGGGCAAACCCTTAATAAATGGCAAAAAAATAATTGTAAGTTCTTCTTGATTAACGAATCTTTATTAACCAAAAGAAAATATAAAAGAAATTGGCTATTGGGGACGCCAAACATTAAAACAAAACGACCATAGACTAAGACAGTCTAGGCTTGGACTAGTTTAGGACAAAATAATAGCTACGTTCCTAATGTTTTTTTTTCTTACTGTTACAAAATTATTCGTTTCACAGATTCTGGTATGAAAACGACTTGCCCCCATCATCACTATCTCCCGATCAACTCGGATCCATCAGAAAAGTGTCTCTCGCGGGAACTCTATGCGCAGCTCAAGATGCTCTGAAAAACATCCAGCCTAAAGCTTTCGTGCGAGAGGATCCCTATTTGTAAGTATTCACAAAACAGATCAAACCAGCGTTTGACTCCATTACAAAACTTATTACTTTCACTGCTCGTGCAGCACAAGATGACACAATAATAAAACAGTCCAAAACAAATACAAGGTAAGGTTATGGAAAGGACTTTCCACACTGACGCCATATTCTAGATCACTCTATTCGATCAAACTTGTTTGACATCATCAATTTCTTAATAATTATAATCTTAAGATGGTTTCAACGTGGCACACCTAAACTTAATCCAAACCAGTAGAATTAATCAATAATCCATCTTGTTATTATAGGAACGCAGCCCAACACTGCTCACAACACAACCGTCTAGAACTTTCAGCATGGAGGGATGAAAGCGGCGCTAAGGCGGCGGAGAGATTATCTCAGGATATGCTCGCTACTGCTTTGGAGAAAGCCAAGCAAGAGATGGCTGATAGGAAGAAACTTGAGTACATGTTGTGGGAATCTCGTAAGTTATATAACAGATTTAATTTCAAAGGCAAAAGGCAATATTCGACACTCTTACCAGCGCTTTAAATTAGACTTTGACTTGTCTAAATCTTCCATATGTTTTTTCGGCAACCAAATAACAATAGCTTTCATTTCAAGAGTTGATTAGGCCAAGAAACGTGATTATGACTGAGAAAGTCATAATCACGTTTCTTGGCCTATCTATCCTATATATCTTCTGTGTGATTATAAAGCCTCATAATGTATGTGTGCAGAACTGCTTTAACTTAGCTATGATATCTGTATTACAGGCGGTGGAGCCGACCCTAAGTCCCCAGTGGGCACAGCAGCATCGTTCTCAAAAGCCAACAAATATGCTCTGAAACTCGCCAACACTTCTCTCTTCTTGGAATTTGCTACTAACGAGCTTGTTAACTCCATTCATAGCGGGTAAGCATAACAACTGTCCGATCATTGGATATCTAAATTAAATTCAATGTTGACTGACCTCAGTCAGTCAGTTCTTGTTATAGGAATTACTATTTTACTCACTTCTTTAGCTTCCTAATAAAATCCTCATTTTCCAGACACCGTCGCAAACGTCAGATCTTCGACGACTCCCTTGGTTTTGGTACCTCAGACTTCGTAGACTCCCTACAATCGGTAGACATCAGTGGTTTTCTTGGCAACGACCAATCTGGTCCCATCATCGAGCCTCAGTGCGATGACAAAGGAGCATGTGAACCTGACAACCCCTTCCGGACTTACACTGGATATTGTAACAACTTGAGGAATCCTAACTTAGGCAAGGGTTTGACGACCTTCGCCAGATTGTTGCCTCCTGTTTACGAAGATGGTGAGTTTGATTCAAAATACCTATAAGACATACTTCCATGTTGCCAATAGAGGTAAATGTGTCATAATTTAAAACTATGAAACACTTTTACACGTTATCCTAATTGCAAAACTTTGTCAAGCTCAATGGCAACAACACTTAGTCACGTTAATTTGGATTGCAAAAGGAGCCTCATTTGGGCGCCAATAGTATTCTCAATTGGGCGCTAAGACTACTCCCATTTGGGCGCCACGAATTGTTTCATTTGGGCGCCAAATTTTTATTTCAATACAACTAAGCCTTCATTTTGTTCCAGGTGTAAGTCGTCCCCGCATCAACTCAGTGACCGGCACGCCACTGCCGTCCCCTCGTGTGGTGTCTACAGTCATCCACCCGGACATATCCAACCTGCACACACGATACACGCTTATGACGATGCAGTTCGCGCAGTTCTTGGACCATGAGCTTACTATGACGCCCATTCACAAAGGTAAAGAATATTAAACAATTAACATGACACGTCATTACACCGATCCATATGGTGACGCTTGGCGTTTTCGATTAAAATAATATTGATGGTGAACTGAATGATGAATGAAATTGTGACTTATGAGTCATAGTTTACAGAGTTTACTATACACTCATCACATGGAAAAACTGTAAAGAAAATGTTTTCCGTTTAACTAATTTCACTTTAGGCCAGATTAGTACCTAAGGTGAAACTTTTTTAAATTACTTGATACCTACTTTGTGCTAACTGCTATGAAACCAGGTGTCGTTTGTAAAATTTTAATGCATACCTGATACCAAATATCTCTCAAACCTTTTTTTGTTTTCGCTTTCCGCAACATGTCAATCATTTCACCATTACTGACTTCCTCATTCCATTCAGGTTTCCACGAGTCGATTCCCGACTGTCGTTCATGTGACTCCCCGCGTACGGTACATCCAGAATGTAACCCGTTCCCAGTACCACGCGGCGACCATTACTACCCTGAAGTGAATGTTACGTCTGGAGAAAGGCTTTGCTTCCCATTCATGAGGAGTTTACCTGGACAGCAGCAACTTGGTGAGTGGATAAGACATAATAAAATATAAAATTATAAAGAAAGTTTTTGCGTTTAACACTTTGACTGTCTAATACCTTACATAGGTTATCTGAGCTGCATTTATGCAACGTTATTATTTATCTAGAGTATGCTTTGCGGACAGTTAGTGTTAATATTGGACGAGATAAATTAATAATATTTAAAACACAAATGAAGATTTTGGCATCCGTTTAGTCCAAGCTAAAGATTATTTTTCTGAAACATATGAACTGGTAGGAAACTTTGGTTTTCTATCTTTCGATCTTCAATTTTGTTTAAATGCTCTTATAGGATTAACATAACTAATTCTGTACCTCATCTTTCAGGACCCCGTGAACAAGTAAACCAGAACACAGCCTTCATCGACGCCTCAGTCGTCTACGGCGAGAACCCTTGCATCGTTCGCAAACTGCGCGGCTTCAACGGAAGACTGAATGCTACCACCAACCCTATCAACGGAAGAGAATTACTGCCCAGGAGTGACAACCATCCCGAGTGCAAGGCGGCTAGTGGATTCTGTTTTATTGCTGGTGAGTTGGACTTGAAAAGCTCAAAAACAAAGAGCATTTTATACCTACGAACATCATAATATTCTAAGCTGGGACGAACGTATCTGCGTCATAAATAGAAGACATCAAATGTATGCTCCTAATATCCTTGGCGTAGAAGGTTTGTTTTCTCAAATGCATACAGCATTGTTAGCAGTTCCATCAGATACGCGTAGGACTTGCGCCACGAAAATCGGAGCAACTATCATCAGCAAAACTTCTTAGAGATCTTTTGATCAACTCAGCAGACTCCCAAGAGAGCCACGAAAAGCAAATAATTGATCGTGTCTCATGACTTGAGGCTTGATAAGTTAAAACCATTAGGTAATCCTTCATTTTCGTTTAAATCTTTTCAAACTATCCTTGTCCTAAAACCAATTTTGTTCACGTTCAGGTGACGGCAGAGCCTCAGAACAGCCAGGCTTGACCGCCATTCACACGATCTTCCTCCGCGAACACAACCGCATCGTCGAAGGTCTGCGCGGCGTGAACCCTCACTGGGACGCCGACCAGCTGTTCGAGCACACGCGCCGCATCGTCGCCGCGACCTTCACGCATATCATCTACAACGAGTTCTTGCCAAGACTGCTGTCGTGGAACGCTGTTAATTTGTATGGATTGAAGCTGCTGACTTCAGGTATATTTCTAAATATTTTATGCTTCTCAAGTGAGGTTGCGTTATAGATATAAATCTATAAAGACCAGGAACAACAAAGTGCAGATCGTAAACATACAATTAGGTAGAAAAAATCTATTGTGCTATTCCCAAATAGTTATTCATGTGGGTACACCAAATTCGTCGTCAAAAGAGGCAAAATATGAAAGAGGTAAAACGATAACGTGAACCAAAGTATTGAAAATTGTAGCTATCATCATAATTTTATATATCAGGTGTCTTTTGCTGTCGCTTTTCGATACTATCCGATCCGTTTAGGTACTAACGGTAATCTTAGGCTATTTCAGCTTCCACAAACTCTAAATCCAAAATGTTTTCAGAAATCGAAATACCAGTATACTAATTTGTTCTCTCTTCCAGGCTACTACAAAGAGTACTCACCTACCTGCAACCCCGCCATCGTCACTGAGTTCGCGGCCGCTTCCTTCCGTTTCGGTCACTCTCTCTTACGTCCTCATCTCCCACGTCTGTCGCCCAGTTTTCAGCCCGTGGAGCCCCCGATCCTGCTCAGAGACGGATTCTTCAGGCCTGATATGTTCATGTCTGTGAGTAGCACTCATATTTTTTCTACTAACATTTTGAGTTTTTGAAAGGTTTCATGGTTTCTTTGTTTTTGCAAGATGTCTTAAATACATTGGATAATTCAGTTCAAAATTTTATTTATTATGTACTGTGATGGAATCCAAAATAAGATCCTGAAAATATTGTAAAGAAGAGAGTGCTGGTTAACATAGAAAAAATATTTGATTTATATTTTTTACTGAGCTAACGCAGCATTCATTCGAGTTTCTAGTTGTTTTTTGCACAAGCGTTGTATTTGTGCGGAAACATCTCTTCACAGATTTTATTTAAGACATATAAGACCTACTCCTACCTGGTTTTTGTACACTAAATAAAATTCATTATTATTAACTTAATCTTGAATTATCGATAGGTACCTAACGCACAACTTAATCATTTCATTTTTAGCACCCACCGATGGTAGATGAGCTAGTGCGTGGTCTCGCCTCAACCCCCATGGAAACCCTGGACCAGTTCATCACCGGTGAAGTCACCAACCATCTGTTCGAAGACCGTCGCATTCCCTTCTCGGGCATCGACCTCATAGCCCTGAACGTACAAAGAGCCAGAGACCACGGCATTCCGAGCTATAACAACTATAGGGCGCTTTGCAACCTGAAGAGAGCGACTACCTTCGAAGACTTGGCAAGGGAAATTCCTGATGAAGTTATTGCTAGGTAAGAATAAAAGTATTTTAACCTTTTTTTGACGAAATGCTGACAAGATTTTTTGAGTCTGTCTTATCTTATATATAGAGAATTATCTTTGCATGTCCAGGTTGTTTGACCGTTCTAAGTATTTTTTCAGTTTTTATGTAGTTTTCAATAACTCTCTCTTAAACGGCTCTTTACTAAATAAGCCTATACCAAAGAGGGATTCAACCAAAAATATCTAAAGCAAGACTTCTTCGGACCCTGGATAGGGACACGTTACTTTACTCTTCCTGATCTTAATATATTTTTACCCTTCATCCACAGGTTCAAGCGCATCTATGCGACAGTGGACGACATTGACCTGTTCCCGGGAGGCATGAGCGAACGTCCTCTACAAGGCGGTCTTGTTGGACCCACATTTGCCTGCGTCATCGCTATACAGTTCAGGCAGCTCAGAAAATGCGATAGATACTGGTGAGAACACTTTTTGATTAGTTTTTTGTACGGATTTTCAGCGTTACATCAGATAGCCGAAAATTCTCGGGCGCCAACTAACTTACAGAAAATTTTCAAGACTGCTGTAAGGCATATCTGGGAAAAGGAATTATATGCTTAAGAGTGACCTTGAATTTTGCTTTTCAACCAGATTTATATTTTATGGGTTTTGGTAATCTATTTGTCGGTAACTAGATTTTCCTATAGCCAGCATGACTGCGGACGTGTACTGAGGTCATTCTACCCAGCTGCTAAGGATCCAGACCATAAATTAAAAAACCTTTTTTATTTCCAGGTATGAGAACGACAACGCAGCGGCTCGTTTCACAGAACAACAACTTGCAGAGATCAGGAAGACGACGCTGTCCAAACTGATGTGCGACAACTTTGACCACCCTGGAGACATACAGAGGGCTGCCTTCGATCTACCCAGCAACTTCTTGTAAGTATTGATTCCAAAAGTATCTGATGAAAATGTAAGCAAATGGATCTGAAAACGTTCCTGTGTGTTTTGATTTGAATATCTGAATACTTAAACCCAAAATTCTAATTTTAAATTACCTCGAAAGATGTTTCGCATTTAACAGTTGAGGCTAATTTTATTACCTGAATTTTTGTCGATGAATTTTCAATTACCATTTGTTATTGAAACAACATTATTGGAGAATGTGGTGATTTATAGAGTATAAACCTATTAAATGCAGCTAGATGTGTTATTAATTCCCTGTCGTGGGAGATTCGTAGGAATTTAACCTGAAAAAGGTCGTTTTTGCTGTGACTTCCTATGAATTTACAATTTTATGCTATGATTTCCAGAAACCCACGCGTATCTTGCGGATCGTTACCTCAACTAGACCTGTCGGCGTGGCGCGAGAGTTCAGCGCAGGGTTGTCTCATCGCCGGCAGATCTGTTGCAGTTGGAGAGTCTGCCTTCCCGTCACCTTGCACGTCGTGCATTTGTACTGTTGAAGGGGTGAGTTGGCATTACTATGTAATCATAAAGTACTATACTATAGTGACTACCAGTTTTGATCAGCCGAAGAGACCAGGCATGTTGGCCAGGTTTACTACGGGACTTAATGAAAAGTGGCGACTAGAAAGAGCTGATACAATCTCGACTTTTTTCTAGACGTCAATTTTGATTCTGGCTTTCAAGAATTACAGAAGTCGAGTAAAGTGCAACGGGCTTGTCCCAACTTTTCTACGAAGTTTGTGTTTCCATTATTTGTTCCATTTGATTCGTGTCTACATTGTTGTCGGTGACTTGGACCCCAGTTATTGTTTAACCAGTGACCAAATAAAATCCGCAATGGGCGATCCCTTGTATAAGTGCGTAATGTGCACTTATACAAGGGATCGGATTCCAAAAATAATAGTAGATAGCGAGAAATCGTGAGGCGAATTACATCAACCCCTAGACAAGAAATTTCATGAGGATTACGACCGTTCTGACAAGAGTGGCACGAAGAAGAAGAAGCACTCGCCTTATGGCGAGTGGCGAGTGTCTAGTGTGTGTCTAGTAGTGGGCTCAAACTCACTGGTGGGCCTGACTAAAAAGCACGCTGTCTCGCCAGGCATCGTGTCCGACAGAGGTAGTATCAGTGATGAGCACTTAGACGCTAAACT
The DNA here is from genome assembly GCA_949091785.1 of Polymixis lichenea. NCBI lineage: Eukaryota > Metazoa > Arthropoda > Insecta > Lepidoptera > Noctuidae > Polymixis > Polymixis lichenea. The sequence continues at coordinate 11,297,999 of OX420936.1, forward strand.
AAACGCACAACATTATTCAGTGAGTACTGGATCTCACTGAATAATGTTGTGCGTGTAGTCAAACAGGCGCGTGAAAAATTAAGAAAAGTCCTTTGGAAGATCGGGTTTTATGCGAAAACCACTGAATAAATCCATGACCAATGAAGTTTATTGAACTTTTCGATAATTGAGGGTTGTCGGTACCGACTTGGTTTTGGAGATTTTACACTTTTTTTATTACTTAAACATGCACATAATTAAGTAAAATTAGCAAGAAAACCGAATCTTTGTTGCTTCCAAACTTTTTAATTGCTTATTATTTTAGTATTCTGTTTCTGTACAGACAATATTAATAATGAGACAAAACTATACCATGTCTAATTTTTGATGTGCATTGTCGACCAGTGGAGTAATACACTCCCGAAGTTTGTATGGAAAAAATGTCGTCTAGATTGACTTTAACGACATTACCTCCCCTCCGCAGGCCCAGTGCGCGTCCCTGCGCATCACAGACTGCGCCCAGCTGCACCGCGAGTGGCCGCGCGACGCGGTGCAGCGCGACGACGTGTGCACCGCGCAGTGCGGCGCCAGCGCCGGCGCCGGCAGCGCGCAGTCGCGGGCGCCCAGACGGCCACACATCAACTTTAACTTCCCCGATCTGTCGCCTTTCGTTGCTAAGTGAGGAGGACAGGAGGACCCGGCTCTGGTGGATGTCTGGTTGTTTTGTCAATGACGAAAAAAATAAGTTTTGCTAGAAAACAAATTGTGAATAAAATGTTAAAAGCGATGCGGAAAAGAAAACTTCTGCTCGATGTGGCAACTGTAAAAAAATTGAAGAAAATGTTAAAGCTAAAAAAATAACGTTCAGATGACAAGACAGCCGTACCGTTTGACAGAGCAAGGGTTTTGGTGAAGCTAATAATTTAGGAAAATGAGATTGACCAATGCAAAAACATTCTCAATGCACAACGTGCACATTCAATCGAAAATGAAAGTTTTTAATCAAATATCATACATATTTGTCTCTCAATAAAAATTACTTCAAGACAGCGGATCCTACGGTCGATTCCAAAATTAAGCAGTCGTAGGACCGATCGTATCATTCTACATAATTAGTTTCTACCATAGGTTGATCAATTTTCACAAAGTTACCACAAGTTTACCAGTAACATTGAAGAATAATAGTCAACAATATTCTTTAAATAATCAAGTATTCGTATCTTTGACTGATTGTCTCTCATTTATACTTTGTTATGAATTTAGTTTAGGTATTTTAGGATACTAGTTAAATCCGAAGAGGACGTCTGTAGCCGACCTAAAGCTAAAGGTCCTGAAATGAAACAAAAATGTACAAACGCTGTAGATTAGAAAATAGTTTATTTCTTTAAGTTCTATTTTCTAAAATTCAGCAGTTTTGCTAATATAAGTGTATTTTTCTACATAAAACGATTTTAAAACATAGTCCCATTAATTATGTTTTCAATATTTAATGGTAGTTTTTCAATATAGTGATATTAATTATTGTAAAATATTATTTTGACGAAATAATGTGTGAATTTCATAAAATTACTTTTTTTGTGACTAAAACCTGTAAACAACAAATAAAATCAAAAGGTAAAATCTTCATAGGGGGAATATTAGCATACTAATAATATTTCTACTCGAGGCCAGAATTCTCTCTGGCCTATTAGATCATAAGAGTTATTTCTAATTTAGATGATATTATTATTTCTTTCTTAAATTATGGTCTTTATTCGTTCACCTTACTCTTAATGTTTCACAAACATTTAATATAACGGCCATCTTGAGCTTTAATAGACGCAGTGATATTTTATGACACCCAATTTTGGACCCAACGTTGGACAGAGGTGTACCTATTTCTACTATAGTAGTACTGTTTAAGTGTGGTTTTGTGTTGTGTCCATTAAATAAATAATAACTAGAATAACCAAAATACCGTCTATAAAAACGATGATACCCAGATACTCGATACTGTTTTAATCAGATTCCCTGTTTTGGGATAAAAGCTGAGGCCAAAAGTTAGTCTCGAATAATTATAATACTTGTGTCTAGCTCACTATAATAATTAAATTTCACTGCCTAGTTGTGCCTAGGATAATAGGTTCTTGTAAATTATTTTGTAATATATTGGATAATTAAGCGTAACGTTCTTTAGTTGTAATACTTTTAGTTTTACGATATGAAATCTCACCTAAACAACGAAATGAAATACAAAAATATTTTTTATTGAAAATGTAGTTTCATTTGTTTAAAAAAAAACGTAGCACTCCTTATTTGGGCAGCCGTGTAATTAGCGTCTGACAGAAGTTTGTTTCGCCCAGTTTCGGCACAAGAACCAGTTTTCGGGCGCATTTAGATTTCGGTTTCGGCCAAAAAGTGGCCGAACAAAACTGGCGCTGTCTGATAAAAGGGGCCTCCAAATTATCCATTTTAAGACGCAACTTACGATTCAAGTCACTTTTTGAGACTTTCACAAATAGGTATCTCAAAAACTAGACGTCCTAGGACAAAAATAATGAAATCCATCTCCCCTCCCCCCCTTGAATGTCCCTCCACCTAGGGATGTTTGTTCACAGATTGACGGCTGACCTTAATTGACCTTGACCGTAACTTTCACCAATAACTAGATTATCAGTTCAATTCATAGACAACAAAATTCAAACGAGGGTAAAAGTAAGTTGCGTCTTTAATGGCCGATTCCTATATTTTACTGATATTTGTAGGTTACAATTAAGACTCTTGTATCTTTACCAAAAATGAACCAAAGAACTAATTCTTTTGCAAAGTAGACCGCGGGGTCTACTATATGCGAAGAAATTAGGAATTTGGAAGTAGCTATCACAGGTAAAATTAACTCACAACACTATTTAATTGCCCAGTTTGGAAATTTAAAACGCCACCATCGGTAAGCAAAAGAATCCGTGTGTGTTTATATGAACCGAGCAAGAATGAATAACTTGGAATTCACCTTTTTGAGTTTTTCGCCAATAACTAGAAGAGGAGCAGAATATCCGGTTAATTGACATTCACATGGACGTAATAAAATCGCGGCAAGATTTTATCGCGCACTGGATTGTTAAACTGGGCATTGAGAATCCAACAGAGTGCAGAGCGAGTGAGTCTCAGCGCGTCGAAAATACACAGTATTCCATTTTCAACTCTCGGCGCTAAGCGTTGCGTTGAATTATTATGATTTTGATTTTAGAACGTCCATGTGAATGTCGACTTATGATTTCAAAAATCTTGTTTCGGTCGGACACCCTTTTGAAGCGGGTAATGTTTTTTATAACACATTTGCTCGTAAAGGGTCTCTTATTACACCAATTTCAAAATCGTAATGTATGTCATTCTCATTACGCACTTGTGCGTTATTGTAATGTAAAACGCACGGTTTATAAAGATGCTCCGTCTAAAACGAACGGTACTTTTTTAAATCTTAGCAAAGAGTTTTTATATCAGAAAAGTGGTCAACATTTTATGAATAAAATTAACTGAGAGATAAAATATAAAAAAAAACAACATTTAATTCTTTAATTTAATTAGTTTTGACAATAAATTACAACCATTTATCTGTAACAAAAACAAAAAAATATTAATTTACTTTATTAGTTATACTGGCTGTTTTTGCGCCTTTGCCTTAAAAAAAGCACCAAGGGGTATCGTATTACCCAGTAACTGGGTTGTGGAGGTCAGATAGGCAGTCGCTCCATGTAAAATACTGGTATTCAGTTGCATCCGGTTAGACTGGAAGCCGACCCCAACGTAATTGGGAAAAGGCTAGGCAGATGATGATGCGAAAGCTGAATATAGTTTGTTCAGAATAAGTAACTGAATTGATTCCAATATTTTTAACACCAAATTCTATTAAAAAAAAAAAGTTTTTCAAGTGTGATGGAAAATGTTATCACCAGTTAATTATAATACAATCGCCGTACGGTTAGGTACCTACTACCTAATTATTATCAATGAGCACAATACGACGCTGGACGGCGACGCGGGCCGCGTGGTGAACATGTTTATGTAGACAACTAGGCAACCTATCAAGCTTATAACTTTGTGATTTTTCATGACAGTTTTGAAATTTTGTACATAAGATTGTTTACATAATAGTACATTATGATATAAGTGCGGTAAGTTGAAAATTACAGCCGGGGTGATATTGCTAGCCCGAGCCGTAGGCGAGGGCTACAAGAAAGCAGAGGCTGTATTTTTCAAAGCGCACGTATGTCATACGACGTTTTATAACATATTTGCGAGGAAATAAATAAAAGTCGGACTTTCTTAAACGACTAAATCTTTAATCACTTGTTAAAGCAGTTATAAAAATTTGAACAATTTGTAAAATTGATTATTACTTGTTCACAAATTAGCGATGCGCGCGCGTCAGCGCTTTTTTTAAGGCAAAAGCACAAAAACAGCCAGTATAACTAATAAAGTAAATTAATATTTTTTGTTTTTGTTACTGATAAATGGTTGTAATTTATTGTCAAAAATAATTAAATTAAAGAATTAAATGTTTATTCTTTTATATTTTATCTCACAAAGTTAATTTTATTCATAAAATGTTGACCACTTTTCTGACATAAAAACTCTTTGCTAAGATTTAAAAAAGTACCGTTCGTTTTAGACGGAGCATCTTGATAACCGTGCGTTTTACATTACAATAACGCACAAGTGCGTAATGACATACATTACGATATTGAAATTGGTGTAATAAGAGACCCTTTACGAGCAAATGTGTTATAAAAATAATAAACACGTGTGTCGGGTTTCGCATATACTAAACTAGAGTTGTATATTACATAGAAAATAAGACTCCTTTGTTCATTTGGAATAAAATCACCTGAGCTTTGCGAATAACATTAGAATTATGGGCTGTACTGTCGTGAAGGTCTGCATGATGGCCTTTTTGGTTTTTTGTCTTTGGCCAAAAAACGTCGTAACTTCCTAATTGAGGAGGTGGAGAACAAAACCTCACTTTTCCACTTTAAAAAATTTCTCGTTCTTTTTTGTCTATGGGCAAAAAATTTTGAATTAATTGGGGCTTATAAGAAAAACCTTATCAAAACTTCTTATTTTTCCATTAATGTATTCTTGAAATCGAAAAACTCGAACAAAAACACACGTTTCCACCTAGAAGAATCAGTCTTCCTTGATTTATTTCAAAAGCTCACTTTATCAGAACAAAATTGAATAGCTACACTAAAACTACGCCTCCGACCTCTGACCTCCACAACCCAGTTACTGAGTATACGATACCCCTTGGTAAAACTGGTTGCCAGACTTTCGGGCTTCTAACGACCCGTAACGACTGTCAAAGATCCACAAATGACAGCCGGGACCAACGGCATAACGTGCTGTCCGAGGCACGGAGGGTTCTTGGTATGTAAAGATGGCCACCCATCTACGGACCAACCACGGCAAGGACAGCTTAACCTGATCGATCGATCAGTGCGGCTTATATTACTTGGCCACAAGCCCCTCGGCTTATATTACTTGGCCACAAGCCCCTCATCAACTATCAAAACCACTCTATTTTTTTAGTAAATATCAAATCCCTGCTTTCCCAGAAGTGTTTATCAAAACCACACTTTTCCAAAAATATTTAATCAAACACATTTCCGAATTTTTATTCTAAATATTATCTAATATATTAATATTTTTTAACAATAATTCGGTACTTTAAACTAAATGCATATATTGAAGTTTGTAATTTTTTTTTACATTTTCCTGTTTTCTCAAAAAAAAATTAAAAGTGGAATAGTGAGGTTTTGTTCTCCACCACCTCAATTACATTCCGAATTAGAGACAAAACAAAAAATAAACTTTTCTATAAGAAAACCACCGATTTACAAAAACCACTAATTAAAAATTTTCTTCGTTTGTTTTGGAAGACAGTGTTTTTTTTTTTGTAATTTTGTTATTATTTTATTTGCCACTTTAGATTTGGTAACGATCCCTAGTAAACAATAGTGACAGGAAATTTAGTAGAAATCTACTCTCTTTATAAATATAAAACATTCACAAGTGAATTAAATACGTATTATTGAAGATGACTTAAAAACTACCCTATAAAATTTAGAAGGGACCACCGCGGGACTCTACCAAATTACCCTGTAATCGGAGAAATCATTGTTTTCCTTTAACAAAAAAAAAGTCGCCGAATGCAGAACCTCTTTTTTAAGTCGGTTAAAATGTTTCTTGTCCACAAAGGTGATTTAATTCCGTGGGATCAAGACAGTTACATTGTTTTCAACTTGCTTTTGTGGAATGATCCGCGTTTTTGCGTCCGGGTTCATCAAATAAAAATCAAAAGTCGTTAAATATTTACAAATCACTTTATTTTGTTGCATATCAAGTCTATTTAGTTCCTTTTTACAATAAATACATTAGGTCTGAGTATAAAAAATTAGTGTTGCAAAAAAATAAACAACACAAACTCTTAAAATTTACCTTGAATACTTAAAAAGTCTTGATTTTCAGGCTAGTCCCCCCTTAAGTTCATTATACACATGGCCTGGTGACAACTACACCACAACACAGTGATGCCACCAAGTGATCAATTTTGATTGCACTGTCACTGCTCCTTGATCCTGAAACAAACAAATAATTTAATGAATAAGGGAACTTTAAACATAAGACAGAAAGAGAATAACGTTTGTTTGGCAACAGTTCATGACACAAAATTAAAAAAGAAATGCTAAATGTTTTAACAACAATCGTGTGTGCGTCACGGCTGCGCCAAAAAGACATCTGGTGCATGTCATCATAGGTGCTGTCTGAAACTGGTTTTTAAATTAACCTTTATGGACAAGTAACGCAACCTCTCATGAAGCCCATTGGCGGTGTATTCAGAAATAAGCATTGAAAAATGTTAAGAGTTTAAACTTGCACTAACCACTCCATAGGTCCGAAACGCGAATTTATGCACGGCAAAAGAAACTAGATTTTAAATAATATATCAGTTTAAAAATACAGTGATATCCATTTACTAGAAACAATGACAATTTGTGCTACCTACACCAAGGCTCAAGAAAATGGTTGGCTTGTTTATATGTCAATGTATATGGTTTTATAATAAACTTCCAAGCCACATTCAAGAACTAAGCTAAATTATTTACTAAGCTAAATTATTTACTAAGCTAAATTATTTACTAAACTACAATTAAAGACGATATTGAGGACAAGAAGCTGCGCCAATTTTTACAAACTGAATGTTGCTTTTTACAAAAGATTTAGTATTAACTAGCCTTTGCCAGCGGCTTCGCCCGCGTGAAGGTTGAAAACTATCTCATGGTAATGTATAACTACCGGGATAAAAAGTGTCCTATATGTTAATTCAGGTTATAAACGTGTGGCAAATTTCATCCAAATCCGCCGTTTTTGCGTGATTGAATAACAAAAATCCTTTAACATTTATAATATTATAAAGTAGGATAGTATAAGTTTCCGTACCAACCGTATGGGAAGGCAAGTGACATCAGTTAGCCGCGACCTCCTTGAACCCATTGACGACGGGCGCGTGGTCGGTGCTGCGCCGCCACAGCCCGTACACGCGGCCCGGCACGGCCTGCCACAGCCGCACCGTGCCGTCCTCCGACCCCGTGGCGTACAGCTCGCCGTCCGGAGACCATCGCACGCAGTGGACCGGCCCGAAGTGGCCTTTGTTTGATTCTGGAATGGGAAAGCAATAAAGGTTTCATCATTTGATCACATTGTTTTTTCTTTTTAACTTCTTTATTTTAACTTTTAAATTTTTCCTCATGTGCAAATAGTTCTTAACTCTCCACATCAATTTAGCATTGGATACTCATATATTACTCTTGTACTCATTCTTTTTTCTCAGTCACTACTGTAAGCGAAATAGGGCTTATGATACGCATTATGATAAGTCCAATTTCACTTTCATAGTTTCAGAATACGTTTTGAGACGTCTGTCAGGCCAGATAGTGGGCAAAATACTATTCTTGGTAAACATAGAATAAAAACAAAAACTAAAACTTACCGAGTTCTGCTCCCGTATTATAATCAAATTTATAGACTTTCAAGTCTTCACCGCCGCACACAAAAGTGGCCCGGCTAGGCGCGAGCGATGCTGAGTAACATTTCGTTGGCACTGGAAATTCGCGCATTTTGCGCATTGTGTCAGAAGAATAGAATGATACATTTGTACCTGAAATTAAAAAAATAATAATTTGAGTGACATTAACAGCAGCGTGCGTGTATGACCAGAGGTTCTTTTGAATTGTCAAAGAGTCGGAAAGATGAAGCTAGTTGCCCATTCCAAGGCGTAGTAGGTACCTATGGAGAAAAACGGGCAAGAACTCTGAGATCTGTAGTTTCAGCTTACCCCCATGGGAGAAAGGCGTGCGTTTATTTACTTATGCAACATTTTCTGAGCAATAGGGTATTTTACTCTATATGAGAAAAAATCTAAAAATATATTATTGAAAATTTTAGTTTTAGTTCATGAAACAACAAAATAAATTTTAAAATACAATTTAAATATTTCAGTTTTTTTAATCTGTTTTTGAACACCATGAAATAGTAGCCGCCATGTTATTACGTCATACTGCTGTATAAACTAATCAACTGAACAACTTTGACTTTTATCATTTTCGTCAACAAAGTAATTTTTTTTGAATTTATATCTTACATTCAGGAACAGCAAACCAACGATAAGTAGAATAATAACATTTTTTTTTATTATAAACAATTATCATACAAATATCAGGGCAATTTGTTTACACAGCAAACTGACGTCATACCCACAGAGCAATATGGCGTCCACTGCGTCCAGAGTTTTCATCAAATTACGTGCGAAATATGAAAATGTAAAACTTAAATACATTTTTATGGCATTAATCGATTAAATAAAAATTATGTTTTTTTTTATGGGTTTATTAGCATTTTGGAATCTAATTAAGACACTTTTCAAAAATGGTTGTAATACCCTATTGTTGCTACTTAAAAAGTCATACATACATAATCTGCCTATAATATTCCCACTGCTGGGACACAGGAGTCCTCTCTTCGAGAGCGAATGGACTGTCACATAATTATGTTCGAATTATCGGTTCTAGGACATGCCGGTTTCCTCACACTCTTTTCGTTCACCATTTTTGAAAAGCAGTGGTGATAAATTTACACAAAGTAAAGCGCCAGTCTGAGTTCGAACCTACGACCTACAAGTCACGGCCGTAAGCACTGGGCCACCACTGCTCTCATAAATCATGGAAAGGTCATACAATTTTCTATCACAACTTTAGGCTATTTAGTTACGTCACATACATAGATACTTTATCTATGGCAATCAATTACTAAAATATTGTACCCTGTATGCCAAAGGCTGTATTTACGTAAGTACGATAGGTGTGGTATGTTTTAATGCGTAACTTGATCTTGATCTGCTCTTGAATTCAAATGTAAATTCGTACTAAGGCCAAACGTAATCGCTCCACATAACATGTCACAATATATTTGACGTCATAGAATTATGTTAGACTCGCGCTTTGACCGTAAGTTCAAGTTAACACCTCATTTAAATCCTTGAGAGTATTTGTTTTGGGTTCTGTACCTAAAATGTGCCAACGGGACTTACACCGTCTGTCTGTCCATCCAGTCGTCTGTCTTTCACTCGACAGTATCTTTAAAACCGTTAACTGTTTTAGTACCTATGACCTTCTTCAGACTTCAAGCTTCTATACCAAATCACAATGTATCAGACAGGAAAACTCCGCATTAATTATAGATATAATATCTTACCGTGAGCTACTGTCAATATAGCTCCATCTCTTGACAGCTCTAAACTGTTTGGTATGGTTGGGAACTCCACTTTTTGGACCTCCTGAAAAGTAAACGAATTTTTTTATGAAATACTAATCAGTAACTAGAATCAAAATAAATTAAAATCAGGTATATAGGTTGGCAGGGACTTCAACGCGCAAACTGAAACCATGAATTCAGCGTTGAAAACTTGTTAGTTATTTTTTTTTTTAATTGCTGTAGGTATTGCCTAATAACATACGATTTTAAGCTCCTTTTATTACTAACCATATTGGATCATGTTATCTGACAAATAAACGAATAATTAAAATTAAAAAACACTTTTTATGAAACAGCTGATATTTTTTTAACCGAAAAAAAGATTCAACATAGGGCAGTACAAAATCATGTGTTGAATTCATGTTTTCAGTTTGCGCGTCCCTGCCATCCTGTATACAATCGAATGAATGAGCCACGATAATCCAATGAGGTTAGCTAGCTTATGTAGATTGAATTTCATTAATTAAATCCACGAATGAGCATTCCTGTCAAATGTTGTTTAGTTCTTAAGAGGGCTATTATAAATTGAAGTATTCAGTTTTAGGTAAATTTAACGGCGCGTGGTAGCCGATCGCGCGTGTGTGTCTAGTGAAGTACGATACTCAGACATGCTAACCATTATGATTCGGACGCCCAGGAACAAACCGGCGCGGACTTAAAGCTAAAGCCCGCGCGTCCCGAGATTTATTACTGATTCATAGCGTTGCATTCAACAATTGTTTTAAAATATTATTTTACTTTTAAATAGACTGTAGTTTTTTTTTCAAGCAAGTTGACTTAGTAAGCATAGTTATTAAATACTTTTTGTTTGAGTTTCGATTAAACATACATAGATAAAAAATATAATTTCAGACGAAAAATTATCATTAATTCTCTGTTTTACGCAATTATTTTTGGTGTATTATTGTATGAAACATAAAAAATTGATTAGAGCATTCCAAATAACAAGGTACAGTCCTACCACAAACATTTTTATAAATTACTAAACTATTGTAAGTTCCATGTAACAAAGCATCAAAAGATGCCCGAAAGTAAAATTTTATGAAACATCCTTTGCCGAGACAAAGTTTTTACTGACTTGTGTAAACAAATTGAAAAAATAATTAGAGCGCTCCCTAGACAAATAATGAAATTTTCCAGGACACATATTTTTTTTTAAAAATTGGCTATATTAAAACCATAATGATTCATCAAATCTCGAGTCAAACGCTCAAATTCGAGAGAAAATGTGAAAGCGCCCTTAAAACCTATTCATTCATAACTCGCTTTTGCCAGCGGCTTCACCCGCGTGGAGGTCGAAAACTATCCCACGGGAACGTACTACCGGGATAAAAAGTACCCTATGTGTTATCTCAGGTTACAAACTACCTGTGTCCCAAATTTCATTCAAATCCGTTCAGCCGTTTTTGCGTGAAAGAGTATAAAACTCACAAACTTTCACATTTATAATATTAGTAGGATTACTCAGCTGTCTCATTTTCTCTATACAGAATAAGTTTTTATCCAGTGCGCGAACTGAAACCATGAATTCAGTATATCATTCTAGACACCCCAGCACAGAAATTTTTCGTCGGTACTACAAAAAAAAATCTGGTGTTCATACATTTTGACCGCGTAGGTATGAAACAGCTGATTTTTTTTTTCACGTGGGTATAGTGCGTGTTGGTAGATGTCACATGTCTTCTGTTCTAGGACATGCCGGTTCACTTCACCGTTTTGAGAGCAATGGTAATGAAAGAATTTACACAAAGCAAAGCGCCTGTCTGGGTTTTTTTTGTTTTTTTTTGTGTGGGAAATCATCAAATAACTTCTCCCGCTCTGGGTGGAGCGGGAGGGTGTGTCAGACTTTTACTGACTAAAACCCACGAGTGTTCTCTCAGTTGCCTGTGTGCCAGGGTCCGCGGTATCTCTTTCGAACAACCCGCACCCCTGGCAGGCATCGGCCCTTGCGGGCCCCATCAGTTGGTGCTGACTTCTCTTTGAGGCGCGCGTGGGACACAACGCGCCGTCGGCCCGGGCTTTGTCCTTACCGGACAGCGAGCTGCCCATTACTCGCCGTCCCAAACACACTTGTGCCGTTACTACTAGGCCACTACCGCTGTCACTGGGGCATCACAACTCAAGCCGTGTGCCCGATGGCATTCTATTTCCCATACAAAATTTCGTCCCCTATTTAACCCCATTTTGGGCATGAATTTTCGCTATATAAGAAACTCAATATCTGGATGCTTTGCTCGGTTTTTTATTTTTTGTTTGACGTTTTCTAAAAATGAAACCTAGCTAGATCGATTTATCGCCCCCGAAACCCGGGCATACTAAATTTCATGAAAATCGTTGGAGCCGTTTCCGAGATTCAGATAATATATATACATATATATTTACAAGAATTACTCGTTTAAAGGTATTAAATGTCTATTTCCTGCTTCTAGACAAAGCAGTTTAGGCTGTGTTTTGTGTGTCAACGAATGTTGATGATTTTCATCATTATAAATAATTAAGTAGAATACATTACTTGTCCACTGGTACGATCCCAGACTCTCATCGTGAGGTCATCGCTCACGCTGACTATGCGTGAGTTATGAAGGAAGACTGCGTGTCTGATGCTACTCGAGTGCGCGCTTATTTTCTCCAGAGCTGGAAATTGTCATATTGTAATTGTGTTAGATTTTAATCTATCAACAGGTAGTTATGTTGGACAATATACTGTAAAGCGGTAACTAAGGCAGTGTCCTTACCGAAACAAACGTCGCGCGAGTACGCGATTATCGCGCGGGGACTTGATCGTCACGATTATTTACATGAAATATGACGGACAAACGCGATTTGATTGATCACGCGATTCATATAAACGGGCGTAATCGAGTATTCGTGAGCCAGTCCCTTTCGGTTAGGACACAGGGTAAGGACGGGTATGTGGGCACAGAGATGAGGCTTGTAAGACAAGGCCGTAGTAAATGTTAATGGTTTCTAAAACTTAATAAGAAATATGCATACTCCTTAAAATATTTTGTAGTATCTGTGAGCCAGCCATGACTTGCTATTAACCTTTTGGTTCATAATGTGGAAACATATAAAAATAGAACATTGAAGCTTTTAACATGTGTACCATAAAAACTAATGAGTATGTTAAATAGTGTTTATATAAAAGGGAGATATTATGGATAAGCTCGATAAAGGTAAACAATTAATAAATTATTCAAAAGGTTACACCCTTTTATTAAATGTAAATATTTGGTTCTTCTCAATTTATTGCATTAATATGTTGATTATTTAAGATAAAGAGTTATCTTGTATGCTAATTAATTCCTCAACTTATTTTTTATGTACTAAGAACATGTTTACGATGTCTGTATGACAACATTTAAACCACATTTACAATATACAATTTAAATTTTGATTATATTTACTTCGAATAATAATTAAATTATATAAAAACACCTCTATTTCGACTATAAAGAACATAATAGATTGATTATTTCACTCAATAGGTCAACATGCATTGATAATATAATTTACTTGCAGATTAGAATCTACTACAGGAAGTAATTGTCCTTTCCTTATCAGACATAAAAGTATAATAAACTAACCTCCCGCTTCAGGTTTGTTGAGGTCATATACTCGTATAAGTTTCTCATTGCTGGCAGTGAGTAGCTGAGTGTCGTCAGCATTGAAGTTTACACTCTTCACTATGTGTTCGTGGTCAAATGTATGCACCACTTCACCAAATCGAGCGTCCCATATTTTTGCTGTAACATAATTGAGAATATTGTTAGATACACAACCTGGATGTATACTGCGAGGGTTGGTTTGAGGTGGCAAAGAGTTCCTGAAAGGACTTAGGGTAGGGCTTTGCCTAGCAGAGGAACAGTATCAGCTAAGAAAAAGCATCATATGGCTTGGTTATTGAAATGAAATATCATAAATAAGTTCCTATATTTATAATAATATCTCCCAAGCAGGCGTGATCCGAGGGGGGTCCTAGGGGTCATGACCCCCCAAAGCCATAAACGTAAAGCTTAAAATAGTAATTTTTCGAAAATATACATTTTCTTATTAATATTTAGGTAGTCTTTGTCTGTGACCCCCAAAATCTTTGGCTGTGACTGCGCCTGCTCCCATATCCATGTTCCTAAATACTTGGAATAGCACAAAGTAATGGTGCCATTGTGAAAGATAACAGTGGTGAAACATAGCAATTGATTGTTTGGTAACTTTACTGTTTTTTTAAGTGTAATTGTTAGAAAAAAAGACCTGATAATATTGTGGTCAGAATTAATTAAATGGAATGATGCAATCAACTTGTTAGATTGCAAAAGTGAATTGAATAACGGATCATAATTATCCTACTTTTCACATCTACCTAATGGTAATTAAAACAAAAAGAAATGTCAAAGAATTTACATATTTCATGACATAAACAAATTTTGTTCTTTCTTTCTTTCACCATTAATATTAGTTTTGTGAAACAAGTTATATGAATCCCCTAATTGCATTAAGATTAAAACTTACTTTGAAGTGCTATGAAATATTTATGGTACCTGAGAAGTCAGCTGCTCCACTAGCTGCAAGATTAGCATTTTGCGTCAAAGCTACCCCCCACACTGCACCTTTGTGACCTTCAAACGTACCAATCCAATCACCTGTTTCACCTTGTCGTAGCATGGGCTTGCCATCTAAATAGGAATTCATTAATATTACAATGGGTTGCTAAGAAAGCTTGAATTCAAACAGGGCTTTGTACATAAAGTCATTTCAGTTGAAAGGACTGAATTAGATGTCAAAATCTGCATAGTCATCATGGAATCACTATGTATCTAATATCTTGCATGCTCTTGTATGTATACAATGTTTAGACAAATAAATAAATCTTATCTTATCTTAATCATTCCACACTTTCTATATTATTTTGACACATATTTTGAGTAATTATTAGTGACTAACTAACATCATCATCCCTCCTTTTTCCAACTATGTTGGGTCAGTTTCCAGTCAAACCAGATGCAGCTGAATACCAGTTTTTTATATGGTGCAACTGCCTATCTGACCTCCACAATCCACTTACTGAATAATAAGATACCTCTCGGTAAGACTGGTTGTCAGACTTTTGGGATATTGGTGACTAACATTGTGAAATAAAATGTAATATGGCAATAAAACTATATTATTGAAGCCCCAAGCCAAGAAAGTAAAGTAAGTGCAGCAGACCCAAAACCACAATGTTTAAATGAAACCAAAATAATGAAGAGAAGATTTCAATATTCATTTTATTCATTCATTAATATTTTCATTCAAGTAAGTACATATTAACAAGTGTTGAATGAATATTTCTCTAGCATTGTATGCAAATGATAACATCTCTAAATTTTCCTTGTACAGTAAAACAAGGCTTTCATTTTATAAACACATCTTGCACCATTGTGTTAGCTGTTCACACTGTCAAATACATGTTAATTATATAGCAGAAAGGCCCTACCTAGAATGTAAACTATCTTATTAAAACAAAGGCAAAATTAGCCCTACAGCTGTTCAATTAAATACTATGACCACTGTCATAACAAATAATAAAACAAATGTTATAGTAAGCTGTAATACTAGATAAAAAGGATATCAGATCCTCTAATTATAGATTGTGTACACATAAAAGAACAATGACAGGAAGGCACAATTATATCATTAAGTGTTATTGACTATTTTCCTTAAACAGACACATATTGAAAGTAGCTTAGTGACATGTTCTCAAGCCCTTCCATAAAGTAAACATTAATGTCAAGTACTTTGACAAACCTTGAGTGAGCACAAGGTGACCCACAATGGGTGAAATGTCAACATTCAACATAGGAACAAAATTTACTGTCTGCAACAATTCATGAGCACACAAAGGCGTGGAACTTGTATGTCATTCTGCCGGTAGGTACATACGTGAATAAAAAGCACGAGCGCAAGCCTCAAGGCGAGCAGCCGAGGAAACATACGAGCGGATACTCAAGGTACTTCCTGCATGTCCGGAAAGAGAAGGTCACAACATGCATAGAATGCATGCCGGCCGAGCGGACAACTCCACACAAACAAGAAAAGTGAAGGCCTTTCGAACACATCTCGTCACCAACATCTGTCACGCCAAAGCACTACTCACACGCACCAACACATTTGCAAGACTTCCACCCAAATATAAGCCAAGGCGATAGGACACACTGATTACAAATTAGGCGTCAAAACTCACCTTTGCAGGCCGAAATTAAATAAAACCCATCTTTTGTAACGTCACTAAAATCCAAATGCACGACTGGTCTAGTATGGCCACCGCATGTGAGAGGAACTTGCTTGAAAGTTGTCATTTTGTTTCTTAATTTTGTTTGTTGTACTTTTGAAAATAAAACTAATTATCTTTGTTGTTAACTAAAAATTAACCTAATGAGTCTGATCGTTCTGAATGTTGACAATCGACTGACGGAAAAGTGGTAGATGGTATTGCTATACATGTTAAGATTACCTACCTTTTTTAGCGAAAACAGTTAAAGATGATTCATTTTATTGTTTTTTTTTGTTAAAGGGAACAATATACCCTCATAAAATTGTTTGTTATTTGATACAAAATGCAATCCAATCCATGACAAATAGAAAAATATTGCAATCGTATTTTTTTATCATATTAAAACATAAAAACATTTTGAGCGATTGCAATTTAGAAGATAACATAACAACAAACTGCTTTCTGCCTGCACCAAAACCTGAAAAATGAAGACTGCTATTAGTGATCTTTCTTCATGATGAGACCATTAAATATTTGTTGATGAATAATTTAAATATAACTTTAAAACGGTCTTCAACGAAGCAAAAGACCATTCTCAAGATGATCTTTCAGGCTAGTGTAGTTTTACTAAATTAGTAGGTTTTATTTGTTGTGGTAGTTTCGTGATTTATTTTACATTTCGGTTAAGACAATTTATATTGTGCCTTGTGATTATTTATGAGGAGGTATTCTATTTAGGAGCACTTAAAGTTTAATCCGAAGAATTACACAAACTCTCTGTCAAGAGGTTTATTCCAGTAAATACAAGTTTTCGTTAATGTAAAATAATAATACCCTGACCGCACAAGGCTATAATTTTTTAATTTTTTTTTATCATAGTTGATAAAAATAACAACTTACTACTAGACAGGAAATTGAAGTGAAAGAACTATACTAAAACTATGCTCAAGATTTTGAAACAATAACATTTGACAATATCTTCATGTGCAGAAGAGGAAGACGGTTTTCAAAACGCCACGCCAGTAGTGTCAGTGCGATGCAGGCTTTATAATTGTATTCTCGCCGGTTTACTGACCAAAAGTTTTAGTATGACGTGTCATTTGACGTTGTCAAAACGTATTGAATTTGTTGTGGTTAGTTTCTAAATCTGATTTCACTCTTTTCTAAGTTTAAATAGTAGATATGGATTTCTTCACTTCTATACCCACCCATATTGACTATGTTGGCCAGGCCAAAGCCGAGAAACTATACAGAGCCATAATTACGCTATTCAGTATAGTTGGTTTCGTATGGGGTTACATCGTTCAACAGTTCTCACAATCTGTGTACATTCTGGGAGCCGGATTCATCCTAGCTGCGATCTTGACAGTTCCTCCATGGCCTATGTACCGCCGCAACCCATTAAACTGGCAGAACCCCAGAAACAATGAAGAGAAACCAGCAGGCAAAAAGGGGAAGAAATAGGACGATTTCCTGACAAATTTAGCCACCATCATTATCTGAAGTGTTTTCCAAAAGTTGTGTATTTCATTATTCTCAAATAAAATAGTTTATAAGGTTCATATTGGTTTTATTACATAACAGATAACAAAACATAATTTTACCTCTGCACATGTGTGCTTTAAAAATAATTCAGTCAATATCATTTTCACAAAAATATACAGATACATCAGAAACAAATTAATTTCTATGCACAATAGGCCAACCGTAGGACTAAGTGCGGAAACCAAATCCGTTTACATAAACATAGAACAAATTAATTTAAGAACTGTATGAACCTCGACAAAAGGAGTTTACTTAACTTAACACTACCTTCGAGAGAAAAATTTCTAAAGTCAACATGATAAAATGATTTTTAAGACTGAAGGAGTGGTTTAGAAATCTGCATGTTGCAAATAGCACCATATAATTTAATTTCAGGTGATTCAAAATTGAAAGCACCTTATGATATGTGTTTTGTACACAGGGTACAATTATTGTATGTAATGTCAAAAATAGTAAATATTTTATCTGAGTCTGCTATATAAATAATGATTTTACTGAATTATATGGGATATACTTTTGCTATACTTCGGCCGAAAACTCACGGACAAAAAAAAATGGAACTACAATTATTCTCACTCCATCGCTATTGCTTTAGATGAAGTGAGTCTTTAGGCCCAACTCATGCATTTATATCAAACTGTACACCTATGTGATGTTGATAATAATTTGCTATCTTAGTATATAAAAAGTATTGTGCATGCTTATTTGTTGTAATTTGACTTAATGGAAGTTGTAGGCAAGACTATGGCCGCCAATTAGATCCTTGAAAAAACTACAGTAATACAATGGAAGACTATCATCTGTTAAAATATATTCTGGTCCAGTAAGATGCGGATTTCATAATTATAGCTGTCATGTCATTCACAGATACATAATTTAAGATGTTTCTTGATTGAATCACGGGCATTATTTAAAATTAAAAGTCTATTAACAGCTAAACATCAATAAACAAGCCAGCTACTGGTTAGCCACTAGCCTTGTGTAAGACATATGGTTGCGAGCCGATAAGTAACTCTAATCTAGTTGCTACTAATTTGCTAACTAAATCATTTCGGACAGGATTTAAAGACAACTTCTGTACCCAGCTGGGTAATCCGATGCATGATCTATAAAACCCCAATAACCGGAAAGGTCATTAATAAATAAACTTAAGAGTATTGCCTTCTCAATGACATTAAAAAGGCAATGCAAATTACACCCTGTAATGTGCGCTTTAATAATTTCTAACGTGCCGATGTTATCGTGAAAGTCAAAGTCCACTCACTCATGATAACATATAGAACTAAAATATTTGGAAATATTATGAAGAAGCTTTTAAATTTCCGTCCATGACTTAGATGCAACTTAATACGGGACGATACGTTATTTAAAAACAGCATGAGGTCCTACTGAACCAGGTCCAATGGACAGTGACACACCGACACGCGGGCCATTAAATAATTTCGGTTTTTGTATTTATTTATACTTATGCATCATTATGCTGTCAGGTGTTTAGGTTACAGCCAAAAATGTTAATTTGCTGAAAATTACAGTTTTATTTATTGTTTGTTTCACTATTTCTGTGAGAGCAAGATAGATAATAATCTAACATATAAATGTGGTGTGTCTCTCATGTCTTGTTTTGAGTACAAGAGTATTCAAAACAAGACATGAGAGACACGATGCGACACATCGCGCGATACGTACTGTAGGTGGCTAACGCGATCACGCTCGCACGACTGTGTCGGGTCCTATCCCTTTTTTTGTCGGTCCTATCCCTTTTCTTGTCTATCGGTAACTGTAAGTATGCAACTGTGATCACAGATGTGTGATTTTTCGTTACATGTAGTTAAGGACTGAGCCTATGTTAGAGCGAAACTTATCTTCCCCATATTAAGTTTATTTAAGACGTAGACGTGGACGGGAGGAACGGTCACGAATATCGTGACGTTAGAAATGATAAAAGTGCACATTGTAGAGGATTGTCATAGAGATTTACAGAGTGGCCATAGCCATTGCTGCCAGAATTTTTCTGTAAGATGAATCCCTACTCTTCACAACTCTATGAGATGCGACTAGGTTAAAAGGTGGGAAACCCCTTTCCGTCTATATCAAAACTTCGTAGTATCTATCACTAACATTTAAAAGAAATTCATCCACTCCACTTGCAACTTGCCCCGTTATTTGTAAACCTTGCTAAAGTTAAGTAAGGATAAGCGATTGTTTAACCATACATTTTGTTTAAACATCTCTTAACTTTAATCAACTTATAAACAACCGTTAGACTATCTACTATATTACACAAAAACATTTACACAGAGGATAATCTCAGGTATAGTTTCTAATAGGAAGATTATTATATTTTAATAAAATGTGACTATGTTTTTATGTGCAAACCAGTGCAGTATAGATAAGAAATGTACTTTTAATATTAGACGAAGAATTTTTGTGTAAGTGACGTAATAATGGCAGTCGCATACATTTACAACTCGATCCAAAGTAAAGCATTGAATTATGAGCTTTATAGGCTGTCAAATACAGTTACATTTCCAAAATTAAAAGTGACAGATGTTGCATTGCTGAGTTGTACACTTCAGGCCAACAATGTGGATAATAAACGTCAAAAAAAAAACCATTACTTTGAATCGCTTTGGTGTTGTTAAGATGTGCGACTGTCAATAGGCATATAAAAATATTTATACAGTGGATATAAATTTAAAATAAGTTAAAATATGTCTTGGAAAAGGGTGAAATATAAGTATACACAGCCTCATCACAATAAATCAGCTCAAAAAATACTTTTTTTTCTTATTTATTTTTTCGTGAAAATTGTCGTATAAACAATAATTTAAGAAGTTTACGTTCAAACAGGGATTTCGACACGTCATTTACTGGAACTGGATAGGTATTTACAAAAAATGTTATAAAAAATATTATGCAACTTGCATTCAAAAATTTGCTTCACTTAAAAATGTATTAACAAGAAAGGATGGTGAATGTTGTAAATTTTATCATTTCTGATACCTTTTTCGCACTTCTGCATATTGCGACAAACTTTTTACTAATTTTCCTTCTCTTGGACAATTTTAATCGACTCTGTAATAGTATGGTTCGATCCCAAAAAAACAACGTTAATGTCTTTGTCACAATATGCATAGGTGGTGTTCAAAAAAGGTTTGTAAAATATTGCCAACCAAACAAAGAGTTTAACAAAGAGCACTGCAAATGCAATGCACTACATGTTTTCAGTAAAACTCAATTTGTCTCTAAGCCGCTTAATCACGTTGAATATTCTACTTTCGCTGCACACATCACAATCTTCAACTGCGTCGTCCGTTTCGGAACATTCACTTGTTTTATCACTGTTGTCGTCACATTTATCTTCTTGACTTTTCTCACTGGGTTCCTTTTCCTTACTTGCACTGTCTTTCTCCTTTTCAATGTCATCGTCAAGTTCATGAGTATTTTCTACTTTGGTACGTGAACTATAGCTAACTTCTTTATCGCAGATCTGCTGCAGGGTTATTGCAGCGAACATGAATGTTACGCCATAGTTGACAATGGTTAATGATAGAGGACCCAGCGTAAGTACGAATATTGCCATGGTAAACAGTAGAGCTGCTATGGATTCGTAGTGCCTCCTGTGAACAATGGGTAACAGTACAGTATAATTTCTATTAAAAATTACAATTGGCCCATGGATGGGTGGCCATCTTTACATACAAAGACCCCTCTGTTGGGAATCGAACCCAACACACGACCTTGCGCGCGATCTGCGCGCGATCTGCACGCGCAGGCGTCGTGTTCAACGTGTCATCATCGGCACGCCGAGGCGCGGCGCGCTGGCAACATGGCTCGGCCCAACGAGCACTCGCTTCCACGGATTTCACCGCGACGGACGAATCTCCTCTCTAACCTCATTTTATTATTTATTTGTCCGGAAAAGTTTAAATTTGTTAATAAGCACGGCAATAAACCTAAAAACATTCCACTCTTTTATTGCTCCCTGCGCTAACCGAAGCACGGAAGGTTCCGTGCTTCGGAAAGTACGTTAAGCCGTCCCGGCTATCATTCGTCGATCTTTGACAGTCGTTACGGGTCAGAATCCCGAAAGTCTGACAAACCAGTCTTACCAAAGAGTATCGTATGACCCAGTAACTAGGTTGTGGAGGTCAGATAGACAGTCGCTCCATGTAAAATACCGGTATGCTGCTATACTGCTACATCCAGTTAGACTGGAAGCCAACCCCAGCATAGCTGGGAAAAGGCTATGCAGATTGTTTGACGCTTAAAAATTACGATATTATGCTAACAGTCTTCTTAAGTTAACAAAGATTTTATACAGGGTGTAACAGAAACCCTATTGCTATCCTTAAGCACTAAAGATAACAGCTGGTATAGAATCACTACTCATAGTTTCAGCTCAAAATAAAATACTCTAAGAATGGAAACAAAATTTTCGATTTCATGTTTCTTAAATTCAAATCAAAACAAACATATCACCGCACTACGTAGGTCAATAACTTTCCACGTTACTTGCCAATATCACGATAAATCTCTTCTAAGTGATGAGTTTATTTCAATTTGATGATTTGGTTTCCAGTCTCAATGTATTTAAAATTCTCATAGCCTCCAAACATGTAGAGATAGGATTTAAAAAACCCTTGCAATATCGTTTGATATCATCCAAAGAAACCGTGCCCTTTTTGCCCGAACCCTTTTTGTTACACGTTGTATAATATTCGAATAACCAACTAGTCACATGTAAATTTATCCGTATTTAGAGGTTATACTTAGTATTAAATCCTAATTAAAATTCTATTAGCATAATACTGATACTCACAAATTTTTCCTGGGTCCATTCATCTGCCACACACAGGTGGAGCAAGCAGACATCATCAATCCACTGTGATACGACGTGTCTGGTTTCAATACTATGCTGTACCTGTAATAATATCAAAGGTATATAAGATGTGTATATGATGTATACATAAGATTATAAGAGAAATTGATGGTGCCAAAACTGCCATGGTTGGCTTAAGGAGCAATTCAGTGTAGTCTGATGCTTGTACAGAAGTATAATCACTAAGTCAACTTTTGTCAAGGTATAGAGTTACATTTTTAAATAAGGTTAAACGAAAAAAGTAAGTTCGAAAACGAAAACCAGACTACAACAATGATGAAACAAGAAAATATTCTCACTAGAAAGCCGTGGTCGCATGCCACTTTGCCTTAAAGCTTATGATCGCTTACCACTATAATGTAATGTTTTGTTAGTTTTTTTTTTGTTTTTAAGTTGTTAACTTTATTTTCTCTACAGAGCGCAATATTAAATTTACTGTGATGTCACAGCCTATAATAGCGGACGTTCAAGACGCTTCCAACGATATCTCATTTGCAAAATTATCATAACTATTTTAGAAGTTATGAGGGAGCAGATGAACAAACATACATACCGGTCAAAATCAAAACCCTCCTTTGTGCTTCACCGTAGTCGGGTGAAAAAGAACATTAATACCAACATAAAAATATAACTTACGAAAAATTCCTAGCCCACGTTAACAACGCGGGCACATTGACTAGAGTGACAGCAAGCCACATGGCAAACATCATCATGTGGAAATTCAAACTGCTCAGATCTTCATCGACATTCGAAAACTTGTCTTCATTCTTTTCATTCACTTGGCAAGCCTTTTCTGACTTCGCACTAGTTCCCTTGTCCTGAGTTCTCTTCCCATTTTGACTAGTAGATTCTGTAGCTTTTACTAGCCTTGTTTCAGTCTCATTGTTGATATTTTCGTTCTTTCTCTTAAACATTAGGCATATTCTGGAGCCAACTTTCGCCATTAGTTTGTATACGTAATCTTCGAGGTATTCTTCATACATTTTGGAAAGCTGAAAATTAAATACAATCTTTACTATTAAAAGAGTAGGTACAGTCAATCTCCTTATGTGGTCTTATGTAATAAGCCCTTAGGTGTCAAAGAAGTGCTTTGGCAGTCGTACTAGAACCCTGTATTACGAATGCCGTTAGGAAGTATGATGGTGTCACTTGCACTACATAAAACATCAAGGTCCATTTTTTATTTTATAAGGCCAATGTGACAGTTTGACAGTTTCAGAACTTTGAACCTTATTGAAGTTTAAATTTACTGGGAGTTTTCGTCAAAAGTGATACAGCTACTCCGAGGTAGACTATAGAGGATTTATTTAAGGAGGATGCGCTAACATAGCCCGCCAAATTCAAATTATTTTTCGTTTTTTTTTTTTGCAATTTGCAGGTCAGGGTCAGGTTGTATACTGATTAAAATAAGCTTATACGACCTTAACAATATGGTTTAACAGAATTATAATAATTAAAATGATCAATTGAATGACTTTTTATGAAATAGTAATTTAAGGTATGATTTCGAAACCCGCTGTACGCAGCAGTGCTACCACGGTGGTGCTGCGCAGCAGTGCTGCCTGCCATGCTGATTCCAAACAAGGCAATACTACCAGCGAAGCGCTGTCTGCGCTTCTGAATCAAAGAAATTCATCTTTTTGTTGCCAATTTACTTGTCAACATTCACGTAGGTACTATCGCTGCGGCGGCAGACTCATAACTACTGGTCTATAATGATATATGGGGAGCAGTAGTGCTACGGTAGCACTGCTGCGTGCAGCGGAGCTCGGAATCATACCTTTAATGGGTCCACTTTTGAACGTAGGTTAGACTGGGTAATCTTTTATTTTTTGTTCCTCATGGATGTCCTCTGCCCTGGTGTGGGCGGAGGCCGTCAGTCTTACTGACTATAAACCACCCACCCCGGTGTTCCCTTCCCACACTTGGACCGGGGACGGTGGGAACTAGGCTGGGTAACCAAAACTGTCTGTAAGTATGCTTACCATAAACGCATAGAAGGCAGCGCCTGCAACCAGCGAGGCGGCTCCACAGGACAACGGCGTGGCACACAAGAGTCCCGCACTCACCACCATGGGTACCTTCTGAAGACCTGACGCCATCTTCTCCACGAGACCACTTCCACCACGCCACATTATCCTGAAGACACAGCTATTTGGTGAACAATAATACTATCATGTTATAGTCCCACTGTATAAAAAGAGCAACTAGATTGTGGTCGACAGACATAGACTAAACCACCGGCTATGCTCCTGTAACAGCTTACAAATGATCAAATGTACAGCTTATCGATAAATTATAGTTTTAAAGGTACATCATTCCGGCCCGTGCGACAATGTAGTAGGCCTTGTTTTCTTAAAATATAGCAGTAAATATTGAAGGGAATTCATAGAAAATACAGGTATAACAATTTCGCATAGTCAAGCACACACAAGTTTCGACGATTAATATCGATATATATCGACCACAATGGTAGATTGTGGTCGATATATATTTATGGTAGAGTAGATCGATACGACGTCAAACAAAACAGCCGTCGACCGGTCGTAATATGGCTGCTATTCACATACTTCTAGTAACTCATCTAGTATCAAGTATACAACACATACTTCTTATCAGCGTGTCGATAGGAATCTAAATACAGTCAGCCTAGAATTTGGCTACGAGCTTGGCATTTTCAGCAGCGTCCATCAACTTCTGCAGCGTGCTGAGAGCAGGGCACGCTAGACATGATATTAAATGCCCCAGTGTTTGTGGAACAACACCACATTTACACTCCAAGGCGGAGTCATCTGTGAATCTCCACCTTAGCAGGTTCTCTTTACTTCGGCCTACCTGAGTCCTGAGTCTATTTAGTGACTTCCAGTGGAGCCAAGGCAACTCATGTCCAGGTGCGGGATTTTCAGCAGGTGGAACGAATGGGTTTGGTAGGGGAGCACCAATTCGCCTAAGGGCTTAGCCTTTCCTTAGACCTTTCGCCAGTGAGCGGGTGGACACACTTTAAGAAGCTGTTGCGGCTTTTCAGCCTTTGTGACACGAGGATGTCATTGTGCAGAGGATGTCTCATACTTATAGGCAGAAAATGTTTTTTTTTGCTTTTCTAACAATTTACGACAATTTACCAGTAATGAAATAGGAGTACAAAATGACTACAACTTTTTAGGCATGCTCTCGTTTCACCAACTTATAAGCTAGCTGGAATTTTAGCGTGGTCGTGCTGGGAAGGAATCTTGCCACCACGACCTGTATATCTACAATAACTGAGAGGGTTTCAATTTCGAATTAGTGGTATAAAATAGTACAAATTAAAAGGATTTTATTACCGTCTAAAGTTATAATGAATGCGTTCATGGTCGTGCTACGAAGTACAACGCTCTTCTTGTTATGTGAGAGAAACATAACATTACATCACGAATCCCTGAAGGGTTGAGCAGAGGTTTGCCACATATCCCCAGTTATATTTAAGTCCCAAGTAATAGGATGGCGTATTGCCATCAAACGGGAACGAATCCAGACTCTGGGCTGCTATTGAGAAATTCCAGATACAAAAACCCAATAACATTCAGCCTTAG
Source organism: Polymixis lichenea (assembly GCA_949091785.1). Classification (NCBI taxonomy): domain Eukaryota; kingdom Metazoa; phylum Arthropoda; class Insecta; order Lepidoptera; family Noctuidae; genus Polymixis; species Polymixis lichenea. The sequence continues at coordinate 11,324,073 of OX420936.1, forward strand.
TATAACCTGGGAATCGAACCCAGGACCTCATGCCCAGCGGTAGCGCTTGCGATCACTATACCAACGACGCAGTGTGAGAGAGAATGAGCTATTATCATGATTTAGCATAGCATTGAAATTTTTACTTTTGGTGCATTCTTATATCGACTCATTCATCTTAAAAACAGCTAACTAAACAAGTACTACTCTTTTAAAAAAGTGGAAGTCACTATCGGTTCTCTCTATCGATCAAATCGGTCTAATCGCACCCACAGATCTGCCCTAAGATACACCACAACACCCAGGTTCTCCGCATTCTGCATCCAGTCTCAGCTTGTGCCGCGTTTTAAAGCTTGCCGGCACGGCGCGCGGCATCCTACGCTACGATTGGCGGTGTCCCGTTCACTTAAAAGATCATAACCGATTTTATTTTGAGACGTGGGGAGATCATTTAAAGGACATCGTTTGGCGCTTTAATTTTGTTTCCATGCAATGCATAAAAATAGTCCTTACATACGCAGAACATACAATTTTCACTTTAAACCTAGGAAAGTTATTTTATTGCCATGAATACATACCTAAACAGGAGTCTATGTGCAATCTGGGAAGAGAACACCATAACTGCAAGCACGATTGCCGTCATGATATTGGCAATGCCTAGCGCAGTCATATACGCGGGCACCACCAGCAAAGACTTTATGAAGTACCGCAGCTCTTGGTTCTGCCAGCTTGCGTTCTCGAACATAAATGACAATACGGGAATGGAACTGTAATGAAAGTTAAAGTAGATATTTTAATTTAGTATTATCATATTAATCTATGATCTGTTTTCTAGCAGCAATTTTGGCTTGAATTTATCTCGCTTTCAAGTCTCTATCAAAGTTTTTAGATTGCCACATAAACGGGTATTTTTCTGGCTTAGGATAAACTAAAAAACCGGCCAAGTGCGAGTCGGACTCGTACAGTAAAAGTGTTCCGTACCACCGTACAATATTTAACACTACATATAAATATATATTTAAACACGTTTGTTGAACGGGGGAACCCCATTAATTTATAACCTTAATTTTGTTGTTTGTTATCATAGCAGTGTTACAGCTCTGTGGAAATTTCAACTTTCTACCTACTACGGTTCCTGAGATACAACCCGCTGACAGACGCAAGGACAGCGGGAGCTTAGTATTAGGGTTGCGTTGGTACCCTTTGGGTACGCAAGCTAAAAAGATACTTTTGTCTCTTGACATTATATTCACTCACAATAAAACCGTAGCGCCAAGCCTTCCAAATAGGAATGTGTATACCTAGTACAGCTTGATGCCTTCACTCATAAATGCACCGTGAGCCGTGTTCTTGCATCTATAGCATTTGTTTCTTGTAGCTAAAAACACTACGACATATTTACAGGAAAACTGTAGCGCCAAGCCTTCAAAATATATAGTATAATAATAGAGTGTATGGTACGGTTTGGCCTCCTCTATCATGAATGCACTGTGACATACAAGAGCTGTGATCTCGCGTGAGTAATATGTAATGTTCCTTCTTGCTTTATTATACTTACAGAAAAACCGTAGCGCCGAGCCTTCCAAACAAAAGAGCGTAATACGGCTTGACCCCTTCACTCATGAATGCACTGTGTAACGACACGCAAGAGCCGTGTTCTTGCATCTGCAGTAAGTTGCTTCTTGCAGCTAATAATATTATTGCTGCGACGTAAGGCACTAGGACGGGGCTGTAGTTGCGAGCCATCTGCGCAAGACGGAGGTACCACGATGTGGATATGCTGAAATGTATTTTTAGTGATTTTCAAATTTATAGATTTAGAGATATTTGAACATACTGTTTTTTCAGACCGAATTTCCTCCCAATAATTGATATGGTATGTCTGCAGTCTAAATCGAGACGGTATTTTTTCCTTATTCTAAGATGTTTTAAGGCGTTTTTTCCCACAAACGTTAATTTTAATATAAAACCAAGAAAAGGTCTCGTAAAAAAAGTTGTAAAGTTGTAAGTTGTTGTATTTATGCCATAATATACAGGGTGGCAGGGGCATCGACACGCAAACTGAAACCAAGAATTCAAAAAATGATTCTAGACCCCTAGAGTAAAAAATTTACGCCGGTTATAAAAAAAAAAAAACAGTGGCACTCGGGACTGCCGACAGAAGTGAAAACTTGAACACGTGTGTATTTTTTAAATCGTCAATACACGATTTCACATTGTTAATAATCATAATTTTGGTCATATCTTCTAAACGGGTTATCCGATTTTCATCATTGCAATTGGAGTATTAGTTCTGGACCTAAACCTATCTTATGCGACTTAAATTATTGAAATATCTCTACTAAAAACAGAGGTGTCGGTAACGGTGTCGCGAGTTCAATTGCTTCACTTCAAAGATCTGCTGTTTCATAGAAAAGTGCATTACCTTAAGAGATTTTTTTTAGTTATTAGACACATAATATGTTATTTAAATTTATTTCCCCTTTGTTTCTGTATTCGTCCGTGATCACAGCGGGCCCTATCAGAATACCAGCGCTGCGACACTTTTTAAATGTCGCAGCATCATGCTGAGATAGTGGCCTTTTGGCCTCGTACAGGAGTTAGTTTTTTATTTTACTTATATTGTTGTTTTAAATCTTATTTTAATTTTATTACTTAAGTAGTGTAGCTTATTAGTGATTTAGTTTTTATTATATTTTTTTGAATGCGTTAAATATTTGCATTGTGCTTAGTAAGTTTGTGATATTCCTGTGCGAGTCCAATAAATACTTTTTCTTTATTTCTTTTTTCTTCTAGATCAAAATGTATGAAACAGCATTTTTTTTTTTATAACCGACGGAATATTTGCAGCAACGGGTTCAAAACCATGTACTTAAACCAGGAAATCAGTTTGCGCGTCGATGTCTCTCCCACCCTGTATTATAAAACATTATAACATTAATTCATGTTCACCTACATTTTTTAAACTTACCTTATGGTGTATGTACATTGTGGGTCTAACAATAAAGTTACTTTCACATGTTCTGTAGCCTCAAGTCCTTCTGTCACATTAGGGTTACTTCTATATAACCTCATTTTCATTGGTGTTTGTTTTACGTGCCTGAAATTTGTTTCATCGTATTAATAAAACCATGCAGTAACAAAAACATATTTTTGGTCAAGTCCTACATACTAAGATGACTCGAATGGGCAGACGTTATAAAATATGTGAGGAAACACATGAATAATTTTAGTATGCATATTGGACACAACGAAATGATTGCATCGTATCATAGACGGACTCTCGAGGTCAATAAAGTCGAGTCTGCAAATTGAGTAACACCAACGTAGGTAACTCTCAAGCGCTAAAATATCAGCGTTTAAACACAAGTCCCACAGCGCTTCATGTCCAAATAATGTAGAAACTTTTACGGAAATAAACATCTTATCTTCTTGTCTATAAGCTCCTTATTCATCTGCTTTTAAACCTCGAAGCGTCAACACTTTCTACAATTATTTCTTAACACGTAATCAGCGCTACATAGCACGACATTCTAAAGAAATACTCACGTAAAGTAATGATAGTTCTCATTGTTCGGCGCCCACGGTACGTGAAACTCAGCTGATACATGATAATGCGTAGCTTTACAACTCGCAGTAGGTTCTACATGTAATAGATAAGCCTGATGTAATATATTGAAGTCTTTCAATACTAGTTCGTAGTATAAACTGTCTTGTTCAGTTTCTTGCAGTATTACGAACTTTCCGAAAGAGAAATCTGAGGGTAGGTCCACTTCAATCTGACGTGATGCGTGATCGTTTATGTCCACGTTTAGGACTATCTGAAAATAATGTGTAAGTTTTACCATACTTAATCTACAGTGCATTTCATTTGGCACATGAGTAGACCATGACCTGGAGAAGGACATACGCTTATTTTAGTCCTGTATCGCAGGGGAAGTCAGTCTTATCACATATTTAAATTACTAAAATAGATTTAGACGAGATAAAAAAGTTTTTGATCGTTTCACGATTTATCTGAATTCAAAATCGTCACAGACTTTTGCTATTATGGATTAATGTGAATAGTATAATTTAGTAGTTTGGAAACAGATAGGATGAAAAAATGCGTGTGATCAAACGTGTCTACAATTTAGCGCATCTGTGACGCACATAACTGTATCGCGTTCAATTCCAAGGCAACTTCAATGTCATTGCTTTTCGTTCGTGGCCACCAAATCCATTTTATGTTTTGATTTCTTTTATTTTTATGTGGGTAGGTATTTAATGTAGGGTACATATTATAAAAATAAAGAAAATTTATTTAATCATTCTAAAGATTACAGAACGTTTTAAAAAGAGTCATTTGTTCCATTAGAAGGTTTTTGTAATGCCTGATGAAAAATTTATGCATAATTATAATGCCGTATAAGCACGATAGTGCTTCGTTTAGATGTTTGTAAATACATTTAGTACATTAATTTGTTATTTTTGTGCCAAACGAGAAATTTTAATTCCAACGATATCAAGTATTTCCAACGATTTGATTTATTTTATTTATTATTTCCAACGAACGCATTGCAACACCCATGTGAATACACCAGTACCGTAACTAGGGTGGGGCAAGAGCCCTGGGCGCCTATCGAAGGGGGACGCAAAAAGTCGCCAATTATTAAATAAAATAAAAACATCAATAAACCATTTCATACCGTTACCTATATCTAAGAAATCTGAGGATCTACTTGAAAATATTGTGCAAATGTGCAGTACGGGGATGAAAGCGTATTTCCAAATCCGCCTATTTCTATTAAAATTTTCGTAAAACTGCAACAGCTATTTTTTTTGCAAGTTGAAATTAATACCTTCGTTATTGAAGGCTACAATTGATCGAGAAAGGTTATGCGACCTTGCTTTGCTCAGTGTAGATCGAGAAGATAATTTACGAAGGGGCGCAAATGTGATGCGTGCCCTAGGCGCCATTTTCTATTGGTACGCCCCTGGAATACACATACATAAACTCAAACCTTCTTCCTTTGGGTACCCCCAAAGGAAGAAGGCAGAAACTACAGAACGCCACTTGCTACGATCCTTACATACACCTTTTGCTCCGTTTGTGTTCATACATCTGAGGCCCTAGTGTGAGTTTCATTTAACGATCTACACCAAACGCAGTGTTTGTGTGTGAGTTTGGCGCTCCAATTGGTCGTCACCAATCCAGGGCCAATCAGAACGCCGAACGCACTCACAGCGTTTGGCTTTTTTTTTTGTGTGGGAAATCATCAAATAACTTCTCCCGCTCTGGGTGGAGTAGGAGGGCCTGGAGTAGGAGGGCCCTGTCAGACTTTTACTGACTAAAACCCACCCATGTTCCCTCAGTTGCCTGCGTGCCAGGGGCCGCGGTATCTCTTTCGAACAACCCGCACCCCTGGCAGACCTTTCACCTTAAATTGGTTATTTTGCATCAATTTAAAACGTTTGACGCTTCTGCAATGTTTCTACTTGTTTTATTTTAGCGGCGCTTTACAAAGGATGCCTAAACCTAAAGCCGCCGCCTGGACTTGGGGCCCCGGTATCTCTTTCGAACAACCCGCACCCCTGGCAGCTCACTGCGTTTGTTGTAGATGGTTAAATGAAACTCACACTAGGGCCTCTGGTCATACATGCACTCCCGTTGCGCGTTGCATCAGACCCTTGTGAAGACCTTTCTTCTTTCCGTGTAGGGGAGCCGTCAATAATGAATGAAAGAAAAAACGAAGAAAAAAAATGAAAAATGTTTTATGATTTTATAACAAGTAAAAATAACAACTAGATTTGAGCATCCATTTAAGCAGATAAGCCTGTGTTAAGAGACTCCGCTCTTCCATAACTTAAATATGTAAGTAAGTAAAGGGAAAAGTGGTAATAAAAATAAAAAGAGAAATAATAAAGCTAAACATGCAGTAGGTACAGCACGCGCGCAGGCATGCGAGTAGGTGAGTGAGTGTGTGAACAGCGACCATATAGCCCATAGACGCCTAATGCTTGATCTAACGCACCAAAACAATTCTGTCAACTAGCTGGGGTATGAGGAAGCGGGATACTGCGTTCTGATTGGTCCTACCAAGGTCATTACGTCTCACTAGAGATGGGACAGGTTTAAATAAAAGACGAAGGTATCGATATTTTTGTTAAAATTGTACATAATAAAATGTTTACTAATACCTATATTTAATTGGCTTTCTTACTTCCTATTTCTTAATATTTTTTTAACATGTACTTAATGTAATTAATATACTTAAAGTAATTAACATAAAATATAAAAAATGAAAACAAAATATCAACGTACCTATTTACTTCAATCATAACATAACGTTTTAAAGGAGTAACGTGGAGTTTCTTGCCCATTCTTCTCCATACGAAACTACCTTTTAGATGGTGCGACTAGAATCAAATCTTATATCTTAATCAATTTTTTTGTACATTTTGACGTTTAAAAATGCCAATTTGAAATAAATATTTAACTTTGACCATTATACTAATCATTTTTGAAATGTATTAATTTTGTATATATCCTCCGAACAGTGTGTTTGTACTGAGCAGACTTTGTAAGAAAAGCTAGCCGTGTAGAAATATATTTGTTCATAACACTCATTGACAAATCCACTACATGATTGGTTACTTCACAGTGGAATTGATGGTTACTTATATTAGAAAATAGTTCCTCGCCAATGAAACTGCTTAAAGTTTTATTGACCAGGACGTCGATTTTACGTTTCTGGTTTATTGGAATTTTCACAAGGTATGCTTTTATGGTTACTTCAGAACGACGACAAATTTTGATCACAGTAGGTGAAGGGTATATCAAGCCGCCTTTGTCTCTGTAAGCTATTAGACTACTTTGGTTCTGATTTAAGGAGACTAAAGCTCCAATACATGTCTTGCATTGTATACGTTTGACTAACGAACTAGACACAAACCCCTCTACTCTACTACCCTTTCAGCGAAAAGCTGCTGAACTTAGTAGCCGACGACGGTTTTTCATAGGCATAAAACTATCTTCAGTAAAATGCCGTGAACATATTATACTATGTGTTGATGGGAACCAGTTCTCTCGCTTGGTTGCAATAATCCACTTATTTTTTATATTAGGATCTTGTGGGTACCTAAAATCAATCATCGGTTCACAATTAATTTAATGTCTATTGTAATTAGTGATTCAAAAGATCTTCGTATAAATAGTAGGTGTAGGTTTTTGCTTTATCGAACAATTTTATTTGTGTCAAAGGATTTGGTGCATCACTAGTTATGTTTACCAAATAATAGAGGAAAAGAGATAGCTAAAAAATTGCATTCAGAAGAAAGGGACGCAAACATAAAAGACATCAACGAGAGTCCTTGCACCTTTTTTCACCTACAAGTATGACCAGTATAAGATGAACTCCGATAAATAATATCAGAAAATAATTCTAATTATGATTATGTAACTATTAACTTACCGATGAAATGTTATGCCATCCTTACGGAAACTCGAAGTTTGGCTATTATTACCACACCAACGTATTGTGCAAGGGGCCATTATAATATTTATTTTCACCAATTTTTATTTAGTAACGCGGAAGTGTTTACGGCTCACAGAAGTGGTCGCAACTGAATCGAAATTTTTGAGTGGTGACCTGTATCAGATCTATAAGTCTGATGTGTTGACAGACATCGGTCGCCTGTTATTAGGCGTCTATGGGTTATATGGTCGCTGTGTGTGAATGTGAGTGTCTGAATGTTAGGTTGTGTGAGTACATATGAATCAGAGCATATGCATGAGGTAAACAATAGTACAGGCATTAGAGGTAGGGTATATTTATTCTAGCAGCGCCTCTGTGTCATCATAAGTAATTGGTTTTATCCAATTAGTTTCATTTTTTTCCATTCAGTTTGTGTCTTATTGCATATGTAAATCTCTTTGTTAATTCTATTGTATAGTTGAGCTGAGCGTCTTTTGTATTGTATACGGGCGAATTTGGTTTTAGTTTGGGGAACTTCTGCTACTATATCTTTTCTTCTTTTCAAGGTTAAGCTGGGGTCAAAAGAAAGAGTTATCTGTTTCTTAAGAACAGTTTTAATTATACAACATGTAACATAATTAACGCAAGTCCTCATGCTCCCCAATTAGAGTATGGAGTTAAAAGCATAAAACAATGATCAAAACTTTTCTTTTTAAAGCTTACTGTTATTATTAAGAAAAACGTGTTGACCCTAGCAATACTTTATGTATTTAAAATTGACCCTTATTGCCTCTACATAAGATTGAATTTTGTTTGGCTCAATCGGCGGTAGGTATGGCAAAATACATAATTTTTGTAAAAAGTACCTATGCTAAAAGTTACATAAATCAATTCAGTACTCAATTAGGAACAAACTAATTTCAGGTCTTGCGTTTATTCTGTTACACCTTGTTTATAGTTTTCGCACCGAGAGTAGATCGCTTATTTGATAAAGACTTTGTGTAGGATATCTAAGGTTTTTAAAATAAATTAGTTTTATTAGAGCCCATTGTGCTCGCTCAAGGTCTATGAACTTAGTCTTGGCCGCACCCCCCGGGGATGCAGTACACCAAAACGGACTGTACTAACGCTATCTATATTTCGTTGAGTAGGTTTCTGGGGGTATTTGTGGTGGGTGCATTTTTGGGACAATATACCTCAGAGTTTTAAAATATCCTGCTCAATAATACTATCCCTTCCTCTCTAATAGTGTCTTACATCAATCTTCTACAATGAAATCTTACTCATAAATTACGAATTTTACTTCAGCGTTTATATTAATCATTCAACAGTTGTAATCCTGGAATGTGGCCAACACACCTATACACGTATGGGATCAAAATAAATGCCCTTTCCCTTAGTCACCGAAATGATGGAAGGTCTCGTCTACTAATAGATTACACCTCACCCATTTCCTGATGTGTAACGTCAGAGACGAATGTGAAGGAAATGATAAACATCATTTTGTATGCAGACATCATACTGCCAAATCATGTTTGTTTCTTTAAGCTAAAATGTTAGTCATATTTTCATATTTAAACCAACTACAAAAAGGAGGAGGTTTTCAATTCGTCTGTATGTTTGTTTTTAGGTATGTTCCGTGATATCTCCGGATTTCGAAAATTCTTTGTTTAGTGGATAGGGTATGCCTCAGGGGTTGTCCCATACAAATTTCATTCACTTTATTTGGGTAGTTTTTGCGTTAACTTCGATATTTAGTTTTTAATCCACTTTTTGTACCTATCTTGATGATATACTACTACTACCTGTCACTGTTGTTAACATACCTAACAAGTTGTTGTATACGAATTGGTGGGGGGTAGGTACCATAGCTAAAACGTGAAGAAAAAACACTTTTTCCACTAAAAAATCGCGAGTCCGACTCGCCCACCGAGGGTTCCGTAGAAATTAGGATTTTTTGTTGATGTTGTGAATAACGGAGCATATTTATTATGATTTGTTTACAAATTATAGTTTTCAGATTTTTCCCTGTACTAAATTTTGAATCCCTTGAGAGTGTCGAAATATACGCTTTTTTGCGGCATACTTAGAAGTTTGATTTTTTCACAGCTTCAAGAGACTGTAGATCTGAGTACATCGTTTTAATTACAACTCGATGCCTCCACGCGTTCCCAAGATAAAGAGTCTTGACAGACAGACAGCAAAGACAACAAAGTGATGCTATAAGGGTTCCTTTTTTTCTTTTTGAGGTACGGAACCCTAAATACAACCGACATCCGAAAAAACATAACACAAACTACTATGTGAAAAATAAAGTTTTTATTGACAAAATATTGTCGACTTGCACTTGCCCGCGACTTCATTCGCACACAAACTACAAGCAAATGACGATTCGAAAAATCATTTCTTAGCTGCACCTGAACCTCTTACATAGAGGAGGCATGTGTCCCAGCAGTGGCAACATTGTACGCTGATAATTATGCTTATGCTATCTTCAATAGTTTGCAGGCTGAGCGTTGTCTGACAGTCATTCATTCACGGAATCGCTTAACAGACCTTATCCATAAATTTGTGGTTAGCAACCAGCTAATGTGGAGGGAAATTTCGGTTGTCATCAACATTACGCAAAATATAAATAATAGTTAAAAAAACAAAAAAATACGATTTAAAAACCAAACTAAAAAAGCAGAAAATAATTTCAAAAAAGCGTGGGGTACTTGATATTAATTGATTATAAAAATACATCAAACAGCAGGGGTGCTGTGCATGCATTATTTTCTGCTTTTTTAGTTTAGTTTTTAATGCGTGTTATTTTAGTATTTTAACTAATATTTATTTTCTATTTTTAGTTCTGCTATCTACAAAAGCGTTTTTTTTTTCAGACTTTTTTCTTGTATTTTTTATTATTGAATTGTCCTCGATAAATCTACAAAGTTGAAAATTAATTTGACCGTTTGAAGTGGGTCAAAATCAAGTCCAAAGGAGTCGCTTACAAACAAACATACAAACATACAGGTGAAGCTAATAAAAATCGTGTAATGCTGTCAAAACTTTTCGGAATTATCAGTTCATTCCGATAAGTTTTGACAGCATATTATATGTCTATTAAACATGTATGAATCAATATGTTTATGTCAACCCATAATTACAAAAGCTTAGTGTGTAGGTGTATCATTTAAAAGATTAACCAACGTTCACAAGACACTGTCCTGTACACGGAGTAAATACAAAGAGGAGATGGTGTAATTCGATTTCCCTTAGGAACAACGCGTGACAATTTGCGGGGGAGTGGTGTTAGATCCCGCCCACTTCTTCATTTTTCATCTACCGGTCAATAGCAAAACTACTCGCTCGTTCTGTAGATTTTACTTTCTAGTGACGTAAGTATCTCACACTAGATGTCACTAAGTGCAGGATGCAACAGGGTCGTACTCAAGAGTTTTCGTACCAAGGATACTCCGTTATTTGACATTAATTTTGCAAACCATCTTGATACGTATTTTTTTAAATGAAATAGTAATATAAATTTTTGTAATCCATTACTGTCTTAGATTATCTTCGGAAAGAAATCTAGAACATACATCATTTAAAATTTAACTAAATAAACTAGATGGGCTTTAAGTACTTTTACCTCCCTTCCTTCCTTATCCCTCTATGAAACAACTCGTATAGACCATACCAGTTGTCACACGGAGGCAAAGTACTTTAAATTAATTAATTTAGATAGAATATTTAATTTATAGGAGATGGTATTTTTATGAGTATTTCCATTTATGAGACAGCTGCGGGACATTCTGTACAATAATTGGATTCTAATTACGGCCCCGCGTTTTTGCTACTTGACAGGACGAACGCCAACAATACACTGACTGGAGTTTTTGGCGGGATCGCGTTGGAACATGGCGCACGAATTTTCATTTTCATGGAATTTAGTGAAATAGCGAATTAAATTGTATAATTTTGATAGTGAATTATTCAATTTAGTTACGTGTGAGTGCACAAGTGTAGTGAAGGTGAAAATAAGTGACTAACGTGGACTTTTCGTGTTCCCCCCAAAAACTCCTATTAGGTTGTTGTAAAGTTACTACCGCTTTACAATAACTTTGATTTGACTTGACTGACTAACGACGACTGTGACTGTTTTGTAACTTCGTGCCCGATATCGGGCCATTTACTTGATCTAAAAGAAAAATTACTTGACACTGGCTAAATGCACAAACCGTGTGAAGCCAAAATGAAAAAAAAAAAATACACTGACTAAGGCCACGCCCACTTTATGACGTCAGGACCTAGTCGAGAATCACAGTGCACAGTTGTTTAAGCCGTCTCCTCTTTGTATTTACTCCGTGGTCCTGTATGATATTTTACCGCTAAAAGTTGAGATCACAATCGTGATACGGTTAAAAACAAATGTAGAATGAAACTGCAACGGACTGTAGTGCCTAAAACCTCCTTGGAAATGTAATCATAATTACTACGTCTTCTATATATAGAAATAAATAACAACCATGTTTCTTCGAATTGCAGCAGTGGTGCGCTTTACTTTGCGTAAATTATTTAGTCACCATTTCTCTCAAAACGGTGAACAAAACTATATTAATCAATATTAAATAAACAATATTAATTATATTCTAGAACCAAAAAATCAAAACCATGTGACATCTCTAACCCGAACTGGGCCCGCGTGGTAAATTATGGCCCTCTCCCTCTCACAGAGAGAAGACCTGTGTTGCCAGCTTTGGGAACATTATAGGCTGCTTATATAATATGTACTAGCTTTTGAGCGCGGCTCCGCCCGCATGTATGTCGGTTATCGCGTAAAAAGTAGCCTATGTCCTTCTCCATATCCCAGGCTATATCTTTGCCAAATTTCATGACGATCGGTTCAGCGGTTCAGCGGTTCAGCGTAACAGACAGACAGAGCTTTCGCGTTTATAATATTAGTAGGTATGGCGAGTTTATTGGAAAAGAAATAGTAAACGTCTCTTACTCACCGGTTTCCTTGTAGGCGATACTTTTACAATGACATGCGTCCAATCAGGGTATTCCTCTTTAATTTTGTGTAAGTTAATCGTTGCTAGTTTACGTCGTCCAAAATCATTGGCAGCGCCCGTCCAGCGGCTAAGCTCTCCTAACGATGTAGCGTGTTTACTAAAATTTTAAAATAAATATTTTTAACATTTATATTTATATAAAGGCTTATCAACTAAATACACACATAGCATTAACCCAGAATCCTTGTCGCCATTAAAGATATCGGAATTCTGAAATGCATCAAGTTTTTTAAACTAAACAGGCATATTATATTTACCTTTAATGTGCAATTTAAGAAACTTTTTTTTTTTGTTTACACGCCTGATTAAGTAAATTGTAATCATTTGCATCCATTCTTGTATTACCTAAATAAAACATGGATGGTGCATTAAAGTAAATGATTGATTGGCTCACTCTCAGAACATAAATAGGTAATATTGATTGATAAATCCATAATTTGCTCTAATTTCAAGATGTTTGTCAAATCTCCATTCAATAACATATGTCGCGTCATATCGGCTATAGGCCGATAACCGGGATAAACAAGTCATTGCCCTCTAAATAAGCAACACATCACATGTTGTGGCCCAGACATGACATTGAGGGCTAAATGTGAACGTACTTTGGCTTTTCTTGATAAGTAGGTAGTTAGAGATGCAAAAGTCATTGGTTAGCCCAGATAGTCTACCTAGATGATTCGTTGTAATGAATAATTATAGTCATCGTTACACTTTTAATAAGAACAAAGTCATCATCTTAGAATTTAGTGACGGATTCGATTAAATTATCTTTATTGTCTAAATGTTATTTACGACCAGATTTATATTGAAAAGAAGGGTTTGATACTAAATTGATGATATAATCGTCTATCATCTCTGAAATTTAGAATGTATCGACCTTTAATAGTCCCGCAGACAGGCGCGACGCGACTTTAGTAGAACCATTTCTATAAAACTTCATGGAAGTTGTTCTATCAGAATCGCGCCGCTTTGTGGGAGTCTTTATCCCTTTAGGATAAAAAGAAAACTTCGATCACCAATCCGATTATTAGGAACGGTGATATAAATTTCCCAAGGTCCGTTTACAGTGGCAGTCTTCGCTGTATTGTATGTAGTCGATATTGCCAAGTCTTACTCAAAGCATTTACTTCAATAAACCCGTATGAAGTGCTTTTGAATAGTTATCTGTATAATTAGTATACCTACTAATAACTAAATTGAAGCGTTTGTTTGTTTTTTAGTTTGGACGCGCAAATTTTGAAACTAAATACCTGTCGGATTTGAATAATTTATAGAGTTATGAGGAACAGGGTGTAAAGTTCACTCATAAGTACTCTACAGAAAAGGGAGAATCCTCAAACCAGAAGGGTGTTGTGTCTGGTGCAACTGCAGCTGCCCGACGATTCATATGCAAGTCGCTCGGTAAACTCTGATTGAGCGATGCAGGATTTGTGTGACGTCAGGTCATCGTTACGTAGTTCGCATGTAGCGTTGAAGATGCCGCCACAACTTTTTTTTTCCATTTGGCACACCAATTCTTAAGGACGGATTTCTTAGGGATAGGCTTAACACGCTAAGGCTCTTACGAGCCGAGCAAAACGAAAAAAAAAAACGTCAGAATGAACGCTAAGCGAAAACGAAGTAAAAGCGCGGGCTGGCGATGCGATCCGATGCGATGCGAGGCGACGGGGAGAGTTGGGGGAAAAATACCCGCAGACGACGTCGTGGGTAAAAGCTAATGGAGTAAATATAAGTCACAAAATCGAAGTAGGCGTTTTATAGCGTAGAGTCCTATGGAAAATAACCGGGATAAAACAGTACTTACCAGTATCTATAAGAAAAGTAGGTATATTTGGCGTTGCATCCAAATATCCACTCCTTATCATCGACATTGACCGCTTCGACGGCCACGAATCGATTTTGTGGGAAAGCGACCAGCCGGATCATTAGGTACGTCGTTCTGGAAACACAGTGCTTATTAAATAATAATACTCGCAAAGTATATGAATACTATAATGGACCAGACAGTATAATAGGTAAAGAAGGAGAATTCAGTAAATTATCAAAAGCATCCATTTAGTATGGTCTTCAAAAAAAATTGATCATCATCATCATTTCAGCCAAAAGACGTCCACTGCTGCACATAGGCCTCCCCCAAGCTCCGCCAATACTACGGGTTCAGTGATTCTCGTATCCAGCGGATTCCTGCGGTCTTCACAAGGTCATGGTTCCACCTTGTGGGAGGCCTTCCAACTCTACGTCTTCTTCTACGCGGTCGCCACTCCAGAACCTTCCGGCCCCAACGGCCATAATATCTGTTCTGCGAGCGATGTGACCTGCCAACTGTCACTGGCAATTCTTCGGGTATCAGGAATGAAGATATTCGCAGGTTAAAATAATACTAAATACTTATTATTTATAAAAAAATTGTGTGCTGATTTTTTTGTGAAGTTGTGTTGAGTCTTTTTTGCGGACCATACCTAAAAATAGCAACACATTCCTAGTTGACATAACAAATTGCATTACATAATAGGTGGCAGATGCTTGCAATGTATTTCTGCAAATAACCGTATGAAAGCGACCGCTATTACCGGCGATAGCTATTACAATAAATAGCCGTAAAACAATATTGACGCTTGTACTGACAAGACATTATAGTTTCATTTGTAGTTATCTCCACTTTGAATGCCACTTTGTTACGATTTATTTAAAGTACGTAATTTCTTAGTAATAGTCCATAACTGCAAGGTCGAAATAGCATAGACTATAAAACTCAAAACTGCATTTATGTTTCACGGTTCCACATGCATTTTTCTCGTAAAACTTAATACGACTACTATGTAAATAATAGACGGAAATATTCAAATGACGTCATTATAGAATCTTAAAATACACATTTACTGCATCCCTGGATGTTAGCCAAAGCATAGATCTATAGCAACACGTCATAAAAATACTTTAATGAGTGAAGACCGGTTCACACGGCTCATGTTTTCCTGAAAAGTGAAAACTGCATGTGGGGACGCTGCAGCCCATAAACCAAGCCTACTTTGAACTATATCTTCGCTGCCTTACAGTGGCACAAATTAAAGTTTAAATAAGCGCCAGAGTAGACACGAAATTCAAAATTTTCTTACGTTTTTTGCAATTAGCAGGTCAGTATCAGGTTTTATGTTGACCAAAATATTATTCGCGACCGTAACAAGTTTGTACTCACTTAATTAAAATCAGCAATACAGAGGCCTTAGTGTGAGTTTCATTTAACCATCTCGATCAAACGCATCGAACGCGTTTGGCGCTCTGAGGCCCTAGTGTGAGTTTCGTTTTACTGCATCACCCTCACGTGCGCCGCCTCCCTCTTTGCGAACATAACTGCTTCGCTGAAGGTGGCGACTGCTAGCCATGCACTCTCGCTCCGTACCATGGCCTGGACCAGGGTCGGACGCGAGAGATCGCCGCCGCCGATCACCTCCACGAGGACACGGCGTTCTTCCGCCCAAGCCAGGCAGACCGCCACCGTATGCTCCACCGTGTCCTCTGGGCGATCTTCGCAATGGAAACACCCGGCGTTTCCTCCCGCCCTATCCGAAACAGGAACCTCCCGAAACAGCCATGTCCGGTGAGGACCTGTGTCAGGCGGAAGGTGAGGACGCCATGCCGCCTCTCAAGCCACTCCTCAAAGAGGGGACTTACCGCCGCAATCGTGGCGTGCCCAGCAATGGGTTGCGACAATCGCACTTTCCACGTCGCCATGAGATCCTGCCGGAGCTCTGTCCGCCGTGCCGCGATTTCCTGCGGAAGCGGAGTTACGCCCCGGCGTTTGGCCTCCTCGCGCCACTCCCAAGTGTGCGCGAGGACCTTTGCCTCCAGATCCCATGGCGGCAATCCGGCAAGGAGGCCCGCCGCCTCACCGGAGATCGTGCGGTATCCCCGGATCATCCGGATGGCCATGACCCTATGGGCCGCCTTCAACTGGCGTGCTGGTTGGCGCCTCAATGTAGGCGCCCACACCGGCGCCCCGTATAGGGCCATGGCCCGCACGACCACCGCGTAGAGCCTCCGGCAGGAGGCGTTTGGCCCCCCTAGATTGGGCAGGAGCCGCTTCAAGGCAGCCCCGGCCCGCTCCAGTCTGGAAGCCAAACGTCGAAAGTGCTCCGCGAAGTTCCACCGGCTGTCGAGGACGAGTCCTAGGTACTTCATCGTCAACTCGACGCCGATGTGAACCCCTCCCACCGTTATCTGGGAACCCGTCAGTGGCGCATTCCGAGGACCATGAAACCACATAGCCTCGGACTTGTAAGTACAATAATTTGTTTTATAGACAACAATTTTGACAAGTTGAACCTTGGCACAAGCGGATTTAAATATTGAAATATTTTATACCTTATATTTAATCTAGTAATTGAGGCGTTTAGGTACGGGCGATAGCAATAAAATTAATTGCTTATTAATAAATTCGATCAAAACACGTTATACCGGATTTATCGAATGTTTACCGTAAAAAGTCTGTATATTTATGTGGTTTTCCTACATAAAAAACGTTTAAAAAAAGGATAATTTAGTAATCAAAACAGATGGTAAATCAAAAAGCCCTTAAACAGATAAAGCAACAAGTTTTTTAGCGTTTTGTTTCTTATCAGCTTTCCTAGATAACAAAAAAATGTTACGTAGCTAGTTACTCGCTACTAGTAGCTAGTACTGTGCGTGATCAAATTAACGTGTCATTATCAGTACACTGAGAACAATCAGTCAGCACATCATTATGAAAATTTTATTCCTCGGCCATACAGACTTTATGCAATAGCTGGTGTCACTCGCCATTGATTGTATTATGTAGACTACATATACATATTATGTACCATGTGTAGAACGTGTGTACATATACATAATATGTTTATGTACACACGTACATAGTCTCGTAGAACTGATATATTAGATGAAAACTACGTTGCAATGGTACAACTTTGTTGTTTTATTTAGCGTACAGTCGGCAACATAATTTGTGACTTTGTGACAAAGCTACATTATTTAAAAAAATGATAAATTATTTTATTTCTGTAAGTAATATAGGTTTACAGAATATATTCGTAATAAAAATATTCATATTATGTACATGTACTATTATGTCCCGGCTGTTATTAGAACATCTTTGACAGTCGTTATGGGTCGTTCGAAGCCCGACAGTCTGGCAACCTGTCTTACCAAGGGGTACCGTATTACCCAGGTACTGGGTTGTAGATAGGCAGTAGCTCCATGCAAAATACTGGTATTCAGCTACATTCGGTAAGACTGGAAGCCGACCCCAACCTAGTTAGGAAAAGACTAGGCAGATTGATTGATCTACTTAATTTCACAGATAAGGCACAGCCTATACCTACAACCGGGTCTAGAATCATCAAATTTTGCACATGAATTCTTTATGTAAGTAACGAAAGTGAGAATTTTAGGACGAATTTTTGAATCTTCACAGTCAATCGGTTTTCGTTCGTTTGGGTTTAACAGGGGATGACAAGTTCTATGAAAGTCCATGATATTTGCCAATGGGAAAGCCAGTCGTGCATAGGGCATTATCTTATAAAATACCGAATCCCAAAAAAAATAGGGATGTCGCCAAAATAAATCAGAACTGAACTAATTGAAGTCTTTAATTAATTATGTAGTTTTTTTTGCAAACCGTACAATAACCAAGAGTGACGAGAGTGAACGATTGAGTACAGTGCGGTTACAGTTACAGCTTAATTGTAATTTCCGGTGGTGTAGGCGTCATTATTTCACAGTGCGAATGTGATAAAATATGAATGGAACAGGAAAATAGCTTTTAATACGGGAAAAAGCAGTGAACTCGCGATAACTGTTCGTCGTCGCCATTATTATGTTGCTTTTTTACATGTCACGGAGTTTTATACGTTTCACTGTCGATTTATGATGCTACCTACGGCTACAATTACGCCGTAACGAGAACTACACTTCGCTCGCTGTTGTGTCCATACAGCGAGACGGCGATCAGTTTGTGAGAGAGAGAGTGCGAAGAATAGCTCGCGTTATCGCGCCAATGTAGCCGTAGCATGAAAAAGAACGCCAAATCATACTCTTATGTCATGGTCTTTATCTATCAAATCTAACTAGCCAGCATTGTTCCCACTGCTGGGCAAAGGCCTCACTGTCCCTCTTCGTCTCGGCCTGCCGCGCTGGCGGCGTGCGTTTCGTGGGACGCAATCTGTGGTTCTCTTAGCCCATTTGCCAGCTGACATGCGGCAGACATGCCCGACCCACATATCCGGCAGGTCTCTTTCACAATAATTACACTTATTTTTTTAGAGTGTCTTATTTAGATTCTAAAATGCTAAACCATTTAAAAAAAAAAACACTTCATTTTTATTTAATCGATTAGTGCTATAAAAATGCATTTAAATTTTAATATTTCGCGCGTAATTTGACGAAAAAGCTGGACGCAGTGGACGCCATATTGGTCTGTGGGCATGACGTCAGTTTGCTGAATAAACAAATTCACTGATATTTTGTATGATAGTTGTTTATAATTTTAAAAAATAGTTATTATTCTACTTATCGTTGGTTTGCTGTTCCTGAATGTAAGACATTATTTCATTACATTGGTTACGACAATAATAAAACTACAATTGTTCAGTTGATTAGTTTATTCAGCTGTATGACGTAATAACATGGCGGCTACTATTTCATGATGTTCAAAAACAGATTTAAGAAACTGGAATCTTTGAATTGAATATTAAAATGTATTTTGTCATTTCACTAACTAAAACTAACATTTTCCGACTGGTTACTGCCTAAGCTACCTCAATAATAGATTTTTAAATTTTTTCTCATATAGAGTAAAATACCCTATTCTGTCTTTTGCTTGTCTGGCCAGTCCTTTCGTTAGAAGTCAAGCTCGTCTCGACATCTTCGTTTCGACCTGCCGCGAAAGCGTCGTGCGTTTAGCGAGACCCAATCTGAATCTGTTCTCATAACCCATATGTCATCTGACATGCGGCAGATATGTCCGGCGGGCCTCTATCACAATTCAGATATTATAATAGAATAGTTAGGGAAAAATACATACTTATCAATCTGCGGCCTAGATATTTGATAGATCCTCCTGTTATCCTCATACCAAAAGGCATCAGCTATCATGGTCATGTTCGTGCGAGGTGAATCCGGTCTTAATATCATCGAACGATTAGCCTGAAAATAATCCCAAAATTAAATCATCAAAGGAAATTCATACCTAACGTTTACTGAAGGAGTTGGCGGAGGTTGGCACCCAGATTTCGCCTGTTATTGCTCAAGTCTCATGTGAGCCTATTGATATTAAGATAACCAGCTTATAATATTCCCACTGCTGGGACACAAGCCTCCTCTCTTCGAGAGGAAGTGGGCTGTATGTAATGTACAATGCGAGCCCAGTGCGGGTTTGTAGATGTCACACGTCTTCGAACAAGTTAGAGTTCTAGAACATGCCAGTTTCCTCACTATGTTTTCCTTCACCTTTTTGAGAGAAGTGGTGATGAAATTATCTTACTAATATTATAAACGCGAAAGTTTGTAAGTATGGATGGATGGATGGATGTTTGTTACTCTTTCACACAAAAACGGCTGAACGGATTTGAACGAAATTTGTAATGAAATGGCACACAGGTAGTCTGTAACCTGGAGTAACACATAGGATACTTTTTATCCCGGCACTACGTTCCTGTGGGATAGTTTTCGACCTCCACGCGGGCGAAACCGCTGGCAAAAACTAGTTTACAATAAAGTAAAGAGACTACAACTTGTAAGCCGGGACTGATACCACCGGGCTACCACTGCTCCTATTGCCATTAACTATTGTTTAATATACTACCTTTAGAATCATTAAAGACAATTTATAATATAGGTATATTAGCTTAGGAACCAGCTTAAGTCATTTTTGATAGAAAAATGCTAATATACACTTGATGAGTTTCTAGGTGACCATATGCTTTATAATTATCAACCCTTTTTTATTTATTTTTTGACATGGAACTTATAATTGATATTTATTTTTATACTATTCTTTCTCTTGACATTTGCATCGGTTTGTACCATAAATTTAATTTATTTTTTATTTTTTTCCCTTGACATAGGTAACTATACTTTTTTTTTTTTTTTTTGATTTTGGCTTCACACGGTTTGTGCATTTAGCCAGTGTCAAGTAATTTTTCTTTTAGATCAAGTAAATGGCCCGATATCGGGCACGAAGTTACAAAACAGTCATAGTCGTCTTTAGTCAGTCAAGTCAGAGTTATTGTAAAGCGGTAGTAACTTTACAACAACCTAATAGGAGTTTTTGGGGGGAACACGAAAAGTCCACGTTAGTCACTTATTTTCACCTTGTGCACTCAGACGTAACTAAATTGAATAATTCTCTATCAAAATTATACAATTTAATTCGCTATTTCACTAAATTCCATGAAAATGAAAATTCGTGCGACATGTTCCAACGCGATCCCGCCAAAAACTCCATTACTATACTTCAGAGGACTTGCAAATTGTCTAGAATATTGTTTAACTACGAAGGTTGTTTTAAAACCAGATAATCATTATATAAATTCATTTGTTTTTTTTTTATCTTTAAGTTATGTCTTCATGTAGTTTTAGTTTTTAGTGTAAAATATTTCGATGTAAAAAAAAAATGAAATAAATAAATTAATAACTAGGTTGAAATCCAAACTCATACAGCTACTGCGATATTCCTGATAAAAAACCCAATAACACTATCTGACCTGGGAACCAAACCCAGGACCTCACGCTCGCGCTTACGAATCATAGAGCCACGAGGCAGTCAGAAAATTGATTAAACTTGTCCTATCTTATCAAGATTACTCTGCAAATATTAACTGAATGATACGCTGCCGTACATTTAACCTAGATTACTGGGCCGGAATTACGTTTCCGTTGTTAGTAATATCATGTCGCGATACGTGATAATATCAATTAGCTTTACAATTTAATTAATTAATCATGATAAATCCTGAGTGTCAAGTTACGGATACCGATATTTGACAAGGGCAATGCTAAAAGTGCAGTCTATGAAGGAATATCGAATCAAAGATATCGATACTCGTTACTTACAAACGAATTATAAAAATATCGATACCCAAGCAACAATGATTGCCTCAAATAAACCCTTCCAACTTATTTGTCTGACTTCTAAGAAGAACTGACGTCAAAGATATGAGATTATAGTACCTATCGATACGAGAAATCTGATCCCTGGATAATAATTACTGTAGGAACTAAAAAACAATTATAATCATTTATTCAACACCAAAATATTTTTACCTGAAAATGTCGCTTAGCTTGTGACATCAATACTTGATGGTCTTCAACAATCTGTTCCGTGACGGGATCCACGATCGAGAAAAGATATCGATTTATCACCATCACTAGTTGCTTGCACCAAGCTATACATACATGATCTGGTGATGCCCAAACTCCTGGTACTGCAGTGGTCTAAGAAAATATTAATACGAATTAACAAATTTCGTAGTATTCAAGGTGACTGTGGGGGATGATAAATGATTACTTTATTGCTGTAAATTAGTCTTAAAAAAAAACACTTTTACGCGGCATAAGGAAATTTTGGTCCCTGACCAGCCGCGACGGATCCCATCGCCTCATCCCGTTTGTTTTTTTTTACTTAGCGTTCTTTCCGACTTTTTTTCTTTTTGCTCGGCTACAAAGGGTCGCAGCATGCTGTTAAATAGTCTATAACCCTCTTCAAGAGAGAGATTGGGCTAACAGATTCAAAGAGAAGTTTTCAAATCCGACGGGTAGTTCTTAAAATTACCGCTAACACCTGCCACCTTATTATATTAGTAATCAGTATAGATGAGCATTACCTGCCCAGTTAGTGAACGATGTGTCAGTCATGAGATGTGACGACGACATCGTGAACACCGCAGGTGGAAACTGGATGCGAGTAGAACAGGGACCAAGGAATAGAAAAGGATATCCTTTGTATAGAAGTAAAACTTGTATCGAACAATTATCGGAGTGTCTGAGCGTATCATATTTAAAACAAGTCACGATTGTACCCACATCGCCGAACGTGTGAAATACTAAATTATGCGATAATTATCAAGACCTATTTATTAGCTGCAGGAAACAAAATGAACTGTATGAAATTGTCTGCAATATTTTTACTTACCAAAGCATTAATATAGCTATCATTCGAAGCAGTCAAACCAGAGGGTATCAAAACATCGCGAGGTCCATTCCCAAAGCTGATCAAGATTTTCTTCTGTTTCATTTCCATGTTGTTCTTAACGTATGTGTCCCATTCAAGGTTCATTAACATGTAGTAGTCATCCATTGCCGCATCCATATTGACTACTGGAGCTTCCAATGGTGCAGCCAATGAGATGGCTATTGAAGTCATATTTAGCATACTTGGGTAGGCTAACAGCCGTTTAGCGACAAGTCCTCCCTGGGCAATAGGAAATGGGTAGGTTTAAATTAAGTTTACTGGTGTCGGATTTTGGCACAGAAAAATTACAACAAGCTATAATATAATAATCTCATTTACAACCCATAGAACTTAGATTAGTTAGATAACAGATATTACATTATGATAAACTTCTATAAAACACGATGTCTTAATAAAATAATAAATTAAATGTCATTCATAGGCCAACATAAATTATATCTTGGATAAAAATTATTACAACATCATTATTTTGCATTATGTAAGTCAATAGAGGTGATAACACACAAAAGTTGACAAAAATATTTAAATGGTTAAGAAAATAATTTAGACTTAATTTAATATTATATTATTACTTATTATAAGAAAAAAATGCACTGACCCTAAATCAATTAGGATTATATTGATCTCGAACTTGACGAATTTATAATCCCATTTATTAAACTTGACAGTGGTGCCAATTATTTTGTACACCGAACTAAAATAACTAAACTATCACTAAAATTCCTTACTTTTGGCTATGAGAATCTGCTAAAAAAGATCTCTAAATTTAAAAATAATTTTGACACAACTAAAATCGAATTTGACAATTGCAACTTCACGTGGTATTTTTTGGCTTCGCAATGTTGTACTTGTTTGCCCTACCCCATGATTTTTTTTTAGAGCCGGAGTCGCGCAGGGGGGGCAGCCTCGACGTGTTTTAAATGTTGGATTTTTTATTTTTGTATGGAAAATATGAAAAATTATTACCTACATGTTGAGTTTTGGAGATCTATGGGTTTTATAAAGAGGGTCGAAATTTTCATTATTTTTACGATAGGACACACCATTTTCGAGTTATAAGCAAAAGAAAAGAAAAAAAATGATACAGTGCTGTATTTGCGCCCCAAGTCGAGGTGTTGGTGTGAATTTTAGTTCTTGGCAACTAATTTTATTCCACACTTTTTTAATCGCGATTAAAAATAGTCACATTTAGTTAGACAATCAAGTTTTTATGTTGAATAGAATAATGAAATTGACAACAACAGAATAGCAAAATTACTATTTTCACTAAATTAAAAACTCAATGCAATCTTAGTGCTGTCAAACTAAAATATAGACACACTAAGACTTATATATATATAGACACAACATTACATATATAATGTAATGTTGTGTCAGTTTAGTCAATTTCAGAATGGGAAATCGTCATTTGACAGGAATAAACAAAATTTTAGTGATTTTTAGTTTAGTTTAGAGAATTTTGTGACAAGAGAATTGGCATCATATTTCAAACAATTCACTGAATTTTATCTAGACATGGTCGACTTTTATTGTTTGATTTAATATGTTAATAGTATAATAAGTGAGTCTTTACTGATGTAACTTGAAACAAATTGCACGCCCTAGTTGAGGTAGTTAGTATAAGGATAGATATAAACTGAACATCTCTAACATGTATCTACTTTCTGTGCAAATAACTATTATATTCTATTTTATTCTAAGGGCAGGAGAATGTTGTTGATGATGATGATATTATGACTTACCATAGAATGTCCAATGAGTAAAACTGATGTTGGTACAGTTTTTGTGTACTTATTACTCTTGTATAAACTCAAGATCTTAGTAATGGAGGCTGCTGCAAACTTGGTCTGGCTCTGAAGCACCCCTCCATATAATCCAGACAACTCTTCATTGTAACTAACTGAAAGACAACATGCTATTAATTTGTATATTTAATTAAGTCAAAAGAGATGTTTGGAGTCTTATATTATAATTAATATTTTATTGCTGAATGGGCCTGCTCTTGGCCTCGTTAAGATGGAATGAGGATTTAATTCAATTATTTAAATTAGATGATAGTTGAATAATTAAAAAAATTTGGAATGCCTCATAAAAGAAAAACTGTGCAGTCATGAAATAAATTTCTAAATAAATATATATATAATAAAATAAAATAAATATATTTGTAACTCAAATTATTATAAAACCAGTACCAATTCTAATCTAAAGTAACAGTAAGTTTGCATTTGAAAAAAGATAACATAAAAGTTATATTTTTTTAAAATCATATTAAAAGAGCCCCAAGAAATGACTATCCTATAACAATTTTAGCAATATATCAATCTCAATGAATCATAAAAATATTTATAACTTAAGTGACTCATCATAGCACAAATTGCATGAATGCATGTGCACATTACTCTCACAAAATGTCATTGATGAATGAATTCATGAATTAGAAGGTATTCAGTTCAATGGCATGATTATACTTGCATAATCATACTTGGCCAAATAAAATAATTGAAGTAAAGCATCAAGCATAAACATGAAACTTCTTCATGTCAGTTATTTTTCCAAAAAATTATGTATTGAACTTACTTGCAAAGAAATCA
Source organism: Polymixis lichenea (assembly GCA_949091785.1). NCBI lineage: Eukaryota > Metazoa > Arthropoda > Insecta > Lepidoptera > Noctuidae > Polymixis > Polymixis lichenea. Next base: position 11,349,379 of record OX420936.1, read on the forward strand.
AAGTGGTATTGATATCCCTTTGAAAGAGCCTTTCTTAGAGCTACAGATGCAAGTGATCTGGCTTGCATGTGACTGCCTGAATTCCCAGGCAGAAACAACACTGGGACACCATCAAACCTGTTGATTTCATTATGTAAGAAGTTTCAGTTTTGTTTATAATAATCAGTTTCAACATATCTGTATACCCTGCCTCAGGGGATAGGCAGAGATCTAGTCATATTCTTCTTATGATCTGTTAAAATTAATTTATTTTTGAAATCTACATTAATTATTCACTGTGAATTACGTTTATGAATACATACCACATTTTTCTAGCTCTTTCGGTAAATCTTCCTTCGCTATACGCATACAATCCGTATTGGGGATAAATCTTATTTTCCGGAACGGATAATCGCTAAAAATATTCATGATTTATTAATCACAGCTACGAGATTTTTGGCGATTGTTGATCGTAAATAAGCTGATACTAACCACGAACTGCGGATACTCAAACATATAAGTCATTAAACAATAGTTATTTTTGTCACTAAAGTATAAATTCAAAACACCGAGAAGATAACCCAAAACAAAAATAAGCGAAAGAATTTGAAACACACTGGACCCCAGAATACTTAGGATCCTCATTTTGAATGGTTCTAATATAAAATCTGTGCTAATACTGGTGCAAAAATATAGCTTTAATTAATAACATTATCTTAGGAAAACTATACAAAATGGTACAATATTTAAGAATTTCGCTTTTTCACTCGTCACTGAATCCAAAAGTGTTTGCATTTGTTTGCCAAATTGTCACTTTGACGTTTGTGCTTTGTAAGTGACGTCGAGTGATTATCGAGATCATCCGTCAACATCTGTCATCATAATCGTACTTTTGGCAGAAACCGTTATTTTTATCCAATAATAGCGCTTGTTGAAAACCGAATTGTAATTCCAGATAATTTATGATAGTGAGTTGAGTAGTAGTTAATTAGAAAAATCTCTTCATCGTTCTTGAACCAGTACCCTACGATTTTCCCACCACTGTTCATTGTTGCTCAGTGAGTCTAGTGAGTGACATACAATCAATCGCTAAGTGGCAAGCGTGAACATAAGAAACCGATTGATTAATAATCTATTAGTATTTAATTATTATTATTAAACACTCGCGGTAACAGAAAATTGAGCATACATCACATCACTATAGCATCTGTATAAAAATATAAACGTCGAAGTAGACGTGGGTCGTAACGTGTTTTGGGCGTAATCGGTTATACGTAGTTTCGTGGATATGAGTAACTAGTTTCAAAACCGATTATTTTTGTAACTAGTTACTTTTGTATACAGTAGGGCGTTGGTTGGTTTTGCGTTTGTATTACTTATGTTATGATTGCGAAACTGTTACAGGTTATACGTTTTATAATAATGGTTTTACTTGTGTGATAAGTTACCAAGAGTAACTAGTTTCAAAACTGATTATTTTTTTATCTAGTTACTTTTGTATACAGTAGGGTGTTGGTTGGTTTTGCGTTAGTATTACTTATGTTATGATTGGAAAACTGTTACAGGTTATACGTATTATAATAATAGTTTTACTAATGTGTGTTACGAATATGTAACAGTTTATAGGTACCTATTATAATATGTATGTTAAGCATGTTTTATGCGTATAAAATTTTATAAATTGAACTTCCCTTCATACTTTTCCAGGCTTAGCACTGGCTGTAAAATTTCATTTTCAAGTTATTTTTGTGATTTTTTCTATAGACAGAACATTTAAATGCCTAAGTATTATTGTCCATCATAATTTTATGATTATACACGTATTCCACAAAAAATCCATCAAAAACTTAATCTATACCTACTTATATTAAATTATTTATTTACACTACATAAATGTTTATTTATTCACACTAAATGTTTATTTACACTATTAATGTGTATTCATAAAGAAAACAGTACCTACATGTAATATTATTAATAAACCGCAAAAAGTTTTTAAGAACACAGTTCACAGGATCAAGACAATAACAATAACAATCGTCAATCATCCCATGGAATAATAATATAGACCGTGAATCATCCCTTGCAATAAATAAAATTCTTAAAAAATAGACGCGGTCAACAAATAACGGTCGCAATTTCTTAAAAAAAAAGCAATACCATAATGAACTTTAACTCTTTCTAACTGCATATAAATTCGCATGGGTATTAGCAATAAAAAAAAGGCGCACCGATTACTATATTGCCGTCTCTTTTTATCTTGCGTATAAGCCATACCTATTCCGAAGAGACTCATAACTCTCGTTGTGCGTGTCGTAACAATAATCTGTTGAACAAAACGCTTACGCGTAGGTACGCCGTTTATTGTGGGAGTGTCGTGTCAACTGAGAACTACGTACGTAAAATAATCGTTACATTTTTGTCCACGAAACTAGTTACACGATTATCAGCCTCGTAAGCAGTTTCTGAAACCGATTACGTTAAATAACGCACACGTCTACGTCGAAGTGTCGAAATCAGAATGACGGAGTTTTTGGCGGGATCGCGTTGGAACATGTCGCACGAATTTTCATTTTCATGGAATTTAGTGAAATAGCGAATTTAAATTGTATAATTTTGATAGTGAATTATTCAATTTAGTTACGTGTGAGTGCACAAGTGTAGTGAAGGTGAAAATAAGTGACTAACGTGGACTTTTCATGTTCCCCCCAAAAACTCCTATTAGGTTGTTGTAAAGTTACTACCGCTTTACAATAACTTTGATTTGACTTGACTGACTAACGACGACTGTGACTGATTTGTAACTTCGTGCCCGATATCTAATATCGGGCCATTTACTTGATCTAAAAGAAAAATTACTTGACACTGGCTAAATGCACAAACCGTGTGAAGCCAAAATGAAAAAAAAAAAAAAAAAATCAGAATGACAGACGATCAGATGTTGACAACGTCAACTACGAAACCCAACATAACCTAACAAAAATCCAAACAATAATATTGTTGTTTAGTAACATAATTAAGTATATTGAGTACATGTTAAAATTTTGATATATATTTTATTAAACTGACACAGTAGTATTAAATAAGAGTGTCATTGTAAAGGGTTACTACCAAGGCTCTAAAAACGATGACGACGTTTGGATTTTTCGGCGCATTCCTGTTATGTATTATCTTAGCATTCCTTCTTCGAGTATTTTACTTGTTATATGATATTTTCACCAGTAAATGTGAACTGACAAGAGCAAAATCTTTGCGTACCGTTCTTTGCATCGGCTCTGGAGGTCATACAACAGAATTATTGAGATTTGTGAAGAGTATCAATATGAAGAAGTATCAGCCCAGGATTTATATTTTAGCTGGTAATGATGATAGCAGTGCGGTCAAGATTCATGAAACAGAAAAAGAACATACTGATTACTCTCTCAGTAGGATACCCAGAAGTAGAAATGTGCAACAGTCTTATCTTTCTTCAGTAATCAGCACTTTGTATGCTACATGGTGTACTTTACCAGTAATCTATCATTTTAATCCTGATGTTATATTTTGTAATGGTCCTGGTACTTGCATTCCGGTCTGTGTTGTTGCTTTTGTATTGAGGTGTTTGTTTATGTTAGATTGTCGCATAGTTTTCATTGAGAGTATATGCAGAGTGCGCACCCTCTCATTGACTGGAAAGATACTTCAGTTCTTTGCAGACATTATTATTGTACAATGGCCTCAATTGAGAGATGTATGCTTTAGAGCGAAATATTTTGGTAGACTAACATAACTTTATACTATTTTATTACTTTACTTATGGAAAGAATCCAAATGTTGCATGTACTTTTGACAGGATATTATACTTTTTCACACTTTATTGTTTTTAATTTCTATTTTTCCCCGTCCCTTCCCAACGTTTCCACTGACATCTGCCTTGAAAATAATAGAATATGGAAATAAAATAAAGAATAACTTGAAAAAGTGTATAATTAATAGCTCTAGGGAGATCACTTTCACAAATATTTGCAGTTGGTTTTAAAATCACAAAGTGAACATCAATATCATTGCCTCAGTACATATTTTAGCCACAGTTTATAATTTTCCTTGTATTTCAAAACATCACTGAACTATAAAATTTATCGATTCAATTCACAGAGGTTTAATCTAATCTAACAGCATTTTAACATGAAGCAAAATAACATCAGAATCAATTGATAAAAACAAAAAGATAAATCCCTGAAGCTATACTAAAACTAGTCTTAAGGACACAAGAAGCAACTTTCAATAACAACTTATTACGAACTACAACTGTGTATTATTTCATTGTGTGAAATACAATTAAACACAAAAGTGATTGGTCATATAAAGTTCAGTATTTACCAATGTAAGATGTAAGGCTGATTTCATAGTCACACTTGAGCATGGCTTTAAAGCCACGCTTTTTTTTTATCATTATATGTTTGAATTTCAACAGCACTTACAAGTTGTGCAGTCTATAAGTATCACTAAAAACTCAGCCTTACGTTGTAAACAGTTATCAAACATAAGTATTACAATTGTTATCATTTCCAATGGCATTGTCAATCAGTAATGCTATAAAAATAACATTGGACTTCTTGAATGGCTGGATTTTAGTAGTGCTATGTTATTTATTAACTTTGGTATGCAGCAAACATAGACACAATGAAAATTCCATTGTATCTCGGTTCCAGCATTCCAAGGGCTTTAAACTGATGCAATACATTGCTTATCTTTCATTTACAAAATTATAGTCTATTGACACTGATTAATTTTCTCCTAATATATATAAAACCTATGTCAAATCTACCTCCTTCTAAAAATTAGCGAAGAGCAGTTGCAAAAAGGCACATGACTTGTCCAAAGAACAAAGTAAAGCCATGTTTGGCCTTCAAAAGATCACTTCAGTTAAGTCTTTTAAGTACTTTTTTTCTTAGCACTGAATTTAAACAGCCCTGACCGAAATAAATCACCTTATTTAAATATTGTATAAACACTACAACACAGTTAACAATTATGGAAGGTAAATATTTGTGTTAAGTAAATACTGCAAAATGATTCATTTATTTTAGAAACTAGCAACTGTTTCAGAATCACATGAGTGGAAGTTCTAAGTCCCTTTTTTACATTAGTCACAATATGTGGTTAGGTCATACATGGTTGCTAGTTTGAACAATTCAGGAATTTCAAAGGACAACATTAATTTTGTGCACAAAAATTTAAAGAATTGGCCAGAAAAAAGGATTTTTCCTTTTTATAAGGGTTAACACATCTTGAACATTTTTTTAATATTACAACTAAAGACTCGAATTAGCCCCCTGGATGCTACATAATTGAGTTTCAAAATACCAGAAATCACATTTTTGCCAACAATATTTTGGACATTAATTTACTGCTTCTTGCAAACAGTTATTGTTCATGGTCTAGTGGACATGTTATTATGTAATCAAAATCAGATAATTTGTATTTTCACACTTAAATAGCAGCAGAAGGGTTAATTGTATACCCTTGTGTAATGGTAAAAAATGTTGTAGGTGTTTTCTTTTCTGGCTGGCACTTCAGTTATGGAGTACAAAATGTTTAAACCCTAAATGCTGTCCTTTATATTTGAACCCAGCAATAAAGCAAGATCTCAAGTATTGTCATTGAACCAATGCCTACAATCTTTGGCAGTAATTTTTTGTGTATCATTCTTTATATGCTTAAGTTCAGATCAAAATTTAATGGCTTACCTGGCAATATTACTAATATAAATGCATCAGTCTTCAATTAATAATTAGTAACATTGCAGGATACATAATGCAAAAATAATGGAGCTGACAAATACAAGAATAACTTTTCTCCCTAGCTCATTACACTGGGTGTAAGCTCCTTATATCATTTGATTTTCAAAAAATTTGCATTTCAAGGAAAATAAATTGCATTTTTGGATTAGACACACTTTAGAGTAGAAAGAACGGGCGCAAATGGGCCTTGTCACACTAGAATAACCACAAAATATGTGACTGCCAAAAATGCTATGATGAAATAATACTATGTATATGGACATTACTTTTCTCATTTGTGACAATAACTACATATTTGAATAACTAAATTTAGTCATCTTTTTACATAATATCTTTTTTTTTGTCAAGTGTCACCTGTTTATGTCATTATTGTTCCAAACAAGTAATAATGCACGTGCATACAAACAGATCTAAAATCATCTCCTATTACACAAAGAGATCAGCTCATAGCATGTGACAGTCAACATATCACAAGTTCATAAGTTTATCTTAAGCTAGTTATTAAACTATAGATACCCTTTACATTAAGAGATATTTAACAATATTGCTAACAAATCAATATTTTAGGCACGTCCGAGAATACTATATTAATAGTAAGTGACTATGTATCTAAAAATATAAGTACAAAAGGAAGAATTAAGTTTTTCTTACATATCTAAGATATAAACAAGTACTCATAAGTAGTATTTTCATGTTTCAGGGTTTACTAAGATCTAAGTTGGTACTAGGCATTTCATTGCTAGTTTCTTGTTTGGCAGTGTCATCAGTTTTGTTATCAATCCTTAGTTTTTCATCATCTATGAGGTACATTGCTTCATCGTACGTTGGTGGAGGTGGTTCAGAACTGGAAGCTTGCGGTTTACTAGCAGCAGCACTTGCTAATAAGGCATCATAAGAAGGCGGTAATGTTGCACTAGAAGCAGTGCGAGGTACACCACTATAGGCTTGTTCAGCTTGGACTGCAGCCATATCCTAAAAAATTAACATTATCATTAATTTTGAGGTATACAACACTTTCTCCTTTAGTGAGCATGCAAAACAAACATAATTATCTTGTTATTTGATTAAACAGTCCGTCTTAGGTATTAGCCTCGTCTTATCATATCAAACACTGTCAGTAGTTCAAGGTGAGGTGTATTTGCTATTGATTAACTGAATTATAATGGCAGGCAGTTAATTAGTTTTAAGTACATTCCAACAGAAAAGCCATTTATGTTTATATATTTAATCTCATAAAAATAAAACGCTTACTTAAATATAACTGTAATGCAAAAAATTTACACAGCTCTAAATATGTTAATCAAATGTATGGTTATGACCCAGTAAGTAGAGTTATGTTATGTACATAACAGTTGATAGTACGTCCCACTTCCGCAAAAAGGCTTAAAGATATTGTCTTGTTTACTTTTATTAGGGCAAAAAGAAGCAGGGATCAGGATGTTTAAATACCATGAATGAACACTTTAAATTATAAGCATTCAAATGAATTCATTCAGAAGGCAAATAATTCACCCCATGAATTTTTCATCATATTTCGAAGCCATCCTTTCAAAATTAATATACAGTACAAAAAACATCAACAAAACTAATCATGTAAAACAATGTGTTTGAATTTTTTTACTATACATTTTTATTAGAGTATTATTTTTCAAACTTGTTGTTTGACAACATAAACAAATCGAATTGTCACAAGGCCTAAAAATGCATTTTAATAGTATTTTTTCGCCAAATTGTTATGATCTTGATAGTTATGAACAACTTACCCTGATAATCGCCCTTTGGTGTAGTAGCATTTGTATCACGCTTTTTCTCCTCAAATAAAGCATACTTTTCACCGCAACCATCATCCCGGAACATATAAAAATTGGACCAACTAGCCACATGTGTCCCAAATTGCTGAGAATATAGCCATCGGCGTCTCCCAATGCTAACACTGTAATCACAGTGCCCACAGAAAATAACACCATTGAAAGTACAAAATAAGAATAGCTCGTGCAGTCACATCGACCGAATCTCTGATCTTCGTCAAAATCGTAATCACGACGCCTCAGACGATGTAAACGTTGTCGAATGAAGGGGCTATCGAAGACGGTAGCCATTTTTTATTCTATTTAGGCACTTTAATCACATTCAACACATATTCTGCATTCGATATAATAGTTTTGAAAATATACGCGGAGATCACTAACTTTCTTACTTGGGAAAGTGTGTGAAAAATTGCTATGCAAACTTTACGAAAAACAAGTCTGCCACAATCTTCAATCTTTTACCATAGAGTAAAATACTAGTGAAGCGCGATGTGGGCATTTCAAATGAGTTAAATCTAGTCTATGCTTTTAACCAAGTAAGCTCCCGAATATTGAACGTTTACTTTGGTGCAATTGAAGCGATTACAAATGATGGAAATCGATTAATCGCAATGAGGGTTTTCATTAGCGGTAGGCGATTATGAGATTTACTAATGAAATCATTCGATTATGTAGAGAGCTCGAGATATCTCGATTACAACTAGAGGCGAGTGAGTATGAGATACCTATACTAGTGAAATCATTCGATTATGAAGATATCTCGAGATATCTCGATTATATCAAGTTAGTAATTACTAATTTAGTTAGTAGTCGCGATCGCGAGTCGACGTATAACAGCCAGTACATAAATACCCTAACGGGAGAGCTACTCTCGAGTCTCTCCAAAATGATTAGTATTAGTAGTACAAATTAGTAACGTCATTCCACTATGGATGTATATTAGTTATTAATTTCATAAACAATAACCAACTAATTCGATTATCAAAATCATTCTTAATCGCCTTAGAGCATTTAACCTAAAAGCTCTAAGTTAATCGCCCACCGCTAGTTGTCAGATATTCGGGTTTCTGAGAACCCTTAACGACTGTCAAAGAAAGATCCACAAATGACAGCAACGGTTTTACCTTAGGGTTTTAGGTGCCCCTCGAGCAGTGGTCTCGAACGTCACAGTGCGAAATCGGTAGAGTTGCCACTAAAATTGGTATAATTCGTACCGAAAATCGGTATATGACAAAAAAAATACAATATTCAATTACATTCGTATATTTATTAAAATTATTTCGGTAGGACAGAGCACATATCGGTAGAAATACCGAAAAATCGGTAGGTTCGAGACCACTGCCCTCGAGCCACAGAGGGCAATATCGTCCGCAGTATACGGAACGTGCACGACGAAGGGTCTGCCATCTGGTGGGGCAAATCCAAAGTTTTTACGCAATTCATCATCATCATCATCAACTAATAATGAGTTTTAAAACAAAATAATGTATTTAGAAATTACATAATAGTGTTATTTTGTAAAAGCAGCTAAGTTTTGTATGTAGTATGTACATACTACGATTCATTACAAACAAATCTGTGAGTAATCAGAAACTCAAATAATTTTAATAGTTTTCGCTAACTGGAGAATTTATAAAGTAAATTAAAGCACACATAAGTATGCTTACATTTTTCAGATAGGCTTGCCTTACATTTGCAATTTGCTCTTCTAATATTTCTGTTGCAATCAAGCTGAAAAGAAGGCGACATGGACAAAATTGACAGTATAGTTAAAATATTTACGTGAAAAATGAGATCAGAAAATACTTTACAGTTATTTTGACATCATAAATGTCAGAAATCGTCGTTTGAGCTACAATTTTGCCAGATAATAGCAGTGTTTTACCTAAAGCTAAAGCACTAGGAAGTGGAGAAGGGCGGGCGTTTTGGGGGACTGTCTTATGTAATTATGACGTTAAAAAAGTGCTGACTCTCAGCCTAGTTTGAATAAATGACTTTTGATTTTGATTTGATTTTTTGATTTAAAACTAAAACACATACTTACCTTATTTGAAGCTTACTAGATTGAGAGTGGCACTACTGGTTTCCGCTATATTTCTCTCTCTCTTGCTCTTTCCTTTGTTTGTATATAACCGTCTCTTTCGCACATCCAGTTTCCTCACCAGATGGCGCTGCCAACTATGAGCTTAGCTGTGGCAGTGAATCGCCGATCATTGTGTCGAAAATATTCACCAGGTAGGAATTAAATGTAAGCTTCAAATAAGGTAAGTATTTAATATGTGTTTTAGTTTTAGGTAAAACACTGCTACTATACACTTGACCGTTATTTGAAGCTTACTAGATTGAGACGTGTTTGTTATCACCTGGTGGGAAATGACGTCAATGCGAATGTGGCTATTAATTAATAAAACAAGATGTGCATAGAGAAAATACTTTCATGAATGTGAACTTTATAGGGAAAAAAAAATATCGTTATAATATGTACTTTTATAGAACTTTAAGAATTAACATAATAATAAGTTTGAACATATAGAACATATTGATATACAAATTTTTGAGATCATTTTGAGAATCATTGATAACTTAGAATGATCATAAATGCTGTCTAAAAGAAAGGACTTTCGAAAAATCACCTTATCTTTAATTTATCTTGTGGACATTATGCACATAAACATTTCTAACACTTCTTGAGAACAATTACATACTCAGGACCATGACACCTCTATGTACTAATAGGATTGAACGTTCTAGATACATTACAACTAGAATTGGTTGGCATACAAGGCATCACTTCCCTGCAGTAATAGCGGGTGAAGGTATTCTGCGATCGCCAATTACCCCTAGACAGTATTTCATCTAAGGAGTAATTGTTAAACCAGTTCCTAGACGCTACCGCAGACCTAAGACTGCCAGGCGAAGCAGTTACTCCTGCTTCTAACAACAGAGACTTAACCCGACCCGCGATAACTGTACGAGAAGCGATTATCCTTGATTGTCCTCTAAAATTAAGAAACAGATTATTAAGACATCCTGACTGGCGTCTTTCTTTTAGTACAGCTATAGTTCGTTTCACTCAAAGTACAGGGTCTAAATCCTCGTTAGTACGATGAGGAGATAGTCTCCAACCCGACTGTCTATAATCGGCAGTATCTGTTTTGGATCCAAATATTGGCCATAGGATCAGACAAGTGCCGCGTGAAATCGCGGCACGGCGGACAGAGCTCCGGCAGGATCTCATGGCGACGTGGAAAGTGCGATTGTTGCAACCCATTGCTGGGCACGCCACGATTGCGGCGGTAAGTCCCCTCTTTGAGGAGTGGTTTGAGAGGCGGCATGGCGTCCTCACTTTCCGCCTGACACAGGTCCTCACCGGACACGGTTGTTTCGGGAGTTTCCGGTTTCGGATAGGGCGGGAGGAAACGCCCGGGTGTTTCCATTGCGAAGATCGCCCTGAGGACACGGTGGAGCATACGGTGGAGGTCTGCCCAGCTTGGGCGGAGCACCGCCGTGTCCTCGTGGAGGTAATCGGTGGCAGCGATCTCTCGCGTCCGACCCTGGTCCAGGCCATCGTACGGAGCGAGAGTGCATGGCTAGCAGTCGCCTCCTTCAGCGAAGCAGTTATGCTCGCAAAGAGGGAGGCGGCGCACGTGAGGGAGATGCAGTACATGCGCCCTCACAGCCGCGGCCTTCGCAGGAGACGCCCTGGGCGTCGGGAATCCCAGGCTGATTTCCGGCCACCGTAGGCGCTGGCTTGCGGACGGCGAGTAATGGGTAGCTCGCTGTCCGGTAAGGACCAAGCCCGAGTCGACGGCGCGTTGTGTTCCACGCGCGCCTCAAAGTGATGTCAGCAGCAACTGATGGGGCCCGCAAGGGCCGATGCCTGCCAGGGGTGTGGGTTGTTCGAAAGAGATACCGCGGCCCCTAGCATACAAGCAACTGAGGGAACACGGGTGAGTTTTAGTCAGTAAAAGTCTGACACGCCTTTGTTAGTTATTTGATGAATTCCCACCGAAAAAAAAAAAAAAGGATCAGACAATCATTATTTTCCGATAGGTGTTTTGAGTCCACAGCTAACAGCGTTAGATCATGAACTCTTCTGCCGGAGCAAAGGAGTAACAGAGTAGCTGTATGTCTACAAGTAGCAAATACATTTTTCGCATCTACAGAATAGCTTTGCATAAAGATGTAGTGTGGGGTATAAAAAGTGAGGAACATGTTTCTTTATACACCAAAGAGTGTAATAAACGACATAAAGTAATTGACTTCCCTCCTGAGTGTGTAAGGTGCGCTGATTATTTTTGTAGTGACCGTGGCCACAGGCTTGTTCTGGATACGCTTTACTCTTGCATTGTGAATGCCCTACATGGCGCGGCAGTGGTGAGTCGGGGAAGCACGGGGAAGGTCGGGGGTGGCCCGCGCATAGCCGGGTGGAACAAACATGTCAGCGAGGCTCACAGGGTGGCCAAATCTAAGTTCCTCGATTGGGTGTTGTGTGGTAGGCCTAAGTCAGGACTTTTATACGAACAAATGTGCGATAGCAGAAGAGTATTCAAGTCTCGATTAAAATGGTGCCAGAATCATCAGGACCAAATAAAAATGGATGCTCTAGCTGTGAAACACTGTAAGGGGGATTTCCGCGGTTTCTGGACGGGCACCAAAAAAGAAAACTTACGCCCTGGCCTTCCTGTGAGCATCGATGGTGTGAATGACCCGAAGGAGATTGCGAATCTTTTTAAGAATCATTTTTCCGGTGAAGTCTCCTTTGGGTACAGCGACGGGGGTGCTCAATGCTGACGTCAGTGGTCGGCAGGTGGGAACTACCTTCCTGGCGAAGGATGTTACTAAAGCCATAAGGTTTATCTCTAGGGGTAAGTCCCCGGGGCATGATGGGCTCAGCATTGAGCACCTACAGCATGCCGGAAAACACATTGCTAGGGTCCTGGCCATGTTTTACTCGCTGTGTGTGAGCCATTCTTACTTCCCAGCCGATTTTATGAAAACAGTGGTAGTGCCTGTAGTGAAGAATAAAACTGGGGACCTTACTGATAAGAGTAACTACAGGCCTATTTCTCTTGCCACTGTGATAGCTAAAGTGTTTGACGGTTTGCTTAACGCACAGTTAAATTGATCGGTAATACTGCACGATAACCAGTTTGGGTTTCGTCTCCGGCTGTCCACTGAAAGTGCTATACTGTGTCTTAATCACACCGTCAAATACTACACAGACCGTCAGACACCCGTGTATGCGTGCTTCCTTGATTTGTCCAAGGCTTTCGACCTGGTAGCTTATGACCTGCTGTGGAGCAAGCTGAGGAGCATAGATTTGCCGCCGGATCTCATCAGCATGTTCCAGTACTGGTATGCGCACCAGTCTAACAGTGTTAGGTGGGCGGGGGCAATGTCGGAAACGTATCGGCTCGAATGTGGAGTCAGGCAGGGTGGCTTAACATCTCCTACCCTGTTTAATCTGTACATTAATAGTCTGATTGTGGCGCTCAGCAACCAGCATGTCGGCTGTCACATTGACGGTACATGTATCAATAATCTAAGTTATGCGGACGACATGGTGCTGATGAGCGCTTCGGTCTGCGGCTTGAGGAAACTTGTACAGATATGCGAGGAATAAGCTTGTGGTCATGGTTTGTTGTATAATGCAAAGAAGAGCCAGTGTATGATCTTTGAGATCGCCAGTGCAAGATGTCCGGGACGTATACCTCCGGTCAGACTAAATGGGGTCCCTTTGGAAAGGGTTGACCAGTTCACATACTTGGGGCATGTTTTGACTGTCGACCTCAGGGATCACGTAGACATGGAACAGGAGCGGAGGGCGTTGGCTGTTAGAGCAAACATGATCGCCCGCAGATTTGCGCGGTGCTCAAATGAAATTAAGGCTACGCTCTTTAGAGCGTATTGTACATCGCTGTACTCATGTAGTCTGTGGGCTCACTACTCTAACAGAAGTTACAGCGCCATCCGCGTCCAGTACAATAACGCGTTCAGGGCGGTGATGGGGTTACTCCGATACTGCAGTGCGTCGGGTATGTTCGCAGAGGCGCGCACCGACTGCTTTCACGCGACCATGCGCAAGCGCACCGCGTCCTTGGTGCACAGGGTGAGGGTTAGCCCCAACACGGTACTGGCGATGATTGCGGGAAGGCTGGACTGCCCCTTCATCCCGGCATTGTTCTAGCAGACATGTTGCTGTACCAGTGCCGAAGAGATCAAATTAATTTTATTGTTTACATTTCATTGTTTATTTTGATTTCAAATCAAATCAACTCAGCCTATCGCAGTCCACTGCTGGACATAGGCCTCTCCCAGGCAGCGCCACAACACTCTATCCTCCGCCTTCCGCATCCAGTCTGTTCCAGCCACCTTTTTAAGGTCGTCGGTCCATCTAGCCGGGGGGCGTCCCACACTACGTTTGCCGATGCGCGGTCTCCACTCCAGGACTCGTCTGCTCCACCGTCCATCGGTCCTTCGACAAACATGGCCAGCCCACTGCCACTTCAGCTTGCTCACTCTACAAGCTATGTCGGTAACTCCGGTTCTTTTCCGGATAATCTCATTCCTGATTTTATCCTTCAAAGAAACTCCGAGCATAGCCCGCTCCATAGCGCGCTGAGCGACCTTAAATTTGTGGATCAGCCCAACCGTCAGTGTCCACGTTTCGGCACCGTATGTCATCACGGGCAGGACGCACTGGTTGAAGACCTTAGTCTTCAAGCACTGCGGAATAGGCGACGAAAAGACTTGACGTAGTTTCCCAAACGCTGCCCAACCCAACCGGATCCTTCTGTCGGCTTCTTTCTCAAAGTTGTGTCTACCGAGCTGGATGACTTGCCCTAGGTAGACGTACTCCTTCACAACTTCGAGAAGCGACCCTTCGATGTGGATTGGACTCGGCAAGACGTGAGAATTGCACATGACTTTCGTCTTGTCCATATTTTGATATGATATAATTTAATTTATTTGACTTAATTTTTATTTTGATTTGATAATTTAATTTATTTGACTTAATTTATTTTATTTGATTTAATTTAATTAAATTTGATTTTCTTTGAATTTATTTTAATTGACATTACTTATTTTATTTTAGTTTATTTTGATTTTATTTAATTTAATTTGATTATTGTTGATTTCATTTTATTTGTCGTTACTTATTTTATGTTAGTTTATTTGGTTTAGTTTAATGAAAGATGATGTATTTTTTTTTTATCTGTAAAATTTGTAGATAGTAGTATCTACAAATTTTACAGATAAAAAAAAAATACATCATCATTCATCTTCAATCTGTAGAGATTTACATAGATACACTACAGATTTTTGAGCTACTGGGTTGTTTAAAGCAATAGACTTTATTATATGAGTAACTAAAACGTGAGAACATCATTTGGCCGATTCGTCAGAGTTGCTTAATGTGCAGACCACAGATTTATGCAATAAAATAGTCTTATACGCTAACCAACAGCCAACGCTAACAACCAAATCTACAAGACTCAAATCTGCAAGAAAGTGAGCCAAAACTTGACCTGTTGGCTGGAAGGGGTTTAATTTATGCTGTTTTGTCCATGTGAGCCATCTATTCCATGCTACTTGATAAGTCTTTTTAGTTGATGGGCGCCAAGAGGATCTTAAGAGCTGTAACTGAGCTTCATTCCATTCACTTAAGGTCTAGGCCCACCCCCACATTTCCATACTTCTAACGTCACTTCGTGGACTCTGGGGGGTGCGAGGCCTGTCACCGTATCTATCAGCTGCGAATGCAGTTTCCGGATTGTGAATGGAGGTGCTATCGCGCGGGCTATTAGGTCTGCTCTCCAAAATACTCGCTCCCACCTCGGGACTATTATCAGAAAGAGACCCGACGCTGAGTTGACATGAGCTAGTACCTTGGGCACTAGGTAAGGCGGAGGAAACACCCACGCTAGTGGGTAAGTCCAGTTTTGGGAGAAGGCATCGTGATACTTTGCTTGAGTGTCGTTCAGATCCAATGGTACATAATTCCTTACGACTTTTGCCCGTTCTGACGCAAATAGATCTATCACCGGAACTCCGAACTTTTTGAATACTTTCTCCGTACATTGGGGTAGGAGATGCCACTCCAGAGGGAGACGATGACGAGAAAGATGGTCTGCGTGACAGTTGTATTTCCCCGGAATATATTGGATTTTTAGGCCAATTTGGTACTGGTCTAGGACTTGAAAGATCTCTTTCGTGAGCTTCAGTAATGAAGCAGACCTGGTTCCCCTTCGTTTCTTAAAAAGGCTACAACAGTCCTGTTGTCGCACTAAACTAGAACGGTTGACTTGGACATGTTTGGCCCTCGCTCTTCTATGACCTTTAGTATTGCTAGCATCTCTTTTTGATTGCAATGGAGCTGTTGCTTTTGAGCGGTCCACGGTCCGGATAGTGCGTATCCATCTAGCTGAGCTCCCCAAGCTTCGCGCTTCCCCACGCGTCGTGTGGCAATGATCTCTCGTTTAACCATGGTTTCCATAGAATACCTAGGAATATGAGGCTTTTGCACAGAGTTGTGACAGATTTTTGGAAATTCATCTGCCACCCTAGGTAGAACAGACGATCTAATACTATTTGGACGTGCACTCGCAGTACCTGATGGTCCTGGTGAACCACGAGAAAATCGTCTAAATAGACGAGTATTCGAATACCCTCTTCCCTAGTGTCTGTGCCACCCAGTTTGTTAGAGACGCGAAGACTTTGGTTGCTGTGCTGAGCCCAAAAGGAAGGCAAGTCATTTCTAGCAAAGTTCCTTTGTAACTTAGTCGTAGAAATCGTCTGTGTGACTGGTGTATGGGCAAGTTGAAGTAGGCCTATGATAGGTCGACTTTGCATAGCCAGTCGTTTCGTTGTAGAAAGTCTGGGACACGAAACACATTTATGAGCCTGAATGGCTACGTGTAAACACAATCTTTCAGATTCTTTAAATTGAAAATGGGCCGGTTGGTGCCATCCGCTTTGGGGACCAGAAACATTGAGGACAGGAAACTCGGAGTACGGGAGACTTCTACTAGCACCTTTTGCGTTATCATTTGAGAAATAGCAGTTGACATTGGCTCGGATACCTTTGTTTGAAATGGCCTCTGTGCATTGGGCATCACTAAAGGCGGTTTTTTGATGAAAGGTATGCGATAACCTTTTATTATGCGAAGAAGGGTTTTTGGTGCTCCGAGTTTCTTCCACCGATCGGCATAGAACGCTAACTGGCCTGCTCTGAAGTTCTGTCTGTCAGAACCTGCTTCTCTTTCCTCCTGGGGGATATTCGGTGGCTGAAGTCCGCTTTCTGTTATTTCTACTGGCCTCTTGTTTGTTAGGCTGCCGGTGAGTTCCTCGAGAACGAAAGTGTCCATGATAGTTGTGGTTATGCCCACGTGGTCTTTTATTGTTGTTGCCGGTTCCCTGCGTGGGATGGCAATTACCTGACCTCTGAAAGGTATGGTTGTGTCCACAGCCCTGCGAGGGCTGGAAGCATGGCATGTTATTAGTGCAGCATGCTTGGCGGGCACCCTGCGAGGGTGCCCTATGATTGCTATGAAGCTGACCCCTGCGGGGGGTAGCGAGTGGCCTTCTTAAATCCTGCTTGCGAAGTAGGATTGAAGCCACTGGATTTATTCGGAGGAAGGAATGTCTTCTTAACGCCTCCGTTCTTTTCCAACGTTGATAGCATTAGCTCAGGACTAAAAACCAGCTGATTGGACGGTGGAATTTTGCGCAAAGCAGCCTTAACAAGAGGATCGCGGACATAATTTATTATTCCGTCTCTACGCATTTGAATTATCTCTGCGCGATGACCGCAAATAAGTTGAATCATATCTGAGGATACTTTATAATATTCACCATCCGAAAATAATTCAGAGATTTTGTTATGCAATTGATCGGGTGTTACACTGCCCTTGACACGAGCCCAGGATAAAAGATCGGTCATACTTGTTTGCAATACCTCTCGCTGTTTAAGAGCACAAACGGTTTTTTTTTTTTTTTTGGGTGGGAAATCATCAAATAACTTCTCCCGGTCAGGGTGGAGCGGGAGGGCGTGTCAGACTTTTACTAACTAAAACCCACCCGTGTTCCCTCATTTGCCTGTGTGCCAGGGGCGGCGGTATCTCTTTCGAACAACCCGCACCCCTGGCAGGGATCGGCCCTTGCGGGCCCCATCTGTTGCTGCTGACATCTCTTTGAGGCGCGCGTGGAACACAACGCGCCGTCGACCCGGGCTTGGTCCTTACCGGACAGCGAGCTACCCATTACTCGCCGTCCGCAAGCCCGTGCCTACGGTGGCCGGGAATCAGCCTGGGATTCCCGACGCCCAGGGCGTCTCCTGCGAAGGCCACGGCTGTGAGTGCGCATGTACTGCATCTCCCTCACGTGCGCCGCCTCCCTCTTTGCGAGCATAACTGCTTCGCTGAAGGAGGCGACTGCCAGCCATGCCCTCTCGCTCCGTACCATGGCCTGGACCAGGGTCGGACGCGAGAGATCGCCTCCGCCGATCACCTCCACGAGGACGCGGCGGTGCTCCGCCCAAGCCGGGCAGACCTCCACCGTATGCTCCACCGTGTCCTCTGGGCGATCTTCGCAATGGAAACACCCGGGCGTTTCCTCCCGCCCTATCCGAAACACGAACCTACCGAAAGAGCCATGTCCGGTGAGGACCTGTGTCAGGCGGAAGGTGAGGACGCCATGCCGCCTCTCAAGCCACTCCTCAAAGAGGGGACTTACCGCCGCAATCGCGGCGTGCCTAAGAGCACAATCGGTTAGAGCCCCATAGGCTTTGTCAGCCAGAGCTAAATGTCGTAAAGAATCATATGGTTTGATTTCTTCATTGATGACAGCTCAGTAAAACCGGGACTGTGATTATATGATTTCTGCTCTTCCGAATACCTAACTTCGCACCATTCACTTTTATTAAAATGCTGAATATCATTTAAAGATTTAAGATAATTTTCAGGAGCCTTAGGAACCGGCGGTTCCTTTAATTTTACTTGTAAATCAAATTTGAATTGATGTGATTCGTTTGATTTTTCATCTACTACATCATAATCGTACAAAGACCGATAGTCGTTATTATCTAATAAGGAAATTTCGTCATTATTGTCGTCTGCCTGCATTTCTGCTGAATGCCAAGGAGAACACGCAGAGTTTCTATCGCTATAAAAAACTCGTTCGCTTACTTCCTGAGTTAATTGTTGCAACAACGTAGCATCGCGAGAATGGCGGCCTCCCTTCTTTTTTTTATAGTGACGGCGACGTTTCTTTTTATTGGGTTTCGCTGAGGACGTGGAACAGCTGGAAATACTGGACGAGGAGCTCGAGGATTCGCTTGTCTGGCGTTCTAGACGCACTGTTGACACTTTATTTTGTAACCCGGATGGCCCCGGAGTTTCCATCGCAATAGGATTACTTGCGCCCTCCATCCTGATTAACACGAAAAGCTTCGATTTGTTTACGATTCTTTTTTATACACAACCGAAATAAATAATTACGAATCTATTGTAATATTAACGATAGGGGTAATAAAAACATATAATTAACAATCATTATCAAATCAATATTTCTTTAGAGCAATGAGGGTAGTTTTACATTGCGAATGTTATACTCAAATACTTAAAATGCAATGTTGGCAAAGGGCAAGGCCGAACGGTAACACCGTTTTAATTTAACATAACTTTGCCCATAAACATAGTGATCATGCATCACAACACTGAAACAGTTTTATGAAAGTTTATTCTACTTACAATTGTGTCCGATGGAATGCTCTTAAAATCACTTTTGAAAAAAGAACCAATATTTTAAATGTTGTCTCGACAACCTCTTTTCACGCGGAAAAAGACGCCAATGCATAACAGTTTCTTTTTTGAACACACCGTGGCTCTTGCGTCGATTTGTACTGCCACCAGCTAAAGGTTGTGCAAGTTCCCTATTTTAAGATGAACAAAATAAAACAATGGTGCCGATTCTGTTGTACACCGAACTAAACTAACTAAACTATCACTAAAATTCCTTACTTTTGGCTATGAGAATCTTAAAGCTATTCTGCAAAAAAAGATCTCTAAATTTAAAAATAATTTTGACACAACTAAAATCGAATTTGACAAACGCGACTCCACGTTTGCCCTACCCCGTGATCTTTTTTAGAGCCGGAATCGCGCAGGGCGGGCAGCCTCAACGTGTTTTAAATGGATTTTTTTACTTTTTGTATCGAAAATATGCAAAACCTACATGTCATGTCATGTCCTACATGTTGAGTTTTAGAGGTGTATGGGGTCTTATAAAGGGGGTCGAAATTTTCATTATTTTTACGATAGGACACACCAATTTCGAGATATAAGCAAAAGAAAAGAAAAAAGATACAGTACTGTATTTGCGCCCGAAGTCGAGGTGTCAGTGTGAATTTTAGTTCTTGACAACTAATTTTATTCCACACCTTTTTAATCGCGATTAAAAATAGTCAGTTTGACAATCGAAATTTTATATTGAATAGAATAATGAATTTGACAACAACAGAATAGCAAAATTACCATTTTCACTAAATTAAAAACTCAGTACCTACAATCTTAGTGCTGTCAAACTAAAATATAGATAAGTTGTGTCACTTTAGTCAATTTCAGAATGGGAAATCGTCGTTTGACAGGAATAAAACTAAATTTTAGTGATTTTTAGTTTAGTTTAGAGAATTTTGTGACAAGAGAATCGGCACCATTATTTGTACAAATATACTTACTTACTTGATAACATCGTGCGTGGTACAGACGCTAGCACATCAAACTACCCCAATCTGTCAAACTTTCATAGTTTTTCAACTTTATTTCAAATAATAAGGTTCATGTTCAACTGCGAAATTTTGTCATCTGTACTTTGATTAAAATAAAACCTAATACTGACCAGAAAATTGCAAAAAAACAAAAAAAATATAATGCTACCAGCGTTAAATACGATATTCCCAACAATGTATAAAGTGCCAGGGTAGCCTGCCAGTATCAGGATTTATGTACAGAAGCCAGCATATCAAGCTACCCCATCTGTCAAATTTCTTTCATCCATTTTCAACTTTATTCCATAAACATTAGGGTTATGGTCAATTGGGAAAATTTTAGAGTTAGGGATAGCTTAATGTGCTGGCGACTGTACATACTCTATCGCCATTGGCTCGCCCTTTGCCGTAGGTACAATATAAGTTCCTTCGCCATTTTTGGCGTGTTGGCGTCGCGTCGCGTTGTCACCACAATTTCCTGAACAAATTATTAGTTTAAAAACTCTCGGTTTTATGTATCTACCGACCTCGTTTTTTTAGTTGTTTGAGTAGCTTTTTTGTGGATACCGCGAGTAAAATGAAATCACTAAAGTAGTAATCATCTGTGTGATGACTGACACTGTGACAGTGACAAATAAAGTTACTGTCAGGAGTGTCAGGGTATCTAAAGTTCTCTGACTGTCAGTGTCAAATTGCCAATGAAATGCGAACATTCGTGTTTTTGTGACGACGTACTTACTCAATAATAACTCTAATTTGATACGAAATTTTAACTTGCATTCGATTATTGTTATACGGATGATTCAAGACGATTCCACAGAATTTTTATAATTTGCTATGTTCTCTGTGTCATAATTAAATCGGTGATTTGTTTCGTTCGATATGGCTCCTTTCATTTTATTTATCGTGGCATTTGTCTTGCAAACGGGTACTTTGATTTTTTATTGTATTTAAATAAGGAATAAGATATATAACGTATATCCGCTATCTTTAAAATCGGTATGTATTTCTGGTTTTAGGGGTGTCAGAAGGAATATTACAGGTGACCCTAACAGATAATGGGCCTGCAGTAAGAGGTGCAAATGTGACATTCATAGCAACTATTGTATCAGGTTACAACGGAGCAAACTACAAATTTGTGTTTACTGATAATGGAGTTCCACAACACAAAAAAGAGGTAAGCATATTAAGGTTGATTTGACTAGTTCTGCAACCTCCAACATCTGTCTCCTAATTATCAGGTTTTGTTTGAATAACAAAGCATGCTCTATCTTTCACTCGTTTTCACAATATAACTACTTTAAGAATATGAAGAATGTCTATGAAGAGGAAAATAATAGTTGAATTATATTTATAACAATTGGCATTATTGTGGTGTTTATTGAAACCATCAGGTATTTTTTACCCACCAAAGTATTCATCATACCTTCTTCCTTTTTAAACACAATTTAATACTTTTTAGTGGTTTTCTTGTACTCATGGCATACAAAGCTATACATTTCCAGTATAAGAATACTTCTCATTGTACAAAAAGTTTGATGTGTCTTGTGTGTACTATTAAAATCTATGTAACATTCCGAAAGTAGGTACAGTAGATTAGATAAGACAAATAATATCATTGAGCTATAAATCCATAGCAGTTTTATTTGAATAATGAATTAAATTTATATTTTCGAAGCAGTTGAATTCTATCTTTGAAGTCAACTGCTATTATGAAATGACATTCATGACAACATTTTTATTTAAATCTCATGTTTTTAAATGTTGTCTTGAAGACTTGTCTTGTGCCAGCTAAACTAACCGCACCTTTTGGTACCTACGCTTGTAGTTTATTTGGGGTCAAATCAAGACATCTTTAAAAAATGTCACTCCTTATAATATTATAATATAA
The DNA here is from genome assembly GCA_949091785.1 of Polymixis lichenea. Classification (NCBI taxonomy): domain Eukaryota; kingdom Metazoa; phylum Arthropoda; class Insecta; order Lepidoptera; family Noctuidae; genus Polymixis; species Polymixis lichenea. The sequence goes on from OX420936.1 coordinate 11,371,609, forward strand.
TAAAATAACTCAATTCATTACTTACTTGCCACAAGTTCTAAATGCCAATTCTAATAAAAAAAGATTTTAAGAAGATCCTAATTTATTATGCAAATTACCTACCATTTAAAATACCTACATGTAAGGGGAAAACACTTAAGTTTAATGTCAAAAGAGTTTTAATCCACTGTATATACCTTTGATATTTTCCTGTTAGTCAGTTATTTCGGGAATACTGTTAGTCATACTTCTTTATCCTCACACAACAGTAATTGATTATGAGAATTGCTTGTGCATCATGTCCCTTGTTCTGTAATCTGTTTTGCCATCAATAATTTTTTAGGTTTTTAAAATGTAAAGTTATCAACTTATCACCTAAGTACACATTGTGGAATGCAATAAACAATTGAGTATTGTATGTTGCCAGTTGTTCCAGCAATATAATTACCCTACTGGCCAATTCACCTAACTCATAAAATGAAAAGTCAACCTAAGCACTTAGACCAACCGATAAATAGCCACTTAGGCAAAATTCTCTCACAACCTCTATAGTAAACAAGAGTGTACTGTAAAAGTACAAGTTTAAAAATACAATGTTTTGTTACATGTATAACTACAGTCATTGAACTGTTGCTACATAGCCTTGTTTGCTATCAACTCAGTTGCAAAGGAAATGCACTGATACAGGCTTGTGTAAATGATTCACAGAGGCTAAATTGAGTAGGCCTAGACATTGTCTGGGTCTGATAATGTATCTCTGTTTGAATAGAACAGTCCCTTCCGTTAAATTTCCGACATCTGTTGAAACACTGCATTATCTTGCTATCCTACTTCCTATCCAACTATGAAAGTTGTTTTTTTATACTTAATTACCAGTGAGCGGATAATCGGGTGCTAATATACCTAAATTTTTATTTCCACAATAGCATAATACGGGCATGCCTTTCAGAATCCTGGATCCTGACATCGTTTGAAATTACTGAGATGTGTTGCTTGCTTGGAAATATCAATAGTTAAAAATACAGCTATGAACTTTTTTAGCAGTCAAAGATATAAATATTTTAAAAATATTAAAATTTTTTAAGTCTTCTGCTCGTATAAAATACAATAAATTAGTTGATTTGATCAATAATCTGTTAGATGGATAAATCAATTTTACTTATTTATTCAGAAAGGAATGTCCATATTATTCTTTAGTGGGAAGAAGTTTAGGTAAATAAACGGCCTAATTTTGGTACAGATGCCAGCACATCAAGCTGTCCCAAACTGTTAAATTTTCCCAATTGAACACAAACCTTATTCTTTTGTAATAAAGTTGAAAATCTTTCAAAGAAACTTGATTTGAGATTGGGGTAGCTTGATGTGCTGGCGTCTGTACACAGGTGACGTGAATAAACACAAAGAATTCTTTTACCCCGGGAGTACTTATAATCCTGAGATAAAAGTATCATATCCACAACAATGGACAATGTCACGTGATAGAAATAAGCGAAAATGTTTTTATTTTGTGAACTTTCTTTTGTTAGTTTCTAACATCTATACATTTAAACATCGATACATATAAATAAAATTGTAGTGTCTGTTTGTAATATTAAAATAACCGGTTTTTGCTACATGCATATGAATGTATGTACGGTACATATACCAAAATATCATTTTTTTACAATTTTTGTCTGTCTGTCTGTTCCCGCTAATCTCTGAAATGGCTGGACCGTTTTTGACGGGACTTTCACTGGCAGGTAGCTGATGTAATAAGGAGTAACTTAGGCTACTTTTATTTTAGAAATTTTATTTATTTTTATTAATATATAAATAACTATTCCGCGCGGACGAAGTAGCGGGCACAGCTAGTGTTCAATAAGACAGATAGAAGAACGATCGATATAGGTGTCTACAACTGCTGACGCCACACGTAACTTGATGGGATGCGTTACTTAGCGAATGCGATTCGCTCACTAAGAGCCCCCGCACATTGAGCCAGTACCTAGTGTCGACCACATTAGAATGGCTAGTGGCCGCCACAAGTTGCGGATGCGTTTCTCCATACATTTTCAGACCGCGCTCGCTACTTGGGGCCGCATTTTGCCGTTCGACTCGCGCGCACACAGTCGCCGCTTGCTGTCCATTTTTCTTGCGTGAAGAAAAAATTGGATGAACCCAGTATATAACATCGGTTCTGAATTCTGCGACGTTTTCTACGTCTTAGTATAATAAGCAACAATAACGAAATCAAGAGTGCGTCCATTTTTGACAAACACACGTCCGCCTCTGTCGAGTACCACTTGAACAACTGCCGCAAGTGGCTGCCACCGAAGGCCGCATACAGCCACCAGTGGCTGCCACTGGTGGCGGCGTGTAGTGGTCTGACTGAACCACTGGTGGTCGCGTTTAGTAGCGGCGACTGGTGGCCATAATGTGCAGGGAGGCTCTAAGACGCATCACGCAATGGAGCGCAGATAACGCGCTACCGCGCGTTATTATTTACATACAAATTTAATAAAATCGCGGTGGGATTTTTTCGGACACTGGATTTTTAACGCTCTGCTTAGTGCCGAGAGTTGAAAATCGAACACTGTTTGTTTGTGTTTTTTAGACGCGCTGCACTGTGTTGGATTCTCAATGCTCGGTTCAACACCCAGAGTTGAAAATCTAGTGTGCGATAAAATCCCGCCGCGATATTTTAACGTCCGTATGAACGTCGATTTTTTACCTTATTCTAATAGCTCCCTTACGGATGGTGCATTGAATCGCGTCAGTTTTTATTTTATCGTTCGCAATTCGAAGGCCGGGAAGCGTATCGGCCTTGAGACCGAATCTGCCTGCGTGGTACGGATTTCTATTCTGCCAGGCAAAATGATAGATTGTCTATGGCGTCCCTGTATTTTGATGCCTGACCAAATAGGCCATGGGCATTGTTAACTTATTAAGCACTTTATCTGGTTGCACATATGGTTTCTTAGTCCTTCCGACTCAGCACATATCTAGGGCACTACAGAGCATTAAAAAACATCTACATTGTCACTTTTTAAAGGCGAGCATTTTTTTACGTTTAATCGTCCTTAATGTGTTTTTAACCATAATGAAAGGCATAATATTTCAATCGACTTGGTACTCCATTTCGGGATATCTCCCAAACACTATTATGGCCACAACGTACTTGTAGCTTACAATTTCGCATTGTTCTACTTATGTGACACGTTGGTCCCAAATAAATATGATTAATGTGAAGTGCTTTTTTAAATACATATCTGCCTCCAATATCATTAAGATACGTTCGTAAACTCTGGAAATGTTGTTAATAAACCTATGCAAAATAATTTCCAAATACTCATAAACCTGTTAATTTACAAAAATCATTTTTTTTTTCATTTTTTTTTTTTTTTTTTTTACATGGGAAAGACCGGGGCTAACCATGCAATGCTATCGTAACAGATGTGATGCATGACCAACAATACAGCGATAAGCGCGAATTAAATATTCCTCTGGCGTGTATGATGTTAAAGCTCATCGGATTACACATGCGTATTGCATTAGATCCAGATAATTCCCGGCAAAGTACCTATTCTGTATTCGCAATTTAGTTTCCAAATACGTAAACAAATATGCTTGTAAAAATTACTTTAACACTTACACATAGGGTTTAGTATGCGCTGCAACTTCAACAATCAGAATCGTTCTAAAATCAACTTAAGTTATACAGTCTTAAAGTTGATATTTGTTTAAATGAAAATAACATCAATTGGAAACAAGGATTTGAATATACTCTCTACCTATGTTCCAAGTCAAACTCTCCTCGCCCATGTATTATAAAGGTGAAGAACGCTTTAGGTAACGGCAGCTGCAACGTCCTAAATATAAAAACAAACTGTTCATAATAATAAACTGCGATTACTAATATGTCTGCCGACTCCATTATGTAAACGTTTTCTTTGACCGTTCATTGTATCGGTTATTTGAAAGCAGTGGACCTTTTCAAGTTGTTTGACAATGACCATGACAAATGCAATGGGATAATAAAGAACCGGCTGTCCTGAACATAAACCCGAGGTGGGCTCATGTACAGGCCAGCTAAGTAAAGATCAACGAATTATGCATTTCGTCTAATACGCGAATTACGTCATTTGTTTACGACAAAATTATTTCATACATATTGATGACTTATTTTAGCGTATTAAACTATAATTCATTTTTAAATAGTTCGATTGACCGTTAAAATGGTTCTTTTTTTGTCAGAATACCGGGAGTGGGTAATTTGCGTGCCGGCTGCCTTGGCTGTGGTAGCCGAATCTCTCTCCGGAAAATGTCATAAAAAACGCTAATCCTAAAAATCCTAGTCAGGAGAATGAGATAAAGTTGATAAATTATTTTATTGCCATCGGGCCTTGATTAGTGTGCTAAATTTCAATTTGATCTGACATTTTGGAGTTGGTGAAAATCACGTTCAAAGATTCCTTTACATACATAGATACAAGTGAAGTTAATATAAAAGCGTGTTAAAAACATCAAATTAATTAATGAAAATTCTGTTTCAGATCATCAGTACAATTCAATCCGTAAACTATAGTGTGGAGTACTTCCGAGACACTTACGAGGCTGGACAGTATAACGTCCGTCTAGAAGTAAAGAAAAATTACTATGGGAATCTGTGGTGGACTGTCGCTACAGCCTTTACGGCATTTAATCTAACAGGTATGTCGTATTTATACGTTCTTATCAGCGACTTCTCACTCATGTCAATATTGATTCGTGATTAGTTTGATGGTACTAGCTGCACTTGCAGTGAGCTATGTAAATATTTAACACATACATGGTTTTATTTGATAAAAGATTCAATTTCATGTGCCATGCATACAATATCAGGCCTGTGGGATCACTGTGAATTGTGAAATATAGTAGCTTAAAATCAGCCTTTAATGTTCCTTCTGCTGGGTCACAGGCTTTCCCTTTGTGAGAGGAAGTGGGTCATAGTCCCCACTATGACCCGATGTGGTTTTTTTATGGGTGGGAAATCATCAAATAACTTCTCCCGCTCTGGGTGGAGCAGGAGGGCGTGTCAGACTTTTACTGACTAAAACCCACCCGTGTTCCCTTAGTTGCCTGTGTGCCAGGGGCCGCGGTATCTCTTTCGAACAACCCGCACCCCTGGCAGGCATCGGCCCTTCCGGGCCCCATCAGTTGGTGCTGACATCTCTTTGAGGCGCGCGTGGAATACAACGCACCGTCGACCCGGGCTTGGTTCTTACCGGACAGCGAGCTACCCATTACTCACCGTCCGCAAGCCCGCGCCTACGGTGGCCGGGAATCAGCCTGGGATTCCCGACGCCCAGGGCGTGTCCTGCGGAGGCTACGGCCGTGAGGGCGCATGTATTGCCTCTCCCTCACGGACGCCGCCTCCCTCTTTGCGAGCATCATTGACATCAAGCGACGGCTACCCATGCACTCTCGCTCCGTACCATGGCCTGGACCAGGGCCGGACGCGAGAGATCGCCGCCGCCGATCGCCTCCACGAGAGCACGGCGGTGCTCCGCCCAAGCCGGGCAGACCTCCACCGTAAGCTCCACCGTGCGGCCCGATGTGGTCAGGTGCATGTCACATGTCTTCAAATTTGTGGTTCTAGGCCTGCTAGTTTTCTCACGATGTTTTCGTTCACCGTTTTGAGAGCAGTGCTGCAGTGGTGATGAAATTAAGTACACACAGTAAAGTGCTTGCCTGGGTTCGAACTCACAGCCTCACACCTCCTAAGCCAGAGCTCTCTTGCTCTGCTCTGAAATATATTAGAATTACAATATGCGCATCTCTTTAAATTGGAGATGAGATTGTAAAAGGGTACAGTCCTTTTGTCTTTTGACTTACATAACGTGGGAAGTGTGGTCGAGTAATTGCAATTTTGGTCAGATTCATGCATTTACAAACAAAATGTAAATTGGTGCTTGTTACTTTAACAACTCCATTATGAGGTTATTCAACTTGTAAAAGGCGAATTTTGCAAGAGCAAGGACAGATGTTCCAGGTGTTATTTGTTTGTTAATCGGCATCATTCGGCCGTGTTCACACCAACAGTTGACCGCCGACTGTGAAAATGTATGAAAAAGTCAGCGGCTGAAGTGATTTTTCATAAATTTTAGGGTGGTCGCATTTCTGACAGAAGATGTGTTGGACGTAACTTCGATCGCCTCTATTTATTTGCTCGACGCACTAACGCATGATCGGTTGTATGTTTTATTATCTACTTGTCCATTCTGGCGTTACGCGACCGACGATACGCGACACATCTGCCGGCAGATGTGTTGGACGCTCACAGTCGACGGTCGAATTTACGCTTTGGTGTGTACGCGACGTTATGCTGAATGCTGATTGATACAATTCAGCATTCAGAACAGACTTTAATAAGATAAATACCTAATAGGTGTTGCCCAGAAACCAATACCGTTATAGGAGAAGTAGATATATTAATACCTATATTTTCATGACATATCTGCCACTCCAAGGTTGACAGCCGTGATATTTATGTAGGTATGCACACGACATTTAATCTATTCCACATAGGTACATACAAGTATCTAACGGATTGGATCATGTACTCCTCACACACAGCCCGACCAATCCAATTAGTACGTAACTGGGATAACCCTCTGGGATCTCGTTATTTCTGGTAATCGATATACCGATGTAACCCTGCACCGGCAGTCACCGACTGTAGGTACGCTCAACCGCATATCGGAATTTGACGCCGAAAGCGCCTTTATTTCGTAGTGATAACCCAGTTTCGGTGTACGGCTGTTACCACGGACGGTTGACCGTATCTAAGGATCGTTATTCGTATATGAATGCAAAGAATTGCCTCAATTTCGTATGTTACGTGTTTCACATTCACTTTCTTATTTATTGAGTCTAACCTAGATAGATAGTTACGTTGTAATTGAAAGTCTATCGACAGTATTACCAAGTTTTTTTTTTCGCTTGGTTATGTACGGACTGTTCACTGCTGAGTCCTCTTTTCCTTTCTGCTGGTTTGTGTGATTCGGTTTTCCTGATTTCATTGCCATAATGTTTAGTAAAACGACCCTCTTCCATAGACTGTTATTTGTCATAATAAATTGTATGCAGCTGTTGGTCATCACTTTGCCTGTCTAGGTGTCCCAACCAACTTCACTACATTTTGCAGTGTTTTTGCTTTTACGGGACACAGCTTGAAGTTTAATTTCTAAGAAGAATACAATATTCCTACCACTGTTTGTTCATTGTGCATCATTGTGTTTGCAAAATAATTCATGCTAATCTTGTACGGAAAAATGTAGGTCTGGGTTATCATAATGTAGATATGATATGACTAAAAAAGGAGCGTTAATAACTTACAGAAACACCATCATCATTCATTCCCTTGCCCTTATAACAATGTATTTGTGTCCACATATCTTTTCCTTCCTTCCTGTACTAGTAGTCATTTTAGGATTGTGATCTTAGAAGTCACACCCAGTTGGCCTAGTGGTAACAGCTGCGACTTACCGAGTTGTAGGTCGTAGGTTCGAACCCTGAGCAGGCGCTTTATCATCATTCTCCTCGTCGCAAAACGTCTTTTTCTCCCACACTTCTCTATTAGTCGTCATCTCCGTAGTCACACCCTTTCTAACCATATCATCATTCACACAGGCCATCCATCGTTTATTTGGTGTCCTCCTACTCTTATAGCCAGGAATGCGCTTTCATTTGTGTAAATTATTTAATCATCACTGCTCTCAAAGCAGTGAAAGAAAACATCGTGGGGAAACCCGTATATCCTAGAACCAAAAATTCGAAGACATGTGACAGATGTCACATGCAACTATCAACTCGCACTGGGCCCGTGTGGCAGATTATGGCCCACTCCCTTTCATAAAGAGGAGCCCTGTGTCCCAGCATTAGGGACATTATAGGCTGATAAAGCTATGCTTAAGCTTGGTCACTCCCTTTCTAGTCATAATTACAGAAAACATAGACCCTATAGTTATGATAATCAAATTTTACCTGATGACGCCTTCATATCTCCTTCCATTTTAGTTAAACACTATAACGAATGCCACATTGTTAACGTTTCTATATTCATTAACATAAGTTACGGCATACCAGTTACACCTGTTCTTACGCATCTGTGTAAATGCTAAGTTAAATAAACCATGAAAAATGTATTGTTTTTGTTCAAACTTAATGACGTATTAGTCCAAGCGTTTCGAGGCACAAAAGTTGTCAGAAGAAGTATCACAGACGTGAAATAGCAGCACCCTAATTGCAACCTAAAATCGGAATCATTTGGAAGTTTGTTGCTAATCTATTGCGTTATATGTAGGAAAATTGTGTCTGTTCAATAGCGTATATAGCGCAATTAATATTATTGAACTGTCAAAATGAAAGCTAGTCTTAATGTTAGTGTGCCTCGCCGGCTTTCGATTTGACATGCAATTTCCAATTTGTGACGATATTTTCCTGAGTCGATTGAGGACTCTCTCTCTTGTCAGAGACTGGATGATCAAGATTTATAATAACTGTAATGTTATTCTCAATTTTCAGATACACTACATGGTGACATGATGTTAATTCAAAATGGAGAAAAAAGAGCCAACAATTTCGTGGCAGTCAACAAAGTTGTCACCCACTCTGTTAAGCTGGAAGAGACTGAGCTGCAGTTCTTGGAAAAGAACTCCTCCTCAATCATAACATATTGGTTCATAGACTGCGTACTTATAGACACTTCTACTGACTTCTCTTTCGACTACATTTATGAAGATAATATGGGCGCTCATGAGATAGAAGCGGTAATTGTAGCTAACAATGAGCCTTTACCACCAATCCCAACTACTACGACAACAACAACAACAACAACAACAACAACTACGACGACAACGACTACAACAACAACTACGCCTAAACCACACAACGCAACAACTACGCCTAAACCACACAACGCAACAACAGTTATCCCAATAACAACAACTGTACCATCGACAACAACTGTGCCAACATCAACAGTACCGTCATCAACAACACCGAAGACTGTTACGAATGTTACTGAGACCTCGCAACACAAGGTGTCGAAGCGAGCGATCTCCAATAAAACTACATTGAAAGGTGTGGATGGTGAAATAGCAACGTGCAGGAACATAATACCTATAAGCAAGGGGTACACCTACGGAAGATATCAACACACTGTATTTGTTAGAGGTGAGCAAATGTAAACTCCATAGTTATTATCTTTTTACTTACCTTCAGGCTCATTGAAACGTACAGGATAAGTTTTTATCCAGTGCGCAAATTATAACCATGAATTCAGCATATTATTCTAGACCCCACAGCGCAGAAAGCTTTCGTCGGTAATGCAAAAAAAAAATCAGCTGTTCCATACATTTTGACCGCGTAGGTATTGCACTTTTCTATGAAACAGCTGATTTTTTTAAACCGACGTAAAATTTCTGCGCTAGGGGTCTCGAATGATATGCTGTATTCATGGTTACAGTTTGCGCATTGAATAAAAAGTTATCCTGTATTTGTAGTACGATACCAATAAAAATAAGTGTGTATGTACCTATGTTTGAGCGGTGAGTAATGTTAGCCTACATCTAACAATCGTATCAAAAAGTACACAATTTATGATGACGTTGACAAAATACTGAAATGACGCTTCACTGTTTAATTACCGGAATATAAATGGTTTTGTTTTACACATTGTTTTGAAACGAAGTTCTTAGTTAAGAATCTAGGTAAGGCAACTCCTAAGTTGACTAGTAGAAATCGTCACGTAAGGAAAAAGCTTTTCCATGCGAATTTCTCTCTCTCTGACTCTTTTTGTTATACACCGTGACATTTTAGTCGTCTTACAACTGCAGCCCACTTCATGTATCCAATGACTACTAATCATTAAAAAAAAAAAATGATATTTTTGAACATTGGCATAATAAAAAATATATATATCATTCACTACAACGCATGACGTAGTTTGAACACCCTGTTATGGAGATGGAATTAATGATGGAATCTAAAAGCAGGTAGGTAGATATCTTCTACCGTTTTATACGTAAACATTATTAACAGAGAGGGTGTTTCATAATTCTAAAGCATTATTTATTTTCTTTGTATCTGTTATCTTAATTAATGGTAACAATGTTTTAATCGCGCCTAGAGGTATTTTTTGATGGATACATTGAGTGGACCACCTTTGTAAGACGACTAAAATGTCACGGTGTATACAAGTGAGTGCGCGTGCGAGAATCGCGTAAAGAACTTCGTCCCTGACGGGGGCCCCCCCGAGTGGCAAGGTGTAACAGAATAAACGCAAGTCCTAAAAGATGTTTCTTCATAATTGACTACTTAATCCAGTAAGTAACTTTTATTATGAGTATTTAAAAAAAAAATGTCATACCTACGACCGCGCAAGTTAGCCTAAGAAAATTAAACCTTAATCCAATGAGTTAAGACTCAATTTTAAATGCATAAATATTACTTTTCTAGGATCAACACTTTATTTGAATAGTAATAGTTTGCTTTAAAATAAGTAATTTTTCTTTTTAAGTGAAACGGTTTTAATGAAAATAATGATGTACATAATGTAATAAAAGCTAATAAATAATTCGGTAAGTCCTAGGTACCATCACACCACTTTCCTCATCAATGTATGGCATTGATCAGACAGAAAAATAAAATCGTGGCAGCATATGAGCGGTTGGCTGTTGATAGAAATTTCACGCGCCCCACGATTTTATATTTTTGTCTGTTCATTGCCCTAAATTGATGAGGAAAGTGGTGTGATGACTGATACCTAGAACCTACCGAATTATTTTTTAGGTTTTTAGTACACTATCTACGTAATTATTTTCATTTAAACCGTTTAACTTAAAAAAAATATATATTTTATTTTCAAGTTTTTAGTTTTCATTTCGTTACTTAATATAACTCATTCTATTTAGGTTTTTTAACAATTTTCATAACACTGTACAGTATTTTAATAGTCAAGCCCTTTCACTTGATACCCATATTGAGGGGGTTGTGAAAAAATATGTAACCGCCATTTTTTAGCGGCGGCCATCTTGGATTTACAATGATACTGATTAAATTAAATTGTATTGATATCAAAACTAAAGGTGCGTACCAAATATCAGATCAGTCTGCCAACAGGAAGGGGGTAAAATTTCAAGTACTAAATTTGACCAAAATAAAACCGTTTAAAAAAACACAAGTTTCGGTTTTTGTATTATGCTATTAACTCAGTACTCTAATTGGGGTGTACGGGCTCTTGCCCTAATTACGTTACATGTTGTATATTTGGTTGCAATTATAATTCCGATCTAGTAAATTCAGAACCACAAACATTTATATTTTATGATCACACGAATGGAATAACTAAAATATTATTTTTATTTTCCTTGTAGAAGTTGTGGATGTATGGAACATTTACCTTAATAAATTTCAAATGATATTTAAAGAATGTTATCGCAAAGATAAATTATTATTTTACTACGCAAAACTACGTAATAAAGTGTTTAACGTCAATCATAGCTAAAAAATATTCCGATTAAACTAGTTTTCAAATTAGAACTACATTGAAGTTGGTTTGTTCGTTTAGGAGCTATGTCACCACAGACAGGACAATTCAAACTATTAACACTATGTCATCAGCAATTCGCGAACACGGTTTTCTGACATTCTGTTTGATATCATGACCCCCCATCCATACCTATGCTAAGATCCTTTCCAGAAAACTTCGCAATGTCGTCAAGGTTGGATTTAGTAACAGACATAATATTATAACCATACAAAAGTCATGAATAATATTAGGTAGAGACCAAAAATAAAAGAATGAAGATAGTACGCGACAACTGTTATTCTGAGAAGAACCTTATGTAATTGAGATAAAGTCTAATTTTCTTCGTTGTTGAAATCATTTTGAACAGTCTGTTTGCCCCGATATTTATGACGCTGACTGTACATGCGCATTAGTTCACGTTTCAGAAAATAAGTTACTATTTTTCCTGCAGTACGCTGTTTTGTATAACAGGAGCGTATAATGAAATGCTGTTATTGTTGTATTTAAACAAAACTTTTTCATTGATTTATAGATTTACTAGCTTTTTCCAGCGGCTTCGACCGCGTGTAGGTCGAAAATTGTCCCACGGGAACGTACTATCGGGATAAAAAGCATCCTATGTGTTAATCCCAGTTGTAAACTGTATGCGTGCTAAATTTCATTTAAATCCGTTCAGCCGTTTATGCGTGATTGAGTAACCCAACACCCAAACATCCAAATACACAAACTTTCACATTTATAATATTAGGAAGTAAATCTAAACACATTCGGCATAATACAATTTCAATGCGAGTTCTTCTATTTGCTGTCGTATTATAATAAATACTGACAACTTTGGTGGGTACCACCTATAAACATTCGACCTTCAAAACAAGAGTGAACAGGCATCTTCTAGCCGAGCTCGTTCCATCGTAGACCACATCGATCGGTATACATCAGGCGTGATTAAGGTTAAGAGCGGGCCCATTAAATTTAAAAAAAGGCTATGTATATCACACAATCATCATCTGTCTAGGATTTTCCCAACTTTGTTGGGGTCAGCTTCCAGTATAACCGGATACAGCTGAATACCAGTATTTTACATAAGCAACTGCCTATCTGACCTCCACAATCCAACTGGGTAATACGATACCCCATGGTAAGACTGGTTGCCAGATTTTCGGGGCTTCTGACGACCCGTAACGACTGTCAAAGATCCACGAATGACAGCCGGGACCAACGGCTTAGCGTGCTTTCCAAGGCACGGACGGGTCTCGGTATGTAAAGATGGTCATCTATCCACGGATCATACTTGGCAAGCGTAGTTTAACTAATCGTTCGATCCGTGCGACTAGCTAACTAAACCACACAATAACGCAATATTATTCTCATTTCCAGAACCGATATCAGCAATAGACATAACTGGTTTAAACTGGCTGCAACATGGGGATTTATTAAATCTGAATGTCAAATACACAGGATCGGCGCCCTTCTCTTACTGCGTACAGTACAAACTGGGCCAGTACAACATCACTGGCAATGAAACATGTTCGTCTAAAATAACGACTATTGTCACGTCGTTCCCTCTAGTGCATTATTTCTCAGACAGCGACCAGCATACGGTGGTTGTAGTCATAGAGAATGAGCTTGGGAAGAATGTTGCTATGGCTACTATTAATATTTATAAAGGTAAGATGGATGGTCGATTGGACATCACTAGCATAGAATTGAGCAGTTTTGATATTAAGGAAGGGACCCTTTTGCATCAGAATAGTATAGAAGATGGCTGAAGGTGTCCTAAGAAATGATGGTATTATGTCAATGTCTGTGTAATACGAGAGGCACCAGGCTCTTCTATAAAAACATATAATAATAAAAGTATGGAAGTTGTGAGTACAACTTTTCGCTGTATTTAATGTTTATTTTAATGTCCGTTTTATTCTATTTTTCTTTAATTTTACGATCACGCGTCTATCGCAAGAATTTGAACCATATTTCAATGACCTTGAATTCAAACACGTTCGCTCGTGATTTGCAAACATTATTAGATGCACAATTTTTACCAAAGCCATCTTCAAGGTTACCCAGTTTCCTTCACTCAAGATACGTATATTAATTTAACCAATCGAACCGGTTTTGCTGCTTTGGCGTATTCTGGGTTCGATCCCCAGGGTAAAGGGTTTGTCAATAGGAAATTCTCAGTAGAAATCCAGAGTCTAATTTGAGCCCGGTTTATGACATTAGGGCCATAAATGTATATTGCGCTAAAATAAAACTGGCGAAATGCGGGTATACGAGTACAGAAACCTTTGTCCTACCCTTCGGGGAATACAAGAGTGTTGTTAGATATTAAACTAGCTTTGCCAGCGGCTTCGGCCGCGTGGAGATCGGATGTTATCCCACGGGAACGTACTATTGGAATAAAAAGTTTCCTATGTGATAATCCAGGTTATTAACTATCTGTGTGCCAAATTTCATCTAAATCCTGTCTGTCGTTTTTTCGTGATTGAGTAACAAACGTCCTAACATCTAAACATACAAATTTTCACATTTATAGAGTTAAATGCTGTGCTAACCGGTTGCTTTATGTTTCCAGTGTCGGTGCATGCGCAGTTGTCCGTCATAGTAATACCAGTATTCTTCTGCCTTGTGGCAGTCATCTTAGTCGTTTTTGGTATCGCATACTACCAACATCGTTCGAGGTGAGTCCATTACTTTAAGCCTCGTCAAACTGAGGCGAATATCGAGTGGGATAACGTATAAGCGTAGTTTGTAACGTAGTTGAAACGAGAAGAAAATTTAGCTTATAAAGGGATTGACTCTCAAGATAAATTAATTATTTCGTCTCAATTCACTGCGACTACATGCCACCTGCTGGCAAAATGTACAGTCTAATAAAGTATTGTTGGCCTCAAAAAAGAGAAATAGGAACTAAGCTCTTACACAGTGCCTTGTTCCTATTTCTAAACTTATCAGACGGCCAATTACAGTCATTAGAACCGTTCGTAAAACTTGTTAAAAACGTAGGAAAATTATAGGTAATTTGGACAGATTTAAAAAATAGGGGAGTTGCCCCTCTGCATAGCTATTCACGAGCATTCGACAGGCTACCGTATACAAAATGACTTGACAATTTAAACTGTCAATATTTTCCGGTTTTGGATTCGTGACTAGCGTTTAGAAGACTATTACGATAACATGGATTGGTGTTCGATTCGGTACGGACGCGTATCGAATGGTTGTGAATAGATATGCTGGTCTACTGGAATTTTGGGCTGACCCCTAAATATACTACGATGCCATTTTAAATTAACTTTTAGCATGTAGCACATATAACTAGCCCAATACTGTATTCTTGCATTTATTTAATTATTAAAATTCCGTTACAGGCACTCTGTAGAAGTGGCAGACTTCGACTTCGGGCAAGCTCATCTCGACTACAAGACGTTCACGGAGAGACTTCGAGAGAGTTTCCGTAACGCCTTTGATTTCCGTCAGCGGGACGACACCGATCCGCTCACGAACACCACTAGATACGACTCAATGACGTAAATAGGATGTAACTAATGTCTGTATTTCTTTACTTGTCTGATTTTGTAAACAAATATGACCCAGAGGTTTTGGTGTCAAGCTAATGAATTGTTAAGCACATTATTTAAATCACTGGTGTCATTCTTTGACAGTTTATGGAATGGCTGTATCACGGCAAATTGACGGTGGGTGTCAATTTGCTTAACAATTAATTTCGAATGGTTAATTCGAAGCAGTTTTTGGTGAAGCCTAAAAACATAGTGTATCTTACAAACGTGCGTAAAGATTGAGGTATATGCAATAATTCTTGATCGTCGTATCGTGCTTGTTTACCAAATAAGACGTGTAAGGAGAAATACACTGTTTGTACAAAAGGCAAAAGAGTTAAGTGTGCAGGCAAGTAAGGAACTTCTTTACACCACGTAGGCGATTGTCTTTTACATTTTATTTAAAAAAAGCAACCATTAAATAGGTAAGGCTTTAGATTGACTGAGAGAGCGAACGCTTGTTAGTTCTTAACAAATTCATAATTTTACATTGAATATTCTTGAAAAAAAAGTAACTACTACGAGGTGTGAGAACGAGCCTAATGCTAAAAATAATAATTTATTAGACTTTTTTCTGTTTGTCTGGATGTATGTTACGGATGGGCGCAACAACAGCAGAACAGATTTGGATGAAATTTGGCACACAGATAGTTTATAACTTCGATAAACACATAGGATACTTTTAATTCCGGTAGTACGTTCCCTTGGGATATTTTCCGATATCCACGCTGGCGAAGACCCGAGCAAAAGCTAATGTATCAAGACAATTTTGCAACTAATATAACTTGACTTAACATCCTAAGTATACCAAAAAAGTGGCAAAATCTTGGCCACTTGGCAAACGCACAACTAAGTTACACTAAGAAGCTATAACTAGCCTGTACACATATCACTTCGGCTGTCTGTACAACAATTATTTAGCGGCGGCATTCAATGCAATGTGAATGACAAGAGTGAGATGGCGCTATATCAAAACTGAGCGCTAGTAAGAGAGCAATAGAGTCATGAGTACCATCGTTAAATAATTTAATCTATCTGTAGCTACTTTGATCGCCAACGGGTACTGTGAAACTGTAAGGACAGTCCTTTCAGCATTATTTGACTTCTAATTTTGCATCATTGTTAATGTCAAAGTAACCTTTATAATCATTGAAATATGGTTGATAATGGGTCAGAGGCAAAATAACTAAAAAGACTAGGTACGGATCTTTGCTGATTGCTATTGATTCAGGCCAAAATATCTAGTACTGCAATTCCACGATCGCACGGGTGTGTTTTTCGCGTGCAGATTTCTTTTCACGCACAGCAGTTTTAGCACGAGAACCGTAGAGAAGCGTTTTGTCGACGGAAGAGTCGAGAGAGAGATAAATGACGTTTCCGTGTAGACAATTGACAGTTTTGAACCGAGAAATGTAGGCAAGCGATTTCTATTCTACGTTAGAGTAGAAATAGAAAGCGTCATGCCTGCTGGAAAATCCAGCAGGCATGACATCGTAGTGCTTGGCGCCGAGAGTTGAAAATCCAACAGTGTGGTTTTTGTCGCTCGGGATGCCGCACTGTTGCATTCTCAATGCTCGGCTCAACACCGAGAGTCGGAAATCCAGTGCGCCATAAAATCGTGGCGCGATATTTTTACGTTCGTGGGTACTTGGGTACTTGGTAAACCCCTTGTTCTGGCCTTAAAAGAAAAAGCCTAGTTTTTTATACTTTCAGAAAGTGAGATTGGGTAGGGTATCGAAAAAAAGATTTAAGACGAATATGCTAGTCGCTTGTATAATATTCGGCCGAAAAGTACGGAAAACGATATTTCAACGAAATTATCCGTTGGTGTTCAAACTGAGCCATTTTTTATGTCTGTGTCAAATGTAAAAGTATTAATATATTTATCACGTAAAATGTTTAATTATCATTCATTCCACTTTTCTTACGTTTTGTTTTTTTAATAAAATGTAAATTAGTAATGAATATTTTTTTCAGATAGATTATATCGATTGTTGTAGCGATTAGGGACAGCTGATGGTAATAGTACTGACATGGAATTGTATAAAGAAATAGGTACTTCGCTTCTGTTTGCGCGGGCTTGAGGCCGTTGACCTCCCGTAACGATGACATTTTTGAATATTCGTATGCTTTGGTTACATTGTCACGTTAACGCGAACTATACTCCGCGCTCTCTTTCTCTCGCACACCGCTAGAAGTCTCGCCGTGCAACAGAGTGCGTAGTTTTCGCTATCGCGACAATGTAGCTGCAATATATTGCTTTAAAAAAATAATGGCAACAACAGTTATCTTGGCCATTCTTAAATAGTTGTTTCATTGATCTAGGCCATTCATTTGGCCTGCCATGCCAATCTAGCGTCTATGTCTCTTTCGAAACCGTCAAATGAGTTATGATGACATTTATATTTTGTTTGACTTTATAAATTTTTCGTTTTATTTATGTTATTTTGATCGTCAAGTTTTCTTCTTTTTCTTAAGAGGTAGTTCGATAGATTAGAAGGTGGCTACACATTGATCAGCTTTTACTTGTTTCCGGTGTAAAATTATGAACGGAAAACACAAGTAGTTTGGTTTGAACTATGGCCTCTCAATAATTGTCTAATTAAGTATATGTGATCTCTGTATCTGTCTTGTCTGTTTTGTGTGTCATGAAAAATTTTTTTTTACCAAAAATAATTGATTATGTTGTATTTATAAAGTTGTTTTTCTAACAGACTGACGCATACGAAATGATAATTCTATTTTCTTATTGTTATTTTCATTTGCAAATATTTTAATTTGATCACCTTCGACTTTGGCTTGTTGCACTATTTTGCCTAACCTCTGATATATTCGCTTGGGTGGTAATAGTCGTATCTTTTACTTGGTAAATTAACCAAGAAAAGGGTCTTCCATACATTATCACGTCTAATGGGGTAGTGCGGTTCGAACTAATGCGATAAACTGTGGACACTCAATCAAGTGTGAAAAGGTGTGGCGCTAGGGTGAGCTTAGACTCGCTGAATTTGATGTGAGATTGTAGATTCGACCTTATAAGCAAATAATTACGATTCATTAGGGATAGGCAAGTTGTATTTTGGTAATCCTATCATCCTATGTTTGTTTGGTTGCCTATGGCAGTGCAACAGGCTTAAGTGTTAAAACTTTCTTTTTACAATGGAACTAACTGAAACTAGTGCTATGTTAGGACTGAGACGCACTAACGTGATCAGTCATGGTTTGTGATATATTAGATTTAATCAAATTAGGTCTATAATTAATCATGTGTATTTAATAATTAATTTGTGCCAAAAATGTAAACCTTGAAAAGTCTATGATGGATTATTTCATTATCTATCTTCTAAATATTTTTGTGTGAAGTATCAAATTGAATTGATTATTATTTACATAAATTATAGCTTCAGATACCTATGAAGCTGATCAGTTTGTATTTATTAAATTCCCGACTGTAGGTACTGTAGATCTGAAGCTATGTACAACTGCATTTTTCAATTAGAATTCAGGTTTTCACTTTTAGCACAAATATTTGAATAATATTAATTTGTAGTTACAATAAAATGTTATTTAAATACTGCTATTTTATTAGGTACACCCATTTATTTTACGTAACCGTCCCTGAGCTGGCTCCCTGCTTCGACCAACCTGAATCCGATGGGTGTTGTAAGCCGTAAAGTAGTGAATGATCCAGCCCAAACTGCACACAGGAGTAATTTGGGTCATAGACCCTCTATCTTATCAAACGCAGCTTCTGAAGCTCTGAAGTTGGAACGAGTAGAATCGAATCGCATCGCAGAAGCAGTATCCAGCGTGGCGGCGACATCGACGCACAAACTGTTACAATAGTCAGTAAGTAGGTACTAACTGTAATCCATGGTAACAGTTGGTGCAGGGGATTTAGATTTACGTTCGGAGGTCAGCACATCAAGCTACCCAAATCTGTCAAATTTCTTTGATAGTTTTTTTTTAAACTTTATTATAAAAGAATAAGGTTCATGTTCAATTGGGAAAATTGACAGTATGAGATAGTTTGAAGTGCTGGCATCTGTACATGATTCTAAGCCCCCTGTGTAGTGTTTCGTAGGTTATTAAAAAAAATGATATTCCATACATTTAATCACGTAGGTATTGCACTTTTCTATGAGGCAGAAGATTTTCTTTTGATAACCGTTGAAGAATTTCTACGCTAGCCCGTCTCAATCATGTGCTGAATCCAGCATGGAATGTAGGTGTTAACGGGATAGACTTAGGTACTGTATCAGTTTGCACTGCATTTTCGGAAGAAACTCAAAAGTTTAGGCCTAACAATAGCGGGCGTAGTTGCTAGTTGCTCTCTTTGCAATATAGTTGATAATAATTTTAACTTAGTTAACCAATGTCAGTTAAGACCTTCGACAAAAGATGACAACGGGGTTTGAGGCACGAGGTTAAGGTATATTCTACTTGATTTCGACGGAAATAAACTTTGTAATATTTTTTGCAATAAATTTTGAAAACCTCGCTCCTGTTAGTCCTAGGCAATAACTATATTAAGGCTCGTTCTTCAAACAGTATTAGGAAAAATAAGATGATAACATCAAATAAGGCAGCTTCTGACAACTTGTTCAGAAAAATCATGTGAGACTTCCCAGAACCGAAAAATGTGAGTACCTACATGAAAAATAACAAAGAATACTTGCTATCAACGTAATATGACCATTCAGCCATACGTCTCACAGTTGACCCAAAAAGTCCCAGCTATCGACAAACAAGATTAGTCACCACATGATGTTATGAACACAAAGAAATGTTTCCATTTGCGCAGAACCGACGTAGAATCAATTTCCAGATACACTACTTGACCTTTCAGTTATAATGAAGCCGTTATAATTCTGAACGCAAACAAAAATTGCGCGTAGTGAAATTTTAATGGAATTCAAGAGATCAAGTTTTTGGGGTGAGGTAGGAATTATGAGGCCACGAGTTTTATACGGGTTTTTCACGTAGACTGGAATTTTGGGTTGTTTAATGTTGTATTGTATGGCTGCTTACCTACACCTAGAAAGGTGCGACAAAAATGTGTACCTACCTGTCAAAATTATACCTATTTCATACTACGCGGGATACCCAGACTTAGGTACACCGCGTTTACATCCGTCTAGTTGTCATCAATGAAACATTACCGGCGCTCAGCATTGGCAAGATAAACGCAAGGTAATTGCCTGTTTATAGTCACGTACCATCCAGTGACGCGGCGCAACGCTAGTGACGTAACGAAATATTTATGTTTATCTCTTTCTAACAACAGGAATCGGTATGGGTCTTTCCTGTTCTTTGCACACTGTATGATTGTATGTACTAGTAGGTAGCATACATTTTTTTTAAATGGGAATTTATCAAATGACTTCTTCCGCTCTCAGATTTTTACTGACTAAAGCCCACCCGTGTTCCTTCAGTTGCCTGTGCCAGGGCCACGAACAATACCGCGACCCGGGCAGGCATCGGCCGGTTTTTGAGTGCTCTAATGTTCATGTATGTCGCGTCGCGTCTATTTATAATACGTTATTGGTTGTGATACATGCTTGCCAAGCAATAACAACCGAACGTGCGTTTCAATTTGTTTAAGGTATAACCGAAAACAGTAGACAACATGTAAAATAGGAACGTATATTATACCTATGGTGTAAACGTGGTGCTAGGGCGGTACCTACGTGGGTAGACAAACATCGACTGACTGCGCGTCACCCGGTCTAAATTTTACAATAGCCCCGTTAATTAAAACCTAAGTAAATGCGAGCTGTCGGTGAATTTGATTAATCATTGATGTAGATCCTTCACAATATAGGCTTAGGTTCATTTGTTAAAGCAATCCTTCTAGGAAAACAGGTGTGTCAATTTGTGTTTGTAGGTCCCTGCTGAAGTGTAAATATTTTACGAGCAAATTGTGAGCAAACAGTTCACTACTACGTAGGAAATGTGCCATTACACTAACTATGGCCAGAAGTATAATCCAGCCTGTAATGTTCCCACTGTGAGTGAAGTGGGCCGTAATCCACCACGCGGATCCAGTGCCGGTTGGTAGATGTCACATGGCTCCGAGTTTTTTTGCTTTAGGACAGTTTTAGACTTTTTTGAGAGTGAGTGTGAAAATGGTGTTGAAATAATTTAGACAAAGTGAATCGCCCGTCTGGGTTCGAACCTATTACATACAACTGGTAAGTCGTGGCCGTTACTACTGTGCCACCACTGCTCTCAACTAATAATCAACGTAAAACTTGTAATTTGACTTTATGTCATCACATTAGAGTAAGAACCTAGGCAGAAAAAAGGTCAAGACACTGCTGTGGAGAAGAGTTACTCCGGGGAGTCTCGCCGATCTTGTGGCTTTGTGATTGAAAATACGAAAAGCCGGTTTGGAATGAAAATTAACGATCGCACAAATTATGAAATGGATTACAACTAAGTACCTACTGTGTTTGGCTGAATTATTAAGACATGAGTTTAATTTTACCATGTCGTTGATTATAGACAACTCTAGACAATTCTAGTCTACAGTAGACATTGAACAAATTCATATCAACTACTTACTCATGTTGGTTTGTTAACAATAAACAAAACCTTAGTAACTAGTAGTTCATTCTAAAACCTTTTTCCACACGCTCCATAATTGCCACATTTCCATTCATAACCCATAAGTTATATCCACAACAGTGAACTTCTCTACTAATTTAAACTGAGCCCACCAAAGCCGACACAAACATTAAAAGTATTCCTTTTTCGCATTTCATTAAAATTTTAACTCTGTAAGCGCGGTCTAGGCATTTTAAGTGCCATCGGGGTTAAGTCGCTTTAATCGTGTAACGAATACACGAGGACTTGTTTTAAATAGCCTACTCCCGCCCTTAATGAACCACGGCTCGCAGGCGACGACGAGACTGCTTCATTTTGAGCGAAACAGACATTTTTGACGGATTGGGACCAAAATTATTGCTAGGTTACGTTTATATTCATAAATTTCAAAGTGTGGGTAGTGGAATGATAGGCTGAGGAATGATGTGACAAGGCAACGTTGCGGATTAAAAGAAAATGTACCTACCTACTGACAGAAATTGAGGAATTCAAAGCATTTACTTACTGAAGCAAGAATGAGTTTTCTTGGGAAAAGTACACAGTTGGAAAAAGGCTAGGTAGATGGCATGTACCTATCCGTCACCGTTTGATTGTGAACACCTAACGGTGTTCACAATCAAGCGATTTATAATCTATCTCGCGAGATTATGAACTATAGATAAACTGTAAACTGCTTTCAATTTAACGCATTATTTTTCGGTAGATTATAATCTATCGAAGTGAAACTGTTAAATCACAATCTTTCGGGCGTTAAATTGTCAACTGTCCGAATGCTGGTCCTGCTTGGTCGGTCTTACAGTAGGCCGTTCTATACCCATAACAAACTGCACTTCTTTGGTTAATGACACATTCATTTTACTTCCACAAAAATTCTATATGACTAATTCTAAATCTGTGAGTTATTTTCAACACGAAATCAATTTACCATCACCAAAACACTGTTTGTTTACATTCGACAACAAACGGAATAGCAAACAAATATGGCGGATTACGTGCGCCGCCTCCCTCTTTGCGAGCATCACTGCTTCGCTGAAGGAAGCGACGACTACCCATGCACTCTCGCTCCGTACCATGGCCTGGACCAGGGCCTGAGAGAGGCCTGACGTGAGAGATCGCCGCCCCCAATCGCCTCCACGAGGACACGGCGGTGCTCCGCCCAAGCCAGGCAGACCTCCACTGTGTCCTGAGAGCGATCTTCGCAATGGAAACACCCGGGCGTTTCCTCCCGCCTTATCCGAAACTGGAACCTCCCGAAAAAACCGTGCCCGGTGAGGACCTGCATCGGGCGGAAGGTGAGGAAGGTACGTTCCGTCACATGCCTTTTCACAATTTGACGGTTTCACTTTGATAGATTATAATCTACCGTAAAATAATGCGTTAAATTGTAAGCAGTACCAGCGGCTTCGCCCGCGTGGAGGTTGGTGTATATTATACACATAAACCTTCCTCTTGAATCACTCTGTCTATTGATGAAAACCGCATTAAAATTCGTTGCGGGGTTTAAAAGACCCAAGCGTACAGACACAAAAAGTGACTTTGTTTTATAGGTACTTAGGTACTAGGTAAAGATTCTGTTAACCTATTTTTAAACCCCGACGCAAAAACGACGGGAGTTATAAGTTTGACGTGTGTGTGTGTGTGTGTGTGTGCGTGTGCGTGTGTGTGTGTGAGGGGGTGTGTGTGTGTGTGTGTGTGTGTGTGTGTGTGTGTGTGTGTGTGTGTGTGTCTGTGGCATCGTAACTCCCGAATGGATGAACCGATTTTGATTTTGTTTTTTGTTAGAATGGTGAATTAGTCAGAAGTGTTCTTAGACATGTTTCATCAAAATCGGTTCAGCCGTTTGAAGATTATCAGCTCTTTTCTACTTGATGAAGGGATTTGAGCATTTTCCACGGGTCTGATCAAGTCGAAATTTGGTATTCTATTACTTCAATGATATTAGACGAACAAAGTAACCTTGAACTGATGCTGAAGCAATACCTGGAATTTCCAGGATACCCAAGTTACTCACCAACAAACAGCAGAAGCATCGTGTTTGGGCTCATTAAAAAGGTCTCAATGAATAGGTTATAGATAAATGGTGATCAGGGTCTGATGCTGGAGTAGTAATGAGCAATGAGGATAAATTAGTAACAAACTTCACTGTGGGAAACATAGGCAATGCTGCGCAGATTTAAGCAAGACCTTAAGTTTAAAAAGCAGGAAATAAAAGTTAGATTAAAAATTTTAAAAACCCCCGACCCAAACAAAAACTCTACAAAGTAAAATAATAATATTTATTGGCCTTTTACGTTGTAGGTAATATTTTGATAAAGGCATTGTCAAGCCGGGGGACGGTCAATGAAAACGCCTAATAGAGGAGACCTAGCATTTTCATTAACCGTCCCCCGACTTGACTTTAGAGTTTTTGTGGTATAGTGATTTTATTCTAGGTGTACCACCGTATCTATCTTCACATATTTATAATGTATACCTAATGTGTACCTAAGTAATACAAAATATTGTGACGCATTGCAAAAGAGTACCTACATAACAGTGGAGTTTCTTGCCATTTCTCCATATGAAACTACCATTTGGAAGGGGCACATATGATAAATTCATTTT
Organism: Polymixis lichenea; assembly: GCA_949091785.1. Taxonomy (NCBI): domain Eukaryota; kingdom Metazoa; phylum Arthropoda; class Insecta; order Lepidoptera; family Noctuidae; genus Polymixis; species Polymixis lichenea. The sequence goes on from OX420936.1 coordinate 11,395,906, forward strand.
TTTTTGTAAATTTTGATGTTCAATATCAATGATGTTTATTTATAATACGTCATTGTTCCATAGTGCATTTTATGTGGCTTCAGAATAACAGAAATATAAGATTTGACTTTCACTTTTCTGAAATAAAAAATGTGAATACTTTTGCAAATAAAAAGTAGAAACTTGGACCTGAACAATCAGCTGATCAAGCAGTTCATCGTTTACCTTATTCTAGATTTTGTCCCACTCCCGAGAGTTCAATTTTCCAATCATACCTTTTACAAGTTTCATAAAATCTGTAGGTCAGTGACTTACAAATTTTATTTGTTCGCAATCTTTTATCGCTGGCCAGCATGAGCTATAAATAAACTCTTACGAGAGCATGGAAGGAGTTATGCCTAACCTACTTTCAACACTTTATTCATTGCTTCAATGGCACATCATCCAGATAATCTCATTTTGTGTGAGTGTGAGCTCTTTGTCGTCTACTTCCTTAGTAGTGTAACAAGACCGGTATGGGCAAGAAAAAAGTTAATGTATTATTTACAAAGGAGAGGTTATTTTCAGTATGGTAGAACATTATTTCTAATTGAACATTATTTATAGGTAAACTCTTTTTCTGTTGAAACTTCTCCATTTTATTTAACACTTTTCCACACTTTTCAATACCTAGTTGACAGTTACAAAATAAATATATTAGCTTCGTTAAATTAAAACTCTAAAAATGTTGATGATATGTACTACCTAAAGTATCGTGTTTGAATCCAATGACTTGTTTGCTAGCTGTAGTTACCACACAGTAACATTAGCTCGATTCAATCTGATTATTATCATTATGAACCTACCTACCGCTATTGTATCAATATCAACATGAGTACAATCGTTATCGAAAAGAAATCACAGTATTGTTTTCCCTTGTAGCTAGAATTAACAGCTAATTGCTAATACCTTCATATAGCTACACGATACTGAGAACCTTAGCTATAAGCACTTAAAGATTACTATTGTCAGCACTACAGTTAGGTTAGGTTTTTTTCTTTTTTTTTGGGTGGGAAATCATCATTCTCCCGCTCTGGGTGGAGCGGGAGGGCGTGTCAGACTTTTACTGACTAAAACCCACCCGTGTTCCCTCAGTTGCCTGTGTGCTAGGGGCGGCGGTATCTCTTTCGAACAACCCCCACCCCTGGCAGGCATCGGCCCTTGCGGGCCCCATCTGTTGCTGCTGACATCTCTTTGAGGCGCGCGTGGAACACAACGCGCCGTCGACCCGGGCTTGGTCCTTACCGGACAGCGAGCTACCCATTACTCGCCGTCCGCAAGCCCGTGCCTACGGTGGCCGGGAATCAGCCTGGGATTCCCGACGCCCAGGGCGTCTCCTGCGAAGGCCACGGCTGTGAGGGCGCATGTAGTGCATCTCCCTCAAGTGCACCGCCTCCCTCTTTGCGAGCATAACTGCTTCGCTGAAGGAGGCGACTGCCAGCCATGCCCTCTCGCTCCGTACCATGGCCTGGACCAGGGTCGGACGCGAGAGATCGCCGCAGCCGATCACCTCCACGAGGACACGGCGGTGCTCCGCCCAAGCCGGGCAAACCTCCACCGTATGCTCCACCGTGTCCTCTGGGCGATCTTCGCAATGGAAACACCCGGGCGTTTCCTCCAGCCCTATCTGAAACAGGAACCTCCCGAAACAGCCATGTCCGGTGAGGACCTGTGTCAGGCGGAAGGTGAGGACGCCATGTCGCCTCTCAAGCCACTCCTCAAAGAAGGGACTTACCGCCGCAATTGTGGCGTGCCCACAGTTAGGTTAGGTTAGGTGCATATCAACAACCGTTCATCTTTTTACTTGATGTCATAGACTTGTCGACCCTCACAGCCATGTTTAAGGAGTCAGATTTTTTTTTTTTTTGAGTGGGAAATCATCAAATAACTTCCCCCGCTCTGGCTGGAGCGGGAGGGCGTGTCAGAATTTTACTGACTAAAACCCACCCGTGTTCCCTCAGTTGCCTGTGTTACGTGCGTTTCATCCTCGTACAAGGGAGGAGAATAGGCGTCAGATTAGTTCTATTCTCCTCCCTTGTGGGATGATGAAACTTACGTAATTTTATGTGATAGAATACCTACCCTTAGGTACAGCAGGTACCTATTAGGTATAGTCGACTTGGTAGGTAAAGATCGCTTTAATCGAAGATGGCGAGTAATGGAGGGTAGATACGAATGGCCCTACAAATTTTAGTGTGTCTACGTACAAACAAACACACTTACTAATAAATTTTATGTCAGTCGTCAATCGTTATATTGATAGGTCTGGTTTTCTGGGTTGCTTTTCTTTTTTTTTTGTTCTGTTTTTTTCCAGCAGCTTCGCCCATCATCATCATTTTAGCCGAAGAAGTCCACTGCTAGATATAGGCCTCCTCCAAACGGGGAGGGGATTGCCATAATTGCCACGCTTGGCAGGAAGGTTGGCGATCACAGTATGGTGATAAAATGCATAGAGAACGCTGCTGCCCATTCTCTGGTAAGCCCCTTAGTCGCCTTCTACGACACCCACGGAATGAAATGGGATGGTACTATTCTTTTACGTTCGGCACCACATGGAACGCATTGTCCGCGTAAAACAAATTTACAAAAATCCTTAAAAAAGTATACACCTAAACCTTCCTCATCTATTGGTGAAAACTGCATGAAAATCATTTCAATAGTTTTTGATTTTATGGCGAACAGACAGACAGACGCGGCGGGGAAGTTTGTTTTATAATATGTAGTGATGTAATGATGGTATAGACTTTATACCTATAATTTTGATTTCAATGTTTCTAGTACGATTCAATTTGCGTTGTCGTGGTTACAAGTGGTTCCAAGCCCAATATTTGCCGATAGGTTTGTTGGTAGGTACGTTCAATGTTATAGTTAGCTAGGTAAGTTGCCTTACAGGTTTCCTACTGATATTATTCATGAAATACTCACTAGAGAATGGGCAGCAGCGTTCTCTATGCATTTGACCACCATACTGCGATCGGCAACCCGCCTACCAAGCGTGGCGATTATGGAAAATCGCACCCTTTTGGGGGAGGCTTATGTCCAGCAGTGGACGTCTTTCGGCTGATGTGATGACTTAATATGTTGCATGATTTATGAAACAAATAAATGTAATTTGATCTTACTCTTATCATAAATTTGTGGGCGGCCGGCAGGCGGCTGTTTTATGTTATCAAGCTGTTTTTTTAATTTCCATCACGCAGTGTTATTGATAACAATTACCAGAACATAAAAAAAGAATTGTTTTGAAAACAGACTATTAGTCTATTGTTATCTAATCTATAAAATTCTCGTGTCACAGTTTTCGTTGCCATACTCCTCCGAAACGGCTTGACCGATTTTGATGAAATTTTTTGTGCTTATCCGGTATCTATGAGAATCGGCCAACATCTATTTTTCATCCCCCTAAATGTTAGGGGTAGTCCACCCCTAAATAATTTATAAGGCAAAACAACGTTTGCTGGGTCAGCTAGTAATCTATATTAATTTACCACTCGTGTTGATAGAATTTCTGCGACTACACATTCGATTGACTTTTCAACAGCAACAAGAGTTGTATCGTATTGGGATCAGTTATTCGTCGTATAGTTAGGGACCGACCCCAAAAAGATCCAAACACATGGACCTCCGCCAGCTTGGTAGTGAGTTCCGAGAATGACGACATACGACACCCTAAACTGATTATGTAATAAAAAAATAATTTACAAAATCAAAAAACTCGACTGCCTAATAAGTGAACTTTAATTAAAAAAGATGGAAACAAGAAACTTATTTTAAAAGGATAACTATTAGACTGAATACTATGAGCAATCTCGTGCAGTCGGAGGCATCTTCTTAAATTTAACAATAAAATCTTTAATTGCAAATTAAATTTAAATATTTTTTTATTTCACAGTTTTTTGTTAATATAATTATTTTTGACGATAATGAGACCTATTTATGAAACCCTTTATTTTGATACCCCACTCAATAGGTTTTGTGATTTTTTTTTAAAGACTTTATGGCGCCAAAAATCGCCCATTTTTTCAGTTTTGATATTCGCAGTATCACTCTCACAATTAAGACGAATCTAACGGTAACCGTTAAAGCTGAAATCGATCAAGCCGTTTAGGCCACAGAGCGTGCCAAAGAAATATACATACATGACATACATACACTCGAAAAATATAACCCTCCTTTTGGCGCAGTCTAAATATTTTTTAGTGAGTGCGTTAATTATAAAGGCACCAATTCTTTCATCACCACTGATCTCAAAACGTTGAATCATCTGACGGCCCGCGTGGAGGATCACAGCCCACTCCCTCTCACAGAGACGATGCCTATGTCCCAGCAGTGGGAACATTATAGGCTGATTATACTAATTAAAAAGGTGGACTAGCCAGTCACATGGTAACAGGACTGGATGCCCTGGTTGCGTCAACATTTCTTCCCTCCTCCTACTTGATCCACAAGCAAAACTTTACAGTACTTAGTCTTATTGGCTGGGTAAAGTTACAGGTTTTTTTGCATAATGGTCCTTTTTTACGCTTTGTTACTACACAACGAATTACGAAACTTACCGAAGTTTCCCGAACAACATTGATTATGCAACTATTTTAAAAAGTAGCATTGTTTCATCGAATTTTTGCTATGTAAACAACCCTCACTTTTTTGTCGTATTCTTTTTTGTGTTCGAGTTATATAAGTCAACTAATGGTAAGTTCATCCTAGATAATGTAAACAACCATTAAAAGTATGACTGTCTGATTCGATTGTGTAGTAAAATAAATTATCTATGACGACAGCAATTCTATAGTCTGCGATAGTGAAAGTAGTGAAACTCTCAGTACTGAGTACCTAGACTACCTAGGTAGTCAGTACTGAGTAGGAGCGTGTTATTTTAATCTGAAAATGGTGATAGAAAAAATAATTGGAACTAAGTTCCTTATTGCACGTTGGACACGACAGTTTTGTTACGTAACAAAAGTGTTAATTAGCCAAGTGTGCAAAAACTAAAGCTTTCTTCTCAAAATAGTTAAATAGGAAACGCAGACCTCATCCAATTTTAAAATATGATTGAAAAGTAAGTGTACAAACCTACTGACAGAAATAAAATAATTTTTCATTTTACACCCCTGTGTAATGTTGTAATGTACCAAACTGATTCAATAAATTTTTGTAATTTTAAATATAAACATTAATGACATTCGCGTAAGTCCTAATATCCAGCGAGAGAAAGTATAACTGTGGACCTATGTCTGTTATGTTCTTATTTTGAAACTACTAAGCAGATAAAGTCTATTCAAAGTTATCTACTTATTTCAAAGCCAATGAGTCGCTGTTGCCCATCAATACACTACAGAATGATATCGTAACATGATTGTGACCTATCCAGTGGATTAACCCCGTACTAGATAACTGAGTGACGTCAGAATGTTAGCAGTCTTTGAAAACAAGTCGGTTGTATATGTCACCGTAAAATTGTAAATACCGTTAGTTTATAATCTATCTCGCGAGATTGTGAAATGTCGAAAGATTGTGAACCGTAACATACTGCTTACAATTTAACGCATTATTTTTCGGTACTTATATTATAATCTATCGAAATGAAACCGTCAAATTGTGAACTGGTGTCAAGACGGATAGTACCTTGCGCTATTACTAAATAGTCAAGTAACTGCACTCACTTGGAAGTAGCGCTCGCCGGCCGCTGCCGCGGCACCGCTCGCTTCGCTCGCTCGGCTCGCGCCCGTTTGGTCGCAATTCTAACCTAACCTATTCGGTGGGTAAGCAGCATGGTGCAGTTCACAATTTATCGACAGTTTATAATCTCGCCAGGTAGATTATAAACTAACAGTGTTCACAATCATACGGTGACATATACATATGATCAAACGATTTTAAATTAGAGTTTCATTGACATTCGCTTTTAGATAGCAAATCCGAAACATGACTATCTAGGTAATTGCGTAATACACCAACAATAGAAATGGCTTTCATTTTGACAATTTAATAAAATTCATTGCGTTATTTACGTTGTTGAGCAGACAAATTTTTCGAACATATGAAGCAATGAATTGGCAATATACTTAAAATGCTCGAATTCTGATTTATAGTGTGTTATACAATAACACTGGGTTACATTATTCGAATACTAATGTACCTCTACCTACCATAGGTACTTATAACTATTCCCTAGTATAATGCTATCGAAATTGCTACGCATCTCACAGTCAAGTCTTTGGAAAGTAGGCAATCCAACGTGAACACGAAAAGCCACAATGAACGTAGCTAAACAAAGACGACCTCGATCCCACCCTAGGTGTAGTATAGTGTATCTGTATAGTAAAAGGTGTCTGGTCTGAAGCATAATATTGTTGTGAGGATGAGGACGACCTTCTGTCCGACAGAAACAACAAATAAACCATGATATCTAACTTATAAGAATGTCGAAATGACATGTGATGTTCATTTTTTTGTTTTAACTAGTTTCCGCCCGCGGCTTCGCTCGCGTGGTATGTCGATAAAAAGTACCTTCCTCACGGTCCAAAGTATCGAGCTTTCAAAAGTTCCGGATTTTACCTCATGCAAAACAAATTTTGCTTATTGATTATATTCGTACCCGATGGCCTATGGCCGATGGGGCCGAAAGGTTCTGGAGTGGCGACCGCGTACTGGAAGACGTAGCGTTGGAAGGGCTCCCACAAGATGGACTGATGATCTTGTGAAGGCCGCAGGAATCCGCTGGATGCGAGAAGCGCAGAACCGGTCGAAGTGGAGGAGCTTGGGGGAGGCCTATGTCCAACAGTAAGCCAGTCTTTAGGCTGAAATGATGATTATATTCGTATATATGAAAGTGATTGTTATGTCAACCGAATTTATTAATTGAGTACAAAATTGACGACCAATTTATAAAGTTCAAATCACCAATTGCCATTTTTTTGGCAGTTGCATAATAATTATGGTAAATTGAAATACTATTTTCCTGCCTGTTCCCATCTCTTTCGGACAATATACTGGCGTGATTGTATGGTATGTTAAATATGTATAAAATACCTTCATACATGATTACTTACTCTAATTACTTCTCGAAATTCACATTCCTAAGAAAACATTCCTCTATCAAGAGGGTTTCTAAGAAACAAAGACATGATTAATTCTGTTCCAGTAGTAACAACGATATGTTGCGAAGCAAACTACACAATTGATATCACTCGGTCCCTGTAATTACGTAGAAGTTTCGAATCACCGATTAATCGGGTTATCAATTAGTGAGAGCGAAATGCGAAATGAAGGTAGATTATCTAGCTTAGGTGCTAAAGGATTTCAGAAGGGAAGTCCTTATGTAATTAGTATTTTCAAAGTTTATTTATTAATTGTTATGATTTAAGAATTCATATTTATTTAATGCAGATACTTAGACAGGTGTACCTACCTAGATACCGTATTGAAGTTATGCCCATAAGTTTGCATGGTTTCATCAAATATAATGTTTATAGTTTTTCGAAATGAGTGTATTGCAGAACTAGACAAAGAAATAAAACTCTATTAGAAAAGGGTACCTACTAAAGAACTTAATTGTCACCGCTAATAAAATGCTTTATTTTAATGAAAAACATGTTTTTTCTGGCAGTAACGTACACAGACACACACTATTTTGCTACTTATGTACCTGCCTAAGTTTACTCACAGGAAAACTTATGTACTGACTTACTATCTTTTGCCAGTGGCTTCGTGAACGTATTACCGGAAAAAAGTATCCTACGTGTTAATCAACGTATAAACGATCTGTGTGCCAAATTTCCTCCAAATCCGTTTTGCCGTTTTTGCGTGATTGAGTAACAAAGATCGAAACATATTTATTTATATAAGTATATTTATATAAGTATATTTTTAAAACGTTGCCCCACACTAGGAATTTCTCCTGTATTGTGATTGAGTTTACAAACATTTAAACTCACATACACAAACAGCCAGACCCGGAACAACTACTTGTAGGTCATACAAATATTTGTTCCGTGCGGGAATCGAACCCGCGACACGCAGTGCAGCAGTCAAGCGCTTAACCACCGCGCCAACCGTGCCGTCAAACATACAAACTATAACATTTATCAAATTATTAGGATGTACTGTACTAACCTACGTACCTAAGCTTCTCTATGTTTTTTACATATGTACGTACAGTATACACCGTGACATTTTAGTCGTCTTACAACGGCAGCCCACTTCATGTATCCAATGACTACTAATCATTTATTTAAAAATAAGATATTTTTGAACATTTGCATAATTAAAAAAATGAAAATGTCATTCACTAAGACGCATGACGTAGTTTAAAACACACTGTTATGGAGATGAAATTAATGATAGAATGTAATGGTAGGTAGATACATATCTTCTACCGCTTGATACGTAAACATTATTAACAGGGAGGGTGTTTCATAATTCTAAAGCATTATTTATTTTTCTTTGTACCTATTATCATTAATGGTAACAATGTTTTAATCGCGCCTAGACGTATTTTATGTCGGATACATTGAGTGGACAACCTTTGTAAGACGACTTAAATGTCACGGTGTATACATATTATATATGGTTAGGTCAGCTGTGGAATAGAAGAATAGAACGAAGTAGGTACATAATAGTTATAGTTAGGAACTCTCACGTATCTACTTATCTACTGTTTCTGTTTTTCGATACAGATGTTTTGCAAGACATAAAATTCAAGCCTTTAATTGTCAAATTGTTGTGTAATTAAAGGCTTGAATTTTTACTATAATTTAAATATTTGCTACCCTATCTCAATTAAAAAAAACAATTCAGGCTATCGCAGTCCATTGCTGGACATATGCCTCTCCTAGGCTGCGCCACAACAGCATCCAGTCTGTTCCAGCCACCTTGTGAAGGTCGTTGGGCCATCTAGCTGACCTATCTATTCTGCTTAATGTAGGACAGACTAAAATTTAGAGCTACAGAAATTGGTATTGGGATTGTATAGTCTGTAATTTATCCATATGCATGAGGTGGGGAGTTCGATGTTAATTTGTAAATGTAATTAGTAAATTCTATTGTTCTTTCACTTGTCCAAATAACCTTAGTCATATTATTGTTGGTTAAGAATACTTAGATGTTTATTGAACCAACGCACTTTGAACTTTTGATATAAAAACAATGATAATTAAATGATTGTAAATGTTATTTTCCGCTTATTACACATTTATCTCGTACCTACCCATTGCGCACAAAGAGTAGACTATTAAGTTTTTTTACTGTATTGACTATTATATAATTTAAAGTAGAAAATGAACTAACCACTAACATTTACCGGGAAAATAATACAAATACGTTAAAACAAAAATTTATTTGGTAGAAAACTTTATAGGTTAAAAAATATCGTTGTTCGTATTCATAATAATCTATTTGGTACTGTAACCATACGACGGCAACTATTTACAGACGCTTAGTTAATGAAATTACAAACTAAACACAATAATCTACTTTATAGCAATAAGTGGCTCACCGGCTACAATAGAACTTTCAATACCACAGTGGTCTACACCTCGCAGAATTTTGAAAAAACCATTGTCACCCCAATCGCTGTTCCAGGAGTTCGCGATGAGCCAGTACTTGTTGCCATTCTCCACTCCCCAGCCTAAGATCTTAACAGCGTGACCACCGAGAGCGTCGCCGATCGTGTGTTTGTAAACACCGGTTTTGTAATTCAGTAAGTCCGAGTACACTGTAAATGCACCTTCCACTGGCCCATTCTTAAACAATTCAGCCCTGATGTGATCCTCCTTACTTGACACCGAGAACACGTGTTTACCGTAGCGCTTGTCCTTGTGGTAGTCGCCGTTATAGCTTGACTCGCACGTCTTCTGGCATTTCGGGGTCTTAGAGTCACCGTTGCAAGGCAGCCTGTTGCCGGGCACGTGATGTTCGCACGGAGGGATCTCGTACGGCCTGCAGCCCTGGGTTGAGTTGTAGCTGCCACCTGACACGAGACCGATGTGCTTCCAGTACTCCCAGGCTAACGTTGGCATACCTCCGTTACATCCGAGACCACAGACTGGACAACAGCTCAAAAGATCCTCAGCAGAGAAATGAAAATGTTCTGTTCCATTTGAGTAAGTACAGTACCGGTCGGTCATTGCCTCCACAGCGCCAAACGCCCAGCAGCTACCGCATGAACCTTGATCCCTCACTTCGTTCAATGTAGGGCAGTTCGGCCATTTGTCTCTGGGATCGAAATTGTCCGGGAGAGTCGCGATCAGTTCGTCGTCATGTTCAACCTTCGGAAGTTTCGCGAAGTGGGTATCTTGGAGAACACCCGCTAATTTCTTGATGTGTGTGAACGGTGTGGTCAGCGGGAAGTTTCTGCCAGCTTTCCAAGTGTTTTGCTTTGAATTGATGAGATTGATGAACTCGTCAGTGAGCGGATTCTGTATAGCATCGACGGTGATCGCGAGTGCGCACACAAGCGCAACAAACGTTGCACGCGAAGCGGCCATTATTCACTTTTTTATTTTCTTTTTCACAGCTGAGCGGTTAATGGATGTGTATACGGAGCGAATGTGGCGCGACGACTGAGCGGGCGGTGGTCGCGGCGGCGGGTGTAGTTGATACCCGCGCTCGCACGCCGTGTAATTGCATCGGACCGCACGAAACGGCCAACAGGGGCGAGACAGCGCCTGACCGGCCGTGTCGAAGGTTAACGATACATGTACACCTACCGATAACATAAGACAAGCAAATGTTATGGTCGAACGCTTTACTACCATTTAGTAAACATTTGTTTTGTATCGGTCGGAAGTAATTAATTGGGGATCGGAGCGAGTGTTTGCTCCTATGTCAGGTTTATCAGGATGGTACCGAGACCCTTGACATGGGTCTTACTGGTGTTGATGGTTAATATTGTTATTTTAGTACGATACAATTTAGTAAGTATTAGAACTTTGTGCAAATCTGGGAAATACATATATGTAAGTAGGTACCTACGTTTGTATGCTTGTTCAAATTCTGAAAATGTTCTAGGAAATTATTAGCAGAACAATACAGCAAAAGACTTGTTATGCTGATTGACATATCAAAATTCGGACGGACTTTCCTTAAATATATTACAAGTATTCCTGTAATTATAAATTGAAATGATATCTTTAGTTGTTTTGTTCAACTTCCTACAATGACAACACAAGGCGGAAAATATGTAGCACACTGAGCATTACCTACTTTCAATTAATAATTGTTAGGTAGAACATACCTACGACCACAGAATAATGACGAAATATGATTCACCGGCGAATTTGAAGAGTGAGTAAGTATTGTTTTTTGAGTATTGAGGTGACTGCTAAATCAGTAAATAACATTAAAGTAATCTTTTGCGAACAACAGTATTTAACCTCTGACCTAATTGTGATTCCACTGTCAGCAGTGGGGCTTGTGGCTAAGTAAACCAGTTGCACGAGTCAATCGATTAGGTTTAGCTACGCTTGCCGTGGTTGGTCCATGGGTCCCCTCCGTGCTTCGGAAAGCACGTTAAGCCGTTGGTCCCGGCTATCATTCGTAGATCTTTAACAGTCGTTACGCGTTGTCAGAATCCCGAAAGACTGTCAACCAGTCTTACCAAGGGGTATCGTATTAACCAATATCTGGTTTGTGGAGTAATGTGGAGGTCAGATAGGCAGTCAGTCCATGTAAAATACTGGTACACAGCTGCATCCGGTTAGACTGGAAGCCGACTCCAACATAGTTGGGAACAGGTTAGGCAGATGATGATGATGTAAGTAGAGGACGTGGAATGAGAGAGGGAATAAGAGTAGTGGAAGAACAAAGAAACGATGGATGGACTATGTAAAAGATGACATGGCTATACAGGATAAAGGTCGCTGCATACGTAACGTGTACGGGACGGCGCACACTGGTCCCAAATTAAAAAAAAGTGGACATTGATAGTAGACCGCTGATATTTTTTTTTATTGTTGATACAATGATAACAGATAAGGCAAAAAAATATTATTGTCCTACTTCAAATACTTTTCTGTAAAAAAAATATTTCTTTTTTTTTTGTATGGGAGCGATTACATTTTACTCAATTTCTCAAAAACTTTAAGCGATGTCGAGATGGCAATCACATATGTTAGAAAACTAATAATTTTGAGTATTTGGCTCGAAGAAACTTATTGCTTATCTCTGCGTACTTTCGAGATAATAGTGACAGAAAATAACATTTTTTTTAATGTTAATTTTTTGCTTTTTTTTAATCATAGCCTTACACATAATTATAATGTATGCGTAATGTCAAATAAGTAAAAAGAGACTTCTCTGTAAAAGAGGTTATGGGGGCTCACTAATGACTGAAAAGCTATGACCTTTCTGAAGGAGTACTTTCATCAGTTCTAAAAAACAATCAAAATGAAGACATATTAAGCTGCAAACATAAAGTTGAATATGTTCACAAACGATTCTGAAAACATATTATGGTGAAAGATTAATATTTGGGTCTATATTCTCTTGAGAAATCTCTATTTCCTCGTTTTCCAACGAAAGCAATTCATTGTTCAAGATCAAAGCACTAGCCTCTGGAAACAACTGTTTATGTAAACGAGCAAACTTTGGTTTGATATGGCTGATGTAAGGATCTGAGCTAATTAGAAAGCTGTCGATAATGTCTAAATTAGTCTGAACTCTACCGATTTTTCTTGTATGTGCCATTCTAACATTCCGGAAATCTTTATTCCTCGGTTCGGAAGCTTCTTCGGAAAGCATGCCTATCGGAATAAAGGAGAAATTTTCACAAATATCAGCACCGTGTATCAACAATTTATGGACACTTGAAGGCATGTAATACCATGGATATAAGTTTACATACAGCATTGCTGTTTCTTTACAATATTCCCTAAACAAGTTGGTATTAATAAGTTGACCAGATGAAATTGTTTGTAAAATGACTGCAAATCTCTTGATTAAATCAGGGTGGATACCCGTTATTTCAGCAGATACTTCATAATTTTCAAAAAACCTTCTTGCCGTGTTACCGTCATTGGTTGTACCAAATCCCTGTTTTACTATGTCAATTAACAAACCAGTTCTTTCCAGGAATTCTTCTTGTGTCAAATTCTTTTTAATTTCTTTTAACAATTTATCTTCTTTTCGTGCAGCCCACTTTTTGAAGTCTAAGTTGTACGAAATGTGTAAAATACATTCGATACATCTTATCCACATATGAAGCGAAGACAGACCATATTTATACATATCTTCTCTGATGAGTCTTTTGGATACAAAGTCCAAGTCATTCATTTTGCTAGGTGGGGTATTGCAAATATTACAAACAGCTGCAGAAGAAGTATTGGAAATCACAGTAGAAATTTTCCCATCAATCATAGTCATGTACAAATCATGTTTAATATCAAAATTATCTACAATTGTGGGAACAAGATTACGAATTTCTTCCTCTAAGGATGCACTTTCCTTCTTTATCAATTCATTTGTTTCTTTTGCAAATATAAAGCCAATTGGACGACAATAGTTTGTTGAAGAGGGAGCAGGATTTTGCCACAAGATAGTACCACTCTCTTCTTCCAAACGAAGCGGAACCAAACTAATCATGAAAACTGAAGAATCGTCAATTTTAGTGTCGGAGTGTGACTTTTGTTTATAATTACTTTGAGAAGATGACCCGTCAAAACCCCATTTGCTTATTAGTTTTAGCGATTTTTTGTCGGCAGAGTTGTGCTGAATTGTTTTTAATATCCTATTAGTTGTCAAATCTAGAAGCGATTGAAGTCTTATCTTAGCATCAGATTCAGTTACAGTTATGTCTGACTCTGGAGGATAACAAGTTTTTTTAGCTTCCAGGAGCTTTTGATAGGATGGAAGACCATACATTTTCTCTGAAGCAAGAATAGTTCTTAAATTTCGATATTGCCATTTTGACAAATTTGTTGAGGTGTTAAGCGCTAACGTTTTATCATCTGGTAAACACGGTTTGTCAGTCTTTTTAGCGAATAGTACATCATATACCATCTCACATTTTTCCTTGTTTTGGCTGAGTTCGTTTAATATAGCTGCTAATTTTGTTTTTTTAGACTCTTTTAATTTGGCACATAAAGCATAAACTAATTCCTCCTCTGTGTGATCTAGAAGTGTTAGAGAACGCCTTTTCTTCTGTTTATCAGATATATCAACAAATGGTTTTTTACTTGTACCATAACTTAATTGATGAGTATCCACTTGCGTTTCGAAATTTGGAATTACTTCCTCGGCAACTTTAAAAATGCTGCTTAAATCGATATTTTGACATTTTGGCCAAACTATTTGGGATTGTAACCAGTCTGAATTTTTGTTAAGAAAGGTCTTTTGAGCTCTACTGGAAGCAGACCATCTTTTTGAGATATTACTTGAAAAATTACGACAAAATAATTTAATATTACTCAAATCTTCGGAAGACAATTCAACACCAATACGTTCAATAAGGGCATTAAATAAAAATTCGTCATTTTTAAAACCACCTCCTGATTTAAGAACAACGTATAAGTCTAAGTTGGTGACAAATGCGGACATATTATAATTTTAAGGAAAATTGAAAACAAATTAGAATCAAAGATATCAAAGACAAAGTGACTTTGATTTTAACAAAAAAAATTACGAAAACAAATTCGACGAAAGAAAGACAAACAAAAATTATTTGATTTTAAAATCCAAAGATTCAAAATACAACAATAACAAAACAAACAAACAACAAGCATTTCTTCAAGCGCACAGAAAAAATAAGGACACGTCTTATCGCAACCACATTTAGTTGTACACTGAGTGAGGTGTACGCGCGCGATTAGTGGCCGTATATTACGTCATGAGAGGCGGCCATCTTGTTATCCCGGCAAACTCGCGTCGAAGCTCCATTTTGCTGGCCAGCGGACCTATTGCGATATGAGTAAGGCTATGATTAAAAAAAAGCGAACAATTAACATTAAAAAAAAATGTTATTTTCTGTCACTATTATCTCGAAAGTACGCAGAGATAAGCAATAAGTTTCTTCGAGCCAAATACTCAGAATTATTAGTTTTCTAACATATGTGAATGCCATCTCGACATCGCATAAGGTTTTTGAGAAATTGAGTAAAATGTAATCACTCCCATACAAAAAAAAAAGAAATATTTTTTATAGAGAAAAGTATTTGAAGTAGGACAATAATATTTTTTTGCCTTATCTGTTATCATTATATCAACAATAAAAAAAATATCAGCGGTCTACTATCAATGTCCACTTTTTTTTAATTTGGGACCAGTGTGCGGCGTTAAAATGTGGACGGGATGGGGATGGAACGTGGTTAGTAAACACTGACGGGGATTTTTAATGCACACACACCGTGAAAGTATCTCAGAACTGACGTGCTAGTGTTGTGAACAAGGAAAGATGGATTTTTCATTTGAAGAATTGGCTTTAATTGCTATTGCTTTAGATGACAAAGAACTAAGGCTATCAAGAGGAAAAAGAGATTTTCTCTACATCCTACATGACAGAAAAGAGAACAAGAAGGAGAATACCTACAAACAAAAAAAAAATGAATCCACTTTTACCATACATTATCCTTTTTTTTCATTAATTTAACAACGGATCGCGCGCGCGATCCGTAATGTGGATAATTTAATGACAAAGGAATAATGCATGGTAAAAGTGTAAGCATATCATTCTAGACCCCCCCGCGCAGAAATTGTTCGTCGGTAATACATAAAAAAAACAGCTGTTCCATACATTTTGACCGCGTAGGTATTGCACTTTTCCATGAAACAGCACATTTTTTTTGTGAAACCAACGTAAAATTTATCTTAAAAAAACTTATCTTGTATACATATATGATGAGATGACGACATAGAGAAGAATAGAAGAAAAAGACACGTGGACAGGACCCCAAATAAAATGACATGAGGGCAAGAGGATGATGATTTTCAACAGAGGAGGAGTCAGACCAGTACCTACTAAGGTGTAATCCTCTCAAAAGTGTCAATAAATTAGAGGCTGGCAAATAATGGCCGCTAAATTAATGACTGGGGGTCAAAGCCAAAGAATTGGAGATTCACACGAGACATAGTGATCGCAGTGTGTCCTTTTAGTATCAGGCAGTTATTAGTAGGAAGTTACTTATTTATTTACTTATTGAATCTCCAATAGAGGCTACACAATAACATGTAAGTAACATACAATGGCTTTCATTATGACAGTTCAACTACATTCAGTGCGTTATTTATGTTGTTGAGTAGACAAATTTTTCAAACATATGTAGCAATGTATTAGCAAAATCCTTTAAAATGAATCAGATTCAGATTTATAGTGTGTTATGCAATTAGGGTGCAGGAACAAATATCTACTAGTGTACGCTTCCTAGGAACAAATATCTACTAGTGTACGCTTCCAAGGAACAAATATCTACTAGTGTACGCTTCCAAGGAACAAATATCTACTAGTGTACGCTTCCAATTATAGGAGACCTTTTAATTCCCATGTTCATGATTTTTTATTGCTAATAATAATTCCTTCAATTCCTATTATTATTATATTTTAGGATATAAGTACACGGATGAAAATCAGTCCAACTTGGGTAGAACCTACTTAGGTGGGTTTTGCTAGAATTCTGAAGGAAATATTAAAAGCCGGCCAAGTGCAACTCGGACTCACAAGAAAAGGGTTTCCGTGCAACAACGCAAAAACGCCGAAAAAATACGTTTCTTGTATAGATACCCCTTTCATTTTTAGCTTTGTTTTTATTTATTTATTTATTTATTTAATACTTCACGCACAGAAAAGTACAGAGGCGGACTTAATGCCATGCATTTTCTACCAGTCGACCTTTGGGCGATGCAGAGATAAACAGTGGTAGGTGCTATCACATAAGTCGTGTAATTAGTCATTTCTATTAGTTGTTGTTATAGCGGCAACAGAAATACACAGCTCCACCTATTACAGCCCGCTCATAGACAGACGGACGTACGGACGCGGACAGCAGAGGCTTAGTGATAGGGTTCCGGGTCATGTTGGTTACTCTTTAGGTATGGAACCCTAAAAACGTATCTTTCATCAAAATAGATCCAACTTCCAAATACCCACTAAGCTGCTTAAATACCTGCCAAAACTAGCACTGAAAAAGACAGGTATGTACATACCTGTCCTTTTTCAGTGCCAGTTTTCGATGAAAAGGGGCTTTAAACTCCGAGAGCTCCTTAAATATTCTATTCGAGGATTCCGATAATGTAGATCGGTAGGCTCACGATCTATAAAACTAACGAGTATATCTTTGGAATTGACCTTTATACTGTAATTTATCGGAGTTGAAAAGTAATTACTAAGTCTACATACTAATAGATAATGTCTACGATTACGTGCAGATAAGGCATCTGGAAGACCGTTCTTCTTCGTCCTTTGATAGCGGTCGCCCATTGTCTTTATGACCTTCCGGAGATAATCCTAAATTTTTAGTGTTTCGCGGTGACAACCCCGAATTGTTTCTTTTATATTATGGGCATTTTATGTTATTATAAAAAAGTAATCATCCGTTTTATAGCTCGCAGATAAGCTGCTAGAAGTTCAGGGCAAGATTCTATTATTTAAAATTTATATCTTCATTAAAAATACAGGCTTCAAATGTCACTGTTATTTTATGTATACCGACTTATTGTTGGTAGTGACTGGGATGTTGTAGGTATTTTTTTTTTAAATGGCATCTCGCAGTTAACCTTGAGAGGCCGTTACGGTTTAACCGGACTTTCCTGTGGTTGCCTTTAAGTAAACTTAAAGCCTCCAGCCAGAGGCGTAAAATTACTACGTAAACTAAGCGACTGCACGCTGAGGGCACCCCTGTGGGGTACGGACCTCGGCTCAGGGCGTCACTGGTGGGGGGGGGGGCAGCAATTGGGGACAGGCTGGATCAAAACATTTTTATTATTATTATCAATCAGGGAATTTAACTCTACAGGCTCAGCTGCAGCGCGGGCTGGCACTTCAGGGACGGTCGGGGTAGGTACCTACAATACCGAACAAAATTCTTATATATTGAGGTACTTGGGGAATTCAAGAGCAGTGGTGGGCCAGTAATAAAGGCCCCGATTTTCGGTTTGAAGGTCGTAAGGCAGGCACTTTACTTTGTGCTTTTTATTTTATTACCACTGTACTGTCATGAAATTGGCATGTCCAGCCCGCAAAACCAACAAACTAGCAAGCAAAACCAACCGCACTGGGCCCGCGTGGTGGATTAGCCCACACCCTCTTACAGAGAGGAAGCCTGGGCCAATTATGATAAATATAATTATAATACAGGGTCTAAGGGAAACACTTCCGAAAACGAAGACAGGTGATAGGGCTAGTGATTCTCGATACAGTACCATGAAAAAATCTAGTTTTTTTTAACAATTTTTTGTACTCTACGCTGTGAGAATAGTTAGATGAACCATTATTTGAGATTAAACACATTTAAAAACGACCCCAATTCTACTTTGTAAAGCGCCGCCAAAATAAAATGAGTAGAAACGTTACAGAAGCGTCAAACGTTTTAAATTGATGCAAAATAACCAATTTAAGGCGAAAGGTTATTGGTATCCGTTTGCATTTAGGTTCTGGAAGGTTCCGGCTTCGGAAGCGTTTCCTTACACCCTGTATTATTTATGCACATGGGCAATGCATGTTATAAAATAGTCGCCTAACATCGCCTGTATATGTGACCGCGTTGTTCATCGATACCACTTCCGGATTTTGATGATATTTTCTATATCATTTTGAGAATTTACTTCGGAAGGTTTATGAGTATAATATGTGCATTAGGATAATCAGCCTATAATGTTGCTGCTGGGACACAGGCCTCCACTCTGTGAGCGACTGAGCCGGCCCAAAGTAGTCACAGTTCTTCGAATTTTTGGTTCTAGTACATGCCGGTTTCCTCACTATGTTTTCCTTCACCGTTTTGAGAGCAGCTGTGATGAATTTACAGAAAGTAAAGCGAGTGTCGGGGTTCGAACCTTCGACCTACATCTCGTAAGTTGCGGCTGTTACTACCACCACTGCTCGTGTATATGTGAGTATGTTCATTAAGGGGAACCTAGTCGCGGGCTCGAACTCACTGATGGGCCTGGCTAAAATTCACGCTGTCTCACCAGGCATGGTGTCCAGCAGAGGTAGTATCAGTGATGAGCAGTTGACGCTAGTCTACACGCACAACATTATTGAGTGAGATGCAGGATCATTTATAGTACAACAGGCGCGTAAAAAATTAAGAACAATCCTTCGGAAGATCGGGTTTTATGAAAAAACCACTACATAAATCAATGACCAACAAAGTTTATTGAACTTTTCGAAATTTGAGCTTTGTCGGTACCGACTTGGTTTTTCAGATTTTACACTTCTTTTATTACTTAAACACGCCCAAAGTTAGGAAAATTAGCAAGAAAAACGAATCTTTGTTGGCTCTTAACTTTTTAATGACTTTTATTTTAGTATTCTGTTTCCATACAGACAATATTAATAATGAGACAAAACCATAACATGTTTAATTTTTGATGTCCATTGTCGAACAGTGGAGTAATACCCTCCCGAAGTTTGTATGGGAAAAATGTGGACTAGGTTCACCTTAATACAATAATATTCAACGTATACTCACCTAAGTAATCACATAAGTAATAAAGAAATCTAGTCAATGTTTTGTTAAAACCGTGCGAAGCAGGGGCTTGTCGCTAGTTTACTTATAAATTCTTACGAAAACATTCAATAAAATTCGTTGCTTGATGCAATGAATTTTACTCCATACTCATATTACGAGCCGTTGGATCTTCAAACGAGAAATTTCGCGTTGGTAGGTACAGGATACAGCTGACCTGGCCCAGGTGACATGGGAAAATATTTTAGCAGAGCTCATATCACACTTCCCATCTTGTAATAAAATTTAAGAGCTCGCTCGCAATTCCTATTTACTTAAGTCATTTTGGTCTAATTTTTTTTCATCTTGCATATTTTATACTTTGCCAAAAGTGTTTCTGTTGGTTGTTTCATTAATTTAATTGAATTAATGATGTCAGTGTTTTCGTTAGTTGGCCCTTGTAATGAGTCGGTATCGTTTCCTATTTCAAAAAGCGGCTAAATGCGTGTCGGTCTCGCATACAAAGGATTCCGTACCATCGTACAATATTTAAGAGGCCGATTACGACATTTTTCTTTTACAGTTAAAATACCTACTGCATTTCCAAAAATTTTAATGCATAACACAAAATCGATCAGATCGTTCGATTGAAAACTTATGGAAATACAGTATTTTAACTGACAAAGTACGTCTGTAAATCAGCGAAATCGGCATTTCACATACGGCCTCTTAATTCCTGTGCGCACTGTATGGCGCACACTGATCACATAAAAACATAAAGATTTTTTGTTTAAAGTATGAGCTCTTGTTATTAAACAGAACCTGTAGTGTTTTTCCGTTTCGGTGCCACTAGTACCATTAACAGTTCCATGACGGCCTGATTGGAGGATCACGAAGAGTTGTACAGCTAGGTACTAAAATACTTTTGTCTACCAGAATATTTTCAGTCAACCTACTGGCAGTTGTAATCGGCTGGTTTTATAAAAGTTTATCAGCAGTGTCGTACTGCCAATCATTGCTGGTAAATAAAACATAGGCGTTTCAAACACAGTGAAGTCTACTTCACATTATGAGCTTAGAGACGTTGCTTTAAATGAATCAATAATTTACTTTCATTAAAATAATATTTATTTAGAAATTGGAACCCTGTCAGACGAAAAAAGACAGAATAAAGACAATTAAATTCTCAATACTTAATACTCAATACTCAAATTTTATTTGCATTCCACAATGTGTACTTAGGTGGTAAATTTAAAAATAGTGATCATTATGGACCCTGTCGGGCTCAGCAAAAAATAGTAGGAGAGGTAGGAAATTCTGTTGACATGGTACGAAGATGCCGCCGGTCAGTTAAGGTAAGGATTGATTACTTTTAAGTGACGACTGATGAGTGCGGAAGATGGCGGATTAGAGGCTAAATTGTTAGGTATGTCTAAATTGATAATTATTGTTTGGTGGAGCTGGGAATTCGGATTGATTTGGCACAGGGAAACTAGAAAACAAAAATTTGAAAAAAATTGTTAATTTGTAGTTTTATTGCATAAATAGTATTTTTTGTTATTACAAACTTATATTTGTGGTTGCATTGACCGTGACGTATACCGATGTATCAGAGAACAATATGTTTTTCAACTATATAGTTAATTTTGTTTTCGGAATAAATTCATCCCAACTACGGAACCCTTCATTGTGTATGGGCATGGCCCAACACGCACTTGGCCTTTTTTTTCCTTTATTCAAACTATAAGCGGTTCACCAGCGACAATGGAACCTTCAATACCACAGTGATCTAGACCACGCAGAATCTTAAAGAATCCTTTGTCACCCCACTCTTGGTGCCAAGAGTTTGCAACAAGCCAGTACTTGTGACCATTCTCCTCTCCCCAGCCTAGAATCTTAACCGCATGGTGACCAAGAATGTGGCCTTCCGTATGATTGTAAACCCCATATTTGTAACTAAGAAAATCTGTATACACCGCCATGACACCTTCTACGGGTCCATTCTTGAATAGTTCAGCTTTTATCTGTTCTTCATTACCATTTATTGAATAGACGGTCTTACCGTGATGTTTATCTTTATGATAGTCAATGTTGTTTTTATCACAGGATGTGATGCAATCTGATATGTCAAGGATTTGTCTTGAAAAGTCACCGGTCACATCATTTCCACCCGGAGGTATCGTATAAGGTCTGCAGCCCTGGTTTGAGTTGTAGTTGCCTCCTGATACAAGACCAACCCGCTCCCAGTACTTCCAAGCGGCTGCGTGCACTCCTCTGATGCATCCTAATCCACAAGTTTCACAACAGCTTATAAGATCTTTGGCAGAAAAATGGAACTGCTTTGTTCCATTTGAGAATATACAGTATCGATCAGTCATCGCTTCCACAGCACCAAACGCCCAGCAACTAGCGCAAGAGCCTTGATCTCTGATTTCATTTAAAGAAGGACAGTTCGGCCATTTTTCCCTCGGATCAAAGTTCTTAGGAAGAACCGCAATAAGATCAGCATTATGTTCCAATTTCTGCAGTTTTGTTAAGTCGTCGTCTTTCAAGGTTCCCATTAGTTTATTGATATATTTCATAGATGTGTGTAACGGGAAGTTCCTGCCAGCCGTCCATGAGTTTTGTTTTGAATTAATTTGATTGATAAACTCATCGGAGAATGGGTTCTGTAAAGCAGTGGCGCAGTGTGTCAGTGCGAACACGAGTACAACAGAAGTCGCATACAATGAGGCCATTGTTATTAGCTTGATGTTCTCTTCCGCCGCAGATCAAGTTTACCTTTGTAAAATTGATAGCTTCAATTTTTTCCGATCGAACGTCGTTGGTTTGACTCTAAATTGTGTTTAAACAAAACGTCATAATACGAAACTGTTTATGTAATTGTTATCACAACTAAATTGGTTCTATTGTTGTTAACACAAAATTCTGTTACTATTGAATCTGGTGTTCCGGTTGCTTGCTTTGCTTTACTATAACTTTATTTTTATCTAAATTAGCTCAATTCAATAATGACACCAACACTATACTTCTGCAATGACGTACCTAAAAATGAACTGCTTGAAGGTATTAAACTAACTAACGTCTTCACCGTGTCGTGAGTTAAGTGAAGTGTCGTGGTTGCGTATAGCGAGGCCAGCGTTGCCGTTCATTCGGCGAGTCTTTCGTCCCTCGCTCCTCACCTCTGTAGTTCTGCATCTTAACTGATTATTGGTATTACACAATTATAATCGCCACACTCATAGTTCGCCAGGTTACAGGAAAGTACATCTTATTTTAGATTATTTTTGGTTTCTCTATTGCTGTGTGAAAGAAGGACAAACCAACAAACACACTTTCGTATTTATAATTAACTAGCTTTTGCCAGCGGCTTCGCCCGCGTGGAGGTCGGTGTATTATACATAATATAAACCTTCCTCTTGAATCACTCTAGCTATTAAAAAAACCCGCATCAAAATCAATTGCGTAGTTTTAAAGATTTAAGCATACATAGGG
Source organism: Polymixis lichenea (assembly GCA_949091785.1). Taxonomy (NCBI): domain Eukaryota; kingdom Metazoa; phylum Arthropoda; class Insecta; order Lepidoptera; family Noctuidae; genus Polymixis; species Polymixis lichenea. The sequence goes on from OX420936.1 coordinate 11,419,011, forward strand.
ATATAGGGACAGAGAAAGCGACTTTGTTTTATACTATGTACTCGTAGTGATAGGTATCAGGATTATACTGCAAAAATTTCGGTAATTTTGCCATTTCATGCGATAAACCGAATTGTTGGAAGTTCTCATAAAAACTTCATAGAAATAGGTGCGTACGTGTATAACTTATTTACTTGAGTGTACGACTCAGTTGGTCACTCTTGTTTTTTGGTCTGATAGGTTGAACAATTTTTGTGTAAACATGGCCGTGTCTTGTACGACTGTTTTTGTATTGTTGTCCGTACTGGCGGCCGTAATTACAGAAAATCTGGACCCACTGTCCGATGAATTCATTGATTTAATTAATTTCAAACAAAACTCTTGGAAAGCATACAGAAATTTCCCAGTACATACACCGTTTTCATACATCAAAAATCTAATGGGTTCTTTGGAAGACGAAAACTTTGGCAAATTACCAAAGGTGGAACATGACGCCGAGCTGATTGCGAATCTTCCGGAGAGTTTCGCCCCGTGGCAGAAGTGGCCATTCTGTACTTCTTTAACCGAGATTGAAGACCAAGGCTCGTGTAGCAGTTGTTGGGCGGTTGCCGCTGCAGCAGCCATGACCGACCGGTACTGCATATACTCCAATGGAAAACAGAATTTCCGCTTCTCTGGCCATGATCTTTTGAGCTGTTGTCAAAATTGTGGTAACGGTTGCCACGGAGGTTCCCCGTCGCGTGCTTGGGAGTACTGGAAGGACATCGGTATTGTTTCAGGAGGTAACTACAACTCAAGCCAAGGATGCAGACCGTACGGGTTGCCGCCGTGTCAACATAATGTGCCTGGTAACCTACCTCCCTGTGGCGCTAAAGTTAACACACCAGAATGTGACAAGTCTTGTGCGTCCAGCTACAACACTGATTATGCTAAAGACAAGCGTCGCGGCAAACACGTGTATCGAGTATCTTCAGATGAAGAACAAATAAAAGCTGAGCTGTTTAAGAACGAACCCGTTGAGTCGACTATAGATGTATATGCAGACTTTATTCATTACAAAAACGGTGTTTACAAACATTCAGAGGGACTAAAATCTGGCGTTCACTCAGTGAAGATTTTAGGCTGGGGAGTAGAGGGTACTCAGAAGTACTGGCTTGTCGCGAATTCTTGGAACGCACATTGGGGCGATAGAGGATTCTTCAAAATGCTGCGAGGAGAAGACCACTGCAGTATAGAAAGTAGCATTGTAGCCGGTGAACCTCTGATTTAAAAATATACGGCTGGGTTAAAACGTAATATTAGGTTGTTTTAACTGTGTTACGATTTTGCACAATAAAGTATATTATAATTATATAAATATTTATTTCTTAGCATTCTTTAGTCATTTGTTTCGTATCAGTCAGCACACGAATACTTTTCCACCTATTCTGGTCTCCCACTATTAATGTTGGTAAAATCCATACAACGGCTTGCGTTGTTTTGCGTCGTGACTTTTTAAGAGTTTTCATTAATTGGGTTGTAATTCCTTGTAAGAACGTTACGATAAACTCCTGAAAACTAATTTTGGTATACTTCTATAGCTTACCAAATTGAAACTCTATACGTCTGCGTCTATACGGATCGTTTGTAGAAAAATTCCTCCGTTTCATCTACATCGTGATTTTCTCTTCTCTTCTTTTTTAACGTCATCCGAGTAAGAGAATAGAAGAAGTTTGCTTTTAGAATAAGATCTTTTGCTAACTTGTGTTCCTTTATGTTATATAAACCAAATATAAACGTAATCAGAATCAATCATTCATCAATCCTGAATCAATTTTTTGTATTGACGATATATCTATGTCTCATGTAATATAGCTAAGGCCCAATAGGTGGTTTGCACGTAAATTGCGGAAACAACATGGTCAGGGGGCGGTGGTCGTATATATCGATCTTACTTCAGTGTGGTCTTCACGGTTCGTTCGATCAGGTAAAGCTACCCATGCCGCGATGGATCCGGCTGTCCAGTCATACCAAGGGGGGGTATTACCCAATAACTGGGTTGTGGAGGTCAGATAGGAAGTTGCTCCATGTAAAATAGTAGTATTCAGCTGCATCCGGGTGGACTGGAATCCGACCCCCAAATCGTTGGGAAAGGGCTAGGTAGATGATGATGACTTCAGTGTAGGAAAAGGTGGATATACCGAACAAATAGCACCATCTCCTTTTCGCAACGGTACAGCTTTGACACTTCATAGTACATTCCCTGGACAGGAGGAATGCACTTGCACTGATAAATGATTTTATTTCTGGAAGTAGGTTTGTACAAACACTTGTACCAACACGTCAATCATATTTTTAAAACTAGATGAGATCGGCGTTTCCTATCTGGCTACTCTGAGAAGAAATGCCGAAACAAATTCAGAGGTCACAGTGTATTTTAAAGTCCAGACATAATCTTGGTCAGACCATGTGAAGACCATGTAGGTTTGTGTCTGAAATGGTCTTTCGAGGAAACAACCACACAGATTGAGTGGACCTGTCCAGTCAGTGCACGCATTTGTCACTGGGTGTTCAATAAATTGATTAACCTCAATAACGTCAAATTATGTATGCAGCGCTATACTTGGGGACGCAATTGTAATTCCCATATAGGCCACTGCAGTGTTTCTGGGGTTTGTTGGGGGTGACGTGACTGATGCTTCACTCCCTAAAATATGCTTCTTTCTTTAGTTTGTTTATCTGGAATAGTGTGAATAAGCTTTTACGATTTTTGAGAGACCACACTCAGAAGGTAGTTCCTTCGCTAACGACCTTTAGGCCAACGAGACATTCAATAAAAAAATAGATTAAAAAAAAACATTTTTTAAATGTTTTTTTGTTGTTTGTTTTTGTTTGTTTGTATTCAATAGTAAAAAAAAACATGTATTTCATAAAATTGCAACACAGTTTTGATGAAGTCTCTGTCAACTACTGGGGTGAAACATTTAAGCAACAAAACAATCAGCGCTCTTTGGTAGAAAAAGCTGAATACTTGGAATAATATTAAAAAAAAAAAGACTTCTAACTTTTGTATAACGGGCTATCCAGTTGTTGTTGCGTGTTGTTGTTTGTAGGAAATGTATGCTGATCAATAAGGATTGGACAGCAAAAATAAGTATATCGCCATAGGTATATCAAGAAAACTAAAGTTTTAAGGCTCCTAAAGCGTTAATGCTTCTAGTACTATCAAGACATTATGCCATGATCCAGAAATTGCGCTGTGAATGTAACTATCACTTGTACAGTGTTAGGTACACGGAATGTATAGTTATTTCAGTTATGAAAAGTAATATTTTTTAAAGTATTCCTTGCTTCCACTTTGATTTAACATTCTCTGCGTTAGAAATCTTTGCAATTTCATCAGTTTGCCTTTGCGATAACGAAACGAAGAAATATTTGTGCGATAATCCCGCAAAACGACGCATAAACAGTCACATCAGAAGTCACACTTTCATTGTACATAACACATTCATAATTGAAGAAATCTGCAATAATGATAGCATTACATGCGATTGTTGTTGTTTTGGTGGGCGCACTGGTAGCAGTGACAGCTATTATCACTAAAGAACAGAACCCGCTGTCCAATGAATTTATTAATTTGATCAATTCTAAGCAAAACTCTTGGAAAGCTGGCAGAAACTTTCAAGTACAAACACCTTATCCATACATCAAGAATCTAATGGGTGTTTTGCCAGGCAAACATTTTACGAAATTACCAAAGCTGAAACAGAAGCATCACTTCGAGCTAATTGCAAATCTTCCCGAGAGCTTTGACCGAAATGGCCGAACTGTCCCTCCTTGAACGAAATAAGAGACCAAGGCTCTTGCGGTAGTTGCTGGGTGTTCGGCGCTGTAGAAGCGATGACCGATCGGTATTGTATATACTCAAACGGATCAAAACATTTCCATTTCTCTGCTCAGGATGCTGTGACCTGTTCTTCAGTTCCTACTGAAGGCTGCCATGGCGGTTGGCTGATGATTACTTGGGAGTACTGGAAAAACACCGGTATCGTGTCAGGAGGGAACTATAACTCGATTGAAGGATGCCAGCCGTACGAGATAGCTGCCTGTGACCACCATGTGCCTGGTAAATTGCCACCCTGTGGAAAAATAGTTGACACCCCTAAATGCGTACAATCCTGTAAGAACAATTACACCGATTATTCTACAGACAAGCGTCGCGGAAAGATTTGGTATAGTATAGACTCTAATGAAGAAGATATTAAAGCTGAACTGTTGAAGAATGGCACAGTAGAGGTTACCTTTACTGTATACTACTACTGGGGTAAAGCGGCTGACATTCAAAATATTTTTGTTCTTCAAAAACGAGCTGTTCGTGCAATTTACCAACTAGGCGCTAGAGTTTCTCTGAGATAATTTTTTAAAGATATTGGTATTCTCACGGTGGCATCACAATTCGCCACCCCCGGAGAATAAAATGGTAATAGCAAAATCACTACTTTTCAGGAAAAATAAAAAACTGATTTTCGACTATATCTTGCCAACTAATTTGTGTAGAGAAACGAGAAATAGGACAATGGTAGCTAATTTTTTATGCTTTATAATGCTTTTAAAGAAGTTTTACTAAGGTTATTTGAACTAAAGATATTTCGAATTTAAAAAGATACTAAAATTCTTGTACTGTTTTAGTTTATTAATATACACTTACAATTTTAATCGCGGCAATTACCAGAACCTATGAATATTGCAATATTACATTACAATAATATTCATTGAAAAATGGATGCCAGATTAATGGAAAACAAGATCATTTGCAATTTTATTCTAGTTAATTTTCAATTTGCATAATTAGGTAACAGAAACTTAAACTTTTATTCTAGGGTTTAAAATGAAACAACGTTATTCTAATAAACTATTATTTTAATTAATAAGTATAGAAAAAAACCATAAGAAAAAAATCAGTCTTCGTGAACTTCATCGGAATCCTCATGATTAAGTTCTTCAGAGCAATTAGCAAATGTGAGGGAGTTATAAAAGGCATGGTAGTAGCTAGGGATTGCTTCTGCCCTACAGAGACTCATAAGGTCGCCGTGTAAAGCCTTACTTATTGAAAGGGGTTTGTTGTAAGCTGGTTTCAATAATTGTATCTCTGTAAGAGAGGTTGAAGCATTATGTTTACCCCGCTTGTTTCTTGGCGCAATTCTTGGAAGCGGTTCGACATTCAACCGAGAATAATCTGCATCATAATCATACTTGAAACGTAGAACTGTAGGCTGTGAATGCAAGACACTTACTTCCATTATTTTAGACCATGCTACTTTATGTCCCTCTTCATCTTTGGCCCAGTTCTTATTCTTGATTAATTCTTTTATGTCTTTTTTTTTTTTTTTTTTTTTTTTTCTGGGTGGGAAATCATCAAATAACTTCTCCCGCTCTGGGTGGAGCGGGAGGGCGTGTCAGACTTTTACTGACTAAAACCCACCCGTGCCCCCTCAGTTGCCTGTGTGCCAGGGGCGGCGGTATCTCTTTCGAACAACCCGCACCCCTGGCAGGCATCGGCCCTTGCGGGCCCCATCTGTTGCTGCTGACATCTCTTTGAGGCGCGCGTGGAACACAACGCGCCGTCGACCCGGGCTTGGTCCTTACCGGACAGCGAGCTACCCATTACTCGCCGTCCGCAAGCCCGTGCCTACGGTGGCCGGGAATCAGCCTGGGATTCCCGACGCCCAGGGCGTCTCCTGCGAAGGCCACGGCTGTGAGGGCGCATGTATTGCATCTCCCTCACGTGCGCCGCCTCCCTCTTTGCGAGCATAACTGCTTCGCTGAAGGAGGCGACTGCCAGCCATGCCCTCTCGCTCCGTACCATGGCCTGGACCAGGGTCGGACGCGAGAGATCGCCACCGCCGATCACCTCCACGAGGACACGGCGTTGCTCCGCCCAAGCTGGGCAGACCTCCACCGTATGCTCCACCGTGTCCTCTGGGCGATCTTCGCAATGGAAACACCCGGGCGTTTCCTCCCGCCCTATCCGAAACAGGAACCTCCCGAAACAGCCATGTCCGGTGAGGACCTGTGTCAGGCGGAAGGTGAGGACGCCATGCCGCCTCTCAAACCACTCCTCAAAGAGGGGACTTACCGCCGCAATCGTGGCGTGCCCAGCACTGGGTTGCGACAATCGCACTTGTCATGTCTTTAAACTCATTTTGTGTCATTTCCTTCACAGTGTACTTCTCACCATTAACTTTTGCATTCAAAATAATTGCGTAAATCTGTTCAGGTGTATAAACAACTTGATGTTTTAGCTCTCGTTCTATATTAGAGTGCATTGAGTCACCTTCGCTTTGACCATGCCCCGTTTCGAAAAATCGGTGTGTGATATTGATTTTCAGTTTCTGAGCGGCAAAAATATAGAATGCAAAAATAAATCTATTTTTATTTTGACCTCCGCAACCGTCAGAGTAAAATGAGATGTTTTTGATACCTCTTCCTGCTTCACCCATGAGAAATTGCCATAAACAGCTACCAATTTCTATTGCTCCTCTTTTTGCGATTGCGTAGTGCCAAACATAGCAGTAACCTTTCAGTCGAGTACTGTCAAATATTGTGAAGTTATACACAGGGTATTTCCTCTTATAGTGAAATATTCCCACTTGAGATTGAGGAATATTCAACACCTTCTCTAAATCAAAGATTGCAACAGTTGTATCTGAAAAGTCAGCTGATTGTTTTTCTTCGTTTTTTATTTGACGCACGCGTTCTTTATTCTTCTGGTGCTGGTTAAATTTCTCTCGCAGAGTTTCTTCTGTACGAGGATCAGCTTGTCGGTAAAGTGCACATTGACCACATTGGTCTTTTTTGGGGCGATGAAAGGAGTAATTAAATCTGGTGTTAAAAATAGTTTCGTACTGTCTTTTAGATGCCATGCGGCAAGAATAGTGCCCTTCAGTATACCAAGCCTCGTACAACCGGTACATTTTAGATATATTAAGTAATTCGGACAGATATTGTCTGGCCGATTTCTTCCGAGTATAATGACTCTCCACAGTAGGAAATAATTGAATGTGCTCTTTAATATTGTCTTCGGTTTCAAGTGACATTTTGCGAGGTCTATTATCATGACAACCTCTATTGTCACTCAAACCTTTATCAGATTTTACCTTTTCTAAGGCTGTATAAACTGTTTGATGTGATATAGATAGAGTATTAATGAAGAATGTTTTACATACTTGCACTTTTTCTGTGTCTAAATAAAAATAGTATTTAATAGTCTGAGTGCGGTTGTTCTTTCGGTTTATTGTCACTTTTTTTATGTCTTCAGCTATTATATGCTTAGCGATGAATTGCCATTGTAACTCATGATCAGCGAGTTGATAGTATTGCTGCATTATAGTTTCTCTTTGCTGTTGGTTGATCTTGTCTCCACATTTTTTTTGACACTTGCATTCAGCCTTTATCGTTTTTTTCTTAAACTCTTTCTTTGACCTGCAACCTACGTAAGCTTCTCCTGAATTCTTTAACCTTTTACTCTTATTGTCTTGTTTTTCTCTTTCATTTCGAACCCGTTTTCTTGTCAATTTTTTCGCGTTAGTAGCACACAATACCTGTTCTAAGCTTGCAGCAGCAGTTTCAGCTTGAGTTATCACTTCACCGGAACTGTCTATGTTATTTCTTTGGTAATCATCTTCATTAAAACTAATAATATTATAATTAATTGCTGAATGGTTAACCTCTACCTCTGACTGAGAAACATTTGTCAAATCGAAATCTTTTGAGCTTGATGGCACATTTTGGTAACTAACTAAGGTGCACTCAGTCAATTTACCGTTGGAAGAGTCACATGGTTGCAAAGTCTCTTCTAATTCAAAAGTAATAGAAATAAAATTTTCCTTATTTACAGTAAGTTCACTGCCCATAGAAATATTTAAGTCTTTCTGTTCAACTTCCCCTGGGTAGATAATGCTTGCAAAACTGGAAGATGCGTCGACCATATTATTGTCTTCCTCAGCGATAGCAGAAAAGTTTAAACTACGTCTTGATAAAGTTTTTCTATTAATATTTTCATTACCGAGCATTTTTTTTGTATCTGACAATGGTCTATTTTCATACACTATCAAAGGTGATGCTACAAAATCTACTTCATTAAAAATGGAAGATATGTTTGATATGCTCGATGGTGATTTTGTAATATTATTAGCAGCTGATGTTAAATAGTCCGAATCTCCTCCAAAACTTAATGAGCTTTGACTCCGCTGTCTTAGAATTTGGAGTCTCTCTGGACTTGGCAGATATTCACCGGATGAACTCGGAGAGAAGTCTTCATTCCCTTGTTTATCATTTGGATTGTAGTACGTTTTCTTTGTTAATTCTGCAGACCAGAACAAAAGAGTTTTTAATTCGAACCAGTAGTTTCTGAGATTAGCCCTTACATACAAACTTACAAACAAAAATATTACCTCTTTATAATATTATATAATATAGATATAGCCTTCCTCAATAAATGAACTAAGTAACTATCTAACACAAAAATATTTTTTCAACTCAAACCAGTGGTTCCTGAGATTACCACGTTCAACCAACCAAACTATTTTGCTTTATAATATTAATATAGAAATATAGATTAGTTTGGTGAACCTAGCTTCTTATATTTTTTGCTTTTTTATACTTACATTAAATAAAAAAGCAAAAAATATAAGAAGCTAGGTTAAGCTAGAAAAAAATGAGGTAGGTAGGTACCCATAATACGATAGCTTTTTGTTTATTTTAACATAACCATAACATGACATAACAATCACACCTGTATTCCCCGAAGGGTTAGGCAGAGGTGTGTAATACACCCACGTTTCGCCAGTTATGTTTTAAGTCCCATGTAATAGGGGGCGAGCCTATTGTCATCTACCGGGCACAAATCCAGACTCCGTGCTGCTACTGAGAAGTTCCAACTTAATGGAAAAACCCAATAACACTTTGCCCGACCCGGGAATCGAACCCAGGACCTCGAGGTTAGGACCCGCGCTTGCGGCCACTCGACCATCGAGGCAGGAGTTTATTTTTAGTATAATTATTTTAAATACAGGCAAAAATTACTACTTACCTACCTACCAAAAACATAAAATAATATTTAACACTTACCGCGTAAATTATATTCATGTTTCGTTATTTTGTCTTGATCTGTAGTACCATTTTGGGGTGGGTTGTGATCTAAAACATTTAAACGATACGATTTAATGACATTGAATTAATACCTAGATAATAACAAACAGTGATGACAAATTGACATGCATATAGATTAGTTAACGCAAAGAAACTTCATTGTAGGTAATGAGCATTAGGTAGGTTCCAAGGAAGATCAACTGTTTCACTCGAAGTAGGTACCTATTTAAAAATAAGCAAGTTGGTATCTAGGTAGGTAGGTGTGTCGAATTTGCAGCTATCAACATCGGGTCACAGATCGAGTACCTACTTACTTAAATAAGATTCTATGGCCATTCTATCTACCTATCACTAATTAAAAGACAATGATACTGTGTAAAAGGCACAGTCGGTACTCACCATCATTAGTAAGATGTTTGGAATCGTCACTTATTTTAGACACCATACTCATAATAACGTCTAAACGAGGATTCCGTTTATTCATTTTATTATTGCAATTAGGTTTACCACTTTTCACTTTAAAAAAACACTGAATTTACACAAAAATAATAGAAACAACCGCAGCTAAAAAGAAATTACGCTCACGCAATGACGGTTACAAGTGCACTAGAGAAGGTCGAGTAGGTAAACAAACATTGCCACGTGCCGAGCGCCGCACGCAATGAATTATCGTGCTATCACTCTCTAATGCACCTATGCACCTATGACCGAAAAGAATGGCAAGATGTTTCCGTGTTTACTTTTCTCAGTACTTTTTACTAAGGACATGTTAGTCACCGAGCCTAAATGTATTATTACGAGAACAAAATGGTAATAGCGTTAACAATTTATTTTATCTATTTATTTTCCGAGAATCCTATTGTAAAAGTATTTGGCATATATTTTATGAAGACACTTTTTTACCAATACTATGATACATTATTTTTCGGGTAGAAAATTGATGATGAATATTATTGCAATATTTTATAACTTTTTAAATACAGGCAGGACATTCACGAAAAAAATTGTGTAGATGTATTAGGCACCGTAGACCTCAAATATGACATAACACTAAAACTATGGTAATGACGGTTATCATTTTGTTCTCCGGGGGTGGCGAATTCATCTTCGCTAACATCTTATATATTAGGCAAAATATACACTTATACAATAAAAACAGTGATACTCATAATATTAATACTAGAAATAAGGACAAACTACGTGCTCCCTTTCACCGGCTTCATAGGGTTCATAACTAATTTTCTGGGCTTGGTGTAACCTTCTATAACAAGCTTCCTTCTTCTTTGCTAGATTTACATTTTAATGCGTTTAAAGCGAAAGTAAAATCAAATCTTTGTTCGAAGGCATACTATTCTATCAACGACTACTTAAACGATAAGAATTGTTGGTCGCTGTGATTAACTCAAGACAACGTTTATGTTCTTTCACCAGAATTAGCTTAACTACTGACAGGTCATATGAATTACTTCATAACATTGTTTATTTAACTTGACTGCATAAACCATTTATTTTTTTTATTTTTTATTAATTAAATTTTCATTTATCGTTGAATGATGGTTATATGCTATTATTGTATAGAATCAAGTTCTTCCAACATAACAGACAGCTGTGCTGCTGGGGAGTTTGTTGCGCCACTTCTTCTTCCCAGCTAAAGCACTAGGAAGTGGTGAAGGGCGGGCTTTTTGGGGGAACTGTCTTATGTAATTTTGACGTTCAAAAAGTGCTGACTCTCAGCCTAGTTTGAATAAATGACTTTTGATTTTGATTTTGTACACGAAGATTTTTAAAATTATAAACGAGGAGTGTATAAACACACGTTGGGCTCTTATGCTGGACTACACGCTGTTAAGATGTTAGGTTGGGGTGTGGAAAATGGTCAAAAGTCAGTACTTTTGACCATTTTCCACACCAAGGCCAGTGCCTATTGCGAATTCTTGGAACTCTGATTGGGGCGATAAGAGTTTCTTTAAAATAATTCGTGGCATAGAAAATGAAATTTTAGGCGGTGTACCTCTTATACAATGAATTTGAAATAGGTAGGTTCTCATCAGCTGTTAAGAATAATCATTATAGCTATATTTTTGTCCAAATCTATGGTCTTTACTTAGTATAACAATAAAGACACATAATGTAACATTATGAAGTAGAAGATTTTATTGCTAACAGCCATCTTTTCTGTCAAGTCTGTTATTGAAGAGAAACGGCTAATATCCTCCAGGTGGTACAAGGACTAAAATGCGGCAACTTCCTTAAAAGTGGACTGTATTATAAAAAGGGATAACAAAACGGTCAACTACTTTTTTTTTGAACCTGCGAGAAAAGATGGAGTTTATAATGTAGCTAATGTATGCTGTCGCTTGGACGATGACGCAGTACCGAGCAAAGAGCAGCAGTCACCACCACTGATGTAGCCACTGGGTCGTATCATACGTCTCATACCTGGGAGGGACGGAATAAGCAGAGTCGCAGACATACAAACCAAAAGGTGAATAGTCCGACGTTCTTACAACACCATCTGTCCTCTTCCAGCTTAATCTTTGAAGACAAGTCTTTAACGCCGGGGGCATGTCTAGAATATCACGCTGCGCCGGGCGGCCGCGGGGAAGCTGCGGTCGCGGAGGGGGTCCTCGAGCAGCGGGCGCGCACCGGACAGCTCGGCACTGCGTCATCGTCCGAGCGATAGCATACATTACCTACATTATAAACTCCATCTTTTCTCGCCGGTTCTAATGTAGTTGACCGTTTTGTTATCCCTTTTTATAATACAGTCCACTATTAATGTAGTTACCTTGTTTTAGTCCTCGTACTATCTGGAGGATATAAGCCATTTCTCTTCAGTTATTTATCGCAGTTAAATTTTTCATCGAAATTCGTAACCAATTACAAAATTCCAATATCTCGTTTTTGTCATCGACAAATTGGAATTTTATTGTCTAAGCGTTAAAAGGATTAACGAAATTGATGGCTGCTCATGGAGCGTTAATGTCACTCGAGTGCCTTAACAACAGCATTTATTACGAAACTTGAAAAAGTAAGGGTCCAATAAAATGTTGATCAATTTTTTTTTATCCTTCAATTCTTTTATTACATTTTTGTTTAGTTCATTTTTGAAGTAAAACATTCTGGGTTCTTTCCAGTCTCCGAAAATCAGATAAATGTATCTAACGATACTTTTGAGGGTTAGAACATACCATTGTTTAACTTTAAATACATAGTTTATTTTTAAAATTCTATTTTTAAATTTCAAAATCCCTGTCTTTAAAGCCTATTAAATTAATAATGTTCCTAAAATTCTAAAATCGTAGTACTAAAAGCACGTACGTATGTGCAAATATATTACGAGAATACATACTTCTGATTATTTAATTATTTGTTTTTAATTTATTTTTTTGTTGATAATGTCCACGCACTGATGTACCTATAGAAAATAAATAAATAAGAAAATGCGTTTTTTGGCATTCTAGTTCAAAAAACGTTAAAACCATAAAACAGAAAACAGTTATACTATTGCCAAAAGGGCCTTAGCTCAGCATAATGTCAAATAGCAACACGGGATGCATCGCCTGACGCTAATTTTCAGCTGCAACCCACGCCTAATGTTACCTCTACTAAAGCTTGATGCCATAGCAGTCCATCAGAAAAAAAAAAATGCCCCATACCTTCAAAGTAAACGGAAAGAACTTCTCGATAGCCACTAATGACGTGGTATATGATAAGTCTTTAATTCAATAACAAGCTTTATTCAGTTTAAAATTGTTATTTGACAATTGAAAAGAAGTTACCTAGTTGTTTCGCCCCCCGGTTGTCGGAAATTATCACACGAGAACGTGCTAACTCCTACCTTATTTCGAAGGACATAAGAAGGAGCAGAAGTCAAGTGTGCCATCTATCTCCTTGACAAATTGTAAAGAAATCCGTGCAGGCGCCTAAAGGCGTCAAAAGGTCACATATAGACAGAGTTACTTTCGAATTATAATATTAATATTTTGAATATATGTTTTAATGGTGTTCTTGCCGCAGTTTTATAAAACCCACGAAGAGCTGGGGTTGGTTAATATTCCTGGGTAATATCAACGGAATCTGAATTCAGTTTATGTGTAAATTTACTATATTAGTAACTAGCTGTTGCCCGTCTGCAATCCAGGATGAAAACATGACGCATATGAGACTCCCTAGTTGTTTTGATTTGTTAGCCATTTCCTATTATGTTTAGTACCTGGTACTTGTTAACCGGCCTACACTGTCCTCGCATACCTATTTAAACACTGTAATTTTAAAACATTGTAAAAGCCAATTATTGTTAACAGAGTACCGTGAACTTTCTTGCCAGCTCTTCTCCATAGGAAACGACCACTTCTGGTGAGAAATTTATATAGATATAGGTCTAAGCCATGGGAGTTTCTGTGCGACGGCCGCGAAACGGCCAAGGCATAACTTTTTACTCTATTTCTTCTTATGTTAGCTGTGAAATTGTTCTGATATTATATACATATTCGACGGCACGGTTGGCGCAGTGGTTAAGCGATTGGCTGCTGCACTGCGTGTCGTGGGTTCGATTCCCGCACGGAACAAATATTTGTATGACCTACAAGTAGTTGTTCGGGGTCTGGGTGTTTGTGTATGTGAGTTTAAATGTTTGTAAACGCACCCACAATACAGGAGAAATTCCTAGTGTGGGGCAACGTTTTTAAAAAAAAGAGAAGAGAGAAGAGATTATATACAACGAAAAAGAGTTTCTTCTTTCTTGTTTATGTACATGCTAATCTAGCTTTCATAACTAATAGAAATGGGTATACCGGTTATCCGTAAGAAATGCAGATCCCTATAAGAGGGTTGCACGGTGAAAGTTACGTTCCTAGATTTCTTAATTTTTTTGTTGTTTTTGGGCAAATGTTAGCCTGGATATCAAATTTCAGCTTTCTGGGACTTCGAAAAGTGCCCTAGACATTTTGATGGGCGAGTGAGTGAGTTTATCAGTGACGAAATCGACGCACCTCTACTACTAATAAAATTCAAAGCTAGACACATAAAACTCAGTGTATATCTCACGTCAGTTAACTACATTTTATCCAAAAAAATTGCTCTCTCTGGCATAACCCAGGCTAAAGCTATGAATATACGAAGAAACGTTTCGAGAAAAGGTAGGTAGTGCCCCTAGTTTTAGGTTTTGGCAGGGATGCTACCGTGCCCCCAGATCCCAAGACCAAACTTGACATTGTAGTTGAAAAACAACATGTTCTCCCAATTATATTGAAAGATTTACCATGTTATTTTAAGGCCATAGACTTCTTATAGATTTTCTGTCATTTCTAAGTAAAAAATGAATATCTGTATTGTTTTCAAAATTAAACAAAAATAAACTTTCTTAAATAACTTCCAAACTGCTTATTTAAAATTATACAAAACAGCCCTTTCATTTGACATGTCACACACACAGTAGGTACAGTTTTCACCTCCCCTTTGGGGGAGGCCTATGACCAGCAGTGGACGTCTTTCGGCTGAAATGATGATGATGATGATGACACACAGTAGGTACAGTTTGCAAAACTTTTGTTTTTTAATTTTCTATCTTACCCGCACAACTGACCCTCTTTTAAAAAATTCATGAATTCTACACGTCCGTGTTTGGGTCACAGAATTGCATATGTGTAACTTTTAACTTAATCTGTCCACTAGGTTCAGAGCAAATTAGCTATGAGAGATGGACAGCCAGACACACGAGTGATCCTTTATGGGTTGTCATTAGGACGTAAAAAAAGAAAAAATGTTGGTTAATACCTACTATGTTCATTGTGATAACGATCAAGTGTGTAGATTAGAGTTAGTACTTTATGCATTACCTTTTTCTGTTGTCATCTTAGCTATTAAAATTATTTTGGTGGTTTTTAATTTCAAGTAAATTTAGTTTGTGACCATTTTATTACTAAGTGGTAATTATGACGTAGTTGTTGTATGTCATGTTTGATTTGAATTTACAGAGTTTACAAATTGAAGGCTTGAGAGTGTTAAGTAGTTCGGCCATTGCCATGTACAAAATTGATAACGACGAAACTTGAAATGGAAAACTGACATGACACTCTAGTGCTCACGGATATGGGAGTGAGAGTTGTAAAGCAAGTGTTATGCAATAAAGGTTTACAAATTCTTTTAAAAAGGTACATTTTATAAAAAATTGCAATAAGCATGAATAAATCAAAATTGAATGTTGGTACTTTATCTCACAAAGACATTAAAGTACCATTACAGAATGCAATAAATTTACTCTATAAGAGGTTCACCGGCTACAATTTGACTTTCTATCCCGCAATGGTCATGTCCACGCAGTATTTTGAAGTACCCTTTGTCACCCCAGTCCGGATTCCAGGAGTTAGCAATAAGCCAGTACTTTTCGCCATTCTCTACTCCCCAACCCAACATCTTGACAACGTGACCACCCTGATAACCACCGTCCACATGTTGGTATACACCTTCCCTATAAGTAAGAAAATCTCCATAAACTGTGAACTGAGCGCTTACGGGTCCATTCTTAAACAGTTCAGCTTTAATCTGTTCTTCATCTGAATATATTATATACATGTTCTTGCCGCGACGCTTGTCTTTATCATAATCAGTGTTGTAGCTCGGCTCACAGGACTTAACGCATTTCGGGGTATCAACCGTATTGCCACAGGGCGGCAATTTGCCAGGCACATGATGTTCGCAGGCAGCTATCCCGTACGGCTGACAGCCTTGATTCGAGTTATAGTTCCCTCCTGACACTATACCCGTGTTCTTCCAGTACTTCCAAGCCTGCGTGTGGAAACCTCCGTTACAACCGTCACCACAATCCTGACAACAGCTCACAACATCTTGAGCGGAAAAATGGAAATTTTGTGTTCCATTGGAGTATATACAATACCGGTCGGTCATCGCTTCAACAGCGCCGAACGCCCAGCAACTACCGCATGAGGCTTGGTCTCTTATTTCGTTCAGGGAGGGACAGTTCGGCCATTTATCCCTTGCGTCGAAGCTCTCGGGAAGATTTGCAATCAGCTCGGCGTCGTGTTCCACATTTGGTAATTTCGCAAAGTTTTCGTCTTTCAAGGCACCCAACAAATTCTTGATGTATGAAAACGGTGTATGTACCGGGAAGTTTCTGCCGGCTTTCCAAGAGTTTTGCTTAGAATTGATCAAATTAATGAATTCTTCAGACAGCGGGTTCAGTTTTTCGGGACTGATGGCTGCCACAGCGCACAGCACAACAACAACAATAGCACGCAATGCGACCATTACTGCAGAATTATTTAATTATGGTCGTCTCACTGAACGGGGTTGTTGGGAGTGAATGTGTGACAAAGGGACCATTTATATAGTTTGCAGAATTTTAGTATCACAGTCTATAAAAATTCAAAGTTATTTCAAACACGCGTCAACAGAAAAATTACGGCATTGAATAGTTTTAACATTCTTAATTTAATTGGCGAAATATTCATTCCTCACGACGGCGGTTCACGGGGAGTGGATGTTACTGTGCGACGTCGATGGCGAAAAATATCAGGTGTTATGTTGTTGGTATTTTTTTGTAACCCATAAGTGAATATCTAAGTTTCAATGCATGATATTTACTTCTTAGCTTCACTGCACATCTCGTGGTTATGTAACATTATTCTGAACCAAACATGTGATTGTTGCAAGCTGTAATAACTCTCCTTTTAATACTTTGCAAGGTTTCTAAATAAGTTTCGGTGTGTTTATGCACCGGTTGTTATTTTATGTTTGTTAAGTTTCAGAATGCCTAATAAATGTTCGTAAGACATATAGAGGCATGTCTACGAAGGAAACACACAATATGTCTCTATTAAGTATCAAAGTGTGATTTTTCGTATTACTGACCTGTATAAATGACCTGTCACAACTTATATCGACCTTTGTCACAAACTATACTCCGTTTATAATAGCATTAGACAGAAGTTAAAAAAGGTTTACTTTGTAACAAAAGTACATTCAACTTGTTATAGTTACGATTAACGCCAAATTTATTCCAATCTATTTGTATACCAGCTGTCACAACTTATTGTAATCATTTTAACTATTTACCGTATGAATTTAAGTGGCTTTCATTTAGATATATCATTTCATTCCAAATTAAAATTCAAGTGTCAATGATAAAAACCTAAAAGAAGCAGGAGTGAACAACACAACAGAGGAAAGAGATGAACAATACCGAAATGTTCAGTGGCTAAATTAGTTATGAAGACTAAGAAGTTTCACTAACGTATTGTTCTTTGTAAGTTGTTATCCTATCCTACTAAAATTATAAACGCGAAAGTTTATAAGTATGGATGGATGGATGGATGGATGTTTGTTACTCTTTCACGCAAAAACGGGTGAACGGATTTGGATGAAATTTGGCACACAGATAGTTTATAACCTGGATTAACATATAGAATACTTTTTATCCCGGTAGTACCTACGTTCCCGTGGGATAATTTACGAAGCCACGCGGGCAGAGCCGCTGGCAAAAGCTAGTTTAAAATAAAGTATTGTTGAAATATATATTTTATTTCCTTTAATCTTAATTTAATTTAAATCATCAGGTTATCGTTCGTTTCATTGTAAGTTAGAAATGTGTGATGAAGATGTAATAATAAATAAATTAATAAATCATTTTTCTTTCTTTCAAAATCATATAGATGCTAGCCAACTAGCTATTTGTATCTAAAACATGAATAGAGCTGAGACAGTTTTCGGTTGAGAAATGTCCATTGGCGTGGTGTTACAACCACCCTCCGTCTCCCTTACATATTAGCAAATGTATTACGAGAATACTTCGTCATTATTTAATTGCATGATTTTATTTGATTTTTTTGTTGATAACGAACACACGCTGATATACGTATACTTACTACATTTTTACCGTCTATTGGATTTTTTTTATGCCCCATCACTTCAAAGTAAACGGAGAAATCTTCTCTTTAGCCTCTAATGACGTCATATGTAAGCCTTCAATTCGATAAAAAGCTTTATTCAGTTTCCCATTATTATTTGACGATTGAAAATAAGATACCTAGATTACAGGGCGTCTAAAAAGGCTTCTTTGGCAGAATCGTAATGGGATAATATTATGAATCATATTTAAAATCGTAAAATGATCACAAACTGACAATTTATAATTTTATAAGGTTGACTATCATAAGTTCGAAAAATATTTGACCGAATTTCATTTCGCCTAAAACTTTTCAACTATTATTGTTTCGTTTTTTTTTTGCTTCATCGAAGTCACGTCTGCCACTGTATCAGTTGACCTATTATCAATTCGATTTTTTTCGTTACTCCGACGTTTCATTTGGTCGATAAACTTTTTACCGAAGTTAAACTTAGCTGAAATAACATTTGCTCGAAGTATTGTTTCCGAACATTAATTATACCACTGTTTTAATTACTGCCGATTTACAAAAAGTTATTTTGTAAATCGGCGAAATATAGTTCGGTAACATAATACCTTTGACACATGATACTTCGTTAATCTAAAAATATGTCAAATAATGCATATAGCAAGAAAGACGTCGGTCAATAGTTTTCGGTAAAAAAAAAATCGAACAAAAAATATTCGGAAAAGTGATCGGTTCCCGCGTAGAAATCACGCAATTCATCTATTTGACAGTTTTGTATGGAAATTCGTAAAATGGTCACCAAATTATGAGTTGCTTTATTAAAGTAAAATGTCAAATAGCAGAACAATAGGGGAATTCAGGAAGTGAAGGCCACCAGAAGATGTTTTAATGATGTTCTTGCCACAGTTTTACAAAACACACGACGAGCTGCGGGGTATTTCCGTAACTCATAAAAGTAAGAATAGCTTTCAATTGGGCTGTTCAACAACATTAATGGCGTTATTTACATTGCTGAGTGGACGAATTTTTCGAGCATATGAAGCAATGGATTAGCAATATCAAAATTATTCTGATTGTGGTTACGCAATTCTGCCCTGCTAATTGTATCTGCAGTAATCGACACTTATGGGTTTTCACTTTTTTACAGAAATGGCATCCTTATGGGCAAACCTATATGGGAAAAATAAAAATATTTGGGTACTGGGAGTATGTTTTTTTGATAACAAGATTCACAGTACTTGCGTGAAAATGTAACTGTGTACTCGCGTTTTTCTCGAAACCGCTTTTTTGAAAGTACTGCATTTACAATTAGCAGGGCAGAATTACGGTGCCGGGGTTGTCTTAGGGTGTGGATTCGTAGGCTATGAACATGTAACGCACGCGCGCAGTTCGCGAGCGGTTCTCGAGCGGCTCGCGAGCGGCGCATTCGCCAGGTCTGGACACACCCTAATATTCCTATACTTGGACTCTTAATCGTATTCAGTAACTTGACAGTTTAAAGAAAAATGATGTTACCAACGATTTTGCGTAAAGAATGAATGATAAAAATGGTTTAATTTTGTTATAAAACTTCGTTAAAAAATCGTTAGTCACATATTGAATATAAGAATATGTAACAAATTCTACTATTTTTAATAGTTTATATCATGTTTTTAAGACAAGTTAATTTTTTGCATGTAAGTATATTATTTTAAGTTCATTCAATTTCATTCATTCTTACACCATCTCACCTGTCTTCACCTGTCAAGTTACTGAATACGATTATTAGTCCAAGTATAGGTAATGCCAGTACAATCGAAATTCAGTTGATATTTACTCATTACCTATGTTAATAATATCTTTGGTTTAAACCGTTTTTTTATTATTATTACTATTTTATTTATCTTTTACATAAGTAGATTATCTTCTGCTTTATGAATGTGTGAACGTTGTAGAACTTGTAGATACATAAAAGTTCGATTTCTGGTTCATTTCCTATGGTAGATACTCGTTAACAGGCCTACACTGTCCACTCATACAATTTTATAATATTGGAAAAATCAATTATTTTTGTATGAGTAACCGTGGAGTTTCTTGCCGGCCCGTCTCCATAGGGAACGGCAATGAGTACCGTGCACCCATCGTGCACCTAGCTTCTGACTTCTCATAAATATAGGTTTATATGAAGTAAAATATTTTGATTTTGAAATTTAGTAACTACAATTTATCGAATATGGTCGAATGAATTGGTGATGATTCTAATTAAAATCAACAAAGGCACTGATAGCGTTGTCAGTAGGGAATGGTCGGAACATGTATGTCTCTGTTGTAACAATGACTAAAGTAATCAGTCGTTATTAAGTTTGTACTGTATTCCTGTGTGGTTTCGATGATTAGATGCATATGTTTGCTTTTGTGTATTTAGTTTCGATATTTGAAATAGATTTTATTCGTATTTGGGTATAAATTATTTCACCTATGCGAAATTTGCTAATTTTAATATTAGCAAGTAGAAACGAATGAAATGTCAACTATGTCATAGTTTTTCTTTTTAAACTATGAAAACGTAAATCCACCGCGATAATTTTACATCCGTTCGAACCTGGTCTACTTAGACATATTTTGTTTGCAGTTCCATTTCTATCAGACAAATCGGTATACCTACATGACTGCACCTATAGAATAGAATATTTCTTTATTGGAGTAACCAAGACTCAACAAGATTGTTAGTAAAACTTACGACTATGTTAGTAAAAAGACTATAAATTAAACAATACATAAAATAAAACGGTTGGTAACCGCTGCAACATCCCATGAGAGACGGCACAACAGTAACCCACGTCCATGATTCACAGTCCAGGCGACCCCACACCCTGCGCACCAGGGAAGCCGACCTATACGTTTATATCTTAAAAGACTTTTTCAATGTTCTACGAACTAACATCATTATCAGCCTACCACAGTTTCCTACTAGACCTAGGCATCTCCAATTGCATGCGATTCAGATTGATTTTCGGCATTTTTCATTCAACTGCTACCAGCCACCCTGCGAAGATTGTCGTTGGACCCATCCTGAGAGCCTGCCTTTCGTGTGCCGTTTCGGGTCTCAAGAACATTTCTACCTTAATGGCCATCGGCATTATGTCTAGTTATTTAAGTGCAAAAAATATCACGTTACCTCGCGTAACGTTTCGCTGCTTCTGGCGTTTTCGCTGCTTCTACATGGCACCAAACCTTTTATATAATTGGAAAATATCTGGCTTATAGCTTCGCTGATCTAGAACAGATAAAAACCACCTCTGGACTTAGCACAAAGTTACTTAAACTTTACGATTATACTAATAGGTACAGACAACAAAATTTTCCATACCTATAATTTAAATTGATGCAGAATGATTCGCTTTTCAGCATTTCGTGTTACTCCTTACACATAATATCAGTTCTATTTAAAAAAAAGCCCCGACCCAAACAAAAACTAAGCATATATAAATAAATAAATAAATAAAAACTTACAAAAGGCAATGTCAAGTTGGGGGACGGTCAATGAAAATGCCAAACAGAGGAGGCCTAGCCTTTTCATTAGCCGGCCCCCGACTTGACATGGCCGTGATCAAAATATTACCTACAACTTAAAAGGCCAATATTTATTTAGTCATTTCATTTCATTTATTTGCATACCATAATGTGAATTAAGTTGTTACAAATAGGCTTAAAGCTAAGATACAGTTATGGACCCTGTAAGGGCACAGCAACATAAGTATGGATAAATAATTAAAAATAAATAAGATAGGTTAGAACATGAATTATTCTTAATTAAATTAAATGTATTTAGATTAAATGTATTTTTTACTTTCTAGAGTTTTTGTTTGGGTCGGGGGTTTTTAAATTTTAAATTTAACTTTTATTTCCTGCTTTTTAAACTTAATGCCTCGCTTACATTTGCGAAGCGTTGCGTATGTTTCCCACAGTCAAGTTTGTTACTATTTTATGCTCATTCCTCGTCCTGATCACCATTTATCCATAACCTATTCATTGGGACCTATTCAATGAGCCCAAACACGATACTTCCGCTGTTTGTTGGTGAGTTACTTGGGTATCCTGGAAATTCCAGGTGTTGCTCCAGCATCAAGGTTAGTTTGTTTATTTAATATCATTGAAGTAATAGAGTACCAAATTTCGACTTGATCAGATCCGTGGAAGATGCTCAAATCCCTTCATCAACCAGAAAAGAGCTGATATTCTTCAAACGGCTGAACCGATTTTGATGAAACATGTCTGTCACAACAAAAAACAAAATCAAAATCGGGCACCCCGTCGTTTTTGCGTCGGGGGTTAGTTAATATTTTGCTTAATAATACATTTTCTGTTAGCCCGTATCATCCCACTGCTGGGCAAAGGCTTCTCCCCATGACTCTTAACTCTTTCGATCCAGGGTTAAAGTGGACCACTGGTCGTGTGATTTCTCCAGGTCGTCCTTCTACGGGGTCAGCCGCACCGCCTCCTGGCGGTGTTAGGGCCCCACATAGTGGTGATTTTGGCCCACAGCTCATTGGGTATACTTCAGCCGAAAGACGTCCACTGCTGGACATAGGCATCTAATCGGTTTTCCCATAATCGCCATGCTTGGCAAGCGGGTTGGCGATCGTAGTATGGTGGTAAAATGCACAGAGAACGCTGCTGCCCATTCTCTGGTAAGTCCCTTTCATCTACGACACTTACGGCAAGAAATGGGATGGTGCTGTTCTTTTACGTCCGGCATGACACCGAACCGACATTGGGCATACTTAATTACGTTTTTTTTAACCTGAAGTATTAATCGCCCTTTGTTATTGCCTCGTATTCTTAGTTTTGGGTACATTTTATAGAATGGTGTTAAAGCTGTAATGTTACAGCGGTCTCTAAGTCGTCATCCCTGAATTCCTGCGTTCAGTCGAATATAGTACATTTATAGGCTACGAACGTTACTTTTACGATCAGCGGCGTTTAGTGACGACACGAATGACGAAATACTTCTGTGTTTCAGCTGTATAGTTTGAATAAATAACATAAAATGTCTTTGTGGCTCTTTATGCCGAGAATACTTTTTATGGCTATGCAAAAATACTGCAAAATGTGAGCTGTATTCAAAAATTAAGTCGCCGCCGCCGCGTCGGCTTTTTGTTCTAGTAGACATTATTGTCAAATGCAAGTGTGATCTTTATGAAAAATAAAAAACGAATAATAGACTCGTTGGTTTGTATGCTGTATTCGGTAGGTACCTATCTACCTAAACTTAGACCTAATGCTTGTAAGGCGTAATTTCACTGCTAAGGAAAGATCCTCCTCAACTACAAACAAGTTATTAAAAAGCATTTTTCTTAGGTTTACCGTTTTCGAGAATTTCTAATACTCCATAATTTTAATAATTATTTCCTTTATTGTATCTTATACAGACCATTATGCAATAGTGATGGTCAGCGTCGCAGATGGCAAATTATTTACGGAACCACTTCGCTATATCTCGGAGACATCCACGCACATCTGTACGTTGTCTAAACGTTTTGTCCTCGCTAATGTGCCCGTATTTAACCCTAAAATGTGTCCTTCATATAAGCGTAAAGATGACTTGATAGTTGAGAACTCTTGGTTTTACGTATGTAATGTTGTTTCGGATAAGGCGGGAGGAAACGCCCGGGTGTTTCTACTGCGAAGATCGCCCTGAGGATACGGTGGACCATACTGTCGCCCCTGGCACATAGGCAACTAAGGGAACACGGGTGGGGTTTAGTCAGTAAAAGTCTGACACGCCCTCCTGCTCCACCCAGAGCGGGAGAAGTTATTTGATGATTTGCCTATAGGTTCTTAGAAGTTATAATGTTAAAAACTCGGAGATTTTTAGAATAACAACTATTCTAACATTTGACAAACTGCTGCATTAAAAATACACAACTTTTCAACTTTATTATGTAACTTTTTAAATGAAACGGTCTGTTACAAATTGTATTTAAAGCTGTTCCTTTTGTTTCTTACAAGACAATTCTCCAACAAAATTAGCGCTTTTAGCTAGTGGAATTTTAGAAAAGTTATTGGTCGCTAAGCAGAAGATGTTCCTAAAATCCATGAACTTCATCTATAAACTAAAACGAGTGATAAATCAGTGTTAGTATCATACCTGAGTTAAACAGAATATAACTGCGTAAAATAGTAGGTACCGCCCGTCACCTTTACATGGCAAACAAACTTCTAATCTACGCGTGTTTGTGTTTGTTCGTACAACAGCTCACTCCGATTGACTTTGGAGTTCTAAGACAATGTCGTTGATTGCTATGTTTTCATTAGGTGCTCGTTTTATTGACTTGTTGTTGAAATGTTGTCTCAACGGCGATAGTTTCTCTAGAAGACGTTGCCTAAAGCAGCATCCTCTAGACAACACGTAAATATGACAACAAAACAAGAGCGCCCTGTTGTATTTTAAAACTACGCCGCTGAGCCTTGCGTTGAAAATCCAAAAGCACGCTTTTATTTCGGTACTAGCTGGTACCCGCGGCTTCGCGCGCCTTGATGATCGGAAATCCTGCGGAAATGATCCCATGGGAAAATACTAACGGGATAAAAGTATCCTATGTGTTAATCCAGGTCATAATATATCTTTGTGCCAAATTTCATCCAAATCTGTTCAGCTGTTTTTGCGTGATTGAGTAACAAACATCCAAACATGTAAAATGTAAACATCTCAACATACAAGCGTTCACATTTACAATATTAGTTGGACTAGGATAACAGTTTTGAAGATTTAAGGCTCGTGACGACTAGCGCGACGCGACGGTCGCGTCGCGACACTCGTAGAACAATTTCTATGAAAAGTTAATGGAAATTGTTCTACAAGTGTCGCGTCGCGCCTGTTTGAAGAAGCCTTAGGCTGTATTTGCGAAGAGGTTGCGCTTTCAAATGCGCAATTTTATGTAAAACCGATTTGTGCTGAAAACAGCTGACTCTGAAATACAGCTAGAATAAACGTAAAACTTAAATAAAGTCTGAAATGAAAACTCTCCAACAAAAAAAGGTGTACTTAAAAGAAAACAATTTCGTTATATCGTTTGATAACAGCGCGAGTTTATAAAGGGACAAAGCCAACTCAGAACTGAAGCAATTTGGTGTCGGCGTGAATTCCGCCCTGAGGGAATCGCGTCTAACACTCAGATGGTAAGCGGAGTGTACTCTCCTGGTTCCCTGTAATTATTATTAGAATAGGAACACTGTCCTCCCTTGCAGTACACTGGAAGATTTATGATGACAATTGTTGTAATTGTGCGTTACACTTATTGTTTCGTGATTGGAATTGTGTTAGGCGTTTGACTTTGATCGCGTTGAGAGAAAGAGTGTTGAAAACGAAATTTTATTATGTTGTGTATGATATAGTGGCGATTAGGTTCTCGCATTCATTGAGACCACGTATATTCTACATTACGGTTTTTTACAAACACACAAACGGTGCGGGTTGTTCGAAAGAGATACCGCGGCCCCTGGCACACAGGCAACTGAGGGAACACGGGTGGGTTTTAGTCAGTAAAAGTCTGACACGCCCTACCGCTCCACCCAGAGCGGGAGAAGTTATTTGATGATTTCCCACACAAAAAAAAAAAACTGTATGGTAATAATACCATACAGTTTGTGTTGAATTGTTGATACCATCGCCTCACGCGTGTCGGTTAATTTCAGGCCAATTTTTATGCTATTTATTTTCTTTGACGAATTCAATTCACATTCTAGTAAAACTGTTAATTCCTTAAGAACTATACTGGTTCCAGTTTACGAGGTGAACGATGAAAAGGGTTTTCTTTTTTAAGGAACATTTTAATGGATTTAGAAACCGAAACATATCAATTCATTTGAGAAATCTCTCTAGTATTCAAATCCCAGACACATTTGTTTTATATTATAATATTATTCACAAGAGCGAGAAATATCTTGGAGATATGTGCTAGCAGCACTAGCCAAGATTTACTCGTAATATAATGGGCACCGCTAAGAATATGGAATGCATTTCATTCGGGGAATATATTTTGGTTAGCGAACGAATTCAAACTTCCCGTCTTCGTTTCTATTGTTAAGGGAATTCAAGAAAATACGAAGTATGGCCGTCCATCTCATGTTATTCCAATGAACCTAACTTATAACACAATGCAATAAAATTGATGAAGGCGACGTTGCTTTTGAAAATATACGACGTTCCATGTAAAGGAATGGTTGCATACTAAATTGCGATATCGAGAGTCGAACGCTTTTCAGAGTTCGTGATTTTTGATCGAGTTTGGTCTGTTTTACTTTATAATATTTTTGTTTTCGAACACTGATTATAAAAAGATTTTTATGATCACCAATATGAATAGTAGATGGCTTGTTTTGAATAACGGTGTACTAAAAACTAAATGTTTTCATTTATTTCTTTGCATTTAAAGCTATTTGTACACGGCACGGCATACAAACCACGCCGTAGAAAAACGAGTCCGTGTACAAGCTTCGAAGTGATCCATACAACACTGTGAACCTGGCCTATACACGGCAAGAAAAACGACTGTGTGCAAAGGGCCTTTGGTGCCTTAGTCCTAGTCTGGAGAGCTAACTATACACGCCTAATTATGCCTAATTGGAGATTTTTGTATGCTAATGTATTTTCTTAACTTTATTTACTTGCTTTGTTTTCATAATCATTAGCCGTATTCAAAACAAGAACATTTTTAAGCAACTAATAAAAAAATAAGATAGGTCACTAAGACCTATCTTATTTTTTTTGACTTTTCTATAGTCAGGGTAATTAATTTTTAAGCGAACTAACATCCCACTTCAATCAGCTGTGTTATAGCCATTTTTTACAAATGACAAAGAAGACAGTATCTTCTATACATACCAAAAGTGAGTGCAGGCAGGCGAAGGAAGCACTTCCTGCGTTCGATGCTCGCGTCACGAAACAGGTTCTTCGTTTAACTAAACGACAGTCGCGTACAGTTACAGCAGCCGTAACTGGCCACGGGTCATTTAACAAACATCTCTTTGTCATAGGAGTAACAGACAGTCCGCTGTGCAGAGCCTGCATGGAGGACGACGAGACAGCGGCTCATGTGCTGTTGAACTGCCCGGTGGTTGCTAATTACAGGGCAAAATACTTCGGTAACCCAGGTACCCTACGTGAGATTGTCAGCAACACCAAGGCGTTGCTGGCTTACTCGAGGCCAGCTCCTCGAGAAAGGCCAGCAACGCCTTGGTTGATCGAATAACTCATTCTCCCACCCGTACGCAAAATACGCGCCTTTACGTGGAGTTGCGGAAAAGAGCTCGTTTTATCTATTACCTATTATTACCTATATACCAAAAATAAAATTTTAATAGGAACGGAATCAAAACTGTGCGTTGATCATTTTTTGGATTTTTAGAAAATTGTGGCTGATATTTTTTTTTAGTATATTGTGTATCGTACGACTTCGACACGAACGAAGTCGCTTTTATACGGAAAATTTAAGTAAGTACTTAGTTTGCTAATCAATTCATTTTCTGGACTTTACTTTTATCTTATTTCTTTTCGCCCTCTTATGTTTTTAAAAATGGAATAGACAAAGATTAACTTTTTTATGACGAACTGCTGATTCAGTATTCATGTCATAATTATTGGCTTTGTTTAAACAAAGCCAATAATTATGCTTACGTTTGAAACCGTAACACGTCGAGGTACATAAGTAATGTTATTTCATTAATAGGATTCTGACATAAGGCTTCTATTTGCACTAATACATATTATGTAGTAGACTTTTCCGTGTTTATGGTCTAGAGCTATTTCTGGTTGAAGAATTTGATAGAATGAGAAAGTTTTAATTTGAAATTTATATTGTATTTATATTGTTCGTAGTTTGTTAATTATGTATACACTCCTGGCTTAGATTTACAAGGCAGATGTGTATGTGTCCTTGATTAAGTACATACATACCTATTTAAATATTATAGAACAAGTACCTACTGCCTTGAGATTTGAACCTATTCAGTCGGCAAACTTTATCTCGTTCGCTGAAATCCCATTCTAGTTTCAGGAGTAGGCACAAAACGATGGAAAAAAAATCCTGAACTCCTTGTAAGTTTTACCTCCCTGTACCATAGGTAAAAATTGAGAATTATCATCATCATATTAAGTATGTAATTATATTAAAAAAAAACAAGAAAACACAGAAACATTTATCTTTCGTAATTCGAAAAAGAAAAACAAAAGACGAAAATATCCAAACAATAGCCGCCAATTGTCACCAGAAAATCTGAAAAATGTTAAAGTCGTTTTGCAAAGAATTTGTAACAATTGTCATTTGTTTCGCCTCGTTTGTTAACTTCACAGGTGATTACGGAAGTTTTGATTTTTGTTTCGTTCTTTAATGGATCCGACCCAATTCGAGTTGTTAAAAATTATAATTATTTGTGTTAAAAAATATGCCTTTTATTCCCATTTCCTGGAATTTTCTAGAGCCCAGGGAAATGTTTTTGTTAAGAGGTCAGGTGTCTCTTGGGCTTGTCTGTTATTTTGTTACTGTGATGATTTTATAAAAATACAAATATTTTAAATAGATATCATCATGATACCTTTTACAAGTCTCGGTTAAAAAGAAATAAATAACGGCGAGCGTTTAATTCTAGCTGTAGGTAAAGAACAGCCGCTTAAAATTCAGTGCCTGTACAACAAACAGTTCTTCTCAATTCAACAGCATCCGAATGCTCACATCACTATTAGCATGTTACCCGCGAATGCATTTAAATCTTGTTTAATGAGCACAATTCGAGCATTCATTTATATTTAGCTAACAGAACATTATGTGGTTGGGAACACTGAAGTCCATTCGCGGTGGCAAATGACCCATATTCAGTAGCGCAGTTTAAAACGCTCTGCTTTTATTTATGATGTTTAACAGTGTGTTTGTACAGACGTATGCTCAGTTCCTGCACACCGCTCCGCTTAATAAATGCCTTGTTTGCTCATTTACAACGATTTGTTGCGTTTATATTCCGGTAAATGGCTAAGGACTGTCTGGGAATTCGAAGCTTTTTATCGCGCTAATTCTCACGATTAAATAGTTGCTTATAATTTTATTTTAATTGTGAACCTTCCGACATTTTCCTACCTTTAATGTCCTTTAGATATAGCGGTAGCAATATGAAAGGCAGAAAATGTTGTTGTGGGAGTTTATTGCAAGTTGGAATTGTACTGTAATTGGACACCATTCCCGACAATAGCCGACATAACGAACTAAGGATGTCAAATAAACGCACTTCTTTGTCGCGTCGTGTATTTTCCCTCATAAGGCGACGCAGCGTTTTATCTGGTGTTTGACATCGATCTGCGGTGTCGTCTAACATCCACGCTGACTGTACAAAACTAACAATTGCATAAAAGAAGGGGAACTTCGCCCCCAGCTCTTTGTTCGCGGGAAGATTGGCTGATGCACCGCTCTCGCCTTATTATCAACAAAAGAATTTACGAATTTCCTTCCTCGTATATTTGTTAAGGAACTAATGGAGGAAACCCTTCTACAAAAATTTCACGTGAATAAGAATAAAACTTTGTAAAAGTGACGGTTGCCATGGCAACACCCCTGTGAGAGAATTCTAGTTACATAATTAGATTAGCTCCGAAAGGATTATAAGAATTAAAATTAACGGATAATGCCTTGTTGAGCAAGTTTTTTGAGTTGAGATTAAAAAGGGTGGAACAAAAGTATGTTCTCATTTTGCTAGTCGTAAATATTGTGTTCTTTAAATAGGGGTTTACCAGAGTGGCGTTTGGGCTTTTCAAGGTAAGTAGAACATATTTGTGATGCAAAGATACTAAATGAACAGCAGTAATTCCAACACATGTTTTCTGCGTTTCTGTGAACAGTTAGGTAAATTAATTGGTCAAATAATGGCTGTCGTGATTAGAATATATGGACAATTTAGGTTGCAAATAAACTCGGTTAACTCAGTACTCAGTTTTGAGTTTGCGCTTTACCTACTTAAGAGTTTCAACCGAAAGGTTCGTTTCAGATTGAATTGCGACTCCCCTCGTAGCTGTGTTACTGCATGCAAATCTTCACAGTTCCTAGTAAATATGAAGACGAAGTAATAAAACGAGTATTTCTTTTATTATTTACAAACTTTCCCTACCTTACGTATTTACGAGTTCAAAACAATTTCGGTGCTTCGTTACATACATTGTTTCAAATCACTTTTCTTCCTTGTATACCTACTTATTTCTTTATGTTTTTCTTGGATACTTGTAGTGCATATATCTTGGTAATTGATAACTTTATTCACGCATAATATGCCTTTCAAATCAACATTCCAGGTATACCACTATCCAACTTATCCTATTATTATTATAGGTAAATGTCAAAGTTTATATGTTTGGATGTTTGTTACTCAATCACGCAACAACGGCTGAATGCATTTGGATGAAATTTGGCACATATATCGATTTTATCACATAGGCTACTTTTTATCCCGGAAGTACGTTCCTGTGGGATTATTTTCGACGTCCAAGCATGCGAAGCCGTTGGCATTAGATGTTTGGATGTTTGTCATTGAACTTTTTCTGAAGGGATTTGGGTGAAATTTAGCTAACGTATAATTTGTAACGTGGGTTAACACATAAGTAGTATACTTTTTTTTCGATATATTTGTTCGTTTTATTTGGTTATTTTCAGATCGATCTCTACGTGGCGAAGCTAGTATATTATACCTCAGTTTTTAGTAAATAGGCAAATTCGTAATTGACTTACGTTTACTGTGATAATTTGATCTTGCATCAGTTTATTATACACAAAACATAACATAACATCACGCCTGTATTCCCCGACGGGTTAGGCAGAGGGGTAATAGGGGGCGAGCCTATCGACAGACACAAATCTAGACTCTGGGCTGGTACTGGGAAATTAGCATTATTATTTATTAGTTATTTTTGTTTTACTTTATGACTGATTTCTTACGTAAATATCGGCAAACCATGTTGTGTAGATAGCAACTTACCTATCTATATTTTGTTACCAATAGGTACTTATCTACGCCTAATTATTATTTGCAAATAGATAATTTGACTTTTTGCCAAATCATTACTTTTCTTACCTTTAAAAGTCCAACGAAAGAGCTACCGTGTCAATATACCATTTAATAGTTAATTCATTATCTTATTATCAAAACAATACTATAAATATTCCGGTATTTCTTCTTTTAAATCTCTTTACACAGTTAAAGCGAGTCTAAGCGTGTAGAAGCTCACAATAGTAAACAACTATTGACACGGCCATTCTCGGTGCGTTGCCTCCGGCGAGCATTTTGTGGGAATGGCAATCTATAGGTACATGCATACGTATGGTCCGCTCCAAAAGTACCTGAAGAAAATGTAAACAAATGGAGCGGAAAACCATACCTGTGGATGCCAACTGTAAATATTATTATAATGATATAAAAAGGAAAAGAATCATAGGGCTGGCATCATTGCCACGTTGTATGGCAATCCTGATTCTTTGGCCAAAAAATAGGCCAACCCTCTGGCCACGTGAAGAGCCGACCAACCGCTGCGCAATGTTTCGGAAAACTAAGTGGCCGCTCGGACCCCAATGCGCTAAAGTTTCAAGTCCAAACGGCTTGAACATATACCCCCTTATTTATAAACGTTGTTTAAAGTTAAATAATGATTAGCGACTGTTTAACCATACATTTATGACGGCTAATCATCTCTTAACTTTAAGCAGCGTTTATAAATAAGAGGGCTAAGTTCCAATAATATGGAATATTTACGCCGTTTGAGATTTTCCGCACTGCAGCAGCAGCCGCACCAGTGCTTTTATTAATCTCCATAAAAATGTTTCAAGATTTAGGTTAATTTAAGACTTCAATTTCATGCTCCCGCAGACAGGCGCGATACGACTTAAATTAAACAAATTCTATGAAAACTTCATGGATTGATCTACTAGAGTCGCTTCGCGTCGGTCAGCGGGAACCTTTAATCATGCTTTTCAAACTATAATTGTTGTGAAAAGTGATAAGATTAAAGTTGAAATTGTCTAAATACAGATTAATATGGCCCTTTAGTGAGTGATTGCGTAATAATTTAACCTGAACATGGGATTGTTTACACTTTCGTCAGATATTTTTGAACAGACTTAATGTACAATGTATATGCGATATCTTACCCATTTGCGATACACACATAATGCATTTATATCGTGAATTTAGCATGCTGTTAGATACTAAACTGTATCTAGCAAATGTGCTTGCTATTTAGAAAAACGTGGTTTGAAGTTTCAATGAGAGCATATTTTGCAGTAGATAGTAGTTATACCTACTAGTTTCGAAGAAAACATCTTGTTATCGGGTTAAATGTCTGATTATATTAGCTTAGTGTAGACTATTTTATTTCAGCGTCGTGTTAAGAGATAATTTATTCATGAAGAAGTCGGTAAAAAAAGATTATTAAAAAAAAACAACCGAGTTCCAAAAATCTTCATCCGTAACTCAAAATCATTTCAGCCGTATTTTGGCTGAAATGATGATTTTTTTTTGTTTTTCGTCCACTCCTGGACAAAGGCATCTCCCAAGGGAGTTTGCCATAATAGCCATGCTTGGCAGGCGGGTCGGAGATCGCAGTATGGTGGTAAAATGCATAAAGAACGCTGCTACCCATTCCCTTAGTCGCCTTTTACGACATCCACGGGAAGAAATGGTTTGGCGCTATTCTTTACGTCCGGTACCAAACGGAATAATAGCAAGGGAGCAAACGAACGTCATTATTTCACAAATCCCTCGCAGTGCGCACTTAAACGTCTATGAATTTAAGAAAATCCCCTCAAAATCGTTGCAGTGATTTGCGAGATCAGGACACAAAGACATGCACACCGGGGCGCTTATCTTATTATGTAGTAATGATGTGTGCTTAAGGTGAAGTTTGAAGCCCAGCTGTGGGTAGATATGGCTTGATTGATGATAGGACTCGAATTTTGAATCGAGTTGGGCAAAAGTTGATCCTTGCATTTACGGAAATCATTTTGAGTGAAGATCTTTACGTCTATACATCGAAAATATTATTTGGTGCATATTATAAGGTGGCAGGCACATTGACACGAAAACGGAAATCATGAATTTATTGTATGATTCTAGAGGACCTAGCGTAGAAATTTTTCGCCGGTTATCAAAACAATAAATAAGCTGTTTCATGGAAAAATATATGGATCAGCATTTTTTTTCTTCTCTGGGGTGTCCAGCATTATGTACTGAATCCACCGTAACACATTGCGCGTCGATGCCCCTGCCACCCATATATACGATACATATGTAGAATAGATTGTGCGGTGATTGGTGTTTTTTTTACTTTTCATTTTGTTTCAATCTTCCCAAAGAGATTTTATATAGGTTCTTTGGCGGTTTTTCTAGTGCCTTTATTTCCACCTGCAGGCGCATCGCCAGCGCGGCGCGCGGAAATAACAAAACCAGCGTGCCATTTACCATAAATACTTGTTAACGTTTTCGTTGTATAGTGAAAATTATTATAAAAAATGTCGATTTCACGTAGGGAAGAAGAGCAATTAACGATGCAAGTCTTTCTCTCTTTTTTCTTGCAGGTCTGTTGAAAAACGTCGAATGAAACGTGGGTGCATTGATCATTACACACTCGGCTTCCATTATCGCGCTCGAGTGTAATGACCAACATAGCACACTTGTATCATAATGTACTATTGATTTTGATTTTGATTTTGTGACCTACAGTGTAGGTCACAAAACCTACCCATTTGTTTTTATAAAAATTAACATTTTATGTTGACACTTAACATGGTCTTATTTCTCTCCAATACGTAAACCTTTTCCGTCACAAAGGCACGACAAATATTTAACAATAAAGTCTCCTATTTTATCTGAGCAGTGCAGCTCAAACAACCGGATCCTTTCGCAGTAGCTGTGGCGTGGCAATCAAGGTCTAACAATGAGTCAGCGCGGCCACGTGATGCTAAGGACTTAACGTAGGTACCCGACAGTAAATGTTAAACTGGATGGGTTTTAGTTACAGACTGTTTTATTGCATTGCCTACACTAATTGTAGATGGGAGAGGTAGGTACTTCCTGTTTTTGGGTGCACTTCTAGAGTGGCCTATAGAGCTGTGAGTCATACTGGAACTTATATTTTTTTACGTTACGTTATCAATAAGATTAGTAGTTTCGTTTATTCATAGGTATTTATAGGTCGTTCATACAATGTAATTCAATAACATTAGTCTAACAAAATCACATTCATGATACCTACACAAAATAAACAAGTTAAAGTTTTGTTTTGTATGTAGGTAGCATTAAGGTAAGTAAAGGACTCGCAAGTATTTATTATCTGTAGTATTGCTTTATACATAAATTGATGTATGTTTTGGTAAACTACAAATGATACGATTGACTGATTGATGAACCACTAACTTTTTCCTGTGTTCAAATATAATTAACGGAAATATAATTCAATAGTAACTCGGAACTACTTTTACAAACCAATAGCTTGAACTCAGACGATATCAACGCTTCTCTTTTATTAATTTCGATTCCCAGAAGCAAGCCGACGAACGAAGTGCGTTGAAATGTAAAGTTTATTTTTCTGTTAAATGTATTATTACATTCCTAAGCGGGCTGTCTGTAGATAAATAAAAATCTTTAACTGATTTTTTCTAGATTTATGTACTACGCTAACAGCTTGAACGGAAAAGTGCTTGTGGAATGATTATTAAATTTTTGAACGCAATCATTACTCGATTCAGAGATCTACCCTTTTACTCCCAATATGAAGAAGAACTTATCGCAAGTAAAATGGTTTATTGGGCTTAAAACTTTCGCTTGGTTTGTCATGTCAAATGTTAAATGTCTCATCAGGCGTTTCACCAACGTTCACGTGGTGCTAGCGTAGTGGCTAGGCGCTGTGTAGCTCCGCATTGCGTTGCGTGCTGCGTTGCTACGCAGCGCTACGTAGAGATACGCATATCTACGTGGAGCTACGCAGTGCTACTTGGAGCTACGCAGTGCTACGTGAAGATACGGAGTGCTACGTAAAGTTGCGTTGACTACGCAGCGTCTACGAGTCACGTAGTTTACGCAGCAATACGCGGTGTGCCGCGGAGCACTGCAGTGCCAAGATACTTTAACAAATATTTTAAGTTTAACGCAATATTTTTGAAGAAACTAATCCGAACCTGCTACTTCTTCGTATTTTGTATAGTAGCTTGTGCACCTATCTACTCACGAAACATTAGTATGGGTAGTCTTAAATTAGTTACTTTAAAATACATTTGCATTTGGAGAACTCCCCAGCAGCGCAGTAAATTCATCTATTATCTACAATATTGTATATAAAAGTCATCTGTCAATTTGTAATTGAGTAAAACACCGAGACACAATAGCTAAAGGAAGGCGAAACCCAAATTACAAAGTTTTCACCTTCTTCAAACCCTTTTAAACTTTGATAGATTCAGAAGCTTCTGAAAAAGTCGCGAGTCGATACAAATTAGATGGCCGTGATTTTGGTCCTAAGGGCCGCATTAAAAAGTTTTGCTTGAAGACGAATTATAACTTTTTGGAATTTGTTTAATATTTTATTGAGTTACATAGAATTGGGACACGATCAAACCACTGGACGCCTACGAGTCCATTAAGGTGTAGAGGGTATTTACTATTAATGAAATTACTTTAAATAACTTTATATCTTTTTGAATTTGATAATATTTCGTAAGTTTGTCTAGATATTAGTATTTAATTATTTATTACATTTGGGAAAACAAAAAGTACCTAGTATATTAAGCATAAACAGTGTTTTCTTAAAATTAAACTTAACAAATATACTATCGACAATATTTTCCACAGATTACTATATTAGATATATAATAAAAACAATCGATTAGCAAAAGTTAACTGTAGGAGGGCTAACTTAATGAAAAACAAGTCAAAAGACACAATATTCTTAAGATGTAACAAACAAAAAAGATTCGAACAAAAAAATAAAACAATGAAAAATCCGTGCGTGATACAGGTCCCTAATCTATTAATAATTATACCTAAATTGTGTGTGCAAGACCTAAGGAACCTACTGCCAATCCTTTAAAATTTGAATTATGGCATTTTAAAATTTATATTTGCTTTGAAATATTATGTCTATTGCGCCAATAGTATATAGAAAATAATAAAATATGGCTTTACACACTTATGATACTTGTGGTATGCCTTCTCCTTCGTGATTCATTAGTATTTGGTTGTGTTTTCATCTAATTTTAAAGATAATCACACCTCATATTACCCTTTTTAATCCTAAAACTATCCTCTATAGACTATACCATAACAAAGACTATACTATAACAAAATGCCCAATATATTTATCAAATAGCAGCTCCCTATTACTCGTATTTCCTCCATGCACCCCTGTATACGGTGCCGAAGCTTCGGACATAACATAGATATAATTCGCTCCCGATAATTGGACATCAATTTGCACCCGGCTTATCCTGATAATTTTGTTGCGAAACGGAAAACATTTTGTTTGGAAACAAATATATATAAATGTTTTGCTTCTACTTACGATACCTAGTTATTTACTGTATGGGTGGGTACCAACCACAAATGGTTGTGGTGTTATTGGAACCTAGTTTTAGTCACGTTTCACATAGCAAATTGTTGCATGAATAAGTTACACCGGTAACTGGAAAATGTGGCTCACTCACTTATTGATATTTTCTTAAGTTAATTCTCTTATCTAGAAAAAAGATTAACTAGCAAGATTGGATACAGATCGCGGCACGTAAGTTGAACCAAAATGGTGGATTTTGTTTTAACTTACGTGCCGCGATCTTTAATCTATGTCCAAACTCCAGTTCATGTTACATCGGTGACTATGCAAAAAGATAACCTCATTCTTTTTCTGTGCGACGCAAGGAGTGCACGCGCTAACCTTCTGTTATATGTTCTGATTTTGGTTCAACTCACGTGCCGCGATCTATAGTAGAATTGACTGTCAAGACCCGAAAGAACTTAAGTGTCGCCAAAAAACCTAAATCTTCCAAGTTTTGCAACAGATGGGGCCCGCAAGGGCCGATGCCCGCCCCTGGCACACAGGCAAATGAGGGAACACGGGTGGGTTTTAGTCAGTAAAAGTCTGACACGCCCTCCCGCTCCACCCAGAGCGGGAGAAGTTATTTGATGATTTCCCACCCAAAAAAAAAAAATGTTCTGATTTTGGTTCAACTCACGTGCCGCGATCTATAGTAGAATTGACTGTCAAGATCCGAAAGAACTTAAGTGTCGCCAAAAAACCTAAATCTTCCAAGTTTTCTCAACGAAATCGCTCTCGTCAAAACAAACAAACAATTTGCAATAGTTATCCGGCTGACATATTCGGATATGTCTGGAGTCAATATTATCCGCACGGGATCTGTATCCGCGAGAGCGTGAGTAGGTTTCCCGCTTGCGGTCTCGATTTCCTGTGAAAACGGAAATTTCCGAACGTCCGCTCAGAAACAACAAATTCCAAGTTATTTTCTATTGACTGTTTTATTTACTTACAGTTTTAATACAGGAAGAGTATTTCTTTCAGTTATTTTAAATGCTTGTAGACGTGTTGTTACCATTTCATTTATAGTTCTATTTGGATAATTTCTTTTAAAAACTACGGTAAATTTGGTTATGATTATTTATCGACTAATGTGTTGGACTTTAGATGGTCATTTAATCGTCATCATATCAGGCCGGAATCACCCAATGCTAGGTATAGGCTGGTCGTTCCGTTTATTGTGCCATACTTCTCGGTACCGAGCGTCCCTCATCTAGTAGGGTTCCTGCGTAACACACTAACGGTAACAATGGCTTTCATTTTGACAGTCCAACAACATTCATTGCATTATTTACGTTGTTGAACAGACAAAGTTTTCGAACATATGAAGCAATGGATTAGCAATATCTTTCAAAATTATTCAGATTGTGATTGATAGTGTGTTATGCAATTGGGCGCAGGTGTTTTCCGCCACTCCTTCGACGATATCTTCAACCCAATCTATCACAGAATTAATTTATCTGTCATTGCTTCATTTTAAATTCTTTTTATCTACTGTGCTATGGTAATTTATATTCTAGGTGCATTGTCTTCACATATAATTATTTAATTATTGTATACAAATTATTGTGAAACATTTTGAAATAGAGTTGCTTGAGTTTATTGGTCATACTTCTCCATACACAACTCTTTCTTGGAGGCGCGACTAGAATAAATTCTAATTTAATGTAAATATTGATGTTCAAAAGAGCTTTTCACGTGCCTATTTGAAATAAATGCTTTGATTTTGATCAACGCACGTTGGACGGCATTTGTTTCTTTTTTTTTTTTTTTTTATTATTTATTTAAGTCCAGGACAATCCGGGCAATACCGGAACATTACGTAACGTGCTTGCATTATCAGACACTTAAAGCTTTTGAGAAAGAAGATCCAATACCCATTCAACCTCGATGTCGAAACCTACAAACTTGGTTATTGTTAATTACACAATGATTCGCTCCGTGTGGTGCCGGACGTAAAGAATAGCACCATCCCGTCTCTTCCCATAGGTGTCGTAGGAGGCGACTAAGGGACTTACTAGAGAATGGGCAGCAGCGTTCTGCATGCATTTTACCACCATACTGCGATCGCCAACCCGCCTGCCAAGCGTGGCGATTATGGCAAACGCCCTCAAATTGGGGGAGGCTTTTGTGCAGCAGTGGACGTCTTTCGGCTGAAATGATGATGACACAATGCCCCTAAGTGCAGAAAGAGAACCTGGCTGTGGAACAAAAAGCCGCAAATTCAAATATTTCGTCCCGAGTGATACTGCTAGATAAATCTAGGTATTATTTATGTCTAGAACAATAATATTAGTATAAACGAAGTTTATAGCAAGTGTGACAGATGCGCATGAACGTCCTAGAATCATTTATTACGTCTGATTTATAAGTTTCTTATATAAGTTCATAATATGTGTTCTCTCACAAGTTGTTGTTTGATGATAATCGTAACTTCAGTCTACATCTGGCTTTTGTTTTGTTTACTTATTTGCAAACACCTGACTGATAAAACTTTACATGTATGAGAAGATACGTAGCTACCTTTACCAATGTGATAATGGTACACATTCGTTTTGGAAGTAAGCATAGTTTTTTCTCAAAAGAATTCCCTTCGCCGTAATGTTGGCTTTCCTGCCCGTAGAGTAAAAAAACCACTGATATAGAAATACAGAATTTCCGTGCTACCAACATTACGGCGAAGGGAATTGTTTCGTAAAACGCAGTTTTAATCGACCTCGTAATTGCTACCCTAGTGTGGAATGTCACCTGTACGTCATTAAATGTCAAGGTCTACCTTTTTGTCTATGAGATAGCTTCGAGCTTGGTGGAGTTCTAATTTACTGGGAGTACTTGTCAACAGTGATACAGAAATTAAGCGGATTTATTTCCTATACGTAGTTAGTTTAGGTATCTTATTACTTATTTCTTGCGTTTACAAGACTCATGACATCATAATTTTTTTTTACTAGAACTAATGGGAACTGAGTTCATAATTTTTTATATCCGTTTTAGCATTATTGCATGCTCGAACGAACTTCTAAGAACTGAGTATGTTCATTTTAAAAGTCGCTATCCCAGAGACAAGATCTAAGCAAATATGATTTAAATAGGTACACCGTGGTTTTCTCCCCGTTTCTCCTGCAGTACGAGTTTCCCAGCTACGCCTCGGGCAGTATTTTCCACTTTTTGATTTTACTTGGAACATAGAACAACTTTGTCACTTTACATTTCAAATTAGTTTTACAGGTGGTGGGTTCCCAGTAGAAAAGGACTTACGAGTTTTAGATCGTGGGTTCGAACTCAAGCATGCACTTTCCCTTGTGTAACTTATTTCATTACCATTACTTTCAAAACGGGGAAAACATCGTGGGGCAGCCGGCACGTCCTAGAAACAAAATTCGTGGCCATGTGACATCCGCTAGCCCGTACTGGGTCCGCGTGGTGGATTATGGACCATTTCTCCCCACAGAGAGGAGGTCTATGTCCCAGCAGTGGGGATATTACAGGTTGATTATGCTTCTAAAGATACTGAAATGTAGCCACTACGTGGTAAAAACTGTTGAAAAACTGTCACTGCTTACTTAAAGCCTGCAAAATAATACCAATTTTCAAACATACTTTGAAAGGCTAAGTAGAAAGCGAGGAGATCATCTATCTTTACAAATCTGCTCATAATGTAATGGCATAAGTAATATGTTCTTTTCCAAGTAACAAAAATTAAAACGACTCATTTGTGCAACTGTATCCCCTTGAGTTAATCCAGTCAATCTTCATCGTTGCTCTGAAATTTGTTTTGAAAGCCACCACGTTACTTTCCCGGAAGAGGAGCTACTATAAAATATGATAGGTCAACTAAACGGTATCTTTCCACAACCGGGGTCAAAATAACCCTCAACTCTACCAGAGTGCGAATTACGAATAATATTTCAGTCCCAGGATTATTCCCTCTAATAATACTGCAGCCGTAAATTGACGCTGAATCTGAGCCTTATTAAACTGTCTTGTAAATCGCGTTTGCACTGTACAAAGTGCTGATCACATAAAAAATAACAGGGCCATAAAAGCGGCGTGCCTCCCGAGCGCGCTCGTATAATCAGACAAATATATCAGGATAACTATTGATTTCTTGTCTTATTTTTGGAAGGGTAAAGTGAAATTTTGTTTAGTTTAATATGCTGTTGTGTTTGCTTGTATAAAAATAAAAGGAAAGGCTGTCTGGAGTCGGCTGTCGAGATTTACAATAATAAAACGTGTTAATTAACTTAATTACAAGTTACCACAGCTTACACATTATTGAGTACACATGCCCTGGATACATAATTAAGTTAAGAATACATTAAAAAAACAATAGACATACATGCTACTGTAAAGAGTTTACAGTCGTTACGGGTCTTCAGAAGCCCGAAAATCCAACAGACAGTTTTACCAAGGAGTATCGTATTACCCAGAGGTTGTGGAGGTCAGATAGGCAGTCGCTCCGTATAAAATACTGGTATTTAGCTGCTTCCGGTAAGACTGGAAGCCGACCCCAACATAGTTTGGAAAAGGCAGATTGTTTTATTATTTCTATGAAGGACTTACATGCATGCATGTTTTATTAGAAAATATTAAATTGAACCAATACAATGCAATAAAACCAAGCATTAACTTGACTTACAGATTGCTCTACGACAAGTAAAGTTTTCATTAAGAGAACAGAGGCCTTAGGTGAGTTTCATTTTACCATCTCGATCAAAAGCAGTGACCGCGTTCGGCGTTCCAATTGGTCCTTCACCAATCCTGGGCCAATCGGAGCGCCGAACGCGCTCACTGCGTTTGATCGAGATGGTTAAATGAAACTCACACTAGGGCCTCAGACAGGGGAGGCACCATTAGTATATCCAAGCTAGGCGCCCCATCCCTAATGTTGTTGCATGATAGAACCTTTTCCTTTTTTCGCTGTGTTGTTTTAGTTTTTCAGCAAAACGTTGTTAACACCTACATGGTTTATTCAATCAACGTCCATGTTTAAGCGTGCAAAAACATCGAATAAATAAAAACAAATACACAAACATAAGACACACGAAATTCAACTTTTCCTTGTATTGATATTATATTGTTATTGATATTACATTCAATTCACGTTTCATTTTGTGTTATCAGTTCAGTGGTTCGTTCATACAATATAGCGATACTTGTGGAAATTTTATTGGTTTCCCGGGTAGTATGAGCACTTGTGGTATTACCGTCAGTCATCTGAGTGGTATCGCATAGAGAGGAACCGAGACGTCTCGGCGGGCAGCGCAACCCTAGCTTCCTTAGGCTATGAACAAACGAAACTATTGGGTGCATTGCTAATGGAATTTAGGAGACGGTTTTCTATACCGATACGAAATATTTTTAGGTGTTGGATTCAATGGACAGAAATATCAACGAAGTGGTCAATTATCAACTGAGTCTAGAGTTTTTCACTGATGGACATACCTAGAACATACCCAAGATGTTCCAAGACCAATTTATTTATGAAATTGAGCACTATTCTCACTGACAGCGATGCGGACGCATTGAGCTCTTTTTTACTTTATACATTTTCCAGTGTTAGATTGTATATTAAATTTAAGATTTCTTAATAAGCTACATGCTCAATGCATTTATAAAATTGTTTCTGGAATTTGGAAAAAGGTTTTATAAATGCATTGAGCATGTAGCTTATTAAGAAATCTTAAATTTAATATACAATCTAACACTGGAAAATGTATAAAGTAAAAAAGAGCTCAATGCGTCCGCATCGCTGTCAGTGAGAATAGTGCTCAATTTCATAAATAAATTGGTCTTGGAACATCTTGGGTATGTTCTAGGTATGTCCATCAGTGAAAAACTCTAGACTCAGTTGATAATTGACCACTTCGTTGATATTTCTGTCCATTGAATCCAACACCTAAAAATATTTCGTATCGGTATAGAAAACCGTCTCCTAAATTCCATTAGCAATGCACCCAATAGTTTCGTTTGTTCATAGCCTAAGGAAGCTAGGGTTGCGCTGCCCGCCGAGACGTCTCGGTTCCTCTCTATGCGATACCACTCAGATGACTGACGGTAATACCACAAGTGCTCATACTACCCGGGAAACCAATAAAATTTCCACAAGTATCGCTATATTGTATGAACGAACCACTGAACTGATAACACAAAATGAAACGTGAATTGAATGTAATATCAATAACAATATAATATCAATACAAGGAAAAGTTGAATTTCGTGTGTCTTATGTTTGTGTATTTGTTTTTATTTATTCGATGTTTTTGCACGCTTAAACATGGACGTTGATTGAATAAACCATGTAGGTGTTAACAACGTTTTGCTGAAAAACTAAAACAACACAGCGAAAAAAGGAAAAGGTTCTATCATGCAACAACATTAGGGATGGGGCGCCTAGCTTGGATATACTAATGGTGCCTCCCCTGTCTGAGGCCCTAGTGTGAGTTTCATTTAACCATCTCGATCAAACGCAGTGAGCGCGTTCGGCGCTCCGATTGGCCCAGGATTGGTGAAGGACCAATTGGAACGCCGAACGCGGTCACTGCTTTTGATCGAGATGGTAAAATGAAACTCACCTAAGGCCTCTGTTCTCTTAATGAAAACTTTACTTGTCGTAGAGCAATCTGTAAGTCAAGTTAATGCTTGGTTTTATTGCATTGTATTGGTTCAATTTAATATTTTCTAATAAAACATGCATGCATGTAAGTCCTTCATAGAAATAATAAAACAATCTGCCTTTTCCAAACTATGTTGGGGTCGGCTTCCAGTCTTACCGGAAGCAGCTAAATACCAGTATTTTATACGGAGCGACTGCCTATCTGACCTCCACAACCTCTGGGTAATACGATACTCCTTGGTAAAACTGTCTGTTGGATTTTCGGGCTTCTGAAGACCCGTAACGACTGTAAACTCTTTACAGTAGCATGTATGTCTATTGTTTTTTTAATGTATTCTTAACTTAATTATGTATCCAGGGCATGTGTACTCAATAATGTGTAAGCTGTGGTAACTTGTAATTAAGTTAATTAACACGTTTTATTATTGTAAATCTCGACAGCCGACTCCAGACAGCCTTTCCTTTTATTTTTATACAAGCAAACACAACAGCATATTAAACTAAACAAAATTTCACTTTACCCTTCCAAAAATAAGACAAGAAATCAATAGTTATCCTGATATATTTGTCTGATTATACGAGCGCGCTCGGGAGGCACGCCGCTTTTATGGCCCTGTTATTTTTTATGTGATCAGCACTTTGTACAGTGCAAACGCGATTTACAAGACAGTTTAATAAGGCTCAGATTCAGCGTCAATTTACGGCTGCAGTATTATTAGAGGGAATAATCCTGGGACTGAAATATTATTCGTAATTCGCACTCTGGTAGAGTTGAGGGTTATTTTGACCCCGGTTGTGGAAAGATACCGTTTAGTTGACCTATCATATTTTATAGTAGCTCCTCTTCCGGGAAAGTAACGTGGTGGCTTTCAAAACAAATTTCAGAGCAACGATGAAGATTGACTGGATTAACTCAAGGGGATACAGTTGCACAAATGAGTCGTTTTAATTTTTGTTACTTGGAAAAGAACATATTACTTATGCCATTACATTATGAGCAGATTTGTAAAGATAGATGATCTCCTCGCTTTCTACTTAGCCTTTCAAAGTATGTTTGAAAATTGGTATTATTTTGCAGGCTTTAAGTAAGCAGTGACAGTTTTTCAACAGTTTTTACCACGTAGTGGCTACATTTCAGTATCTTTAGAAGCATAATCAACCTGTAATATCCCCACTGCTGGGACATAGACCTCCTCTCTGTGGGGAGAAATGGTCCATAATCCACCACGCGGACCCAGTACGGGCTAGCGGATGTCACATGGCCACGAATTTTGTTTCTAGGACGTGCCGGCTGCCCCACGATGTTTTCCCCGTTTTGAAAGTAATGGTAATGAAATAAGTTACACAAGGGAAAGTGCATGCTTGAGTTCGAACCCACGATCTAAAACTCGTAAGTCCTTTTCTACTGGGAACCCACCACCTGTAAAACTAATTTGAAATGTAAAGTGACAAAGTTGTTCTATGTTCCAAGTAAAATCAAAAAGTGGAAAATACTGCCCGAGGCGTAGCTGGGAAACTCGTACTGCAGGAGAAACGGGGAGAAAACCACGGTGTACCTATTTAAATCATATTTGCTTAGATCTTGTCTCTGGGATAGCGACTTTTAAAATGAACATACTCAGTTCTTAGAAGTTCGTTCGAGCATGCAATAATGCTAAAACGGATATAAAAAATTATGAACTCAGTTCCCATTAG
Organism: Polymixis lichenea; assembly: GCA_949091785.1. NCBI lineage: Eukaryota > Metazoa > Arthropoda > Insecta > Lepidoptera > Noctuidae > Polymixis > Polymixis lichenea. Next base: position 11,463,889 of record OX420936.1, read on the forward strand.
TTCTAGTAAAAAAAAATTATGATGTCATGAGTCTTGTAAACGCAAGAAATAAGTAATAAGATACCTAAACTAACTACGTATAGGAAATAAATCCGCTTAATTTCTGTATCACTGTTGACAAGTACTCCCAGTAAATTAGAACTCCACCAAGCTCGAAGCTATCTCATAGACAAAAAGGTAGACCTTGACATTTAATGACGTACAGGTGACATTCCACACTAGGGTAGCAATTACGAGGTCGATTAAAACTGCGTTTTACGAAACAATTCCCTTCGCCGTAATGTTGGTAGCACGGAAATTCTGTATTTCTATATCAGTGGTTTTTTTACTCTACGGGCAGGAAAGCCAACATTACGGCGAAGGGAATTCTTTTGAGAAAAAACTATGCTTACTTCCAAAACGAATGTGTACCATTATCACATTGGTAAAGGTAGCTACGTATCTTCTCATACATGTAAAGTTTTATCAGTCAGGTGTTTGCAAATAAGTAAACAAAACAAAAGCCAGATGTAGACTGAAGTTACGATTATCATCAAACAACAACTTGTGAGAGAACACATATTATGAACTTATATAAGAAACTTATAAATCAGACGTAATAAATGATTCTAGGACGTTCATGCGCATCTGTCACACTTGCTATAAACTTCGTTTATACTAATATTATTGTTCTAGACATAAATAATACCTAGATTTATCTAGCAGTATCACTCGGGACGAAATATTTGAATTTGCGGCTTTTTGTTCCACAGCCAGGTTCTCTTTCTGCACTTAGGGGCATTGTGTCATCATCATTTCAGCCGAAAGACGTCCACTGCTGCACAAAAGCCTCCCCCAATTTGAGGGCGTTTGCCATAATCGCCACGCTTGGCAGGCGGGTTGGCGATCGCAGTATGGTGGTAAAATGCATGCAGAACGCTGCTGCCCATTCTCTAGTAAGTCCCTTAGTCGCCTCCTACGACACCTATGGGAAGAGACGGGATGGTGCTATTCTTTACGTCCGGCACCACACGGAGCGAATCATTGTGTAATTAACAATAACCAAGTTTGTAGGTTTCGACATCGAGGTTGAATGGGTATTGGATCTTCTTTCTCAAAAGCTTTAAGTGTCTGATAATGCAAGCACGTTACGTAATGTTCCGGTATTGCCCGGATTGTCCTGGACTTAAATAAATAATAAAAAAAAAAAAAAAAAGAAACAAATGCCGTCCAACGTGCGTTGATCAAAATCAAAGCATTTATTTCAAATAGGCACGTGAAAAGCTCTTTTGAACATCAATATTTACATTAAATTAGAATTTATTCTAGTCGCGCCTCCAAGAAAGAGTTGTGTATGGAGAAGTATGACCAATAAACTCAAGCAACTCTATTTCAAAATGTTTCACAATAATTTGTATACAATAATTAAATAATTATATGTGAAGACAATGCACCTAGAATATAAATTACCATAGCACAGTAGATAAAAAGAATTTAAAATGAAGCAATGACAGATAAATTAATTCTGTGATAGATTGGGTTGAAGATATCGTCGAAGGAGTGGCGGAAAACACCTGCGCCCAATTGCATAACACACTATCAATCACAATCTGAATAATTTTGAAAGATATTGCTAATCCATTGCTTCATATGTTCGAAAACTTTGTCTGTTCAACAACGTAAATAATGCAATGAATGTTGTTGGACTGTCAAAATGAAAGCCATTGTTACCGTTAGTGTGTTACGCAGGAACCCTACTAGATGAGGGACGCTCGGTACCGAGAAGTATGGCACAATAAACGGAACGACCAGCCTATACCTAGCATTGGGTGATTCCGGCCTGATATGATGACGATTAAATGACCATCTAAAGTCCAACACATTAGTCGATAAATAATCATAACCAAATTTACCGTAGTTTTTAAAAGAAATTATCCAAATAGAACTATAAATGAAATGGTAACAACACGTCTACAAGCATTTAAAATAACTGAAAGAAATACTCTTCCTGTATTAAAACTGTAAGTAAATAAAACAGTCAATAGAAAATAACTTGGAATTTGTTGTTTCTGAGCGGACGTTCGGAAATTTCCGTTTTCACAGGAAATCGAGACCGCAAGCGGGAAACCTACTCACGCTCTCGCGGATACAGATCCCGTGCGGATAATATTGACTCCAGACATATCCGAATATGTCAGCCGGATAACTATTGCAAATTGTTTGTTTGTTTTGACGAGAGCGATTTCGTTGAGAAAACTTGGAAGATTTAGGTTTTTTGGCGACACTTAAGTTCTTTCGGATCTTGACAGTCAATTCTACTATAGATCGCGGCACGTGAGTTGAACCAAAATCAGAACATTTTTTTTTTTTGGGTGGGAAATCATCAAATAACTTCTCCCGCTCTGGGTGGAGCGGGAGGGCGTGTCAGACTTTTACTGACTAAAACCCACCCGTGTTCCCTCATTTGCCTGTGTGCCAGGGGCGGGCATCGGCCCTTGCGGGCCCCATCTGTTGCAAAACTTGGAAGATTTAGGTTTTTTAAAATAAGTAATGAGTTTAATGGTCTTAATTGAATGTATAAAAAAGTAGTGGTCAAGTATCAATTAAGCCTACAGTTTGCCACTGATTAAAATATAAACTACCTAAGATATTCTAAAACTAAAGATGTTTTCAAGAAAAAAATGAGAGAGGAAGGGATGATAAATGAGTTTCAGTGTGTCTATTGTACTTTCCAGAATGCCAATTTAGTGTTGCAGTTTGTCACGTGTATTCATCCTAATGTTAGGGGCGCGCCTTGCTGACCCAGTTCGCCACCGTGGCGGGATGGCGGGATCACTCGAAAGGGTTTATGGTTTCAATATTTGGAAGCCTTCACATATATGCGCACTTTAGCTGTCTTATATAATGCACTTCGTTTCGAGTTACGACGACTTTTATGAAGTAAACAACGCAGTTTGTGTCCACGACCTATTTCTAACTGCAAAAAGATTAGTCGCAGCATTGCGTAACAACCGACAGCCTTCACAAGGTAGTCTAATCTGGTTCAGAGGGCTGGTATCCAATTTGCCGCCATGTTATTGTGGGGCTTCGACCGCAGCTCGCGTAATTGACACCGAAAGTAAAACCACAACTTATAAATCGGAAAACGTAACCTAGACGAAAACCGCACGATGCAAAAACCACCTGCGAAATTACGACACGTACTGCCGGCCGCGCCACCGGCCGCGACAACCGCCACCCGGTATAACCAATCTACTCGATGCTTTATTATTATAGTCCCGACTTCCAATAAAAATAACGTAATTTACCATCCGAATAGAGCGGTCTTATAGGTTTAGTTTAGAAAGTTGGCATCTTGTCCATAGCGGTTATTCCGCGTTCCCTACATAGACTACCAGGCTGCAGGTTGTACAAAAAGAAGGCTCTATTTAACGGGAACTGATTCGGAAAAAAGCGCTCTGTGAGCTCCATGACGAAGAACCGGATTACTATGGCCGGGCCGCAAAACAAATCCACTACGATTTACGTACCGTAAACTCGTTACGCGTTTCGAACGAGACGCGTTCGTGGTGGCGTGTTTAGTTGGAATTTGTTTCTTGTTGTGATCATCCGAGAGTTCAGATCGGGTGTCGCGGGGTGCGTTAAGTACCGCCGGGCGGCGAGAGAGAGGCGAGCTTACAGTCTATGGAGAGGTTCGCAGGTTCATTCGGAGGAAGTGTCGTTATCACAGTCGCTGTTCGGCGTTCGGACGGCGTGGTTCGGTGCGGATGGTCTGCGTGCTCGCTGCGTCTATACTCGCTTCGGCAGAAGTTTTGCGGAGATCGCGTTCCGATATTGCATCGGCGGCGGCCTTTCCCGGCTCGCGACTGATCACGGACGCTTTATAGAAAGTGAAACTGTATGATTGAGACGTGAAAACAGATAGTGCAAGGACGTCTAAACTTTGTGAATTGAGTGCTAAGTGGGACAAGACGGTTTTCTAGTGAAAATCGAATTTTACCTGGACTCGTTTCGATATCAGCGCAGTTTTATGAATTAAACTGTGTCTAGATTATTGAAGCGCTGCTGACTTTTCCGAAAACGGTAAGTAACTAGAACTTTTCATGTAGGAAATCAGAATGTAACGACTAAATAACTTAAAAAAACTTTATAAATTGTTTGAATAAATATTAGATTACTTAAGAAATTCTAGTTAGCGAATTAGGTACAAGAACTCTAATGAAGTACCTAACGGTAAAAACTGTAGTATTTAATAAACCTACTTAACCACTAAACCTTGGAGGTTAATCACTATCTCTTTACTTTGCTTTCGGCACAAGCAGTAAATATAAACAAGAAATAAAAATTAAGTATCTCAGTGATGAATGTAAATTGCTGGCTCATCAACTTTTTTCTTAGCGTCAGCATAGGGGCTCAAGTATTCACAAGGACGGAAGTGTACGTAAAAAATGGTAATATCATTAGAGGAACATCGCTGCATCGCTCAGGGGATGTTATTTACAAACGACGAAATAATTTACGGTAATAATATGAAAATTTTAAAGTAAGTACATTTTCATGAAAAATATTTTCCGAGATTATTTTTTGCAAAGATTTTTTTACGGTAATATGATCTTCGGGCAGCGTAAGTATCTGATAAGGTGGTGTACACATTTGCATCGATAACACATTCGATGTCGTTGATGACTGTTGGTACCTACATCTGTGTAGTGTACGCTTAAGGTCTGATATCATCATTATGAGAGATGCGTTGCTATTTCTCGCTTATTACGTCATTACATGTTATGATCATTCTCGTGTGTTCATCCCTTTATATGCAATTAACCGTTTATTATATTAGGGTCTTCGTAATCTAACGCAGTCAAGACGGCATGTGTTCTTAAGGTGTTATTCCATTGAAAGAGAACTCGTTGATATCCAAATCAAAGACCATGATTTTATTTGAATAAGTTCATTGATCATATCAATTAGTGGTAGGAAAAAGTGTTCTTACTTCAGAAAGGAGGCGGTTCTTAATTGGACTGTATAAAAAAAATGATTATAAGTAATCTAAAATTCTTTTTTTACGGTCTATCTCTCATTTGCAAAGAGTGCTAACGTGCGATAAGGAACTTACAAAAATACCACCAAAGCAGACAAAATTAAGTATATCATTTCATATTAATTGCATGTAGTACATAATTGCATATAAAGGTTAACCAGCAAATTCTGCAAATGTATGAAAAGAGGTTCGCCTCGTCTTTGATTTACACAAGGGGTCGGGTTAAGCCAATTAAAGCTTTATAGAATGTTTTATTCATTATGTACTTAAAATTGTACGTATTTGATATAAATAAAGATAACGTTAAATACCCGGACGTGTGTATCGTTTAATTACGTAACATCAAAACAATAATTCCTATGATTGTGAATTAAGATTTTGCAGAATAAAACGAACTTACCTATGTTTCTCATGTACCTACATGATTTTAATAATTAAGTACCTACATCGGTATTGGAATTGGAATTGGCTATTATCAAAATTTACTCATTTCTAATTGTATTTAAAGCGGTAATTAGGTTGAAATAATTGATCACGGGGGAGAGAAATTGTACCGACCTTAGGGACTGGAATGACTATAGACTCAATTACGAGAATTTGCTTGTATCAATAGACTTCCTCTCATTGGCTTAATTATATTTTACGTTTAATTGATACAGCGGGGTTGATTTTAAAAGCTGTAGTAACATCGTAGAATATGTACTTAATTATTTTTAGTTATAGCAATAAAAAAGATTCAAGGCTATTATGCCAAAACAGTAGATAAATTATTAATCTTTAATCTAAAATTAGTTTTTGTGTGTATAATTACGAGATGATTAGTAGGCATACCTACTACATTATCATACAAGTAATTACATCTCATCTCAAAGTTTCGATAGATCGACAACACAGATTCCATAGACAATGTATGAACGCGAGTCATGTTTAAAAATCGAACACTCATTCAAAGCCGTGCCACAAACCATAGATTAAATTCAGAGCAAAAATAAAAAAGTCCGAGCCTTGTAAACGTGACATAGATGTTACGGTTAAAGAGAAAAAAAAAGATAAAATCTAATAAAGTCTATTGACACGGCGATTAGTATGCATCGTCTCACTCGCACGACGTGCTGTATCATCGCCGTATCATATTTCTACTTATATGCCAAACCATGCCACTTATAAGTTATATAACGGAATAAATAAAGATATTCCGTCAGTTTCGCTTTCTCTATTTTCTTTGGTGTTCGGGAAAATCTAATTAGGTAAGGTTTGTCTGTGTCATCGTATCGTAAGTTGGATAAGGCTATGACTGGAATTTAATTAAGTCTTTTAGAGACGTTCACATATTATGAACTAAAAAAAATAATTAAAGATTCCTATTTTATATATAAATATATTTTAATTAGCCTACACTGTCTCACTACTGGCTGACCAAAGGCCTCCTCCAAATCCTTCTTATGAAGTACATAATTTTAAATAAAAATAAAGACATTTTTCCATGATAACCAGTTTATTTTGGATCAGTGGTCTTTGATAACTAATTTTGATGAGTATTCACTGTTATTTCGAGAATTTATTCAGGAAATTTAATGTGTATCAAAAACCATGGAGATAATATGATATGTTAAGATTTAACTTAAATTAAGCACAGAAATCTCAATGTTGTCACATGTCGCCATTGCACCCGTACGTAGCAAGGGCAGGTCACAGACAGTATTTAATATAATAAATTAGGTAATCATTACTTACTTTCTGCATAATTGAAAGCGACAGGTTTATGTGTCAATATTCTTTAAAAGGAACATGAATTGCGCTGTTGCTATAAATGCACAGTGGTGCAACTGCACTTAATTTAAATAAAAACTGCCCGGTAATTAATATTTTAAATTTCAAAAATTGGCTGTCGTACAGCTAATTACGCGAACTGCGCGACTGATATTAATTAGATTCGAACGAAATCATTTGTGACAGGTATGTTACAACGTGTTTAAACCAGATTGAAACATTATCTTGGCTATGCCAACTTACTGAAGTTAAAAAAAAAAAATTGCCTATGATAACGTTGATTGATGTTCGATTCGGTCAGGAGGCATATCGAACGGTTGTGAACAGCTATGATGAAGTGCACAGAAGTCATCATCATCATCATCATTTCAGCCGAAAGACGTCCACTGCTGGACAAAGGCCTCCCCCAAAACGAGGGTTTTGCCATAATCGCAACGCTTGGCACAGAAGTACATACCAATAATCAGAAACCTAATATACACCTATTAGCACGCCCGCCGCACATAAAGGCCAGAATCTTTGTCATGACAATGTTCAAAGTTCTCGTGGTTTCCTTTACGAAATAGTTAATGCCTAACTTAGGTATATTTCAATAAACTTCCAAAGTTTTAACCTTTGAAAGCAGTTTGACACTACTGCCGTAATTAATTTTAACTAATATTACCAAATTTTGGAGTTATTAAGAAAGCTTTTAGCGCAAAAATTTTTGCTATCTATATGAAAAGTTTGCACGTTTTACAAAACAGCTGAAGGAATGGAAGAAACTTGTGAATTTTAATCAAAAACTTTCATAACGCCACAATAACCTAGAACATAAACTACTGAAGAATACTTCTCTACAAAATACTTTTTCGAGAAAGATATTGACTCAAGTAAACGCGTATACAATAAATATCAAATGTACGTACGAAGTATGTTACTGTAATTTATGAAGATTCATCATCTGCCTAGCTTTTTCCCAACTATGTTGGGGTCGGCTTCCAGTCTAACCGGATGCATCTGAATACCAGTATTTTACATCCAGCGATTGCCTATCTGCCCTCCGGAACCCAGTTACTGCGTAATACGAAATTCCTTGGTAAGACTGGCTGTCAATAATCCACGAATGACAGCCGGGACAAATGGCTTAACGTGCTTGCCGATGCACGGAATGAATATAAGACAGTATAAGTACCCTTCACCAGCTATTAGCTTCTAACTGCAGAATATTTTCCAGACATGTCTAGTTCTTTTTATTTCTAGATTTGCGAGACACTTACTGTACACCAGTGGCAATATTTTTTGCAATAGTCGGCAATAAAACCCGTTGGCAGTCGTTAGTATAAAATATGATAGTACTTATTACGTAATGAGCCAGTTTGCTTGACACTTATTACTATAGCCCGTACCTTCAAGTATATGGACGATAAAAAGTATTTGTACTTATTATGAGTTAAGGCTCTCTCAGAGATAATTGCGACACAAGCATACAACGATTTTAAAAGGTTTTTTGATGATTGATCGCCACTTAATTTTTCTACAAGACCTTTTTTCTTGCTTATATAAGTAAATTTATTTGAGGCAATCTCGTAATTTTAATTTCACGTTTCAAATAAACACGGTTTTAATTTGATGCTTAACCTTTAATCAGATTAAGAAATTGAAGATGAACGAAATCTGAAACTAGATCGATTTTCAATTGTTATGTCATTTTGTATTGTTCGTTTGAGTTACTCGTTCTTCGGCTTATTAGTCGATTAGCACGAATTTACACGCACTTATAAATATTTTTTAATTTTCTACAAGCGATTCGCACAAAGTTAACTTATCCGTGGGCGAATCAATCCACAATTCCAGAAATACGTATTAGGCACGTTTTGCAGTGTGACCTTTTCTCATAACTTTATTGCATTAAATTTCAAAACGTGCCAATTGCCTGATACGTGTTTCTGGAGTGGTCGATTCGCCCACAAATAAATTAACTTCGTGCGAGTCGCCTCTACAAAATATTATATTATTAAAAATGTGGCGATTCGCCCAATTCGGGCGAGTAATTTCGAGCGAATCGACTAAAAGACCGTGAAAAAACCTAAGCATAAAATTGTGAATCTAATCTGCTTCGAGTTTGTTCACAATTTCGTAAAAATGTGACGGTCGCCCGGTCGGTGTGATATTGTTGTTTCGTGTTTTTTGTGCGTTTGAAAAACACGAACAGAGATGTTCAAGTGTCACATAGCGCTACGTACCCGCGTTATACGAAAATTAAATAAAAAAAAAGATAAAGTTACGTTACTGTTCCGCGGTATACATAATTAATGTATGATAATGTCAGTCCGAGCGGGGTTAGGTTGAGTGCCCACTTATGGAAACCATTTCCTTTTACATTTTTATCTACATTTATGATTAGATGGTTTCTCAGATAGGGTTTTCTAGATGATAGATACTTTATCTGTATAATGTGGCTGTTTTAAATTCAAATGCGGAGTGTTAAAATGAATAAAATAAGATCATTATGGTGTAGAATATTTGAGTTATTTTTAAACGAGTAAAGCGGGAAGAAACTTTGAGCGAAGCTAGCTTTCTATCGTTTTATTTCCTCTTAAGGAAACGGAATGGACTGTAAAACCACGGAATTAATAATAGTAACCAAGGGACTATGTTGAAAACAAATCTTTCTGCAGCTGATTTTTCATTCCCAGTGTTTCTCAAATGTATGGCACATTTGATACATAATTTAATCTCCGAAATTATAGACAACACAATGATGTACTTATAATTTCTAATGGTTTCACTATTACAACGCCATTGACCGAAAAACCGATTATTAAATCCCTGAGAACAGACAGACAAAGAAATTAACATTAAAATATTTACGAACAATACTTTTGGTAGCAACCTTAACATTGAAAGTAGTCTGAGATGTTCCAGTTTGATAACACACAGAGTAATTTTAATCACTAACTGACAGAAGACAGACAGGTGCAGACGAGCGATTTGTCGCGGAATGTATTACCTACAAATCGTACACTGTGTGTCATCGTCATTTGTTGTTATGAGAATAATAGAATTTGCTACTTTTTGTTTGATGTTATAGCGGTATGGGGAACAGGGTGTAAAGTTCACTCATAATCTATGGTAAAGGAGGATCCTCCGACCAGACGGGTGTTGTGTCTGGTGGGCAACTGCCCAACAGTTAATGTCGGGATCTTGTATATATTTGAGTCTCGTGGTAAACTCTGACTGCGTGATGTAGGATTTATGTAACGTCCACATTTGCGTAGTTCGCATGTGGCATTGTTGATGGCGCCACTTCACTTTTTGTATTTTTCCATATTTGTGATTTTGAAGTTTTCGTATGTGGGGTATTGTAGATGTCCGCCACAATGTCATAATAGCGTTTTTGTTGAATAATATTACTTAGGTATCAATTAAAAAATCTTACTCCAACAATCTAGGTTTGTCAAAAATTACGTTAACAAAAACTAGAAAACCAAGGACTAGATGAGAATTATTATACATACTAGAATAGTGGCAGCTATGTTGTAAATGAAAATGTTTCTCGATCTAACTTAGGTAATTCAATAGTATTTTTTTGTTTCTGCATGACATCAATGAACGCCCGTCTGCCCCTCAGACGCGTGAATCATAAAGGCTAGCTTTTTATTGCATCCGTTTTTGCACGTTGTTGTATCAAATAATAGACTGTCTATTAGATGCGATCTATTTCGCCCGAAACTCCTCATCGAATTGATAGATATTTAATTCAGAACGTGCGCTCCATGTAAAGCGGTTATTCGTTTAATTGCTTACACGACCGCAGGCTTTTATTGAAACATTTCGTTCACAAGTTGTAATGTGCAAAAAGTAGGTTTGTGATCCGTGAACCAATTGAAATGTTCCTGTCACGGTCATAAATAATAGACATCTATTTGTCAATACATGAAATGATAATAAGCAGCTATAAAAATACTTTACGATTCATTAAAAATATTTCAATGCGTGATTTATATTCCCGACATCGTAATAAATCACGAGCATTGCCGAAATTCCGATAAAATTTTACGTAAGCAGGTACCGCCATCGGGGTACACTGCGACAATGAAACGATTGTCAAGGGAGAAAATGAATGAAAATCCGACGTAATACTCAGTAGATATCAAAACACACTTCAGGTCAGTGTAATTTGGCAGACAAGCTTTTTTGGAAAGTCGTTTTGCCCGGCGTTCCCCCAAATGCGGCGTGACTTGGCTAGCGAAAGAGATGAGATTAATGACAGGGGTGGAACGACTTACATAGACCTACGCTCACACCATTGTCCCATACGAGCTTTGTGTACTTTTGAATTTAAACATCGAAATTAGGGCTTAGATAAACATAATTCGTCTTTACACAAAATTAAGTTATGCTTCCATATGAATAAACGAAAAAACTTATCAAATAAAAGAATTTATTTATGCGACTTTTTATAAAAATATACACGGAAATTTTATTTTTGCACAAATGTTTATCAAAAAAGTTACGTAGTAGTAGATGTTATTTTTTAGTAATAGAACGAAGTCTCGCCGAGTAAAAAGTACTCAAGTTACGCGTAACATATTACAGTTTTGTCTCGTACAAAAGTAACATATTATAAAAGGATCATTTTTGTAAAAGAATTTTCTCGCAACATTTTGTTTACCAGAATGAAAATAGGATCCTACATCAAACGCCATTCCGTTTTATGCCCCAAAAGAACACAAGAGTCTAGATGGCCTAGACTTATTAAATTGAGTAGATTTTTATTACGAATCATTTAGAAAGTACTTATTGTTTCAGTTCTTTTCTGCGAGGAAAAGTGTAAAAATAATTAAAATCGGGTCATGTCTTAAAAGCTTAGATTTTATAGACATGATTTCAGCAACGGGTAGATCACCTCCAACTTATCGCGATGATCAATCAACGCCGTCTGTCACTGTCACTTCTTTAATTCACTCTGGTTTAAACCGTTACCTTCTAAAAACAGTAATCTCGGAAGGCAACGCTTGTCGACCGACCGCGGCGGCCGACGATAAAAACTTTCCTGGCAACTTTTCTTTAACCAGTTTTCTTCGAATAAAAGTAGCTATCGATATAACCAAACGTTACGTGACGGTGTGATTGGAGGAACTTCGTCGTATCTCGAACTGACTTCCGATGGCTTCGATTGTTCGGATGGACTCTGTCTCGCATACATTATATCTGACCTTTTGTCGGTACTTCGTCCCATCCCTTCACTGGCATTCAAAAAACCTATTCATTAAAAGAACATATGGATAAGTATCGCATGGCTAACTTAATTAAACGTCTTTGTAATTACGTTTTGTGATCTATGGGCTCAATACTTGACCTTTTAGTTCCTATTTTTGTGAGTGTATTATTGAGAGAGCTTCAGTCTTAAGTTATAATTAAGTAGATTAATGGAAGTGTTTTAAGTAATTCATTGGCGCTTCAGTGTAACATGAATAGCTTTGTTAAATAATGAGGTAGGACGTGGCAAGTCTAGCGTTCTTTGAACAGATTGGAGCATTTCCATTTTGGCATTTTCCTTGTTCATTATTACTTCCAACTGGAGTAAAATTAGAGGGGTTGGTAAGACACGTGTAGTAATTGAAAGGTGATACGAAACGTTGTCAAGGAAAAAAATGCTTTAATAATAATGTGTACAGATTTATATGGATTATTTAGATGAATTGATTCAAAACTGGTAAACCAGTCTGCTCTGCAGGTAAGCCGATTAATTTTCCAAGCAGTTCATGTCATAAGAGCATATTAGATGCCTATTGCAGTGGAATAATACGGGTATTAGGATATATGGTGTTGTCAACGAATAATATGATATCAATTTATTAAGATTATAGATAATTTTGATGGAAATCAGGAATTTCTCAGTAGCAATCTGAAGCCTGGATTTGTGCCGGGTTGATTGCAATAGGCTTGCTCCTTTTTATTACATGGAACTTAAACATAATTGGTGAAATATGGGTATACTCAGGTGCGCGTCTATCTAACCCTTCGGGGTTTAAATGCGTGATGTTATGGTACATTATTCTAAAATGTTTCATAATAGGCAGTATTGACGTTTTTCCTGAAAGTATTATCTAATGACAGATAAACTGAAGCAGGAACTGTGATGCAACAAAAGCCGAGGAAAGCATAAAATTTAAATGTTACGGATCAACAGTCAAATGATATGCAATAGAAATCACTGAGTGATTTTCATTCAACATTTAAAGAATATATTTCAAGAGATTTTGTCGCATGAAAATCAGCACGAAAGTTTCAGAAAGAAAAAAGAATTTGAATAAAAGGATGAAGTCGTGACGCTTTTTTCACGTAGAGTATTTGTAATGCTAGTTTAAAGCGCACTTAACAAGACTTAAGTATGGGAGAAACTGAAGCTTAGGAAAATTTATATCCTGAAAGAGTGTGAAATGGCTTATTCGAATGCAAATGTAGAATCCTGTCCGGTCAAAGCGATTTCGTTTAGTATATTTTCTACCTTCTTTTCGTAAAGTTTTTCAGTTGACAGTGTGGGCGACATCGTCGTTTTCACATGCAAAAATTTAATCAAAACATGTTTACTAAATAAACTTTTTTTTATTTTCATATAGGCATCCTACTTTGTGGGGTGGGGTCTGTGGCTAAGTAATAACCGCCGCACGGGTCGATCGAACAGGTTAAGCTACACTTGCCACGGTTAGTTTGTGGATGGGTGACCATCTTTACATATAAAGATCACTCCATGCCTCGGAAAGCAAGTGAAGCCGTTGGTCTCGCCTATTATTCGTAGCTATGACAGTCGTTACGGGTCATCAGAAGCCCGAAAGTCTGACAACCGGTCTTATGGGTTTGGAATTACCCAGTAACTGGATTCTGGAGGTCAGATAAGCAGTAGCTCTATGTAAAGCACTGGTATTCAGTGAATCCAGTTAGACTAGAAGTTGATCCCAACATTGTTGGGGCTAAAGGCTATCCCAGTTGATGATGACGACACGTAAGAATTGCCTAAAAGATCACCTGGTAGGTATTGGTTTGAATATTAAGAAGCATTGTTAAATTATTAGGGCATTGACATAACATAAAATAAAATAAATCAATAACGTATGTTCCCAACTTATCAACGTTCACACGTGAATGCAATCTGACGGAACCATATAAAATATGGAAACAGAAAAACATGTCACTTACAAACGGAAATCATCGACATTTCCGTCGCAACCAGTCCAGTGACAGCCGCCATTAGAAATTCACCGGAAACAAACCGATTCAGTCTAACTCTCGCTTTAAAAAAAAGATCAAGTCTACAATCAAATGATGATATTGACCCCTAGTCCGTGATCTAATACCGATTCACATCGGTTTACGCCACTTTACGGTTTTGGACGATAGATAAAAAGTTGTCGTGCCGATGCTATTACGTTTGTTTGAAGCTGCGCAACACTTACGAAGGACCACGGGTTCGAGTCACGATTGAGTTTCGATTGATCACTTTTGGTTTCAGATTTACGCCATTTGAAATTTTAAATTGCTGAACGTAATGGGTGGTGATATTTCAACCGTAATTTCATTTTGTTTGTTTTGCAATTTTAATTTGATGCTTTATTTGGAAGGTTTCGTTATTTTCTTAGCCTTGGAAAGTAAGTGGCTGCGTAGACGAATTCATTAATTTAAATATTTACATTGGAAATTTACTGACAAGATACAAAATCGAATGTGTCTATTGTAGAAAAAACGGATGTAACTAGGTGTTTAACTAGCTCAACTTAATTTCGTAACAGATGACATCACTTCAGGAAACACTTAAGTCCGAACAACAATAACTTGTTATTTTATAGCCATATACTGCTCACAGTGGCCACTTTTCTCTGAAAGCGGACCTATTAAAACTAGAAGACAAACAAAGATGATATTGTCATAATGTGAAACTAGATGTAATCGCCACAGCACATACTCCCGGTTGCATAGTTGGAATGTACTGTAGAGCCTAGGTCACATGATCCTTACACAACATTCAAAATTCAAAGAGCTGTCAAATTGATACTCGACAGCAGTTGTCAGACGACAACAGATGGTCTATTTAATATCGACCAGTTAGAGTTGTCGTTTCGGCGTTTATAAAGCTAGCTGCAAACATAAGCGCAAGTAATTAAAACTATTACTAAATGCTTTACGATCCTACGCTGTACACTTTGTAACTCGGAAACTGTGCTCTCTTCGGAGCGAAATGATTAATTACGACTTTAACGTGTAGTTAAGCGGTTATTGAAAAGTTTGAAGTACGTTGTAGAGTTTTTATGTAACATCTGACGTAAAAACAAGCACTGGGTAAGTCAATTTGGTTTGACGTGTTCATGTGGATGGGCAGAAAGGTTCCCGAAATCCCTGCAGATGAAAGTTTAGTAAGTTAGTGGATTAGACGACCCGCTCTTCTCTAGGGTGGATTAGAAACGTCGACGAGATAAAATTATTAAGAGTGCGGACAACCGTATCTTTTCTCTAAGTAAGCAATCATCATTCTATATGCCAATCGTCCACCAAGGGTGCTATAAGAAGCCTACGTATCTCTCGACAAGATCCCAGCTGTAACTGTTAGAATGTCGATAGTAATGTGCAAGCAAAATGTTACCCTACAACAGCGATTGCATAGTTACCTACTAACATAAGCATCGGGAATGAAATAATACACGTTATGTCAAACTTGAAGATATGCATCCAACAATATAATAATATCAGCATCACAACGAGGTTTGTTGCCACAAAGAATATCAATAATATATCAACACTCTTTTATTTATGTGCTATGTAGAAATTTATTAGATTCTATTCACGCGAATCGGATGAGCGGCGTGCGAGATGCCATGACAAGTATTCTGAGGAGGCAGGAGGGTGACCGTTAGTGGACGTGCCGGAATCTGCCGTGTGGGTACCGTTACCGTGTCGGCCGATCGATGTGCGCCTTGATGAACCTTCGCAAACAAACGCCAAGTGATTTTTGCTACGGTATGCCATTAGCCTTACGACCTCAACCAACCAGTTTGTGAAATTAATCTCCGATGATTCGAGCTGTGAACTCGTGCCAAGAACAATTTTATGACCAATTTATTTTTTTCGTAAAATTCGGGACTATTAGCGTGGAATTTATTGCTCACTAGATTTTGTTCGAAAATCCACTCGAGTTCCTTAGCTTTAAGTATCTACCTTATTTTTTATTATTTAGATGACATCAACTTTTTATACGTATTTTGATGAGATGCTTACGTAAGTACTTATAGACTTTATTTGACATCTTCGAAGTTAAGGACGGAATATAAGTGAAAGTTTACAGAAACTCATTAAAAGTAGTTTTTGAGAGGAGGCTGTACTGAGAATACCGACTTGAGATGGAATGATTGGTAAAGTTATGAATGTTTTGATTTTGTTATTCGTTCTTGAAGATTTGACATTTACCCTCTTTACAAGGAAAAATCACTTAAGAGAATATTCTGTAAATTTTATAAATAGTTAACATAATATAACATCACATTACGTGTGTGTTTCCCGAAGGGTTAGCAGAGGTGCACCTATAGGTATAGTACATCCAAATTTCGCCAGTTATGTTTAAGACACATGTAATAGAGGGCGAGCCTATTGACATCAGTCGGGCACAAACCTACTCTCCGGGCTGCTTCTGAGAAATTCCTCATAAAAACCCCAATAACGCATTTCCCGACTCGGGAATGAAACCCAAGACATCATGCTCAGCAGTAGAAGTTCGACCACTAGACCAACCAGGCAACAGATAACAATAACGATTATTAATATTCAATTTCAAAACAATGTCTATTAAACAACGCCCACACTTCAAACATAAGGAAACTCCACTAATTTACTCGGTTAAGTTTACGGAGCTTAATAATGCCATTTATAAGGCGAAACTTCCAAGTTTTTGAGGCTCCCCGGCTTACAAACAGGATCTCAATTTAATTTCCTTTCTGACCATACCTAATAGATTTCGCTGACACCGCGATAAATAAGAACTTGTTGCTTTATCCGACGTTTTTCTACAAATTATATAGCGTTCTGTCAATGGCGAGAAATCTCGGCGAGTGTACGAGTATAACAGCTGGTTTCAATAGTATCTATTAAGCACGTCGATGACGGATACCATTACCAACTGACCGTGAAATCTGACGTTTTCTCTGCGCACGGGCACTCTTTATATTGTAGGCCAGTGAATCAGAGACATTGGTATGATGTATGTTATTGCTTTTATGAAGAAACTGTAAATTCATAACAGACTTAGTTTTTTTTTTGATGGTGGGAAATCTTCAAATGACTTCTCCCGCTCTGGGTGGAGCAGGAGGTCGTGTCAAACATTTACTGACTATAACCCACCCGTGTTCCCTCAGTTGCGTATGCGCCAGGGGCCGCGGTATTTCTTTCAAACAACCCGCACCCCTGGCAGGCATCGGCCCTTGCGGACCCCATCAGTTGTTGCTGACATCTCTTTGAGGCGCGCGTGGAACACAACGCGCCGTCGACCCGGGCTTGGTCCCTACCGGACAGCGAGCTACCCATTACTCGTCGTCCGCAAGCCCGTATAACAGACTTAGTTAATATTACTTTAACACTGGTGAGCAAGAGTAGCGGAGGCCCAGTGATTGTAGGTCGTGAGTTCTAACCCAGGCAGACACTTTACTTTGGAGATTTTATTTCATAACCACTGCTCTCAAAACGGTGACTGAAAACATCGTGAGGATAATGGCATGTCTTAGAGCCAAAAATTCGAAGACACGTCTCATCTACCGACCTGCATCGGGACCGCGCGGTGGATTATGGTTCACTACCTCTCACAGGCCTGTGTCCCAGCAATGGGAACAATATAGGCTGCTTATGATATGATGACTTTAACACTAGGTTAGCAGGATTTATCCAAAATGAAATCAAAACCTAATTATAAATCAAAGAAAATAATTAGGAGGCAAGCACATGGGTGCAATTTGCACATCAAGCTTGCTGAACAAGCAATTAAAAAGAACCTAGTATATTAACCTATAATATTCCCACTGCTGGGACACAGGCCTCCTCTCTTCGAGAGGGAGTGAGCTGCAATCGACCACGCGCGGCCAGTGCGGGTTGGTAGATGTCACATGTCTTCGAATTTTTGGTTCTAGGACATGCTGGTTTCCTCACGATGTTTTCCTTCACCGTTTTCAGGCCAGTGGTGATGAAATTATTTTTTAATACAGTTGCTCAAAAAGTGGTGTATTGCAGGGACGTATAGCGTTCGGGATGTGGGCTATTACATACTAGTGCTTTTTTTTTACCTTTCCCGAACTCGTGCGTTCTCTTTCCCAACTGTCAAAATAATGTCTATTAAAAAGAAAAACCAACCATGAAGTTTTTACTAAAGAGTTTTTGTGATTCATACAAATACGTATATTTCTAAAAGGAAGCTACTAATTTATTTCAATATCAGATTTAATGATTTAATTGAATGAGTTAGGTTAGGTTTCATTTCATTTCATCTCATTAAATTTCATTTTCATTTCATATCAATAAAAAAAATCTACTGAAGACTAAGCTGTATGGATAGTTCCCTTTGCCTACCAAAATGGGTGAAAAAAAAAACTCTGCTTATATTATACGGTTGGCGCCATTTTCCAGAAATTTTCTTTGCGAGTTTAGTTGTTTGTTGCACAAAATGAGTAATTTCGACCCTATTTTTTTTGAATTAACACCACCGGAACTCAGTTTAATAGCACAAAATGTTTCGGAGAACATTTTACCGGAAAAGTCAAAAAGTCGTTACATATCTACATACGACGAATTTATTGCGTGGAGAGAAGAGAAAAAAGCAAATAGTTTTTCAGAAAATGTTATGTTGGCATACTTCTCCAAACTCTCAGCAAAATTAAAACCGTCTACGTTATGGTCGAGATTTTCTATGATAAAAAGTATGCTGAAAATAAGGAACAACGTGGATATAAGTGAATACCCAAAATTAAATGCTTTCTTAAAACGACAATCAGACGGTTTTACAAGTAAAAAGTCGAAAATATTAACATCCAATGAAGTGGAAAGGTTTTTGAACGAAGCTCCCGATGATCGTTATTTAGCCACAAAGGTAATTTATTAATAAGTACTTATATTTTTCTTTAGTATTCAGTTTACGAAATCGCAAAATACAGTCAAAACATTATTTAAAAAAATATTAATCAAATCCCTTTTTTTGTAGGTTGCTCTGATTTTTGGCGTTGTTGGAGCTTGCCGCAGAGAGGAGTTAGCCAATATTACTTTAAAAGATATTGAAGCCCATGGAAAAATGCTACTAATCAAGATTCCGAACACAAAAAATAAGATACCGAGAAGCTTTGTTGTTGAAGGAGATTTTCTTAGAATAGTGCAAAAATATATGAATCAGCGGTCCCAAAAAGGAAAAACCGACCGTTTTTTTCAAAATTACCAAAAAGGGAAGTGTACAGCTCAAGCAATCGGGATAAACAAATTTGGTAATATGCCAAAAGAAATAGCAACGTTTCTTGGTCTGCCGGATGCTGAGTATTATACTGGGCACAGCTTCAGGAGGACCTCTGCTACATTATTGGCAGATTCAGGAGCCAATTTGACGTCCTTAAAGCGACTAGGAGGTTGGAAATCAGACAAAGTTGCAGAAAGCTATATTGGTGATTCATTAAACAACAAACTAGAAACTGGGAAAAAAATCACACAATCCATTAATTTAAGGTCCAGTCCGTCTTCTTCACATGTTGAAGAGAACGTTCGTCCATCTACCTTCGTTGATAATGATAATTCATCAGATCCAATTCCATCAACTAGCAAACGCCATTGTATGACAAATATACATGAACAATCATACGAAATTAATAATAGTTTGTCTCAAACAGTAAATATGCAACCTAAAACTTCCCCAGTTACTTTAAAAAACTGTACCAATTTCAATGTACATGTGTACTATAACTTTTATAAGAAATAAATGATTAGTTAGTTGAGTTTATTGTGTTTTTATTATTTTATTAAATTGCTTCATTTTTTCGCAACTGTATTAAAAATAGTCGTTCAGTACACCTGCGGAACCGTCATTGCAACTTGTTCCGACTGTCAACCCTCGCCTTCGGCTGCGCCTCGGCTCGGGTAGACATTTGTCGGAACTCTTTGCAATGACAGCCTTTCCGCACTTGTAATGAAATATACTATACACGAAGTAAACCAGCTGCCTGGGTTTGTACCTACAACATACAACTCGTAAGTCACGGCCAGTACCACTGCTAATCTTAATTATTAAACAAAATATTCATTAAAAAACCTGAAATAATATTTAACGAGCTACATTCGATACAAAAAGCAGTGTATCGAATTATTCTGCAGTTTAAATTTTAGGTTAGTAAAAGAACCCACGGCCTACAACTCATAAGTCGGGTCAATACCACTGGGCCACCACAGACTCTCTGATCAATGCTTCAGTAAATCACAGTTTGCTCATCGCCGCTTTAAGACCCACACAGCATACCTACGCCAGCCGTCCAACTCCAGTAAACAGGTGATACTTTCTTCATTGGCGCGACCAGTCCGTGACGAAGTCAATCGGAAATATGCACTTGCAATCAATAATAAAGAATTATGAGTTATTGCTTAGCGCAGTTGCTAATACTTAAGGAATTGGATTTTGGGGCCATGCCGCGTATAATTTGACAGGTAGGAATTAGTGAATACTATTTGTTTTAGTAAGACATGTTGAGAAATGTATATTGATGGCTTTGCGTAATTTATTACAAGATTATATCGAATGGATCGATCAAATACTATACTGCTACTAGCTGCAACGGCTTCGGCCGCGCGGATGTCGTGTGAATTATCCCAGGGGAACGTGTTACCAAAAAGTTGTTGTAAAAAGCCTATAACAACCCAGCCTTATAACATCAGTGAAAGACCCGTCAAAATCGTCTCATCCGTTGCGGAGATTGGCCGGAACAAACCGACAGACAGACAGACAGATTTTATTGCTTTTTTAAATTTAGTACTGTATATACTTTCCTATGCATTCAGTAACAGTTGTTATTTCGACATTACAAACAGGACACATCAATTTTATTTATTTGCATAGTTATTTATAGATTACTTGTTTAATCCCTGATACTTATATTTAACTGTTAAAAGCAATCGCTGCAAATTGATTGACCAGTTATTCAACAGTGAACAACATTTTTTCCTTCTTATTTTCGCGAGACTTCAGTGCGGAAAACAATCTGAAAGTTAGTTCTCTCATTTCAGTGAACACTTTTGACACAGTTGTGATAAAACTGTTTTCAAGAAAGAACTTGAGTTTTGGCATGGTTATAATTTTAGTTTCAGTTGTAAATTTGATTGCCAAATCTTAGTTATGGGGTGTTCGTACCGAGTACGCATTAGATATAGTTGAATAGTTTTTTTAAAATTTATTATTTAAACTTCAAATTCACCATGGGGCGCTGAAGTTCACAAACACCAAAACATGAAAAAAGTTAAGTGAGAAATATATTAATGCTCGCAAAAGTACAAGTCCAGACTAGATACATTCCAAGCAATTGGCTGCTCATCTCATAATACCAGCTTGTCAGCAGACTCAAAAGAAGGTACATCCTACTATCTAATAGTAGGATGTACCTTCTTTTGAGTCTGCTGGGTAACTTGTAGAGAGCTGCACTGCTAAAAAAGAGAGTTGCTCCTGATGAGGAATAACTCGTCCTTGCTGGAAGGCCAATTCTCGTAATTCAAAACGTTCAAAATGTAGTCGCAGTCTCAGCCGGCGACAATCAAATGTCAAAAACTTGTTAAGGTGCTCTCTTACACGGGCAATTTTTTGAGCAATTATTGCTCGGCAAGACTAATGGATCAATCTGGAGCAATTAAGTGGAGCAATCTGGAGCAACAACAAGTTTCGGCAATATTGCTTCTAATTGCTCCATATATTTCATGAGTTGCGGAATATCCAATCGGTTTGGAAATTGCTAGTCAATTTTCTTTCTATCTAGTTTGTACGTATAACTAAATCTCGTTTTTGCGAGAGGAACCGGCCGGCTGCGGAGGCGGCAGGGGAGGCGCATTGCCTAATTTTTTAAGTTGCTCCATATTGCTCCATATTGTGTGGCCGTATCTCTGGCAACAGGTGGCTAAATGTTGCCATTGCCCTAAATTGCTGGATGTAGTTGTGCCGTCATAGTTGACGAGAATTGCCCAAGATGGAATAATTTTAGTTGCTCTGTATGGAAACTCGAGGAAACTAGAAACTGTTATTCACAGATTAAGACTGAGATCAGACTGAATGTTCTTGAATTTTCGAGAATTGCCCCTCTGATCTTCCTATTACTCTTGTGCTTATAGTTAAAAAAAACTGATGATTAATGAAAACCAAATGTATTAAACTTGAAAAATACACTATGGGCACACACACTGCACTTTACTACTGCTTCTTGTAGTGAAGTAATTTGTTTAGAAAATTGGTTGTCTGACACGTAGGTATTCAAAATTCTATGGCATCGTGCGCAAAATAATATGATTTTGATTAACAAAAGAAGCCAAACAGCGGCTTCAAAGAACTCACGTAACTTCAGTACAATATCGCCCTTTAATGAACATTGTATTTTGGCATAAATTAGGTTCCTCACGATATATTACGAGTAATTAATATGCAAAGATTTAAAACACGTCCCAAATTGTATTTAATTATGTTTTATTTTTCCATCAAAGTAAATGAGAGGTTAATTACGAGTGTTCATCTTCGACCCTCTAAATTAAAGATAAAATATAAATTTTGAAGGTTTATGCGAATATTAAGTTGATTAGTTTCCCCCATTCCGATTTAATACAACATAAAAATATGCGATACGAACTGAGGGGGCCTATTAACGTAGATTTACGATCGTATTCTTCAACTTAACGAGATCGATATTAGTCTAATATAAATTATGTGGTGTCTGCTTCTGATTTTTAATCACGTAATAAAATATGCATCTGTCGAAAGCTGAAAAGAAATGAGATTGCTATCTCTATCCTGATTTCACTAATTAGGCTTCGATTTTATGGTCGGAGTTGATGAATTAGCATTTATATAAGATATTCGATTACCGTGTTGTTCAGATCATTTACTCTGAATAATGTTTACGTTAGCGTCCTTAAAGGTTAAAAATACAGCCCTTTGAAAGAAGAAATCCATTGATATGTTTGATGTAAGATACCTGTCTAAGCCTGTTTGTTCACTGAGTTAGGGATTCCTGCTGACAATAGAATACAGAAAACCCACATGATGAGAGTTGTGAGCGAAATGCTTTGTGCTTATTTCCCCCAGTTAACGTTTGCTATATTTATTATTTGATCTGATCTCCCGGTTCTTAATCTGAGGAACTGAATGTGATTTCTTTTGCTTGTCGTTACGGCCGCGTCCTTCAGTCGCAAATAATTTTATAAGAACATTAACTTTCACCTTGTTATCGATGTGTTGATTTTCGCTCTTTGTAATCACTTTCTAAATAACTTCAAACTTGCTTCAATTGAAGATTAATGACAAAAAGAAAGATGTACAGTGACTGTCCTCAAATTACCCGTCGGTTAAGAAACGAATCAATAGCTAGGTCGACTTACGTAGAAGAAACACGCTTCGATTTACGTAGCCACAAAAATAGGTATTCTGCAAAAAATAAAATAGGCAATTTTAGATGCTCTGGCGGACGGGAACTCTCTGCAAATCGATGAGAGGCTATGAGGAAGTCTGGAAGATTGTCACCATTGAATAATATGTGGATCGTAGAAAAAGTTGCCCATTCTGCCGGAGGCAGGCGGGCCGGGAGTTCGATGTCTCCGTTAGACTTCCTGCTGGACCGCCCCAATGCGGATTTTACTTGCGACAGAACCAGATCGAATAAGGAATAAGGAAATCGTATCATATAAGTTTGAGATCACAAGATTTTGCCTGTTTCGTCGTACATTTAAGTCTCTCATTAACAAAATGTTTTCGTGCGTATTTACGTTAAGATAAATTCAATTTGATAAATTGCTTACGAAGAAGATGAGATCATATTGTAATGATCATAATTAGGGTTGTTAAGTCTCATCGTCCTTGACGCTCTCTGCTAGGATTCTGGTAATCTTACCGTCGAATTCTAACTATTTGTACTAATCATAAATGCAAATAATTCCACGATTATTGATTCTATCGTGATTTACTGAGGTTTCAGCTTTGATTGGAATTTAATTTTAGTTGTTCGAAGCCCGAGGCTTTGCGTAGGCGAAATTGGAAAAGTAATATTTTAATAGAAGAGATGGATAATTTTTCATTGTTGCTAAGGAAACATCAAAGAAATCAAATATGGTTTTTAAGGAAAAAGGACAGTTATCTAGTACGTAGTCGAGGTTGAGGATAACAAAAGCTCTGTAAGCTTTAAGTACGAAAAATAAGTTGAGACATTTTTCTGATGAAGAGTTATGATTTTTTCTATTTAGTTAGGTAGGTATTATCCTCATTAAACTTGCTCCTGATCGATTCATACGATCGTTCCGTATACGAAACTTTTGAAACGAGTAAATTATAAGTTTCACTCCTATCCTCGAATTTGTGATTCGTTTAATCTCATTTGACTCCGAAACTTATTTTACTACGTATTTTTTTCGACGACTGTCGGAGTGTAGGACGTTGACCTCTCATAAAGTTGTACAAAAATACGTTACATTTAAACTAACAAATTGGTCGCTTTCTAGGAAAACGACCCATGTCAGATTATTTATTGTACTGACAGTATCGTTCCACTTAGCGACAGGCACACCTAGTTTTTAACATTACTAGTTAAAAAGAAGAAATAAAGTTGTTTTGGGGATGTTTCTTTGAAAAGAAAATGTACTTAATTATAAGTTCTTCTACTTTTGCTTAAGTTACTGCTTGGGAGGATTTTATTAAAGTTAACCAGAGTTAACGTTCACACGTTATAACGGTGTACCTAAAAAGTCTAAGTAGCTATTTATTGCTAAGAAATTAAATTATAACGTTGACATGAAACATTTTCACATTAAAATTAATTTAAACGGTAACTTACGTTCTCTTAGGACACGTAGAGCCACAAGACAGGCATTCTGTTGTATGCTTGCTACGTAAATGCACGTCGTGGCTATATGTCATACAGAACGATACAGATGGCTCAATTTTATTTTACCAACGTTTATGTATTCTCACCATTTCTGAAATGCAAATGCTTGCTTGCTTTTCAACCTTTGGTACGTACTGAAAAATACAAGACAAAGACATTATTTAACTTACACAAGTACCTACCTTATCATCTTCAATTTTATTTATGTACCAACTTTCCCGTCTAGACGTTGTCATCGCTCATAAAAAACTTTAAATTACATTCAACGCTATCATTATTGCAGATGCGCCCGACTTAAGTCAAACTTACATAATTCACAAGTTGACAAAAATGTGACCACTCAAAAATATTCTCATACCAGTTAGGTGATTCAGACAAACTTACAGGTAAAAAAATCCAGTAACATCATACATTCCATCCAGTACTTGTTCACGAAAGGCCACGGCCATGACACGGCACGTCACATATTCTCAGCATTTTAACGAAAGTGATGGACTAACAACCATATCGTGACGACCCGTAAGAGCCGGTTACATATGTTGCGTAAAACATTGATTGCATACAATGAACTTACGAAGTTACGGCTAATTCATTCATAGATGACTTTAGAGTTTAGATGGCTCAATGTGGCCCACGCCTCACCTCAGCGTTTTAGTGTTGTTGTAATAATTGTTGTATTCTTGTATTGTTATCGTTTACAATTTGTTCGGTGTCACTTTCAGTGGGCGTTGTTGCATATGCACATTCGTATAGAGTATTTATTAAGTAGGCAGATAGATCCGTCGCGCTCAATCACGCAAAAATGACATAACAGATTTGGGTGAAATTTGGCATACAGATAGTTTATAACCTGGATTAACTCACAGGATTCTGTTATCCCGGTAGTACTTTCCCATGGGATAATTATAGACAGCCACGCGGGTAAGGTCGCGAGCAAACGTTTCAATTGATATATTTTTATTGTCTCTCTTTTTCTTGTTCTGTTTGTTTGTAAGAGATAGTAAGTACTAAGGAAATAATGTCTTTTTAGTCTATTAAAGTTGTCAGTCAGCTAGAAAATGCCGGTGCCATCTAGTTTTAAAGTATCGACCAAAAAATTTAGAAAAGATCCACTTACAAGTATGAACATTTCATGGTTTCCATGAAATTCTAAAAACAGTTTACTAATAACTGAACGTTTATAAAGATTACCTAAGCAATGAAAATTGCCTAGAAATGCAGTAAATGCCTATATTTACGTGCTGTAAATATACGCATTTAGTACATTTCTATGCAATTTTCATAATTGTCGTTGTATGCAACGAGCAAACTGGTTTTATTTAATTGTGGTCATAGGCTGCTCTTTGCACTATTGCGATACTGAAATTGGATATGTTATTGCTTTTCGTGTTACCAACATTTGTTTATTGGTCATAAATAAGCATTTACTTTGGCAATATTACTCTGGGAACTATGTTTTCGATATGATAATTATAATATTAGTGAAATAGAAAAGGTAGTGTCGAAATGATTGAAGTGAAAACTTCTTTTGGTAGGGGAAAAACTTACGGGTTCGCTTCACCGACATGCTAATGTGACATGTTGTTTTTACCAAAGTTTTAATTTGTGTCGGCAGTCCTCATGACTGCCTTTTTTATATTTTTTAAAGCATTCGACGAAATGAGGACCTCCGTCTGAAATGTGACGTTTTAGCTTCTTTCTGTGTCACAATATATATGTACCCAGATCTGTATTACACACTAGCTGCGCCTCGGTTTCATCCGCATAAATCTCGATCCCGTGGAAATATCAGGATAAAAAATATCCTATGTCCTAATCCAGGTCATGGTCTACCCATGTGCTAAATTTCCAGTCTGAGAACCAGTCTTACCAAGGGGTATCGTGTTACCCAGTAACTGGGTTGTGAAGGTCAGATAAGCAATAGCTCGATTCGGTTGGATCCGGTTGGACTGGAAGCCGACTCCAATGGACATAGTTCGAAAAATGCCTGGTAGATGATGATGATGAACTTCTTATTTTTCCCTCAATGCCTTAAACGTTGGACTATTATAAATTAAACTAAATCTTAATTCACATAAGATACCTAGCGTAAAAAACACATAAAACCTCAATTTTATTGCAGTCATTAAGTGAATAAATAATAAAATGCTCTTGAAAACGTGAAAGTGTAAGTAAATTAGCAAGTTAAACAAACTACTGAGCGATAATGTGATTTTGGAGTCTACCCACGACCCTTTCACCGTGGAGTAGCATCTAAATTTAACTTAATTCGACTACTTAGCTAGGTATATTCAAACTTTTAAATGCTAAATGTAGGCAAGTCTTACCAGTAGCGTTCTATTTTCGTCTTTTAAAGTCATTAAATGAAGACAAAATGCTATGAATAATAAATTGTGGTAGATGATGAAAAGCTTACCTAATTGAATTTGCCGGCACTATTTAATTCTGTATTATGTAATAAATAGTCTTGACAAATTTGATTAATCACAATATTAAGTAAGCATTGTGATTAATCATGTTTTTCAAGACTATTTATCTCTATAAATTTAGGCAATTGACCATGAATATTTTTTAAGCCTAGTTACTTCGTAAACTAGCTATTGCAAGAGCCCGATTCTTAAGGCGATTCTAGTAGAACATTTTCTATGATGTTTAAATAGAAATTGTTATACCAGTCAACATTTGGGTGATACAGAGACAAACGGTGGTAGGTGCAGTAACAAAAATTATGAAATAAATATTTATTTCAATAAATAAATTAGGAAATGTACATCAAAACACACCAAATTCTGAAATTGAATTTATTTTTATACCTACCTAGTTTTTTTTTAAGAAATCAGTTGTTTTTTAAGTATATTTTTATTTTCTTTATTAGAAATAGCCTTCACGTTTTAGTTTGAAACCGGCTCAGATGAAATAAAAACAGTTATCTTAATTCGATCTAAGCAAGTTTTCAATGACGAGCACGTCTATCACCTCTTGTGCAAGTGTATCTACCCACAATTGAAGCAAAACCTTGACGAAAACTACGTATAAACCACCTTATGTTTTTTGTTTAATTTGTGGATAACATTAATTTATTTATAGCTTCATAACGTTTACGAATTCTTTCATAACAAATATGTCTTTGAATTGGCCTAAAGACTTTTGTAAGCAAAAAAACTTCCGACTTAAGAAAAAATGCTAAACAGCGTCCTTTGAGTAGTTAAATATTTTCTTTCCACGCCACAATAAGCGAAGTTCAATGACATTTTCTCTTTTAAGAATTGTTATTTTAGCCCACGTTCCCGCGAAACGTAATGAAATCGCGGCAGGATGTTTCTGCGCACTGGATCTTCAACGCATTGCTTAGGACCGAAAGTTGAAAATCGAACAGTAAAACACACTGTTCTATTTTCGACCCGTTGCAATTCACTCTGTTGAATTCTCAATGTTCGATTCACCATTGAGAGTTGAAAATCCAGTCAGCAAAAAAATTCCGCCGCGATTTTATTACGTCCGTACATTGACTTATTGAAAATAAGCGATCAATTCAATTGTCCCGATAAATATGAGTTGACAGTAGCTGCAAAGTTGACTTTCACTAGAATTTACGGAATGACGTTCACAGCTGACTTTTTTACATATATTTTAACTGACTAATAGATTTGTTTCGTTTTATCACGTTTAAACTTTCATATAATGATAGTTTAGTAGGTATATATAATAGCGTTAAGGTCTTTTTTACTGTGACACCAAACATCACATAGATTGAGCCTATTATCACTTTCTCATTACACGAAGCAATCATCCTTAGATACGTAGGTGTTACACAGATGTGTTTTGATTTGCGTGTTTCATTTGTGTGCTCCATTACTCCATTCTCGGCTTAGCTGCTTTCTAGCCCGTTATATGCTAGTTACCTGTGAGTTAGGGGTGAAAGTTTTAAGCGCGTAGTGGCTAATGGCTATCTAAAACCGATGCGATCTAAATTCGGGAGCAGCAGTAAATTCGTGGCTCTTAATGGAATTTCCGCATCAGAGAGCGAAGCGGCGTGCGTCCGGCCGCGGCAACGTGAACACGGGTACGCTGGGGCTACACCGGCCACTAACACCCTGCCATGAAATAGGTACAGAAGGTCAGTTGCGTACAACGAGTGTCAAAGCACGCACACATAACACGCGTCATTACACAGCGACTGCAAGCGCACCTGCGACAGTCATTCGTTTGACAAGTTAAGATCGCCGTACGTCCGCGTCGAGTTGCGAATGCGCCTGATTTCGCTTGTTATATGGTGCGAGCCTTCTGTATTTATAGATTTTGTGACTCTGCCCCCAACCCTCATATTAATCCGATTAATTTCTAAACGCACTTCCAAAAAGGTGCCAGTTAATGATTTTTGCTATTGGCATTTTGACATCACAAACCTAACACCTTTCGCCCGAGGGTGAAATAAGACCCTACGTTTTATTCTACAATGAGCAATGAATATTAATAAACAAAATGGAAGCTGAGATGGGTGCATAATTCAGATTGGATTCAAATGGCAATCAATCTTTCTTTCTTGTTAGTTTTCAGATTCTTTCTTTCGAGAGTGATGGAATGGGGCAGGAATTTATTTTTTAAGAGCTTCCAAAAATAACTGCGTGAAACAAACTACCCTTAAATGGTGTGTAAATATACATAACGGTAACCAAACTTTTAAAAACATTTTACGGTGAATTGCAAAAGTGTTTTAAATAAAATATTAAAACAGTCGGGATAACGCGGTAGTGGTGATTTCGCTTTGATAAAAAAATAACACGTAGGGCTCAATCAGGCCGGTCTGCTGTGCGGCCGGTAATCGATTGTATAAACATTGATTTCCAATCTGATTTCCCCAATCTGAACATAACATACGGAGCTCAAATAAAGATATCCTCGTTCAGTACGAATCGGTGCACACAGCTCTTGGTTTGATTTTAATCAAAAGTTTCGATTGGACTGCCAACCATCCGGTCGAGTGCAATCGCAGCGTACGTTTAGCTCGCGCCGCTGCCACTATGATCGGGCTTTAATGACTGCACCCGAAATGTGTGTTCAATCTAATGCGTATTTGCAGTTCCATAATTGTTGAAAGTTTCAACGTAGTAATGTGCTGTGCAAGCCGCCCTTCTATCTGCTCCCTGACATACATGTAACTCGTTATAAGTTTGGCGGCGCCGCGGCGCTCCCACAGAACTGCCTGCTCGCGATCCTTAATGAGAAAACCATAATAGGTTTCATTAAGTAATAAGTATAATTCATAACCATTGTAGGCCGGATTCAGTCGAACACGTTTTAATTTCCTTGGCAATGTAACGAGTATTTTCTAAGAGCGCCTTAATGAAAAGTGAAGGTAAATCTCCACGGTCCCTGAGCCCACATTTAAGTGAAATAAAAATAAATTGTACTCAAAGTGGGATAGCCGCTCAAATTAAGCACCTGAATAAATTGTGTGATAATCCGTAGCAGTCTTTTAATGCTTTACGAAGCCGCCGCTCGCGCCGCCGCCGCCGGCGACTGCGGACTCATGCGGAAAAGAATAAACGAATAAGATAATGATTACTCTCATTTCATTACTTCTCTTGATCCTAGTAATTGAGGAAATTGGGTCGAAGTGTGATAAGAGAGAGAGAGTATTGGGTGTTATTGGGCCGGTCCCATTAGGGACCTCTTAATCGTATTTAACGCCTTTATCACCTGGGGTGCGCAATGGTCCGTAACGGGCGAACATAAGGTGCAGAATTTTCGGGCTCACAGTTAATAGCCCTGTTCGTACGCTCTTATTTTCTGAAATGATTCAGTTCTATTCACAGAATCTATTTACATAATCGCACCTTTTCAACTGTTGTTAACAATTCTAGTAAATATATGTACGTAGTAGCAATATCTTCTGTGTTGTGTAGCATTGTGTTGTTTTAATATTTTCGTTGCACCCGGAAAGCGGTGGGTTGGTCGAGCTAGTGGTGTTTTAATTTATATTTTTTCTTCTTATTCCCGAGGCTGGGGCGAGAGTTCATAATGGACAAAACATTAGCTCGGCCTACTTTTGGTGAAAGCTTTCAGGGCTTTTCGACTCATCTTGCGTTAACATTCGCGTAGAGTTCGGAAGCATTAATAGTAGATATGCCATATTTCCAGAAACTTTTCATACAAAGCACTCAGACGTTTATAATAATAGTGTTGAATATGTTCAACACAACAAATGATTGGCGCTTTATTACACCAATTTGAATTAATTCGTTCCGTAATTAAGCTTTTGGATTGATGACCTGACGAAAGTTTATATTGTTAGAGTAGTTTGCTTGTTAGTTTAAATAAGTATAGTTTATCTAATCGTTTTCAATTAATGTCGATGATGTTATAGAAGCTGTTACATTAATTATTATAGTTAGATATTAGGCTTGTTCGGTGGGGCGGCAGAGAAAGTGGCTTAGAGTGAAAACGGCAGAAATGCCACCGGTTCACTTTCCTTTGAGGTGTGCATATGGACATGTGTCAGACTGGTTTAGGTATGACGAATTCTACAACTACTGCTTAAGTTGGAAACATGCGTGAATGTGACACGTCGGTAAACAAACAACTTTCTGTTTATGTCATTTATTTATGCGGTTAATGAACTTGTTGTATTTAATAATACGGTCTTATAAATAAGCATGTGGTTAGTCATAAAAGTGTTTTGCAATTTCAATGGTTGATCTATTAAAAAAAACAAAACACACTTTATTTTAGGCTCTACCCTCACCTGCAACTAATTGGATGAAGTATGTAAATAATCTAGTCTATTCCCAGCCTTTTTTCAACTATGCTAGGGTAGCCTTCCAGTCTCAACTGATGCAGCTGAATACCAGTATTTTACATGAAGCGATTGTGTATCTGATCTCCAGAACCCAGTTACTGGGCACTACGATATCCCTTGGTAAGACTGGTTGGCAGATTTTCGGGCTTCCAACGATGCGTAGCGACTGCCAAAGATCCACGAATGAAGCCGGGACCTACGGCTTAATGTGCTTTTCAAAGCACGAAGGGGTTTCGGTATGTAAAAATAGTCTCCCATCCACGGACCAACCGAGGGAAGCGTAGCCATAAGCCCCCCACAGGATAAAGTATGTAAATGTTGGTCTTCTATTTCATAAATCGTTCAAACCAATTTATTTTTGCAAACTCCTTAAAAAAGCCAAAAACATTTCTAATGACTCCATAACAGCAGCGTTAAAAATAAAAGTGCAAATAAAATCTTAAACAGCCAAAAAAAGTATCAATACTTAACATAAAAAGAGTGAAACTCTACTAAAGAGAAAATGGCTTTTTGTAGGGAACGTTTATCGATGATTTTCAATATCTACGATGGCGGTAAAAAAGTTTTCAATGGCATCGCGACACCACAAAATACTTAGCTTCGTAGACTCTGTTGTAGGGTATTTAAGATTGTTGAAGTTGAAGCCAATGGGACGATTTCATTGGTCTATTCGGAAACGTAGCTACAAGTTCTAAGATCTGGCTTACATCCAGGGCAGATACGGAGAAATTACTAATTAGTCTTCCAGTTGTAGTGTCTGGGCCAACTTCGGGTGTAATTAGGAGGGTTTAGCAACGAAAGATTAGGCTGATCCTAATTCTTCAACCCTTAATCAGAAGTTAGAAAAAGGCACAGAGAAAATCGTACCGAAATAAAGTTGTTCGGGTAACTATTTAGTGATCAACTTTGTAACCGTTTTGAATACTGTCGAATCAATCTGCCCAGCCTATTCGCAACTTTATCGGGGTCGGTTTAACCGGATGCAGCTGAATATATATACAGCATATCTGTAACGATATGCCTTGGTAAGACTAATTGCCAGACTTTCAGGCTTCTGATTACCTGTAACGACTATTGAAGATCCACAAATGACAGCCTAGTCCAACGGCTTAATGTGCTTCGAGGCACGGAAAGGTTTCGGTATGTGAAGATGGGCACCCATCCACGGATCGAATCTGATCAACCCCTGCCGCTGCTATTACTTTGGCATGAGCCTGTATGCCGTCTGGAATTAAAAAAAAAAGTTACGTAAGTTACGTTAAGTTGAATTTAAGTTTTTGATGGCCTTGCATCAAATCAAAGGGTTAAATAAAGTTGACTTGCGAAACTGAACTGACATGATGTCATCACGTCATGACAACGGTCACATAATAAAAAAATATACTTCTAAGAAAGTCAAAATTCTGACAATCGCAAAGGTAAACCTCCTGTACAAATATAGAGCTAAGTTTATACATAATAATGGTGTCTTGCAGCATTAGGCAGTGGGTACACAGACCGCAGCTATGCGGCTGGTTGCGACACTTGCATCGAAAGTGCAGTACAATGTGGGACACTGGGTCTAACTTACCTACCTTGTACGTACAGTCACCAGCAGAAATACCTTACACTTACGCAGGATTCAAAAGCGATTTTTACCTTAAGGATTGATAGATAATTAATGGTGGTGAAATGTGGGCGTTTTGGGGGACTGTCTTATGTATTTTAACGTTCGAAAAGTGCTGATTCTCAGCCTAATTTGAATAAATGACTTTTGATTTGATTTGATTTGGTGCTACGAACATAATATCGTCATAGTACTGTTATGAAATAGGTCTTTTCTTGATGTTACAATCGTTATTTTACGAGAAAATCGCTTTTAAATTTTGAGTTATCATAATCAGCCCATAATGTTCCCACTGCTGGGACACAGACCTCCTCTCTGTGAGAGGGACTGGGCCATATTCCACTACCAGGGCCGAGTACGGTTTGGAAGAACGACATGCCAGTTTCCACACGATGTTTTCCTTCACCGTTTTGAGGGCAGTGATGATAAAATAATTTACACTAAGTAACGCGCTTGTCTGGGTTCGAACCTGCGATCTACAACTCGTAAGTTGCGTCCGTTACCACTGGGCCATCACTGCTCAATTTTGAGTAAGTGTAAAGTATTTATACTCGTGACTGTACCTATAGACGTTTGTATTGCTTATTAAACACCTTGTGAATTACGTATTAGATTGGTTGATTTGTCGCGATTGAGTCAGGTGCAGTGCAGGCAATCAACATTGATAACAGCTGCGTAGGAATTTGTGGTGTAGTTGTAGATGTGGTGTTTATGTTGATGCATTTGCGCCACGAAGGACCAGCAGCCATAATTGCTTAACACACTTTTTGTTTATCCATTGCTTCATATGTTCGAAAAAAAATTATGCTCAGCATCGTAAATAACGAAATGGATGTTGTTGAACTGTCGAAATTAAAGCCATTCCTACTGTTAATATATTACCCCATTGAGATATTGAACAAAATGTGATTCACGACAGTAACAAATGTGGCTGTACAGAATTATAATCATTAAAATCATCAACCCAGAGGGTGGTACCCTCTAAGCTCATAAAAACATCAATGAACGGCTTTTTCATGAAATAGTCACAAATCATATTTGAATCAACACAAAATCTGACACTGATCTGAAAATTGCATAAAAAACGTTAGGAAATTTGAATGTTGAGCGCTAACCCAGGCGCTTCCCCTTTAAAACGTAAGGAAATTTGAATTTTGAGCGCTAACCCAGTCGCTTCCCCTTTAAAACGTAAGGAAATTTGAATTTTGAGCGCTAACCCAGGCGATTCCCCTTTAAAACGATGTTACCTTTAATCCTTTCCTAATACGGCCACTTGGTATGTTTTTAAATTTTAGCTCATTTTTTAGCTGACTTCAAAAAGGAGGAGTTTCTCAATTTGTCTGTATGTTTTTTTTGTTGTATGTAAGATTGCTTTAAAAAAAAAAAATAATGGATAGGGATGGTCCCATATTAAATTTACTAACTTTTCTTGGGTACTTTTTGCTTTAGCTTCGATACTACGTCTTTAATCCACTTCACTTACTACTTCCTATCGCTGTTGATTACATAGCCAGCGAATTGGTGTGTGGTAGGTAAGTACCATAACTAATAAGTTAAAAATAAAAACTTTATAAAAAAAAAAAAACAGACTTCCGAAAAAAAATACAGATCCAAAGACCGAAATAAAAATTATTTTTGCTCCTGGCTTTTCCTCGCAACTTCAACCCTTCACCACAACAAACGTTCTCCACCATCTAACTAAACGATGTCCCTCAATGATTGCAAGAGGATAAAAGGCTAACGTAATTAACCTTGCTATTAAAAACATTGAAAGTATAAAATAGGGTTGAAATTTCAACAACAAAGGTATCACATTTTTATGAAAACCGCTCTAAAAGACTTGGTGACCGGCATCACATCGAGTCAATACCCTCGTCTCAAAACAGAAGATAATACGGAAATTGAAAGAGATTAATGTTCTCTCAGGTAAATTAATAATATTGAGGGGCCGTTAATTTTGTGTCCGAACGGCAATTTTCTTAATAGGCTTTTGGTTTCGGCATTATGGGCCGTTGTTTTAGGTGTCGAAGTTAAAGACGGTGTCATTAAAGGTTGCAGTTTGATACAGGGATCAATTTAGTACCTTTATAAGGTATACCTGCAAAGTTCCTAATTTATTATGGTTTTACCAAAGGTAATAAAAAGTATTAGTCCTCCAAACTGTATTTTGGCGGCCGTGGCGGTACTATGGCGGCTTATCTCAACGGAGACTAGCCGTGGGAGATATTATAGAGCACAAGTGTGGCGCAGGCACAGGTGCACTGCCTCTTCCTTCACTGTCATAGACCAGAGGTACTGCGATGTGGTCTTATGTATCTATATCTACGACTTCTGAGTTTCTTTTAGTGTTAAGTTTATTTGTTTATTTTTCGCCACAATAAATAAGTACAAATACATACTTAAAACTATACATAGTCATTGTTATATTGTGGGAGACTGGTGCCTAAGCTAGGCGTCAGGCCTGTATTTCAGGACACCAGGTCTCCACCCTGTCAGAAGCTGTTACATTTTAGTTGTATTATGCACTCGCACACAAATGCGGCAAGTAATATGGAACTAAATTAAACTAAAAGAGGACAAATAACACTATAGACTATTACTTATTCTAGGGTTAGTAAGTAACACCGACCTCATCAAGCTTTAAAAAAATTGTCTGAAGTGTAAATATAAATTGACTGAAACACATTACTTATCACCCGATTAATATTGTAAATGTGAAACTTTGTATATTTGGATGTTTGTTTCTCAATCACGCGAAAACAGACGAACGGATTTGGATAATATTTAGCAAACAGATAGTTTATAATTATACTTTTTATTTCGGTAAAAGGTTCCCGTAGGATTATTATCCTCAACACTGCTAACTAAGGTGTTTCTAAATAAAATACACAGTTATTGATAAACCAACCATTCACAAGTCCATTCAAATTCTTTGAATGATCAGCCTCAACACTTTCGAAGAAACAGCCAATGTTAAAGCATGATTGATTGATAAACATCTTCGATTGTAAAGACACAACGTAGTAACACACTCCTATAATCCTGTGGTTGATACTACAAATACGAATAAACTCCACACAGTATTCGACGTTTTATTGCAAAAGTTCAACTGCCTCGAATTGAGAAGTTTACGACGCTCGAGTATTGCTTGAGCCGAGGCTTTATCTTTCACACGTCTTCGCACGTAACGACACGTTTTTATTGCACACGAAATTATATTACACACAAAAATTCACAGTAACACTGACTCATGATAAAAAGTCATTTGCACGCATAACATCACGCCTGGAGTTCCCAAAGGGTTAGGCAAAAGTGTATCTACAGTTCACTCACTGTTAGCCATGTAATAGGGGGCGAGCCTATTGCCATCAAACGGGTACAGGTCTAGACTGCGGGCTGCTACTAAGAAATTCCTGATGGAAAACTCCCATAAGAAAGAAAGAAAAATAGATTTATTTGTGCACGTGTTGTGCATACAAAAATATATGATCACATAAAAATCATGAAAACGAAACAGATTTACTTTTAGGACCACAGAAAATAAAAAGTCGGCATCTGCACGCCGTGACTTCCACACAGCATGATGCTGTGCTATGGGACCAGCGTTGATTTATCAGTGATCAGCCAGAACCAGGTTCAGAAGTAGCGCTTGCGACCAAATATACCAGCGAGGCAGTAATTTGCACACCTCAATGCTAAACAATAGAATTAATTACTGCCACACGTAGGTGTAATTAAAGGGCTAACCTTTGCAGTGCGGCCAACAAATAGAGAATAGTGAATAGATCAGAAGTCGGACCTGGTTGGCCAATTTAGGGGTCCGTTGTTCGCTTATTACTTGGCGTAATGTGCCCTTTAAGTTTTATGGGCCGAAGTTGCGGAATGAGACTGCCCCGACTCGCAGGGGACTAATGTAGGGCAAGAGTTTTATCAGTTCGTACTTTTGTTTAAATTTACACTAATTTTAATATTGGAGATGTCAAGGTTATTGTTTTTCGGATGTAGTTTGTGTTGCGGGGTCGTTGAACTAGGTTATTTATATGTCTTGGGGGTTAAAAAAAGCTTTACACGTGCTAGTTTTGTAAAACTTCATCAATGGAAACGGTATTACAGTATTGCACGCAAAACCAGAAACGTTTTCTTTAAAAGACCAAAAAAATATTTCACCATCTTGTTTCAAACATTTTTTCGTAATAAATCTGTTTTTTTTGCAGGTAAGTGAAGACGATTAGATATAAGTGGATCAAAGAAGTAAGTAAGAACAAATTATTACATTATACTTGAAACCGAGAGATCGAGAAGTTTCCAACTCACCGGTGGCCATTACTTAAAAACTCGTCTCGGTCCGTTGCGTTTTAACAAGCGAATTTAAAAACAAAAATTATGAGAGCATTCAAAGAATTTCTAATCACTGTCTTATCGAGGCCCCGTACTTTGTTAAAAGTAATTAAGAAGACTTTATCGTGCCAGATAGTGTTAAAAGCAGGTTCGAGTGGTTTCAACTTGCTCTATAAATCTAGAACCCTTTACACTTCATAGAATAGCAGTGAGTAGGGTCTTGTAGAACAATTACTCGGGAATATATTACGGAGCAAGGACGAGGCGGTCGCGAGTAATGCCGCGATATTAACTTATCTCAGGTGCGTGACGCAGTAAATATACAGAGTGCTTACTTTAGGAGTGTCAACGGGCCTGAAATAATGTAACGGGAAGAGACCTTATCTCGGCGCATCCACAACGATGTAAGGATGTTGGAAAACATGGAGAGGGTACCATTAAACGGGGTGAATAGGTATTTGGGGGTGAATCGGGACAAACTTTAAAAGGGATTTTAACGTTGAATTAATATAGTTTAGTTGCCAAAAATTGCTCTAATGTGTTAACTGTATTATAATTAACGATTAAGTGCTCTTGTTGGCAACAAACCATATTATTGCAACTTTAAAATCCATTTTAAAGTTTCGCCGCAATCTACCCCTGCATCCCCCGTTGTCCCCCTGTATGCCCCGTTTGTACGTATTAACAAAAATGAAATAAAAAAGATGGCCTGCAAGCCGAATGATCATCTATCATTAGATTTATTGTTGTGCCAAAAGAAACTGTGCGGTTCCTGACATGGTTATTAACGAATGGAACTTGACGTCATACTTTATTTTCCTTTATAATGGTTTCCATCAATAGTTTCTTTGTAAGATTTTGAACCGCGTCCAACATTATGTTCCGTTATTTTTTCAGCAAATCATATCCTATTATATATCCTACTAATATTATAAATGTGTAAGTTTGTGAGTATGGATGTTTGTTACTCTTTCACGGAAAAACGGCTGAGAGGATTTGGATAAAATTTGGCACACAGATAGTAGTAGCACACGGTAGATTATTCATTTACGGTCTCCACGCGGGCGAAGCCGCTGCCAAAAGCTAGTCCTACTAATATTATAAATATGAAAGTTTGGATGTATAGAGGTTAGAATCTTTGGATGTTTCTTACTAAATTACGAAAAAAAACGGCCAAACAGATTGGGATGTAATTTGGCACACAGATAGTTTATAATCTGGATTAACACAAAGGATACTTTTAATCCCGGTACTACGTTCTCGTGGGGTAATTTCCTACCTCCACGCGGGCGAAGCCGGGCGACAAAATTGGTCTGAAATAAATATATGCCAGAACAGAATATTCAATTTCTTTTACCCGTACAAAACAGATTACAAACCGTAGTTTTGTTTTTTCTTATCTAAATTGCGTCTGTGATACCGAGATGTTGGCAGACAGTGTAAAAGCTTTGAAGTAGGCGACACGTATCGGAATATGTTGGTATTCTTTATTCGTCGAAAAACAGTGAGCATTTCGCATCACGCGCGCGCGAATCTCGTTGTCACTTTGAAAATATTACTCTACTTCAAAAATCACGTTGTATATACCTAACGTTGTAGTTACGCAAATATTTACGCCACAGTAAAATAAAAGTCCTGTTTCCATGTTAAACACGAATAAGGGAAATTCTCTATGTCCGATCCAACAAAATTTTATTTTCACGTAAGGCTTGCTTCAAGTGTCTCCTCCTTAACGGCTCGGGCGGGGACGCCCAAAATTATTGCGAATATATGCGTTATCGCAATGCCTCGCTCCGAGAAAGGAGGAGTAGAGACCATTGTGCGCTAGCGCTCCCATAAACTTATCTAATTACACGTAATTTATATGAGTCTTAAGAACAAGGAAGGACACTATTCAGTAGGCATTATTCCCGCCACTTATCACGTAATTGCAGGGAGATTTTCTTTACTAAATCCGCTGAACAGATTCTAATTTCCCTCAAATAAATGTTTGCTTTTCCCATTTCAACTCAAATTGGAATGGAACTGACAGGAACATGAAACCCCAAGATATTATTAATCTCTAATCTCAGTTTAACATAGGCTTTGACTTAATGATTTAGGGGCCATTTTGAGGCAAGATCGATCTCGACATCCGTGGCACTTAATCCTTGATATGAGTTTCAGTCGGTTGATCGCAAAGACTATTACGGAATGTGGGTCGTAACCTCTAACAGTTGCTACGAGGCTTATATTTTAGTAATCCTCTTGTCGTCAGGGACTTCGCCCGACCGTCACTTCGTACGAAATTAAGACAACTTTGAAAATACCAACGTATGAACAATTTTGGTTTCAATTAAGCCGAGACAAATTGAGTCACGTTTAAAACCGGCAAAGGGTCGCGTAATACGATGAGAGATAAAAATATCTTCAGGGTAAACGATTTTATTCCGTCTGGGGTTTGCGTAGGATGCCTCAAGTGGCTGAAAGGCTCAATCTCTTTTACTTCTTGATTAGATACAAAAATAAAACTTAATTGAAAAGCTTTTATTAAGCTCACATTTAATTGAAAACAGTTTACTACACTCACAAACGAACACAAAAAAATGTTGTAAGCATAGATACAAGTAGTTTAAAATGTCTTCTTTACCTAAAGTTAAAAATATGTGGCGGGGGTTCAAACAAGTAAACAACATAAATATAACTTTAATCCACTGCAAAATAAACATCACGACACCAAATGAGCAAGGCGTTTTATCAGAAAATGGAATCGTTCGACAATTTAAAATGCAAATGTCTTGCAAGACATATTTATGTATAAGTATATTATAAGCCGGTTGTAGAATGTTCAGTCCGATACCGCAGCCAACTAGATAAGCCCTTCCACTCCTCTCTAGCACCCTCCCATTGCTTTTATTTTAAACATTATCTATCTGAGGTCGGGGTGGAAAAATTAGGCCAATTTAAGCGAACCAGTGGACCATTTTATTTATTTTGTTAGAATGCTTGTGCTACGTTTTTGGAGTATTTTTTTTGCGGTTGTCTTTGTCTTTTCCGGTTAGATAGGTGATCTGTTTTCAAATGAGGAAATTGCTTTTTTTTTGCTGAACGAATCACTGTTCTAATTTATGCTGTTTACATTTTTTTCTCACTGTTTAAAATAGGTACAAATCTTGTCAGAAAACATACTCTGTTAAATATTGGTA
Source organism: Polymixis lichenea (assembly GCA_949091785.1). Classification (NCBI taxonomy): domain Eukaryota; kingdom Metazoa; phylum Arthropoda; class Insecta; order Lepidoptera; family Noctuidae; genus Polymixis; species Polymixis lichenea. The sequence continues at coordinate 11,504,717 of OX420936.1, forward strand.
CATGAGAACTGTTACATTCATCACTCTACGCACTCTAGATTCAGATATCGAAACTGACAAAGATATATGTATTCAGACATATAAATGCTAATTCTTAGATCCCTGTTCGAGTAATAAAACTAAGAGCGAATCTGAAGGAGCAAGTTGGTTATCAGATAGCGAAGCAGAGGCTATATGATTTATTTCTCTCGATAAGACTTTGTAAGGGATGTTTTTGTTGAGTTACCCGGGAAGATAAAAATTTGCGCGGTAGGTAACTTTTTAACGGTCACGGGGAGTTCTTTCACCAATTAGGTTAAATAATTGGTTATTTAAACAAGAATCTTCTTCATGTTTTTGTAAGATTTTGCCGGCTGGTATTCTGGACTGTGCAAATAATGTCGTTGTCAGCAGCTTTCAAATAAAAATTGCTGATTAAATACCTGCTTCGGGATCTGAAAGACAATGATTAGTCATTTAATAAAATCGTCAAACAAAATGTCATGCTTAAAATCGAAATGCATTTTTTTTGCTAACCCTCCTTAAACACTACCTTTGTTACCAACATCAAAAACACGTAAATGCAATTAGCAGATACTTAAGTGCAGGTAACATTATATACATGTATAAGTATGTCTACCTATACTAAGTGAAGTACCTACCTACTTAGTGTCGATTTCCTAATCAGGGAGGTATCTCCAAAGCTTTTTACTGCAACCATTGTTGTGTCAGAACAACGTTTAGCGAAACTCCACCTCGAACATGTCTTTTAAGTTTTAAGTGCTTTTTCATTTACCCACTGTCCTAGGTATGTAGAGAAGGGATAGCTTAGCGAGGCGATGAAATGATGAAAGGATCTATGACTACTTCGAAGTCAAATCGTACGGAATTAATGTAACGTTACTCGAAGTCTCGAAGTGACTTCAGAGTATAACAGAGATCGCCTACACTTTTTAAATCGCAGCGACATATTGTGAAAATCTAAAAACCCGGCAACTTTCTACTCTTCCTACTAATAAAAAAAGCTACAAGAATAAAACAAGTGTGTACTTTTTTTAACCGACTTCAAAAAAGGAGGAGGTTCTCAATTCAGTCTGTATGTTTTTTTTTAATGTTTGTTACCTCAGAACTTTCGACTGGGTGAACCGATTTTGATGTTTCTTTTTTTATTTGAAAGCTGGTGCTTCCCGTGTGGTCCCATTTCAATCTGATTATGCGTTTCGGAGACAAACAACGGAACTCTTCAAAAAATATCAGTAAATCAACCGCGATTGCTGCTATCGCGTAAATATGTATTGTTTTGACCCCAAGGATGAAGAAATTTCGAATTAGTGGGGTAGATACTATAACTAAAAAAGTGTAAAATTAAAACTTTTACCAAAAAAAAACAACCGACTTCCGAAAAAACACTATAAAGTGAAAAATAACTTTAATTTCGGAAGGCGTGACAAAAAATTAAAATACATATCCAAAGTCACCGACTTCCGAAATTAAAGTTATTTTTCACTTTGTAGTGTTTTTCGGAAGTTGGTTGTTTTTTTTGGTCAAAGTTTTTTTAACTCATAAAGTTTTTGGCAAGTAACGTATTTAAATCCAATCAATCTGCTTCTACCAAATGATGATGAATGATGCAGCTGAATACCAATATTGTACATGGGCATATCTATTTATTGCAGTAATTATCTCGTAGGTTAGGTTAGACACTCAAAGGCAGTCAAAAGACAAATTGAACAAAACCACGTAAAACGCACTGCGTTGCATTCTGCCACATGGCAACACATTTGATTCCTTTTTAAAAATAGTTCCAATTTCAAAATATCGCCTAGCTACGCGTCGCATTTCTCTGTCACCTACTCTCCTACGTCCTAGGATAACAAAGGTTCAGTCATCCATGAACAAAGACCATGCTTCCTTACAAACCAGTCCACTTGTCACCAGTTAAGTAATCTACTGTCGTTCCAAGAAATCCATTGGAGATTTAAGTGCTATTGTGCAATTGATTTCTGCACTCGCGATGTTAAATTAAACGATACTTCTTTGTCATAGATTCTCTGTTTGTTTAAAAGTTTAAAGAAAAGGTAGTGAATAGCGGTGGAGTGGTTTGAGGGATCCGCATCAGTTGTTCGTTGTTCTATAAGATGGCAATGTTTCTTTCATGTCTTTGTATGATTCTACATTATTTACGTGGAGTTCGGCGACTCATGATATTTTAAAGAATTTGCTTTTATCGTTAGTCTGTATCATCATCCCACTGCTGGGCAAAAGCTGCTTACGATGATTTCCAGTGCTTGCAATGCAATGCTAATGTGAACCACTAGTCGTTTGTTTTGTCTAGCTCGTCCCTGCAACGTTTAAGGGGTCTGCTGCGACACCTACAATCTGTCTTAAGGCTCCACATAGTAGTTAGTTTAGCCCACAGCTCATAAAAAAGGAATTTATGAAAAATATATTTCGAAAACATAATTCATTACGTTATCAAAATAAATGCCACTGACCGATTAATTTGCTCAACTGCGCGCTGAATTTATTCATTTTAATCAGACTACCTATGCAGCATTTCATAATTTCCCTCAAAAGCTCTATAACAATGAACTAAAACAACAAAACGTCATTTGGCAAGTGTTAATATACCCGGGGTTTGTTGTTTCACTCATAATTGGCTATAAACTCATAATTCACAGATAACAAAAGGCGAATGGCACACGGGAATATCGGCGTGATTCCAATTATCATCGCGAAATTGAGTCGAGCAACTCTACTGGCATACTAGCACCCAGCGACAAACGAAGATTCAGTGTCGAGTTGCGTTCCATTGTCATTTCCCCGTAGATGTTTGTACAAAACCCGTCAATATTATTATACTCACGCCGCAGTGTACTTCGAAGTATAATAGGACATTTCGTGTTCCGTATTCGCAGTAACATGGAGGATTCTAAACAACGGACTTGCAAACAAAGGCTCATTGCTGGCATTGTCACAGTCGCGACCAGACAACACCGACTTAATGGTGACATTGTAGGAAACGTTAATTAAACCAACAATGATACAACGAATGTGAGACTTTAAGCCCCCACAGGTTCCTGTTTAATAACACTGAAACATGATATTAATATCGTTCGGGAAACTGTTACCGTAATACCCACTTCAAAATATGTTCCAATTTCATTAGTTATATTGTCTAGCATGTTGAACTCGCATATTGGTATTAGGTATTACGAAATCATAACAACGGAAAATAACTTTCCAATCATCTCTTGAACCATAAATATTATAAATAAGTACCTACCAGTTTTACAGCCAAACTGTCAGCTTGAAAAAACCTCCCTCAGCAAATAATTTCCCACTCATAATCTAAAACACGACCAAAAATATGACTTCACATAAAGTGAAATATACGCAAAGAAAATTGGATGATGACATCACCATCTCGTATTATCATGCGCTGCATATTTTACCCGGGAACCATTCCATCCGTTCCATTTTTAAAAGTCAAACACTTCACTTTGCCTCTATTAAGGATTCCTGCATAAAAAAAACGCAGTGTTGCCAGCCACAAATGTAGCTGGATTAACAAGATAAAAAAAAAACAAAACAACGTAAATAAATGGCATTTGGCACAACGCTACACTTCGAAATCTGTAGCGAACCGAATGGACAATGAATCGACGAAAATTTGGCCCACTTACATAATAATTTTGTACTCCCAATAGAATAAATCTATTTTTAACTTTATTAAAAGGGAGGTTTTTTGTACTGCTTCCCTTAATGGAACTGTAGTTTGCTATTATTTTGATGGCATTCAATTAACAAGGCAGTTTTTCGGGCGCTCCGGGAAATAAAGTAAGAGTAGGCAACACTTACTTAGCAGTCATTTAATCATTTTCGTTTAAAAACAGCAGTTCTCCAAGTCTACACCAAACTTTCTTTTATACCAAAGTAGACCTTCAATGCTTCCAATTTCGTCTCACAAAATACCCAAAGCGTTTTCCCCCGTAAATCCACAGTATTGTTGTTCATAAAGATTTGCTATAGAAATATTGCGTATAATACCGCTGTCCGGGCTGTTCTCATGCCATCCATCATTTCCTTTCACTTCATTAGGCATAGCGTTCAAAATAAACATGTTGTCCGCTAACCATCCGGACGATGAATAACCTCTCTGTGTTATTTACTCATAATACAATGTATTTCCAATGAAATTATGGGTATTTTTCTGGGGGATGATACTGTGGTATTTTATTTTAATGTTCTGCAGCATTCGAGTATAATAGACAAAAGTTGGCGTTCTGTCAGTCAATCGTGGAATAGTGTCGCGTCAAAAATGATGGCAGGAAAGTTTGACAGTTGCCAAAAGCCGTTTAAAAAAAGAACCAACTATAATAAAGTGTAAAAACAAAAGCTGCCAGTGTTTTATCTTTTATTTCTACAATAGAACAACGGAATGTATGTAAAACTTGTGGAAGGCTATAAAACGTAGGAAGAGACAATACAATAAAGCAAGCTACCGATACGCGATGCATGGAAGTGAACTGGATTCAATATAAAAATTCATTGGATACAGTTCATTTCATATCTTTTGTTTGACTTACAGTCACGTGGCTTTATGATTTTTATGGTTATTTCGTATCGTGTCATAAAAATATAGGAAAAAGAGTTCTGCAGTAAAAAAAAATTAATCCTCAATTCCTGATAGACTTTTTCGAGAACATTGAAAGGTGGAAACAATTTTTTTATACATAGTAAAACAAATTTAGATCATACAGCAAGATAAAGTCCTATGCGTGGTTAAAGATGTAAAAATACATAAAGCTGTTCTCAATCTACCATAGTTTCTAAGAACTACTGTTTGTTTGGACATCAATTAAGATACTAACAACAGTAAAAAGGACAGTGCTATCCTGAAATGTTTTGCCCTAATCATTTCTTGAGATTCAAGAAATAAACAAGGAACGTGGGATGTTGTGGACGAAGTAAACAAACGAAGATCGCTCTAGGTGAGGCGCCAAGTATCACTGCTGTCGATTCCCACAGTTCCGAAGACTCGTTGTTTGTTCAAGGCGTTTCGAACAACTTGCGTGAAATTGATATGAAGCTTACACACGATCTTCTGTTTGCGCATAGTGAATCGTTATTACAATCGTGATAGGATCTCGAACGAAACGATTGTATTTTTTTATGGGATACAGAATAAGCTTGCGGTGAAATGTGTCGGGGTTAATTTTGTGGGGTTGGAAGTGCGGTCGGATTTAATGTTGAGGTACTTTTGGTAATATAATTTGAAATTCACATGTTACGTAACTAATACGTGTTAAAGGAACAGACAGTTAAGTAATCTTGCAATTATTTTGTAAACGTCATAAAAGAGTAAAGTTTTAACAAAAGTTTTCATTCCGACCTTACAAAAAGAAAAGCACACATACGAAACCTCCAAAATGTTACTTCATATCACATTTTTATACGCAAAATCGCGGACATAATAAGATTGGCAACAGCCAAACTCCATTTAACTTTAATCCCATTCGTAACTTTACTCATATCATTAGGCACATAAAACACAAAGAAGTCAGAGAATCGGAAACTTACGAGGTGTACCCGAAGCGATATAACGTAAGATAGGAAAAGGCGCCCTTCCCTTCCGAACCATATACTACCCATTCATTGCCAGGGGTAGCAAAATTTTATTTCAAGTTAAATTGTGTTCGCAACTCAGCCACTTCTTATTTATTGGGGTGGAGTATTGACGCCTCCGGCACATCACACGTGCACAATGCTATCTAATAATAAAGTCAAAGCGCCTTTTGTCATCACTACACGCAATTTTGAAATGCATTTCCTCTAAGTGCCCCTATTATTTCTTCTCTATGAAGTTTATTATTGAATCAAATGTTCTCTCGGTATTAATCTTTCGCTACTTATTAGCTAGGGGCATGCCCGGGGCTTTATTAAGAAATGCAATGGGCTCGTTTGACAAGTGATAGCTGTCAAAGACACGGTCGCCCTAAGCGTTCCAGACATGTCCTTATTTATCTGAGCCTCGTTTTATGTTGCCATTTTATGTCGTAAAATGCGTAAAAGCTTATATGGAAACATGTCAAAGTTCATCGCTTATTTACTTGTTTCCGCGGATATTACGCGCCCAGCGACAGCGGGCTTGTCAGATTCGTGCCCCGTTTCTCGTTTACCTCTATTTTAATTAAGTTTAACAATAAAATGAATAAAGTTGCGGAGGAGAAACATCTTGCGACGTCGGCGAATCTGTGGCGTCCCCACAAGTGTGCTCTGTTTTATTCATAGGCCTCTTTGAATAAAGATGAAAATATTAAGTCTGACCAAGGAAAACGCCGACTGGGGGCTAATGTGGTTGGGGGTTAATAGTCATACATATTAATAGGAAAAATAATATGTTGACCGTGTTATTTTAGTTGACGTGTTCGTCGCAAACAACGTTGAAGTTCCTCGCGTGGGACACATACACACACACACAAACTTTATAATATGAAGTTATCCAGCAGACTTGCCTAACAATGTCTTATGTATACAACGCATTCGTAGCTACTTAATACGTTTATAGAATTTACGCACGTATTTTATCATAATTTTTAAATTTATCATTAAAAAGTTCAATTGCATAATAAGGTACCTGAATAATTTTAAAACAGTCATTAAAATAATTTTAGGTGCTTTGAATACGGAAGCTAAAAATAAATTTAGAGGAAACGGTCTACCCAGACGTGACTGCTTTGTTAAAAATAAAAACAAAATGCGATTGCGAGGGAGCCTTAATTAGTTACCGGCTGTATAAAAGCTGGTGCTGCAATGTAAGGCGGATGACGGCTTAAAACTGTTATCATTTGTTTAGCTATTAATGAGATAGTGGTAGATTGTACGGCACGGCCCGCAGAATTGTATACACGTGTCTATAGTTGAAATGAATATCCACGGTGGCTGAATTGTTACCTACAACACTGGGATTTTCATGATACCGAAACCAGATTTTACATCATTATTTTGTACCACAAAATAAAACCTTTAAGTATTCATTTCTGATGAAGTGTGCTCAGTCGGTTATCCGGTTTACATATTAATGAAAGTAATCAACAACAACAAAGAAACCTAGAGTAAAGGCCAAAAATTCCATACAACAAATAAAGTATCAATAAAAATGTAAATATTATTTTACGTATTCATTTAAGACTTCTGAAGGACGGAAATGGGCAATCATTTTAATGACAGGATCATACGCAATAAATGTAAATATCATAATTGGTGATCGCAACAAATATTCTAGGGAAAAGGGGCTTTTCCCCAAATGGCAAATACTGACTGACTTACTTTATTTATTACGTCGCATTTTTATGCCAATTATTACGAGTGGAATGGAGTTATTGAGTTAAAAAATAAGACCCATTCAAATATAGCTAGAAATGTTATCAAAATGTAGGTAGGAACGGTATCTAACATTAAAAGTAATTTATTCTAAAATAACTGACTATGAACTTTAAGTAAGTCCTTTTGCGTAGGTCTAGCTAGTCCAGACGTAATAAAAACATATTGCCTGGGTCTAATCATAATTTCTCGAAAAAAAAAATAATCAAAGGAAACTTGCGTAGGCTTTCATTGTCCTCCAGAATTTAATAATGATGATGTTGTCTGTAGATAGATTCTAACAAGAGTTAAATACCGATGTCATTGCCAACCAGTATTCATTCATCGTCTACGTGACATAACAGCTATCACCCAGTCAGCATTTACTTTTTACAAACGCTAACAGGAAAACTACAAATAAAACAAATTTCCCTGCCCTTGTATCAGGCATACTCATAACTGCCCTAAGGTCTAATCCACACGGTTCGATTTCATTTGACGACCACAAAGTCGTCAGCAACATAAAAGTATAAAATATAGTAGCACCTGGCGCATCAATCCTCGTTTATGAAAAAAAAAACAGTATGGTGGACTTTAACTGGGCGCCCGGGCAACACTTTTACAGCTACTTATGCCTCTCATCTCTCGTGATAAATGAGTGTTGGCGGAGTTTTAGTGTGCGCCGCGTGCACGTTACGGTCGCCCACTAAGATACTAACTTGCGAAGAGGTGGACCGTAAACAGTCGGTACATTTCACTTGTTTCAACATTACTGGACCAGTAGGCGCGCAGTTTCGACTTCCGCGAATCTCAGTTGAGAAACCGTTCTATGATTTCTGTAACTTTGAATAGTGAAATTGTCGGTTTGGTTACGGTTTAATAGAGACAGATTAAAGATTTTTTTAAATATTTATTTGGATACTAGCTTTTGCCCTCGGCTCCGCCCGCGTGGATATCAGTTATCGCGTAAAAAAGTTGCCTATGTCCTTATCCATATCCCAGGCTTTATCATTGCTAAATTTTATGTCGATCGGTTCAGCGGTTTAGTCGTGAAAGCGTAAGAGACATACAGACAGACAAAGTTACTTTCGCATTTATAATATTAGTAGGGATTTGTGGATACTTTTTATTTGACTGGTATGGAAATAGATCTTTAGATACACCTATACATGCAAAAATATGGGTATGATCGGAACAACATCAAAGTTTGGATCCGCCTTTGACTGGAAATTTTCGGCACCACCTATGCTAATATCGTTTTCTTATACCTACTTAAGGAATGCAAATTCTCCTCCATGAATTACTGTGGAGTATATAAACAGATAACAGAGTAGAACTAAAAAAGCGTACAATAATATTTACATAAAAGAATCGACTAACGAATCGTATTTACACGCAAAACAAGGCGCTTTTCCTTTTCATTTTCCGCATCTCAAAGTCAACACGGAGTGCGTTGCGTCGCCTGTCGGCTTTTCTCCCACTTTAATGGCTTCATCTTTATTCGAGGCCTCGTGAATATTACTGGGTGCCTGCGTCGGCGTTTGTCCTGTTACTATTGCTGAAATACCACTCAATCCTCAGGAAAAAAGTGAGATTTTTCTCACACCCCCGAAGAAAAGATGTTTCAACGAATTGGAAATGAAAGTGTGATGACAGGATTGTACTTACTTGAAATTGAAAGCATTGCTCTAATTGAACTTTCTCGCGATGTTTTCTCTTAGAATATAAATTATATCAGTTAAACGTCTCAGAATATAATCTACTATTAGTATGTACACTAACATAGCTTATTTAAGCAAAGTGCTAGTTTTGTCACGGTTGTGTACGTGCCAGCGAAATAACGTCGTCTGGACAAGTTCTTAGGAGCAGCGCCCATAAATTTTCCACTTCATTACAGATTTGAGACCGAAACTTAAAGAAAATTATCGATAAAAGGGAAAAAAAGAAAACTCTCAGAAGGGTTTTGTTTTCTTTTTTCCCTAAAATACTTTGGGGCAATAATTTCTCGCTTAGCACGCCCTGAAGAGTCATTTCATTGCTCACGCACAGTTCGGGATTATAGAGGTGTTTTATCACAGGATACAATTAATGGATTTATTGTATCAGATAAGAAATATTATTAACTGAATGGGAAAATGTTGGTTGTACCTACCGTGGTTCATTAAAATTCGAAGTATACACAGGTTTATTCAGAAATAAAAACTATGTTGGATATTATTCTTAATTTGTTATGTTATATCTTTCACCTATTCAGTTCCCACCGTTTAATTATCGCACATATACAAAGTTAGTGATGAAAACGAGTACCGACGTGTCTAACCAGAAATAGGAGCAGGATGACTAAGTAATTAGTACACAAACAACTCGTGTATCTCGGCAAACTCGTACATTCGCAACTGATTTCAAAGTTGATACCGTGTTAAAGGTTCGAAAGTAGTTCGACGTGAATCGTTCATCTTTATTCAAACCGCGTTCATGAATAACACAGCTAGGGTAACCAGGGTAAAACAACTCAGTGAGGGTAAATACAACTCCCGCGCGGACTTGTGATAACGCACAGGCGACACGAGACGTTAAGGGCAATTCAGTTCAGGATCTTTATTACGCCCAAGTTTCTTAAGTGGAGGATAAGATACGAATAATACGAGATTAGAGAAGTTATCTCTGATGAATTATTAAATGCATATAGTTTGTGAACTACGCATCAACTTGTTTTCCGCTCTTTGTGTTAACTGCGGTTGTGGGTTAGATCCGTGATGTAGATAATTTCCATATTTTCTTTAAAGTAATCTGTAGATAGTTTAATTAAATTTGGATTTCTGGGCAGTATATCTATTTGCCTCTGTTTCATTCCAATTCATTCGCTTTTCATGATCCAAAAATCGTAATAAAATAACTTAAATACAGAAGTCTTACGATTTATTGCCTGTTTACACAATTATTATTTTAAAAATTAACTTGTTATACCTAATTAAATAATAAACTATTGAAAATTAAGTATAAAAACCAGACCTGACTAAAACTATTAACAAACTAAAATATGGCGTCGAAAAATTCCTCCGCCTCGCTGTCGACTGGTAAGGTACCCAAAAGACTGGCATTACCACGTTGTACGGCAAAGCTTAGCCTCTGGCCAAGCTAAAAGCCAAGCTTTGGGTCACAGTAAGCGTCATCCAGGCGTTGGGAGATTTTCGTAAACAAGCCATGAGCAGTCGCAGTCTATGGCCCTAGGGCTCAAAAATACAATTATCCTACCGATACTTTCATCGCTTGAGGTTTTCCGCAGCCGCATAAAAACTTATTTCATTTCAATTCAAGAATCGTAAAGAAAAGAAGGTTTAAGTCATGAGAAATAAAGATAAGAGGACGCTAATTCATCACGTCCTAATTTGAATAATTTACACCGCACAACAAAACTACGGGGCCAATGTAAAAAGGCTTCTTATTGCTAAAAGCCTCCTTCAACTAATAGAACAACTTGAATACTCTGGTCGCGTACAAATGATAAGCGTCGGCTTTCATGGCCCGACATTATGTCAGATGTAATGTAACACATGTTACATTACACATTCTAGCACTTTTAGGACTACCGCACATTCGACTTTATTTCACTAATTTTACATCCTAAGTATGACGGGTGAATGTTAAACATGGACACATTTGAGGCCAAGTGTTTTATTTTGAAGAGAGACTGACATTTTTATTTCTGTTAAAAAAAATTATATGTGGCAGCTTTTGGCGGTGGTGGCCCAGTGGTAACAGCCGCGATTTACGAGATGTAAGGTCATAGGTTCGAACCGAAACAGGTGCTTTACTTTGTGTAAATTACTTCAAAACGGTAACGGAAAACATCGTGAGAAAACCGGCATGTCCTCGAGCCAAAAATTCGAAGACGTGTCACCAAACCGCATTGGGTCCGCGTGGTAAATTAAAGCCCACTTCCTCTCGAAGAGTGTGGGCCTGTGTCCCAGCAGCGGGAACATTATAAGCTGATTATGATGTGGCACTTTTTGTGTAAGCTTTGGACTGAGCTTCCTATACTACTTTTTTTTAAACTTTGCCCCACACTAGAAATTTCTCCTGTATTGTGGGTGCGTTTACAAACATTAAACTCACATACACAAATAGCCAGACCCGGAACAACTACGTCATACCAATATTTGTTCCGTGCGGGAATCGAACCCGCGACACGCAGCGTAGCAGTCAATCGCTTAACCGCTGCGCCAACCGTGCTACGGCTTCTCATTGCAGGTTATGGTTCTGGTTTCCATTTTTACATCATCCTTGTGGGGCAAGTCAATATCATTGTTTAAGAGGTTTCAAAAGTGAGAATGGCTATCAAGGTGGTTGTCCAATCAATTGAAATAGTTGAAAAAGTAATAAGTGAACAGAAACCTTTTCAATCACATCAATTTGCGGGTTTATTGTTTTCTTCATCTTGGCAAATTGTTATCGATTATTAAATTGTCTGAGCATGCGGTCACCAATAGCAGTTTGGGAACAACAACGATCATTAGCCTTGAAGATATCCTGGTCAATGACGTTACAATGTATTTCTTTATAAATAACCTAAAAAAGGAAGAAAATAATGAATGAATCAAAAGTGTTTAAGATAAGCTCCGAGCAACAAGCCGTTTCATTATAAAGGCGACATTATTTTAATGTTAAAGCAGGCTAACTGAAATTGTATTTTTTTTATTTTTATTTTTTTTTATTTAAAGTGAAAAAAGACTGAACTTGAATAATCCTGCCTCGTTGCTCTCGTGTATAAACCACAACTAATTTACCAACCATAAAACTACTCTTTAGTAGGTACACATTATTTTAACCAAATATAACTGTGAATAAATCCTTTACAAATGCGCCTTCATAATGTATGATAAGAAATTGTAGTGACATTTTATTATACCGGATTTCACACATGCTGATTTCCAATTTAACAAAACTGCGTAAATGGACCTTCATCCATTCGTTTAAATGTTAAAAATGTAGTTTAAATAAGTGTTCGTATTAATTCGTTGCAAGCAATTACACGTTGCAATTCGTTTAGCTCTGAAGTTTATTAAGGCCTGTCTGACTGAACACATGTGCCAGGCATTTCATTTTGCAATATAAATCATGTTATAACTAACAGTACGGGCCTTATTAAATCGCTTTCGCGGAAAAATGGAAAAAGATCCTACTCTCCGCTGATGCGGTTCCGATTTCGCTCTATTTAGAATTTCATCCAGATTTTTAAATGAAATTCCCATTTGAATGTTGAGCAATAATATTAGTAAATGGATTTCTATTAGTGGAAGAAACCTGTACGTATTACAGAATCATAAGCTTAGTTTTATACAACACGATTTTAAAAGCCATCAAAAAGTTTTTGTGGCTTTGAACGTCACTCATATCAATTAATATTTTTTAGTGTTTCAGTACAAGAGGTTAATAAACAATTGTTAAAGTAATTCTATCATCACCATCCCACAATAAGGAAGAAGCTACATTGTTTAATTATTACAATTATGATTGAGATGATGTTTTAACTAAATAAAAACAGAACAATGGAATTACAAAAACAGACAATTACTACTACTTTTAACCTTAACCTTTTAACCTACTTTTCCCACGATAAATACTTGTACCAACATAACTATCAACTGACAGAATAATTGTATTTTTTTATTTTTCCAACTGCCTATCTGACCGCTTCACCGCAATTACTGGTTGATATGACACCCCTTGGTAAGACTGGTTGTCAGACTTTCGGGCTTTTGATGACCCGTAACAACTGTCAAAGGTCGTAGTTGTCGAACCGACGGCATAACGTGCGTTGCTAAGCACTTCTTTGGTCCTTAATAAAACCATAGTCAACAAAATGTTCTCAACCACATGTGCCTTAGTTGAAGGAAAACATCGTGAGGAAACCGGCATGTCCTAGGGCCAAAAATTCGAAGACATGTGACATCTACCAACGGACTTGGCCGGGGCGTGGTGGACGGCCCACTTTCCAGTGTTTCCTAGCAGTTTGAACATTTTAGGCAGATTACGCTGTGTCTTAGTTGTACAAGATATGCGTTACTAATTACTAAGCATTATTAACAAATAGGTTCTCCAACGAATTAGTTCCGTAACAAGGTGAAGTCGGTAAAACTTGAACACTAAGTACAACAAGTATCGAGTGTTACTTAGAAACAATATCTTAACTAGGTGCTCAGCTAATTTTCGGCTTCTGCTTACATAGAGTAGGTACATAATAGATCATCTATATCTGTAGGGCACCTACTAATAATAAAGCTGATACCGGTTGGATTTGATTAAATCTTTTTGCATTTTATAGCCGAATCTTGAGGAATCTTATAGACTTCACGCAGTGATTCTTAAGAGCAGAGCAAAGTCAAAACTTCACGCGAACGAAGTCACGGTCAGAAGCTTGTGTAAGGATAATTTAAAGCTTAGCTACAAGAGTTTTCATGTGTAATGAATTACTTTTATAATTGTTTCTGATAAATTATAACAGACTGTAGGCAGTTTTCTTTTTAGCTAATTTTCTTTATTTCATAAAATGAGAGGGTAAAATTATGTTTATAGAAATAGTGCACTGCTATTGCGATGTTATAAATTTTTGTCAGAATTTTTATGTATAATCGCAATATTCAAGCAAAAAACTTTCCATAGTCAGTATTCAGTTAGTTTTGTTTGATGTTTGTCCTAGGTATTTGTCAGTTTTTTTTTTGGGTGGGAAATCATCAAATGACTTCTCCCGCTCTGGGTGGAGCAGGAGGGCGTGTCAGACTTTTACTGACTAAAACCCACCCGTGTTCCTCTGTTGCCTGTGTGCCAGGGGCCGCGGTATCTCTTTCGAACAACCCGCACCCCCGGCAGGCATCGGCCCTTGCGGGCCCCATCAGTTGTTGCTGACATCTCTTTGAGGCGCGTGGAACACAACGCGCCGTCGACCAGGTATTTGTCATAGTTTGCAATATGATTTTATGTGATAAAAAGAATAATGCGTTACTGATACTATTTAATATTCACTATTAATCATTTAAATTGCCTTTTAAAGCTAAAATAAATGCACCGATTACAATGTCACTGAGCTTTGAGTAGACACCGGGTCCGTAGAGAATTTGTGGCAAGAAAGACTGCCAATAGCTGCAATTTTACATTGTCGCCTTTACTCTAGAAGTTTTCAATGGAGGAAGTATTTTAGAGGCACGGTCTTATCTTCAACACTCGATTGGAAGGTTCTCAAAAAACGCTTACGAGTTGAAATGAAGTAGGCCACAAATATTTATAGTCTGTGCTAAATGTATCTAATGAAAGTGTATACAAACTTTGTTCAGGTTAAATTCTTACGCAATCATTCACGTCTATCGTCGTCAATCTAGAAAGTTTCAATTTTATATCTCACTACTTTTTACCCGACTGCTCAAGAAGGAGGGTTATGTTTATCCAGTGTTTGTATGTATGTGGATTTCTTTGTCACGCTCTGTAGCCTAAACGGCTTGATGGATTTTAGTTTGAGAGGCGTCGTCGTTAGTTTAGTCTCAATTGTGAGAGTGACACTGGGTAGGGGTATCAAAATTATGAAAACTAATATGACCGAATCTCATGCAGTCGGAGGCAACATAGGTCTTTGTTGTTAATTTTAAGAAGATGCTTCCGACTACATGAGGTGCATAAAGTATTCAGTTTATCAACCTCTTAAAACAAAAGTTTCTTGTCTCCATCTTTTTTTAAAGTAGGTACACTATTTACCCAATCCGGATTTCGTTTTATTTTTTATTGAGTAATATGATTAAATTGTAATTGAAAAATCATCGCAAAAATTTAGGTCATAAAATAAACCATATTGTCAAATGGAAAATCTCATTAAGGTGATTTAAAATTAGAATTTCGGCTTCTATTAATCAAATCACAGCGCTCAATTTGTAAGTGGCACTACAAATAGGAATTCACAGTTAGGTTTTCTGTTCCACTTGTTTATACTCTCATCAGATACTTTTGAAATAGATCATACTTATTTTGTGTGGGAATGTGGATATACTGTGTTCCTTTTTGCCATTTAACACGTTGTCATAGCAATTTAGATACTTGTGAAGTCCCAATACACTTTATAGGTCAATAAAGATCTTTGTAGGTCATTGTTTACAAGAGCCAGGGTATGTGTCTATAAATAGCCATAGCCATAGCTACGTTCCAAATTCGACGAAGTGCTGACCTGGCATTATTCCATTGTAGCTAGAGGTGTTATGAAACTTTGGAATCAATATCCGCTTGAAATATGCCTTCCAATTTATATTGTAAACATAATAATAGATATCAGCTTACGATAGTGTTGACTTTAAGTTTTAGATATCAAAATTAGTTATTACTTTGATAGGTAAATGTAGTAAGGGATCGCTGACCCAAACTTTTCAGGGCAAGGGTCTTTGGTTAGGTTAGGTTAAAATGTCCAAGGGTAGCAAATGCTGCTGCTGCCCAGGTCGGGCATAATCTGAGTCTGTTTTTCAATCAGGAATTTCTTACTAGTCCTTACTACTGCCCGGAGTCTATATTTGTGCTCGTTTGATGGCAAAATACAATTGAAGGATTTCAGTTTTTTTTATCTGTTTTTGAACACCAATAGTAGCCGCCATGTTATTACGTCTACGGCATGTCAACTGAGCAACTTTATACTTTTATTACTTTAGTGACCAAAGTATTTTGATTTATATAATATTTTGTATTCAGGAACAGCAAACCAACGATAAGTAAAAAAATAACTCATTTTTTTTAATTTTAAAAAAATATCAGCGCATTTTTTTATTTAGCAATCTGACGTCATACCCACAGAGCAGTGTAGGGCGTAGTTAACTACAATTTTGTAATCTGGTTACTAATTACGATTAAAAGTAGTTAACTACATGTAGTTATGATTACATGTAACTTAACTACAGTAATCAAACTACAATAAGTAGTTGTTAATTTGATTGCTGCAATCTAGTAGTTATAATTATTGATTATTTAAGTTTTATGAACTTATGTTTTGCAATTAAATAAACATATAATGTGTAGTAATATATGTTTTGGAATATGGCTGCATAAAAAAAAAACAGTTTATTGCACATACCTATGTTTATTTTCATGAATAATCAAATGCAAGGATTAAAGTCGTAGATATTATGGACCTATACTTATCAGATCTTAATTACTTTTTATTGACATATAATCAAAAAAATTAAATTACTCAGCAAACATCAACTTAATTCAAATTATTTGCGAATCAAATAAATAAACAAAAAAGGTTGATTGGGTTAACCGTTAATCATTTAAATTCGCTTATAGTACTACACGTTTTTCGAACATTTCATCCGATAGCCTGTGGGATTTGGGATGGTTTATCATAGTTGCGTATGAAAACAGTCTTTCCACTGGAGCCGAAGAAGGTAATGGAGTATTGTATTTTATAAATACTTTTTTCACTTCTGGATATCTATGAAGACAATTTAGTTCTCGATCCATATCTGACAAAAAACAAGAAACAATCAGATCTGCTTTTGACCTCTGGACTCGGCATACATCTTCCTCAGTATCTGAAGAAGAGCTATCAAATTGAAAAAAATCATCTTTGTTTTGTTTATTTATTGCTGAACTGAATTCAGCATTTTCCGAAACTTCTTTTGCAATAGCTGCTTTGAAAAAGGTTTTCAACCTTTGATGCTCTTCTATGGGAATGCAAGTAAACCATTTGGTTTTAAAGCGTGGTAAAGATATTGCAGCGATTGCTGCATTTTGTGCTTTGGCGGTAGAAAAATCAATAATGTCATTAAAACGGTTATTTACGCTTTCCAAGTACTTTCTTGCCAGATCGTTGCAGTAGACAAAGTTTTCATTGCACAGTTTTTGTAATTTTCTTCTAAGAGATAATAAGCATGGAATTAGCAAGCCATAGAACATTTCCTTTTCACCTTGCAAAATGTCAAGGGCCTCAGCTATTGGTTTTGAACATTTTAAATATTCTTCGATATAATTAAATTTGTTTTGCCACAACTGGCCACTGCCACTGATTTTTAAAACTTCATACAGCGAAATGCTTTTATCTTTTATAGCATATATTTGTCCTAGTGCATCATAAGTACTATTCCACCTAGTGTCTCCTGGCCTTGATAGCGTGTGCCCTAAAACTGTTTGGATTACTTCTGCTGATTTGGGCCGACCTGCAGCATTCCATAATTTGTTGCATTTATTTATTACTCGCTCATGCGTTTTGGAAAGTAGTGTATTTTGATTTCGCAGCACTTTTGCAGCATCAGTGGTTGCACATAAGTTATGTTTATGAGCTGAACATCTCAGGTGAGCTGGCAGGGATCGGTTTCAGATTTGTCATGCGACGTCGTACTACTAACTTCTGACTGAACATCTTCTGAAGCATTAAAAATGTCTTCAACGTCTGGGTCTATATCGTTAAATTCACCTACTTCAATCGAATCACAAGACTCTATTTCCACACCAAACTCTTTGAAAGCCTTTACAAAATTACTTCCATTATCAGTGATCGTAGATAGCACTTTCCGCGAGTCAATTCCAAATGCACTGTGGATATCTTCTAGAAGAAAAGCAATTCTATCGTAGCTATGCGTTCCTTTGAATCTTCGACACGCCAGTATCTTAGATTTTCTTTGTAAATCTGATGTAATCCAATGTGCCGTGACGCCTATGAAACTTCTCTTTTTTCCTGACCATATGTCTGCTGTGGTACATACATATAAAGTATCTCGAAGCACGGTTTTTATGTCATGTATTTCTTTCGTATAATAATCTTGCATAACTCGTCCCAAAGATCGTCGACTCATTAAGGTCAAGCCATTTTGACACATACCTGCATTTTCATAGGTTTTTTTCAGGTACGGATCTTCAATTGCTCTCAGGGGTATCATAGAATGTATGAAAAATTTGACAACGTTTCCATTAAACTCTTCTTGTGAGACCTTTTTAGCCTTTGATTGTGACTGAGGTTCTGAAGTTGTTTTCTTCGTTTTTTTATTACTGGCAAAATATGTTTTATAGTCATTGAGTGCACTTTCTCCATGTTTTCTTTTTAGGTGCGTGACAAAGTTAGACGTAGAAGGCAACGTTCCGGATATTGTTACTTTTTTTGGCAAGCACAACATACAAAGTCCAACTCGTTTGCGATCTGTAGACGCTTCTTTAGAAAATTTAAAAAACTTGCCATCAAGAATACGTGGCAAGTTTATGTCAATGTTTTCTACCAAACTGTTAGAACTTGAAGTTGAAGTAGAAGCTGCATTGCACAGTGGCAGACACTCATCTGACTCATTCATAGTCCACAACTAACTAGCACTACGATAAAATAACTAAGTGGCGCACGCGCAGTAGCGTTTTCAAACTACAATAGTGGCAAACCAAACGGACGTACACACTGTTAGACGCAAATGAATACACTGCCCAAAAAATGACTTGTTGTACCGACATGCAGCGAGCGAAAGCGAGAGCGTGCTATAGTGCACTCTTGCTCTAACATACGTCGACCACGCGCGATAGTCATTCATGTAAGTACATGACCGACTATCGCGCGTGTTTGTTTTGCAACATCATTTTAAATCTGCAGTTATAAAAAGTAATCAAGTAATCGTGATTGCAACTACAATTAGTAGTTAGTAGTCAAAAATTTTAACTACATTTTTCGATTTTTTTATGTAGTTTGTAGTTATGATTACTAATTACTTTATGTAGTCGTAGTTAGTAATCAGTAGTTAGATTACATTTTGCCCAATACTGCCACAGAGAAATATGGCGTCCACTGCGTCCAGCGTTTTCGTCAAATTACGCGCGATGTTTAAAAATGTAAAAATTAAATGCATTTTAAATGCGTTTGTCGCCCATTACATGGAACTTAAACGTAACTGGCGAAATATTATGAGTAAACGGTGTTATGAGTAAACCTCTGCCTTACCCTTCGAGGGTTACAAGCATGATGTTATGTAAAGTTAAAGACTAACTTTGATAATAGCTAAAGCACCGTCAACTTTTCAAAAATACTCGAAAAGTAAGACGGTAAATAATCTTTGTAACAAAAACCAATATCAGATGTTATCTAAACGACCCGATCCAGGCTGTAAAGATAAGGTTACAAGTAAAAAACATTAGTCTGAACTGCCGAAACTGTCCCTAAAAGCTAGTCACCTATAAAAACAATCATAAAACGATAATACCATTAGAGCGTCGGCCGTTACAAAGGGCTGTGGAAAACTTTAATACTTCAGTCAGCACTAATAACAAGCTCGATCCAAACTTCCATACATTTTGCTTCTAGTGGGCATTTGTTTGATGAGTTCTGTGCTCCAATTGAAAATTGACGAACGGCTTTTGTTTTTAACCGACTTCAGAAAGGAGGAGGTTATCAATTTGGTATGTTTTTTTTAAATGTATGTTCGGAGATAACTTTGTCATATATTTGCAAAATTCTTTTTTTGTTCGAAAGGAGTTTATCTCGAAATCGACCCATTTGAATTTCATATAGATCTGATGATGAGTTTCGGAGACAGACAACGGAAGTCTTCAAAAAATGATCGCAAATCAACCGCGGTTGCTGCTATTGCATAAATATGCATTGTTTTGATTTGATTGACTTTTAGAATACCCCAAGAATGACGAAACTTTTTCCAAAAAAAAAAACAACCGACTTTCGACAAAACACTACAAATTTAAAAATAACTTTAATTTCGGAAGGCGGTGACAAAAAATGAAAATAAATATCCAAAGACACCGACTTCCGAAATTAAAGTAATTTTTCCCTTTGTAGTGTTTTGTCGGAAGTCGACTGTTTTTTTATTTTTCACTTTTTAGTTATATGTAATACCTCATCATATCAGCCGAAAGACGTCCACTGCTGGACATATGCCTCCCCCAAAGGGGGGGGGGATTTGCCATAATCGCCACGCTTGGCAGGCGGGTTGGCGATCGCAGTATGTTGGCCAAATGCATAGAGAACGTTGCTGCCCATTCTCTAGTAAGTCCCTTAGTCGCCTTCTACGACACCCACGGGAAGAAATGGGATGGTGCTATTCTTTTACGTCCGGCACCACACGGAACCTACTTACAATGTAGTACCTACCCCACACCAATTCGAAATTTCATCATTTAGAACGTGTAGATTTGTGTATTTTCAGGTGAACATGTGATTTGTACGAAATGCGAGAAACACCCACCACATCCTTGATTAAATACATAATAGTTGAAAAAATATTTTTCTGTTTTGCAATTTCGTAATCTATGTAGCTGTCACAGTTTCAGAATTCTAGACTCGTTTATCAAAACGAACTGGGCTTTACAACGTTATTTACCAGTCTGTCAACGAGATCAAACACCAGTTAATAGTTTAGTTACTTTGTAGTGAGACTATTCAATGTGGATGATTAATTAACTAAATAAACTTGTGTTTCCCAACGTTGTTATTTTCCAATACATTGGTGAACCAATTTCACGAATGAAACAATGTAATTATCATTTGCTACAATAGATGTGCGATCAGATTATAATGTGGTAGATACAGCTTTTGTATGTTCCAAATATTATTTTGGATAAGCCGTGTGCTGCACACATCTATTATATCTGTTCAAAATGTAATAACGTGCTTTTGCTGCGTGGCTAATATAACACCATTTCGACTACCGTATAAACTTTGACATTTTAGATCTAAAAAGCCAATATCGATAAAATGCCAACAACTTTTTAATTAGGCTGGACCGGACAAAAATATCAGAAAATATGTATTGGCATATGATTGTAAGAGGAAACCAGGTCAAAAGGAGCAATAACTTTTTTTGTTGTATTTTTGTTTGAATCATAAATATATAGGTCACGAGGACGCAACTCCACAGGGGGCAAAAAAAATTGTAAAAAATTGTCCGGTCAAGTTTGACATGCAGACAGCTCACTTACATGTTTCAAAATCGAATATGATAAGTGGGACGTACGCCGCCGTGCCTCAGGGGATACTCACACGATGCGTTCGTTTGAGAAAGTCTAGGAGGTAAACACATTTTGCTAAGCTGCATTTACATTCATAATGTATTGATTTTACGCTGAATAGAAGAGCTTCGTGATAGGTACGTGTTGTGTACTTACAGAGTTGTGTAAGTAAACACTAACAACACGCTCGATGTAAGCCGAGCGAGAATATTGCAAACTGTATCTCGTCGCTCGAGAGGGCGCTTCAAACGTGAGGTGCATTATGAAAAATCTGAATTTTGCTATAAAGTATGGGGTGTGTGTCTTTGTGGCTTGACGGCGACTTCGTCAACTGCGACCACGGTAACTCGACAACACTCGGAAACTTTCGCCCGCGGACGCCGCGTCGTTTGCATAGAGAAAGCGCCCGTTTTGTTTAAAGTTTTTCTTTTGTGAATCTAAAGTGCTGTTTTATTTTTCACGTCGCAGTTTTTGGACTTACAAACGTCTGAGAAAAGGATTTTCTTTTTACGCCGCGGCCGAATTTAATAAAGAAAATCTGTTGAGGCGCGGTACAGAAACGTTGAGATTGTAAGTGGTAGTCACGCATGCCACGCCACGTCATAGAGGTGTTGCTCGCAGTACGTACGATGTTTCATTTCCTGAGCTCTTGACGACACTAATTAAATGTTAGAAGAACTTGTTGCCAGATTTCATTTAAATCTCGTAAAGCGTCGCGATCTTGAGACGGAAATTAAAAATGCTGAACGTTTTATTGTAAAAGTTTATCTTAGTTTTGTGAGACGAGACTGCGCTGTTGAAAACGTTTTGATTTTAATTTGTTCCAGATTCTGTTCACGGAATTTTATTTCGCCTCGTATATATATACGAAAGCTTATTACTCACTTGATGGTTGCCTGGCGATGAAAGAATTTGAGAAAAGTTTGCAGCGAGACGGAGAACTTTAATAAAATTGCCCAAGTGCTTATATTACACGATAACTTGACATGCAGACAATACTATCCAAACACTTTTAGTATTAATAATTCCGAGTTCAATATTCTATTGACAATAAACCTATGCGATAGATAGCACCCTATTTCAGTTGCAAAAAAATACAATACGACTTATCTAAGCCAGTTTTTACAACTTGTTAAATTTACTTTAATATTCTATAGATTTTCCTTATTTTTATGGCATTCTTCATTACAGGTGTATGACTGTAAGCAAAGCGGAAGAAGTATCTAAGTATTCGAGCAGCTGGTGTTTTGTAGTTTCTGCCTAACCCCATGGGAAAAGTCGTAAGGTTATGTATGAATATTCTGTAGAATTATTTGTACAATACGCGTCCGTATTCTGAAATGTAGTCACCAAGTTTACATAGTAATCTCGCCTCATATACAGCAGCTTGACGCAGTCAGCATTTGTTTATCGAAGCTCAAGTCGACATTGTGAGATAAACGATTTTATGCTCGAATAACTATGTTAATGGAGCCGGCAAACACAACAAAAACATTTGGCGTCTTGCTGGAAACTTGGTAACTGGGCCCCTATTGCGTGGAGTTTTTTTGCGACTGCATATATTATGTAGAACTTATCTGAGGCCCTAGTGTGCATCTCGATCAAACGCAGTGAGCGCGTTCGGACTTCCGATTGGCCCTGGATTGGTGACAGACCAATCGGAGCGCCGAACGCGCTCACTGCGTTTGATCGAGACGGTTAAATGAAACTCACACTAGGGCCACTGTAATGTAGATCAGTGGCTACGACGGTACGGTACGTGGTAAAACGAGACAAAATGTGTATTTTGCGTTCGCATCTTAGTTTCCACAAATGTTAACAATTATTTTTTTCTATTTGGAAAAATACCGTTAAAACTACACAAGATTCCGTTCCGTTTACGCTACAACTTAAAAAAAATTGTAAGACTTTTTAATAGTACTAGTCAACTTAATTAAAGTAACATATTATTATGTCGTTAAAGTGGAAAAATACATCAATTGGTAACAAGGATTTGAAAAGACTTCAGTATGTCGTACTTGTTTATGAGTCCTGATTCTATAGCTGGAAGTCCAGGGATACTGTCTCTTCAAATTGAAAATGAGTTATTTCAAGTTTTCAGTTTTTTGAGGAAGCTATGTTAGTTTTTCCCAGAGTCACGTTTTCATTTTCAATGTATTTGCAATTTTGTATCTACAATCCGTAACGCAGTGGTCTGTTTGTACACAATAAGCCTTTCCTTTGTTTCTTTGTCATTGTTTTTAGTAGCGAGCAAAAAACGGAATGGGCTCGTTTCGAAAGTGGTGCAGTACCTATCGGAGTTATTCGTGGTTTTTGCGTTCTTGCGTAGAGCTGGTTGACAACGATAATGATTAACTTGATTTTCTTTAATTCGTTTTGTGACGGAAATGAGGGCAATATAGGTATTAACATATCTTCGTATACATACCACAAATAATAAGCCTTTATCATTCCCACTGCTGAGACTCAGGCCTCCTTTCTGTGAAAGGAAGTGGGCCGTAATTCACAACTCGGGCCTAGTTCACGTTGTAAATGATAAATGATTTTATTTCTGTAAGTAGGTTTGTACAGACACTTTCACACGTCAATCATATTTTTAAAACTAGATGATTTTTTTAATAAAACTAGATGAGGTCGGAGTTTCCTATCTGACTACTCTGAGAAGAAAAGCCGAAACAAACTCAGAGGTCACAGTGTCTTTTAAAGTCCAAACATAATCTTGGTCGACCATGTGAAGACCATGTGAATCGGTGTCTGAAATGGTCTTTTGAGAAAAGAACTACACAGATTGAGCGGACCTGTCCAATCAGTGCACACATTTATCAGTAATCATGCAGCTCAACTCAGAACTTGAGGAGCTCAATTATTTGACGAACAATACCAAAGAAAGGACATTTGGGTAGGCCGCATAAATTACTCAAACTGCCAGACCATGACTAAATGAAGGAAAAAAAAACACCCACACAATCATCACATTCACAATAATTAAAGCAATATAATACTTTACAAAGTAAATATTCATGTCATTTTTTAAATAACATTCATTATGTCAATGTCTATATAAACAAAAAAATACATGTCTGTCTGAATTTTTGTTTCTACCATAAGGTGGTTTCCTCACGATGTTTTCCATCAGCGTTTTGAAAGAACCGGTGATGAAATAATTTACACAAAGTAAATCGCCGGTGAGGGTTCTTCGCAGTTTTGTGAAATATTCATAATTTTTCATAATGCTACATTAAAAAACTGAACGAACTAAGTAACGAACTGAAAACTTTCTTCAAGTTCTTTCAAAGATCGAAAAACAATTGATCTAAATTTAGAACATTTTTATTCTTCTTCTACAAGAAGAAACTTTATTCAATGTTTCTACACTTGTAACTTGATAAGTAACTCAATATTTTTATCTTTTCAGGTAAGTCTCAGCCCTGTTTCCCTGAGTCCCCATGATTGGTAGGTACAAAGTAGGTAAGAGGGCTTCACTCAATCCGGGTGTGAAGACAAAAGGTGCTCTCAATTGTCTGAAACACAATTGTAATCTAAGAAAGATAAGTTTGGGGCAGGTATTAATCGTTAAAAGGAAAGATTAACTCTTTTATTTAAAGAAAAGAAGGAAGGAAGTCGCAGAATCATCAATTATACGAATTAAAAAGTTGGCACTTTTATTTTTAAATGTTTTTTTTTTATGTTGAAAGTTCAACAGTCTTACCTGATATTCGGTTACTTATTTTGCTAAACCTTGCTGTTTGAAAGGTGATATACCTGTATTTATGTTTGATATAATTCCATGCTATGAGGATTCTTTATATTGTGTTAATTATAGCGGTTCTAAGTTTAAATGCTTCATGCATTTAAATTAAGACATGGTATTCGCAACCAAGCAATGATTCAAGTGAGTCTAAGTATCTAGTCGCATACATTGCCTCGAGTTTTGCCCGCCATAATAGTTTGAAGATAACAATTAAACTACATAAACATTGCTTTGTGATCTCGAGCGCACTACGCAGCCGAGTCGAGCACAAGAGGTTGTTCCATGTAGATCACAAATAATGAATTTACGGTTCGATAAATATGTAAATTTCAGCTGGAAGGATAGCAAATTAATGCTTAATTTCTCTGTTCTGTTTCGCATAAATTTCACAAATATATTCCTAAAACCCTTTTGATAGACGCCAGAAGCAGAATTTAGAGGCCAGCAAATAATACAAAATGCTTTAAGTTACTTGTTCTTGCTTTATTTTGGGACCAATTTGTTATTGGTAATAACAAGTTTTAAAGAGATATCTGAATTAATTTATTAGCTTACAAGTTGGACAATTTAAACTTTTAAGTGTAGGTGCTTATGTATACTTTCGGAAGTGGTTTGTTTGGACGTTCTATTTGTTGTTGGATTGATTTATGATTAATTTCTGTGTAAAATAATTGAGTTGTTCACAAGTAATCAAAGCCGGATGGAGAAACTTTAATGCTTGAAAGTTAAATGCGGACATTCAATTTGCATAAGGCAAATGAAAATGAACGAAATTTTAAATTTTAGCCAGATGTTAAAGCACCTACTAGCAAAGATACAACTTAAATAATGTTTACGTAAAGTGGCTATTTTAACATTCTATCTGGTGTCTAGAATTAGAACTGGGATCCTAAATGTAAGTAGGTAGGTACCTACTTAGGTATACCTCATACTAATCTCCTGCTTAACTAACAGAAGTGCTTTATTACCAACCAAACGCTTTAATTTTTTTGCAAAAAATCCTCATTAACTAGTTACTTCCCTTCTACCTCAAGTAAGATACTGAACTTAAAACGTTATCTTTTCCCAGCAACGCATAACGGTGCAAACTTTATAATTAAACATGTTTTATTTAAAGCCGCAGAAAATTTTATGTAAGGAGCAATACACATGAGATGAATTAGAATAATAGCAGAGACTTTAGCCCGCAGACGATCGTAAATTTACTTCATAAATAGCACAATTCGAGGCAGTCCTATATAAAATTAAACGCTTAACTTTTCCGGGTCACTTCCTTAAAATTTTCCCTTTTATTTCTTTACCCATTGACGTGATCCTGCGCAAAAAATGGCCATTTATGGTTCGTTAATCAAGTAATTAAGTACTTGACCAGTAACAGTAAAAGTGTAGCGTTCCCGACTGCTGCCGAGACGTAATTATAGTCAACGGCCACTTTTATTATTCAATAGGTACTTTTCACAAACTGAATTGCGCCGAATAGGCTATTCTTTGACCATTTAATACCAACTTTTCCGTAATGTTGTGACTTTGATGTCGACTAAATAGCTTTTTAAATACATCCGTTAGAAGTTGGGTAATACTTAAAGTCGATTCTGCTTTCCTTGTCACTTTGATATGGCAACAATCGGGTCGATTAGCGAAATAAAGATTAAAGTGAACCCATTTGGATTGCCATTACAAATATTAAATTCAAATATTTGTTATCAGAAGCTTAGAAGGAATTAATTTAAGAGGAATGTTCTAATTTCCTTGTAACCCGAGTTAATAGAACCGCAAGCTTTATCTGAGTAATTAAAGTAGTTCGCATTACATTGTTTCAATAAAGAAGGGAGAAGTGCTGTATCTAGGATATATACTTATTGTATATTTATATTATGTAAAGATACTTGAAATGACGACCAATTGGAACCACGCATCTAGCTTCTGACGTTTCACAAGTGCCGTATGGCTCATGAGAAAAAATAAAAATAATAAAAACTTTAAATACCTAAGGGCTGATTTTTCTGTAGTCAGATAACTTTTATCTGAGGAATAAATATGTCGGTTTGACAGCTTTTGTATAGAAAACATGCAAAACTGTCAGATTTATTATTAAGATAAACGCTATCTGACTATTAAAAAATCAATCCTTACATTGCGATACAACTTACAGCGGGTCTAAAACGGCTATATTAAGCAATTCCTCTAAAAGTGATTCATTACCTGAATTCCCCTATGATTGACATTTTACTTTAATAAAGCAATTCATAATTTGGTGACCATTTTACGAATTTCCATACAAAACTGTCAAATAGATGAATTGCGTTCTGTCGACGCAGATAATAATATGAATACGTCATATCTCAAGCAACAACGGAACAAAACAAATATTCAACAAATATTCCGCCTCATTAGGACCACCAGATGTGGGAAAATAAAAGTTATATTAACACAAACAAGTTTTTTAGTACCGGACTGTTCCACATAGTCCTAGGTTCAATTAAATTGCACAGCTGTTGTGGCAGGCTGGGATATTGTAATGGCGGAGCAAACTGTCATGTGGGCAGACTTGGCCAAGTAATTTGATCAGGAAGGTTGGCAGCATCCCCCTGTGTCTGAATAATAATATCACGCTGTTGGCACTAATCAATCTGACATAATCTTACGTCAATACAGGATAAGTTTTAATCCAGTGCGCAAACTGTAACCATAGTTCAGCATATCATTCTAGACCCCAGCGTAAAATACAGGTATTCAGCTGCATCCGGTTAGACTGGAAGCCGACCCCAACATAGTTGGGAAAAGGCTAGGAAGATGATGATTCTAGACCCCCGGCGCAGAAATTTGTCGTCGGTAATACAAAAAAAAAACAGCTGATTTTTTTTATAACTGACGAAAAATTTTTTGCGACTGTGCATTTTCACGGTCGATTTTAGTAATCTGCCTTATGCGACCTATTGCCGCACGAAAGTGTCGAATCCTACTCTAACTTGGAACTTGAAAGCCCTGGTTGGAAGCCTTAATTTATTGTGTCAGCCACTGGTAAGTCCAGTTAAGCAGCTGACAACCTCATAGGTTGACCTGCTAAATACCATTCCCAAAAAAGAAAATACTTTGGAACTTGAGATTTTAGTCACCTGCGGCCCAGCCGAATTGCCATTTACATAGTTGATTTTTGGCCTGCGGCGAAAATCGCGCGACTATAGTCCTGTGTTAACACCGCATAAGATGAAAACTTGTAACTTTTTTTTAAATATCGCTTTCGGTACATAGTGTTTTGATGTAATACTTTTATCAAGACGAAATGTAAACAAAAGTAAGTTCGTAGTTGTGTCTATATGGATGACATTCTTTAGGTAAAACAAAAAGTATGTTATTGCTGTCGATTTTCTTATTGGTCCTCTACAGATTTATAATCTGCATATATGCCATGTAACTACCTACTAGGACAGTCGAACGAGACGTAATGATGACACTAACGCTTGTTTTCGGTTATGTTGGCTTCTATTTCAGGTTTTTTCAATTAGCCTTTTGTGTCCCACTCTTGCGCAAAAGCCGTTCATAAAAAATCACTTAAATTATTGATAATTCTGATTATTCCAATATCCGATTAACAACTCACTATCTATTTACTTTCGTCTTGCATACCTCTGCTCATCCCACAACCGGTGCAAGCGAGATAATACCAGACCGCCAGTTTACTACAGTTTCCCCGTTTGAGTTGGTATCACCTTGGGAGTCAGTTTGTGCGGAACGCGCAGCCTAACGAGTAAAGTTATAAGTAGGATCAGCTAGCTTTTAAATTAAATAATCCTTTATAGAATAATCTTTTTTTATGTACTTTAGAGCCTGCCACGGGGGCTTAAGGGTTTAATAAATAGGGTCTTATTTGTTTTTCGCGACATTGAATAAGATTGAATTTGTTTTTGTTTTAGATAAAGCGTGGCTTGAAGAATAATCGTGGCTGGAATGTGATAGTAGGGACAACCTCGTTAATGTGCATGTCTTTTCACATCATTCTCACATTGATAATTATAATTCTATCTGTAACAATAACATGACTCAAAAAGAGTGTCCATGAGTTTCTTTCCCGTTCTTCTCTATAGGTACCCACTACGCTTTGCAACTAACTTCATCTTTCCGACTCTTTGACAATTCAAAAGTGCCTGTAATTGGTTTATTTGAAATAAAAATGCTTAGAGTTTGAGTTATATCAATGTACTGCTTTAACCATAGACGGTATCAACTTAAGGGGGAGGCTGATTCCCGGCCGCCGTAGGCGCGGCCTTGCGGATGGCGAGTAACGGGAAGCTCGCTGTCAGGTAAGGATCAAGCCCGGGTCGACGTTGTGTTCTACGCGCGCCTCAAAGAGATGTCAGCACCAACTGATAGGGTCCACAAGGGCCGATGCATGCCAGGGGTGCGGGTTGTTCGAAAGAGATACCGTAGCCCTGGCACATAGGCAACTGAAAGAATACGGATGGGTTTTAGTCAGTAAAAGTCTGAGACGCCCTCCTGCTCTACCCAGAGCGGGAGAAGTTATGTGATGATTTCCCAACCTAAAAACAAAAAAAGGGGAGGCTCTATGGTAGCCCCATTTTTGCAATTTATAGGACAGTGTCAGGTGTATGTTGATTAAAATGTATGATTCACAACAAAAACAAGATTTTAATAACCTAAATCTGAATTATTATAATTACTACAACTACTACTACTAGTTATACATTACTACTTGCTGCTACTAGTATTATTTCCTTTATTACATGAAATACACATATAAATTACATTTTTAAATATTTGAATAAAAAAACATTTAAAAATATAAAAAGAGTACACCGGTATCAGGAACACGGTCCAAGCTATTGGCGGTCAGGGCTCCAGAGAAAGGAACCTCCTGACAATGCGAGCCAAGTCCAGAAGTACCGCTTTCTGGATCAAGCTCTTGACCCAGCTGTCTAACGAGAGCCTCCTCAGGTGTTGGTCGAGGCTCTTGGCTATCAAGCCATTGGCTGTAATGACTATCGGTACAATGATCGCTGAGTCCACATCCCACATGTCGACAACCTCGCGAGCCAAGTGAAGACTTCATTTGTTTATCTTTCTCGGCTTTTACGAGGTTCCCGTCATACGAGACCGTTATTTGAACGATCATTGCACGCCGCTCTAGTCGATCCGCCACCACTATATCAGGCTTATTGGCAACAATAGTCCTGTCAGTGATAATGGATCCTTCGGTTTCCCCAAAGAGGTCACTGAAACGCAGCCAGGCTACGGACGCTAATCAATCTACATCGGGATCATGTAGGGCCCGGAAAAAGCGTCCGTGAAGCTAAGGAGCTTCACGGACGCTTTTTCCGGGCCCTACAGGCGGCCATAGGAGCGCTCCTTCAACGATTGCTTCATGTTAGTAACATTGATGCCCAACGCTTCCGACATACCTAAGTATTTATTGGTTTCGGCTGCAGAGAGGGCTCGAAGGTTTATGGAATCCGAGAGTGGGTTATGGAATCCGTGGGTTCCCACGGATTTCACAATGGAGATTGCGAGGGGAGCCTCGCTTTACATGCATGACCGCACATTTGTCCACACCAAAATCCATCCTGATGACGCTACTGAAGGTTTTAGTTATTTTTCTACTAGTTTTATTATTATTACTCCCTATTACGGGCTTGTGGCATCTATCCTCAGATATGGCATAATTTTTTGGGGGAACTCCACCAACAAAGATCATATTGTCTTTAAGGCACAGAAACTGTGCATTAGGGCTATATTCGGTTTGAAATCTACCAGGAGTTGTATACCTTTCTTTTCAAAGTACAGTATTTTACCTTTGCCTTCACTGTATATATTTGAATTAGCTGCTTTTTGTAAAACAAAATCCTGAACTTTTTCTCTTAGCATCTGAAGCTTTCAATCGTACTCGAAGAGATGAAAGTCGTCTATGTGTTCGCAAAATGAATACTGCCTTAATGTATAAGAGTATTTTTCGTATGGCACTAGTCGTTTATAAAAAATTGCCAAAGGAACTAAAAAAAACAATGTTAATTTCTTTAAAAACTATTCAAAAATGTTATTATAGTGTCTCAGATTTTGTTGCTGACATCATCATCATCATTTCAGCCGAAACACGTTCACTGCTGGAGATAGGCCTGCCCCATGCTCCTCCATTTCGACCGGTCTTGTGCTTCCCACATCCAGCGGATTCCCGCGGCCTTCAGAAGGTCATCGGTTCACCTTGTCGGCCGGCCTTCCCACTCTACGTCTTCCGGTACGCGGTCGCCACTCCAGAACCTTTCGGCCCCATCGGCCATCTGTTCTCGAGCAATGTGCCCTGCCCACTGCCACGTAAGTTTGGCAATTCTTCGGACTATGTCGGTTACCTTGGTTCTCCTGCGGATCTCTTCATTCCTGATTCGATCACGTAGGGAAACTCCGAGCAACTCCGACTTTAAGCCTTCTGATAAGGTCCCTTGAGAGCGACCACGTTTCTGTACCATAGGGTCATCACTGGCAACACACACTGGTCAAAGACTTTCGTCTTGAGACACTGCGGTATTTGGGATGAGAAGTTATTGCGAAGCCTCCCGAACGCTGCCCAGCCGAGTTGGATTCGACGATTGACCTCTTTCTCGAAGTTGCTGACAATTATGTATTAATTAAACAATTGAAATTCTTATGAATTTGATATAAACAATTATATTTTCACTTCATGCCATAAGTTTATAATAATAAAATTACTTTCTGACTGAAATATTGGTATATTTTTGAGATTAACTTTTTTATGAATTGTTCCCGAAATCCTACCCCGGTCGTGGGTTTAGTTAGGAATTTGAAAAAAAAATTCCGAACGTAACCTTCCTAACCTGACCCGACGTATCATTCCTATAATAACCCAAATTGCGATATAGATAGGTATCACTTCTCCTCTTTCTTAAAATCAAAAGCTAACCTAACCTAACCCGCGACCGGATTGGAATTTAGGATTAGGAATAATCCGTTTATATTCTTGTATGTGTACACATGTCTTACCAAATAAATATTATCTTATCTTATCTATAAATACGTACTTGTTATGATCGCGAATCATATTTTGTTTAATATAGCTGCCTGACACTGACTTATAAACTGCAATAAACGTAAAAAAATTTAAATTTCGCGGTCTACTCTGGCGTTCCCCTGATTCTTAGTGATAAAAAGTATATTTAAGCATATTTAAAAACACCAACATATACCCACTGCCTCGATTTGTATACTTGAAAATTACTATAGGCAATTTTCATACAATTTTCTAATCTTAATCCATCCTGTATGCTTCACTAATCTGCTACTAACTTTTAGGCCAAGAATTACCCTAAACAACGCAAAAAAAAAAACTCTTTTAATACATATCCTATTTAGGGCTAATAACCTTGTTACATGTCATGATTCATTCATATCGTTTTTAATAAGGTTCACTGAATGGGATCCTTTCATACAATGTGAGGTTGATGAGGTGAAATTTGTTGGAGCCACCGTCAATTTCCCGGATCCAATTATTGCCACATTGTTGGTTGCAAACGCAATATTACCCTTATGTTTACTTGCGCCGTTTTATCACCCAGAATGGTATTTTGGATGAGCTAAAAATTAATAAGGGTCCGGTTAATTTTTGCTTTCTAGTAAACATCATTGATGCTAAAATATTTGAAATTGTTGGTAAAACAAGCAAAATTATTGCTATAACTGAGAAAACCAAGAGTAAAACAGGACATGAAATAAATGAAAATAGCAAACTCAAGCCTAATAAAGAAAGGATAGAACCATTAGCTCTAAATTAAGTAATTCTAATTCCAGAAAAAGCTCACAGACTAGCTATAGAAGAAAAACATTCAACAAATGAAGTTCGGCATTCACGCTAGATACAAATTACAATCTACGAAACGTTAAACACATCTGATGGATCCAAAATTAGTATTCCAACAGTTGACATGTAACCTACGTACTGATAGTGATAAACGATACGTCTGATCACTAAATAAATAGTTAATGTTAAAGCTATTATTTCCTTGCTTTAGGCACAATTTCACTCTGCATTGGATCCTATATACTCATTATTACTAGATTCGACCGTGTGTGTTTCAATGGATAGTCGTATTAATCATGTGCAATATGAACGGTGGGTCGTTATGTGTTCTAACCTCTAGAATCATATTTTCACCATGATTATAGACTTTCAACATGTCCCAGTACTCAAGAATAATTCAATTATTGAGTCCGTCTTTAAGTTTGGTTTCAACTGATATGTATTCAAATTCAATATTTTCAGCATCTCTAACTTTATCATATCAACCATTGAAATTATGTAACGCGACAAGATTAATCAGAAAACATCGTATTACAACAGGCCTGTCTTGCCAGCCCCGACGCACAAAATCTGCAGCATCAACCAATACACAACACTGAATTAAAGACACAATTTGCATAATTCACTTTAACATCAAGTACTTTATTTGCTTAGTCCTGATTTCCCTCAACCTCTCTCATCTGTGGACCCTTGGATACATTACTGTCACTCCAAATTGTGTTATTGCCACAATGTGGGAGTTGTGGGACTCAATTTTGCGACTCGTGACTAGTAATTTTAAAGGTCCATGGTCCCTCGTTTTCAAATGTCATGTACAGATGCTGTGGTCACAAACTTTCTGTTTGACCTTTCATTAAATATGGAAAATCGATTTTGTTGCACGCTTCCAAAATTTTAAATTAGTTTTGCTCCTGCGGTAGCGTAGTTAATTTTTGTTCTAAGTTGTTATCGCATTTCGTACTTAATTTTATCAAATAATCTGCTTCCTATCTTCCTGCTACTCTTTAATCTTAATTGTTCAAATTAAAAAGTTTAGGCTCGTTTTGATCGCGATCAAATTCAATACTACCTAACTAAATATAATTAGTGACATTAGCATCAAATACTCAAATAAAAAAGTCTCTCACGTAGACACTACAAAATTTTTGGGCTTAAATATTGACTGCAGTCTAAATTGGAAAACACACATTGAGAATTTATGCTTAAAAATAAATCAACAATCGTATGCCTTACATATGCTTTCCAAAATGGCTGATATATCGACTGTTCTGTCTGCATACCATGGTTATGTGGGATCCATTATAAGGTATGGAATAATGTTTTGGGGACATTCTGTACATAAGGATGATGCGTTTAAGGCTCAGAAGAGATGTGTCCGTTCAATTTGTAAACTTAAACAAACAGATAGTTGCAAAGAATATTTTAAAAATCTTAAACTACTTACACTTCCATGCATATACATTTATGAAATTATTAATTTTGTAAGATCTAACGATACTTTCTTTGAAAAGTATAAAAGTAAACGACACAACAGTAAAATTTGTTGTCCTAACAATAAAACAACTCTTTTAAATAATAGTATATTTTGCATGGCTCCCCGTATATACAATCATCTACCTAAATATTTAATGGAGGCGTCATCGCCTAACACGTTCAAGAAAAAACTAAAAAGCTTTTTGATACATAAAGCATATTACAGTGTATCTGAATATTTGCAGGATAAAGTATAAGATTTCTTTTTACACAAGTGTTATTGATCTCATTCTTATTATTTTGTTCAGTTTTCATTTTTTTTTTATGTTTTCATTCTATGTACCTACCTAGTTTGCATGCCGAAAGGTAAAATATGGTGTTACTAATAATGTGATACACAACTATTACATGAATGTAAAACATCTGCATATTGTTTACCCATATTTGCAAATAAATTATTTTGAATTTTGAATAAAAAAAAATAAAAAAAAATTAATCTGTGAGCTTTTTATCGAGAAGTTCAAACGGCCTTGTTTATAGGACAACGCTGTAGTAACATAATCATATTGAGTTCTATGTTTTGTAACAATATCGTATTATTTTGTTAAAATAAAAGGTCAAATCTCACATTACTCGAGTAGGTTTGGAGTAAGTAAAGTCGTTAAAGCTTCTACAGGGCGTAACGGGATTCCCTACCTTAAATCAGGACGATCAGAAACATTTATAAAGCTCAAATTGTAACTATAATTCCAATTAATACTTATTTATTAGGCATAAAATAATAGTAATAGTATATGTACCTATATAATAAAAAAAGGAAAAGAATCACGGGGCATTAAAAAATTCGTCCGTATCGCCGTCAATGGGAAAAGTGCCCAAAAGGCTGGCAGCATTGCCACGTTGTATGGCGATGCTGATTCTTTGGCCATAAATATTTGAACCAAAGTTTCCAGAATAATAAGATATTTATAATATTCTAAATGTAAATACTTAGGAACACTGACAAACTTCACATTTAAATGGGTTTATTTTGAATATTATGGATTATATTTAAAATAAAACCATTAAATATTCAAGATCATCGTCTGTATCACTCACTAATTGGACTCAAAAACTATTACAAACGACTCGACACCGATTAAATAAAGATACTCATTCAAAATTGAACGTAATTCGAGATTGAGTGATATTTACTCACTAAACGTTGACGAGATTGGCGCGGATCAGCGGCATTCACATCGACCGGGAGAAATCCTTGCCATATTTATTTATCGCTTTCGATAGCAATGGCGAGAGGCTACAATTACCGGAGTCCCAACGCTACTGCAATTTTGCAAATTGCTGATTTTACTTCTGCCGAAGGCAATACGCTTAAAATTGCAACTCGTTAAATGCATTAAAGAGTAACATCTTCGACTCACGGATTCCAAAGTGAGCCAACTTTTGAAAGACATGTTGTTCACGATATTGTAATTATGAATGAGTCATACATATTTATAACTTGTACATCTGTTGTTTATTTGTGAACTCCAAATTTTGGTCATCGACATCGTCGGAATGCTAATGACTTGTTGTGATTATAGCTGAGGCCTCTTATTCTTATTTATTCATAAAATTATTATGTACTAACTTTTGCCAGTGGCTTCGCCTGCGTGGAGGTCGGAAACTATCCCACGGGAACGTTCCACCGGGATAAAAAGTCTTATGTGTTAATCCAGGATATAAACTATCTGTGTACCAAATTTCATCCAAATCCGTTCAACCGTTGTTGCATGATTGAGTAACAAACATCCAAACATTCACATTTATAATATTAGTAGGATAGTAGGATAGTAGGATTTTCTGTAGGGAAATTAAGTTCGAACAGAAGTGAACAGAATTGTAGAAGTAAAAGTAAGTTCCAGTACCTACAAAGAACGGTAGCATCTTTACTTTCTCCTTGCCTCGCCTATATTTCTGCATTAGGAATGGGGGTAGCGTCTTCCTTGTTTGGAACAGATAAACAAGTCTGTTCTACATTCAATTTTATGTTTTAATCAATATAAATAATTAAAAAGAGAATGCATCACAATTGTAGTAGCTTACACCAACGAAGATATAATTCAAGATTAACTACTAACCGATTAAAAATCGCACCCAATTGTGTGAAGTGTAACGAATCAACATGAATTATGAAACTTTACGCCGGAGCTAGCAGTTATTGCGATAAATTGCTCGTTGTCGAGTTCATTAACGAGTTACTCGCACGCGAGTACAGCGAGCACAAGGCGTTTTTCATAACCGAAGCAGACGGCCTTATGCATATTTGATGGAGCGTGGCAGTGCTTTTAAAAGTACCTGTCAACGTTTGCTGAGGCGGCAGCGAGCCAACTAATTAGTCTAACAACTTGTTATAACACATACTATGATGGTGATAAAGTCTCATTTACATTGTTTGTAAGCTTAAAATAACGTGGTCCAACATAGTGGAACGCTCCAAGTATATGTCAAGGGCGACGAAGCTGACTTGCATACAAGTTTAACATTGCACCGCGTGCTATTGATGATAAATATGTGTATTGCAAAGAAACGGGAAATTGCAAAGTTATTTTTTAAAGTCCTCATTAGTGCTCGCAGTAACATTTCATAATAGTTTCGTCTATGAAGGCCACGAAATAAGCTTGTCAGTAATTTGTCATAGCCTATTCTTAATTGCATGTGGATGAGTTGAGGAAGGTCATGGTATGCATGATCTACGATAAATATCTAACGCTTATTTGTACTCTAATGAGCTATGAAGCCGTGGCTGATTGATTGCTAATCAATTTCATGGATGCTTCGAATCACTGCTACTATTTTGGTTTGGCATTTAAATCTAAACGGTTCAAAATTGCATGGAGCGTAATTCCATTCACAAATCAATTATTTTAATGAAATACGGCTGCGAACATTTTTTGTTCGGTAATTACGAAAGAAGCAAGAACAAGAGCACGCAGCTACCTTATAATTACAATTATCATAGCGAAATTATAAGTTGTGGTGCGTACGACCGACACTTAATAACAAAAGCGACGCGGGCGCAGGGTAATAATGACACAAGAACGCTAGCGCTGTTGCCATAATGCAATGTGGAAGAATGCAATTTGCGTAATTAAAAGCGAAAATGAGGTCCATGTGTCTACATTGTGATTAAATCTGGTCTCTACAACTATTATGAGCACAATTACATTTAATGCGCGAACCGAGAGCGAAATTTTTATCCCCATAACGCCGCGTGTAGAATGTGACCTATAGAAAACAATTTAGATTCCAAATCCCGGGAAAATCCTGCCTTCCGCCAGTTTATCTTTATCCAAAGGGACTCTATTTGATACATTTTGTAAGACTCCGTTTGCCCTTAATGTGAAATTTCTTTTTATACAGCATAATAAGATTTTGATTTCGTAGAGATTAAATTCAAATGCGAAATAAGGTTAGCAGAAGAATAAAATCTGTTTCGATTTTACTTTATATTTTTCCCATCTCAGCACTGACAATACCTGAATCAGAATATTAAAATTGGAAACACATCAAACGTTAGCCAAGCCAATATGCCACAACCCATAAGATGATTCAACAAATTCACAAAAAGACAATCGCAAAGCCCGGAGATAGGGTGCAGTGAATCAAACGAGATCTTACTACCTACATACAATAATACCGTGCCACGAAATCTCGCGGAACAAAATACAAATTCGAAAATCGGGGTAGGTACAATAAAGTCGGATGCCTTATCTGCCGTACTTTCTATTCCTTGCTGTCAGGATAAGCCCTACATTCGGTCCATACACCATTAAACGCCCACGTTGGCGGTTTATAAAAATACTGCAGAACGTGGCACATATTGTATCTCCGTTTTTCCTCCAGGACTCAGTTTGGATTAGCCGCCGGAAGATTTATAGGTTCCTTACTGTAAGTTTAGCAGGTGCGTGTGTCAGAATGTCGCTTCTAAGAGGGAAGGCTTTGTTTCACGTTTAAAGGGGTTAAGACGAGTAATTTGTTTGATTTAATATGTTACTTACTTGTTTTAGTCTTTCTGTTTAGACATAGACGTGTTTTTTTTTGTATAATTAAAGGTTAAATAAAATCTTCATAAAGAATACAACAGAGGTTAATAAAATATAAAATTTATTAAGTACATCTAAAAAAACCGATTTCACAAGTAAAGTACGAGTGCTAAGTCTGTATCATTTTCAACTCGGTTGAAAGATAAAATATTTCCAGTCACCCGCAGCCAACCCTATCGTGCATTAGCG
Source organism: Polymixis lichenea (assembly GCA_949091785.1). Lineage (NCBI taxonomy): Eukaryota > Metazoa > Arthropoda > Insecta > Lepidoptera > Noctuidae > Polymixis > Polymixis lichenea. The sequence continues at coordinate 11,543,343 of OX420936.1, forward strand.
TTCACAATCGACAAAACACAGACAATCTCTTAAATACGCCACTATATTCCCATCCCGCTTAATGACTACTTAGTACACTTTACTTTTAATTAACAACCGACATTTTTAAATGAAAACAAAGACGCGTGATTGCCAATAATTCTGTGGGGCTTAGCCAAATAGGTTTCCGGGACATTTTAGATCGTCCTCCAGTGTACAATGGACTGAACCGTGTTCTTTGTTCGTCGATCTCGATTGCCCGATAAACAAACCTTACAATAAAGAGATCCGACTGGGACTCGTAAGAACATCCAACTATTTGAGGAAAATACAGGAAAGGAAATCGCTTCGATTCCTGCAAGGGTCGGGTAAACAGACCACTTTCTAGCGATGGAAATGAATCTGTGATCGATGTCTGTAACAACTTTATCTAATGCAGCTATTAAACGAGGTTTTGTTTGTATTTTAAATGTCAGGGATAAGTACCGGGGCTCCTCCGCTGAATAATTTTGGTTTTAAATTGTTGTGACCACATTGACCTTTATAAAATTAGGCTACTTAACGTTTTACGCTTTTAATTTAGTCTTTTTTTCCGCTCGGGAATGTTCTTTTGCCTGATCTAATCTAGGTCGTCAAGTCTAGATGTTTTCCTTATAGTTAAAAGCGGAATATGTTATCTTATTAAATGATAAAGTGTTTTTTTTTAAATTCATTGTGTTTAGTTTAACTTGAACAAAAAAAATCTAAAAAGTAATTTTATTACTGCCTGTGTAACGAATGCATACCAAGCCCGTTTTAAGCAGACATAACTTTAGCAATAAGACGATTTACAGCAAACTACTTACTATTCAACATAGATCAACATTAATACATCAGCGTATTTACGATAATTATCATTACCCGAATGTTTATCACTGCTGATCGGGGTATTCAATCCAAGACGCACGCCTTTGGCAGCTTCCCTGAATATTAATGGAATGATATGTTTTAGTGCGTGCCTGACGCTGAACCATTGCCAACAGCAATCCGAGGCAGACCGTAAACATCCCGTATTGAAGCTCTACTAAATAGATAGCTATCTGAGACCTACCTACAGAAGGTCAGGTCTAAACGAAGTGTAATTTAAATAACTGAAAACCTTTACGAGGGTCATTGTACTCATTAATAGGAACAACTTTTACGCTGGGACTAAACCTGAAATCACTAACACAGAATAAGATGCTACATACATTTATGTTCGCTTAACTAGACAACATATTATAAGAAACAGCTGTAATTCTTTTTTGCGTGCTTTCCGGTTTGATCCCGTAGTAAAAGTAGTTAGTAGACCTTTGTAAATTAATGTAATGTTTATTTTTGTAAGTAGATCTTATAGGACACTTTTACAAGTCAATATTTTGTTGGTCAATATGTAAAAACTAGGCGGGGCCAGTATTGCCTAAATGGATGATATTGACGAAATGCTGAAACAAACTCATAGGTCATGGTCTCTTTTAAAGTCCAAACATATTATTAGAATTTTTAGTGAGTCTAACAATTCAGGGCCATGCCTGGAAGGGCCTTTTCAAGAAAAAGCCATTGCAGCTTTGAGCTGACCTGTCCCAACAGGCGGCATGCATGCATCAGTCATCATCGAGTATCTCAACCCTATTTTAGGGAGCTCAACGATCCGTCACAAGACGCTACCAGGTCTGTAGGACATTTGCGAAGGCCATGTAAAAATATATCAAAACCGCCAGATAAATATAGTTAGAGGTTTTCAGTTTTAATTTATTGTGCGTGAGCCCCAATTCACTCCTTGTACAAAGTGTACTTTGTACAAGGAGCGAATACGGGCTCACGTACACATAGATACATTTACGAAGATTTTAAACTGTCTCAAACAAATTCCTGTTGCGAGTGTGCTTGCACTCGCATTACGTGAAATACTGTCTATGTGTGTGTGCGTGTATGTGGCCCTGGTTGTATCGAACCAGCCTTCTGTACTTATCTTTTTAGTGGAAGCTCTGTGTATTATTCAATAACTTCTACAGAGCAATGACATTATAGGAACGTATTCATTCCAGGAATTGGCAACAAAAGACCGAACAATTGAATGGTTTAGCGTGAATGACTGAAGACAATTTTAAACGAACGAAAGTTTTTAGTGTTTAATTTGTAGTGATGCGTTTGTTTTCGCAGGCAATGAAACTCAGAAAACGAACGCTTTTAAAGGCTGTTAGTTAACTTTCATGACTGGAACAAAAAACATTTTAACAAAAAATGTAAGGTTTGGAACACATATTTTTGGGACGCAACTGTAGCTTTATTCTCATGATGAAATATGTCACGCGAATATGGCAAAGTTACATAAAACGGTCAAACGTCACAGCAGTTTCATATCCGTGTGCATTAATAGACAAAAACAAACAGAGTTCTTTATGTATAGATTAAACCTCATACATGTCTATTGTTCATTGCAGTGCAAGAATTGATTTCCCCTCGCAATGGATAACAACTGGGGCAAGATTAATTGTCGTGCGACAAATTACTGACACACTTTGTTTGACTAGAGCGCGCCATATCATTTTATAATTGGTCACGATCTATTCAGGTACCAACCTAGCTTTAATTCCTTAGAGTGTTTGTATGTGTGTTTGATGCTATCAATTTCTGTGCAGCTTAAGAGTGTTCGATACATTTTAGATCGAACCCGTGATGGATTAGAAGCTAAAGTTGATGCACTAGCAAGTTTTTAACTTTAGGGTTCGCTTGGTATTTTATACACAAGTTAATGGAGACCATTAATCAGTCCTAACTACATGAAAACATGTCTTGTAGTAACAAGCATTTGAGAAAAGCATTAAAATTTTGGGTCGAAGGGCTTTTGGGACCGAGACCGCGGTTCCGGATGCCACTTTTAAATACAATAATTAATTTCAGTAGTCTTTTGGGACCACAAGAAAAAAGAAGTTAAAGTACAGTTAACAAAAGAGCTGATCTAATATTTGTAACGGTACAAAATAAGGCTGCCATTTTTGAAATAAAAAAATATTTATCGTTTTATAAAACTAGTTTTATTTGTATAATTTCTAAATTTTTTGGTTGACCGTACTTTACCAAGACATAACTTTGTTTATTTTATTTGTGGTCCCAAAGACTACTAAAATTAATTATTATATCCAAAGGTGGCACCCGGGACCGCGGTCCCGGTCCCAAAAGCGACCTGAAATTCTCTTATGTTGCAAGATCTTGCAAAGCGCATATTATACCCGCAAGGGGCCGCAGTACAATACATTTTCATACAAAAAAGTGCGGTGCGCCGCCTGTAGTGTGCGTTGGTTTTTGGAAAATTAACGAAAGCGCTGCAGCATTTTACAATGCGTTGCATTCCGGTGAAGCTCGCCCCAATGTGCGTTAGCCTTGAGATACAACAAAAATGCAAAATGTGAACTACTATCAAATAATAGCTCTCACGTTCGTTACTTTAAAACAAACGACACCTGATATGATCAAGTAATTTGAGCGGGAACTTGTTAATTACATTAATTCGACGATATGATCTGAACAAGCGTAATTGGACTGGATCACGGCATGTTCGTATTACAGCCAGAAGGCGCCCTAATCGACGCTCATTCCACCGCACATTAGAACATCACGTAATACCTCTCCACACGATTAAATTAAACGCTAGAACTACAACTTTGAAATAAGTTTATAGGCTTCGAGTTATGCCCTAATGATAGGGGTGAGAAGTGATGCTTTTTCCCTTTTGTACATGTAGCCTTATCTTGATTTAATTTTCCGAATGATTTACTTTGACACGTTTAGAAATTATTCACATGATAGGCCTCCAGACCGAATTTCGGCCTTGGTGTAATTGTGACTAGCCATCGACGCGGGAGATGTTATGGTGCACAAGTGTGTGCGCAGACGCAGGTGCACTCACTTCCGATGGTATCTACTCGATGCTCTGGAAGGTCTAATGGGATGCCAATCAGACAAGACCGAATAGACATCGAGCGCAGGACCAACAGCTTGAAGGTGCTTTCCAAACGCAAACTTCCAAAATCCACTGTTACTGAAAAATTTATATTAGAAAAATCCAATAATACCTACCTTGCCCGACCTGGGAATCAGGCGCCCTTGCGACTACTACTACATCAACGATGTAGTCAGGCACAAACATAATACATAAGCGTGTGCCGAGGCACGTGATGTATTTAATGAAACAATTAACACTAAATTTTAACATAATTTTCTAACAATATCGAGCATCGCGGGAGGTTGCGCTTTAGTGAGCAGCCTGTTCATTATCGAACGCGAACTTCAAAAGCGCTACACATACAACTCACGCGCCATAACAGAGACCCCTTCATAGGAAGGTTGAAGCTCTACAGTTAAGAATCAAATTGACTTCTGGACAATTCAATTAAGCTGCACGGTAAGTGCAAGTTTGCAAACAACCGTGCGAGAAGCTAGCCAAGTTTCCTAGAACAAGTTTATCAAAGAGATTGTAGCCGAACAAGTTAGCCTTCGTCGAACAGCCTTTATGTTTATACGAGCAATGTTTGTTCGCATCTCCGTACGGGAATGTAAATTTGATTTATTTTGGCACACCTATACGTCAATATAGGTATCTCTGCCTATGTGTAAATATACAAGACGTGGTATTGACGATCAAAGGATCTTGAGAATTTCACGTTGAACTAGATATGTCGATTTTTTTGCTGATACGTGCCTTTGAAGTCATTCGACGGCTGTCAATTTCTGATACAGTGTGTTCTTGGATGGGCTTTATGTCACCAGTCGATAGGCAATTTATCTTTCGATAAACGAATCAGTTTTTCCGTCTTATTCTATGACGAAATCTAGACGGTTGTAAGAACAAACAGCTGAGAGTATGTTAAGTGTATATGTAAGAGTATGTTATATGTTATTTAGAAGTTGTGCTTTCCTCGTTTAACTTCGGCAAAGTTAAAACGCCTCGACGTAATATGTGCGTTCCTGGCATTATTGTTCTGGTAAACAATCTTAACAAAATATGTTATAATAACAATTCATTGTTTTTACCAAAAGATGTATTATGTAAAGTTTTTATCGGTTTCGACATTTGATCAATTTCGAGAACAACATTGATCTAAAAATCATGTCGTATCGAGTGAATGTGAATGTGTGAATGCATGAATTTATGATTCACATGAACTTTTGCACAAAAGTTCCCTACATAACGAACGTGAGCACTAAGGAAGGATTTTTGAAAATTCGTTCCCTAAAGAGGTTAAATAGGGGATAAAAGTTTGTATGGAAGTCCGTCATCTTTTTCCTATAGAATATCGCATCGGGTAAACGGCGTGATAACATATAAATAAATACCCATGTATGTATGCATATCTGAAACCACTCTAAGTAACCAAACTTGCAACTTACTATGGGAGGAACTAACCTAAATTCAGTTATGTAAGCAATCCTACCAATGTAAAGGCAGAGGTAAGTGAACCGGCGAATTAAATTATAAGGTTACCCTCACTGTAACTCCATCGAGATTATTCAATTGGGCTTGCTGAATATCAATTGGATGGCAAGTACCAAATCAGGTAGAACAGATCCCGAACTGAAATAATATCTTCGTGGTTGACATAGTTTAATAGCATATCGATTTGTAATAGAAATATTTAGTGATTCCGGTAAATTGTGAGACTATTTCCATTTGAAAACGCTGAAGCGAGGTTCAATATTAGGCTTACAATTCCAATAAGGGTATGTTAAAGATATGATATAAATACTCCATGTAAAGAAAAAAAAAAGATTCGTTTGAAATAATTGGTGAAGGTAAAGAAAATTTGTACCAAAAACAAAGATTAAGTAGTAAGTACATTGTATCCGAGAGTTGTGGAAGACAGACACAGCTAAATAAGGTCCTAATTAAGATATCCAAAGCATTTTTAACGATAATAGATTCGCAATACCCATACAATGATGAAGAAGAAGTATGTTCTTCATCATCTGTCTAGCCTTTTCCCAACTATGGTGGGTCGGCTTCCAGTTTAGCTGGATGCAACTGAACACCATTATTTTACATGGAGCGACTGCCTAGCTGACCTCCACAACCCAGTTACTGGGTAACACGATAGGGTAAAAGCCGGATAGTTGTCACACTTTTCGAAATCTCTCTCAGAACAAAAACCAAAATACTTCAATTTAAAAACTGGCGGATACTTTGGTATTATTGCTACAAATTTATCAAAAGTAAAAAGAAAAATCTTTAATATTTCTAGAGTATTAGCGAGTTTTGCGGACCTCTATATTTTGGGACATCTATCCCACATACGGGATAGTTGCCTAATCCATACAAATTACGTTTCGGATAGATGCGTTAGCAAAAACTTTGATCGCATTTTGTCTTCCCATGCAATCACATAGAGACATGCGACATGGTCAACTTCGTGGCAGTTGGAGAGTCTTTCGATAGATTAACAAAATAGCATGCAATTCATCCGCGAAACTAGAGTAATTAAAATCGGGGCAACTGTACCCTGTGGCAACTATCCTGGTTTTACCCTACCCCTTGGTAAGACTGGTTGTCAAACTTTCGAGCTTCTGACGACCTCTTCTTAGCGTCATACTTCTTCTTAGCGTGTCGATATTAATCTATAGGCGTACAGTCAGATCAGAATTTCGCTACGAGCTTGGCACTTTTAGTAGTGTCTGTCAACTCCTGTAACGTGCAAACAACAGGACACGCTGAACACAGTGTAAATTGCCTCCTCCTTAGCAGATTTTCTTTGCTTCGGCCTACCTGAATCCGAAGTCTATTTAAAGACATGCAGGTAAGCCAAGGCATCTTATGTCCAGGTGCAAGATTTTCAGCAGGTGGAACGAATACCTATACTGAAAGAAGCGAGGACTCTTTTTTAACGACCACTAAAAACGTAACTTAAAACTTGCCAAATTATTAAAATGGCTTTACATGTACTGAAAAAATTGCCAGAAATATAAAATGACTACAAAGTAATAATTTATGACGTAACTAGTTTTACGATCACCCTGTGTCACGGTCCACTTAGGCTAAAGGTACATTATAATGTACCTGAGTACCTGCGAATATTCCAAAGGACTGTAAGTCATAAACCTTGTCACCCGGGTATTGTGAGCCTCCTTGTTAGGCTGCGAAGGATCCCAGATCCTGTATACATGATTTAGTATTCCCCAGGACAATTCCCGGGAGGACTAGAGGTGTAACTAGGATGCCTCAGTTATGTTGACGATAATAGCCTTCGGTAAACGTCCGATTTGCATGTGTTAACTGATGATGTAGTTAAGAATTAATACAGGGTTATTAGTCGTTCGGAATTGTGAATAAATACGCGCATTTACATGATTGGGTCGTGTGGTATTTCACGATTGAAGACTTTCAATGAATTTAATCGAACATGAGAATTTTAATTCAAAACTAGTTTTTGGCAACATAGCATGTATTTATTTAGACAGGCGCTTTCATCATTATCATCATAAGCCAAAAGCAATTATTTAATTTGCGCATTGACGGGGTGCGGGTTGTTCGAAAAAGATACCGTGGCCCCTGGCACACAGGCAACTGAGGGAACACGGGTGGGTTTTAGTCAGTAAAAGTCTGACACGAAGAGCGGGAGAAGTTATTTGATGATTTCCCACCCAAAAAAAAAGCCAAAAGACGTCCACTGCTGGCATAAACCTCACCCAAGCACCGTCACTTCCACCGGTTTTGTGCGGCCTTCACCAGGTCATCAAGCGGTTTATTTTGTGCAAAATTATTTTAACACCACTGCTTTCAAAACGGTTAAGGAAAACGTGAGAAAACCGGCAGATCCCAGAAACAAAAATTCGAAGACATGTGACATCTACCAACCCGCACTGTTGCCCGCATGACGCACCCTCTCACAGAGAGGCGGCCTATGTTCCAGCAGTGGCAACATTCAAAGAAATGGTTTTACGAAGAGTCTAATAGTCAAAGTGTATTTTGACAGCTCTCAAAACTTCCACCCTTCGAATATACAAATGTAGCCGGATAAAGTTATGCTTAACACATTGAAAAACACTAAACAGACCATCATTAAGTATGATATAAAGCACACACATGACTCGCTATAAACTTCAAAGTTCATAAGAGCACATTATGAAACTTTTCCTTTCATAAATTCAGTGCTCCTTCGACGAGAGTTAAGTGAAATTTTGAATTACCCGACGATGCACTAAAGTGTATGGAGTATGGATAAGTACTTACTATGATGTAGATACCCCTTTAAGTAGAAAGTTTTAGGTTCTTTTACTTTAGTATGTACTAAGTTAGGTTTTATCGCAACAAAACTGTTTATAAAATGTACTTTGGGATGTATTTTTAGCTTGAATGTTTTTGCATTTCAGTTCTATTTGGTCTGAAGTCATTTGTTCAGTATCAAACAAATGTGTCAAACAAAAGAGTGAAATGGAGTACCACGATCAAAGAGTTTTCAATATTACCTACTCAGTAGGTTTATACATAAACGAACTCGGAACTGGTAATGTAACATTTCATGGAATTCCAGGTAGATGTCCGTATAATTATTTTAGTCTAGTAATTACTTTCTTGAAATGTCTTTACCATTATTTTCTCGGTAATCATGTTTCGTATTTGTAATTTTAGGTTGCTAGGAGAATCGGTTCATTTGAAATTTCCAAGAAAAACTGATTGATTTTCAGAGAATCCACTTTTATTACTTCCATGAATTACTAACGCTTCTTGAACCAAATGATAGAAAATATTTTCAGGATTATCTATCAAGTTTCAACCTAACTTTTCCAATTTTGCTTTAGAAGAAGCAAACTCTAGGGCATCATTCATTTCAGTCGAAAGAGGGGGAGGCCTATGTCTAGCAGTGGGCTGATGGGGATAGGCCTTTCCCAAGCTCCGCCACTTGGACAGGTTCTGTGCTTCCCGCATCCAGCGGAATGCTTAAAATACGTTACTATTATAAGCGTTCCTTCCAATTGTGGAGGAAACACGCACCATGAGTAGGACAGTACAGTCTACAGTGTCAATTTCTAGTTGTTACTACGGGGGTGCGTTTGTACCCCTATAGTAACAACTAGAAATTGTCAACTCCTTTATTTCGTACCAAAGGCTGTTTTCTAGAGACTTTTTTAATTCCAAATTTGAACTTTCTCAGTTTCTGCCAAGGGTGCGGGTCGGCCAGGGGTGCGGGTTTTTGGAAAGAGATACCGCGGCCCCTGGCACACAGGTAACTGAGGGAACATGGGTGGGGTTTTAGTCAGTAAAAGTCTGACACGCCCTCCTGTTCCTTCCAGAGCGGGAGAAGTTATGATGATTTCCCACCATCAAAAAAAAAACTTTCTCAGTTTATTTTGGTCATCACTGACATCGGTGAAGGAAACATCGTGAAACCTGGAATTATCTATGTCTATACTAATAATAATACGGAAGAGTTTGTTTCTTTGTTTGTTTGCATGCACTAATCTTTGAAACTACCCTACCTGTCGAATTTGAAACATTATTTTTAACCAACTTCAAAAAGAAGGAGGTTATCAATTCGACATGTTTATATATTTTTTTATGTATTTTCGAGCATAACTCCATCGTTTATAGACGGATTTGCAAAACTCTTTTTTTGTTTGAAAGCGATTTATTCTGAAATGGTCCCATTTAAATTTCATGTAGATTTGATGATTCATTTTGGAGACAGATAACGGAACTCTTCAAAAAATTACAGCAAATCAACCGCGATTGCTGCTATCGCATAAATATACATTGTTTTGACCCCAATGATGATGAAATTTCGAATTGATGTGGGGTAGCTACTAAATCTAAAAAGTAAAAAATAAAAACTTAAAAAAAGCCGACTTCCGGAAAAAACACAACAAAATGAAAAATAACTTTAATTTCGGAAGGCGGTGGCAAAATATTAAAATACATATCCAAAGTCACCGACCTCCGAAATGAAAGTTATTTTCCACATTGTAGTGTTTTCCGAAAGTCGGTCTTTTTGTATAAAGTTTTTGTATTTGATAGCACACGGACGAAGTTGCTAGTAGGCAATAGTTAATATAAGCCTGAAATCGCCAACCCATCTTCACCAAACCTGGTGATCAATCCTCATGTCTTCTATATTTGAGAAGAAGCCTTTGCCCTATAAAAAGACAATAATAGGCCTCCCACAAGGTGGACCAATGACCTTGTGAAGGCCGCGGGACTCCGCTGAATGCGGAAAGCACAAGACCGGTCGAAGTGGAGGAGCATGGGGGAGCCCTATATCCAGCAGTGGACGTCTTTCGGCTGAAATTATGAAGACAATTATAGGATAGTATTATTTACATTTTAAAGGCCGTTTTAGTAGATCAAGTGTTACTAAGACTACATGCGGATCGTAAATTAAATCTATGCTAAAACTATCACTTCAGAGCATGAAGAGAATGCATGAAGGGTACTATTCATTATAACCGTATTTGAGCTATAGGTAAGAGACTATTTGTGAGCGATAATAGCACTCGTAAGCTCATTAAATTGTACCACAGCAACTCGTTAGCTACAAATTAGATATTTGTAGCATTGCCAACTCGCGGTAATTAAATTTTCCTATGATTAGTGACTCGGTTTGTTTTGAATCGGATCGCAACCATTAATTAAGAAGTGTTAGTTGAATAAATAAATAAGTTCCTTCTCTGATGAAAAGGACAGGACACATTTGGTGTTTTTGTCTTTCATGAACCAACACCAAGCATTTATATGATGTTGACGACGAGTATAAGGAATGCGTTAACGCTATTTAATAAAGTTGACAGCCTCGTTGGTCTAGAGGTCGTAAGCTCTACTGCCGATCATGAGGCTCTGGGTTCGATTCCCACGTCGGGCAACGTGTTATTAATATATATAGCCTACTACAAAATTTATGACAAAAACGTGTTAAAACGTGTTATTGGGTTTCTCTATCTGGAATTTTTCAGTACCAGCCCGGAGTTTGGATTCGTGCCCGGTTGTTGGCAATAGGGTCGCCCCTATAACATGCGATTTGAACATAAGTGGCGAAATGTGGGTTTACTATAGGTACAACTCTGCCTAAAACTTAGGGTAAACAAGGCGTGATGTTATGTTTAATGTTATGTTACCTACCTATTTTGCAAAACCGCTTAGTGACAAGATTTCAAGATTCTCTAAACACGCAAAATATCAATTTTATATAACTAATCATCACTCATCTTTGATTCAAAGCTCATTGTTTCAAGTTAATTCCAAAATAATTTCAAGATTAAATATCTTAGCAGTTTACGTAGTAAATTTTGAGTGAAGCTCGAAATTACCGGAGGCATTTGGCGTAATGCTCAATTTGTCGAGGGAACGACCGGGAGCTGTCCTGGCTTCCCGCGGTGATAACAATACCTACTGGAATTACTTTTTAAAATATTTTTTAATGTAATTCGGTGGTACTCAAATGATTTTTTACGACTTGTGCCGTCTCCTCGGACCCAATGTATTTTAACTATAAAAGTACGCATCTTAACAGATTTACCTTACAATTGAATTTACTTTTTGGGCTCCATTAAATTGGATAGATTTTTCCGACAGAAGGGAAACGCTTGTGTGTTTTTGTATAAGTTACTCGAGACCCAAATCTGGTATCGATAGCGGCCATCGCTCATGAAATTCTGGAATTATTCGCAGTTGTCAGAAAAACGTTGGCTAGCGGAACCCTTTTCATCATAATATGGAGGTTGAATTGTCTAAGCCCCAAGGTTTTTCAGGAGCGGACCAGCGGGACGGAAAGATAGTAGGATAGTAACGACTAAAAAGGGTTCCGAGTTCCCAGTGTACTTACGTCAGGTCTCCCAAACCTTACTCAGTTTATACTAATCCGTAGTCAGTGAAATCTTTGAGAGCGTAACAGATAGGATTTTGCTTTATCGAACCGTTTTTCACCGAACTGCCACTGTCTATAAAATTTATAAAGGTAGGTACGTAGATAATTTACCTTTAGTGGAGACCAAGTTTATTTAACAAATTGAATGACTGCCAAGATCAGCCTATCCTAGATCCCTTATCACATTACATAGTAATATTTTTAAGGGAGTCTAGACACTCGTTTATTCAATTTTGACAATCTAGGACTACAAGGAGAAGAAAAACAGAACACTGTTTGGCAAAATAGACACATTTTTTAGTATAAAGTATGAGAGTTTTGTTTGGCAATTCCAGTGTTTGATTGATCTCCGTAGCTCAGTGAGTAGCGACAATGTAAATGACTTCCGTGTTTTCATCTGCGTGGACATCCAATAGCCTGTGTACACATAAGTGCTACATGTGAGTTCTCACATCACTGATTTGAACTTCAGAAAATGAGACAAATACGCTACTGTACAGGACAGCTGATTACGGTATTTATCATAATTAGCCTATAATAATCCCACTGCTGGGACAGACGCCTCCTCTCGGTGAGAGTGAGTGGGCCGTAATCCACCATGCGGGCCCAGTCCGGTTTTGAAGATGTCACACATGTCTTTGGTTTTTGGTTCTAGGACCTGCCAGTTTCCTCACGATGTTTTCCTTCACCGTAAAGCTAGGTTCGAACTTACGGTATTTGTCTCGACCAAAATATCTGCTGTCGTGAACGATCTGTGAAATCCACAAAGGACAATGCAGGTCTTTCGTTAGGCACGTTTAGCAGCTCGTCATCGAGCGCTCCCAAACGTTCTGAGCCAAATGAATCATAATGATCTCGCTTCTCTTCTTGCGATCCCGCTTACGACCTACCTAGTACATTCACTTTTCGGTCGTTGTAGTTTAGACAGTAAACTTTGTAGCCAAAAAAACTAATATTTAAGTACGAAATCTAAACACTTACTTGTGTAACGTTATATAAAGAAATACTACGTGAAAGCTTGTTGGGTACAACTTTTTTGTGAGCCTTGAGAAAATTCGCTGAAAGTTTCTAAGCAAATATATTGTTTATAAAAACTTTCAGTAACAAAAAAAATATTGCAAAGGCATAAAAATATTACTTTTTATAAGAAGCGCTACGTGCCTACCTATTTATAGTCACTAACCTGATCGGTAGATTGGTGAGAACTGATTCTTTCTTTTTTACCCGACTACGGCTAAGCAAAATGGAGGGTTATGATTTTGACCGGTATGTAAGGTTTTGATGTAAGTATGTATGTTCATCTGTTCCCTCATAACTACTAAACAACTTATTTTTTACAAGCGTCTTGATCATCCGCTGGTTCTTTAAAGGATACAAAGTGACAAACTGAAAAAGTGGTGTATGCAACAATTTGAGCAAGTAACAAAAACTAGGAATTACTAAAAAATTAAGCAATAAAAACGTGAAAAGAAAATATTCTCATCTGAAAGCCGTAGTCGTATGCTACCTAGGTAAAAAATACCAACAATTTAAGTGTAGTAAGCTCGCAGGAGACGCCCTGGGAGTCGGGAATCCCCGGCTGATTCCCGGCCACCGTAGGCGTGGGCTTGCGGATGGCGAGTAATGGGTAGCTCGCTGTTCGGTAAGGACCAAGCCCTGGTCGATGGCGCGTTGTGTTTCACGCGTGCCTCAAAGAGATGTCAGCAATAACTGATGGGGCCCGCAAGTGCCGATGCCTGCCAGGGGTGCGGGTTGTTCAAAAGAGATACCGCGACCCCTGGCACACAACTCACTGAGGGAACATGGGTGGGTTTTGGTCAGTAAAAGTCTGACACGCCCTCCTACTCCACCCAGAGCGGGAGAAGTTATTTGATGATTTCCCTCACAAAAAAAAAGTGTAGTAAGCAATCATAAGCTTTAGGGCAAAGTGACATATTATGACCAAGGCTAACAGATGACAATATTTTCTTGTTTATTGAAATATAACAAAAAAACATGCTTTTTCTTAGTTTTAGAGTGTGATTTTTCAGTAGTCGGGTTATAATTTTTGTTACCTGTTCAAATTGTTGTTTTCACCCTACGTCAATTCCCATAAAACAACTTGTATTCGTGTAGTGCCTAAATCCCCTCTCATGTAAAAGTTTTTTCAATCAAAACTCATTCAATCAAAGCTTAATTCTGTCGAGGGGGAGACAGGGGCTGTCAATAGCAGCAGCCGTTACTAATTGTCGTTAAACTCCTAAGCCAACGGAAAAGGCGAGCTCTTATGTAACTAGTGAGTCAGTTCGTTTGTTCTGTTTTTGGAGATATCGTGTTGTCAATTAACTGAACTGTGTATAATGGTGTCTATATCTTGTTCAAAACCTCTGATAAAATTGTAAAGAAATGAATCTGAAAACCTATTTGCGGAATATAATTCGTAGTGACGACACATATAAATTGAATGATTGATGACAAAATTGTAATTTTAAATCACCTTAAAGATGTTTTTGATTTGACCATCGAGGTTAATTTTAAAACTTCAATTTTCTTCGGAGCAGACCTCATCAACATCACCATCCACAGACGAACGTCACCCACCGCTGAGCATAGACGTCTCTTCATGTAGCAATCTCCACGCTCCTGGGCCAGCCTCGTCCAGGTTACCACACTTTGTTATGAATGTGTGTATAATCAAGCACATTTAAAATGAAGATATAAGTTGTTAACTTGTTACTTATTCCAAACTATGACTATTCACAAGATACCTCTAGTGTAGAAATTTCTTTTAGACCTCCTCTTGTTATGGTCTAAATATAAAGACAACGCTGAAGCTCACGTAAAAGTTACTGGTTGTAAATTGGGCAGTTTGCAGATCAATTTATTTTTTCACTACTTTAAACAAACAAAATAGACATTGCCTCACCATGCCGCATTTCAATTTGTTATTCTTGATTAATCTGCCATCATCTTTAGTTAAATAAAACATCTCCAATAATCTCCATATCAATCGACTAATTAGGTGATACGTCAATCATTCAGCTATTGAGTTCAGTAGATGCAGGAAATTAATAAATATGTCCAATCGATCAATCAAGTAATCAATCAAGTGTCTATGTTGTGGTAAGCCACAGTACCGAAACACTTCATTATTTACTTACACCAATACACAGTTATCATAATCTACAAAAAGCGTTACTTGTCATCATCATTTGCCCGATGAGTTATGTTTTTAAGTCGACCCCAACGCTCCACTCTGCACTTCGACTTTCCGACTCTTCGACTTCTTCTCTTCGACTTCCAGTCTAACCGGATGCAACTGACTACCAGTATTTTTACATGGAGCGACTGCCTATTTGACCTCCATAACCCAGTTATTGGGTAATACGATACCCCTTGGTAAGACTGGTTGTCAGACATTTGAGCTTTTGACGACCCGTTACGACTATCGAAGATCCAAGACAGCTGAGACCAACCGCTTAACGTGCTTTTTGAGACATAAAGGGGTCTTGATATGTAACAGCCATCCACAGACCAACCGCGGCTAGCGTAGCTTTACCAGATCGATCAAACCAATGAGGCTGTTGTCCATAAGGAGTTACGCTATTTCAAGAGAGTGGCTTGTGGCTAAGTAACAACTTAGCCACAAGCCCCCTCTTGAAAAAGCGTAACTATTACCTACATATTCAATGAGGTCCGATTATCCAATGATTATACGAAACATGTTTTCTTTAGCAAATATAATTAAGCTATCAATCAACACGGCCACAAGCGATACTGATCATTATTCCGAAAAGTTAGAGCTCAGAATAGTTTGGAGTTTTGGAGGTTCTATAGCGCTGTGTAGTCAATGTATGCATATGGCATACAGTAAAAGTGTTCGTGGCAGCACAATATGTAGCTGGGGCTGTAAAAATGTCCTGTATAATAGAGAATGTGAAGGGGCCTTTAATTAAAAGTCCACCCGTCGGTTCTTGCCGAACAATAAAACTCCACATTGAATGGTTAATAGTTTTTTCTCTTTCAACAGGCATTTTAAATTTCTAGACTGAACTGTTTGCTTGTTTTGACGTCAAGTTTCTTTTAATTTTTAATTGGGTGATATTTGGATGTTATTATTGTTTATTTGTTTAAATATGTTAAAATAAAAGTAGACATGACTAGAGTTTGATGTCAACCCTAACAAATAAAGCCTTACTATGACTTCATTTGAAAGGGTCGACAGAACTCTTAAGCTGATGAAATCTGAAGTAATGTCCAAAATTTTTGTTGACATGGTGTTATTCCTTTCTAAAAATAGTATTTGACAGTACTTAAACAGGATAAGTCCGTTCAAACGGAGAATTTTTTTGTAAGAGTGGTTATTCAAGAAACTTTTATTTTCTTTTGACATTACATAAGCACAGTCAGTCTCAAAAAGATGTAAGTAATACATCGATAAAAATCATTTATTTCATATTTATTTTTGTCTACAATCAAATATCCATTATTTCGTATCAATGCGTAACCACAAAAACACTACACACTAGGTACTTAACTGTTGCTACCATTAGATATAATAATAGGGAACACAAATTGCCACATGAAGATTTGATCGATCTTTTTGAGACTGACAATTCCTACCAAAATAACGGTTTGCAGGACAAAATTGCTTACGTACCCATTAAAATTCTGCTTCTCTAAACCGTACAATGGAAGCTAGTCAAAATGGTATAAGCAATATAGACGAAGAGCTAGTGACTTGTTCTAACGTTGCAGTGGACGTCTTTCACTCCGATACACTGCGGTGCGCGGTTACAGGCGGTTTTGACACACCTCTGTTCTACGAACTGCAATATTGGGACGGAATTGACGATGTTGTTTACATGCAGATGCGTATTTCTTTAAGGTGCATAGATTTACTTTAGTCTCCTCTAGTCTTGTTGGTTTAGTGGTCGCAAATGCTACAGCTGAGCATGGGGTCCTGGTTTCGACTCCCAGGTCGGGAACAGAGTTATTGAGTTTTATAAATGGAGTTTTTCAGTAGCAGCCCGGAGACTGGATTTGTGCCCGGTTGATGGAAATAGGCTTGCCCCCTACTTAAAACATAACTGGCGAGATGAGGGTATTCTATAGGTACACCTCTGCCTAATCCTTCGGGGAAACAATCGTGATGTTATGTTACGTCTAACAAAATTAGATAAAATGATCTAAATAGCACATCACGTCTTATCGTCAGCGGTTTATGTATCGTGACATGGGCAAAATTGACGGGTAAGACGAAAATAGGTAGGTACCACGAAGAAACGAGCAACCAAACCAGTGAACAATCTAACAGGTAGCAGGGAAAGCATGCACAACGCAGCAAGACATGTATCACGGATTTAGTCGACAAAACCCATGAAATATGTCTCAACAGAAGCTCGTGCTAAACTGTCCGCATTGTCAGATACAAGGCAACAGCTTACAGCGGCGATAAAACAAAATCATAAAGCTTTTCTTCCCTACTAAAATATCTCGAGGTTTCTTCCACAAAGACTTGCTAACTTAAACATAAACATCCAAGATGTTCTAGAAGTTTCCTAAGATAAGCTGGCGCTGTACACCACGCAGGCAGATAATAACGCTGGTCATATTTCACGAGCGCACAGCCCCGATGAAACAGGGCATTACCTCGACATATCGCTTTGATTTATGTACTGTTTAAGGACCCCTTAAAACTATAGTAGTAAAGCCGATATTCGGAAGGCTAGATTAATATCTTTTGAGGATATCTTGCATGGAATATGCATGAGGTTTGGGTTTCTGTGGATGGCGTTGAGGGGCTGTGGCATACCCAAAAGATTATTAACTAACTGGTTTTTGCCAGCGGCTTCGTCCGCGTGTCGAAAAGTATCCCACGGGAAAGTACTACCGGGATAAAAATGATCCTTTATGTTAATTCAAGTTATAAATTAGGTACCTGTGTGCTCATCCAAATCCTTTCAGTCGTGTTTGCGTGATAGAGTAACAAACATTGATATTTATAATATATGTAAGAAAGTAAGAATAGTAGGAATTATTTTATTTTGATTTTATTTTATTCATGTTAGGCAAGCTTACAGCTAATACATTTCAATATCTAGTACAATGTGTAAACGATCGCCCATTACAAGCTTACACTAACGGTAATAGTATTGGGCATGCCACGATTGCGGCGGTAAGTCCCCTCTTTGAGGAGTGGCTTGAGAGGCGGCATGGCGTCCTCACCTTCCGCCTGACACAGGTCAGACACGGTTGTTTCGGGAGGTTCCTGTTTCGAATAAGGCGGGAGGAAACGCCTGGGTGTTTCCATTGCGAAAATCGCCCTGAGGATACGGTGGAGGTCTGCCCGGCTTGGGCGGAGCACCGCCGTGTTTTCGTGGAGGCGATCGGTGGCGGCGATCTCCGGCCCTGGTCCAGGCCATGGAACGGAGCGAGAGAGCATGGTTAGCCGTCACCTCCTTCAGCGAAGCAGTGATGCTCGCAAAGAGAGAGGCGGCGCACGTGAGGGAGAGGCAGTACATGCACCCTCACGGCCGCAGCCTTCGCAGGAGACTCCCTGGGCGTCGGGAATCCCAGGCTGATTCCCGGCCGGCATGCGGACGGCGAGTAATGGGTAGCTTGCTGTCCGGTAGGGACCACGCCCGGGTCGACGGCGCGTTGTGTTCCACGCGCGCCTCAAAGAGATGTCAGCAGCAACAGAAGGGGGCAAGGGTCGATGCCTGCCAGGGGTGCGGGTTGTTCGCAAGAGATACCGCGGCCCCTGGCACACACGCAACTGAGGGAACACGGGTGGGTTTTAGTCAGTAA
Source organism: Polymixis lichenea (assembly GCA_949091785.1). Taxonomy (NCBI): domain Eukaryota; kingdom Metazoa; phylum Arthropoda; class Insecta; order Lepidoptera; family Noctuidae; genus Polymixis; species Polymixis lichenea. The sequence continues at coordinate 11,561,978 of OX420936.1, forward strand.
AAGTGTGACACGCCCTCCTGCTCCACCCAGAGCGGGAGAAGTCATTTGATAATTTCCCACCCAAAAAAAAAAAAACGAAACTAGTATTAGTAGAATAGTAGAATTCGTAGGATAAAGGTAATTAGATTCTTTACACATTGCAATATTTTACTAGAAATTCTCTATTGTCGACTTGTTGACATAAGCATACGATTACTGGTCTAAGACCAAATGGACCAATCCAAACCAAGGACCAAACAATCAGGATAAAATAATAATGATGCATTAATGAAAAGCTCTAAATTCAATTAACCCTCAGATTACAGAACAAATTCAATCTTAAAATGACTCAGAAACTTCAACGTTCTTTTACAAGTTAATCAGCTGTCGGAACAGACATTTCGATCCCAAATTATTGTTCCGTACGAATACAAACGTAAATACTTAAAGACAACGCTCAACAGTTTTCGATGAAGGTGCGGATTTAATAAGCCAGCCCTGGCTTCAGAGCCGTCCTGTCGACTTCGACTGCCTACAGCTGTGACAAATTGCATCTTAATTCGAACTGATTAAAGCAAAATAAGAGTGAGCAGCACTTGAAAAGTTTAATTATGTAGAATTCAGCTGAAACATACGTGTGCGAGGCAGTACTGAGCGGAATACATTACTGGCGGAACGCAATTTGTCCCTACCCTACAATTTATGTGTACAACCCACTTTATGCAAAGGAAGTGACGAAAAAAAGGAACAAAACTTTCATGTTTCGCATAATGAATACACACGAGTGACTTGTTGTGAGTCGGTCGATGTACATAATTAATTTTTGTTATGGATGCTACGTTGAAACTTGAAGGGAATACTGCAAACCTATCATAAGTTTAAATTAGCTGCTCCCACGGTTAGAGAAAACTCGTTAAAACACTGCGCAGGCTTTTGTAAGATTATAACTTTGTTACTGCGAACATACCTTCGTCTAACTCTCCGACAAAATGAATTGACTTATTGACAGAATGATATGAAGAGCTCCCATACCACTGGATGTACGTTCGTGTAAGTGCTCAAGTTCGTGGTAAATGTGGCTTGTTCGGACCGTGACTAAGCAGAATATATTCTCAAAGTCTTACTTATCTACGGAAATCTAATATTCTACAAGGCATAAAAGCCTAGCTAAGATTATATTTAGTAGTTCACTGATGGAGCTGTTATCGAAAAGCTCTATCCAGCTTCATCGCAGACTTAAATAATTTGGTTATTGTAAACTTTATCCAGATATAACATACCTTCGTCTAACTCTCCGACAAAATGAATTGACTTATTGACAGAATGATATGAAGAGCTCCCATACCACTGGATGTACGTTCGTGTAAGTGCTCAAGTTCGTGGTAAATGTGGCTTGTTCGGACCGTGACTAAGCAGAATATATTCTCAAAGTCTTACTTATCTACGGAAATCTAATATTCTACAAGGCATAAAAGCCTAGCTAAGATTATATTTAGTAGTTCACTGATGGAGCTGTTATCGAAAAGCTCTATCCAGCTTCATCGCAGACTTAAATAATTTGGTTATTGTAAACTTTACCTAACTTAGATGTTATTAAAGTCAATTCCTAAAGGATTCACCTTTAGAAATTGACTTTAATAACATCTAAGTTAAATAAACTATAATTAATTGCAAAGTAAAGATATTGCAATGAATTATAGTCTATTTAATTATTTTAATTAAACCTTAGTTTAGTTGTATACGATGACGAATAGCTTAATTTTAGTTTTTAGTATTTGTTTTTATTATTTTAAAATTACTTTTACTATTTATTTTATTCATTACTTTTATGAATATTTTTACGAGTTCACTATTCAGCACGTTCGATTTTTTCTTTGTATCTTAGTTTGGAAGGCGTTTTTTATTAGTACAGGCACCCGTAACGATACACTTTTTTCTGTAATGTTAATGTCTTACTAGTAATCTTATTTTTGTGAACTTTATACAGGATAAGTTTTATCCAGTGCGCAAACTGTAACCATGAATTCAGTTTACCATTCTAGACCCCACAGCGCAGAAATTTATGTCGGTAATACAAAAATACAGCTTTTCCATACATTTTGACCGCGTAGGTATTGCAGTTTTCTATGAAACTGCTGTTTTTTTTTTTGCAAAACCGACGTAAAATTTCTGCGCTAGAGGGTCTAGAATGATATGCTGAATTCATGGTTACAGTTTGCGCACTGGATAAAAACTTATCCTATATGTGTGTTTTCTGAAATATTTTAATTTATTTGTTATTATTATATACAGGAGGGCTGCTGTTTCAATGTAAAGTGAGACAGTCAAATGTATGGAACAGATCTTTTTTTTTAAACTTGTTCAGAATCATATGTTGAATTCAAGGTTATAGTTTGCGCGTCGACGTGTCTTCCGCCCTGTATTAGCAACAGGGACCGAATTACCGGTATTTTTTATATAACCTTACCAATTACCGTTCTGTTAACGATAAAAAGTAACGTTAATAATACCGATACCCAAAGTCAGTTAACGTTATCTAATTACACGTTATCTAATTATCGGTAAAAGTAACAATTCTTATATCGGTAATTTATACGTCTTTTTCTTTCTAACTATGACGGTGGGGAGACTAGCATCTTTCAGTGTGTGCACAGAAACAATATTAAATAAGTACAAGCCGAACGAGCGACTACCTTCGGTGTGTATACAATATTGTTTCTGTGCTGCAGAAAATTATTATAATCAGAGTGGCAGGGACATCAACGCGAAAACTGAAACCATGAATGACTACCTTCGGCGTGTATATAATATTGGTGCCGATTCTCTTTTACACCGAACTAAACTAACTAAGTGATAGTTTAGTAAGTTAGTTTAGTGTAGGCTTTGAGAATCTTAAAGTTATTCTGCAAAAAAAAAACTAAATTTTAAAAGAATTTTGACTCATCTAAAATCGTATCTGACAATCGCGACTCCACTTGGTATTTTTTTTTACATCGCAACGTGATACTTGTTTGCCCTAGCCGGTGAATTTTATTTAGAGCAGGAGGCGCGCAGGGGCGCCAGTCTCGGTGTGTTTTATATGGATTTTTTCACTTTTTCTGTGGAAAATAAGAAGAATTTATACCAATATGTTGAGTTTTAGAGGTTTATGGATTTTATTAAGGGGGTCGAAATGTCTATTATTTTTGCGATTGGACGCACCATTTTCGAGATATAAGCAAAATAAAAGATACAGCACTGTTTTTACACCTGCAGTCGATGTGTTTGTGTGAATTTTAGTTCATGACAGCTAATTTTATTCCACAAATTTTAATCGCGATTAAAAATAGTCAAATTTAGTTAGTCAATCAAAATTTTCACTGAAAAACGTTTAATTCTGAATAGCAAAATTGCCATTTTCATTGAATTAATTTCTCAGTGCCATCTTAGTGCTGTCAAACTAAAATATACTTAAGTTGTGTCACTGTAGTCTATTTCTGGAAACAATAAAATGTACCTTGACAGCGCCTTTATAAGGCACGTAAGATATGAGAAAGATTTTAATATTGTACCAGAGATGTGTGGTCGACTGTACCTACATACAGACGTAAGACTAATTAAAAAGAAACAATATAGTTATAATAATATGGTTTAAGTTGAAGGTTGACACTTCTTTCGGCCCATAATAATAATTTTTACACAAACAACTAGTTGGTAAATCAAAGGCAGTAGACGTAGGTGTTTTTACGCGACGCGATGTTTGATTATGAAATTAAACACGCGCGAGCGCGAGTCTTATCGTATTCGTATCTTTCCGACTGTTGTAACATCCGTTGTTGCCGCTCCGCTTAGAAGAGCCGAACGCAAGGCCGCGAGGCGCTTGGTTCGGTTTGACAACGTCGCACAAAATGTTGCTTCTTGTTAGATTTTAGCAAAGTAACGATACTGGTAACGCTATTTAAATACCGGTAATTTTAACGTTAAATAGTTAACGGAACGGAACGAAATTAAATGTGTTGGTAGTTTTAACGGTATTTTATTGGTAACGGTAGCAACGATAATTTCGACACCATTAATAGCATTTTGATGACCACACAAGGCGACTCATGAGATATTTCAAAAGATGTAACAATTATTATGAATTTTATTCTAGCAATTTTACAATTAAATTACTATTTGCGGAATTGTCATACACTGCTAACAGCTAATGTTAACATATTATATATAACCTAATGTTATGTTGCCTTATAATTATTTGCGAGACGTGTGGTTTAATGTAAGGAAACTCTGGTCCTCTTTTTTAGAAAGGCTCATTTCAGCAAGGCTGAGGCAGTGTTTTTGCTTGCTAGTCGTGAATTTTTAGATTTTCTGCATACCAATATATTTCATAAGAATATATACAGAGAGAACCTATTTGAAGTGATTTTGATGTTTAAGAACCCGCTTTTCCAGTCGAATTTATTTAGTAAAGTACAAAACACTAAGTTGTTGATAGTATGGTGATGTATGCGTGTATGGTGTGTAGCAAGCGGCTAGGTAGGCGGCGGTGAATATGAAAACAGCAAGAAGAACAATAGACGGTATTTAATGAGGATAGATGATTATTACAGACGTTAGAACGAAGAAGAAACGATACAGAGTGATAGGATTGTACTGAAGCTAAGTTATATAAGAAAATAGGAGTTTTACTAGCGAGATTTATAAGCACGGGTGGCTAAGACAAAGTAGTACGTGTGTCCGTTAGAACGATCTGGGTGCACTGGCGCGGCGTCGCGCGCGCACTGAATATAACGGGATTTCTAGGTGACCTCCGCTCCTTCGCCCCGCGTAGTCCCCCGCTGTACAGGGCCGTACTCAAGGGTCCGGACTCGAGATCATGTGGATGCCACAGTACTCCCCTGCCGAGATCGTGACTACGATCGATAGTAGTCGGGAAACTTCACAGTCCTCCCGCTCCTGGTCTTCTTATTAGTGTTTGAAGACAGGCCGTCGGGAACTGGAACTGTAGCTGTAGCGGCGGGAGGTGTCACCCTAGTCGTGGTTGCTGGTGTCGGCGCTGGTGTCGACTTCGGTACCGGTGTTGGTGTCGGTATTGGAGTTGTTGGTGGTAGTGTGATGTTGTCGTCCGCTGTGTAAGCCGGTTTCAGTCTGTCTATGGTAACGGTTTGTACCTTATTCTGTACCTTTATTTTATTAAAGTAGCCCAGCTACTTGGCTCAATGGCAAGATAAGTAACAGAATCGTATAAAAGAATCCCTTTGATTTGCAGATTTTTTTAAAATTCTCATTCACTTCGGAATAAAGAGTTACAAAGACTTAACTATCATTCGGGCTATATTATACATGTAATAAAAAAGTAACACAAGTAAAATGTTGTCAATTTGTGTGGATGTATATTCCGGACTGGCGCAAAAACGGAAGTAAGAATTTGGATGAAATTTGGCACCCAGATAGTTTTTAACGTTTACCTACACATAGGGTACTTTTAATCCCGGTGGTACGTTCCCGTGGGATATTTTCCAGCGAAGCTGCGGGTATAAACCTAGTTTTACATAAAATGTTATGTGAATCAATAACTCAATAGTGAATTTCATCTATGACTGTTCTTGCTTCTTCATCGATGCTAAAGAAGTTCTATAAGACCCAAATAGGGGGAATCAACGTGGCAATCAGTGCAATCCCGTGCCCCATCCAAAAATTTGCATAACCATATTATAGTAGGCGTATGTAAACAGTTAAAACGTCCATAAATAACGGGGAACGATTAACAGACCGACACACAGTACGGGTGACCGTAATATATTCACTGGCTGATCCCAATTTGTCTGACCTAACGCAATATTGGGCGCTGCTGATCCATCCCCCATAACTTTGCATTTATATATCTATATAGCACGTAAAACTTTATCTGCCTAAGTGCCCACTACTTGTACCTACTGTCTGACCACTTTTTATCTTTTCGTTGAATACTGATGGTTTTCCATAATACTTTTTAGGGGGCTCGTGGCTAAGTAATAGCAGGGGTCGGTCCATCGGGTTAAGCTATGTCTACTAGGGTTGGTCCGTAGATGGGTGACCAACGCTACATACCGAGACCCCTCCGGGCTTCGGAAAACAAATTAAGCCATTGGTCTCGGCTGTCATTCGTTGATCTTTGACAGTCGCTACGTGTCGTAAGAAGCCCAAAAGTCTGACGAGAAGTCTGACCAAGAGGTATAGTACTGCAACCCACCCAGTTACTGCAACAATTCCATGAAAAATACTGGTCAGATAGCTGCATCTATATCATCGGTTAGACTGGAAGCCGACCCCAAAAAAAATGCCTGGGAAAAAGCTAGGCAGATTGATAGTCGCAATATTTTTTAAATCTTTTAATGTCAATGTTATTTTGATTGGTTGGCATGAAATCGCTGTCAATAAATGTAGGTACATTGTATTTTGAATGTGGTGATCGATATGGGGGACATTGGGGTGCGTTATTTGGTAAAGATAAATAAACCATTCAATCGTAAATACGAATTAATTGCTGTTACGGTTAATCTTGCATTTAATCCTATCGCATATGCGAAATGATATTTTATAAAGCGCTCAGTTGCAAACCAATGGGTCGTTCAATATTTCGATTTAAAATAAATTTTGGAGAGAAAAAATGCGACCCAACCGACTCATAAAATTTTGCGCACTGCGTCGTTAAGCGACGCACTAAATAAACATCAAAAATAAAATCGGATATTTTTCGCAAACCGGTTTACTGTTCGTCGGAATCAAAACGAATCGCTTCTATGTCGCACACCTTTGTAACACAGATAGGTTTTCAATTAACTGAATAAGGGAGAGACAGGAAAAAATAGATAGTGCCAAAATTAAAAATAGTTGTGCAAGTGTTTGCAGCACAAACGAAAATTTGGCTCGATTGAAGTTCAGGCGATTCAGTTGGTGGAATTGTTTCTCGTTTAGAGAACGGGCGGCACATTCCTTCCGTTCCTAACATTGTCGTATTAAGCGAAATAATTGAATTAAAACTTACTATTGGATTATTTCTTCGTCTTTCCACGAATAAATCTTAATTCTACTTTGTAAACCTGTATTCTTGAACGCTTTGATGAAATATAAGGAGACTTTCAGTGAGTCGAAGTTTTGAGTTAGTTCGTAGAAAGGCAACTTTTTCTTAAGTATTGGAAAAACTTACAAAAAAAGTCGTGTCTCGCAAAGTTACAATATAACTTAAATTAGGCTCCAATACAATAGAGTTTACTTTTGAATGAGCCTAATTTTGGAATTTTCGCCGCAAACAGTTTAAACTATTGTTTCACTATTTACAAATTGCGGCTGTCAATCACTGTAGGCAGCATGTCACGTGCATTTATAAAGCTGTACATATACCTACCTACATATGTACCTCACCCCACCTCTCTGACTGCAGCCTGGCACGAGCCCCAAAGGGTTCTTTTAACTGAATTTTTTCCAGTCAATTTTAGTATAGGTACGTACATATCCAATATTTTTATAGGGATATATTTTTATTAAAACGTTTGGTTCCTACTGTTTAATTTTAACGTCAAACGTGGTTCTACTGTGTCGTTGCTTTAAGGTGAATCTAGTCCACATTTTTTCCATACAAACTTCGGAAGTGTATTACTCCACTGTTCGACGATGCACATCAAAAATAAAAAAGCCATTCCAAAGTTATGAGCCAACAAAGATTCGTTTTTCTTGCTAATTTAACCTAACTTTGCGCTTGTTTAAGTCATAAAAGAAGTTTAAAATCTCTAAAACCAAGTCGGTACCGACAAAGTTCAATTATCGAAAAGTTCAATAAACTTTATTGGTCATTGATTTATGCAGTGGTTTTTTCCTAAAATCCGATCTTCCGAAGGACTTTTCTTAATTATTTACGCGCCTGTTTTACTATAAATGATTCTGCATCTCACTCAATAACGTTTTGCGTGTAGACTAGCCTCTAACTGCTCATAACTGATACTACCTCCGTCGGATACGAAGCCTGGTGAGACAGAGTACTTTTCAGGCCCACCAGTGAGTTCGAGCCAGCGACTAGATTCCCTTTAAAAATGAATATGCAACATTTATTTCACATATTTAATTTTAAAGCTCAATAATTCCAGCGACAACAAACACATAACTCGCATTAAAACGTTTCCAGACGCTGGTAATACTGGCATACCGACGTATTGTCTCACATGTAGGTCTTCTATATAAATCGGAAGACATTTACAATAATTTAGTGGGAAACTGCCAACTTTTACGACGTACCTGTACGAATGGACTTCGAATGAAAATGTACTCGTATCTTACAGTTGCGTACTTGCATTCTGCGTTCTTGTTACGCATTCTCTTAGCTTCTGCTGAAAATTAGGCGATTCACTCCCGGACATAAAGTATTGGGACTGTCATTGATGGCAGTTTAGGTGCACAATGTCTCTTGCAACATTATACATGTTGCATAATCTTAGGGTAACCTACTTGTATAATTCATTATATTAAAGATGGTCACCTATCCACGGACCGACCGAGGCAAGGCGTAGCTTAACTTTTACTTGTTCGATCGACCCGTGCGGCTGTTATAACTTAGCCACAGCCCTTCCATTTTCCTAATCAGTACAGTATAAATAAAGATATCTATATACTTACTAAGAACGATCCAGAACAAGACAAACACAAACACCTAACCAAATTATTTTATTAATTTTAATTAAGTACCAGATACGTGAATTTTAATTGTGTTATTATAGTACCGTATCTTGTTACAAAAGGTCTGTACAAACTTGCGGGTAACATTATAAGGAGCCTAATAACGACAGAGTAAACAGAGTTCGTATAAATTACACTACACGGGACAATATTTAAGAGTGTTCATTCCACGCGAGCCGACAACAACGCATTTATCGTAGATTTTCGTGATTATTTCATTAAATGAAAACTAAATTTTTTTCAGCCAAGCACTAGATCGTTGGTATTTGTAATTATTTTTAACATTTACTCTTTAATATAAACATTTAATCGTACTAAGTACTTCAAATAGAAAATAATTGACGGTATGTCGATTTTTACAAGTAAATACCAAAATAACTGTAAAAAAATAGCATACAGACTAGAAAATACCAACGATATATTGCAGGGCTGACAAAAATGTTTACTTTTGCTTGTATTCAATTAAATAATCACGAAAAACTGCCATAATTGCGCCGTTGCCAGCCCGCGTTGGGAAAACTCTCTTAACTGACTCCCTTCATTTTACAGTGTATTTAATATTGTATACTAGAGTGTGTGTAGATGGATTATATTCGTATGACCTGTGTAGTGTGTGTATCCACCAACATGCACTGGACTCGCGTCCTCCACGCGAGTTTTATTACGGCCCACTCGCTCTCACAGAGAGAAAGCCCATGTCCCAGCAGTGGGAACATTATAGACTGATTATACTCTATATGCTTAAGTATTTTATCTGTTAAGGTAAATCTAGTCCACATTTTTTCCATACAAACTTCGGAAGTGCATTACTCTACTGTTCGACTATGCACATCAAAAATTAAAAATTGTTTAAGTAATAAAAGAAGTGTAAAATCTCCAAAACCAAGTCGGTACCGACAAAGTTCAATTATCTAAAAGTTTAATAAACTTTATTGGTCATTGATTTATGCAGTGATCTTCCGAAGGACTTTTCTTAATTTTTTACGCGCCTGTTTTACTATAAATGATCCTGCATCTCACCCAATAACGTTTTGCGTGTAGACTAGCCTCTAAATGCTCATCACTGTTTCTACCTCTGTCGGATACGAAGCCTGGTGAGACAGCGTACTTTTGAGTCAGGCCCACCAGTGAGTTCGAGCCAGCGACTCGATTCCCCTTAATGCGACATAATTGTTAAAACATGACAACGACAGGTACTGTTTAATAAAGTAGTAGTAGAAAACTATGGAATAAAACGAACTTTTAAAATGGTCGAATTTTTAGATTGTCAACTGTCACCTGTCAGTTTGACTCAAAATCAAACTCAAACTCAAAGCATTTATTTCAATTAAACCATTTACAGGCACTTTTGAATTGTCAAAAAGTCGATCAGTTGGAAAGTTGCCCGCACTAAATAGGAGGGCCCTATATACTGATTGCGTTTAATTTGCGGGCTCAGTTCACACACAAATGGCATATCGTCGGTTAAATAGAAAAGTGTCGTTATTCAAAAAGACTAAATTTTACAATACATGCATTTAAAGTTTTTAATTGAATACATTTATTTTTATTTTTTTCATTTTCATTTTAAAACATAAGAAGATATATATCGTTTTAAAGGTATTTAAATGAGGATTAAGACGGTGTGATTATTTGAATTAATTAATTAAAAAAGAAGGCATTTTTAGCAAGAAATGTCACTTTTCTACATAAATAAAAAAAAATGCGGCACGGATTTTATAAAAACTAAAACACACTACAAGACAAAAATGGTTTTATTAAGTAAATTATTGTTTTTATAATTTGAGGTATTTATAGAATAGCACATCTACTGAAAATTATATGAGGTAACAATCTTTAAAAAACCTCTATCTTAAAAGTAACCTCTACAAATTAGATAAATCAACGGTAACAATATTGAGATCAGTGAATTTACACTTAAATCTACCCATGATTATTAAATAAGAAAATAAAACTAAACAGAAATTGAAAACGTTTGTTCCTTTATCATGTTTTTAAATTATTTATAATTGTTTTAATAGGAAATGATGTACCGATTCTACCAATCAATAAAGAACTGAAACAAAATTAGTCTCTTCTTAATTAAAAGTTATTTCTAAAAATCAAATATAGCCTCTTCTATAAAAATTAAACATGAGTAAAATGTTCCAAAATAATTTCAAGTAGTAGTTAGTTTTAGTTAGTCCCATAATAGTAGTTTTAAATGGTAAATATTACAAAATCCAAACTAAGTACAGTAATGTTTCAAACAAAATAAAAATGAGAGTTAATTGAGTTACAGATTTTCATAAAAGTTTTTATAAAATCTAGGGATTATATTTTTATCTATAAGTGTAAGTATACCGGCTTTCTTACTATCAGACACAGCCAATTTTGTTGAGTAAAGCGGCTGTAATTCAGAACACAAGTCCCCTTTTTCTTGGTAGCTCGAGTTTTGATTAAGACGGCTTTGAAGCTCTCTTCTTTATACGAACACTTGTAAAATAATCGATCGTTGAACTTTTTCTCCACTCTGACAATTTTAATATCACCCATCTTAACCTTTTCTCTATCTTCATTCATTCATTCAGACGTTGATTATTTAAATCTCCCATCTTCCAGTAATTCATAAAAATAATTTGCCGCTTTTCCTCACTAATCTTATTATAACATTTCAGTTTACATTTTTCAGTACATGTTGGTTTCATTTGTCTTTCTTGCATTTGTTTGCGTGACTTCGATGTCGATATATACGCTTTTCCAGAATTCCTTAATAGTTTAGCTTTAGTTTTTCTCCATTCTTCTGGCACAGCTTTTCTTTTTCTGCCTGTCTTTGCTTTCTCTTTTCCAACTTCAACTGTATCTTCTTGGCTTTTATTAATTGTAGCAGTTTCATCTTCTGAAGATGATGATGACATTGCAAGATCTTCGCGTAGTATAAAATCGGGGTCATTATTAGCGTCGTCAGACGAAAAGTCCTTTTGACTGTCAGGTATGGAGCTGGAAGAGCTATCGTCATCATCCTCAGAAGGAATATCCGATTCCGATATTATTGTATTGCAAGAAGTCTTGTTATGGTTAGAAAGTAGAACATTAGTACTTTTTTCTGGTCCTGAATCACTTACAGAAGATTCCACAATAATTCTACTTGGTCCAGGTTGATCATTCGGCATATTGTATGGAATAATTTGTGAATCTGAAAAATAATTGTTGCTAATAGGATTACGGACCTTAGTATTTAAACTAATCAGTGGAGTGCGGATGGATTTTAAATTATTTTGCGGTGGCTCGACGTTCATAATCTCACACAATTTAGATGTAGTTACTTGGTTGCTGGATCTATATTCTCTTTGGCTGAGTTATGGTCTTGAAAACTTTGCTCTAGCTCTGAATTAACCGCTTTCATGGATTTAGACACATTCGATACTAACAGAACTGAATTAAAGGTTACTGGAATCTCATCAAAAAGTTCCTTAGACATAACCATTTTTATCATTTTTTCACCACGCTTCATCCTAAAAATAAACAAAAAAAAATTATCATCAAAATTTTTGTTCCAAAGGTAGATCAAAATATTTTTAATAAATTCGTCTTTAAAATAATTTTGTACTTTTAACGTTAAAATGTTATAAAATGCATGTATATTATTAACAGATAAACGTCATCATAAAAAAATACATACCACAAATAATTATTCTAAACATTTACGGACACATTTGAAATTGAAACATTTTTCTAACTAACTTCATGCTACTAATTGTACAAAAACTATATAGAAAACTGACTTAAGTATAAAAATGACATGTCTAAACAACATAATTTCACAAAAAGCAGTCACTTATATAAAAATGCCATTTCTCTATTTATGGTACAATCCCAATTAAAGTTCAATTTTAAAGAAAAAACGTAATTTCTCGAACAAAAACGTTTTTCTATAAATATTTCTTACCTTTTATAATCGTATCTAAACACTATTTTGAGAGATGTCACTTTTCTATAAAAACACACATGTACTCAGTTTTGTGGCCGGGTTACAAATGGCAGAGTGACGTTTTTCTACAATCAAAATGGTGGATGACCACAGAGTACAGAAATGACACTTGCGACATCTAGTGATCTTGACGTGTAATTTTATAAAGTGTCTTTTATCCATATAAAATAATGTTGCTAGCCGACTCGTTTTAAGTAATAACATTATTTTCCAAAGATTTTGAGAAATGTCACTTTTCCATTTAATCGACGATATATTTCCGTAATTAAGACGTTGGTTCTGGCTGTCGTTCGTGGATCTTTGACAGTCGTTACGGGTTGTCAGTAGCCTGAAAGTCTGACAACCAGTCTTACCAACGGGTTTCGTACTATCCGGTAACTGGGTTGTGGAGGTCAGATAGGTAGCATTCGCTTAGACTGGACGCCGACCCCAATATTGTTGTGAAAAGGCTGAGTACAAGAATCTTGCATAATTGATAAAATTGAAGCGAAAAGTGAATGTGAGGATTTTTGAAGTGAAAATTTCTTTAATTGGGCATTTGGGCATTTTTTGAGATTGGAAAAAAACAATTGAACACGATGTTGATGAAACGGTGTTGCGAACACCGTTGCCAAAGCCACGTTAAGCAATTCCTCTAAAAGCGATTCATTTCCTGAATTCCCCTATGATTTTGCTATTTGATATTTTACTTTAATAAAGCAATTCATAATTTGGTGACCATTTTACGAATTTCCATACAAAACTGTCAAATAGATGAATTGCGTGATTTTTACGCAGATAATATTATGAATTGTCAGTTTGTGACCATTTTACGATTTTAAATATGATTCATAATATGATCACGTTATGGTTCTGCCAAAGTGGCCTATATAAGTTAGTTTTAGTTGACCTAGATCAATATAAATTACACATAATAAAAGATTTTACCTGTTTGGTAAAATAGCTGCCAAATAGTTTTTTTCATGTACAAATAGCGCATTAAATGAAAATTGTAATATAATTTTTGTAGAAGTAGTTTATAATAATGAATAAAAAAAACGCTTCATTTAAAAGTATTTCCTGCACAATAAAATATTTCCTGACGATTCTGTCGGCACTCCCGGAGTGCCATTTACTTTTTCTTGATATCTGTGTAAATAAAAATGAAATGCTGTTTATTGGTAAGCGAATCACTTGAAAATGGCTGTCGATTTGGTTATTTTTTATTTTAAAGTGTTTGTTGTATTTAGGATTTAATGGAAAGAAAAATTGGAAAAGTTTCCCAGAAAATTTTCAATTTTGGGAAACTTAACGTACTTTTCCTATGTGATTTTTATATGAACTATTATAATTTGGATAAGATCATGTTTGTCGGGTAAGCTAGGTCTTACTTAAGATATGTGCCAATGTAAATCATTGAATATGGGCGTTTAGACGATTCCAGAAGGTGGCCCTAGTAGAATGCGGAAAATGACAAGCCTTGTGTTAAGGCGGAACATTTAAGAGTTCTGTGTCAATTTGATATCAAGTTGATTGTTTGATTGATATATCATAATAACGTTATGACAAGGTGCTGACCTTGCTCTACCAATTCATAATTTGTTATGAAGTGATATGCCTATGTATCACTAGCTCCGGCTTTTACGATTTAATATTCGGTAATAACATTTTTTTTCTTGTAACGTTTAATTTGCGTAGCAACAAAAAACTTTTTCATTCATCAAAAACTCTTAATTAATTTACCAAATATAAAAGGCTAGCAGCCTTACAAAAGTTAATAAAAATCTAATCAAATCTTAGCTTAGGTTTGACCTTCAATCCTTGTCTTAAGTTAATAAGTATAAAAGGTAGGTATGAAAATTCAGATTTATTATCAGACTAAATTCAGTGTCGAATATTTCAACAGCTGTTCCTTTAACGGAAGTTTTGTTGATTTTATCATCATAACTGTTGTCTTTACAACTTGTTGGAAATTAAAACAAAAACATTTGTAGGGTACCGCAGGGGCGGCGTCGCAGAATTTGAAAGTTGTTCCGTCTTGTGCCTCCTTCTCTTGTTTTGTCTTTATAGGTATTTGTAACAATCTATTAACTTCTGCTAGGGGAGCCTAGAGGGTCTCCGGTCATCATTTACAAAGCCTATTCCCACCTATATTGGGGTCGGCTTCCAGTTTAACTGGATGTAGCTGAATACCAGTATTTTATATGGAGCGACTGCTTATCTGACGGCGACAACCCAGTTACTGGTACCCAGTTACAGTAGACTGGTCGTCAGACTTTCGGGCTTCTGACTACCCGAAACGACTTTCAAAGATCTACAGAGTCTTAAATACCTAGGAAAATATCTTTAATTGATCTGATCAATAAAGAAACTTTACTCATAAAACCAAAATATTCATTAAATTCGGAAATGCCACCCCATTTATATTATGGGCAACAATGAGATGAAAATAGCAATCAAATCAAAAGTCAACAATTGAGGACTCAAACAAAGTAACAAAAAGACATGCCCTGTGCATTGTACATTCCATGCAATGCCCCGTCAAAATCATAACCATTTCTTTTGCCAGTCGTGAAGCGGCAGAAGCGGTAAATAGAAAGATACGCCTGTATACGTCAGACTGACGGGCGCAGTGACGTCGATATATCAAGAGGGAGACATTCGACGCGTCGATTGACACTCGTTGGAAAATCTCTTCGGTGACAAAGGAAATAAGGACTACACTACAGTATCTATTCTGCCAACGCTTATGAAATATTGCAGTATAGGAATTCGTGTAACTTCGTAGAAGTTGTTTTGCTTATTAAAATAAACTGCCACAAAATTCAATTTTCATGTTGTCAGCACCTACAACTTTCATTTGTCGCTACGAGATTTTTTGATAAAATTGGATAAACCGTTAAGCCTTTAAAATAACCTGTGAAACAATCACAAGTGTATTGGCAATCTTAGGTACTTATAGATTACTTATTAAGTAGTGTATTCTTCTTTTTTTCTATACCATAAATTTCGTAACTAGAAAGCATTCATTTAATCAATCAATAATTTATTCTTTCACTCATTACACTCATGTATTCTGTTTGTTTTTATCTCACGTAGTACCTTTAAAAGTGTTTTGTTTTAGTGAGATATTATGTATAACATTTAATTGTACTCCGTTTCTTATCCCGCAATAAAATAAAATAGACAAACATCATTACCGAACCATATCGTTGGTTAGATTGTGCTAGTGGACAAGTACGAGAATATACAAAAACAATAAAATAATAAGCAAAGGTAGAAAAGGGTTGTAGTCACTGGTGCGAAAGGACAGGTATTGCGGGCACCAATCCGCTTGAACAGTGCTGTGACTGCGAATATTTTTACCATTTTCGGTGATACGATCCAAAAATTGTTAACATTGGGCAGTGTAGCAAAATATTGACCGAGTTAGCTGCAAAATGTACTATATTACAGTTGTGAAAAGTGTTTTTGTAAAAATAAGAAAACCCGGAAGAAGGAAAACACAAAAGTCTTTATGTCGTATTTGAAGTTAGCTTAACGCAACAATATATAACTTTTCTCTTCACAAAGTTCAAATAACAACATCTCCGAACAAAAAGTATCACTGGCTTTCAAATCCCTGTACAGTAATAAAATGAAATAACGAAAGAGTTCACAAAGGCTGCGGCAGATCAGTAGGATGACTAGAGTTTTAAGCTACAAAGTACAATCCTCGTTAGGAGTCACCTGGGACTGTCCCGTCTAGCAGTGGACACAGGGGACACAGTAATTCCGAATCATCGGTTCGACCACAATGAGATCGACGCTTTTAGCGGAATTAAAACGTGCGACGGACTGTGTACATGTTTTATTGATATTAATGGATGCACACTAGCAGTGCAGCATTGCTGGAAAACATACACTTCTGTGGTCGAGTCTTTGGAAACGATTTATTGGTAGGCGGAAAATTATTTCGGTTACGAAGCGGCAAAACTTTTTGCGGAATGGAAATTAAAGCTCAATCTGTACCTGCACTCTTATTTGATTTATTTGGATTTATCTGCTATTTAAAATCAGTATAGATTTATTTATTTTATACTGCCCCTTATTGGTCACGCTGTGTGAGCTTTGAGCTGCACTTCACCCCTTTCTAATGAAAGGGTTAAGTGCAGCTCAAAGCTGGAGCTGGAGAAATTGAAAACTGATATCGGTAATCCGTTATCAGTTTTCAATATCTCCATAATGACGTCACGAGACACAGCAATTAAAATAACGTTCATTATCGCTTTTTGTCCTCATCTCTGAACTATAATTAAAAGTTGTGTATGCGAAATCATTAAAATTGAAATATAATATAATGCACGGTCGGCAGATGCTCATTTGAGTTTTAAACTGATTAACGTTGAAATTCGATTCGATTTTGATTCGGACGTTGGGCCCTTCGCGCCCGATTACCGATTTATCGATTGACAAACAGTAAATAACTGCATTTAGAAATTAAATTATGAATCGAAACATCTGTGTGTTTGTCTCTTATATGAATTACCAGTGTTTGTATAGTGTAGATTTGGCAAGAGATACATGAAGCGGTTCGGTATTAGTTGCACACCGTCTCGTGACATTTGTACGAAGTCAACTCAAGTAAATGTGCTCCTAGGATTTTGTCGAGCTTGACTGAGCACACGTTTGCTTCCCTGTACGTATTTTGTAGGTCCGATGTACTGTAAATGTCGTCTCCTTTTAACCGCAATCATGTTTATTACAATCTAAGGAGTTTTAAAACTAGGCTTATTTATGAATTCTTTTTTGTTACAGGTATTTCACAATCTTGATATTCATACAAGAAGTGATTTGCTGTGGAAAATTTAACTTAATATGGTAAGTGGTACCTACATCCCCTTTTTGGTTGCTTGTTTTTAGCAATAAATCCAGCCAATTACGTCTATAATTGTCACGGCTTATTTAGCCGATTCGCACGTATTTATTCGCCCGAAAGAGACGAAATGACACTTAAAAAAAAAATATATATTTTATGTAGGCAATTCGCGCGAAGTTATTTTACTAACCGACTTCAAAAAGAAAGAGGTTATCAATTCGACATGTTTATATATTATATTTTTATGTATGTTCGGGCATAACTCCGTCATAAATAGACGGATTTGCAAAATTCTGTTTTGTTTATTCCGGAATGGTTCCATTTAAATTCCATATAGATGTGATTATGATTTTCGGAGACAGACAACGGAATTCTTCAAAAAATGACAGCAAATCAACCGCGATTGCTGCCATCGCATAAATATGCATTGTTTTGACCAAATTATGATGAAATTTCGAATTGGTGTGGGGTAGATAATATAACTAAAAAGTAAAAATTAAAAAACTTTCCAAAAAAAAAACAACCGACTTCTGGAAAAACACTACAAAGTGAAAAATAACTTTAATTTCGGAACACCGGAAGGGCACCGGCGGTGACAATTTTTTAAAATACATATCCAAAGTCACTGACCTCCGAAATTAAAGTTATTTTTCACTTTATATTGTATTTCCGGAAGTCAGATATTTATTTTATGGATTTTTTTTTCTGTGAGCGAATCGACAACTCTGGAAATTAATTTGTATTAGGCAATTGGCACTTTTGGAATTTTATGCAATAACGTTATAACATTATTTCGATTTTCTTCTAATATCTAGTATGAAAAATTAAATAAAAATCTTAACTACCTCATTGTACATTCATCCGTTTCAAGCGAGAAAATTCATGCGAAACTACTAATAAACCACTGTCACAGTGAAATGTGAATCTGCCGATTGTAAATCATGATAATTTTCGTTAATAGCAAACGCCTGCGGTAAGCGTAAATCAGACGGAACAAAATTTAAATCATAAAACCCTGAGCTATTGTGTAAACAGATTTTATGTGTGTTACAGTCTGTCGTGCTGAAATGACATACGGTGAGCGGTGGTGTTATTTATAACGTACTAGCTTATGCCAGCGGCGTCGCCCGCGTGGCGTCGTAAATTATCCCACGGGAACGTAGTACTGGGATAAAATCCTATGTGTTAATGCAGGTTATAAACTATCTGTGTGCCAAATTTCATCCAAATCCGTTCAGCCGTTTTTGCGTGATTGAGTAACAAACATCCAAACATCCTCACAAACTTTCACATTTATAATATTAGTAGGATTATTTGTTATTTGGTTTAATTTTATAGCTGGTTTTTCTCAGTGTCCATAATTTTTTTAAAGGTTAGTAAAATACTGGTAGAAGGTTAAGCTACGCGTGCCGCAGTTGGTTCGTGGATGGGTGTCCATCTTTGCAAACCGAGACCTCCTGTGGCTGGGAAAGCAGGTTAATCCGTTGGCTCCGGCTGTCATTCGTGAATCTTCGACAGTCGTAACGGGTCGTCAGAAGCCCGAAAGTCTGACTACCAGTCTTACCAAGGGGTATCGTATTACTTAGTAACTGGTTTGTGGAGGTCAGATAGGCAGTCGCTCCATGTAAAATACTGGTATTCAGCTGCTTCCGGTTAGACAGGAAGCCGACATAGCCAATACAGTTCGGAAGAGGCTAGGCAAGTGATGATGATCAAATACAATATGAAAAAAATACTGAAATAGGCAGTTCAGAAAAGATAAAGAGCAAAAGAGAAAACACTCACAAAAGCTTCAATAAGTATAAAAGATATTGATAGCAGAAAAGCTACATCACTATAACCTACTTACTGTTTATTTTCCTGGCGTCATATCAGCCTAGTCCTCAAACCTACGCTAGAGTTACGGCAATGCGTCAGTAACACAATAAACCCCTTTAACTTATGGCAGTCGCCGCATTGGCATAATTTTGTTCTTCCCAGTCGTATCTATACAGCGGTGGGGGCTACGACCTAAACCTTGTCTTTATTCGCCCTTGAGCTTCGGAAGAAAGACGTATTATGACGTAGGCACTCTTTAAAATTGGAATAACTTTCGCTATAAATATTTCATTTCTTGAAATTGAAATAAAAAGAAAAGGAACTTTATCTTTTATTAAAATGTTATTGTAATAAAACTACAAACAACTTTCGCTGTTGTATTTTATAAAGGCCACAAAAAAAGAAAAACGTTTCTTTATCTTTTTTCATAAAAAAAGATAGTAAAGTAGTGCGGTTGCTTATGTCTGATAGCACCTGAACTTATTAGGTAGTTGAACGCCCGCTGCACCGCGCAACGGCTGGGCCCACCCGACCATGGCAGTCACGCTCTGCCACCGTTCTAGTTTTAATCTGTGATAATACCTACAATTATTCCCACAATACACTCGAAAATGACTCTTTTCTCTGAAGTTTTATTTTGTAGAAAAATTAAGCACAGTTATTTTTTTATTTACTACAATTATACCGTTGACATTTTTAATCTGTCTACTCGAAATACAACTTTTTTCTAAAAAATATATTATGATTAAGTAAAGCACGACAGTAGAAAAGTAAGAGTAGCTAAAACATAAAAAGATGTAAAATAAAAACATTGTAAAATGAGGGTAGCAAAAACAATGCATTTACTTTTACATAGTGACAGCGGGCACATTGGGATTTACGACGCACACTGCTTCCGCCAAAATATTTCCACGAGCATCAGGTTTACCTATATTTTACAAGTTTGTTGCATCCTAATTAAATTCGCGCAGTTGCGTTGTCTACATCTCTGTTATCTTCTCTCCTATCGCAGGAGCGCTGGAGGAGATTTCTGTAGAAATAAGTATTAACTTTGTACGTGTTTTTCTGTTCCTTTCTTCTAGTCTGTGTATATGTGTGTGCATGGATGGTTAAATAAATAAATAATAAAAGGATATCTACTTAATAAATTATATTTCATCCTAAATAAATTAAATTCAGCATAGTTACTTTTCCCAGTAGCATGAAAAACTGTCAGTACAGTAGGGTTTCCGAGGTACACGAACATAGCTAGGTGTTCGGACAGAAACAGCAGAACAAAAGGGGAGTCTGAAAGTATTTTGAGCACGTACATCGTTCGCCCGAAGCTGTGGCCAACGGTGACTTTTAATTAATTTTGGAAAAAATCTATCTCTAATTACGACCCAAACTGCATTCAACACAGTTGCGTCTTTTTTACTTTTTAACGCAAAAGTTTTTGTGTTCATCACTTTTACTTTTGAAAAATAAAAGATACTCCACGGTTTGGTAGATTTTTTTTGTAATTGCTCCACTTTGTAACAAAGATATAAAAATTTAAATGTATTTTTGTAGTGCCACATTCTTTTTGCTTAAATGTGTTGCATTTATATCGAAGTGCTGTTTTAACGAAAAAATGCAACGGAACTACTTAATGTCAAGAAACCAAACAAAAACCACCCGTTAGTTTGAAATTTTTACCAATAAAAGTTTAGACACCAAAAGTATTAGTTAATCGTGAATTTGTATTTGGTCCTTCGGGAGGAAATTCATATGGTTTCCCCAGGAGCTTTTCATTAACCATTCATTGAAGCACGTTTACTCGCTAACCAACAACGCGAAAATAATGAAGCCGTCACATAAGTATTTATTGAGGTTTCACCCCCAATTTCAACATGCAGAACTTTCCACCGTATTAATTAGTAAACAGGATTGGATTACTACAAAACTCTTCATTAACTTAATGAAATTAGATATCTTTTATCAAATGAGACTGCAAAATGGGAAAATTTGGAAAATAGGTGTCTTATTTCGGCCTTGGATCTCACAAATGAGCCAGACAAATTCGTATCTAATTTATTTTCAAGTGGAATTAAAATTCAAATGGAATTAGTTTCTTGTATTGAGGGCTTCGTTCTGAATTATGGTATGGACGTCTAGACTCCTTATCTCGGTTTTGTACCTAGATAAAGGTGAATTTATGTTCTAGACATTTGAATAAACTTATTCCAGTCAATGTTCTTGATATTAAACTACTGAAATTCACATACATTTTTTGAATAAAACTACTGCAATAAAACCTTCCTCCACCACTTTTGTTTTAAGAAGGGACGGTTAGATTAGTCACCGATGTCTCGTTTAGTAGATATTGTTTCGTTTATACCCGATATAATTTTATTTGTAAATAAGTATCTACTTACGCGGTTTTAATCAAAATTATGTAATTAGTCGATGGCTTTGGGGCACGGTAAAACCTTATATTGGCACCGAATTAAGTGTATCATATTGTATGAATACCTACTACTGAATCTATAAACAACATGAGTTATGTTTTAAGGAAGAAATTAGCAGATAATATTTCCATATCTCGAAAGCAATTCATCGCTGTTATTAACAATCACAAACAAAGGCAATAGAGAGATGATTAATTAAGATTATCCCATTTTATTTTATTATCCCCTATACTAGTTTGTATACGTACGAATTTATAGTTGGGTAGGGGTGTACCTTGTCGGTTACTATCAAATAAATGAGTCCGCTCGGTTTGATTCATGTGAATGGGGATCGGAAAATACCCGCTTGCAAATAAAACGAATCAAACCACCAACTATAAAGGCAGCTACTGAATCAGAGCTAGGGATGGGCTGGTTTGTATACGACTAATTACTTCAGCCAACTTTGCCTATTTGGATCACGTTTATTCGTACATTAATTCAGTAAAAAATACTCTACTACTTACTGGAGTCTACTTTTTAAATGTTTTTATTTTTAACATTGGCAGCTAGATAAAAAGAAAGAAATAATTTATTTGCTGTGGAATCTTTGAAAATGATCTCGATACATTTTGCAATGTATTAGATACGGCATGTAAAATATTACATTTGAATTTGATAACCACCAAACCAACCATTACATTTATAGTGGAGGAAGGAGTAAGTGTTCTTAATTAACTTATTCACCAAAGGTAATAGTCGGATAGTAATATTAGTGCAGTTTGTCGGATTAGTCAAAAAAGAGTTTAAGCAAACTAAGATAAGTGAAACTGGCAAATATCAGACAGAATGTTTAATTTTAGTATCATCAAACTGCAGAATATCGATATCGGTTTTCAGTTAGCGCGTTTGGTTTCGTACGGGGACCGTCTCTAGCACGTTTCAAGCAAGGGTTACCGGGATCAACTTGTCTGACTTTACATCAATAACAAATTTCCCTTTTTGTTTACTTCTTTGTCACGTACTTAGTTTCGTAACTTAAAGCACGGCACGCTCCATCAAACATTGATTGGTTTTCATTTTAAAGTTATGTATGCGTGGTCTAATTTGCCATGGAACAGATTGCCAAACAAATTGATATGTAATTGAAATGTTTGTACATTAATTAAGGCTGAATTATTGCGTCATTTAGTTGTGTATCAATTTGATATAAAAATAGAACCATTAGCAAGACTTTTAGAAATCCGTGCCAATTGGAGTAAAAGCAAAAGAATAAAACTTTGTGATACATTCACAATACATTTTATTTTGAAGTAATTTAATTTCGAACGAAATACTTAATACGATTTGCAATTTCCGCCCCTTAGCTTCCGAAATGGCGTCCTAAAAAGTGGAAAGCCATTGACAAAGCCGGCTGGCAATTAAGAGCACTATTCATTCAACCGGTGCGCGCCCATAAGTTTGAACCTAACCCTTTATCGCCGCTTCGTTTGCCGGTATTTTGCACACGCTTGCCACATAACTCTGTTCGAAATACCGGACAGCATATTGCACCTTATCTCAGATCAGGGAAACAATTTTAAATATGCTTTTTTCTTGAGTTTGTATGAGAAAAGCGTTGTCGCAGTAATGCCTTTGCTAACGTGAAAACGTGTTTCAGTCAGAATTTACCAACAGATGTACAATATACTGACCGCCTTCTAATTTCCAAAAACACCTCAAAATACCCTTTTGTATGAGCATACTTGACAACCCTGCGTCTAACGACAGTTCTCTAAAACAGTTGGCACGAATGTCTGTAACTCGCACATCAAATTAGTAAATGTGTGTTAGCGTTAATTTTTGGGTCCAAATGTAATAAAAACTTATCGGACGCGCTCCGTAATAAATGCAAATTAATTAATTATTATTATTGTGTGGATTCCGTACTTTGGTAGTAACAAAAGTTGGGGAATATTGGGTCTATAAATTCTTTGCCGTGTCGTCCCCAAACCTGCATGATTACTTTCCCGGATATTGAAAAAGGTGACTTAGGAGCAGACAGCGTTGGCAGTTTATTACAAAAATAAGTTTCCTTAGCCACTTACAAGCTGAAAAACGATAGGATATTGAAAATAACCGAACTCAAATATCTTATAGCCATTAAATTAAATAAGATGTCATTACATTACGTAAATAAAGTTGATCATTCGCATGATTGGTTCGTTTAAGTTGGGCTATTTGACTACGCCTCGTGGGACCATTAGGTTTCACTCAATTACCGGACCCAAAGAGAATCTAATTTCTTTCATACTTTCCAATTATAGAATCTGTAATATTTTTGATAGATTCGAGGCGTAATTTCTTCAAATATCAAACAGACTCACGTATAATTTAAAAATGTAGATTGGTGAAAGAAACACAGCTTTAGGCACTTAATTTCGCTAGAATATTGAAAGAAAAATTAAATTGACAAGAATTGTATCTAACTATAGCTACTGATCTAAAAGTATGACTGTTCCATATTCACGTCAACACAGAATACCATGTCCAAAATATTCATGCAATGTAGCAAAACGTTCGAGCAGAGCGCACGCTCACTCCACACTTTGGACCACAAATAGTTTGGGGCAATTCGTGCTCCCGACACAGGGTTATTGCGTATTGCACATCGCGACACCTGTATCTGACACCACAGAGAACTAGCCCGACATCACAATATTACACTTATTGTAAACATGCGCACACAGTCACACACACATCTTCGACATCTTCTGTGGGATTTTGAGGCGATTGAAAAGCAAACCTGTGTGTGTGCGCATGGGGCAGGAAAATTAATCATTTCTCTGTGGATTGCAGACATGTACAAACCTCGAGGTATCGGCAATGTATTGTGATCTTTGATACACTGTTTGCGCTATAAATCAAACCTTACTGGAATTTCAAATACAAATTGTTGGACGTGTTGTGGAGAAAACGGATAATATGGTAAAGCAAATTATAGAAATAGTCTATCTTGGCTTCCAGTAGATAATTCAGGATACTATTAACAAAAATAAACAGCGGACATTCAATTAAAGCCGTATTGTCGCAAGCGGGTAGCTGGTCCAGCAATAACTACGCTGACTGGGTAATAAGACCAGTTATTAGGTCCACTGACTTTATCGCTCCAGGACACACGGAATTCTAAATAAACGTGGAATAGTCAGCAGTATTAGATTGTACTGTAATAGTCGACTAAAAGCATTACAATAAGACGCTATCGGCTTATAGGTAGTAAGTTTTTATGAGAATCGCCTTTACGTAATTCCCTAGTTTAATTAAAATTTCTTGTTTCTTGAATTAGAATTTCAAGAATAGCTGTTATGTTAATACTGCTTTATCGAAAGTCTCACAGGGTTTTTCTGGAAAAGCAAGAAAAGTTATATGCGCCATTTCTATTATATGTGTGGCCCAGTGGAGAAGGCCGCGATGGCACTTTATTTTCATGAAAATATTTCATCAAATCTGGTCTCAAAACGGTGAAGGAAAACATTGTGAGGAACCCGACATGTCTTAGAATCAAAAATTCAAAGACATGTGACGAACTCACCAACCCGTACTAGTGGCTCGCGTAGTGGATTAGGGCCCATTCCCTCTCACAGAGAAGAGGCCTGTGTCCCAGCAGTGGGAACATAAAAGCCATTATAGGCTGATTGTATCTACATAAGAATGGCTTAGAATATCTTATATTCTATGTACTTAAGTATAAGCCATTCTTATGCATATTTATAAAAAGAGCGATATTTGATCGTCTTATGAATTTTTTAGTGCCATTATCTTAATATCTTTTTAAAATTTAAAGCTATCTTAGTTTAGTAGTACGTGTAAGTTAACGAGCGAGCGCTTAAAATTGTCTCTGAGTAGGTCTTTTGCTTCGTCGATAATAATAATTGGATTTTGATTCAATATCCAGTGTCATTTTAAACTTGAAACGCTTCAAGAATTCTGAACAAATACCTCCAAGATTATCATCCATGGAATTCATAGACAAGCTCTTAATTAAGTCGTAAATCAAACTTACAGGTAAATTTAAGGTACAGATTTTTCAAGTAAAATAGGTGAGTATTTTAATTACTTTTCAAGATAAAAAGAAGTTTAATTCAAAATACAAACAATTGTTTTGAATTTTTTTCATTTACTTCAGTCTTTATTTACTTTTTCTTTTGGCTCATCACCATCACAGACATTTTTAATAACGACCATCGATACGCTTTGAAGAAGATAACAGAGAATTTTGCAAATAGCAGTCCCTAAACTTATAACCTATAGTCCTACAGTAAAGTTAACTTTACTGTACGACTATAACTCTTTTTCTTAGCAGTATAGTGTCGCAATATTAAAATTAACTTTATAGTACCAGTACTAATTATAAATCGTTACTATTTTCCCCTTCAGTTTAAGAATACTGCGACAATATACCGTCAAGAAAGAGTTTTTGCCGCAAGAGTTATGTACTTTTATTTTTCTAAGCTTTATAACATTGTGTTGTTTCTCCTGAGTTACGTATTTTAATTGGATATTCTCTTCGAAGGTTTTTTATAACAATTTATACTAAGCTAGATGCTTAGTAAGCTGGGGTAAAGGCATGTTATTCCCATAAGATGGGGGACATTTTCTCTAGAGAATTAAAGAACCACATTCAAACGTGTTCATTATTTTTTTCTCATACCTTTTCTTTGTTCCTTTTTATTGCATACCGATTCGAAGGCTCACTTTCCTGTAATCTGGATAGGTTTAAAAGAAGCATTTTCTTTAATCTCATTACTGTTCAAACGGTCAACTCTGGTCCTTAGATTCGCAGATTATTATTGGTGGACCTCTAAAGGTCGTCTTCGAAATTCGAGTTACTTTTCGCCTACTTTTTAAATGAAATTACTTATTTTGAACCAGCTTTTTCGGTAACAATGAAATGAATTAATATTTAGTGTATTAAAACAGCTATTGTCATCAGCAATTTATGTAAAAAGTTTATTCGTTTTTGGGACAACGTAATTTTATGTCGAGCATAATTTTCATTGAGATAACGATATCGATTTGTCTCGAAGCCTCTTTGATATTTCTTGCGTAAATTTTATCATTATCTAAAGTACTTTAGATAGTGTTTATTTAAAGTCTTATCTTTTTATTTTATGGCATAAAGCTGTTGCAGGGTTGTTTCTGTAGCTGGCACGCTCCACAAAATCAAGAGTACCAATGAATACGTGTCTTGGAGAATGGACAACGTACCTATGTAACAAAAAAAAAACAGCAATATGTTTAAAGTTTGTCGCATCGCGTGCAGTGACCGATTGCTAAGCAACCAAATATTAAGTAATCCGTTTCCCACAGTTGACTCTTACAAATTGCGTGGGAAGATAAATAGCTGATACGTTTAATGTGTTTCTTTCTTTTCCAGTTCAGAGGAACCATAAAATAATGTGGCTGATAATTTAAAAGCGACATATTTGGGACAAAATGTTTTACGTCCAAAACAAAAGCGGGCGTCCTTCACAAAAAATATGTAAATGTGGAATCCCCTCAGCGTTTTATTTGGTTACGATCGTTAGTTGCTAATAGAACCGTGTGTGGGTCTGGTCTGGGCCTCCATGCCCGGTTGCGCTGAGCCCCGCTGACTGGGCAAGTGGTTCCGCTTCCGATTCCCTTAATTGGTAAATCTTAGCTGACGCCGCTCTTTGCAATTAAGGCGAGATTCTATGCAGCTTGTGCGGATGAGCGCGATTTAATGCATCGCCTCGCAACTTCACCGAATTAGAGAGCATAGTTAATTAATTGAAAGCCCTTATATGATTGGAAGTTCAGTATAATATTGTTAAGCAAATTCTGCTATTATAGAGGATTGGCTATTTAGGGAAGTTGGTATAAATTAGAAGACTATGTTGTTCGCTGTTAGATAGAGACGGGAGTTGATTAAGTAGCTCAAAATTCTTAGCGATAGAAATGTAACCAGGTTAACGGTAGCCCACTAAACAGTGATTGTCCTGAATAACAAACGAGTCAGTTAAAGGAAAACTTTGACCGAGACCTTTACGTTGTTTGTGCTATTGATCGCGTTGGTAATTTTAACGGATCCAGTTGGCAACATTCGCGTCACGTCGCGAGTTGTCCGGAGTACGTGTTAGTTCGCCAATCTATCTCCGATACTCAATACATTACAGTTATCAGAGGCGCGAAATCAATTATCGGCACGTGGCACACTTATCAACTATGAAACTCGTATTTATGATTCGCGGATCAGATTTCCCTTTTGTTTACGGATATTTGCGTCCTAATTGGCCTACTTTCCTCTTCTTGGGTTTCGCTTACTAATAATATTAATATATTAAGGAATTCAGAAGGCTGCGGAATATATTAAGTTTAGTAATTTATCAGAATGGCAGGCATTTATTGAATTTCAGGTAGGCGTCATTGATACGATCGGAATGTAATTCTACATAAATTATTTAGAAGGGTTCGATATTTTTCATTAAAGCCGGTTTCATACCTAAGTGTGGAACACGGAAAAATGCGTAAGAATTCGTAATAGCTTTGGCATTATCCTATCTTCGTTGGTGTATCTCATCGTTAAGCATGGGAAGTTCTTTCCCGGAATAAACGAGTTAAATCAACCATAAATTCGGGCCAAAATGGGCATCGAATAAGTTATCATCGGCAGTTAGGAGGCGGAGTGGCGAATTTTATCTTTAGACAATGGCCGTCTTTTGGTTACATACAAAACATCTTTGTTATATTGGAATGAAATGACATTTACTTGATGCTTTGAATGGTGTGTTTAAGTTCTGATGTATGTGCTAATTAGGATCGTGCTGAATCACATAATTAAAGCTTTCATCGTATTTGTGTAGGGATTTTAGCCCTTAGAGCCGTCCGATACAACTGGCATACCACGAGTCGAAGCAAAAATAAAAGTTGCACCGTCTAACTAAACGATGCAAGTCTAGAGATCTTACTCATCTGTAAGTCTTTTAGTGCTTCAAATTCAAGTGTCTGCCAAAGGCAAGCAACTCGCATAGCGTGAATGGGTCTTCACTTACTTACCTATCAACCACTTGTCGATTTAATTACTGCCTTAGTTATTTAAGGGTAGTAAAACCATGGTTATTGATTGTCGAATAAGTACCTTCGTTTTAATTTCTGTACATTTTTTCCGGTCAAAAATAATGTACCTAATACATTATTTTATGTAACATACAAATCTACTTACACATAAAACAAAGGGAAAAGGCCTAAAATGTACATCATTAGTCACTTCAATGTACTACGGAATGGGAAGGCAACTAAATCATCCATGTTGTAATAAATGTACCATAATGTTTACCATCGAAATATCCACTACGGAGAAAGAAATAAAACAAACCTTATTAGACTTATGTCGATAAGACTGCTGAATAGAGTATTTTACTAATTGTAATTTGTATGAGAAAAAATCGAAAAATAAATTATTAAGATAGATTAGGCAAAAAGCAGTCGGAATATATTGGTTTTAATTAATGAAATAACAAAATAAATTTTAAAATTGAATTCAAAGATTTCAGTTTTTTTTATCTGTTTTTGAAAACCATGAAATAGTAGCCGCCATGTTCTTACGTCATTCCGCTTTTTAAACTAATAAACTGAATAAATTTGTACTTATATTATTTTCGTAAACAAAGTTATTTTTTATTGAAATATTAACTTACATTCAGGAACAGCAAACCAACGATAAGTAGAATAATAACTTTTTTTTTCACTATATACAATTAATAAACAAAATATCAGTGCATTTATTTATACAACAAACTAACGTCATACCCACAGAGTAATATGGCGTCCACTGCGTCTAGTGTTTTCGTCAAATTACGCGCGAAATATGAAAATGTAACATTTAATGCATTTTAATGGCACTAATCGATTGGTTTATAAGCATTTTAGAATCTAATTAAGACATTTTTCAAAAATGGGTGTAAAACCCAATCGTTGATACATTCCTCATTTATAAGCGTAATGACCTGGCCCTGAATTCACTATGACCACTTAACGATCCTTCACTCGTAACCACGTCAATCACACAGGAATTCTGCTAATATAGTATTAATTATATCTAAAAATTGTCTTGGAACATACAGAATATCACATTCGATTCCTTACCGTTACATTGGTTTCTAAAAAAAACTATATTGACATAGTTTGAGCGTAGTAATATTCCGCGGGGAATCATTATAACAATACAGAATTGGGGCCCTGTTTATTTGTGGTAAAAGAAAAAAAAACTTACGCTTTTTGCACTTTGTAGGTCAGTGTCAGGCTGTAAGTTGAACAAAATATGATTTGCGAAACGTACATTTGTTTTTACAATTACTTTATAATGAAATAGTAATTAAAAGGGATTATTTGAACTTAGATGGTGACATTGACGATACTGGGTTCTCTATCTGGAATTTCTCAGCAGCAGCCCGTAGCCTGGATTTGTCTCCGGTTGATGTCAATAGGGTCACCCCTATTACATGGGACTTAAACATAACTTCTGAAATGTAAGTGTACTATACAGGATAAGTTTTTATCCAGTGCGCAAACTGTAACCATGAATTCAGCATATCATTCTAGATCCCCCTTTTTTTTGGAAATCATCAAATAACTTCTCCCGCTCTGGGTGGAGCGGGAGAGCGTGTCAGACTTTTACTGACTAAAACCCACCCGTGTTCTCTCAGTTGCTTGTGTGCCAGGAGCCGCGGTATCTCTTTCGAACAACCCGCACTCCTGGCAGGCATTGGCCCTTGCAGGCCCCATCAGTTGGTGCTGACATCTCTTTGATACGCGCGTGCAACACAACGCGCCGTCGACCCGGGCTTGGTCCTTACCGGACAGCGAGCTACCCATTACTTGCCGTCCGCAAGCCTGCGCCTACGGTGACCAGGAATCAGCCTGGGATTCCCGACGCCCAGGGCGTCTCCCGCGAAGGCTACGGCCGTGAGGGTGCTTATACTGCCTCTCCCTAACGCAAAAATTCTATGTCGGGTTTCCAAAAAAAAAAATCAGCTGTTTCTTAGAAAAGTGCAATACTTACGCGATCAAAATGTATGGAACAACTGTTTTTTTTTGTACTACCGACGAAAAATTTCTGCGCTGGGGGTCTACAATGATGTGCTGAATTCATGGTTACAGTTTTCGCACTGGATAAAAACTTATCCTGTAGGTACACAGGTTACAGGGATTACAAGCGTGACGTTATGTTTTTTTTAATAATTATAATTCAGTAAAGCTATATTTGTTACAGTTGCAAATCATATTTCAATCAACATACAACCTGACACTGATGAGGTCAGATATGCAGTCGCTCCATGTAAAATACTGGTATTCAGCTGCATCCGGTTAGACCGGAAGCCGACCCCAACATAGTTGGGAAATGGCTACGCAGATTGATTGATTGAGATGAAAAGGCTTAATCAAATGAAATTGCTTATTATTCTGTTTAATAGGTTACAGGAATCACTTTTACACTTAATATAAAAATCGCTAGATGGAGTCAACATTTCCTATCTGACTACCCTGGAGAAGAACTGGCGAAACAAACTCAGGGGCCAATCAAGTCTCTTTTGAAGACCAAATATAATCTGCAACGTGCATCATAATTAGCCTATAATATTCCTACTGCTGGGACTCAGACCTACTTATATTAAAAATAGATATGTAGGACAAATAAATAATCTGTTTATACATATAGGATAAGAGCCTTGACAACATGTATTTATTTTATATTATAAAGGAAAAGTAGGATCTCCACGAGAGGGAGTGGGCCATAATCCACCATGCAGACCCAGTGCGGGTCGGCGGATGTCGCATGTCTTCGAATTTTTGGTTCTAGTACACGCCGGTTTCCTCACGATGTTTTCCTTCACCGTTTTGAGAGCAGTGATGACAAAGTAATTTACAGAAAGTAAAGTGTCTGCTTGGGTAAGAACCCATGTCTTACAACTCATAAGTCGCGGCCGTTACCACTGAGCCACCAGTGCTCTCTCAGTATGTATCATTTAACTAAGATAGCACAACACAGACATACATAAACACAATCCAAGTACATCATAATGCATTTCAGTTCAGATTAGTCTCACAAGCACGGAAGCATACGCCGGCACAAACATCACGTGTGCATATAATTTGCTGACAGGTAGCTCATCAGCTCATTAAGATTAAGTACGTGCTGTTATAGTGCTTAAGTTGAACTTAGAAACACTTAGATGTGGTGAGATAACCTGCTAATATTATAAATGTGAAAGTTTGTACGTTTAGATGTTTATTTTGTCTGGAATAACACATAGGATACTTTTTATCCCGGCATTAAGTACGCTTCCGCGGGATAATTTTCGACCTCCACACGGGCGAGGCCGCTAGTAAAAGCTAGTAGTTTTATAAATTACTAGCTTTTGCCAGCGGCTTCGCCCGCGTGGAGGTCGGTGTATTATACATATAAACCTTCCTCTTGAATCACTCTATCTATTAAAAAAACCCGCATCAAAATTCGTTGCGTAGTTTTAAAGATTTAAGCATACATAGGGATATAGGGACAGAGAAAGCGACTTTGTTTTATACTATGTAGTGATAAGTGTAGGACATAGTGAGAATATTCGTTTCAAATTATTGAATTGAAAGACCAATATTTATTGAAACACACTTAGTCCTCCAGACTGTATTTGGGCCATGGCGGCCGAGCGGCTTTCGGTGCGGGAGGTAATATAGTGCACAATTGGGTCTCTTCCGTCATTATTATAGTCCGGTCGCAATCTGACACATCCGCACACTAGTTGAGGCGTAGGACCAACGGCTTAACGTACTTTCCATGGCACAACGGTTTCACACCGCCTGCTTCCCAATTTCGGGCTGTTTCTGAGAAATTCCTAATGTGAAAACCCATAACACTTTGCCCGACCTGGGAATCGAGCCCAAGACCTCGGCAGTTGCGCTCCTCGTTTGTCTACTACAAGTTTTTATTATCTGCTCTCCTGAAGTATTCTTTGTTATGCTTGTTAAAAAGTTTATTAATTCCTACGACTGATTTTGCTAACGATACCCTAAAGTATCGATATTGAAAGTTTCGAAATCACGGTAGAACATCACCATACCGTATTAATTATAGTGTTCATTGAGCTATAAACTATAAATTAATATTCACGCAATAAAATACACTAATGAAGCAATTCGTTATGTAATAAAGTGCAATAGATTTAAAAATTAAGACCAAAGTCGTGTGAATGTGCGTATGTAACGAATATGGACAATTAAATTTTCCCAGCAAATGTTACGTGTGCGTGTAAAAATCTAAAATTGTGTATATTGTTATTGTTTTAGGTAAATAGGGTAGTGTGTAACATATTTTAAGGTACTGGCTTTCACGCGTGATTTTGGTAATGTGAATCTTAGTAGTGCATAGAATTGTGAAATGGTAAGTGCAAAAAAGTCATTTATCATCTGACTAGGCTTTTTTTTGGGTTCGGCTTCCAGTCTTACCGGATGCAGCTGAATACCAGTATTTTACATGGAGCTACTGCCTATCTGACCTCCACAACCCAGTAACTAGGTAACATAGCCCCTTTGGTAAGTACTGGTTTTAAAGTTTTTGGGCTTCTGCCGACCTGTAACGACTGAAAAGGTGCTCTTACACGGGCAACTTGTATGAGCAATTATTGCTCGGCAATACTAATGGATCAATTAAGTGGAGCAATCTGGAGCAACAACAATAAATTTTCTATGTGTTTAATTTTTCGATGTGTTTCGGCCATATTGCTTCTGATTGCTCCATATATTTCATGAGTTGCCGTATATCCAATCGGTTTGGATATACGGTATGGATATAATTTTCTTTCTATCTCGTTTGTACGTATATCTACGCTCGTTTTTGCGAGAGGAACCGGCTGGCGGCGGAGGCGGCGGGGGAGGCGCATTGCCTAGTTTTTTAAGTTATCCATATTGCTCCATATTGTGTGGCCGTATCTCTGGCAACAGATGGCTACATGTTGTCATTGCCCTAAATTGCTGGATGTAGTCGTGACGTCATAGTTAACGAGAATTGCCCAAGATGGAGCAATTTTAGTTGCTCGTGTAAGCGCACCTTTAAAGATTCACGAATGACAGCCTTGGCCAACGCTTCAACGTACTTTCCCAGGCACGGGGCTCTTGGTATGTAAATATGGGCACCCATCCACAGACCGATCTCGAAAATCATAACTAAACCTTCCAACCGTGCGGCTGTTATCATTTAGCCACCTATAGACGTAACACATACCTTAGAGTCAATATATCGTGAAATATTTTTTATGAGTTGTTTCGTAGCTTACCCCCAATATCCAAACTTACGAACTTCACCTCTTCATCCTACTAATCCTACTACGGCTGAATGGATTTGAATGAAATTTGGTAGTTTGTAACCTGGAATAACACAAAGAATACTTTTTATCCCGGTACTACGTTCCCGTGGGATAGTTTTCGACCTCCACGCGGGCGAAGCCGCTGGCAAAAGCTAGTAATATTATAATGTAAATAGAAATTTGTAAAAATGTTTTATGACGGTACTTCGACATCAATCATTCAAGAAATAGTGTGGGTGTTGGAAACATTCCTAACTATGAAATAGTGACACAATGTTACTAGAAATAATAATGATAATGGAATCTTCTAAATGGAAAGAGATGTCGTCCTAATTACACACTTGCCACTTCTTATAGTCGTTAAGATCTAAGACATGACATAAATATTTATTAAGTTAGTTATTTTTCTTCCTGTGCTATTACGTTGGTTTTTACCAGGCTACACTTGGTCATTTTCCCAGTAATATTAACAAAAACAGTCTTAGGGCGTGGCTACAAACTAAGAGTTTTGGCTTTAGCTAGGGCAAAACCAGGATAGTTGCCCCAGGGGTATAGTTGCCCCGATTTAAATTAGTCTAGTTTTGCGGATGAATTGCATGCTATTTTGTTAATCTATCGAAAGACCCTCCAACTACCACTAAGCTGACCTTGTCGCATGTCTCTATGTGATTGCATGGGAAGGCAAAATGCGATCGAATTTTTTGCGGGATAGATGTCCTGTTTCTCGGCGGGGCATCTATCCAAAATGTTATTTATATGGATTAGGCAACTATCCCCTATGTGGGATAGATTTCATTTCCATAAGATACTTTTGAAACAGATTATAGTTACTTTACAAATGGCGCAACGACTTAGATACATTCGCATCCAAACTGCCGAAGTTTGGTGCAACTGTAAGCACCAATCGAATTGATTTCCATTTATCTGTTGCGACTATGAGTTTAAAGGCAAACAATAGTTGTTTGTACCAAATAGTTTATCTTTAGTGTTAAGCAAGAGTGGAACTGAATCAATTGAGTGAGTTGAAGTAACTTTAAAAGTTCAATTGCATTGCTTAATTTCTTTAGTGATACAGAACCAGTTGTTTTTTTGTTTGTTATGATTGTTGCCACATAGCAATAACAATTTTAGGTACGGTATATGTACTTCAATTTGCTTCAGAAAATAATTTATCAACCCAAGGTTGGTTTATTCGGCACTATTTTTCATTCGTATTGTACCGGTCTATACACTTTTTTATACAAGAAAAATATGTATTCTCGTATAACGTTATTTATCTCCGTCAACTGAACAACAAGACTGTCTGTATAGGCACGCGTAGTTACAAACAAATGCCAAGAGAAACGTAATTTGTAGGTACACCTTATCTCCAATAGTTCGTAGACAAACACAATGAAAACACGGAAGGCAATTACAACAAACTTACATCACAAAACAGAAGATACAATCCAGAAACATAGTTAAAGCATGTTTGTCAGAAAACTCGGATATTACGAACCTACTGGGAGAGCAGTCAAACTTCTCAGTAAAATTAAATTCACCTTGCCGACGTGCGACAATAATACGCGTTCTAGTTTTCTCCAAGTTCACAGCCTTTATGAGTCTGTTGTATTACTTGTTGTTGTATTGTTATTACAACATGCCGTTACCAGTTCTGCAGTACTATGTGGTTACTTTCACTCAATCAGCGCGTTCTCTCAATCGGCCGTCGCATCGTGTTGTGTACATGGTTTCCTCATTAGCAGGCTTTTGTTAGGTACGTCCGTGATGCCTCCGTGTTTAGTGTTCGCTATCGCAACATGCTCCAATCAGAGCTTCAAGGTGTCTAGAGCAATCGAACCGTGTGCATGAAATTATATCCAGAGTTACAGCACACGAATTTCCGCCTTAATCCAGTAAGTGCAACGCCTAGAATAGCATCTTCTGGTGTGACAGACGATGTAACCAATTGCGCTGGTATTTGTAAGCGTATTAACCTATTGTATTGAATACCGACGTCTACCTCTCCTTGGTGATTAACGGTGCAGCCAATTGCCTCGTATATTATTGTCTAGGAACTGTCTTCGGTTGTCGACTGTTAGAAATCTGTTGATTCTGTTCCTAGAACTTAACTGACAAAAAGTATTATTTTGTTAAAAAAAATAAAACAGTTAGTTATGTGACAATTAGCGTGTTATATGCCAATTAGAGGCTATTTATAAACGTCTACCGTATATTCAGATAGCAAAAACTACACTGCGCAGTGTGCCCCGTTAGGCGAGTTATTTTTTTTCCAAAATCCGGGTACAAAAACTATACAATCAAATCTACATAATTTTCTAGAATTGTCTCTCTTACGTTACCGAATTAGTATTAAAAAAAATCATTATAATAATTTGTGCGACTACTGACTTAAATACTGCTTTTATATCTACTATCCGGCTCCAAGGACCAGTGAGAAAAATATATACTTAGTTACTTATTCTTTGGCAATTTTTAAAGATAGATTACAGGCATGTACATCAATAATAGTTTTAACAAACCTGCTACTTTTAAAATTACCAAAACAAACAATTTTACAGCTGCACACTACATATATTGGATATTAAACTTGTAACAACTTCCATAAGCTCAATATTTCCTACAAATACTTTCGTACAATAGACTCCCAAGTTATTTGGTAAGCTGCCTCAACCAAAGGCATGGCATTTAAGTTCTTAGTCAACGGCCTTCGCATTCCAAGAGTTCAAACTGACATGTAACAAATATGACTATTACAATGAATGAATGATATCTGGTTTCAATCTCATTCCTAAGGTTCATATACCTATACATACCTACCTGTCAATTGAATTGTCAAAGCCTGACTATATAGGTACACATTGTATATAGGAAACTGTGCATATGAATGGTATGCGTGTACGCGTCTTTTTTTTTTTCGTTTCGAGGTCGATGAAGGGCGTAGTTATGCCATATGCCTGTGGCAAGGTTTTTTCAAAAAAATATTTGAGTCGTGTATCAGTATTTATTAAGACAAATGTAATTTTAAATAATTGATAATGTGTGGGTGAAGAATTATCGTCGTTTATCCTAAGGCAGAGTTTCACAATCGGTTTCGATATTGAGATTTAGAATTGGTTGAATGAACTGTTGGAGCTAAAGTTAAGTCGTCTTTTGTTTCGGTAATCCTATCTTGTAGGCGCCCACATTGACGGGCGACTAAACTGTGTCTGTCTATTATTTCTGCCTCAACTGTCATGTTTTGTAGATAGATGGTAGGTACGAAAACAGACAGGGCTTCTCATAGAAAGGTACTCAGAGTACTTTAGTAGGTAGCTACTTAAGTACTCTTAGTATTTTCTCTGTATACTCTTCTGTGTATTATATTTTTCGACATTATTTTTTTAGTACTTATGTTGTTACGTTTTGGTTATTAAGGATATTTCATTGTTTTACGTGTATTTGCGGTAAGTTATTTTTAAAAGGTAGTTCAAACTGAAATGTAGGACATTAAAATATATTAATACTTAGCTTATGTGACAAAAATTACGACATAGCCGAAAAAATAATACAGAACTATAACTAAGTGGATTAAAAACGAAGCTTCTTCTTAACTTGTTAAAGAAAATGGTTCATGGAAATCTCATATGTTAATCAATAATACAAAGTTAATTGATTTTGGCTTTCAATTAGCTTCAACAAACGCGTTAATTAATATTGAAAGTAAGACAAGTCTTACAAGCCATGTAGGGTGAAGCAGGCAATTAGTAGCTTAGAAAAGGCGCCTATTTAGTTCTAGCCCCCACATCTCCCGGCTTTAGTAACTTGTTGGTACATCGAGATTTATTTATTATATTTAAGTTAAATATTATATAATTAACATGAACCTTTCGGAATAAATTTTCTAAATGATGGTGAAAACTGCATCAAAATCCGTTGTATTTTATTAGAACAGTGCGGTCACATAGACAGACACGAAAAACTACTTTAATTTATAGTAAATATAGTTGTCTATATTGGTATATATAGACAACTATATTTACTATAAATTAAAGTAGTTTTTCGTGTCTGTCTATTTATATAGATATATAATATATATATATATACATTTATATGGCCTACTTTTTAGCCAGTCCCAACAGTGAGTTTGAGTGTCCCCTTAATGCGTGAAGCAAAAACTTTGTACCCCTTTTTATGAAAATTACGCGGACGGAGGACTATAAAATTTGGCACAGTTAAAGTTATACGGAGAAGGAGCAGAAAGCTAATATTATTATATAATAACGTAATTTCGACCACTGGGTGACCACAAATATAAATAGACGTCAATCCGTTTTCAAAGTGAAGTGGCAATATTTACGGTCGTCCAATGCAGTTCAGAGACCAAATATTCTGAAGAGGACTTTTATTTTGGCATACACTCATATTTATTAGGTGGTTTGAAAATGAGTGAGTGGAGAAAATGCGTATGGCATTGACTCCGTCTCACAGTTTTTTTTATCTGGCTTTTCAATTTTATTCTCAATTTAATCTTAAAATTCAAGGTATTATGATGGATTTCTGTAGACAATTTTCACCTTACCTACATGTACATATATACAGGACAAAACTGGCCTATGTAAATTGAGATGTCTATATTCTGGGATACTCTGGTATCGGAAATATTTGGAGTTGGTTTCCGATCCGTTACCCAATTATGAGCCTTGAGGATTGAGTGTTGTTTACCTTCTCTAAAATATTATTTTCGGGGATACCTCGACTTTGTAACAGTGCATCATAGTTATCTACCGTAAGACCACGTACGCATGAACGTGAAAATATCGTGGCGGGATTTAATCGCGTACTGGGCTTGTATCATCTAACAACAAAGGCTTGTAAACATGCTCTAGTTTAATGGCTCCATAATCTAGATTATAATGCAACTGAGGAATTACTAACTCATCCAAAATAGTCCATCCCGCTAGTTTCCGTTCACATACGTAACATATTACCTTTTTTAACACTTACTTCTCGTTTTATTTTATTGTTTTAATCTGTGAGTTTATCATTGATATTTAAGTTATGCCCTATGCCTTCACATTTACTAAATAACTAATAATGTTTACATACCGTGTGGTGGGACCCTGGTGATCTGCTATACAGGTATACCTAGTGCAGACATTAGTCTCTCACTAACGAGTGTTGTTGAGAGACTGGCAGCTTACCATTGTTTGTGAGAAAATAAATTATTTGAATTTGATTTTGAACTCTCTGATTTGAGAAACCAACAAAGTGCATTCCAGCAGGTCGAAAAAAACACAGTTCAATTATCGAATCTCGGCGCTAAGTGTGATGAAGATCCAAAGATCGAAAAAATAGCGCCGCGATGTTTCTACGTCCGTCCACAAAAATACTTCCTCAATTTATTTTACTTAAAATTTTCTGATTGCAATGCCTAACCCATTAACAATAACCGTGTTTGCGAAATATTCTCAGCTACTCTAAAGTAAATGAAATAATATTTATTCTTACTTACCGGGTTCTTTGCTGTGCGCTCTATTGGGCTCAGTCAACAACTTCTTTAGCTCAATATAGACGTAAACTCGTTTTATTTTATACGAAACCAATAATATCTCCTGTTTACGATGAAAATTGATCATAACGACAACATCGACACATTTTCTATAGAAAGTGGGTCATGCTGATGAAGCGTCTCTAAGAAATGATGGAAATTCGCTTTCAATGAGTGGTAAGAGTTAGCACAATGTCATTAACAAACCGTCAGTGCGATGGGAACACAATTTAATTTACACTGGCATTAAGTATTGAAAGACTTTCTTTTGTTTTTAACGTGTATGTTCTACGGTTGAGGGGCTCAATCAATTAGGTTAAGCTACGCTAGCCGCGGTTTGTCCGTTGATGGGTGACCATCTATACATACCAAGACCCGTCCGTGCCTTGGAAAGTACGTTAAGCCGTTAGTCCCGGTTGTTGTTAGGTGGTTGTGTTGTGTAACCAGTATTACCCAGTAACTGGGTTGTGAAGGTGAGATAGGCAGTCGGTCTATTTAAAATACGGGTATTCAACTGCATCCGGCTCCACTGGAAGCCGACCCCATCAAAGTTGGGCAAAGGCTAGGCAGTTGGTGCTGTTGGTTTCTACGGTAATCAGTGAAAGGAATTCAATGTTAGTTGTTGAGTTGTAACTTTGTGACAAATTGAACAATAAATTGTTTGACCCAAGCACGCTTGGAGGAGTTGATTAAGAATTTGGGACCTAATATTAATTAAACAAGACTTTTGGGGTAGATCGATCTTTTAGCTTTACTTCTGTAGGTTGGGGTTAATCTAGTCGACATTTTTTCCATACAAACTTCGGGAGTGTATTACTCCACTGTTCGATAATGTACATCAAAAATTTGTCATGGTATGGTTTTGTCTCATTATTAATATTGTTTGTGCGGAAACAGAATACAAAAATAAAAAACCACTAAAAGGTTAGGAGCCAACAAAGATTCGTTTTTTTTTGCTAATTTAACCTAACTTTGGGCGTGTTTAAGTAATAAAAGAAGTACAAAATGCTCAAAACCAAGTCAGTACCGACACAGCTCAATTATCAAAAAGTTATTGGTCATTGATTAATGCAGTGGTTTTTACATAAAACCCGATCTTCCGAAGAACTTTTCTTAATTTTTGACGCGCCTGTTTTACAATAAATGATCCTGCATCTCACTCAATAACGTTGTGCGTGTTGACTAGCGTCTTAATGCTCATCACTGATACTACCTTTGTTGGACACGATGCCTGTTGGGACAGCGTGCTTTTTAGCCAGGCCCACCAGTGAGTTCGAGCCCGCTACTAGATTCCCCTTAAGAGTTATTTGGATACTTTTTCGAATGTTGGCCACGGGAGCATTAATACTTATTATTTGTATAAGCACGACCTGTGACATTAGTTAAGGGGCAAGCGCTAGCCCGCGGGCTAAACTAACACTTGTCCGAAAAAGCTTGCAAACTTGAATTTCGCTTGCAGGTCAGTGTCAAGTTGTACAGACATACAAACATAAACTCACTCACACTTCCCCCATGGGGGTATACAGAAACTGCAGAACGTCACCTGCTACGATGCTGACATACTTCTTTTATTTATTTATTTATAACAGCTTAAACTATCATTGCCGGGTTTACCCTAATGCGACAGTTAAGAACTTAAACTAATAACATAAGCTACATACTTACAATAACTAAATTAGAAAAAAATAAACCAACAACAGTATTCAGTTGTCACCAGAGATCGGATATATTCGGATGCATATTTACCTAAAGTTAATTTTTGGTCATGAAAGTATGGAAGCGGCTTTTAAAAACATATTTTTATGCCAGGAACACCGGGAATGCATAACTAGTTAGGTGTATAGTATGGAAGCGACTTCTTAATTATTGCAGCATAAGCATTGCTTAAGCTTAAGCATTGAAAAACTATTCAGATACATATTTATTTAGAATTAATGTTTAAGCCCCGATACAAATATATGTATGTAGGGTAAAGTAAGTAAGGGAGGGGGTGGTGCGTGTTAGTAAAAAAAAAAATAAATAAAGATTATTTCGATACAAAAGCGCATTCCATATTAGCCAACATCGCAACTTTAGGTAAATATGCATCCGAATATCCGATCTCTAGTTATCACACCATTAAAACACAAAACATATATTTTTAAACATATTTTGCTTCGTTTGTTGTTGATGTTTATAAATCTGGTCATACACGCACGCCGGTTGCGAGTACTACGCATCTGACCTTTCTGAAGAACTTCACCAATAAGGTCAGATTGTATGTCCCCGGCCCCTGGCACATAGGCAACTTAGGGAACACGGGTGGCTTTTAGTCAGTAAAAGTCTGACACGCCCTCCTGCTCCAACCAGAGCGGGAGAAGCTATTTGATGATTTCCACCGAAAAAAAAAAATAGTCAGATTGAATCATCATCATCATACTCCTGCCCCTATCCCAATTTATTTGTGGTCGGCGCAACATGTCTTTCTCTTCCACACTTCTAAATTAGTCGTCATCTCCGTAGTCACACCCTTTCTAACCATATCATCATTCACACAGTCCATCCATCGTTTCTTTGGTCTTCCCCTACTCTTATAGCCATATTCAAAACTTTCTTCACGACGTCTTCCTCATTCCTCCTTAGCACATGCCCATACCATGACAACCGATTTCCACACAACTTCTCAGTTATCGGTGCTACTTTCAGGCTTCCTCTTATGTACTCATTTCTTATTCTATCCCTCCGTGTAACACCACACATCCCTCTTAACATTCTCATCTCAGCTACATGCAATTGCCTTTCATTCATCCCTTTATTGAATGCTGATTTAAATATGATTGGCGACCGTAACAACAACAGTAACGCATTTGTCCCGATAGCACGTTCCCGTGGCATAATTTCCGACAACCGGGGGGCGAAATCACCAGATAACTTCTTTTCAATTGTCAAATAACAATGTTAAAGTGAATAAAGCTTGTTTTCGAATTAAAGCCATATACACCACGTCATTAGTGACTATCGAGAAGTTCTTTCCATTTACTTTGAAGGTATGGGGCATATTTTTTTTCTGATAGACTGCTATGGCACCAAATTTTAGTATAGGTAACATTAGCCTTGGGTTGCAGCAGAAAATCAGCGTCAGGGGTGCATCCTGTGTTGCCATTTGACATTATGCTGAGCTGAGGCCCTTTTGGCATTATTATAACTGTTTTCTGTTTTATGGTTTTAACGTTTTT
This sequence comes from Polymixis lichenea, assembly GCA_949091785.1. Classification (NCBI taxonomy): domain Eukaryota; kingdom Metazoa; phylum Arthropoda; class Insecta; order Lepidoptera; family Noctuidae; genus Polymixis; species Polymixis lichenea. Next base: position 11,604,779 of record OX420936.1, read on the forward strand.
TTAAACTGGAATGCCAATAAACGCGGCGAAGCTGCAGGTAAAGCTAGTTATAAATATTTATTATCAAACAAAATTGCATAACCAAGTTCATAGTTGGCACTTAGGCACATTCCACTAAATAAAGAGGCTTCTGTTTACTCTAAGTAAACATCACATGAGGTTACTTAATGGTTGGAATGTTACAAGTTAACCGTGGCATCAATCAGAGTAGCTTGATTAACAAGCTGATCGGCCATAGTGGCCGGTCATCGTAATTTAATTTGTGACTGACGTTATCGTCGTGTCGCCATTATTAGGCAGATAATATTTATATAATTGAACTGTTTATAGGTTTAAAAAAAGTCTTACTGAAGTTTAGATACCTTTACAAAACAAAGTGCGAATCAACAATATGACAACAAGGTCAAATTAAATGTGCCGACAAAACTTCACAGGCGTGATGGGTTCTTACCGATATCTAAATACGACAAAATAAAAAATAAAAAATAAAGATTATTTTGCAGGGTCAACCACAGCTGGTAGTTTTGTTACTTGAAAATCGGTTTTCTTTTGTTTTATCGTGTTTAGATATCGAAATCTATCAAGTCTGTAAAGTTTACGCAAAAAAACGACTTTTTAGTAAATGCTAATATTTCTAGTGACTACACTAATTTCTTCATCAAGTCAAGATATCCAGCCAGCCTGCAGAGTTTCGCTAGCTAGTTTAACTTGACTTTGCTTATACCTTTTAATGCTACGTAAAACAAATCGTGTTGTGTAATCCGGCAATAAATCATTAATCAGTAACGGCTAATTACAATAATCTTATTCAAGGCTCATAGGAAGCGGTTATCTTTTAAAATTACTCATAGAACAAAGTGAAGTAGTACCTTGATTAAACCTATATTAATTGTGTTTAGTCAGTTTTTTAGATAGCATACTTACTAGGTACCAACATAAATTATTGTCCGTATATTATACGAATCACAACTATTCAGTTGTATGAAATGCCTATTAAACAGCTTCCTCACGCCAGTCGACAACCAAACGTATATTTAGAGCTGAGGCCCTAGTGTGAGTTTCATTTAACCATCTACACCAAACGCAGTGAGAGCGTTTGGTGTAGATGGTTAAATGAAACTCACACTCTGAACGCAAAAACTTAACGCAAAAGTGTAACCTTTCCCGCTCTATACGTCATTATTCTATACGTCTGTCATTATTTTGGAGTCATTTAGGTAAGGTTACAAAGACAATAGACGTAGTGTCTAATTGTTAAATTTTATTTTTTAAAACAACCTACATTCAAAAAAACACTACAAAGTGAATAATTACTTAAATTTTGGAAGTCGGGTCTTTGGTTTTATGTTTTCGTTTTTTTGCCACCAACTTCCAAAAAAGTTATTTTTTAATGTAGTGTTTTTTGTTTGTCGGTTTTTATTTTAATAAACTTTACCTGAATTCAGAGGTTACAAACATTAAATAAATAATACAACCCAATTGAGAACCTCCTTTTTTGAATTCAGTTAAAAACAATTGATGTCCCTGATTGTAGGTAGCTTACCCACCTAGCCTATTCTTGCAAGAGCTAATGACATGTGGGAATGATTCAATTGAAATTTATATTTACACCAACCCCCAAATAAATTACAGAATTACACAATTAATTACTACATACATTAGTAAAACAGTATTTATTATTGCTTTAGGATGAAAAGATAGGGCAAAAGTTAATCTCAGCCAGAAATATACCACGTAACGACCCGACCGGGACTCCGGGAGACGAATGATGCCTAATAACGAGCAAATTAGTTTTCTTTTTAAATAAAAGCAGCTTAGTATTCGGACCATTTGGAAAATGTTGTTTTAATAAATCTTTGACTGGCGTCGTGAATTAAGGCTATTAAGGCTGGATAAACTTTTCAGAGACCAATTTGCTAAGTACTTACTTACATTCAACACTATTTCTCGTTACAAATATCTTTTTTGTAGTTTAATTTTACTACAATTTTCTTTGAGATTTATCCTACTAATATTATAAATGTGAAAGTTTGTGAAGATGTTTGGATGTTTGTTACTCAGACACAAAAACGGCTGCACGGATTTAGCTGAAATTCGTTTCAGTAGGATAATTTTTGATTTCCACGCGGGCGAAGCCGCTGGCAAAATCTAGTGTCATATCATTTTTCATAGTGACTGCCTCGTTGGTGTAGTGGTCGCAAGCGCTACTGCTGAGCATGAGGTCCTGACTTCGATTCCCAGGTCAGGCAAAGTGTCATTGGGCTTTTCTATCTGGAATTTCCCAGTAGCAGCCTCTGCTTCTGGGTCTGGGTCTGGTTTTGTGCCTAGTTGACAGCAATAGGCTTACACCCTATTACATGGGACTTAAATATAACTGGCGAAATGTCGGTGTACATCTCTGGAAACGCTTCCGGGAAACAAGGCGTGATGTTATGTTAATTTTGTATAGTTATGGTACTAATGACCTATAGGATCCGCTCCTAAGGTTTTCTTTTTGAGGGTGGGAAATCACCAAATAACTTCTCGCGCTCTGGGTGGAGCAGGAGGGTGTCAGACTTTTACTGACTAAAACCCACCCGTGTTCCCTCAGTTGCCTGTGAGCCAGGGGCCGCGGTATCTCTTTCGAGCAACCCGCTCCACCAGCCAGGCATCAGCCCTTGCGGACCCCACCTACGTGAAAGTAATATACTATCAAGAAAAAAATAATGCTAAGTTCGAAATGCTATCGGAATTGCTATAAAATACACTTGAGTGAACTTATCGGTACCCAGTTATTTTGCCAGTAATATTCTTTGCGATTGATGTCAAATAATTTTTCATAGTATAGAATCCGAATGAACCATAGGACCCACCCCTTAGGTTACATGAAACCTAACCTACGTAACGAAACATATCGAGGAAAAAACCGATCAACAACTTTTCTGATAAAAACCCAAGTTCGAATTCCAGACTGAGTTGCTAGTATAAAATGCACTTGATTAAACTTAAGGGTAGTTATTTCTGCCAGGGGTGCCGGTTGTTCGAAAGAGATACCGCGGCCCCTGGCACACAGGCAACTGAGGGAACACGGGTGGGTTTTAGTCAGTAAAAGTCTGACACGTCCTCCTGGTCCACCCAGAGCGGGAGAAGCCATTTGATGATTTCCCACCCAGAAAAAAAGAAAAAAAAAGCTTAGTTATTTTGTATCAATCAAAATTTTTCTCAGCAAGATCTTTTGAGAAAGCCACCAAGTTCTTTAATGTCATCTTCATCATCATCATAATCAGCCTATAACGTTCCCACTGCTGGGACACAGGCCTCCTCTCTCTGTGAGGGAGTGGGCCGTAATCCACCACGCGGGCCAACACTGCTTACTGGGCCAACACTACTCACTGGACCAACACTGCTCACTAAGCCAAAACTGCTCACTGGGCCAACACTATTGAAAATTGAAAAATCTTTTTTTATTTCATTAATACAACGGGATAAATAACTGGATATATATTTAAATATTATTTAAACGGACGATGTTATGATGTTACCATAACATTGCACGTATTGCCATTATAACATAGCAGGAACCCGCATGACGTGAATAGACGCACGTCCTGCTGACACGACGTTATTTGAAGACAGCCCCTCCACTGCAAGTGACGTGTTATTTGCAATATGTTATGGAGATTTTAGGGTTTACGCCACTGGTATTATATAACCATTTTTTGCACTTTTAACTTTGCTTGGGCAGTTTTTGCGTAAGCTTTGATAATACGTACTTAATCTAATTTGTGTATCTTGGTTTTCTAATACTTCTTCGTCGAATCGATGATTCCAATTGTTTGTTTTAAACTAGCTTCGACCAGAATTCTGCCACTTCGACAGCGTTATCGTTAGCCTCGCAAAGGTTTTCCATAGTGCAGGTGTTACTGACCAAGTTGTAGCGGCAACGGCCCACCTGGCTTTTTAGTCAATTGACAGATTGGTGGGGTGAGCCATGGCAGTAGAAGACCCGCTGGGACAAAAAATATATTGTACAACAGTTTTAAATTTTTCTCTTTTTTTATGGTAAGTACTAAGTACCTACCTAACCCACACCGAGTATAAGAACATCATCAAGATACACAAAGTGGTTAAATGGGCAAAAGTACCCAAGAAAATTTAATAAAATTTATATGGGACCATCCCTGGGGCAAGAAAAATTTCGATATCGGGCGAATTTTCGAAATCGGTCCACAATTACCGGGAACATCGCGAGACATATTAACATATAAAAAAACTGATTAAGAACCATTTTTGAAGTCGATTAAAAGTACAGTTTTAAAGCTTAGTCATTCACGTCCTACGTGGCAGAGAAGCCGAGTGCTAGCCATGCTTTTTAACACGCTTTTATTAGCTTCACCTGTATGTTTGTAAGCATGTTTGTTTGTCTGTAACCGACTCCTTTGGACTTGATTTTAACGCAGGTCAGATTTCATTTAAAGTTTGTAGACCTATCAAGGACCGATTAAAAAAAAAAACTAGAAAAAAACAACTGCAAATCACGGTTTTGTAGTTAGCAGAACTAAAAAATAGAGAATAAATAGTAGTTAAAAACTAAAAACACGCTTTAAGAACCAAACTGAAAAGTTTGGTTTATAAAGCGTGTTTTTAAACTATTATTTATTTCATATATACCTACCTATCTAGCCTGTAACATCCTACACTGCTGGACAAAAGCCTCCTCTCTTTTCCAAAAACGTTTCTCTCCTGCCGTTTGTACAGGACAGTAAAAATAGAACTTACAAGTAATAGGCCGAAAAAACTACGTTACATCTTCGAAACTACGCATAAGCCTACATATTTCACATACAGACACTTTAACGCCTTCTTTCCTACTGTAAGAAACGCCTCCTAGTAAAGAAAGTACATTACTTCGCACATTCTCACTGCATCTCAAGTTTCGTGTGCCCATAAAATTCACGAAGAAGGGACAAAATTCTCTCCCTGTGTTTTTATCAAGTAATAAAATGTTAGGCTGTGCTTGAGGCAACGCAATTTGGCTTCAACACAGAATAGCATCCCGTTATGGACACTGTAATGTAAGCCATAAAATGGATATCTGTTTTAAATGAATGCTCACTAATATGGTGTGGGAATGAATTTGTTTGTTTACTAGGGGATTTATTTGTGAATGGGTTGTTTTAAGATAATCCTGATTTACACGATTATTTTGTCGATGTTTTCTTTGAGGTTGAGCTGTAAAGCTAAAAAAATTGTAGCACCACAATACAGATGTTTGCGGTGTCGCATAGCGGCAATCATAAAAAAATGACGATAGACAGGACATATGTTAAGAGTGGAAAAAGAAAAATGGACTAAATTAATAACAGAGTGGTAACCAAGGGATGGAAAAAGGAGCAAAGGACGACAAGCGAAACGATGGGAAGATGATATCAAAACAGTAGCTGGTCCAGAGTGGATTCAGCGGGCGAGAGACACAGAGAGATTGAAATCTTTAGAGGCCTTTCTCGAAAGACAAGCGGTTTAAAAAGAGTGCTCCGGACGTCGACATTTTTTAAGAACATAATTCAAATACGTATAATATTGTTAAAAAAATGTGTATTGTAGAACCAGCAATAAAAGCTAATTTTCTTTTATTTTTATTTCATTTATTTAGAAACTGCAATCCGTGGAGCTCCAATGGAATGATATGAAAAAAGCAGCTTCATCTTCCCGGGAACTGCCGTGATTTTGTTGCTTTTCTGCAAAGTAAAAATATTTCTATAAGAACTCAATATAAAATAAATTGTTTTTAATCTGAAGAAAACCATGTATCAATTTTCTCTTTTCCGGGGCATCAATCTAATGAACCCAATTTTCCTTATAAAATTTGAAAAATTTCGAACCCTCTCGTGTATAAAAAATCAATATTTAATTTGTGTATCAGGAGTCCCGAAGTTCGCTGGGGCAGCGAAATGAATGTGGAAGACAAAAAAAAAATCAACAGGCAAAAGGGGCTTGTTTGTCGCACTCGAATTGATTTATTAATGCAATAAATCTAACATTGGATTAATCAGGCTAAGTTTTGTCGGCGCAGCAATGTGTTGTCGTGAAAAATATGTTTGGTGAAAAATGGCGATCAGCGAAATAAAACGGTATTGTGGGTATTGCTGCCTGTTGTGTAGAGCTTTTGCTAGTATTAACAAATCGATTGTGACTCGCAATTGATTTCTTACTATTTGTAACTTTGTGCTTTGTATTTACTGTCTTTTTTTAAATTATCTGTGAGAGATATCATGTTTATCTAGTAGTACCTATGTAATTCCTTTTTTTTTTGTTTCAGGTAAGAACTTATCAAACTGAAGTTTAAACAATGATAATAATTCTTCATTTGATTTAAAGGTAGGTACGTAGCCGTAAATAATTTTAAACAGTACAAAATCCACAAAAACAAGATTCACGAAATGGTAGTCAAGAAGCAGGGTAGAGTCGACCCATTTCCATTGCAAACAAGTTCGCTATTTATTTTCTTCCGCTTAGAAGTAGTCTAAAAAGTTGTGCAAATTCACAAACCCCTTTTAATATTTACATCACAGACATAAAACCAACTACAGCTTTTAGTATCAGTAACTTTGCTGCAAATGGTGAACTAACGTAGTTAAATTTTTCAACGTTGTTTGCAGTGGTCTCAACTGTCTGTGTTATTCCTGTGTCGCAAAGCTCCAAATGGTGACTTCAATTTCATTAAAAAACCGTTCTATTTGCGGATATTTCGATAACATTTCTATAGACCAACAATCGTTGATAGGGAAAAAAAACTTTGTAAGAGAAACTTTATGTAAGAAACAACCTCGAGATGAAGGAATGTTTGTAAAAGCAATTGAAAAAAATTGAACCAATGAAAAATTTCCCATTCAAGAGTGCGGAACAAAACAGCTCGGGCGTCCCGATGCCTCCGCGATAAAACGCAAGTTTGGCAACCCATCTTTTTAATGTCCTGGCCGTCAATTATCATTAGCATTGGGGACGGTCTCAGGGAAGCGATCATAAGTCAATATTAGTGCCTATAAAGGTGAGTGATAACCGCATATCCGCTCCTCCCTTCCTTTATACTTACAAATTACAATGTAATACGAAAATAACCAATCGCAACTGACGAATGAAGGTTTTTGAATAACATGTTTGTTGGGCTGTTCCCTACTTAGCCAAGAACATTTCAGCAAGTTGAAACTTTTTGAATAACAATGTCAAGCTTTCTTTACATTAATTTCAAAGTTTGAAAAACATCACCACATAAAAAATCTATTTAAGACATTATTCCAGTCTCCTAAACGTTTTATTTTTAAGAAAAAATAAAAACGTTTAAATAATGTTTTTAAATTCAGATGCAACCTAAACAACAAAGCAATAAAATAAGGCGAAGTCTACACATGGCCAGTCATAAAAGTCAGGTAAAAGATACCATTACATTAGCATTAAAGATAAATTGCACTACTTACTAGTGTTATTTATTTACTAACATATATTTATTTACTAATATATAATGTCTAGAGCTAAATATAATAAGGACAAAATGCCTGTGCGTGCAGGGTCGCCGGTTTTGCGCTATTACAATGCAGTCCATGCGAACTGGCTTGATGTTCAGAATTTGTGATGCCGATAAACTGCCATGCACTGCCTTAATACGGTTATCTTTGCTATTTTCTATTTGTTCGTATTTCGAAGGATTTTCAACGCTATATTCTATTTTCAAACGGGATGGTAAAATCAGAACTAGATGAGAAGAGAACTTTGATTTAATGGGATAACATTTAAAACGGGGATCGTAATTTGGACGAGATTGGAACTATTTTAGTTATTAGGCTCTAATGTAAAAGGTTAGTCATTGCTCTACATAGCTTTGGATAATTGCCTAATGGCAACAAATTAGGTAGGCACCGTATAACACATGACCGGAGAAGTTTTTTTTTTTGTTAAACATAAGGAAATAATTTTCAATCACCTAAAGTACGATGTAGTAAAAAGAAAAAGTATTTTTATTTTACGAGCTTTTTCCATAGTTCTAGTATAGTGATGGGACGTAAGTATAGGCTGTTATCCAAGGCAACCTGTCAAGTGTCTTGATATTTTCCTCCCCACTTAATTCTTTAGTGCGTTCTTTTAGCGCGACGTCGCGCGTCCTAGTCGCCGCGTCACTTATTGTAAATCGCTGAAGGGGAGTTGAGAATTAAACGTCATATGGAAGGATAATAAAAGAAAAATAATGCAGCTATAGAAGCTTTGCATTAAATATATTTTAACTAAAGTTAGCACAGGGATCTGCTATATTTCTTTCAACATTTTCAATCCTTTTCGCAATCAGTTTTCATATCAATACATGTCGATAAATATATATTTGAAAAACCGACAGGTATAAATACACCATAGAATGCACGCAATGCTAATGTGATTATGATGCCTGAATGCCTGCTCGCTTTCCGTCGAATTTTCACTATATTTAGGGTGGTATGGTGCACTGCCAAAAAGTTGCAAAACAACTGCGACTCTAGCGTCGATCAGGGCCTCAAGTCTGCTATTACAATAGCGTCAGAATGGTCTATCATTGAATTCATAATTGTTGATTTTGACAAGTTTGGTAATCTACTAATATAATGGCGTCATTATGACTTTCCAATGATCAGCCACCGACACTCCATTGAAAGAAATGGCATTTATTAGTAATCTCGTACATAATGACAAATGAATGACTGAATTAGGCGGTAATCTGCTAAAATTTAACACTAATAAACTAATATATAATAATATATATAATAAGTAATATGTAAAAATATATATTTAAATGAAATCGGGCATGAATAAATGTTCAAATTTAATAGTAGTTTTTGGAAAATCATTTCTACTAACGGGTTTTATAATAATAGCAATACGACAATACCATTATGACACAATTCTATTACGACACCATTGACCGACCAATGATCGACCATTATGAATTTAGCAGATTACGAACTTTTAGCAAAATGACAATGGTATCGTGTTGGAATGACGAATTTATAAAAATATCAGACTTGGGCCCCAGGTTATGTGAACGGTTGGTAATGGTATGGTATTTTAGTTTTGATGCTTTAAGATTGAATCAGAATCAATTTCGGAATCAAAATTTATTAATTTGTAAGAATTAAAATCCAATTTAAGATGATAAGTACCAAATTGAGATGTTTGAAATTGGTCTACTGGTGCGATTATATAGTATTTCAGTTCATACAGTCTACAGCACACCAATTCACATATTGTACATCTCTATAAATAAATCCATAACTCTGATGGAATTCCGCATCAATGCCCTTTTTCAAAAATCCAATTCAGGATTTCCACCCTCAGAATAAAGCTACGAAAAACAATGGTTGAAGGTAACAAGACCGCGGTACGTCTGCGGTGTAGGCCCGGCACCGGCCCGGCACGTTACCCGGCCGACTCCTAAACCGATTCCGTAGAATATACAGTTGCAAAAACGAATTATAGACTCGACCGTTTGAAGCATAGACACACGTTGCATTCCTAATTGTTTTAATTGAATCTTTCAAATAGTTTAAGTAACTTTACGAGAAACTAAGAACAGAACGGAACCCAAGTTCTTAGATTTGGACGTATGTTGGTTTTTTGTTGCTAGTATTTTAAAAAGCACCTACCCATTATTCCTTTACATAATGTATTCCCTTACGCAAGTAATCCAAGCGGAACGATCTGGATATTACATGTAAATTATCAAAGTTCAAAAAAGACATTTCAGTCATAGTATCAAAGTCTATTTTGTTACTTTATGTGTTGTTTTATATGGATGTTCTTTTTTCTAACGGTTCATTTACATGATTATTATTCATCTTTTATGTCATTAACTTTGTTTCCTTTTAGTATGATTTTCGTATTTAAAAAAAATATTTTAATAATTTTACATTGTCAAACTTAATGTACCTGGATTACGAGTAAATGATGTGGTCTCCTATAATTGGAAGCGCACACTGTATTTATCCCTGTTCTATGTAAACTTGTGTAGCCTTTATTGGAGATTCAATAAATAAATAAATACATAGAAAACGTTGTATTTCACATCGAAAACCATGCAATGTTATGCTAACAGCTAATCCCAAAATAAATTAGGTTCTTTAATTGTCAAAATCTCTTCATCAACCAGAAAAGAGCTAATAATCTTCAAACGGCTGAACGGATTTTGATGAAACATATCTAAGAACACTTCCGACTAATTCACCTTTCAAACAAAAAAAAAAACAAAATCATAATCGGTTCATCCGTTGGGGAGCTACGATGCCACAGACAGACACACACACAGACACGTCAAACTTATAACACCCCGTCGTTTTTGCGTCGGGGGTTAATAATCAAACTTAGAGTTGATTGCAATTCGCTCTTTCACAGACTGTACTGTTTAAAATAAGCACACAGTTACATTCGTGAAGGGATTGTGTTTAATTCAACGTATGTACACAGTCCGTCCCGACGTGAAATGAAACCGATTTCAATTACTATTGGAGTTCCTACATGATTAGATTGCAGATTTGCTGCCCGCATTTCAGCCGTGTTTGAGCTAATTATGACGTGCACACAAATGGGGATATGGTTAAATACTGATGTCTGGATCGGTTGGTTGCACTGCCATTCGACCGTTCCATACTAGGGCTATGATAACAAATGCAGAATTTGAATGAGGCTAAATCAGGGATTATTATTTACATATTAGAAGCTTGCACTTTGCTAGCTCCGTGCAACACATTTTATGCGATAACTACATAAATTGATTATACTCCTGCCAGAGGTGCGGGTTGTTCGAAAGAGATACCGCGGCCCCTGGCACACAGGTAACTGAGGGAACACGGGTGGGTTTTAGTCAGTAAAAGTCTGACACGCCCTCCTGCTCCACCCAGAACGCGAGAAGTCATTTGATGATTTCCCACCCAGAAAAAAACAAAAAATAATTGATTATACTCTCTGTATTTCTAAATGAAGTTGACGCGGGTTTTTACGTTCAGTTATACACAAACACACACACATAAAATCACGCTTTGTTACCCGGAAGGGTTGGCAGAGGTGTACCTACCTATAGTACACCCACATTTCGCTAGTTATGTTCAAGTCCCATGGTAATAGACGGCGAGCCTTTTGCCATCAATGGGCAGACATCCAGACACCGGGCTGCTAATGAGAAATTCCAGATAGAAAAACCCAATAACACTTTGCCCGACACGAAAATAGAACCCAGGACCTCATGCTCTCCTGTAGCGTTTACGACCACTAGACCAACAAGTCAGTCTCCGTTCGGTAACCTGCTTAATAATTCCCTTACAACAAGACCCATTTATCCGTCTAACTTTATATTATCTAGATACATAGCCACATTTCCATTATTTATTTACCTACATTTATTTAGACAGATGGCCCAAACCTTTATAAAGTACGCTAAGGCTAGTTAAGGCTAGTTCTTCACATTACTTACAAATTACAATTGATTGAGTATTCTACATATGCTTCAGCCGTAACAATGGTCGTATGCACAGAGAAATGAGCTATAATAAAAAAATGCTGCCACAAAAAAATCAAGCAAACATTTTTATTTTGCATGTTAAAAGTTTTAGTCTGTTCATTTTGTATTTATTATACGCATGCTACAAACACTTTGTAAGAAATTGTAAGTATTATGGACAGATGGGCCAACATTTATAAAGTACGCTAAGGCCTAGTTCTTGACATTCATCATTCATTTAACAATTGATTGAGTATTCTACTTATATGCTTCAGACATGACAATAAATTACAATGTGCATAGAGAAATGAGCTATAATAAAATATGACCCCCAAAAAAAAAATGCACCGGACAAAAATTAAATTTTGAATGTATTTGTTTTATTGTGATTAGATTGTAATTAGCAGAGGTCGGAGTAGGTAGATTGATTTAATGATAATATGGATATGCCTTCAAAATACTGGAACTTTAGCACGAATTTGTGTTTAAGGTGAAAAACGTATTAATAATATCAATCTACGCTACCAGTGTTAGCTAATGGTGAAAGAAATCAGTATTTTATTTTATTCCATAATTCCAATTCCGGAACTTTTTCCGGTACTTCCCGTACATTATGGATAAAATGGCATGTCCATATTATAATATCTTGACGCAAGTATATAAAATCAATCCACCTACTCCGACCTCTGGTAATTAGTGTACGCACACAAACATTTTGTAAGAAAAAGTATGTGGATAGTAGAATAAATAGCTTTTTTTTATTTTATTATTTAGACAGATGGGACAACGAAGTACGCTAAGGCTTACTTCTTCACATTATTTACAATTGATTGAGAATTCTACATAGGCCTCAGACATAACAATGGTCGTGTGCACAGAGAAATGAGCTATAATAAAACATGGCTGCCTCCAATGAAATAGGTCACGTTTCCAATCTAGTACCAATGTTTTCGTTTCACAAAAAAGGGTATCGGGTACGTGGAACTTAACATTCGACGCAATCATCTCATAATGGGGCGAATGATTTGTTCGGTAGTGTGTTTGTTCGTTTGATTGTATGCAGACATGATCGGGAGAATTGAAGCTGTTTCTTTAAGGATTTTGTATGTAAAATGCTGCAGGGGAATTTTGTCATCGTAGGCTACTGAAAGAAAGGACGACAACGTCTCATTTACGCTGTCGACCTGAGTGCCTAATATGTGATGGTTTGCTGGGAGATGAGAAAGTAGTAAGAATGATTCGATTATCACTCAATTTTTAAATATTTGCTACAATTTGCAAATTCGACTTTTGCCAGCATTATCGACTGTTTCATCGGCACTTCTGAATGTTTTCTAAAGTAATTTGTACGCTTAGTGCCGTAGTAAAACTTTGTGATAACTGGTGTCAAAGATCATGTAGGTAGATGATTTTTGAAAATGGTTGATAAACTTCTATAAACTTTTAACTATATTATGATATAGAAAGTTTGGATACAATTAAAGGTTCGTTAAGTCATTGGGAATCCAATAGAAGAAATCAAGGTTATTAAATTAGAGACTTTACAAAAAAGTGATATTTAGTGTAGAAAACTGGGAAAATTTAAAAAATACCTATATAAATATTTAGTCCGAAAAGTAAAAGAATCCCATGAATTATAGTTTAGGCTTTATAGAGTACTTAATTGTTGCAAATAGGTCACACTATCATGTCCTGAAATTAATACATCAAATTACAAGTCACTCTGTATAATACTATAGCAAGTAGTTCACAAAATTTCCCAAGTGCACAACTGACAGGCAGACACATAAATATAAATGCAAAGTATGTACATTTCCATCCAAGCAAGCATGTGTTGTGCTTAGGTTCGCAACACCTGCATTTCTCTAATATTGATAGCAGAGGTGCTGCACCCAATAACAATGAATTTAGCGAGCGCTTAAACCCAATAGCAAGTGCGGTGCCTCGTTCAACTCTGGCTGAATGGGCAGATGACACCCGTGCTAGTTCTCAGGGCATTACACACTGCGCCACTTCAATATTAAACGTCTGCATTTAATATTGTTGCTGCACTGTCTTTCTTATGTCTCGTTTGCCTTAAGTGTCATTATGTTTTGATTTGCTAAATCGTTTTGTTATTGTTATTTTTGACATATTCTTCGATTATGCGATGTAATTTTCCAGGTTCTCGTTTGTTTCAAAATGTGTAGTCGTACCTACTTCCTGTTTCTGACTATGTTAATGTTGCTTAAATGCCTATGGCATTAAGTTCACGACGATACATTTGTATGCTTGAAGTATTAAATAAATAAATAATAATTCATTATGTAATTAGCTGAACTCTGACCACTGGCCACATACATCTCCAACACAAGATTAATCACAGATTACAACACCTCGACCATCAATTTCAATCAGTTCCACGTCCGCATTATCTTCACAATATTATCGGATAATCTCCAACACGTAGGTATAATTGTATCTTTATAATAGTGTTATCTCATACAGTATTGTCTGTAATTGCATTGTGTTTAATTCCATTAACGTTTGCGCCCGATCAGCTGGCACTGTCCTGTCGTCCAATCCGATTAGTAGCCGCTTTAAACAATCGTGCGCAGTGAGATCGGGAATAAGTGCGGTTGTGATCAACTATTTATGGGAATGGAGTGTACATGAGTGGTGCGTAGTTGAGTGAGGTAATTTGTACATGGATGTTGTGTTCATCAGTGTTTCAGTTTTAGTAGTGATGTTAGAACGTCTTAATTTTTAGGTGAGTGTAAAAGTTATTAGCATTGCATTAAAAAGTTTGAAATTCTTTATAACTTTTAGAAGACTTCATTTTAGCAATTGTTAAGCCGAATGACGCGCGACAATTCACGAACTTCTGATTGGCGGTTAGGCCGAAGCTTCGGCTGGTTTATGGCCGAAAACAAAACCGGGACTTCGGTCCATCATGAATAATGCACAAAAGTCGAAATCAAATCAATTTATTTTTATTAGAAACTATCTGTGACCGCGCCTTCGTTCAAATGGCTGTGTATGTGTATTTATTCCACTGACATTATAAGTTAGCGGGAACGTGAAGTCACAGATTTTTCGCAACTTCCTAAGTTCGTACAATTGATTTTGTTAATTAGTTGGTTTTTTTAGTTAATGGTTTTTAAGGCTCCTACAAAACAGGCGCGACGCGACACTAATAATAAGATAAGATCATGTTTATTTTACAAAAAAACAGTGCTTTACAAATTGCTTTAAGTCTACATTGGTACCTACTTTAAAAAGGAAAAAAAACAGGAATATGACGCAAAGGAAACATTTTGCTTATGAACTCCACACTAGGTCAAGCCTGTCTCGTGGTGTCCTTGGGTGGTATTACCAGATGATGAAAAGGTATTACATTAATACTCATGGATTACTATTGTCGAGAGGCACATAAAAATGAAAATTAGATACATTTTTAACCAACTTGATTAGAATTTTTATAAAATTTGAAAGGTACTTGATTATAGCTTTCATTGTATTCATTTCAGTGATGTGAATACATTATTCATCCTCACTATTTGAGCCGAAAGGCATCCACCGCTGGACATAGGCCCCGTAATACATTATCATTCCAAATATAACTTCCGTAGTAACGAAACATACTTTCGCTGGTCCCAAGATCTATAAACTTAACCCTCTAGAAGCGATACTTGCGTTGTACCGGTTGAAGGGAAATACAGCCGTATTGGATACTTATCGTAAGTAGTGAAGCAATTGAGTGAAACTGCGGGTGCGGTCGCCGCGACTTAGTGCAAGTGGCAGCGATTGTGTTCGAAGTTATGGCTGTATTATTTTGATCTTGAATGGTCTGGATCTTGGTGACACGTTATGTGGTGGAATATTTGAGATTTAAGTTCTAGTGGTATTCGGTGTAAGTTCTACGTCACCGGATGTTTGTTTGATACTTGCGCGGTTCAAAAATATTTTGTCTAGCTGAACCGACAGATGCTGTCTGGCCCCAATCGCCATTTATTTATTTTTTTATTTTTCAATAAAAACCTAAAACAAGCCGTTCTTAAGTGATGCGCTTACCAAATAACAGCATTTCATTTTTATCAATACAAGGTGCAACAGAATGAATGCAAATCTTGAAAGTAGTTTGTTCATAATTTAATACTGAATCGATTTGTATAACTTTTAAAATAGGTTTTATTTGTTTTAATGATGTATTTTGCCATACCTACCTCCGATTGAGCCAAAGAAAATTCAATCTAATTTCAAGGCGTTAAGACACAATTTTAAATGCATAAAGTAATGCTAGGATCAACACAAATTTCTTAACAACATCGGTTAGCTTGTATATTAGTATTTTATTAACACGATGACTAAGAAATCTTAAATGCAAATAACAGTAAAATTTATAGAACAAGCCGTCCGCATAGCTGTCACTAGAAAAAGTGCCCAAAAGGCTGGCAGTGTTTCTACAATCAAAGCCAATTCTTTGAGAGACTAAAAGCAGGCCAGCGGCTCTGGTCAGGTGAAGAGTCGACCAACCATTTGACGATGTCCCGAAATACTCGACAAGCACTCTGACCCCGCTAGTGTTTCAATCGCAAATGGCTTAAACATATAGTTCCCAATAAGGTTGGTAGTTACATTTGCGCCGTTCGAGATTTTTGCACCAGCAGCAGCCGCCCCAGTACAGCCCGCCGGGATTGGAAGATAGGATGTCATATAGCCTGAATTATAGTGACGTTGAACTAGCTCAAATGGAGATAAGCTGACTTTATTTTAGAGTGTAAATGTGGAGCTATTCCACAAATACTAGGTAGGGCATTTAATATCGTGACCAGTGTGTCCTGTTGACTGCACGTTACTGGATCTGATGGATGATACTGAAGTTGCTAACTCGTAGCTAAATTCTGGGCTGCCTCCAGAGAAATATAGAGGAAATAGACATGTTGCGCCGATCCCAAATTAATTGGATTAAGGGAAGGAAGTTGATGACGATTTTGGTTTAAGGATTTGGTGTGTTTAGGTGTAAAAGTGTTTCCTCATTATTTTAATTCGCATAGGTGACGATCGACCCGATTTGTAGTTTGGGGCTAGGCTATGCTGTGTGTCAAATTTGTTTTTCATTTGGATAGCACAGCACAGCGAGATACCACATAACTTAGCGTAAGTACTTCTAAAAAGTGTTGAAATATGAATAGACTAAAACATTTTGCATTGAAATCCATCTTCGTATATCAGACTAGGTTTCGTAATAACTAAATGGAAAATGTATTTAATTTCCAGTGAAATTAACTCAGGTGTACATCGCTGGTGACTATCATTTCCGCTGCACGCTCACACCGTGCAAATCGCTCACACTGTGTTGCAGTATTAATTAACCAAAATGCGTCGACAGTACCAACGGCCATTAAAATATGTGAAGTATTTCGGTGATGAGGATTGTAAAAAAAATTACTTTCTGTAAATAATAATAAGAACTTTACTGTAGATCAGACCATTCCGTGCCTATGATGATGATGGGACTCCCTTTTCCGCACTTAGGCTCTTCATTCCATGCCTAATTATTCAAGGTACCTAGATCTAATGCACATTTGTATATCTCTAACGTCGATAAGCTTTTCATTTTAGCTTTTAATATGTACAAGACATTAGTCTGTTTCGTCAAAAGTTCCCGGTACTGGTACCGGGAACTACAATTTTCTCGCGGTTTTAACGACTGTCGATCTACGAATGACAGCCGGGAGCCCGGGACCAACGGCTTAACGTGTTTTTCCAGACACGAAGACCGAGGGGTCTGGGGTCTCGATATATAATGGCCGATCAGCCATCCACAAGCCGACCGCAGCAATCGTAGCCTTTGTTCGACTCGTGTGGCTATTATTACTTAGCCACGAGCCCTCTCACACACATCCAAGATAATCTCTACTGAATAAAACCAGCCTGAACTCTTTGCTTCGACGTATAACGTGGTTAATAGACTCTTTAACGTAGGCTATTGTCAAATATGATTAGAAGGGAGGCCCCCATATCCTTTAGAAATGGGGTGATTCCGAATAGATAGAACATTATAATCCTCCAGGGATAGTTTCTGATGCTGGTTATAACAGTAACTTATATGATAATGGTTATGTTCTTTCATTAGGAAAAGGCACGTTTAATGTTTTCAGCTAGGGAAATGTTTTAAATGAAACAGTCTTCAAACTAGCTACAAAAGAGGTATAGGTATTATACTCAGAATACCAGCGCTGCGACATTTCTTTTTTTTAAATATCGTAGCATCATGCTGAGGTAGGAGCCTTTTAGCCTCGTGCAGGACCTTCTGTTTTATTATTTTTTAGTTATTTTTTAATTCCAAGAAATTAGTTTTTTTATCATTTTTGTACCATTGTGTGTTTATTTTAGTATGTGTTCTTCCTGTGCGAGTCACAATAAATACTTTTTCTTTCTTTCTATACTGTAATACAATTCAATTCAAATAATAATTTATTTTCTCTTCACAAACAAGGGTATAAAAGCTTAAAAACTAAGTGACACTAGTTTGTAAGACTGGTGCACTAGGAATATAGCAGATCACCAGAGTCCCACCACACGGTATGTTAACATTATTAATTATTTAGTAACTGCGAAGGAATAGGGCATAATATAAACATCAAAAATTAAAAAACAATCAAAACAACACAACTCACAGATTAAAAACAAAAAGATAAGTAAGTGGAAAAAAGGGTGATATGTATGCGTTCGGAAACTAGCAGGACGGACTATTTTGGATGACTAAGTAATTCCTCAGTTGCATTATAATCTAGATTATGGAGCCATTCAACGACTATGGTGTTCCAGTATACCGGATCGACTGCTTATCTGACCTCCACAACCCAGTTACTGGGTAATAATAAGTTATCCCTTGGTAAAAGTGATTATGAGACTTTCGGGCTTCTGACGACCTGTAACTACTGCCAAAGATCCACAAATGGCATCGCAACATTTTGTATAATCTAGCGTTTATTGTAAGCATAGTAAGCCATTCCTTCATTGATTATCTACAGCCAAGTCGTACTTTATTTGGTTTTGTAAGAACTGTCGTATTGTGCATACGATAGTCGATACCTAGTTCATACCATGTAGTAATTTTCCTTATTACTTTTGCGATACCATCTTGCATTCAGCAGGTGTCCAATGCACCTTTTATTCTTTTTAGGGTAAAGCAGCCATTACATTCACACTGACAGTGCATATTTTACGACTGGCATATAAAAATGTACCGTTGGCGAACGTTTTCTTTTTATTGTTTTATAAGCCGTGTGCCTGATGGGAATTCCCATTGGCAAAAATGACAGACTTCCATACAAAGTTTCATCCTCTATTTACATACATGCCGTCTGTTGGGACAGGTCAGCTCAAAGCTGCAATGGCTCTTTCTTCAAAAGGCCCTTCCAGACATTGCCCTGCGTTGTTAGACTCACATAAAAATTCAAATTGTATAATGTTTGGACTTTAAAAGAGACCATGACCTCTGAGTTTGTTTCGGCTTTTCTTCTCAGGGAACAGTCAGCTAGGAAATGCCGGCGCCATCTAGTTTTTAAAATATTGACCAACAAAATATTGACGTGTAAAAGTGTCTTTTAAGATCTACTTCCATAAATAAACTTTCATTTAATTTCACACCCTTTATGATCTGCCTAACCTTTTCCCAATTATGTTGGGGTCGGCTTCCAGTCTAACCGGATACAGCTGAATACTAGTACTTTACTTGGAGCAAGTACCAATCTGACCTTCACAATCCAGTAATTGGGTAATACGGGCGGGCTTGTGACGACCCGTAACGACTATCAAAGATCCACGAATGACAGCTGGGACCAACAGCTTAACGTGCTTTCCGAAGTACGGAGGGGTCTTGGTATATAAAGATGGTCACCCATCCACGGACCAGCCGCGAAAAGTGTAGCTTAATCTGATCGATCGACCCATGCAGTCATTGTTACTTAGCCACAAGCCCCTCTCATTACAGGCTAAATCAAACCCACACGTAAAGAAGAAGATTTTATCAAGAAAAATAAAGTTATTTAGAAGATGTATTTGAAAAATCACTGTGTTCAAGTACTGTTATTTTCAACCTGTCTCTTAAATAATATGTTTTTTAAATTTAAAAACTTAATAGCAAAATGCAGTTCAATATTTAACGTCCACGCCAGACCTTTTCATTTTATACATTACGCGCACGATACGGCAAGACAGCGAATTAAGCTCGTTGCTGAAATAGTAAAATATTTTTAAAATAGCGCCGTACTACGTTCATTTCTAGTGTAAGGTCTCGGTCACGTAGTCGCGGTGTGATCGCGACGACGACTCGCGGTTTTGAGATAGATATCCTACTTCCGACTATCCTACTAATATTATAAATGTGAAAGTTTGGATGATCACGCAGAAACAGCTGAACTGATTTAGATGAAATTTGGCACACATATAGGTTATAACCTAGATTAACATATAGGATACTTTTTATCCCGGTAGTACGTTCCGGTAGGATAATTTCCGAGCTCCAGGCGGGCGAAGCCGCTGGCAAAAGCTAGTGGAAAATATTTTTCCTTTAGACTAAACAGCTTATTTTTAGAAATAAAATATACCACTTATAAACTCAAAATACAATCGAATTCTCAAAATGTTCAACCCAGTTCATCGTTTATTACGACACGATCACGTCATCATCGACAGCCGGAGAAGCATTTTCCGTGGAGGTGCGCTTTGCATGACATTCTCAGCGCTCATTCTCCGAAAACGCCTCTTGTCTAATACATAGGTTTAAGTCACTTTGAACGCGAGACAAGAGCGAGCCGTCGCGTCTAAACGCAGCCGTATAGCGTCGTCGCGTTAGTGTGGGCGAAGCCTTAAGCGGTTTAACTGGGCAGGTGGTGAAAGCAGACAGGTGAAGAGTTCGCGCCCTCCTGTACCTAGTGTCACTGAGATATAGAGGAGCAGGAACCGACATGCATCAGGGCTTACTTGTGTTTCCGTGACAGGCTTGGGTACCTACCTACCTTTTGTCAAGATTAGGTTTCGATTTCCTTTGTTTATTGTTATTGAAGTGCCAATTGTTTGGTTTAATGAAAGTATAGATTCAACTTTCTCGGTTGGTCGGACCCTTTGGGCCTTTGGTGTTTAAGTCAACTTTAAGTAACTGTAAAAGTGTAAACGTACTCAGGGGAAATCACAGTGCTGGTCAAATAGTAATGTTAAAAACAAAACCTTTCTAAAACAATGGCTTTCAAGTTTTTATAGTAAAATACGTGTTAGTAACATTAATTGATTTCACATGATTGCAGACACCGTAAGTAGATTTCATTTAGAAATCAATTCAGATCTCGTATGTAATTTATTATTACAAAATTATTTACAAGTTAATAATTAACATTGCCTCTTTTATTTGGCGAGCAATAACATAATTAGCGTTGCAATTTCGTTAGCAGAGTAATAAAACATTACAACACGTGTCGAAACGGCAGTGTAACGTATCCAGCGAACTTATTCAATGTTACTCTGTTTTATTTTTAAGTCGCAATTCATTACTGAATTTAAACTACGCTTTCTGCTCCTAAGTATACGCAATCATCTCGCGGCACTAATCACGATTGAAGTAAGTTATATTATAATTTAGTTAATTTGGAAATTATACAAATGAAAGCCACTGTTTTGTAAGACAGTTAAGATACTAAGGCATGTATTTAATCAAAGTTAAATAATTCCCCTTTTGATTTCGTAAAAATATGAACGGACATTCTATTTTTTTTTTATGTGAGCCTCAATGAATTCCCGTTTTGGTGGTCCTATAAATACTGAATAACAAATTTAAACTAAAATGTATGTAGAGCTCTCCGGCCGCTGCTGCGGCACCATTCGCTTCGCTCGCTCGGCTCGCGCGCGGTTGGTCACACATCCAACCTACCCTAACCCATTTGGTCGGGGTGTCCTAGCTTAGTAACTAATACCAACCTTGACAAAAGGCCGGAATATTTAAAAGAAGCTAATCCTAAAAATGTACATCGTTAGAACTCAAAACGTTTTTACAGGCTCATTTTAAGAACAAAACGTTCATTAATAGAAGCTCGATAAATTTTTAGGGGTTCAATTCAATATTTCCCAAACACAGTTACCATTACCTAATAGTGGCCACGAATGAAGCCTAATATACCGAGTGGCTATTAAGTACCAGAGTAGGTACCGACGGATACGTAATCTTGTTTTTAGTTCCAGTAAATCGTAAAGCCATGTTTTAGCACTCGTAACAGCGCTAACGACTAAATAATATGTGCTCAGCCTTTCTATTTGTTGAAGTTAAAGAGCAATTGCTTGTTATGCTAAAATAACTTCGCATGCCTTGGCTAAGTTACATGATTTCTAGGTAGCGTAGATGTACGTTTGAAGTGTGAATTAAGATGTTTTTAATCGACTTAAAAAAACAGGAGGAGGCTCGCAATGAGGTTGTTTTTCTTGTGTGTGTTACCTCAGAACTCCGTCATTAAGCGATTTGAAAAATTATTGAAATCGGTTTTTAAAAGTTCTGATGATTTAGCAGTTTTTGAGTTAGTTTCAGTTATTACATACACATGTGAAGGTGATCGAATTTGTGTGGGGCACCTACCACCAAAAAAAGTGTTTTTTTTTTAATTCAAAACAAAAAACCACAGACTTCCAAAAAAACTACAAAGTAACAAATAAATTTAGTTTCGAAAGTCGGAGGCAAAAAATACTAAAATACAAAACCAAAGACATCGACGCACGAAATAAAAGTTGTTTTTTTTTAAGTCGTTTATATTTTTTAATGCATTTTTGCGGTTTTTAGGTAAACGAAGTCGTAGTTTCATACTGCATACTTTAGTTATTTGCGTTATAGTGTTTGCCTCGGACAATAAAGGTAGAGCGCCGATCTAGACAACAATATGTCCAAGTAAATAACAAGATCTGGGACATTTTTTTTTATAACCCTCTTTGTTGTTTAATAACGCCATTCATTCCTCCTGAATATTTACAACATCTTTTTCAATTCATAAAATCGTTAAACCAAAAATACTCTTACAATTTCTCAGTTAACTTGCTATTTATATTTTAAAGCCTCTTAAGTTTCAAGTAAACGAAAAATTTACGGAATGGTTAATATAAAAGTAAGCTAACACTTTGGGTCGTAAAGCTTGACATAATTTTATTTAATACTAAAATGCGACCACCGAAAATTTTACGAGTTTTGGACTGCAATTTAAAAGGCAGACAGGCGCGACGCGATTCTGGTAAAACAAATTCCAAGAAGTTTTCATTAAAAATTTTCTATAAAAGACGGGTCGCGGCTGTCTGCGGGAGCCTTAAAACACCGGGTAAACGAAAAAAATCGTTTGTTTGTGAGTTTTTTTTTTTGTATTTTGCGGATGCATATAGGTTACACACGGCACATTCACGTTATTATGGTTTGTTGGATTTGCAAACAACAGCTGTATGCAGTAGGTAATTAATTCAGTAGGTAATTAATTTGTTTACTGATTGAATTTAAACATAGTAAAAGTCGCTCGCTTTCTCCCTTGGGTACTTTCTTGTACCGGGTGGCGACACAGACAACTACCTCGAGAGACAAATACTGTAAATACAATTGAATATATTTACTTTAAGACTAACAGACTAAAAATAATATGTATATGATTGTATATAAAAAATGCGGGAAAATAATCACAGGGCATCAAAAAATTCATCCTCATCGCTGTCAACAGGAAAGTGTTCAGAAGGCTGGCAGTATTGCCACGTTGAATGGCGATTCTGATTCTTTGGCAAAAAAATAGACTAGCCTTCTAGTCACGTGAAGAAAGACTTTATGCCTAGTTTTGTGGCTTCATAAAGTATCATTGATCGAGAACTGACTCATAGTTAGAGGTTCAAAACACTCAACATTAAGGTGTAAGTAAAAAAATTAAATTCAAAATTTCTTGAGCCATATTTGTCACGGTAAACAAACTACCCTACCTTCAAACGACATATTTGACTGCGATAGAATAATCAGTATCAAACTGACTGACTTAGTCACTTCCCATATTTTATTTTCACTCTCAGTTGATTATGCAAATTTTTTAACTTCATTCAAAATATAAAGCGACATAGCTACTCGAAATTTACGATTCTTAAAGAACCGTCAATATTCAGTGGCCGTGGAACGTCTAAACTAAAAAACAGCTTTATTCAGGAGCACAAAATAAAAAAGCAACAGAACCTACGTTATTAAAATCTGGGTGAAAATGAATAAGGCATTTAATTAAAATAGCTTCAAATATTCAGATGAAGATTTTTTACAAAAAACCTAGTATTGTTAAGCGCCTTAATTTACATTAAGGGGAATTCACACTACAAGGTGTAACAGAATAAACGCAGGACCTGAAAGTAGTTTGTTCCTAATTGACTACTGAATCGATTTCAGTAACTTTTAAATCTAATCTTATTTCAAGGCAATAAGACTCAATTGTAAATGCACAAAGTAATTACAGTTGGCTTTAAAAACATAAGTTTTGGTCATTGTGTTATGCTTTTAATTCAATACTCTAACTGGTTAATTATGTTACATGTTGTATATGTTACCGGCCAAACCCAATTTCAGGCCAAACTAGTTTTTCCTAGGCCAAACAGACTTACCCTACGCGTGATATGTCGCACCCAACTAGCTTAATTAGCCGTTTCGTTAACAGCCTTTGGAAGTAGCGCTCGCTCGGTTCGCGCGCTTTTAGTCCAAGTTCTAACCTAACTTTATTTTTATTTTAGGGGGGAAATCCTAATGGATGTCCTCCACCCCGGGGAGGGCGGGGGGTCTGTCAGACTCTTACTGACTAAAACCACCCCGGTGTTCCGTCTCATACTTGCCCCGGGGATCACGGGAACTAGTGTGACTTCCGCGATTCCCGGCTAGTGTCGGCCCGCCTCTGCAGGCCACCTCGCGATAGGGGGGAAAGAGGTGTTGAACTCCCCCCTTACGTCATCTAACCTAACCTAACCCATTTAATCGGGGTGCCCCGGCTTAACAAACCAGTTTGGCCTAGGACAAACTAGTTTGGCCTGAAATCGGGTTTGGCCGGTAACATATACGTACATACATAAACTCACATCTTCTTCCCAGGGGGATAGAAAGAAACTATAGAACGTACTACGATTCTTAAATACCCCTTTCGCTGCGCGTTCACTATAAAAAGTCAAATAACCGTTCGACGGACGTTGGCGGTTTGACTTACATGTTTGTTGAAACACACAATTGACCCTACTTATTTGTCGGATCGCGTTGACGCAATAAAACAGGCACTAAAAACACGAAACAGCGCCTTAATCCACATCAGATATGTTGAACAATAAAGTGAATGTAGAACCTACAATAAACAGTGGTTAGGGCGTGCGTGACCAGCCTTGTTTTTTGCCCCCCGGTTATCCTCCCATGATTTATGCTGTGCCTGCCCGGAATATGATTACCAGTTACGTGTCGGAAGTACCCTTAATGGATATAAACGTTGTATTTAACTGGCCGGTGAAGACTGGCGTTTTTGTGCGCCTTTGTACTGCTCAATTGTGACCGTATTATAGGGCGTTTATTGGTTCGATCGCACACAAATTTGTGGTCTGTTGATGAATGTTATTGGTGTTGATTTCATAGATGGGCGTTGTTATTTATGTGTTTCGTAAGTGCGTCTCTTGCTGCGTTTATTTCTTTTACGTTTTAGTGTTTCCCTGCCTAAGTGTGCCCAACATGTTTAATGCTAAGCAATGAAACTCCTTGACGTATTCTCTGTTTTCTGATAGTTTTAACCTATGGAGTGTGTCTCAGTCTGTTTGTCTGTCTGACTGCTTCGTTGGTCAAGTGGTCGCGAGCGTTACTGCTAAGCATCAGATCCTAGGTTCGATTCTCGGGTCGGTTAAAGTGTTACTGAGTTTTTCCATCTGGAAGTTCTTAGTAGCAGCCCGGAGCCTAGATTTGTGCCCGGTTGATGGAAATAGGCTTGCCCCCTGTTACATGGGACTCGAACATAACTGGCGAAAAGGATGGATGTGCTATAAAGACACGTCTCTGCCGTACCTTTCGGTGAGTACAGGAGTAATATAATGTTAAGTTTAATACTTATAGTTTTGAACTTTTTTCAGCCAGAAGTGCGGGTTCTTCGAACGAGATACCTTGGCCGCTGGCACACAGGCAACTGAAGGAACACGGCTGGGTTTTAGTCAGTAAAAGTCCGACACTCCCTCCTGCTCCACCCAGAGCGGGAGAAGTTATTTGATGATTTCCCAACCAAAAAAAAAGTATTGAACTTTTTATTGAAGGTTCAATTTGCTTTAGACTGTCATTTGATTCAACATTAAACTGGGAGGACATTTATTGCTAAAAAAGCAAATAAAAAACTGTTTATTTTAGTCGCAATAAATTCGATTTCAGTTACTGGTAGCGGATAAATTGAATATTTTTGCAACGCACATATTGATATCGATACCAAATAAAACGTACCTAGCATGATCACATTTTTCTATGATTTAATTTATCCGTTTCATGTTGTTTTAAATGTTATTGTATTTTGGAAATTGATTTCATTGTGTTTTATTTTCGTAAATACAACATTGATTAGCTGTTCTACTCTTATTCATCATCATCTGTCTAGCCTTTTCCCTACTATGTTAGGGTCAGCTTCCAACCTAACTGGTAGCAGCTGAATACCAGTATTTTACACGGAACGACGGCTTACCTGACCCCTCCACCACTCAGTTACTGGGTAATACCATACCCCTTGGCAAGACTGGTTGTCAGCAAACTTTCGAGTTTCTGACGACCCGTAACGACTGTCAAAAATCCACGAATGACAGCCGGGACTTACGACTTAAAATACTTTCCGAGTCTAGGAGAGGTCTTGTTATGTAAAGATGGTCTCCCATCCACGGAACAAACGCGGCAAGCGAAGCTTAACCTAATCGATCGAACCGTGTGGCTTTTATTACTTAGCCACAATCTCCTCTTATTATCTTGTAAATAAAGCGTTCAAGAAATATTGTTTTACTTAAAATATAGCAGCTACCGGCTTGTGCCTGTCGTGTTTCTATAATGCGCACACACATGCAAAATTCTATGGTAATCCTCAAACCCAAAACGAGCACCGTACCTTACTTCGAGTAACAAAAATATAACCAACAAAAATATGTTAATGCGCAACTTCATTAACGAATAAAAGTCCCAACAAATAAAATATAAACGAGATACATCTCGAAGTTCGTCTGTATATACAAAAAAGAGAAATAAAGTTAGTTGAAAACTGCGCGATTAGGTACTTACTTGGTTCTTGGATTTTTTGTTGTAGCACTGCATCGTTCGTTAGGCGCTGTTATTACCACTGAGCTCCTAATGAGGAAAAACGTTCCTCCCAATGATACTCTTCAGTTACACGAACTTCAGCTACTTGTGAGCAAGTTTCTCGCGCAATTAACTAGCTTGATACTCTTGATTTTCCGTGATACATTTCCTTTTGTAAGCTCAGTGGGTACTTAACGGGAAATATTTATTGCTTCCGTTTTACACTTCTTTGTTGTATGCTGTGGTTTGTCTAGTATTCAGAATGTACTAACATTCTTAGAAATTACGATAAATTATACTGTTTTTTTTTTCCTTGGTAATGTTAGTAGTAACGGACATGCAACTCCTCTAAGCCAGTTAAGACGAAGGGTTGATTAAAGATCGGATCAGTGCGCAGTGTTGCGCTATAAAAAGTAATAGGCAGCCCTTACTCTGCAAGAGAGATTAATGCAATGTCCCAGCCTCCGGCGATACTCTCGTTTTAGCTATCAACATAACGGGAAACTAGAAATAATTGACTTAGAAATCGTAGACTAGCGATAAAGTAAGACGTACGGAATTACGGATACAAATTGAGAGCTGAGAACTTATTTCACAAAAGCATGTCGCTAGGTTACGCGTTACGTGCTCGGTGCGTGCCTAACCTCACTTTGCGCGGTTTATATCACACTCGCAGCTAAAAGCGAAAAGTACAGACGCTCGTGTAACATGTTTACACAGGGTCAGTACACTCGTATATCGCGCTTTATTTTTTTTGGGAATCCGCTGACGCGTGTGCGATACCAGCAATAAACATTCGTTACGGGAACCCAGAGAAAGATAAAGAAACATAAAAAAACACTTTATTATAACAGCTATGAAACCGGATCCAGTGAAAGCCTAGGGCTGATCCGTACACGCGTTTTAACCGACGTTTTCATGTTTGTGAAAAATCGTTGACAAACTTTTTTCTAAAAGAGAGGCAATTACATTAAAGCTTTTCGCTACGACCATCCGTCGCATGTATGCTCGGCTTACACTGAATTGGGTTATGCTACTAACGTTATAAAGTTTTAAAGGTTTATTTTCAAAAACGGCTCGGTTATAACATATTTTTAATTCTCAATTGAGTGGAGCGTGCGATGTTGACATTTTGAGCGAACACAGTTCAATCTCCTCGATACACGAAGATGAGGTTAACAAGCATACAATTTTGAAAGTGTTATATACACCGGTGATGTCGTCGCGACCGCGCCTTAAGTAAACATTACTTACTTCATGGGGTGATAAAGATACCGAACACGCACGCAGCTGCATCTATTGACATAAATTTTAAGAGTTCAGCAATTTTTGTCTTCGTCATAAAAACTTAGAGACCAACGAGTCATTTTAAGAAACAAGCCATGTCAGGAGGGGGAATTTTCTTGTATTTTTGGGGCGCGCTAACAAGGGGCACCTACATGACCGGAATATTTTTGTCACCAATTTCCTCAGGCGAACGGCTTAACGCCCCGGAAAAAGTTACTTAGACTTACCTGGGACTCTTCGGGCGCTGTCAAGATATCGTATATTTTATGGACCCCGCCTGAATGCCTGCTATATTTCTTTTAGACGGCGACGGCTTCAAAATAGCCTTTCGATTACATTACCGCTTTATTAACACGCGTGTGTTAGACTGTTACTTAACTGGAACATTCCGCGTTCTTTTTACGTAACTTATTCAGGAGATCGGTAGCCAAATGAGGACGTATAGAGACGGATGGTGGCAGTAAACAGTTACTTGAGATATTCTTCGGTAGATCGACGGGCCGGGCGGGTTGAGACCGATATATCACTTAAAACGACAGAGCATAAATCTATGGGGGCTGTCGGCTCGTTATTTGTAGTCGCCACGTGAACCGCCGGTTTCGGGTGAATATTAACGATATCGCCAATTTTCCGCAAGCTTAGTCGCGTCGCAATTTCTCGCCAATTGAACAATCGCATCGCATCGAGGGGCGATGTGCCGTCGAACAGTATTAACCCTGGCCTCGTGTAAAAAATGTTTATACATGCTTTTCGCGATCTGCCGCTTTGGGCTCTACTGCGTATAAACGCGAAAATTCCAATTTCCAAACCGCGAAATGAATGTGAACATTTTGCCAATATAAGGATCTTAAATTCAATATAGAATTTCCTGAAGAATGCTCTGAGTTCTGACGCCTACGTAACTGTATAATTCATTTGATTAATTCTGTTGGTTACGAGTGGGTAGAGTCGTTTTATACCTCTTCATTTACATAAAAGAATCATTTTAAATCATCACAATACCTAACAGCTATGGGAGAAGTCGTAAAGTAGCTATGTGTTTCCTGGGACCTTCCTCAAAAGTAGAGATGTATCGACTACTGGCTCCAACACAATGATATGCTTTGTTGTCACACGAATAATGGCGCCTAAAATTTGTATAGACTATCATTCTATACAATACTACAATGGAACGCTTCATCTTGCGGAAAACATTTAATACGAAACATTGGAAAACATAAAAGACGTTATCTTTTACTCTCACAAAAAGAAAATATTTAATTATTCGGTAAACGAAAGTTGACAGACAGTGAAAACGCAAAAAAACAAACATTTATTTTGACGATTTTTTTATTGTAATTTGTGCGTGTATTTCCAATTAAAGTTTTCTGTTCACCAAAGCGATGATACAAACATTTTACGTTTGTGATCACTGGCCGATACTAATCCATGTTCGTGTATGCTTAAATGTTATTTTTACGCTGTGCCAAACTAATAGATACGCTACAATGGACAGCGATACTAATTCGTCGAAGTATTAATTGGATTTAATTAAGTAAATTTATCGGCAGCTTGGTTCCGTAAAGTCGCGATTAGACAAGAGTATTTAACGTTGTCTGCCTCTTTGAAGTGATTGATCCTGACTGTTGCTAGGACGGGTGTCAATCTGTTTCAATTTGCCTTGTCTATGTCTAAGTAGTTTATTTTGGGTCGTGATATTCAGTCTGTTCTACTACTCAGAAGATCCCTTGTTTTCACTATACGAAAACTTAAAAAAACATTCCCGGATCTTATAATTTATTAATATGTTAGTTGTTTTTCTTGGCTAAACCCTTATGGTCAGCAATGGCAAAGGGCCTAATAAAAAAATACAAAATTTTATCATCCATGACCATACTACAAAATGTCGAAAATACAATAGCTACTTATATGCAGCGTGGCCATGACGTATCCAGTATACCCCAATGCAGCTTTCAAATAACGTTTAACTTTCGTTATTATACGGAAATATTATTCAATATAGCGAGTTGTCAAACGCACTCGGCCCCGGGTGGGTAGGGCCACCGCATACAGCGCTATTCAGCGACATACATATGTGCCTAGGTATAACATACTATAGCACCGTCACTTCCAGTGTTCTAGACTTTTGCTTTATACGCGAACGTGGCGATTAATAATGTATTGAATGTCGCGAAGTTCACTGATTGGTTCTGGTCTAACGGCATTCATTAACGGTAGTGTGGTGGTAGTTCTTAATTAAGGCTAAATATGTGTGTGTGTGTGTTCACATATAGAACATCACCCTAGCTTCTGACTACCCGTAACGGCTGTCAAAGATGCACGGCTTACAGCGGGAGACCAATGCTTTCCGAGACACGGGTAAAGATGGTGAGCTATCCACGGACCGACCGTAGCCATCGAAACCTAACCTGATGAATCTACTCGTGGGGCTATAGATTTATAACAAGTTAAGTTAAAACCACACAACTCCGACCAATTTGATATGTGTTCGTTAAACATTATGATAGAAAGCAAACGACACTATTCAGTCTTCTGGTGAAATTCACCTATAATAACTTAACCGTTCAACTTTTACTACGGCATAACTTAAGTTGAGACCACGAAGCACGCTGTAATAAAGTGTTAAACCGTGTATAAAGACGTATGTCGTTCTTTATGGGATATTTAACAGCGGCTAAATGCCATGCCATAACAGACCATAGCTTTTGATTCATGGGCAGACGTATCTTATGATGTTGTTATGTTATTTTTACTAGAATACTACACACTACACACTGCTTACACACACACACACACACTATACTGTTTTTTTTGACGGCACGGTTGGCGCAGCGGTTAAGCGATTGTCTGCTGCGCTGCGTATCGCGGGTTCGATTCCCGCACGGAACAAATATTGGTATGACCTACAAGTAGTTGTTCCGGGTCTGGCTATTTGTGTATGTGAGTTTAA
Organism: Polymixis lichenea; assembly: GCA_949091785.1. Taxonomy (NCBI): domain Eukaryota; kingdom Metazoa; phylum Arthropoda; class Insecta; order Lepidoptera; family Noctuidae; genus Polymixis; species Polymixis lichenea. The sequence continues at coordinate 11,635,820 of OX420936.1, forward strand.
ATGTTTGTGAACACACCCACTATACAGGAGAAATTCCTAGTGTGGGGCAACGTTTTTATAAAAAAAAGAAGAAAGAAAAGAAAGAATGTCAGAAGCTGATACTTGACTACTAGAAGTAAAGATAGAATATATGTATATACTGATAGGTTTTCCTAAACTAGGTTTTTCAAATATACGGCTTTTTTCATTACATCTACAAAAAACTATGAATACTATCCAAACTCAGGTTACCTACTGGTTAGTTTGGGGTACTTACCCTTTATAAATTCGTATACCTCCACTTGCTATATAAATAACAGTCACAGAAAGTCAGTCTAACATTATGTGTATTCTTATAAGTGGAAAAAATATGTATTATTGATGCTAACTCAAAAACTGTGAATAAAATTTAGAATTTTCAAAATCGAAGCACAATTGCCGGAGATATCGCATCGCCGAAAACATATACAAAACAATACAGTCTAATTACGAACCTCCTCCATTTTTCAAAATGGAGGAGGTTCTTAACTCTGACTGGCGACTGACTGACTTCAGTCAGTTAGTGACCATTTTGTCAGGGTTACAGCTAGGTGCGGGTTGATCGAAGGAGATACCGCGGCCCCTGGCACACAGGCAACTGAGAAAACGCGGGTGGGTTTTAGTCAGTAAAAGTCTGACACGCCCTCCTGCTCCACCCAGAGCGGGAGAAGTTATATAATGATTTCCTACCCAAAAAAAAGGGTTACAGCTAATTAAACGATATCGGATTTGAGTTAAAAAAGTTTGTACTGTAAACTTAAGGTGATGATATTTTTGAAGCACTAACCTTCTATATTCCTACATACCTAGCGGCCTTTGACCACAACCAAGAAGAGTCCCCAGCGGTTGCATCACAGATGACAATTTCTTCAGTATTAAATGGCAGCAGCTCGTATTGCCAATTATGGGACTAGGAGACATGACCTTTAACCCCGTTCTATGATAGTGTCACTAACAATACCCTTTTACTGCAGAAGATGAAGTGCGGTAGGAACGTATTACCTCAAAGAATGACTATAATAATGTGCTTATAATATTGGAGCTACTGTAAAAATGTTGATTTTTCGCGACCATAAAGTTATTACTATTTCTTCAATCGCTTTTAAAACGTTTCGTATTTTTAGAGCGGGTTTCAACAGGATTGATGTAAGGTTTCCCGGAGTTAGTATGTTAATAAAAAAATACTTGTTTTCGCTGATAGAATGTATGTCACTTTGTCTAAGCCCTCAGAATTAGTATTGGAGATTCCAAAAAGTATGAAATACAAAAACACAACAAAACCAACAAAATAGTCTCTTTTTTCACACTCACCTGCCATGGGGTTTTTAGAACAGTCAAGAAACTTTTAACTATAGTAGTGGCTGATAGTGTTTGTTCATTTACAAAATAAAATGTACTCTACGCCCGTTCGGGAATCCTGCTGGACATAGACCTCAGATGCACTTCACTATCTTCAGCGCTTAATCGTTATTAAAAGCTACCGCCGCTTTTTCACCTCCTAAATTCAAGTCATGTTTCGAAGTTTCGACAGATCTTGGTCATCTCTTAAAATCAAACTAAAGCATTTATTTCAATTATCTATTTTCAGGCACTTTTGAATTGTACAGGAGCTGGTTATTTAGTCTAAAAGTCGGAGCTAACCCGTTCCAAAACGTAGATGTCTATGGAGAAGAAACAGGCAATTTTTTTTTTTAATGTAGCTCATGGAAACTCTTTTAAATTATGATATTTCATAATTTTGGGTACATTATTCTTGTAATTGTTGATTCTATATGTGAGAAAAAAATTTCAAACAAGGGCTCTTTGTAATGAATTATTGAACGTTATAATCACAGGTATCACTGATTGCAACTCTATAAGGATGTACGTATTTATGTATAATTGGAACCAAATGTTAGGTGTCGGAACAGTAGCTAATTGTTGTACCTACTGTTAAAGAAGGATGTAAGGTAAAATAGCTCAGATATCCGGGTTGTTCCTAATGCAATATAACAAGGTTTAGAAAAAACAAGTATCTACTTATTAGAGACTCGTGGCAAAGTAATAACAGCCGCAAGGGTCGATCGATCAGGTTAAGCTACACTTGCAACGGTCGGTCCGTGGATGGGTGACCATCTGATATACCGATACTCCCCCGTGCCTCGTGCCGGCTGTCCGTCGTAGATCTTTGTCAATCGGTACGGGTCGTCAGAAGCCTGAAAATCTGACAACCAGTTACCAAAGAGTATCGTGTTACCATTATCTGGGTTGTGGTGTTCAGACAGGCAGCTTCTCTATATAAAATACTGGTATTCAGCGGCATATGGTATTCTGGTTAGACTGGAAGCCAACCCCAACATAGTTGGGAAAAGGCTAGGCAGATGATGGAAGATATGTATATTTTGTAAATTATTGTTATTGTATGAAATATTATGGCGTGTTCGCGTAATACCCTTTTATTGAGTTCTAAATTTTCAACAAATCATGGTATTGGTTAAATACATTGAACATCATAATTGTTGGTACATCCCTACTTACAGTCAGCAAAACAAGTAGGTACATTTTGAAGTTGTAGGCACTCACCGATTATCTCCTTAACTTCAACCGCTAATTTCAGCAGCGCCGTAAACCTACAGAAAAAAAGCACCCTTAACTATAATTCGATTATCCACTTACCAATAATTCGTTCGTAGACAAAAGGTCGTGAATGATTGAACGAACGAATGACTCGTGTCAGTCCAACGTCAAACGCACGGCACATTATGGCAAATTTCCCAGGAGTGAATGGGAATCTCATTACTTGGTGCACATGTGTAGTTGACAGACGAATGATTTCATACACTATCGCGATACCGGACATGGATATTGCTTTTTCTGAAATTTGATGGAGTGTGAGAGATGATAGGTAACTAAGAACGATATAATATCAGAACACTTATTCTGTATAATAAAGTAGTATTGTGCTAACATGGCTGATGGTAGATAAAAGTGCGTTTCACTTATGATCACACACGCACAATCATATTATACAAAAAAAAATGTTCATTAATTTATTCATGAATTCAATTTCTACTTTGGTACCACAACATTGTACAGGATATAGAAAAACATGTATTATTCAAAGGGCCTGATAATATCTAAACGCATAATTAACTGTTTTCTTTCAACATCCTGAGAAACGTATCAGGTGTCTATACAAGAGCCAAATATGTACAATCATTGCCAAGAACAACATACCAAGACGTCTAACTCGTAGAAAATACTACCTCTCTAATTGAATTGTGATATCCCGCAGGGGTAGCAAACTGTCACAGTTCAAACATAGTTGCAATATAAGTAATTCAATGTGTCTACAAGTTCTGTAAATCCAGACAAGAATACGAACATGAATATTCAGCTGCAGCGTGCAGTTCCACATTATATTCACGATAACAAGGTTCGTCAGCAGAACGCGAGCGGCGCCTGCGAACCATTTGTGCTAACTCGACGGCACCTCACCCCGCGACCTACCCACTCTTGTCTTGGCACCATACATCGCAATCACATTATTCCTCTAAAGATTTCCTTTAAAACTTACGAAAAATATCAGTACGACTTACAGTTGAATCCTAAAAGTGTAACCCACCTTCGCAAATCCGAAACTCGGACGGACTTTGGGGATCTTAACTGATTTCGTACAAAGTATTGTGTCCTTACTTACGAGGTTTCTAACTCCCAAATCCGGATACAACAAGTCCAATCCGGACTAAACAAGTTCCAACTGAAATAAGCACCCGTTGCACACATGCTCCGCCGCGCCTCAGGGATACGGGGAAAAGAGAGAAAAGTGGCAAGCTCGCAGTTTCTCGGTTGCATATGCAAGGGTGGCGGAGTGCGAGGACGGGCGCAAATCTCTCTTGTTCAAAATGAAGTTACGGATCCGCTCAGAAATTGTGTTTTATATTTTCCCTCGGCATGTGACGAGAAAAAAAAACTTTCGCATAGTTTGAGACCTTTTTCCTTAGGAGCTCGCTTGTCGAGTCGCTGGATAAATTTTTTCTTTCTTTCAATGTCGCTAACATCTGTGAAGTTAAGCTCCAGCTGATTATGATTTCATCGCGATAAAGTTCCCGAGAGTTGGATTACAGTTGAATATGTACGCGGAGTTTATGCAACGAGTTAAGTTATATCGAATATTTTATGTGGAGTATTAAAATATGCTGGAATATTAAACGATCACAAAACGTTTATAATAATCTAAAGGATCAATGAGGCCACGTACAAAGTGGATGAATGGAATGTTGGTTTTAAACAAACGAAAAGCAGGTTTGGACACTTGACCAACAACGATAGGGGCATGGAAGGTGGTTGGCTTGTTTTCAATAAACTTTTATTTAATAACGCGATCCCAAGCGACGAGACGACTCTTGCATGACGATTAACGACGGAGTGCACAAGCTCTCACGTTGCGCAATTATGCTAATCGTATCAAAATCTTTCGCTTGCTTTGACATTTTGACAACGTGCTTAATGCTTTTATCTGCATAAAATGCGTATAAATCTAGAAAGTAAAAGTTTACGGCACGCCTATTGATGAAAACTGGTCTCGTTTATATGCATTTTTGAAACGGAATTGAATATTTTCGGTAGCTGTGGGTGTTACAAAAAATGAAAGTTAACATTGTCGCCTATTGTTTTCGTATTATGTATGAGTAAGTAATACCTACTCGTACCACGCAAATTGCATGTACGCATTTAATTATACTGCGCTGGCATTGAGAACATTTCATAATAGTTACTATTAACATTTTTTGACACGAACTTCTTATCCACCTGTCTACCTTCTAGGTTATTTATTTTTCATATTACTTACGAGATCAAAGATAAATCTAAAATAATTATGATTATTGCCTAGTAGACATATTATAGCTTTATCTCAATGGTAATATCTAAATGGGATGTAATATGTAGGTAAGATTAACACATAGATGATAAACAGCATTGAAAGATCATTGAACTAAGCATTTCGAAATGACCCAACAAATGTACGTAGTTTCTAAACAAGCTGCGTTACGGTAAACACAGCGAGAGGTTTAGACATCGGGCCCATACTGATCTTACTACCAGTCCGTTTACTTCGTGTTTCTAAATATCGGCAGTCGTGAGATACCTACCGGTGAAGGCGATAGGTGACTCTACTGGCGAGCCTCGAGTACGACGCACGCCTCGGCTCGACAGCTGAACTTATCTCGGACAGGTGCATAAAAAAAACAACACATTTTGACATTTATATTTCGAGGTTTTTAAAATTGCGAATGCCAATTACATTTTTTTTAAACGTGACATTCTTTTGAAATTAGAATAGTTTATGAAAAAGTTCTGTTGTTTTCAATAAGAACATTGAAAGTTAATTGTTGTTTTCTTTTGTTTCAGATGTGTTCGAAAGTGAGTTTGTTTGCTTGAGTGATTCGACAACCGAAAGGGAGTAGACCGTTGTGGGTGTACATTGAAATGTGAATTTTGTGCGTACAGTGTTAAAATTGAACTTTGTTCGTACGTTGTTGTTATCCCGATGAAGTTTTTCGTGTAGTCACAACTGTTCGCGGAATTGGTTTATTGAAAATCTTTCGCCATGGAGACGGAGGAGTTGACAAAACTTGTCGATGGCATCTACAAGGTAAGGAATATTCTTAGCAAATATTTATTTTATTCTTTACAAAAATAATTCAAGTTACCGAAGTTTTAGAAAATGATTTTTGTTTGTAAAATGTTAATTTAATTTTTACTTTCATTAGGGAAACTAATATTTTTCTTTTCTAATTTAAAAGTCCGTCCTGAAAATCGAAATCGATTTGAAAGGAAAAGCTAACCAAGTTTGTTTAACGTGTTTACCATAAACAAAATTGATGAAGTTTTCGTCAGGATTGATTTTGGTTTGAAACCTTTCTTTAAGATAATATTAATTATAAATTAATAACCCATCCAACAAAATTACGCAATATTATTTAATACCTTGATAACTTTAATTGAAAAGCTTTTTCTTAGTACAAATCAACATTGTATACGACTGATTCTAGACGGTAATTACTATTCACTTCATTACCCATAGTTAAATAGCCAGCTTGTTATTGAGTAAAAAATTAAAGGTGAAAATACCTCTTAATTAAATTCATTGACTAGGGCATCTCGCACCTGCCTAAATGTCAAGGTCAAACGGTCACGCGGAGCGAGAAGCGAGGAGCGAGTACAACTCGATTTCTCCATCAGGTTTTATTGTATAAATATGTATATTTATCACATTCCTCAGATACATGTGTCGACTTTCGTTTCGAAGCTTTGTTGGACTTAGTTTTTATAGCACCAGTTTGGGCAAAAGTTATGGTAATGTGACAGGATTCCTATTAGAATTTTTGTTTGTTGAAAATCGTAGGCGTCGATACCGTTTCTTTAGGATCGCAGATTAATATTTTGGTGCCTGGCCGGTAAATATCTACCTAAATAAATATGTGTGGTCCATGAAAAAACCTAGTAGGTTCTGGTTGGTTTGGTTTTTTGGTTGTCTATTGGGTATTTTGGGTACCTACTTACAATAAATTGCTCAACTAAAAGCTTATTATTTTGTTTGTCGTAAACTAACTTGTGTTGTATTCTCTTGGCTGTAATTTGTCTTTGGTTACAAAAACGTCTTAGAAATTTAAATAATAAATTTGATGCTTTGCCTATATTTGATAGGAACTATAATTATCATACCTATGTCTAAATTTAGAACAATCTAGATTCTATTATGAAAGGCGAAGTAATTTTATTTAGTCGACAGAATTAGGTAGATTTGGATAATTTCTTAGTTATTTTCGTACCTAATTTAGAGCTTTCGAAAGCCCAGCGCCGCATCAATGATGTAAATTTTATCAAGTTATCATCCGTTTGAGTTTTCTAGAACTTTACGACAGCCTATTAATAAACTAATATCTCATGAATATTTTCTAGAGCTTCATTAAGGACTCCATTTAATTTGCAATTCCGGCAGGCTTATGTGAGGTGATAAATCTTTTAAAAAAGCAATAAATAACGCTGATTGACTCGGATATCTACATAGTCGTAAATTTGAAAATCTATTAATAATTATATAGAAAGTTTAACGTCTACGTATTTATTTAGAAATCAATAGCTATTGTGAATCACTTCGTTTATGGTTATCTCAAAAGCATGACTTGAATTATATCGTATTCTTTCACATCATAATAAAAATAAAAAATCATCAATGGAAAAGAAATTAAGTTAGCTAAGTCCCGTCTTTTCCTTAAAAAGTACGAGACCAATTAAAAAGTAACGCAAGCAAAGGAATATTGTTGATGGTTACAATTGATTTAATTAATGATCGATTAAACTTTTATGGCGAAAGCCTTGTTCACTGACAAATTGTCGATAATAACAGCGAGACACAAAAAAAAAACTTTAACATAGAAACCAGTTCTTGTTATTACATCTACGCTCTACGTTCGAGGAATTTAATAACTACTATCTCGTTTATTAAATCTTATTATTATAATCTCTGTTATTTAATTTATTTTTAAATAGCATAACCGGGTTAGTGCTGCAATATTTTGAAATGAACAGCAAATTAATTATGTTACTTATGTAAGTCATATTTTGTTGCTATCCGAATTAACTTTAGGTAAAGTAATTGTAACATCTCCACCTCTTCATTACATAATTCAGTTCTATTATAACCTCTAGGTAGACCAATTTGAAATTATACTGAAGCTAAAGCAAAAAATCATTCAGCTATCGGTTTATTTCCGTAATCATATGTTTTAAGTTTTCCGATTAAATTATCGTTCTATATTATCTAAGAACGTTTGCAATATTTTGTGTGCAGGAAACAACGAATTTTATGACAAATGTTTTTTTTACTTTTAACTTTTTAAAACGTAATTATTCTCACAAATACATCGCTAAGTTTAGGTACCTTACTTAACTATTTTATTTGTTTTAATTGTCTTTCGCCAACGCAATGAAAGTGCTACCGATGACACCATATTGCGAAGCTATATAATGCATAATATCATGATGGCTCTAACTTTCTCTCATACGATACAGAATTCCCAGCAAATACGAGAGGTATCGATCTCATGCAGTTGCAAATTATTGAGTGTAAAGATTGCAATCATATTTTTATACTTTTCTGCAGTTTCTGCAATTTCCGGAAAGGTTTTCCGGAATAAATATTATTAGCTCCATGAGTCCGTTTTACGTACTACTTGCGAAACCCTCCTGCTTCGCACATTTTAGAGGACTTGACAAAATATTAAGTTTTTTTTTTAATATTAGCTTCATATTAGTTTTACACAATAATCTTCCAGAATGTTTACATTCAGTAAAAGATAGTGAAAACCACATGAAAATCTGTTTCATAATTTAGAAGAACAACGCGATCATACAAATAACACGAAAAGTGATTTTAATTTATAATAAGTCTGTAAAGACATAGAAGATTATACTGTAGATCATCAATTTGACAGATGTAATGTCAACCTCCCTTATTAAATAGAAAACACACAAAAACATGAAATGTTAGATTACTTGCCTGGGATTAAAAAACGAACTTTAGATGTACTGTAGGACCATTTATTACGCCATGATAATTGTATAAATGTATGTAATGTAAAATATATGTTTATATAGCTGTTCTTTGTTGTTTTATCGCCATCTCATTTTATAACGAGCACTATCGTATTACTTCTCAGTGCAAGGTCAATAATGATTGCACATAACTATTAATAATCCATATACTTAGCATTTACCTTCATAGGTATCTACTGATGCTATTATAAATTACATAATCTTACAAAAATATATAAGACGTAATTTTATGTAATAACTTAAATGAATAGAATTCAATGGTAAATAAAATAGTTGCAAATAAGGGTAATTTGCTTAATGTTATTTTGTGAGCATTTGCTTCCGGACCGTGTTGAATGCATTATTGGTACGGAAGAAACCTTTTGAATTCAAGTTAACCTATTGAAGTCTATGATGGTATTATGTCCTCACTTACATCACTCACTCATTCACAATAACTCTCCTACATCTCCTACCTCTAGGTAATTTGTAAAGGGTACCTAAATGACAAACGCAATTTTCATTGATTTCAAAAGCAATATTGTGTACAAATAGTTCCTACTTTGTTCTACCTCTTTGGCCAAGTCTATTCGAGCCGGTGTTGTAGGATGATGTATTAAAATCGCCTCATAAGTATTGTTAGTCGGAACTAATCTGTTAGCGTGTGATCTAGTCTGTTGGCGTGACAAGCCGGAGCTTGTCACGCCAACAGATGCTGGTAGAATTTTGTTCCCTACAATTTGATAAAGCACAAACTAGTTAACTCTAGGACACTATTTGAGTACTATAATGTACTATAAATTAAGTGAAAAACAGATTAACTTTGGTTTCAATTGAGAATTAAACACTTGTCTTATAAAAATTAAAGAGCCTACTAACACCCAAAAACGAGACAAAAATCAAAGCAATTTTAATTAAAAAATTGTGGCAACATTATACTTACGTGACTGTTATAAATTTCCCAGTTTTTACTTCGTTGTCACCTAAATAGAATTGCGAGGGGAGAATTAGGACTTTTTGCCCCAACAGCACAATTACGTGGCTTTGAATCACTTCACTGAGTGGCATTTTGTTATAAAAACTCCGCCGAAAATAGACGCAACTTAAGATATTTATGCTTCATAGAGTGGAAGGCCTCTTAAATAATTAGGATAATGACTAAGGAAAATAGGTGATTTAGGTGTGATTTTCTTGGAAATGTTTTCAGAAGTTAATTTTCTCTGCGAATTGTGTTCAACTTGAAGTTATTTAATACCTTGGGAAATGTAATCGCTAGGTATTAGGTTGTTAAAAGGTATTTTGAAAAGAAAATGCTTGAAATACGCGTATAATTTTTGTACAGATACAGTTGTTCTCAGAACACGAGACTGGTTTATTGCTTCAATTTTCTTTATGGTATGACATCAAAAATATTGTTTAGAGGAAAATAAGAGAATTTGAGTTATCTTGGGTCGGTTGTAAAAATAAAAGATCGCTGATTTGATTTGCCTTTATTGTACAAGAAAATTACAACATATTTCACTGAAAATTTAATTCATAATGATGTCTGTGTTCAAACCGCTCGAAAAATGAAAAATTTTGCTAGTTTTATTATTTATTACCAAGAAATATTTTATTCTTCATTGCAATCATCCCCTCCTAGGCCTTTCCCAACTATTTTGGGGTCGGCTTCCAGTCTACCTGCACAACCCAGTTACTGGGTAACACGATACCCCTTGGTAAGACTGGTTGTCAGACTTTCGGGGTTCTGAGGACCCGTAACGACTATTATTCTTCAGTGCAATATTACTTACAATTTTATTGGGCACCGCACAATAATAAAACAAACACAGTTTATGATTATGGTCATACAAAAAACTGTCGTAAAAATGTAATAGACAATATTTACGGTCCGCAGAAAATGGAAAAGAGTTACAAGAAAAACTGACTACTTGCAGTTATAAGCACAGAAACCGCTTTCGAGATACGCATTTGTCTCTGTAGCCATATCGTGGGTATCATCGTAACTGATCATGGCGACCATCATTGCATGAGCCTCATCAGCTATTTCGTATAATATTTTGCGGGATCAGGGTTCAGTGGTGGAGTGTTGCCCCGTTTCCTCCCTAGAATGAGATTGCTTCGCGACATTAAACCGGGCCGATGTAAATTTTCGTCGTTACTCCATGTCTGTTTGTTCGTAGCTAGCTCCTCATGTATTGCGTGATTTCCCCGGTCAATGAAAGGATCTTCGTATGAAACCCTCTCCCTCCGAGGATAGTGTAATATGGAGCACAATGGGTGCAGTAATAGCTTCATTTGTTTTTATGAACGATATTTATATTAATTATTAGCTTTATATCCTTAGTCTTGTTCGTGATGTGATAATTTAGTGAGAATTGGTTGGAGGCTTGTTTAGTTATACAACAGTCAGTCGTGTATTTCCTGGTGGTGTCCAAAATAACATCATTGTATAGTTCATACTCAGTATGGGTATTACAGAGACATCGTAAAGTTTGTCTTAAAATTAGCAAGTAAACGTTAATATGACCGGTGGTTGGAAAAATGGGTTAAAGTATTTGCACGTACAAAACCTCTTTTAGGACCTAATGTTTGCTGATAGTGCAAACAATGAAATGAGAAAACGAATTATTCTTTTATATTTTATGGCAGCCTGAACTTGGGCTGTGATATCCGGGTTGAGCAAAAAACTAACTGATGTCGAGCTGTCTACTGTCGATCTTAAATTACCGCCAATTCCAACTTCTATTTTGCTGAATATACCCTTGGTGAGGGGCTCGTGGCTAAGTGATAACAACCGCACGGGTCGATCGAATAGGTTAAGCTACGGTTGCAGGAGTCAGTCCGTGGATGGGTGACTATCTTTACATACCCCTCCATGCCTATGAAATCACGTTGATCCCGGCTGTCATTCGTGGATCTTTGATGGTCGTTACGGGTCGTCAGAAGCCGGAAATTATTTAGCCGGTTATTCAGTAACTGGGTTATCGTAGTCAGACAGGTAGTCACTCCACGTAAAATATTGGCATTCATTGGTAAGACAGGAAGCTGAACTAAAAATAGTTGAGAAAAACATACGCAGACGACGACTACATCCTTGGTGTTCCTACCCATTTCTTGCTTTACTTTACTTGACCTCGCTTAGATATTTATAAAAATCAACTGAAATCGGATCACCGCTATACCACAACTAATAAGAAAATCTATTTTATAATCATCTCACAACCACTATTATCATATCATTACAAAGCCAGTATATCCAGCCTTATGACTATTATTCAGCTTAAACATTTGTAGAGCGGGGTTGCGGAAACCACTGCACTGTCACGGTTCCCGGGGGTAAATCGTTGCCCCTACTTATTTGAATAAGAATGGCCCGGCAGTGTCCCACGGGGCAAGGCCAGACGGTCCCACTTACCTTGCCACATGAAGTACGTACAACGCGTGTTTCAGAAATATAATGCATTAACGTTAATGTACATAATGATGGTTTTATGAAGTAAAAGCTGTCCGCAGTTGTAACCACTTATCTAGCTAGTTTTCCGTAGTGAAAAGCGGGTCTTTTTTGTGTGAAATTGTATGCAAATTAGCTAGCTCTGTGTTCATAGTGTGTTTTACATAAAACTTACCTACGTGTAAACCATATAAACTATCTCGCATCTAAGTAATTGGGATAAACTTCGTGATACACAAAACATTTTTATGTTAATTTTCTTGAAATATAATATGATGTCGTGTTTAGGTAAATCCAAATTGATCATAAGTCCATGAAATATTCAAGTTTCCGCCTTAAATCTACAAGTTTGTTTTTTGAATTGACCTTTCATCCGTAAAAGTAAATTTGGTGTTTTCTTGGATTTTTTCTCATAACAACTTAATATAATTGAAAAATTGATTCCAAAGTACAAAAACCTTATCCATTTACGGCTTCAGTAGCCATTCAACAAGCACAAGGATAAAAAATATCTAATATATCCATGCAAAAAGGTTCACAATATTCCGTTCCCGCAAAACTTATAGGTTGATAGGCCAAACTTCGTCGTTTCACCCTTTCGATATAGGGTGACGTTTACCAAGTTTTCTTCACATTGGCTAAGAAACTAGGAAGTAAGATTGAGTAACGAGGGCGCCCTCTGTCGGAAAGAGGTCGATTTGTTAGGTTGGCGATCACGTGGCCCCGGTGATGGCCGGATACTTAACTAACTTACATATCATGACACATCTTGTGAAGGGAACTTTATATCACTTCACATCTCGAAATTAATTTTTCGGAAGCGTGTACGTGTGGGAAATTTTGTGGACTAAGTATGTATGTTTGTTAGAGTGTACGTTACGATGGTAGTTCAAGCTGAAATTTTGTGTTTACGTTTTACATTATAAAATGATCCAACGTGATGCATGAATAAGTAAGAGTAGTTTTTCACTAACCAGAGTCTATTTTAATGATATCATGAATGATCTTTGCCTTGTAAATCGGTGAGCAGTGTTTCTGTTATCTACTCAATATTTAATTGGTTAAGTATATACCTTTTTACACGCTTTATATTAGCTTCACTTGTATGTTTGTTTGTTTGTTTGTTTGTATGTTTGTATGTAACCGACTTCTTTGGACGCTATTTTGACCCACTTTAAACGGTCAGATTTCATTTAAACTTTGTAGACTTATCGAGGACCTATGACAATTCAATAATTTAAAAAAAAAATAGAAAAAACACGCTTTTGTAGTTAGCAAAACTAAAAAAATAGAAAATCAATAATAGTTAAAAAAAAACTAAAAAAACACGCTTTACAAACCAAACTAAAAAGTAGAAAATAATTTAATTCTATTAAAAAGCGTGGGTGCTTGATATTAATTGATTATAAAAATACCTCAAAAAGCACCCCACGCTTTTTAATAAAATTAAATTATTTTCTACTTTTTAGTTTGGTTTTTAAAGCGTGTTTTTTAGTTTTTTTAAACTATTATTTATTAAGTGAATGACTAACATTAACATGACAAACACGCTAGTCTCACGTGACTCAGTATTACTACGAATATCATAAACAGCCAATAAAGATACTTCCTATTTGCAACTAGAAGTAGCATAAATAGGTATCTCCGTATCAAATACGTGACTTCCCCTTTAAGAATCGTGAATATATCATCAGTTTCTATAATTTAAATGTCATTGATTACTGTTTAATAGATCAAACGTCTGGTTTTATGATATTAAGATTACTGTACAGAGGAAATCATGTACTGAATTAAACTTTAATGGCGTTGCATTTTTGTGAAGTACGAAGTGTGCAAGTCCTTGAAGCAATCATTATTTATGGAGTCGTCCGGTTACTAATGACATTGCCTTTACAATCTGAGGACCCGAGCCACTACAGGTCGCTTTTGTTGTGAATAGGTAGACGCCACAAAACGAACGTTTTATGCAATGCAGATCTGAAGTTCTAGTTCTGCATTCTCTACTTTTATGTCTGTTAACGTAGACCAGCATTTCCGTATTTTCGACGTTTCTAAAATGCAAAATATGTGAATCTTATTTTCTTTACATGATGAACTATCTAACAGTGCTATGTGGTAGAGAGCAGAGAGAATAACATTAAATGAACAATTACTATACATTTAACATTATGTAAAACACATCCGCATGATGAAGAAATCGTATATGAAATAGATAAACTAAACCTGACGATATACTGCATCTAATATTCTCTATATCTGTTTTCGTGAGTTGCGCTCACGCAGTGCAAGGCGATATACCTACCTGGTGTTGACGACGTAAAACTCGACTACAGACCAGTGGTGTGCAACGTCCTAAAACAATTGCTGACCTTGACCGACATTCACATAACGACTTTAATGATTGATCCAATATAACTTCATTTGTTTCTTGAGTTAGAACTCGTAAGTCTTTCGTTGTTAATACATGGTTTTCTGTATCTGTAAGCAACCCATCAGCAGATTAGAAAAGCGTAAATTGAAGCAAAGATTTATGTATTTGATAGGCTTTGTTCAAAATTTTATATTAAGGCTGATTCTATCTTTCTCTAGATGACACGACATTTTATGCGCTCTGGACTAAAACGGGAATATAAAGCCATCAATATGAAACATGTCGTAAAACACAGAAGCAGATCGCTGAACCTATGGCGCGGAGAGAAAATATAAATAAAATTTGTCTTTCGGGTCGCATATGTATTAAGTTTACGCGTATTCGTCCAAATACAATTTTAGGAAGGAAATTGCCTCCCGGTAGAACCCGTACAAAATGGAAGATGTGATATTAAATCTGGATGACAGTTATTAGGAGTGCCGAGTGGCGCTCGCTGGCTCTCCACAAAAAGAATTCAAAATAAAATGAGGTGATATTTAGCGAGAAATTGTTAACCGCAGGCGAAAATGAGCTTTGTACATGAACACTTTTATTAACTCTAGCGTTATAGAAATGATATCAATACGGAGCGAAAAGTAGGTCGGCTTGCAGTCGTGTCTTTAGACAATATCATAAGGAATGTACGGAACACCTGAATGTAACTCGCATTGGCACAGAACCAACTTAATACGCTGGCTATATGTAATAACAGTTTTTGCATTGTTGCTGATTTTGGACGCAAAAATGGCGCCGCATGGATTTCTTCAAAAAATTTTACGTAGAGATACTATTTTTAACGTAACTTGAAATCTAATGAATCAGGCGTGATAGCTAAGCACTGCTTTTTGTCATTGTTGTCAAAGGTTACAAAAAACCAGATGTTCCAGGATTAGATACGACTCTTTGGGAGATTAAACAAGAACGTATAAGAACACGCCTACTGGCAACACCCCAGTGAAAATACAATGAAAATTTATTTTATAAGCGCCTGTCTAGCTCGCTCCCGCTTCCCTTTGTTGTATAAAATAAACGTTGCTTTTTCTACCACTTAGGTGTAAATATACCTTAATGGTATAATAGGATTCCGCAAGCAAAGAGGAAAATACAACTGCATTTTGACTGCATGTATGAAAATGTATCCATTAGCACCCTATTAATTAATAAACATTTTCGTGTTTCTCGTCTTGGTATTTTGGTTGAAATGTAGGATTCTTGTTCCGTGATGTTTTTAATTACACTTCCAAATAATTCAAAATCGTGAAATGAACAGCAGGAAACAAGACCAACTTTTTCATTTGTTTTTATATTGAAAAATTGGCATCACGGAAGTTAATTCTGCTTTAAATAAGATGCGGAATCAGCACAACGGGGAGTTGTCCCGTACATGACAGATTCGTTCTTCATTTTATCAGTGGGTACCCGACTGTGCCGCTTGTAAACAGACGTAAATTATGTTTCCCAATCCGCTTAACTTTCGACTCAGGCCTTTTTAATCTTGTTAAAAATTGCGCCAACATTATAAATTCTAAATTAAAGCGATTTGTTCCTGAGCGTTATGGTGCTGTGATTGTCATTTCGAAACTCGACTAGACATACTAATCTACATGTTACTCCGAATCCTTCTGGAGTTAAGACGTTGATTAAATGTGTTACAAGAGGGAAGGAAACAAAACAATTTTCGTGAAACCCTCTTCATTATATCGCGAGAATATTTAGGCTTTATGATATCGGTAAACAAAATAGTCTGGGAACAGATGGCGTTCAAATACAATGTAATTATGTCTGTACGTATTAGGGCGGCTCGGCGTGAGACGATCCGCGCAATTGCCTCGCTGAGCTAATAAGGGCAAACTCAGCCGTTTTCATATTTGCTCAAATTACATTAATGCTTATTGCCTACCGTAGACATGGCGAAATACAGAATGACGTTTCAAGCGCTCCAATAACCGTAATTGTTTTATCAGTGTCGGCATGGAAGGATATAATTACATTACGTCGGAAAGATCGAATTAATATCAGATGGTAACCGTTAATATTTGTGTAAGAAGCACTTTAAATTATATCTTCATTATTGGTTTCTTTGGAAAATTAAAGACACGAATATGCTTCTAACAGCCGCACAGGTCGATCCAACAGGTTAAGCTACGCTTGCCGGGGTTGGTCAGTGGATAGGTGACCATTTTTACATACCGAATCCCCTCCATGCCTCGGAAAGTACGTTAAACTGTTAGTCCCGACTGTCAATAATGGATCTTTGATTGAAGTTACGGGTCGTCAGACGCCCGAGAGTCTGACAACCAATCTTACCAAGGGATAACGTATTACCAAGTTACTGGGTTGTGGAGGTCAGATAGGCCGTCGCTCCATGTAAAATACTGGTATTAAGCTGCATCCGGTTAGACTGGAAGCCGACTTGACTGATGCAGATTTTCTCTACTACCTACTACCTATACTGTTTAGAAAGAGCTTGTACTAAATTAGGCTCACATATTCGTGTCGCGTTCATCTACCCTTGCTCGACTTTTTAGATCTAACAGCTGTCGACAAACAAGACACGTGATCTGATAAAACATGATTATGTTCACAAGATACGCACTCTCGATGTGTAGGAAGCATGTATCTTAACGGCTCTTAATGAGTTGTGATTATCCGGCTAGCCGCGCGTTTTGCCCGCGGCGTTCCACCCGTCACACTGCACAGTACTACCTTGCCATATCTATATAATTATATTACCCGACTTTCCCTTCCTGACGCTTTTGTGCCGTTGATTGTCGTTTATGTAATTGCTTACATTCTGCAGCATCACGGCTTGTGCTCGTCTCGGAGCCATCAGAAATTAGTTCCTCTAAATACAAGAAATATTTTCGTAATTGCGCGCCGAGGAACAAAACAACACCATTTCTGTGTAACGGATTATGACGTCACCTGAATGCGAGCGGAGCATTTACTTAAACTTAACAGTCAGTCCGACTGAGCTATTTATTATTCCCATCTCACCGTATAAATGCGGAAACTTTGCTAGAACTGAAATGAGAACGTAACGAAAGTGCTCGTGTAGTCCCTTCACGAGTGCGACAAGTATCGATGTCCCTCTTGTGTAACAATTAGATTTTGCCCATTGTGTTGTACTTTCTAAGTGAAACAGACAGTGGCCTAGCTGTTGGCGTGAAATTGGAATTTTAAAGTATTGCTACTGCGGCACCGTAAGAACTGTGTGCGTTGTTTGGCACAACGCGAAATTTATTCCATCGGTAGCGGCGCGGTAGTCCCGCGACCACCGTGACAAATTCTTGAATGCCACCATCCGAATTCCGTACGAATTTTTACCACCCAAGAAAAACTTAAATACGTTAAGCCGAGAAATACGTGATATTACAGAGGAAAAACTAAACGATCAAGTTTGCAGGCTTATTTTTTATCGAGCACACCGACGTAGTCTCAATTTCTTTCTAATGAAATTATCCGCTTATTCCGTACTCTTTCGTTTTCTTGCAATTAAAGCAAAATGAATCTATGGCAAAACTTTTCCTTGTAAGAATATTTTTTATTCGGAATTTCTTTTTTCCGAGTTCCGCTTCCTTTTACATAGGCTCAATTGCCTTTTGATCTATAAGTACGTATAGGCTGTATGGACTGCGCAACCCCGAACGCGTGAAGAATGAAATTCAGTTCTTTGTTGATTTTTGTTTGGATTTTGAGGTGGGCTCTATGTTTTTGTTTATGTATTGAATATGACTAACACGATCGAAGTGAATAATGAATTTTAAAGCTTCATTTGGTAGCATAATCATATAATGTTCCCTCTGCTGGGACACAGGCCTCCTCTCGGTGAGTAGGAGTGGACTGTAATCTGCCAGCTGCCCCCGAGCGCGTTGGTAGAAGTCACCTGTCTTTGATTTTTTTTGTTTGAGGATATGACGGTTTGACAATTTCTTCCTTCACCGTTATGAAAGCAGCGGTGACGAAATAATTTACACTAAGTAAAGCGCCTGTCTGGATTCTAACATAACGCCCTACCACTGGTAAGTCGCGGCTGTTACGACTGGGCTACCACTGGTCTCTTCATTTGGTACCTGATCATTAAATATAATCCGGCGGGATCTCATAGCGACATGGAGAGTGCGATTGTCGCAACCCCGTGCTGGGCACGCCACGATAGCGGCGGTATGTGGAGACTTACTGCCGCTCTTTGAGGAGTGGCTTGAGAGGTGGCACGGCGTCCTCACCTTCCGCCTGACGCAGTTCCTCACCGGACACGGTTGTTTCGGAAGGTTTCTGTTTCGGATAAGGCGGGAGGAAACGCCCGGGTGTTTCCATTGCGAAGATCGCCCTGAGGACACGGTGGAGCATACAGTGGAAGTCTGCCCGGCTTGGGCGGAGCACCGCCGTGTCCTAGTGGAAGCGATCGGCGGCGGCGATCTCTCGCGTTCGGCCCTGGTCCAGCTCATGGTATGGAGCGAGAGTGCATAGGTAGCCGTCACCTCCTTCTGCAAAGCAGTAATGCTCGCGAAGAGGGAGGCGGAGCACGTGAGGGAGAGGCAGTATTTGCGCCCTCATGGCCCTGACGCCCTGGGTGTTGAGAATCCCAGGCTGATATTCCCGGCCACCGTAGGCGCGGGCTTGCGGACGGGGAGTAATGGGTAGCTCGCTGTCCGTTAAGGACCAAGCTCGGGTCTACGGTGCGATGTGTTCCACGCGCGCGTCTAAGAGATGTCAGCACCAACTGATGGCGCCCGCAAGGGCCGATGCCTGCCAGGGGTGCGGTTTGTTCGAAAGAGATACCGCGGCCCTTGGAACACAGGCAACTGAGGGAACACGGGTGAGTTTTAGTCAGTAAAAGTCTGACACGACCTCCTGTTCCACCTAGAGCAAGAGACGTTATTTGATGATTTCCCACCCAAAAAAAAAAATCATTAAATACAAGAGAGAGATACTATTCGTCACATTGACAGATTTCAACACTACTACTCTCAAAACGGCAAAAGAAAACATCGTGAGGAAACCGGCACATCCTAGAACCAAAAATTCGAAGACATGTGACATATACCAACCCGCACTGGGCCCGCGTTGTGGATTACTGACATCTCCCTCTCACAGAGAAGAGGCCTGTGGCCCAGCAGTGGGAACATTTATAGACTGCTGATGTTATTACCTCACAATTTAAATACATAATATATGGTAGATTAGAGCTTAGCACACATCTTCATACGCGGTGATGTAAATAGGAATATCATTAGTCTCAGAGGCATCGGCAGCGCGTTCCCAATCAAAGCTGATTACAATTCCGGACGGTTAACACGTAAATCCGATGCGGATAAATATTTGCACGACAGGTTGTAAACGGAACGTGCCCGGGGCCCTAATAGCCCGGGCACAGTTACTCGACCGGGCTATGTGTGTTTGAAATTTCAATAAACTTTACTCGACATTTAATTGTAATTCTATTACATTGATTCCGTTTAATTCCATTCTGGTATTATTTTGTTCTTTTCTGTGGAAATGACATAATTGTGATCAGTTTTGATGTGTCTGTGATCGCGTTTATCTTACTCGAATTTACTGATGTCAAAAAAAAATCTACCTAGCCTCTTCCCAGCTATATTTGGGTCAGCTTCCAGTCTAACCGGATGCAGCTGAATACCAGTATTTTACATGGAGCGAGTGCATATCTGACCTCTACAAGTTACTGGGTAATGCGATACCTTTTGATAAGACTAGTTGTCAGACTTTCCGGCTCCTGACACCCGTAACGACTGTCAAAGATCCACGAATGACAGCCGGGACCAACAGCTTAACATGCTTTTCGAAGCAAAGAAAAAATGTTAACGTTTTCAGTTGTTAAAGTTAAACATTAATGCAATCGTAAATCAAAAAAGTTTAATCAAATTGCAACATAAGTCTCTCCCATTTAATTTCACATCAAGGAATCCTTTTGTGTTGAACACACTTGTATCACAAACAATTCGAAATTAGTTTCAAACAGCCACTTGAAAACTATTTAGCTTTTAAAAACAAACAGAGCTAAGAAAACAAACAATATGGAGCGTGGATTGCACCTTTAACAGGTTTAATCGTTACTTAACCCGAGCTCACAAACGAAATGAAAAACAAAGCGTTTGTTCTCTTAAAACGCGTTCACACAATGCTGTAAGTTTCCTCCTTAATATTTTTCGAAATACTTGGAATCGTATGCGGCCCGCATAGAAAACCGCACGCGCAATTACATGAATTTTAATCCTTATGGGGTGAGGGCGTTATTTGAAGAATTTCATTATGGTGAAACTCTTCCTAGACGGGCGTCGGAATTCATTCCGTTTCAAACGCAGACCAAACCCCACTTTGAATTATATTGAAGTTTTTGTAAAAGAAAACTTTCTTTATTATTCTGCGATTTAATGCTGAAATGAGAGGCGAGTCTTAATCTCAAGTTAGTTGTTCGTCATCTTTGTTTAC
The DNA here is from genome assembly GCA_949091785.1 of Polymixis lichenea. Lineage (NCBI taxonomy): Eukaryota > Metazoa > Arthropoda > Insecta > Lepidoptera > Noctuidae > Polymixis > Polymixis lichenea. Next base: position 11,656,735 of record OX420936.1, read on the forward strand.
GTTATTGTATCGTTGGTATTATGGAAAAGAATGGCTGTGTTATTTATTATCTTTAGGCAGAACTTGAATGTGATGTTTCCTACATAAAACGCCTTTTAACTGCATGTTTTGAAACTATGCAGCTAGGTCCAATTACCCAGTTTACCACCAATCAAATAAGCAATCTTAATTCTACTTTTATTATAAAACTAGCTGACCCGACAGACGTTGTTGTCTTTTGTCTTAACTATGAATATTGAATTCGCAATATTAGAAAAGTTATTATGGTCGTTAAGTATTCTAAATTTTCTAATGTTACGCGCAACTTACATATATTTTTCTTTCTTCTGAACCTTCTCCTGACAGGATCAAACACTACAAAAAAAGAATTTGCAAAATTGGCCCAGCCGTTCACGTGACCAAGGACAATAGGGATTCATTTTTATATACATAGATTACATGCAATAAAGTCAAGCTATTCGCTCAAGAACGTTGCGTAAAGTGCTAAGTAATTTAAATTTTAAAATTAGAACTAGGTATTCAGTACACATTCTCCCGCGCTACCCCTGCTGTCTCACGCCATCTTTTTCTGCAGCCAGCCAGTCTCATTGCCGCCCTACTAATTTCACGGAGGCAAATTTTTTCGGCTTCTAACTTTTTTCTAGACTGTTTTTTTGGGTGCCTATTTCGTGTACATGTGTGTAACTATGTACAAATAACTCGCAAGTATGCTTGTCTGAGTAATGTTGCCTCTGTATGCGAGGAATGCGGCTGCGAACGTAGAATTCGTGACTGCCAAGATTAGTCTGCATAATGCGCTGCCAAGGTGTTTAGACGCTAGACATTATCTGCATGTTAAATATTGGACGAAACTTACAAAGACTTTGACCTAGCTTATATGACGATATCTAGGCGGACATTCACTAGAAAATAATGTCGGTCTGTTGAATAAAAGGTCAATTTTAGACAAGACAATGACTCCAAAGTTTGGATTGTCTTGTCTTAAAATGAATTAAGTAAGATCTATTTTAAGATCGTCTCGAGATCAATTCTAATCAATTTCAACTTCCATTTTTGTATTTGATAACAATAATTTCTGAGTATTTTCTCAGAAATGGTTTCTTATTATTTTGCATGCCAGTGGCATCGCTCACGTGGAGCTCGAAAATTATCCCACGGAAACGTACCTACTACTGGGATGAAAATGTAAAATATCCTGTTTTAATCCAGGTTATAAACTAAATGTGTGCCAAATCCGTTCAGCTTTTGTTCTTTCTTTCAGTGCTTCAGTTTTTGCTTGATTGAGTAACAAACTTCTAGACATTTTAATATGCAAATTTTCACATTTATAATACTAGTAGGATGAATAAACCTTAGGGTAAATTTCAATATTGGATAAAATGGAACAGTTCTTTATCATAATAAATCCTTAAAAATGGACAGTCCTGCGGTTAGAGGCGTGGCAGGTAAATGGCAAAAGGCCAATGCGGTCATACGCAAACAGACCGAGGATAAACACGGTATAGAAGTGACCTGAGTCATAGACAGTAATACCGTCGATAGTAGAACAAAACAAATGACAATTCCAGCTCGTCATCAGCCACTAGATCCCGAGCATTCCCGTCAGGTCATAAATAACATCAAGCCATCAGTTACATCAACAGCATTTTAATTCAAAGGGCGTACGTGCTCCAATCAATACGCACACGGCAGTAAGCGAATCCCAATACATTGAGCACTGACTGATCAAACGTTCACACGATCCGACAATTAAATAAGATGACGTCATGAAACTGAAGCGATTAGTTACGATTGAATGCGATGTTATGTCGGAGTGTGGATCTAATTCAAGGTCGGACCGTCACCTGCAGTTTATTTACACAATCGTTGCGTTCTTGTGTTGGCTTGACTTTGATTAGACATAACACATCAGAACCTTCACATCCAGTACAAAGCATGAAATACACTCAGGATTTTACACTCAGGATTTACAGTACTTCTACCCGCAACTTCGTCTTGTTTAACATGAAATATATCCATTCCTACAGCTTTGCATCACCTGCCCGCAATATTTTTTCTTAGCATTCTTCCAATTCTTTTCTTATTACTCAGACGAGTAATAAGAAAAAATCGGAACCACGTTACGGCCCTTAGGGTCTCCCCTAAGGGCCGTAACGTGGTAAAAAATGAAATGAAATATGCAAAAATATATTTTTTCCAATCCAACCGGTAGTTCCAGAGTTTACCACCTACATACAAACAAACAAATTTTACCTCTTCATAATATTAGTATAGATAGGAGTATCAGTATCAGAAAGGAGTGGTCACATTTTAGGGTGTGAGGTGCAGACCATCGAAATTAACTTTCTCCATGGTCTACATGCATGGTATGGTACGTACCTATTGAAGATTTGTATGGGGCAGTTTCTGATACTGTATTGGTCATGGTCTTTGAGTACTTAATTGAATTGGTAACTGCCTGTGGCTAACCACCCTTGATATTTTGACTTTCTAAAACGAAACTAACATTTTAGCAAGTTTGACAGCGGAAACCTTCCGAGTACTAAATACATCAGGCTGCGACCACTAATGTTCGAGCAAAGCCTTTTAATAAACATTAAGATCAGAATCATTGGACTGTTCAAATATCGTAAATTAAACTGGAACTTTTGCTTAGGAATAGCTTAACCGAATAATACCAACAAATCCAGATTCTCATGAACGAATTAAATCTCTTTAAAGTCGGGCGTAACAACACCCCGACACGATTTCGGAGTTACGTGTTTAAAAACTTCCTGCTCCCGTTCGTGCGACAGCCATGACACGCGTGGTTTCAATACCAAGCGTTATAGGTAGGCACCATGAGTTATGGGGACATCTGCCTGCCACCCATCGTGTAATTTCAGAACAGACATGTATTAAAATCCGTATTAATGTTTAAAAACCTGTACATTCCGTTACAAAAACCACAAATTATTGCCGACCGCGTTGAAATTCGCTGCGGCAGTTTCATTATAAACCGCGAGCGATGAATTAATCCGGAGCTGTTTGGTGTACTTATTTGGACGTAGGCTGTAAACTATAGGAACCCTAAGGTCCCATTGTACCGGGGTCTATCAATAAAACGCTTTTATGCGTGCATATTTATAAATTAGTAGCCTTTGCCCGCGGCTCCGCCCGTGTGTATGTCGGTCATTGCGTAAAAAGTAGCCTATGTCCTTCTCCATATCCCAGGTTATGTCTCTGCCAAATTTCGTTAATTATGACGTCACGACTACATCCAGACCTCTAGCCACCTGTTGTCAGACATACGGCCACACAATATGGAGCAACTTAAACAACTAGACAATGCGCCTCCCCCGCCACCTCCGTCAACAGCCGGTTCCTCTTGCAAAAACGAGACGTAGTTATCCGTACAAACGAGTTACAATGAAAATTTACTATAAATTTCCAAACCGATTGGATATTCGGCAACTCATGAAATTTATGGAGCAATCAGAAGCAATATTGCCAAAACACATCGACAATTTATTGTTGTTGCTCCAGATTGCTCTACTTAATTGATCCAGATTGACCTATTAGTGTTACCGAGCAATAATTGCTCAAAAAATTGCCCGTGTAAGAGCACCTTAACAAACAGACATACAAACAGAGTTACTTTCGCATTTATAATATTAAGTAGGTATTAGTAGGGATTCCGTTACGCGTAGGTACCTATGTGTTAACAGTCCCGCCCTGTCATCTAAGTCATTTCTTCGGAAACAAATAACCTATGCTACAATATTTGAAGGGTTATTCTAAAACCCCTTGACAATTAGAATGTTATTAAGGCTATTTCATTGCCTGCCGGTACAACATAAAGTTGCATTTGGCACAGCAACAACAGTGAACCATTACAGTACCTACCCGCTCAATGTAGGCTGTGAAGAATGCAGGGCTAATTAATACGCCTCACCAAGGAGTTCCAATGAATGTACAAGATTATGGAGATAAATACACGTTTGAAACTAAGGCATATTTATGAGCCTCTTAAGTGCAGCGGTTAAAGTTGTGAACTTAAGCCATTGCGGTAAGAAGTCATTCCATCTGGTCGTGACTTGTACTTGTCTTGGTCAAGAGGCTAGTAGGCGAACCAGTACTTAAACGGATTAACGAGAAATCGTGGATTTCTTGATCTTGCGGGATATTTCGTTTAATTTATTTTTATTATTTATTAATTGATATTCTCTTTTGAAAGTTGGACAACCTGTCCCGTCTCCTTTTTGCCACAAATAAGATCTTTTCGCTTAATAAACAGTTAAATGATAAATGATTTTATTTCTGGAAGTAGGTTTGTACAAACAATTTTACAAGTCAATCATATTTAAAAAAATGTATATGTTATTATTAAGAAAATCGTGTTGACCTCATTACTTAATGCATTTGAAAGTGAGTCTTATTGCCTTGATAAAAGATTGAATTTTCTTTGGCTCAAGCGGCCAATTTTTTTTTTTAAATCTCCTTATTATAAGTGACTGAAATCGATTCAGTAGCCAAACTACTTTCAGGCCTTGCGTATATTCTGTTACACCTCGTATATGAAAGACCTTGCATTACCCTGGATTTATTTCCAATATGCAAAATAATACCCGACAGGTGGGGACAATGTCTAAAAATAAATATTATTATTGGATCACATAATTATGGCTACATGTTTTTAATAAAGCGACACGAATTTGCCATTAAGCTTAACTGTATTGTTTTTATTTGTCCAATACTTGGACATTGGTGTCAGAACAAATATTTCACGAAGTCAACGCTTCGTGAAATATTTGTTCTTGTTGAAGGTGTCGTCCTAGTTTGTCAACATTTACATAAAGGGTTCCTGTGTGTTTTAGTTCATGCAAGGAAAATAATGTCAGTTGACTGTTGCATATTATCAACTGTACTAATCAAAATATTCATTTTATTAAATATCTATCCGTACCCAAATAAAAAAACGGCCAAATTGGGAGTCGGACACATTCGCAGGGTTTCGTTCCGTCAAGGCAAAAAACGCCGAAAAGAACACATTTCTTGTACAGAGACCCCTTTGATTTTTTTTATTTGTTGTTATAGAGGCAATAGCAAATACACTCTGTGAAAAATTTAACTGTCTACCTATTACGATAATTGAGATACAGCCCACATACACAGCTGACCGAACGGACAGGAAAAGCGAAGACGGAAAACCCTAAAAATATTTTATATGTAAAGCATATCATATAGTAAAAGCATAGGTACCTATTTACCTACCAAAAAGTCTGAAAACAAAATAATTATAACTTCTGAACACACTGTTTAAAGTTACCTTCCCATAAATTGCCAAACTACCCACGTTTATAAATTCGTAGTGTACAAGTAATAAATAATACGCATATGTTGCTAATGTTACTGAAAACACTGCCCGCCTTTACTAGGAAAAAGTGCGAGTTACACATTCGCATAAACAAAACTTTTAGTTCGAACTTCGTAAAGTGAGAGTAAAGCCTCGTTTTCATGGTGAACAAAAGTTGCTCAACAAAATACAACACAAAATGCAATACTGCCAGTCTTCTGGGCACGTTACCTGATGACAGCGATGCGGACGAATACTTCGACGCATCAATTGTTTTTATTTGTTTTGTTAGTTAGTAATTTAATCTAGTATTTAGTGTACATATACAGGGTGTTTGGCAGAACGTTGAACATACGAAAATGGTGGATAGGTGGGGTCATCTGCTACTTACTCAGCCCTAAATTATTTGGCCCTGGCAAAAAAAAATGAAATAGCTCTTAAAGGTTTTTTTTATAAAAGCAAATTACACACCATTAGAAAGTTCACACACTAGGGATATTTTGCTAGATTTGGAACTCCTCCATATTTTTTTTAATGCAAGTTGAAATTAAGATTTAAGTATTTTTTACATCTTTCTGTAAGTTTGAGGACTCATCATTTTTTGTCTAGCTAACAAAAATATTACCTGTTTTACCCATTTTTAATAAAAAATACACTTTAAAGTTAAGAAAGTGGTGAAACTAGAAGAAAGCAAAAAAAAATTTTTTTAATATTCAGGGGGCCAGGGCCACATAATTTAGGGCTGAGTAAGTAGCAGATGACCCCACCTATCCACCATTTTCGTATGTTCAACGTTCTGCCAAACACCCTGTATAATACACAATATGAAATACAATACAATACATGTACTTACTTTTGTGTTGCTGTAACATAAATTATATCTATATTATGTATGTATAATTTTTCATCAGCTTTAATTTTTTATTCGTCGTTACACTAATTGAAAATGAAATCTGCATATAAATCTGTTTCGTAGTTGAGAAGAACAACGTAGTCAAACGTTTTTGCCACACCTATAGGTAGGTAGGTGCTTTCTATGTTTCTACTTAAAGATTTTTATTTAATGTAGGTAATACGCAGATATTAGTATTTAATTAATTTCTCATTAATCACAAGAAAACACACATTCATACACATGTGCATACATGTTATTTTATTTACACAACATTTTTTTTTTTTTTTACCTTTTTCGTTTCTTAATTTATTATCACGGACACACACTTCATTATGTGTTTATTATTCTAGCGTATGGCACTCGTGGCTTGCAGTTGAAAATTAGCATCAGGTGGTGCATACCTGTGTTGCCATCTGACATTATGCTGAGCTGAGGCCCTTTTGGCATTATTATCATTGTTTTCTATTTTTTTTTTGTTCTTTTTAAATAGTTTAAGGTGATAAAATGCCCATAAATCCATTTTTCTTTTCAACTCTTTCAAAGTGTTACATAGTTGTTTGCAGAAAGAATAATTTTTTTAATAACAGTTCAGTACTTAACTTTTGTTAATTATTATTTATTCATCCATTCAGTAACATAACATCACGTCTGTAATCTCTGAAGAGTTAGGCAGAGGTGCTGGTACTTGTAGTACACCGACATTTCGCCTGTTATGTTTATGCGCCATGTAATAGGGAGCGAGCCCATTGCCAACAACCTGGCACAAATCCAGGCTCCGGGCTGCTACTGAGAAATTCTTAATGAAAAAACCAAAGGCAAATTGACATTGCCCGACCTGGTTATCGAATCCTCGTGTTCAGCAGAAGCGCTTGCGACTACTGGACCAACTAGGCAGTTCGTTCACTACGTAATACACAAACAAGATGGCAGACATCAACGCGCAAACTGAAACCATGAATTGAGCACATAATTCTAGACCCCCTAGGATAGATAGAACTCGTCTTTTAGCAAACAAAATCAGTAGTTTCATCATCATATCAGTCGAAAGATGTCCACTGCTGGACATAAGCCTCCCCCAAAAGGGGGGGATTTGCCTTAATCGCCACGCTTGGCAGGCGGGTTGGCGATCGCAGTATGGTGGTCAAATGCATAGAGAACGCTGCTGCCCATTCTCTAGTAAGTACCTTAGTCGCCTTCTACGACACCCACGGGAAGAGATGGGACGGTGCTATTATTTTACGTCCGACACCATACGGAACAGCAGCAGCAGTTTCATAGAAAAGTGCAATATCTACGCAATCAAAATGTATGAAACAGCAATTTTTTGAGCAGCAGGCTTAGCAAGACGCTTTCTATTTCTACTCCACTGTAGAATAGAAATCATTTGTCTACATTTCTAGGTGAAAAACTGTCAACTGTCTATACGTACCTACACGTCATTTTTGTCTACTCTTCCGACGATAAAACGCTTGTCTACGGTTCTCGTGCCAAGCCTGCAGGTGAAAATTTTAAACGCAAGGGCGTTTAGAATAATGTATGTACTGAATCCATGGTAACAGGCTGTACGTGAATGTCCCTCCTACCTGCCACTCTTTACATTCAAACATTTAAAAGTTGATGCAATCATGATCTTAATATACACACTCATACGGGCCATATTATTATGTCATATGAAATAAGACATCATTTGTATAAGTACTCCAAGATTATTTTATACGTACAATTTTCCTATTCCGCGGTTTCAACACTATACATTGCACAAACAAGCGGTTGCACTGCGCACTTCCAAAAGGAATGCGGCAGCTAATACTCGTTCACTGGATTTATTCTTAATGACGACATGGTGATGTATATCTTGAGATTTAACGATAAATCTACGATTAACTGGTACAGGAACATGCATGAATAAATATGTAGAACTTGTTAGCCAAGCTTTTGCATCAATAACATCGAAGTTCTATTTAAATCTAAACTAAATCTACGTTAAGTTTAATCCCTTTATAAGCAAACGTTAATAAAAGTTACATAAGAGACGTTTAAACGTCTAAAATGTATGGTTAAACAGTCGTTAATCATTGCTTGAGGTAGACCTCGAAAGTATTTTTTTTACGTTCTTGACAATTTCATTTCATTCCAGTTCAGTTTCAGGCTGTATGTGGATCAAAATATGATTCGCGACCCTAATAAATATTGATTTCATCGCCATAATTTCAGCCGTAAGACGTCCACTGCTGGACATAGGCCTCCCCCAAGCACAGCCATTTCGATCTATTCTGTGTTTCTCGCAAATATGGCTGTATAGAATTATAATAATTAAATTGTCTATCTGTTTGTCTGTCTAGATGTATGTTGCGAATTGGCGCAAAAAACTGCTGATCGGATTTGTGTGAAATTTGGTATACAGATAGTTTATAATCTGAATTAACACATAGGGGTACTGTTTCTTGGTAATACGTTCCCGTAGGATATTTTCCGACAAACTAGTTCTTTTCATAGTTGGTTACTAGTATAACATTTAAAGCCTGCTTTTCTGTTGATGTTAAGCTATTTAATTGACTTATTAACTTATTAAAGCTCTGAGAAAAACGGTTGTTAAACGCCCATTCGATTTCTTAGCTCGACGAGATGTTGTAATTTACGATCGAAGGGCTATTACGACAGTAGTTTACGTCTTCTTTAGAGGTGACAACCGGTACTTTTGGATCACAGATGAATTGAGGCAATAAGAATCCACAGTCGGTAAGGTGAAAAGATAACGTAACATAACATAACATTAAGTTTACGTCAGAAAATTGTATAAACTAAATCATTTATAATGACCCCTCTCCAGTCTTATTAAAATAATATTATGCAAGGTGTAACAGAATAAGCGCAAGCCCAGAAAGTAGTTAGATAGATTTCAGTGAATTTTAATATAGGTATTTTTTTATATTACTTATTTTACTATATAGACCGCTGATTGAGCCAAAGGAAATTAAATGTTATGGTAAGGTTTTAAGACTCAATTTTAAATGCATGAAGTAATCATTGGCTCAACGCTGTTTTCCAAATAATAATAGTTTGTTTAAAAAAAAACAGTTTTGGTCATTGTTTTACTCTAATTGGGGGGTATGAAGTCTCGCCTTAATTATGTTACACATCACGCCACGATTGCGGCGGTAAGTCCCTTCTTTGAGGAGTGGCTTGAGAGGGCGGCACGGCATCCTCACCATCCGCCTGACACAGGTCCTCATCGGACTTAGTTGTTACGGAAGGTTCCTGTTTCGGATAAGGCGGGCGGAGCACCGCCGTGTCCTCATGGCGGCGATCGGCGGCAGCGATCTCTCGCGTCCGGCCCTGGTCCAGGCCATGGTACGGAGCGAGAGTGCATGGCTAGCAGTCGCTTCCTTCAGCGAAGCAGTGATGCTCGCAAAGAGGGAGGCGGCGCACGTGAGGGAGATGCAGTACATGCGCCCTCATGGCCGTGGCCTTTGCAGGAGACGCCCTGGGCGTCAGGAATCCCAGGTAGATTCCCGGCCACCGTAGGCACGGGCTTGCGGATGGTAGCGGCGGCAAGTACCAATCCCGGGTCGATGGCGCGTTGTGTTCCACGCGCGCCTCAAAGAGATGTCAGCAACAACTGATGGGGCCCGCAAGGGCCGATGCCTGCCAGGGGTGCGGGTTGTTCGAAAGAGATACCGCGGCCCCTGGCACACAGGCAACTGAGGGAACACGGGTGGGTTTTAGTCAGTAAAAGTCTGACACGCCCTCCTGCTCCAACCAGAACGGGAGAAGTCATTTGATGATTTCCCACCCAGAAAAAATAAATTAAATTACACATTGTCAACATCACCAACCATTCTAATTTTCATGTGGGTCTATTCAAAAGATTTTCTTAAAAGAAAACACAAAACGAATCACATAAATAGGCAAATCTTACACCATATGAAGAAAATCACTTTTCATCCTCCATAACTGTAATAATTCATCCAAGAGAGGGATCTTGTTGTATTTGTAAATAGGTTTTGCGGGCTGGCAAGTAAGTAATGTTTCGGTCGTAGTACTAATTGCAACTCTGTTTACCTTGTCAGAAATCATAGACGCGATGTAATGTTTGCGGTTTCACACGTTGTTACTTATGTTGGTATAGGATTTGTTTGTAGTTATTATGGAGAATGAGCTCAGAAGGCCAATTCTAGTAATAAAAAACGTTCAAAATCTAGTCGCTATCTCATCTCGGCAACAATCAAATGTCAAAAAGGTATGGAGATTCAAGGTATTTTTGACAGATTGAGACTGAGATCAGACTGTTGACGTTCTTAAAATTACGATAATTGCCCCGTCAGGTAGCCCGCAAAATTCAAATTTTTCTTACGATTTTTTGCAATTCGCCGGTAGGTGTCAGGTTGGTATGTTGATTAAAATATGATTTGCGACCGAAACAAATATGACTTTACTGATTTAAAATCATCAATACAACCCTTTTTTTAGGCTGGGTAATCATCAAATAACGTGGAGGGCGTGTCAGACTTTTACTGAATAAAACCCATCCGTGTTCCTTCAATTGTCTGTGTGCCAGGGGCCACAGTATCTCTTTCGAACAACCCGCACCCCTGGCATGCATCGGCCCTAGCGGATCTCACCAGTTGCTGCTGACATCTCTTTGAGGCGCGCGTGGAATACAACGCGCCGTCGACCCAGGCTTGGTCCTTACCGGACAGCGAGCTACCCATTACTCGCCATCCGCATTAATACAACCTAAGTTCATTTAATCCCATTAAATGAATTAATCGTGAAATATTTACATAGTTATTCAAATTGCAAAAGACTTAAGGAAAATCGATTTTCGCGGGCTAGCCTGGTGCTGCCCCCTTAAGTATTGATGTTTGGATGAAGGTTGCACAAGAACATATGGATTGGCACAAGAAAAGAGAGTCTAGTGATATTCTGTAAAAATCTCACCTAAAAAAACTTAGGTGAAGTGAGTGGTTCATAGTGTCAAACCCTAGCATCAGGTGGAATGACAGCTCACTTCCACCTCACGTCACCTTAGATTTCACGGTGAGATGGTTACAGAATAGCAATGCAGCAATGGGTGAAGTCGGGCTATCGAAGATGATGATGATTTAGTCTTGAAGTCTCAGAAATTAGACTTAGTGAAATGAGAATAAATTTCTCTTCACTCTACAACACAACTTCTATTTAATAAAGAAGATAATATAAAATTGGCTTAATTCTTTCTTTTTTTTTCAATTTATGAGAACAAACAGTTCATCATCTGGCTAGCCATTGCCAATTCTTTAGGGTCAGCTTTCAGTGTTCAGATAGGTACTAAAAAATACTGCGGAAAGTACTTTTCACGTCGTAGGAATAAAATGTGTTAGGAACATAAACCCTCGCTGTCTGTAGTAAATCTTCTAAAGTTGCTATAAAACTTAAGTAAAGAGGTTTACAACTTTACTGTAACCAGTTTCTACATACTTTGTTATAATAAACTTATTAAAATTCATCCCGCTGCCACTTTGCAAAGTCACGCGTAGAACGATAAAACTAAATAAATCTTACGAAACTTTTCAACTTAATAACCTAAGACTTTCTATAATTCAAGTTCATGTCGTGACAAGCCAGTGTTTTATTAACAAAACGGCAGCTATAAAGCCAATTTGGCATGAGCCCGACCTTGCGTTTGTTCTAATTGTCTTACTAAACGACAGTGAATGGTAACAAATAGATCTACATAATAATGACGACAAACAATGGAGTCTGACGTACGAGAACACACAAGAACGGTCTCCATACATAAATAACGAATATTAACTGCTAAGATGTCGACCTTGCTTTACGGCTGTATCGTACTCCGTCTATGTACAGAGCACAGCATCATTAAATAGTTTCCGTCATTATAATCGATCACCATTTTTTGTTTGATCAGGGACTTTTTCACAATGAACATTTTAGCTCTTTTTTACACACAGCCCAAAAAACTTCGCCATTAACGAATTAGACATTGAAAGATTAATGAATAGCATTGACATTAGCAGAAGCGGCCCTTTAGGTAAAACCATTGAGTCAGATGTTGAAGTTCGAACGAAATCTAAAAGTATTTGCAAAGTCCTGCTAGTGAAACTTCGCAAAAATTAAACTTTTCAAAAGTACGGAATCAAAGCGAGGAGCGGCGACCGCTTGCGTTCATTTGAATTACGCCGGGCTCCGCCTTTTGTAGTCGACTTCATTTAGCGAACTTAAAGGAACTCTTTTATTTTGCCCCAGCAAAGAACTTAAGAGGTGCATTGTTGAATCCGTAACAAATTGCACGGCCGTGATATCGTTAAGAACTCTACCGTCTAGGGTGGAGCTTAGATTGGAATTTAACAGTTATCAGTCCGATTGCAATCAATTTAAAACTCCTGGAGAGTGCTACCAAAGTCTGCAGGGACGACAGGAAGACAATTTATTAATTTAACTTTATTGAAACAGTAAAGGGGTCAGTATTGCTGCGGGTTCATTTTATACAAACCATTGTCATCGCCGTGTCCGGGCCAGAGATACGTCCCCCATAGTAAATTTATAATGTTTTAGAAAACTAAAACCCTGTACCAACGCACTCAAACTCGCATAAAAACTTCGTCTTTCATAAATTTGCTTTCCGTGTAGCGAATCTGGCAAGTTAACTTTTGCAGACAGCTTAGGGGCAGAAGCTCTGTAAAAAAAGTTTGTTGATCTTTTTTTTATTTTTAAGGATAAACTTCGCTTGCAGGCATGTTGTAAACAACATAGTCCCGTCCTTGTGTCGTCTACCGTGGCAACAAGTGTTCTGTGCAAACATTCCGCGAGCTACGCGCTTGCGCTTGCATGTTTGTGTACCCAAACATTTTATAAGAGATTTAAACCCTGAGATTACTGGGAACTTCGTACCTGTGTCGCTCGTCTCGGCTTTATTGTCAGGTAATGCTGTCGCAGTTTGACTTTGAAGTGAATTGTAATTACTTGCTTGTATGGGGCTTAGAGATGGAGAACTGATAGAAGAATTTGGTACTTGATTTGAGTAAAAGGTTTGCAAATAGTGATGAGAAAAGTCACGATGACTTCCAGTCATTGAAATAAACATTAAATCTAAAGCAATTAAAACGTTATAAAACCATTATAATTTTAACGTTGTCCTTAAATAAGCTTAATTACAGTCGGCACGTAAAACGATTAAAAATCAGACACCAGAGAGAGGCACGTCATCAAAGTTAGTAATTAAATTCATAAAGTATTCCGCAACGTTTGTCATGTGAATTATGAAATTTAATTTAATTTATGCATGTATGACTAATGCAGATCTACGGGGATTGTTTTGTGAAGTTAATGGTTAAAATTATTTCACATTTCCCGGATCTAACTCTGCTATGATGCACACTGACGCATTCAATGCAATTAAATTTGTGTTTGAAAAATTAATTTAATCGCGATGTTATTATTGAAACTGGTGCTATTAAATGGAATTTGTTATGCAAGTTGGCATTTAATTAAAATATGTCGAATATTTTAGCAATAATAAGCTCTACAACGAAAACGTCATACTAGATTTGACTGACTAATCTATCGTAAAATTTCGTATGAATTTCAATGGCCAATTCTATCGGTAGATAGTAAAAAAATATCGGACGTGTGCGAGGGACATTAGGCCCGAAAAGGGTACGAAAGCCGGTAACGTCACGAAGTCCACCCCAAGCAATTTTGTAGCAAATGTCGTGTGCTACGTGCCCCACAAATAAAGAGGTTGGGATAAAGTCACAGTATTACATTAGAATGGCTAGCTCACGATACAATATCACATGCGTATTTTACCTATGTCAAGGGATACGTCATCTTTTTCTGACGGACGTGATGTCTAAAAGAGATTTGGCCATGATAAATGACTTCCAACTTATGTTAAGGACCTCATATTTTATCTAACCCAAATCTGAGTATGATTGTGTAAGAGGAAATCCTACCTTTTCTGAGTTCAATTAATGTTTCACAGCCAAAATATACCTACTGTGTACTATAAATTATTGTCCCGAAATATTTCCACCGTTCCCCCTTCGCGAGTTGCTTAATTTTTCTAAGTGCGAATCTATTTCTCACCCTTGGCCGTCTTCCGTATACGAATCTCCCTCAAGATTTACGCTCTCGACGCGAGCAATAAGCGTGCCTACCTACGACGCAGCCTGTTCGGTATTTTAAAAAGGTATGTCTGAATCCGGTGAAAAATTGCTTCCCGCCCGCCCTAACCGAGAAGCCATATATTTCAGTCATCGTCGTGTATTGAACGACCGTGAAGATGGGGACAGATAACTTATTTAAAATGTTAAGTGTTTATACTACGATAGACGCCCCTCGGCTTAACATCGTTCCGAGGATGTTGGTACTCATAAATAGGAGTGAATCAATAATCTGTAGATTTCCATGCGGGTCTGAATTGAAGAGAAAGGGACTGTAATGGTGTTCGAAAGCGATGACCCAGCAATCTGTCTCCGATATTGTACATATAGGTGAGTATTCACATGTTTTTGCAATGAAAAGCTCAAGTAGGTAGCCTGAACAACGTCCAATTCAGAAAACTGATCGGGTTGTAGTGGCGTTGCAGTGTGTCAGAGATGTTTGCGGCGGCGTGTGTAGATTGTTTTACACAATAATGCGCAAGCGAGCAGCATCGATGGTGGCTCGAAAAATACAATAAAAATATTTCCAGGGCTGGCCATAAGGCCAGCCCTGGAAAGATTTTTATTTTATTTTTTCTCTAGCTTTTGCCAGCGGGTTCACCTGTGTGGCGTCTGTGTCGAATATTATGCCACGGGAACGTACCACCGGGATAACAAGTATCCTAAACATTAATTTAGTTAATAAACTATGATTTTGTTATTGGAACGAAGTTCCTTATCGCGCGTTGCGAAAGGGGGCTAGACGGAAAAAACTTAAGACCAAAAGTTGTAACGACACTTTTGGCTACATTGTTGTAAGCCGTGCGGCGTGCGCGTGTTTCTCTGCCACACAGCCAGATATATGTATATATATATATATATATATATATGTGTGTGTGTGTGTGTGTATGTATATGTACAATTTAAAAAAAATTCTTACAATTCCTTTACTAATTAATCGAAAGGAACTTCGTTCCATCCGGGTGTCCCTTGACACCACTAAATTTTTTTTTGTTACTAGTAATTATCTAGTTGTTTATTTATTTTACGCCGATGGTCCTTGGTTGTGGCCTCGAGTAGTACTCGTATCTCGGCTGGTAACAGCTATGTGAACATAATCCAGCATTGCATATGTAAACTATCACGCTCTTTATACCAGGAGGCTTTTATTTTGGTATTATGCTTTATTTACATTTTTTCATTTTTTGTGCTTGAGTTAAGTTTTAATTTTATTCGTTGGTATACTGGCATGGCTTGCTGACAAATGACAAATTATTTAATTAATGTTCTGTGTCTCGTAATGTTAATTACTTTGCCTACCTATGTATAGAATCAAGTCTATCTAACTAAACAGACAGCTGTGCTGCTGGGGAGTCTGTTGCGCCACTTCTTCCCAGCTAAAGCACTATGAAGTGGTGAAGGGCGGGCGTTTAGGGGGAATGTCTTACGTAATTTTGACATTCGAAAAGTGCTGATTCTCAGCCTAATTTGAATAAATGACTTTTGATTTTGGATTTTATCTGTTTGCCAAATTTTATCCAAATCTGTTCAGCCATTTTTGAATAACTGAGTAACAAACATCCAAACTTTTAAATGTATTATGTTAGTAGCATTGGTAACATGAGGCATAAACCGTGAGCGATCCATTACAAGTTATAGCGATATAAAAGGTAACACTTATCCGGTAATACGTAGGAACTAAGTGCCAAGATTGCCCTTATAAACAGTAAACGAAGCAATATGGAATTTTCTGAGAAACGTTTTACTGTTTTAACAGCATTCAATAACAAAAGAGAGTCGAGAGTGGAGGTGAAAGTGCGAATGGTGAGGACCCGACGGGTCACGAATAAATATTACAACTGTTACTCCTTGCAAAGAACCATTTTATAGTTCCTATTGAGGTTTAAACAATATTATAAAGCCTCATTGGTCAAGCGCTGTTGAGCATGAGGTCCTTGGTTCGATTTCTAGGTCGGGCATTTCTCAGTAGTAGCCCAGGTAGCGAAATGTGAGTATACTATAGGTACATCTCTGCCTAATCCTCCGAAGATTACAAGCGTCATATTATGTTTTGTTATAAAGGCTTAAAGTCACCCAAAGGGCAATGGAGAGGGCTATGCTTGGAGTTTCCCTACGTGATCGAATCAGGAATGAAGAGATCCGTAGTAGAACCAGGGTAACCGACGTAGCCCAAAGAATTGACAAACTTAAGTGACAGTGGGCAGGGCACATTGATCGCAGAACAGATGGCCGATGGTGTCAAAAGGTTCTGGAGTGGCGACCGCGTACCGGAAGACGTAAAGTTGGAAGGCCTTCCACATGGTGGACCGTTGACCTTGTGAGGGCCGCAGGAGTCCGCTGGATGCGGGAAGCACAGAACCGGTCGAAGTGGCGGAGCTTGGGGGAGGCCTATGTCCAGCAGTGGACGTCTTTCGGCTGAAATGATGATGATGATGATGATAAAGGCGTAACCTACTAATATTATAAATTTGAAAGTTTTGTATGTCTTGTCACTCAATCACGCAGAAACTGCTAAACGGATTTTGCAATCAGAGTTCGTATCACTTAGATACTTTTTATCCCGGTATTACATTCCTGTGGGATAATTTCCACGCGGGCGGAGCCGCTAGTAAAAGCTAAAGAATAATAAATTGTGGTTTTGTTAAACAGTGTTTATTTATACCTACTAAAGCATATTGCATCAGTGCATGATCACGATCGAATGAGTCAGCAGCGTTTAAATAATTATTGCAATCATAACTAAGCTGATCCTTCGCTTTAAAACGATTCAATTAAACCAAATTTTTACTCAGGCATTTTCATTATTATTCCGGCCTTAGTTTTATGTATTCATTCAACATATATTTAACTATAGTGTAAGGAGATAAATTAATTGGAATTCCAAACAGTACCATAATTTAAGGTGTGCTGACTTGAATAGAAACCGCCTACAACAATATTATAATGCATTTTAATTAACCAAAACAATGGCAATTCCAAAATCGTATTCAAATAAATTCCATTCATAAGCTACACACGCCTGAGTATGTCGTAATACCAATTACATAATTATACAAACAAAACCATAAAAGATTTTCTCTCAATTTGCCTAGCTTTCTTCTAAACGCTACAATTTGAACGCACCTCACAAAATACAACAAAATGAATTAAACATTAACACCCGACCAGGAAATACACAGCATAAAAAATTTGAGTCAACCCATCGTAAAACACATTAGCAAGTAGTTAGACCCACAGCCTACTGGTATTGGAGGAGAAGGGAAAATGCATTGGCTTTTTGTAATGTGGCAATAACCTGGGGATTAGGATGGGCCGGTCCGGGGTACTCGGCCATTTTCTGTTCTACGCACTTACTTATATCCTAACATGCTTACGATGGAGAATCTTTAACGGTGGGGTCGCTGCGCTATGCGTATCTAAACGTGAGTAAAGGAACGCTTACGCTTAAATTAATATGTAATGTGGGGAAGATATCTTCGTTTTAGTTTGCTGAATAAGGAAAAGGTTTTAACAAAACTATTTCCATAGGTTAAGGCAGCAAAGATATTAACCTAGCAATATTACAATAGGTCAAAATGTCGTGATAAAATATTAAAATTGTCGTAAATGTGCAGAAAGATATTAGCACCAATATCAGAGAAAACTAGACAATATTCATCGATATTTTAAATTCTTTAGCACGTACTCAACGACACTAGCAAGTAGTATTTCACACGATTTCTCTAACAGGTTTCTAAATGCTGGCACTTTATGAAACGAAGTGACATTATCCTTATTTCAAAAGCACAATACCGTAGAAACGCTGTCACACTAATTTGGTTTAACTCCAAAACAGTATGAAGATTGTATTAGCTCTCTGTAACATTCCAAGTGGAAACATTTGCTTCAGTGTGTTATACAACTCGATTATTCGAGAATCGAGTCACAGTTTGCACGTTGCCAGTCTTTTGTTTTCTCCTACATTACTCGATTCAGTTATCTCAGAGGATCCGTAGAACATAAAAGCTAAGGCCTGTTTCTCGCCTCGTATATCGTATCGATTTAGATAGGATACGTCGAAGAGACGTTTTGTTGCTAAATTAAACAACGAGCACAATATATTCGGAGGGATTTAGTGGAACTCTTTTTTGGGCTTATAAGCAATTTTGCTCAGAAAAGGAGCAAATAAATAACTATCAGTCGCTTTTCGTGTGTGCTAAATTCTGAAATTGCTTTTGTACAAAGCTAGAGTTGATTCGAATATATGAGATCCCTTGTGTTCACGTTGTTCAGCATTTTGGAGCTCAATTCAGAATCGGGCATATCAAAGATAGATCAGAAGGTAAACGAAAAGTATGATTAATGTCTCAAACAATGAACTCGTTTGTTTTTATGTGCCAACCAATTCTATTTTTAGATGAGATTTTTTTTCGAACTTGAATTTTATTTTAAAAATAAAGTGGCACACTGGCCGTTTGTATGTTAAAGACAGCAGCATTCTCATTCGTACACAACATGCAAAAGTACTTGTGATTTTTATACGCGTTCAACGCTTTCGGAGAAGTGGCGTAAAGCAGTATTTGTAAAGGAATGTCGTCGTCGCCACACCTCGCCATCGAGGCCGCAAACCGCTGCAGCATCCTTGAAGGCCACATTCCAGCACCAAAGACTATTTACGGTCTAAGACCTCATTTTCCAATGCATATGAATGGACCTTATCTCTATTAACCATCATAAATGATGCTGTTTCGTAACCATCTGACGTTTATAAGAAAATGCTGCACACTTTCGCTTGCATAACAATGCATTGATTGATTGATTGATTCGATGATTGATTGATTGCTATTATGTTGTATTAGGTAATATGATAATAAGTGCCAGTCGCCGTCAACTACTTATTGTATTTGAATTAATTATGTGAATGACATTTCATAAGTCTGGGTGTCTGTCGTTGATGTCTGATTAAGTAGTTGAGTATTCCAAAATAACAGGTAGGTACCTATTAAAATGGACATTCCCCAGTCTATTGCAGAAATGAATGAATGGCTCCTAGGTGCGGGTTACATTTGAAAGTACCTAAGACAATCAACTAAACGAGAAAACTTATTTAGCTTACAATAAATTGTTTAGAAATTATGATGCAGCAGTGTTCTAATCAGATATTTTCTGTCTTTAAACATAGGATTTTGAATAACAATGATTATTTACGATCATTTATACCTATCACTTTTAACGGTTCCTAAAGTATTTTTAGGCGACAAGAAACACACAAACATAATAATTTAATCACACGGTCAAACTCAAACAAAACTTTCTCCATTCAAACATCAGTACAATACTCTCTTCAAACATTTGAAAATGTTATTTTTGTTGTTTCAGAATATCCTGGACAAATTTAATCCAGGTGCTCGACAGATGATAACGGCCGGAAAGGCCTACTTAAAGGCTTTACACGGTAAGTACCATTTTATCACATTACCCTTTTTATCAAATTAAATTCTAAGCAAAACATCATTGAATATTCGTGAGCGTAACTGTATTATGTACTTGTTGAATATGTCAACGCGTAGGTAAGTAGGCAGTAATGCCCGGGTTACACAAGGCTAATCTAATCTTTCAAGCTAGGATAGGAAGAATGTGCTAGAAAGCTAGGAAGATAGTCACTCTGGCTTTATATTTTTTGGCTTGTAAGCAAGTGAGCTACATTTGAAAGAAAGGCTCGTGGCTAAGTAATAACAATCGCACTGATTGATCGATCAGGTTAAGCTACACTTGCCGCGGTTGGTTCGTGGATGGGTGACCATTTTTACATACCGCAACCCTTCCGTGCCATTCGTGGATGACAGTCGTTACGGGTCGTCAGAAGTCCGAATCTGACACCCATTCTTACCAAGAGGTACCCAGTATTACCCAATAACCGGGTTGTGGATGTCAGATAGGCAGTCGCTCTATGTAAAATACTGGTATTCAGCTGCATCCTAGACTGGAAGCCGACCCCAGGGATAAGGCTAGGTAGATGATGAAGCTAGTGAGAAAAATGGTAAGCTAGTGTAGCAAGATAGTAATTTAATAGAATGCTTCTGTTTTTGAGCTAGTAGTGGCCTCGACCACTGATTTATTTATAATACCTTTTTTACTAGCATCGTGTGACCGGTAATGCTGGAATCGAATCGTTCGACGTTCAAAATTGCCTCCCTAATTGTAGGCTAGTAAGCCAGTGATAAATATATTAAGCTAGTCTGATAATTTAATAGGATGGGGTTCTATTTTTGAGCTAGTAGCCCCCATCACTGATTTTACTATTTAGCTTTTTGACTAGCCTCGTGTGACCGGCAAAGCTGCACTCGAGAGCAATGAATTAGGGTCACATAAAGATAACTGATAGTCTCGGAAACTAAGAATCCAAAAAATTTAATAATAACTAAAAACTGGCATAAAGCAATAAACTGTTTTTAATAGACAGTCAAATGTTCCTTATATGAAAGGAATAAAATGTATGTGTCACTTTGTATTATATTCATTAAAAAATACATGAACAAAAAATAATCAACCTCATCTTACATCAAAAATAGAAAAACAACTTTTTTTTCTATAAAGTAGTACAAGAAAAGTATAAAGTGGTAGAAAAAAAGGTGCTTTTCTATTTTTGATATAAAATGAGATTTTTGGTGATTTTTTTTGTTTATGTATTTTTTATAAATATAATACAAAGTGACATACATTTTATTACTTTCATATAAGTAAGATTTGATTGTCTATTAAAACAATTTATTTCATTAAGCTGGCATTTTTAGTTTCCGTGACTTTCAGGTATATTTATGTGACCTTAATTCATTGCTCTCGAGTGTAGTGTCCAATCTTTCGACGTTCAAAATTGCCTATTCGAAATAAATTATTTAACTTTGACATTGATCGGATCATTTTGCTCTACGGACTCGGTCACTGCAATGCTACTGGCATCGTTTAAACAGCTCTAGCATGTGCAAAGCCAGGATATTACTTGCTTGCTACCCTAGCTTCAAAAACTTGTTTCGCTTAACCCGGTTCTAGCATGACATAGTAAATGGTAACCATCGTAAACAGGTTGCTATTGCGAGGCTCAGGCAACGTCTGTATGCTAATCAAAGCTATATAATTTCCACTAGTACGTAATTGTAGGCATCTTAGTAGTGCTAGGTACTAAGAATAAGATATGAGATCTTCCCATGACTGGTAAGCGGTGATTTAGAGATTTTATCACATACGCAGCAGTTGTTCGCTAATTAGAACTTATTGTAAAAATCTGGTTTTAAGATTGGACTGATGGATGTTTCCGCTACCTTGATAAACCCTATATAGTCCCCAAAATATACACACATGTATGTGTGTATATGTGTGTCAGCCTATAATGGTTTCACTGCTGGGACACAGGCCTCCTCTCTGAGAGAGGAAGTAAGCAAGTAATCCACCACGCGGGCCCGGTGCGGGTTGGTAGATGTCACATGTTCTAGAATTTTTGGTTCTAGGATATGCTGGTTTCCTCACGATGTTTTCCTTCACCGTTTTGAGAGCTGTGTTGATGAAATAATTTACACAAAGTAAAACGCCTTTCTAGGTTCGAATCTACGACAAACAACTCACAAGTTGCGGCCTACCACTGCCCTCATAGAAAAATAGTGATCGTAGATTAGCCAAAAATTTCCAAAGGAAACCATTACTATACTGGAGATAGATCTAGCTACGGATTAAGCAAAAAAACAGACTCCGTCGGAAGCTTTGTGTTATAATTTATTATAGAAATTAACATATTCTAGACGCGGCTAGACTCCACACAATTAGCTACACCAATAAGAAAGTGAAACCGTCGCAGTGTCTCGTAAATCTCTGTTGACGCGTATTCAGTGAAACGCGTACAATTAATTTATGTAGTGTAAGCCAAATGGGCGCATCTATATGCAAAACCTCGGTGTTCCCCGCTTGCTTGGCTACGGAACTGGGGCGTGGTCTGTGCCAAATTGTCTCTGCTGGCTTATCTAGAGTATTATAGCCAGAACTAGCAGCAATAAACTTGGGCATTCCCGCGATGTATGGCTTCGGAGGCCTCCATGTATGTGTTTTATTTAGATGTTTTGCGGTTAATTTCGTTTTATCTCGGTTTATGAGGGTAATGAGTGACCTGTTTATTTATTAGCTGAACTTTGTCCCCGTTGTTCCCTTTCTCTTAACTTTCGTATATAAATCAAAAGATTCAGCATCAGGGAACAATAAAAACTGCATAATTGTAATCTACACATTGGACTCTGTATTCAAGTTTATCATCGTTTTATTTACATTTTAGGCATAATGACTTCACTTCACTTTCATTAAGTAAAATGAATATTAAAATTTAATTTCGCCTACCCCCCGATTGGAAATTTTCTCATAGCACTTAACATTTTATGTCACTTTACAGATTCGTTGAATGCCATCAGCCTCTTTTAATCTGGCCTGAATAATTTTACTCGAAAGGACGAAAAAATGCTGTTGGAACTTCTCAAACAGTTTTAGGACAACAAGATTTGGTATTTAACCGTACTTGTTGTTGACTTGTGCCAGATACAAGTACTTGTCTGTTTAAATTATTCTAAGAATGTTCTGCTTTTATGGTAAATCAACAGCTGACCCTGCAAGAGATTTGGTTGTTCTAAATTCTCTTTACACTTTTTTGGTCTTAGCCGGTCGCAAAAGATTATGTAAGCATTTAGAAGTCGTACCTATGTCTAAGATATCTCGGTGAGTTACCTATTTCTATTATCGAAGTACATGTGCCTTTCCACACATAATCCCTTTTCTAACAACCCACACGGGAAAAGATAAGGGAATCCTATTCTCAGGCGAAGACCACAGACTATGGACATTCTACTTTAGATAATATCACATAGTAAATAATTATTACTGTTACGACGATCCCTCCTCTACCATTTGCGAAATTACAATATACCTACAGTTTATTACAAGAATCTTAATTAGATTATTTATGTAAGTAAAGGTCATTAACCTAGTTACACGTTCATCAATGACTGGCCATCTTTCCAACGTTTAAAGAAAAAAAAAGATCAATCATTTTTGAATTCAGAATCCGCTTTACGTAAGAAAAAATAATAAAAAATTATTGCATACTTACTGGCTTGATGCTATAATTTAATAATAATGGATAAGTACTTTCACCGCTTAGATAATGTGGCAGAACTATACTTACTTATATCATATTTTATGTATCGATCTATTATGTCTGAGTAAGTACAATATTATCGTATCAACATCCGCAATCGAGTTCATCACGATTGTCTGGTTTTATTTTATTGTATCGTTTCTCATTTTATTTAATTTCACTAATGTAGTTTAACGGGCGAATGATAGACATAAAATTCGATTGTTACCGGCGTAATGTCGAATTTATGTAAAAATAGCGAAATTAAACTAGTTTATGGCATGGTTTCGCTGTTTATGTATCTAAATTCGTGACACTAGTTATTGCCGTTTATGTTGTTTAAGATTGGAAAAATCATCTACTCTCATTCTCCGTAGCAACATCCAAACATAATCCTAGTTCCTACTACTTATCCTATTAATATTATAAATGTGAAAGTTTGTGAGTATGGATGGATGGATGGATGTTTGTTACTCTTTCACGCAAAAACGGCTGAACGGATTTGAATGAAATTTGGTACGCAGGTAGTTTATAATCTGGATTAACACATAGTGTTTCTTGGTAACACGTTCCCGTGGGATATTTTCCAAGAAACTAGTTCTTTACATAGTTGGTTACTAGTATAACATTTAAAGCCTGCGTTTGTGTTGATGTTAAGCTATTTAATTGGCTTATTAACTTTTTGTTGCGTTCCGTGTGGTTCCGGACGACAAAGAATAGCACCATCCCATTTCTTCCCGTGGGTGTCGTAGAAGGCGACTAAGGGACTTACTAGAGAATAGGCAGCAGCGTTCTCTATGCATTTGACCACCATACTGCGATCGCCAACCCGCCTGCCAAGCGTGGCGATTATAGCAAATCCCCCCGACTGGGGGAGGCTTATGTCTAGCAGTGGACGTCTTTTGGCTGACATGATGATGATACTTTTCGTCCCGGTAGTACGTTCCCGAAAAATAATTTTCGACCTCCACGCGGGCGGACCTGGTAGTAAAAGCTAATAATTTTATGTTCATATCTGCAACATGAAATGGAACCAGCCGTTCAAACTCTGATACAATTTCAACCCCTTTCCTTTAGTCAATTATAAAAGCTTGTACAAAACAATGGGCACCTGATGCATTCTTCTTTTCCCTTCACCCGATGTATCGTCGATCGGCACGTTTTCATTATACCTTGTTCGATTCAAATAGGGCGACGGCAGAATACATCAGTGCATACATATGACTTTATCTAACTAAATGTTTTTTTTTTTTGCACAGGTGCGGCAGCGGCGTCGCGGTTGTACGTGGATGCAGTGGGGAAGCTGGGCAGGCAGGCACAACAGGGCACGTGGGGAGGATGCGCCGATATAGGTATGTAATATATTATGTATGTAATATTGGACGATTTGGCTGGTAATAAAGGAACGCAAAGCAACTTGCGCCCCCATTTTTCAGTAAATGTGGCTGAAAATTTGAAGTTGCAAAATTGGAGTCGGTGGCAGGTGATATTGTATGTGCCCATGTTACTTAAGACCCTTTGGCGCATTTTAAGTGTATGAGTAAAAGTTTGTTACATCTCGTCTAAGAACGGTTGATTTCCCTTAAAATACAATTTAGTTCATAGCATGTAGTACCTACCGGGATGATTTAATTAAAACGACAGTTTGTCGTAGTTCAATAATTATTCATAGAAAACGTTCTAAGTGTTATATTTGTTTTCTTTTTCAATCTTCGCTTGTCAATCCATCTGACGCCTACCACTTTTTTCTGCTATTCCACTTCTAAATTAATGTTTGCCTCGTAGGTGATTGAGCTATCTACATTTCAACGTTGAATTTAAGCACCAAATAGGCTATAATCTCAACAATACCTTCCTAGTCCCTAAATAATATATATTTCCAGGAAGTACGAAAATAATTACCAATCTAAACAATAATAATAATTTTCAGGAACTGCCCTAATGAAAGTCGTCGAGGTATACCGAGAGATACAAGATCAACAAATGAATATTGTAAGTTCCATTTATAAGGAAAAGTAACAGGAAGGCAGAGATCCGTTGTATATCTTTGCCTTTGTCCATATAGTAGAAACTATCTGAATGACGCCATCCAATAATCTGCAAGTTATTTGTTTGTTTCAGCTGAAGGCATTTTACGTAGATCTACTGGTACCCTTGGAAACGAATCTGGAGAAAGATACAAAAGTAGTGCAGGTCAGTCAATAAGGATTTTTCTTTCTTTCATAATCTTTTATGTGAATAGTTCCAAGTTTGAAGGGATTGTTTACCGGATAAAGGGACTAGGGTCCGGAGTTCAAATAAGCTTAGTATAGCACCCGTGAGATAAGACTTTCTATTAAAAAAGTTTCGACGATAGGTACCAACGGTTCGTTTATTTTTATAAATGGCGTAGTTTGTTTGTTCGACACGAGCTGCGAGTGTTTACAACATTTTGTGAATAGGTACATAAATAAGATATCATCTAAATGTACCTAGTGTGGTAATTTTTATACGAAAATTGTGATGGTGTTTTTTATGGTCAGGAATCATATTTTATTGAACATACAGGCTTGAAACTGACCTGAAAATTGCAGAAAAACGTAAGAAAATCTGCATCACGCGTGCTACCCGCGCTTCCCCCTTAAAGGAGATGTTATTACGATTCCCTTCTCTAACGCTTCGATGGAATTCAAATCAAGTTTTCGAGAAACACTTTTATTGACTTCACTAGACAACACACGACAAAATTTCGATTGACTCTCAAAAACTCGAGCGCAGAACTACGGTATTGTTCTCTTCACAGATATAGGTGGACCCAGATAACGCAAGTCTCTGTATGAAAACCAAGCGTGCCATTTTTTGACTACCTACTATGACGTCACAAGCACTATTTAGTGATGGGAAAACCAAATCGATTCAAAGACGCCGCCGCGTGTGGCACCCGATCTATATTCTGTAATACAAGTACAAGTAAAATTCAACATTCATTTGTTGTGATGTTCAGAACATCAATGGTCGGACATGCTCCTTTTGTCAATGTTCGATGCTTTTTCCCTTCTACAAAACTTTCTTCCTCAAAATGCATCGAACAAA
This sequence comes from Polymixis lichenea, assembly GCA_949091785.1. Lineage (NCBI taxonomy): Eukaryota > Metazoa > Arthropoda > Insecta > Lepidoptera > Noctuidae > Polymixis > Polymixis lichenea. The sequence continues at coordinate 11,683,353 of OX420936.1, forward strand.
AATAGTGCTTTACTTTTTTGAGAACCAATCTTTATTTCCCGTCGTCTCAATCCATTGTTCTTTTAAATTAAGATCATGTGGAAAACTAAAAAATCACGAAACATTAAGATTTTTTATTAAAATTGTCTACATAATAAATATAAAATACAAAAGAATTCCTCTGTTACCAAAATCGTTTCTCGAAAATTGGTTTGTGTTGCATAGGATGAACAGCACTAGTCGCTCAGATTGACAGAAAAATTATAAAAGCGCCTGTACTCCGAAATCAAAGCGATATACGATAGTATCACTTGTTTTGATATTCATCATTTGTTAACACAGAACGGTACATCAACCGCTCCAAGTAAAAGCCACAATGTATTACGAATATACAGCATGCTTTCGATGACCTATGTTTTTCTCAAACCTGATATTTCTGGGGGTATTAGATTAAAAATAATTCATTTTAAAATGAATTACGCATAAATTACTTACCGATGGAAGGAAACGTTATCTTTCTTTTTTCTGCTCACATTTGTGCAGTTTTTACAATTTATCACAGTGCAATTAGTCATTTTTGATTTTTTCCCTGACGTCCATCTAGCGAGGCGCAACGATGCAGACTCAGCGCGACAGAGCATTCTGTGCTTAAGCGCGAAGTGGGTGTTCCTGCGTTATCTAGGTCTATCTTTATTTGTGGTTCTCTTCATCACAAAATTCCTCACCAAAAATTCATTAAGCTGAAAAATATGGCGTCCGGGAACGATGTTCATGAAACAATTGAATTGTTCGAAATTCAAATTATTGGTATGTTGTTTCAGTCGGAACAAAAGAGGTTTTTACAACAACATAAGCTGAGGTCAGAGAGCTACAGTAAGGCTGCTGCGACTATAAAAAAACAACGGAAGAAGAAGCCTAATGTCACCAAAGTTGGAACAGCAATGGATAAGGAGATGAAGGTAAAAAAATACATTTTCTCTTTTTGTACTGAAGATTTTAATGAGAGTTGGTGTAAACTTGTCAATTTACGTGAATAATCTTAATTGGTTTTTACTGTATGCAAATTTTACTGCATTCGAGTGTCAATATTTATTTATCCACTTAGGTACCTACCTTGTCCGGGACAACGTCTACAGGGTCACCTGTAGACGTTGTCCCGGACAAATTGTAATAATTCATTTAAAAAAAACCCTCAGAAAACATAAGTTGTTTTCTGAGGGTTTACGGTTTCGGAGGCAACTTATTCAGTTTTTACTAATTTTCTGGGCAACTTGTTCTATTTTTCATCCCCTAAAAATTGTATTCGGACTATAACAGATTTTTTTAAAGATAATTAAGAAAATCGGTCCAGCCGTTCTCAAGTGATGCGTTTACCCAACGAACAGCATTTGATTTTTATTTAACTGAACCTGCAGGCTTAGCACGAGCACCGATTTGTCGACGGAAGAATAGACATGACTATTAACTAAATGATGTACAATAGGGGAAGATTGCTGTTTTTCGATTAATATTATCATTATCACAGTTAAGCGTTTTAAACGAATCAGGATTTTGTAGGTAATCGTATATACTTTGTGGCCGTCGAGTAGAAAGTTTGTTGTCAGTGTGATTTTGACAGTTTGGGAAGAAATATTCTTCTGAAATAGTCTACATTTATAAGGACCTATACTCCATAGGTTTAGGTAGTTAAATAAAGGTAAACAAATCGTAAAAAGGGTTCTTTATAGTTGACACTTTCTTCTTTAAAAATACGGTGTAACAAAATCAAATTTTATTTTCGATTTAGACGATAGTTTCCTCTTTTATTAATAAATATTAAACTTTATCATAATAAATCTATAGAGTATAGACAAAGATCGTTAGAAACGAAAAACTAAATGACAGATTGTAGAAAGATATCAACGGTACGATGTCAAAATGGAGAAACGAAATGTCACTTTGTATTTGTATTGAAAAAGCACTGTCTATTCTTCGTAGAAATAGAAAGCGTCATGCTAAGCCTGCTGGTACAGTGGATTCAATATATGATTCTGAACTTATTGAATCTGGCTTTGTAATTTTTCTACATTTTTTTTTTATTATCTGGCATTTATTATTATACGATTTGACCACAAAATAAAATCTGCGATATTTCACTTCTCTATGAAACAGCAGATTTTATTTTTGATAACCGACGTAAAATTTCAACGCAGAGAGATTCAGAGTCATGTACTGGATCCATGGTTACAGGTTGTGCGTCGAAATCCCTGCCACTCTGTATAGATATGTCTCAGTTTATATGTAGGTACACTATGTAAAGTGTGTTAAGGTACACACTTGTACCTACATTTAAATAAAATTGCTCAATCCTGGTCAATTCTCGTCAACTGTGACGTCACTACTATATCCATCAATTTAGGGCAATGGCAACATGTAGCAACCTGTTGCCAATAATACGGCCACACAATACAATTCAATACCATTACGCCCGCCGCCTCCGCCGCCGGCCGGTTCCTCTCGCAAAAACGAGACGTAGTTATACGTACACACGAGGTAGAAAGAAAATTGACTAAAAATTTAACCAAACCGATTGGGTTTTCGGCAACTCATATTGGCGACATTGAGAAATGTGAAATATATGGAGAAATCAGAAGCAATATTCCGGAAACAATTTCCGCATTTTATTGTTGTTGCTCCAGATTGCTCCACTTAATTGATCCAGATTGATCCATTAGTGTTGGCGAGCAATAATTGCTCAAAAACGTTGCCCGTGTAAGAGTACCTTTAAACCGTATAATTTATATTGAGAGTAATACATTTAAATTCCATCCATATTCTCATTCAATGGTAATAGGAAACTAGAATTGCATGTATTATTCAAGGCACAGTATTGAAACTAGAGGAATATCAGTAGGTACACCTAACATTTCCACAATGACTCCACTTTGACATATTTTCACGTAATAGGCATAATAGTAGTGCGCATAAATAAATTCTCGTATAAACATGAAATACGATGCAGTATAATAATATGATAATGGACTCGTCCTATTGATGTTAGGCATGTTGATGAATAGCGAATTCATTTCGATAATTATTTGCGGCGGTGTTAGTTTCTGGATCAAATTAATATATTCTAACCACATTTACCTCTGCCAGGAGTGCGGGTTGTTCGAAAGAGATACCGTGGTCCCTGGCACACAGGCAACTGAAGGAACACGGGTGGGTTTTAGTCAATAAAAGTCTGACACACCCTCCCGCTCCACCCAGAGCGGGAGAAGTTATTTGATGATTTCCCACCCAAAACAAAAACACATTTACCTACCGTCTACTAAATTAAGTACTTAAATGCGGGTAACAGTCGAAACAAATGCAGGTGAACATTGCGTCATAATAAAATTTAAAATATCCACACTCAAAACTTTAGAACCTTAGGTCGTTAGTAGAGGTTAGCGCCACTCCAGGGTTATCTAATTCGAAGCAATTTTTACGCTACGTCTACATTGTCGTGATAAAGCGAACTACAAATCAGTTCGTGCGCTCTCTGTCGTCAAGTGGTTTGCGAGGTAGAGCGCGCGAAGTGTATTTTGCCATATCACGACAATGTATTCTGTAGCATTAGAAACTTAAAAACTTATATACTTATTTTAATTAAACTAGTCCCAGAATATTCAATAAACAGACAGTAACAACCCTCGCACCCAATAAAAAAGAAAATCTATTTCAATTGCAACCAATCCGCAAACAGTTCACTAAACTTGTAATGACATTGTACTATTTTTACAGAACATGCAGATACTAGAAGAGGAGAAAACCAAATTGGATGCGTTCTGCGAACAAAGCCTGAAGAACGTAAGTACTGTAGCAACGAACGTCGAATTGTATCCTACCACAATACCCGTACAAAGGAATACGAACAATACTCGACTTTTATTGATCTTAGCAGAACTACATTCAGTTAGTTTTATTCATTCATTCATTCAATTGCAGACCTGCGACAGGTCTGTAATTGCTTGTTAATGCCGCTCCAGACAATAATGAACTAATTACAAATATAACGAACATTGCTGCAGACGACTTAATTAGTTAGGCATATCGATATTGTCAACGCGCCATACTGCAGTTCATTTAATGTTTACGAAAAAATTGTGCCATGTCTGCCGCTTTCTAAAGGTGCTAAGCCTGTTCATGTGCTCGTGGTGAAATGATAACAGCCGCACGGGAACATGGCAGATTAATACTCTTGGCGCGGTCCATTAGTATATGGGTGACCATATATCGAGACCCTTCCGTATCTCGGAAAGCACTTTATGCTGTTGTTCCTAGCTGTCACTCGTATATTTTTGACAATCATAACGAGTATTCAAAAGCCCGAAGGTCTGACGACCAGTCTTACCAAGGGGTTTAGTGTTACCCAGTAACTAGGTTGTGAAAGTCAGATACGTAGTCGCATCATGTTAGACTGATTATTTAGCTCATCCAGTTAGACTGGAAGCCTAGCCCATATAGTTAGAAAATGCCTGGGCATATTGACCTACGTGCATAAATGCGCGATCAGATTATCTCTTGTCAATTCTTATTGTAGCTACTGTTGTGATTGCTTGACCAAAATGACAACAGCTAATCATATCCTTGACATAAGATTTCATAGTAGATTAAATTGAACGTGCTTTCAAAAACCGGTTGTCAAATCCTGTATGGCTAAACTGTACCTCAATACAAAACACTGTTTCAATTAGAAAATCCTTTCATTGGTCGTACTTGATTTGGGACACAAGCAGTTATTGTATTCTAGTTTGCTAGGTATATTCAACTAGTAAGCTAGTTCATGAGATGATAAAATATGGAGATACCTTCATTCATCATCATCATCATCTCAGCCTGGAATCACTCATTGCTGGTTATAGGTATCCTCCTTTTTCCACCATACTTCTTTGTTCCATGCGTCCCTCATCCAGATGTTTCCCACGAGTTTGTCGATATCATCAATCCAATGCGCTTTTAGGCGGCCCTGGTTTCTTTGGCCTAACATCCTACCTTACCTTTTAAAAATACGATTTGCTTACATCCTGTTCTTTTCTCCCCAGGCCATGACACAGGAGCGACGTCGGTACGGCTTTGTTCTAGAACGGCAATGCTCCCTGGCTAAACACTGGCTGGCTTACCACACCGCTGGAGCAGCTGCCTACAATACAGGACTAGAAGAGTGGCTCGAAGTGTCCAGGACCCGCGAATTCCTGCCTCCCAATGTTGAAGCCATGTTCGTTAGCAGAATGAGGGTGAGTACTTTTTTTTTCGTGGAAAATCTTCATGTACGAGTATAGCTTCCGCCTGGGAAGAACGAAGGGTTATGTCGGACTCCTACCAATTAAAACCCCACTGTTCCTTCTAGTACCATTTTTCGGGGCCCGGGAGATACTTGTACATTCGCCGTACCCCCGACTGGTATCAACCCGCCATGCCTAGCGGGCGCTATCACTAAGTGCGGTATTTTTAGGCTCACAATTTTGCTAGTACAAAATAGAGGGAATTAAAGCTTAAAATTAAATGTTTTATCCTCAAGGGTAAAACAGTAAAAAGCTGCAATTTATTTATTCAAAGTAGGTACTTATTCTTTTGTATCAACTTGACGTTTAATAAAGTCCACAATATGGCTTTAGTTTTAAAATGTGGCTACACTTTATTAAAAAGAGAAGTGACATTTAGAGCTGCGGACAATAACAGTATTTCTTGTATTTATAAAAAGGCCACCATAAAAACAAATGATACTATTTTAATGATACCATTTTAATTTAATATTATTTTTTTCTTAACAAAAAGCGCCTTCATCATCTCTCCTATTAAAAATTAACTTTGGTGTGCCCGACAGGGTCCATAATTGATTCGATGTCTTGACATACCAACTGTTCTATTTTTCAACATTATGGAATGCAATAAACTATTTGAGTATTGAGTATTTAGGAATGAACCAAATATCATGAACAACCATAAAAACGTTAAAGCGCATAATTGTCACTTCCGCCAGTAACCCAGCGGTAAACGTAATACAAAAATTAACAAAATTAATTAACATTTTTAATGTAAAATCTCGCTTCACCCAAACTGCGTCAATTAGTAGCCCTATATACAGAGAGGTAATTGACATTTTAGCATCATTGGGAATTCCCAACTCAAGTCGTAAATAAAAACAAGTGGAAAAATATTTTCACGACTCCAACAAAATGTCATGTCATGGCTTCCGAGTCCTACCTTGGGACGTCATAAAAATCTGTCTCCACTAACGTAAAATTATTTTATGGGCCCTTACTTACTACAGAGCCCGATTAATCGATCGTATTCCTTCAATATGACGAATAGAATCGGAAAAGTAAATTGTTAAATTACATAATGGTTCAATAAGAAATTATAATATATTCTAATGTACACATCTAACAAATAAGACGTTTTTTTATCTGATCTTGTTAAATCTTTATAGCTTTTAAAACCATGAACTCAATTCTAGACTGGCTCAAGACTAAGCTTAATCTGAATTACAGATCAAAATCTGCATACTTGAAAGTTTCCGTCATAAAGTAAATATATAACTTGACATTTGTTTACAGCAAGTATCATTCTGGGCTGATGAGGACGTATACGCAAGTCCTCGCATTGGCGATGATGATGATCGAGCTTCAGTTGGATCCGCTTTGCGTAAAACTAGATCAGTGGATGCTTCATGCCTTGACGTTAGGTCTATAGGAGACCTAGGCTCACCAGCTCAAGGATTGTCGAGAGCCAAATCTGATTTTAATCTTCAAGCCAGCTCAAATAATGAAGATCAAGGTAAGGGCGTAATGAACTTATTTTGTTTCTTTTAATGCTTTTGATCGACATCCATAGTAAATAATATCCACTGCTTTATTTGCACGAGGATGATGAACTAATGCAATTGTCTGTTGTTTTTTTTTTATAGTTACTGATACACGCACAGCAACCCGTCCCTCATCTCTTGCCCCACCAACCTGTACCACACGAGACCCGCCATTGGCTCGAGCTTTATACGCTTACGCAGCTGCTGGAGATAATCAGCTAAGCTTCCAACAAGGAGATGTACTGGCCCTCCTAGGAGAAAGGACTAAAGGATGGCAATATGGGGAGAATTTGCGGTCTCATCATGCTGGCTGGTTTCCTCTTGCTTACACTGAGCCGATCCCTCTTGATGAAATTGGGTGAGTTTTCCTGTAAACTGTTCTAAGATTCCTACATCATATGCAGAGGTTCCTACTTTATTTTTTAACAAACCTTTTTTTTTTATAAAGCCACATAAACGTTAAGTACATGTGGACCATAAGGATTTACATAGGAATGCCACAGACAGCATCAAAGCTGGAATTTCATATCCGAAAAACATTCATGCGTTTTTACGTAACAATGACATGATTGTATGGCCAGAAATAAAACAGGGTTGCGCTGCAACCACAACAACACACAACAACAACATACAATTATACATCAATGCCTACCAATTCTATTACAAAAGTTATTCTTGGTAAATTGTCTTTGTGTCCAAAATAATGATTCGCATACATTTCCACAGAAGTTCACCAGCTCGGTGGAGCGTCGTCCAGACACCCTCAGAGGCGCCACCACCGGCGCCGATGGCACACGCACAGACGACGCCTTCAGGCTCAGGGCACACGCACTCACACCCACCTGCTCGCATGTTCGGAGATACTGTCACTGCTCATCATGTTACCAAGGTAATTTAGTTTACCTTCAACTAATAGTAATAGTGCCTAAACTTTGGATACAGTTTCTGGCATTCGCATGCAGAAGGCCAAAACGGCCACATTCAAAATCTAGTCGTAGTCTCATCTCCACGACAATCAAATATCAAAAATGTATGGAAAATTTAGGTATTTTTGACAGATTTGACACTGAAATCAGACTGTGAATGTTCTTAAAATTAAGAAAATTGCCCCTCAGGTCATAGCTAGAAAACAGCGAGCTAAGTTATGTTTTCTATCAATGCCCATAAATAGTAAGATTTTTGTTTTACACCCACTAAGACACCATATTGTTTCATAGGGTCGTCTTGGAAACGGCTCGCCAGGACTTCCACCAACATTACCAGCGCCATCGCCTAGTGCTCTAAGCACCTCAGCGAGCGCCACATTCCACGCGTCCACCCCGGCTGCAGGTGCTACCACTGCTATCAAGAACTCCACATCAGCAGCCAGCTTCACTACTCATGCTGTCATAGAAACAAGGAGTTTCGGGCCACAGACATTACCTATGCGTTCTCAGGTATGTATTGTCTGACTTCCCAATAAAAAAACGACGTCAACTCTTCCAGATTTTATAAATGCATTTCTCTCTGTTGATTCCACAGGTGGCTCAAAATAAAGCAGGACCAGCTAAAACCGTAGTTAGTGCAGTAGGAGCTGTAGGAAATGTGTCACTGCATAGCTCCAATGATTCAGGCTTCTCCAATGAGCCACCACCACAGCCTGACGTAGACTATAGTGATGAAGAAGCTCAACGACTCCGTGTGCCCATCAGGTATTCAAACAGCTCCAAAGTTTTATGTTATTTTTGCATGTATTCGTTTAAAACTCCTGTATGCTTGACTTTTTTCGTTGCTTTTATGTAGTTAGATTAGTACCATTCACTTTTCCTTTTATTTATTTTTTGTAGTAAATCTGCTCAACAAAACATCGATAATAGAGCGTACTTGCTTAAAACTCAAAGCTTGAGGCGAGGTCCCAAATCCAATAATACCGCCAATGGATATATGACCGACGATCAACAATTGATGTTACGCAACATGTTGGATATGGACAAGGACTCCCAAAAAGTGAAAAGGACTAAATCATTCTGGAAATTTGGACGCACTACTGCTGAAGAGATCATGGAAGGCATGTCGCTCTGGCAACATCGTGATATTGTTGACACCGTTCCAGAGTATAAGAAAAAGCTTTTTGAAAAGATGAAAAAGGAATTGCGCCCTGCACCAGATATTCCAAAACCAGCTAGTCCAGAAAAATCGATTTCCACTGAAAACGGACAGCCACCGCGTCTAAGAGAAACTATTGACAGAAAAGACGTGAAGGCTGTTAACGGCATACGCCAAGCCAAGAGCCTGGGATCAATCCAAACGGAAGAGAGAATAGAAAAAGGTCGCAAGGCAATGGATGGCTACCAACAAACTCAAACTATGAACAAAAAAAGTATGTCTGAAAAATCGATAATTGAAGAAAAACATGAAGATTTTATACCACGTAATGAGTCAAGGCACTCGGACTTAACCAACACAAGCACAATAAAAACAAACTTTGAAAATAGTTTCTATAACGATGAGAACGGAGAAGGTTTTGTTATGAAAACTGTTAAGCGAAGAGAAATACTGCAAAAGTATGATAATGACAGCAGCTCTGACGTTAATTCTGTTGCTTCGAGCACTGATCCATATGACTGTATAATTGTAGATGATCATATGAAATCACGGAAGCAGCAAGAAATGGATAGACGCCGGCAGACGCAAATGATCGAAGAAGATGTCAAGAAACGCAAAGAAAACGCATACATGCCAGAATTTGAAGAAATAGAGGTAACGCCAATCAAGCCACACGTTCGTGCCACATTATCTTCAGAAAAAACTAAAAACTCTACTCATGAGCGAAGTCCACCGAAAACTATGGAATTTAAAACTTTTAAAGATAGCTCGAAAGAAATTAAAACATTTTCCGCATCATCTGAAACACTCAAATACAAAGACAACGAACAACACACTGACCGTTATGGAATCCCCATCGAACGAAACAACAACGATGTTCGTAATGAAGAAATTTATAATGGACACGATGAAGGAACCTTGAAATATAAAAAGCGCTCAAGTAACGAAGAGAAGAATCATCAACCACCAAACAATTTTGAAAATGGAAAGAACCATAAAAAAGAATATCCGCAAGCTGAAACAAGAAACCAGAAGAAAGACGGCAGACCATATGAAGCCAATCGTGAGCCAAGAATAGATTACTCGCTAGACAGACGCCAAACAAGGAAAGAATTCACTGATACAAGGGGAAAGGATCCAAAGAAGAACAGAACGAACAGAAGTTATGACGACAGCTCCTTGCCACATAATGGACGCAAAGAAGAAAGGTACTACGAGTCAAACATATCGTACTTCAGTGACCAAGAGCGGAGATCGTCTCGGTATGACTACGAAACGGATTCGAAGAAAGCCGAAAAGTCAAAGATTCGTCAAGAGGAGGCCAGGCTTGAACAGAGGCGTTTTGTCGACCGTCGGAGTGAGGGCCCATACAGCGAATCAGACGACCAAAAGTTCAACGAAGCCTTGAAGCAACAGCGACCGCAATTGCTACCTCGGACCAAGTTACTGAAGAGACCATCGGAAGGAAACGAGTTGTTACCAGAAGACGGCCATACTTTTGGACCCTGGTATGATTTATGGGGACGCGAAACAGCCGTCTACAAGTAATATGAAGGAGGTTTGTTTTTAATCACTGATATTCTTTTGTTTACTTTTACTTTTGTAGGCACGAAATATCTTTTTGTTTGCTGCTTTTTGTCTAGTTCCTCTCTGCGTTTTGTATTTTTGTGTCACGTATTTAGTACTGTCAATACTCTGATGAATAATACTTAAATCTTCAATAGGTTATTATGAAAAACGTTATTCGAAATACGGCGACTCCATCCAGCTTTTTTTTTTAATAATACGACGCATAAAAGTGATTCCTATTCCCTATTTACAGAATTAATCATTTAATTTGATTTCAACGACACAACTGTAAAATTATTAAAGCAAACAAAATTCAGGTTATTTTTCTAAAATGCTTTCAAAAGCAATGTACTCGTAGGTCAAATAAAATAGTAAGTACTTTGTGTAGTACATTTTCCATTTCTTCTACAGGCCCCAACAATTTGCGACGGTGAAGTTAAGGAAAGCGCTAACAAATGATCGCTCGTCGCCGGCCATCGAGTAATGTTTTATATGCGTAAAATATAATATAATTATATTATTTTGTTAATTAATATTAATTGTAAATTAGAAACACCATGTATTTTGTACAGTTAAATATTCATAGTCTAACAAAGAAATATATCACAATTTTTTACAATAATCTAAATGATAGTTTCTTTTAAGATCCCTAAGTGTCTTATAAAGTTATATCTACAAAACTGGTAAAGGTTTAAAAAAAAAATGTTACAATTTAGGTAAGGACCTTTTACAGATTTTCAATCTATACCAATAAAACAAAATTGACGTTTCTGTTTGTAATGGCAAAATAACAGCTTTTTATTAAATATATAAGAAAGTATATACGATACCTACTTACTTATAAAAACAACAACTTTTTAAAACTTTGTTTTTCTGTTTGCTCTGGCTAATCTCCGGAACGGTTGGACCGATTTTAATAAAATTTGGTATGATGGCATGCATGAAAAAGGTTACTTTTTAAAGACATACTCGGCGGGTAAAGCCGCTGGTAGAAGCTAATATACTAGATGAAAATCCAATGTAGCCAGACAGAATACAGCTAGATTAAAATAACTACCCGTCGATGTCGTAGAACTTGAAACAAGCGTCGAATAGAGGTAGCCTTCCAGTACCTCTATTGGAAGCTTTTACCCTCATAGCATCACAGAAAAATATTACTCCAACAAAATTAAATCAAGGCACGACTCGTGCAGTTTGTCGCAAAAGAAAAATCAACGTTCAATTGGCCCCACGCGACAATGACCGATGATTTATTGCGTTTCCCGTCCCTACGGGGATCGCCGGAAATGACGCGCCGTCGCTGTCTCGTCGAGAAATATTCCGTCGATATGTTATGTTCCAGAGACACTCCTGCCGCCGTCAATTATACGAATAAGGTTCAAGGAAGTAAAAGCCTTTTTCGTGGCATCCACATCCGATGGTTGAGGGACTGTTTTATTATAGCTGAAAGATATAAATGTAGTGGGTATAAATCTTGGGTTTACCTAGTTTAACTTATCTTAAAGAGGATTTAAGGGGGTTTCATGTTTCGATAACAATCATGATAAGGATGATTGAAAATCCCACCTATTTTGTACAAGTAGGTGAACATTTTAAGCAGGTACATTGGTATTATATAAGTATACTAGCTTTTGCCCGCGGCTTCGCCCGCGTGGAGGTCGAAAATGTTCTCACGGGAACGTACTATCGGGATAAAGAGTATCCTATGTGTTAATCAATCGTTCTGTAATACATTGTTTTCACATAACTCTATTGGTTTACGCGGCGCACGCCAGTAAAGATTCCAGCCGGCATGATTTTAACCGAAATATTCAATAATTATCGTTGTATTTCAACCAATTTACACAAAACCTTAACAAATTATATACCAAAACTTTCCTCAAGAACCACTCTATCTATTGGTGAAAACAACATGAAAATCGGTGCAGTATAAAGATACTGCACCGATTTTCATGTTGTTGCTGCACCGAGTTTATCAAGAACAGACAGACAGACGCGGCGGAGGACTTATAATAGTATAGGCGGATAGCACAAAAACAGTTTTCTAAGGCAGTTTGAATTTTCGGGATTGCAACCCCAGTGTTAGACTAACAGGATTTCTTGTTTTATAATATGCAGTGATTTAACAAAGCGAAGTGTCTCAACAGTCAAAAAGGACTAAATTACCATGATCATTTGGCCCCTGGCACACAGGCAACTGAAGGAACACGGGTGGGTTTTAGTCAGTAAAAGTCTGACACGCCCTAGCTCCACCCAGAGCGGGAGAAGTTATTTGATGATTTCCCAACCAAAAAAAAACCATGATCATTTGTGGACGGATTGTTGAACGCAGGTTGATGTTATAATCAGAGAGGAGGATGGTGCTCTTTTTGACACCATGTTTAATTCAGAATCGAATGAGGAAGAAGAGGCCTATAGTAGAATGAAACTTGTAACTGACTCTTTACAGTTATCTGTATACTGAAACCTACAACTAAATCAACACGTAACACCACCTGTAGTTTGGCAAACTGTTAATTTCCTCACCAAATACGGGGACTACAGGGAGGGCTGAACATCGTAAATCGATCATCTGTCAAGTGGACGACCTACGGCGTTGATAGAACAATATGCCGGACAAACTATACTCACACAAACAGCAACTTTTTATGGTACACAACCATAAAAAGTTTATTTGTTGTAAAAGTAGGTGCAATCGAATTTCTACCAACTATACAGCTATTGGACGAGTCTTTTTCGTCGAAAAATGTTCTGGCAGTGACTAAGTCTTGGGAAATCAAAATGAAAATATTTTATTTCACATAAACCTACATGGACACGTATGCAAAGTCAGAAGCTAGGTGCACGGTTCCAATTTGTCGCTTCCTATGGAGAAGAACCTCCACGAGAAGTCATCACAATCATAACTGCGTTAAAAATAACCGTACATAGGATACCTGCCTAGCGACTAAAGTAACGTATGTTGACTCGCCTAAACAAAACATATACAACGCTTTAGTATCTCTAGAAAGGAACCATAGAAAAAGTAATTTGCTTACGCATAAATAAGCTGATGACAAAATGTACTCACCTTAATGGTATTAAATTCCATAAGCTGCAATATTATATTTTGAAAAATCATGAGTACCTATAAAATTCATTTTATCTACCGTTGGCAAAAAGATTAATAAGGCAACTGCAGCCCCAAAAGTGTTCCATTCATCCGACCTCCGTATTCCGCTAAATTAAACTGTACTCAAAAGAACGGAAAATACCTATGCATACTACGGTAAAACACCTGAGCATGTAACTCTCACACAGAAGATATGGAGTATTAAAGAGCTATAGAGAAACGCCTACGTTTGATACTAAAGAGCATGGCGTACGTTTTTCTTTGTAAAGCAGCTGAGTAAAGCACAAAAAGCGGCTGCGATTATGTGCCACCGGCGGAAGCTCGACCCGCTATGGCCCTTCAATAGGAGCGCAGCAATCCAGACTTAAAGGCGAAATCTTTGTTAACATAATAATATGGAGCTAAGCGAGGATGTGGTCCAGGTTTTTTTGCAAACGACGTATTACAAGCGTTTACGGTCTTGTTAGCTTGTGCTTGTGATATCACGAGTTTTTCTGGAAGTACAAATGTAGTTACTTCATACTTTAGTAAAAAAATATGTCAGAAGATAAAACTTCATTACCTACACGATACACACAGCTCTGGACACAGACAGTTGAAAAGAGAATAAGGAGGCAGTTGGACATAAATGGCTAATAAAAAAATTAAAAAAACACAATACACACATAAATTCACAAATGAGACGACTCAAAACAAATGAAAATATTTTCAGCAAACATTTATTATTTTTTTGTCTGCACGTAACAAACCATTTCTATCCCCTAACGACAAATTGCAGCAACAATAGCCAGTTGATGAATAGCGCAACATGACAAACAAACAGAGGAATCTTCCCGGCCCACATAAAAATCAATTTGCAGTGCAAATCGAGCGAAGAGGCCAATACTTTCCGAGTCATCGGCTCCCTTAAGCTCCGTGGCCTGGAAATTTCCACAATTTTGTAAAAAATATGCGGTGACTTTATAAATGCATGGCTTGGCCACGCGTCACCGGGGCGGTGCATCCGGGATTTCGCTTTAATCCCGCTGCAATAGAAAACCTTGATATCGAAATTGGAGGATTAAAATTCGCTATTGCTGATTGTTTCCGTAATAGGTTGAAGTTGTGATTTTCAATTGTTGCGGGTTTTTATGTAGTGAATAGGAAAGTTAGTTTTAGAATCATAGAACTTTACTCGGTCCGTCATTTTGTATCTCAGCGTGTTCGGACAGCTGTTTTGAAATTGGCTCATTAATGACATTTGACCTAGTAACCCTCATGACATAGCAACGCAACAGTGCCACCGAATCTTCTCTAAGCATCTAACACAAATGTAAGCTCATACCCAAACAGGCCTAGACAACACACGCGAGAATTAAGGCGTTCGTCTCGAAATCTCGTCTATATTCAAATTTTTTAAATGTAACTCGGCGCACGGTGCTACTGGCGCGCTGTACGTAAGCCATATGATAAGCGGACAGAGCAATTTGGCAACGAAACCAGCCTCCATCACAATTCGATGCCAACCCGCACCGGCCTATGCAACATAGACCGATATTTTAGTTCCGGTGGCCTAATTTATGTTTAAATGGACGCTTAATGAACGCCATTCTGTGCCAGTTAGTTCCGTGGAAATATTAGTAATGAAATTTTATGAATCAAAAATATTCTGTCGCGTATAAACAATGGATTTTACTGGCTGTTCGTCGGTTAAATGTTTTGTTCGCAAACACAAAGAGCTGGAATTATGTTACCGTTTCCCGTTTTCGACACACAAATTCAATATTCCCGTTTGGAAATATTGTATCGTAGGTGACACCGTGACAGCATTCAAACCGAAATCGAAACAGACGAAAGAATAGCAAAATGAGGAAAAGTGAGCGACGTGTCAATCATTCGATTTGATCTCAATCATCTCCCGCACGGTTAGATACATCAGCCGTCGACAGCCCCGACGGTGTTATAGATTTCAATCTGTCAAATCATGTTTTGTACTCACAAAAACTTTTACCCTCAGTTACGATCGGAATACGCTGGAGAGAAAAGTTTTCGCAGTCGGCAAAGGTAATCGTGATATCGGTGGTGCTGATAATGTTCCTATTTTTATCCAACTTCAGGAGTACTGTAGCGTAACGTAACAACAAACAATCTAGTTTATTACACTGAATAAAGTGGACTATTATGAAGTTGAACCATTAAACAGGGACTAGATTAATTGGGATCCCATGAAAAACATTGTTGCAACTTTCATCCTTATCTCGTTTCTGTACAAACTGCAGTGAACTCAGCACATTAATGTAAAAATGTTACACAATGGCTAGTTAATGTGTCTAGACTACTGAAAAAGTGCACAAGTTGGAATTGACATTGCCACTTTATGGCGGCTCCGTTTGTTACTGTCCCACTTGTGCTCGAGCCAAGCGATGCTCAGGAGCCAAATACATTACGAATAGGTACGTTACGAGGCCGAATAGCCGAATAGCAATGCATACTGCTAAGTCAGCTCCTTGTTACATTACGGATAACGTAATAGATCTGCGTCTTACTCAGTAGACGCACAGACGAGCTATGGATTTATGGATACGAAATGCTATTTTGCTTGTCGACGTCTGAATGTGATAGGTACTTACTTTTATCATCATACTAGCTTTTGGCAGCGGCTTTGCCCTCGTGGAAGTCGAAAATTATGCCACGGTATCGTACAAAGTATCCTAAGTTTTAATCCAGGTATCTATGTGCCAACTATCTATATGCCAGCTTTATCCAAATCCGTTAAGCCGTTTTTGCATGATTGAGTAACTAATTAACATCCTTTTTTTTTGGGTGGGAAATCATCAAATAACTTCTCCCGCTCTGGGTGGAGCAGGAGGGCGTGTCAGACTTTTACTGACTAAAACCCACCCGTGTTCCCTCAGTTGCCTGTGTGCCAGGGGCCGCGGTATCTCTTTCGAACAACCCGCACCCCTGGCAGGAACTAATTAACATCCTTACATACAAACTTTCACATTTTTAATATTAGGTAGGAGTACTAAAATTCTAATACTTAGGATGTTCTCATCATCATCATTTAGACTAGCCTGTTTCCAACCATGTTGAGGTTGGCTTCCAGTCTAACCGGATGCAGCTATACCAGTATTTTACATCCTTAGGATGTTCTATTGTCATCAAAAACGCAATAGGCGTAGCGCCCAATCTAAGTATTAGGGATTTCCAAGTGCGGTCAAGCCAAAACAAACGCGACCATTTTTCTGGAACTTTACCTGCGTGTCGGGCGAATTCAATAGGTACTTCAGATAAATAAAAAGTAGTTACTTCCCGAAGGATACTTTGGCCTTCGTGTTGGTCTGCACTTGAGAGCTGATACATATTGCATTAGCCTCTGGCTCGAGCTAGTTTGATCCCTACCCATTGTTTTAGCCCTCCATTCTGCGGAGAAATCCGACGAGAAAATCTTCACCGTCGTTCGAATAACACGGAGGATCAACAAAAAGTTTTTTTTTATCAATTCAAGGAAGTTGCGAATCAGGAAAGCGGTAGCTGCGGTAAGTTTTAAGTGAAGCGAAATTTTTAATTAGTTTCTTAAGACACAATCTGCGGAAAAATGAAAAAGTTTCCCGTGGAATGTATGTTTTGATAACAAAATGCATAATTTTAGATGCGATGCGATCACATTTATTTTTGCTGCTTGAGCTCATGCCATTTTATCTACCCACGCAATAGTATCACCTATGGTTACCTCCGTACTGCTCCATAAAAGAAAATTGGGAAATCCGGAAAAAGGTTTTATTTTCAGAACTGCGGGTCTAAAAAGGCCACATTAGCAATTCCTCTAAAAGCGATTCATTTCCTGAATACCCCTATGATTCTGCTATTTGACATTTTACTTTAATAAAACAATTCATAATTTGGTGACTATTTTACGAATTTCCATACAAAACTGTCAAATAGATGAATTGCGTGCTGTCAACGCAGATAATATTATGAATTGTCAGTTTGTGACAATTTCACGATTCATAATATGATCATATTATGATTCTGCCAAAGTGGCCTTTTTAGACCCCCTGATCCCAAAAACGCACTAAAATCTGTAACATAATACAGCAGTAAAAATAGTAGATAAGGATAAGCAGTACAAGGCAGAGTATATAAACATGCTAAACATAACTGGAGCTCTTTACAATACAGCCTTTCCCATGAGTCGAGTATGCAAAAACGCAATGTGGGTCGCGTAACGCGTTACCCTATCGTTTATATGCCTAAGGAATATTGGAAGAATGAATTGGTGATAAATAATACCCCATGTCTGTAAGTAGGTGGTGTGGAAGAGACGCATTATGCGGCGAGTCAAGTCGAGACAGACAACCCTGTCGCTGTGTTTACCCTCGGAAAGTAAATGTCAATAAACTTCAAGAGTCCCCTCCGGGGGAAAAGTGTCCGCGTATTGAGGAGCCGTTGTCTCAGTGGCGAGAAAATAATGTTAAATATATGTTCAATTTATACGAAGGCCTTTTTTTACTGAGAAGGCTTCGCGTGACCTCTTTAGTGTTACGTATTAAGATTGGGACGGCACGTGAAAAGTCGGTGCCTATTTGACAGTGAGGAAAATGTAATTTCCTATAATGAGATTTCCATCCTCGTCTGTATGAAGAGGAATATTTAAAAAATGTCGACCACTTGTCATTCCGCATAAGCTGTGAGGGTCAATTGAATTTAGGATATTATTATGTAGATGTCGTTGAAAGCTTTCTTATCTGCTAAGAAGTTATAAATTAATGGATAAAGAAGTACGCTATTTCTTGTTGAGTGTTTTATTTAAATTCCCTATTATCCTAATTCTACAAAATATACTTTTAGTACAAAAACATATGTACTATCTAGGCACACAGTCATTCAGTCAACGAATAAAGGTATTCACAAGAAATCATGAGTTCAACAAATAATGATAAAAATCGTGCTGAAAAATGGTTAATCCATTAGACCTGCTGAAAAATATAGAATACTTAAAGTAGTTCTCCTGGCAGCTCTTGAAAACAATAAATCTTACCAACAACAAACTACTAAACAAGTTTTATTTTCCAACTAAACTCTTTATGTAAAATATAAAATTGGAGCTCCATAGCTATCATATGAATTTCCTTTTAGATTTATTCTGGAAACTGTGCAAGTCACTTGTTTCTATATCCTCCGAGTGCCGAAATTTACATCACTCGGGTCTCAAACACCTATCCTAAAAGCTTTCTCAGATTTTTGTTTCGAATACCCACAGTTTTCGTAAGGTATTACCGAGTTTTATAGCGGAAAATGATTTTTTTAGCTTACTGTTAAAACAGAGAATGTTTTAGCGTCTTAACTTAAATATCGACAAGTTTGGTGTTAAATGTTTTATTTATTGGGGCTATTTGAAGGTACTCCACTTTTTACTATATTTAAGTTTTACACTGATCTTATACTTATTTTATATAAAATCTAAAATATAATCAAAATTTACTGTCTGTTTAGATAGAAGAACGCTTCTACTGTCTGAATGTGCTATAATCTCCTCTTATGTCTTAACCCTTTCATGGACTTTAATTTCATTTGGACTCAATTTGATTTGTAATCTTATTGACGATAGAATTCATAGATGTCGAGGGTAGACCCTTTGATTTTAAGGAGTTTAGGGGAACCGAATATTTTAAACTTTCCTATATGACTATCCAAATCTTAATCACAGACCAGGGGGTGTACTGACTAAGCACCAAATCCGTAGTTTCGGCCGCTGTTACGGGCATTTCCTACCACGTATCACTTACAAATATATAAATAGGTCGGGCTCCTACTATAAAATAAGAACAAATGACAACACGATTCGAAAATACATATCGGGAGTAGGCCTCCCGATATATATTTTCCCATCTGAAGAAAATCACACATACACTTTTTGACGGATTAACTACTTTAGAGTTAGAGAGAGTAGACGCTCCCTGCACAGGTTAATGTAAAACTATCTTCCTACGGACAAGAAAAGTCAAATTTTCTAATGACATAGGTAAATACCCTTTCTTTTCCTAATTCCTCACACAATTATGGAAATTCATTGAAGTAGAATGTAGGAAATTGCCTTCATCTACTACAGGGTGCTTGTAACAGAACGCTGGTAACCGACATTTGTACCCGTAGCTACTAAACAACTTGCTGAACAAGAGACGAAATCTATTGTAGCGGTAATCGTTTACTACACTGGTCACTTTGCACTGCTACTGCAGAATATCTGGGAAACAGAATGAGTAATGTATTCGCTAAATAAACCGCAGTTAGTTCATGCGTTTAAGGGTGCCGTGCATAATATTTAACCTGCCCTTTGCATGGCCAGGGCATACAAAAATACTGACTGAACAAATATCTGTAGGGCATAACAAATATTTTTTAAAATGCGGCCACCAATTTACGGGCAGTCAGTTTGTCAATTAATACATGTTTCATTTCACCTGTATTTTCCGCACTGTTTTTGATATTCATTTAGCAATTTAAAACGTCCGTAACAGCTGTTTACATTCACGTCACATTAACATCCACTCAATATTATGGAATATTATGAAATGAATGATACGATTTACTATTCTAAAGCAATATTGCCATAATTACCATGTTTGGCAAACACCATAATTGCAATGACGAATTTTACAAAAAAAAAAAAAAATCAATTAACAATATTGAGCTACGTATTTATATTTGTAGCTCGATAATTGTGAATTGTTGTTTTTTTACTCAAATGGTATATGTGTCGAAAACCCGTGCGGAGAAAATTGAACCCAAACTGGTATTAATCACGTGAAGTAGAAGAAAATAGAGTGAAAAAGATTATCAGAACTAATGATCATCGTTGTGCAGAAGTTTTTCGAAAGAATTCTGCCTAAACCTTAATCGGACATTCTTTAATATTTAATTCAGATTATCTTACCTACTAAGTCCTAAATACCTCCATACATATATATATGTAGCTTCGAATAAAAAAACGAATATATGAATGAAAATGGACAAAGTATGGACATGCTTGGTAGCTAACAACTCGACATGAGTCCCGTGGAGAAATTGTGTAACACAAATGAAAATGACAAGTGATTGCAATGTATTTCATTTCGATAGTTCAGTCACGTTCATTGCATTAATTACGTTGCTGAGCAGACGAATTTTCAAACCTATGAAGCAATGGATTAGGAATTTCCGTCAAACCCCTTTTATCGTAGTGTGTTAAGAGATAAGGGTGCCTGGTATCTGAAAATCAAATCTCATGACAGTTGACTTAAAATTTGCCACGTATCAGGTAATCCTATTTAGTATTATAAACGTAAAAGATGTATGTTTGGACGTTTGTTACTCAATAACGTAAACACGGCTAAAGAGCACACAGATTTAGAGTTTATAACTTGAATTTGCTTATAGGATATTTTTGATCCAAGCTGTACGTTCTCGTGGCATCATTTTCAACCTTCCACGTGGACGAAGCCGCTGGCCAAAGCTAGTTTTTGAATAATTTATGAAGACGAATCAAATATACCAAACTACGACATAGGTTTCTATTAATAGGTATAACACAATCGGATATAAGATAAAAGTTTATCATTCCATATTAAGACCGTTTCATTTAAAGGATTACTAACAGTCGCCAGGCCGGTCGTAAAATATAACGAGAGGCTCCACTCTCTACTAATGACGGGCAGAGTGTTATGACGGAATTTTGTGAAGCAAACTAACAAAGAACGTGCGCGTATGAAGACGAGGGTTAATTGCCGCGGGAAATGTGTTTATTGTGCCTTTATTACCCTCGTTTTGAGGAAATTGTCGAAGCATATGGGATTAAAAATATCCTACTAATTTTATGAACTAGCTTTTACCAACGGCTTCGCCCGCTACCGGGATGAAAGTAACCTATATGTTAATCCAGGTTATAAACTATCTGTGTGTCAAATTTCATCCAAATCCAGACCCTTTTGGATCGAACGGATTTGGATGAAATAAAAAGCGTGAACGAGTAACAAACATCCATCCATACATCCTCACAAACTTTGACATTAATGATATTAGTTGGATAGGATTAGTAGTAGGATAGGATGATGATGATGATGATTGGGATTAGCCTATAAGAGAAAGTATTCATTTTAAACGCATTATAATGATAAGGTACACAAGGCTACACATCAAGCTATAATATTCCAGTAAAAGTTGATCTCGCATTGTATAGGATTTCCGTACAGTGCAACATCAGCGTAAACTGGTTTGATGTGTAGCCGTGCGTACATTATATTTCCAAAAAAAGCTATTTGCTACCATCACACCGGGGAATACATTAAGAAATACAAACGAGGAAGCATCCTGTAGTCCTGTCTCTTTTGTTTCTCTTTAATTTTTTTCTTAAAACAAAACCGCAAAGTTGTTCTGAAAACTTCGTCTCACGATTTTCGACGCAAACAAACCCAGTTCCAACAACTTTTACATTTATAATATTAGTAGGAAGTAGAATGTGAATGTTGAAAGACGGCTGAACGGATTAGAATGAAATTTGGCACACTGATAGTTTATACCCTGGATTAAAACATAGGCTACTTTCTCGAAGTCCACGCAGACGAAATTGCGAGCAGAAGCTAGTATTATCACAAGTACACTGACTACCTCGTTGGTCCAGTGCGGGTAAATTCGACCACTGAACGTATGGTTCTTTCCCTAAGGACTGATTTTACCAAAGTCAGATATCTTTTATCGGTAGAATAAAATTTACGTCTGACAAATTCTACAATGGAAAATCTGTCAAAAATTCAAAATGTATTCTCAGGATAAGACTTATTCTAGGCATAAAAGCTTGGTGAAATTCGCCCTTAGTGACACAGAACAGCCAAGACAGGCAGCGTGTTTTACGAAACTGTAATAGTCTCAAGTTTGAAACAGTAACCTGGCCGGTTGATGATGACGAAGAAGATGTTCTATTTTTCAATATACACAGACATGTTTTCAAATTACTGTATTGAGTGAGTACTATTATAATTGGTGACAAAGTTTATCCCACAAGATGGACTGATGACCTGATGAAGGCCGCAGGAATCCGCTGGATTCGAGAAGCACAGAACCGGTTGAAGTGGCGTTGCTTCGGGTAGGCCTATGTCCAGCAGTGGATATCTTTAAGCTAAAATGCTGATGATGACGATGATCATTGGTGGAGCCATTGCTATAGATAATAACTGGGCAAAAAGTCAAACTACATGCTGCAACAAAAACTTCAATATCAACTTAACTTAATATCAACACCTTGCACAGCATAAAAATAAGATCTAAAATCCTACAAAATAAAACTATTCTGACGCAACTACGAAACAAATAAAGTTGTATGACAAAAAATATCATTTGGTTTTTGATAGTCGTCGAAAATTTTTACTTGAAAAATGTCAAAACGTGCTTCAAAGTTCGTCACTCGTGAATGGTCAGCTGAAATATAATGAAAAGATTAATTTCTTATTACGAGTACGAGAGTTACGAGAAAATGTATGTAAGTACCTAGTTACATAAATTTTCATTTTTGTTCCTACATTTTCAGTACTAGATACTTAGGGAAATGAATTGCTAAACAAATTGGCATGCTACGTACATTTTTCGTGTTACAGCCATTTCATACACCAGCTGTGAAAGAATGACAAGTGTGTTTTCAATGTACGGACGAATTTAAGTTGATAGTCACTTTGCTTAGCAATTATTTTCCCTGACTTTAACTACTTAACCAATTATCCCCTCTTTGAGGAGTGGATTGAGAGGCGCCATGGCGTCCTCACCTTCCCACGCGTCAGGTCGCACCGACGCAGGTCCTCACCGGACACGGTTGTTTCGGGAAGTTCCTGTTCCACATGAGGGGAGAGGAAACGCGCGGGTGTTTCCGCTGCATAGATCGCCCTGAGGATACGGTGGAGCATACGGTGGAGGTGTGCCCGGCTTGGGCGGAGCACCACCGTGTCCTCGAGGAGGACATTGGCGGCGGCGATCTCTCGCGTCCAGCCCT
Organism: Polymixis lichenea; assembly: GCA_949091785.1. Classification (NCBI taxonomy): domain Eukaryota; kingdom Metazoa; phylum Arthropoda; class Insecta; order Lepidoptera; family Noctuidae; genus Polymixis; species Polymixis lichenea. The sequence goes on from OX420936.1 coordinate 11,706,927, forward strand.
GGTCTAGGCCATGGTACGCAGCGAGAGTGCATGAGTAGCCGTCACCTCCTTCTGCTAAGCAGTAATGCTCGCGAAGAGGCGCGGCGCACGTGAGGGAGAGGCAGTATATGCGCCCTCACGGCCCTAGCCGCCGCAGGAGACGCCCTGCTCGTCGAGATCCCAGGCTGATTCCCGGCCACCGTAGGCGCGGGCTTGTGGACGGCGAGTAATAGGTAGCTCGCTGTCCGGTAAGGACCAAGCCCGGGTCGACGGCGCGTTGTGTTCCACGCGCGCCTCAAAGAGATGTCAGCACCAATTGGTGGGGCCGTAAGGGCCGATGCCTGCCAGGGGTGCGGGTCGTCCGAAAGAGATACAGTGGCCCCTGGCACACAGGCAACTGAGGGAACACGGGTAAGTTTTAGTCACTAAAAGTCTGACACGCCCTCCTGCTCCATCCAGAGCGGGAGAAGTTATTTAATGATTTCCCACCCTTAAAAAAAAAACAATTATCAGAAACATAACATCACGCTTGGTTTCCCCGAAGAGTAAAGCAGAGATGTACCTCTGCTACACCCACATTTCCCCAGTTGTGTTTAAGTCTCATGTAATAGGGGGCGCGCCTATTGCCATCGACCGGGCACAAATCCAAACTACGGATTGCTAATGAGAAATTCCTAATGTAAAAACCAATAACACTTTGCCCGATCTGGGAATCGGCCCAGGGCCTCATGCTCAGCAATAACGCTTGCGACCACTACACCAACGAGGTAGTTAACCAATTTGAATTTTTAAAGAAAAACTTTTTTTTAAACATATTATTATTTTATTTATTATTACTTGTTAATAAAACGACCTAAAAAGTTAAAAATGATTTAATCTCAATTACTTATGTTTAACTTTTTAGTTCGTTTTAAAGCTTGTTTTTTTTTTTTTTTTTAATTCTTTTAATTTAATTTTTAAGTTTTTAGTATTTATGCTGCGTGATTTACTACGGCGTAGTTCGTTGCAGCGTTTTTCCGTTATGTAGCTCGTAATAATTCGTAGAACCCACACATATGTGTTGTTTTGAGCACTTAGTTTTATGTATCTATGGCCACCTTCCAGCTCCAGCATCAGACCCTGGTTACCATAGAGGATCAAAGTACTCGTCAATACGAATCAAACTAGCCCAATCTCGATGGAGTTGTGTCGTTTATCGCGGAGTTCCTATAGCCACCTTCCAGCTTGTAATATACTAAAGTTAACATTATTCTCACATTTATTTTTACTATGAGAACATCATAATATTTGCTATTCAAATAAACGCGGAGATTTCTACCAGCTGTCCCATTAAGTTACATTCAAGCAGGAAATCTCTCAACTATTTATAAGTCCGTACTACGCTCTACGAGAATTGACATAAAGCGCTTTGACACTGAAAGGAATGTCTTACTAACATAATTTATAAAATGTGTACTGACACTGTACTTAGTCAAAGAAATTGTTTTTGTACGTAATAGTTTAGGGGCTTGTGGCTAAGGAATAACAGCCGCACGGGTCGCTCGAGTAGGTTAAGGTAAGCTTGCCGCGGTTGTTCTCTAGATGGGTGCCCATCATTCTTTACTTACGTTTAGGAAGCGAGGATGTAGCATGGCCTGTCTGAATATAGGCGAAAATTGTAATTTTTTTTTTTGTTTTAACTTCCGATTATTTTAAGGGCATGACAATTTCTCAATATTCTTCTTAGATCTTTTCTTCTTGGTCGCGTACTTCATCACTGAAGGTCGTGTCCCTGCAAAGGCCTTCGTGGCTTTATGAATGATGTTTTTCCACGAAAAGTAATACTTAGGGCCAGTTCCCCGAACCAAAATTATCACAAAATTTACGTGACAAGTGCTAAACGCGCATTAGCTGCTGCGATTATACTCGCGCTTACCTACTATTTGTCAAATATTTTTGCGATAGGTAATTATGATCAAGAAAAAGGCACCATAGTTCCAAAAACGCTATATTGTTACTTGACAAACCTAGAAGTCCCCATGTTCAAGAAAAAGGCACCATAGTTCCAAAAACGTTATGTCGTTACTTGACAAACCAAGAAGTCCCCAATCGAATACAACCATTATTTCAGACTTGCTATCTTATAGATATTAACCTAGCTCTGCCTTGTATATACCTATATATTAGAAATATGCAAATTCGCTCATAAACACCAAGAGTTTTACACCAACCGAGAAGACATACACAAGATACACACTCCGATACAAAACACGACTGAACTTAACAACATCCCGCCTAAAAATACATTCAACAAGCCCTCTGTTTATGTCAATAAAAATATATAATAATTTACCCAAATCAATTAGAAAAGAAAAAAAAACTCCATCTATTCACTAACAAATTAAAAAATCTGTTTATAAGTAAATGTTATTATAGTGTCTACAAATATTTAAACGATAAATCCCTAAAACGAATTTAGAATACCCAAACATTTCTTACTATTGTTATTTTTTATTGTATTTAGAATAAGTTAGATTATAAGATAAACTATAGGTCCTCATCTTTACCTTCTAATTTTTTTTTGCTGTGCCCGACAGGGTCCACGATTGTGTCATAAAGCTAATGTTTACCACCTGAGCATATACATTGTGGAATGCAATAAAGTATTGGGTATTGAGTATTGAGTATTATGTCTAGCTGTGGCTGAATATTAATATTTCACTTACAAATACTGTAATTTGATTTACATGCTCTAATTAGGTGCTCGGTAATAGTATTCAAATATTTAGACCACTTGTTAGACTTCCAGGCTTCTGAATAATTCAAACACGAACTAGATATGTATATTCACCTAACTAAAAACCTTTTGATGTAATACTAGCAGTGCCCCGTGGTTTCACCCGCATATGTCTCGATTCCGTGGGAATATCGGGATCAAAAATACCCTATGTCCTAATCCAGGCCATGGTATACCCATATGCCAAATTTGATCCAAATTCGTTCAGCTGTTTTAGAGTGAAAGCGTAACAAATATATATGTATAAACAATATCCTAGCCTACTATCCTACTAATACATAAACTAGCTTTTGCCCACGGCTCCGCCCGCGTGGATGTTGGTTATCGCGTAAAAAAAGTAGCTTATGTCCTTTTCCACATCCCAGGCTATATCTCTGCCAAATTTCATGAGGATCGGTTCAGCAGTTTAGGAGTTATAGCGTAACAGACGGACAGACAAAGTTACTTTCGCATTTATAATATTAGTAAAGATAGTAGGGATGTGAACGTTTGGATATTTGTTACTCTTTCACGCAAAAATTACTGAACGGAATTCCATAAAATTTGGCACACAGATGGTTTATAGCCTGAATTAGCACATAGGGTACTTTTTACCCCGGTTGTACGTTCCTGCGGGACAATATCCGAACTCCACGCGGGCGAAGCCGCAAACAAAAGTTAGTAATATACATAAAATACAAAAGCTTTTGTAATCCTTTGCAAGCATTTCCGTGTTTATTATTGTCTACGGCTTCACAGACTAATTGGTAACGCGAGGTTGTAATTTAATCAGTTTGCACGAACGAATCTCAATACAACCCCGACATCGTATTATCATTTTTCACAAGTAAGGTAAATATATGAGAATATCTCGTTACATTATTTTATGACTCACTTTTATATTCATGTTTACGGCTAAAGATAACGAAGAAAAATAAAAAGTAATTGCAGAACTTGAGTGGATGATGAACAAACGGACAATTTAGAAGTAGACCATTAACCAGGGCGCTGTGCGTTGCGCCAAATACATTGTCCGTTTATTGTGACCTCACCTGTCCTTAGATTAATTGGTGGTGGGAGAGAAGTGTGGGGGTCAGCGTATACTGGTTGTGTACCCAGAATTAAATGCCCTGGAAGAAAACAATCTGAAGGATCGCTGAGTGATGTGCGAAGTGCGTGAGAATGTTATTAGTTATCTTCTAGTAAATATGTATCTGTTTATTGAGCATGAGATTATTATCATTAAGACATCCAGGACAATATTGTCTTTGTAGTTTTCTTTTGTTTTGGTGATTAATGCGACAATGATAAATTAACCATTCCTAATCTTGTTATTTTCTCATCTTGAACATCTGGAACACTTAAGGGCGACCTTAAAAATAGGCCGTAATAAGCTAATAGATTAAGTTATAAAAATTCTCACTTCTAAATCTGATCCAAAAAGATTTTTACGTTGACAAACACTTAATTAACAGGCTCTACTGCAGAAGAGTTTGTGAACACTCCGAAACTGTAAAATGCAATTATCGAATGATATATGACTTGTGTCGAAAACCGGACGCGGAGAAAATTGAGCCGGAAGTCGGACCCCTAGCAAACTGGGATTAATCACGTCAAGCAGAAGAAGGAAATAGAGAAAAAAAGAATAACAAAAGTAATGATCATCGTTGTGCAGATGCTTTTCGATTTTGTATGAATTTTTCACGTGTGCGTGTCGTACTTGGACACGAAGAGATCCGAACCACCGTACTATCAACAATTCTTTTTTAAATATTTTATTTAAAAAAGCATGTTCTTTGTATAAGGACTCTCATAAATTTTTAATTTCACCTTATTTTAAATATTTCTAATTATAGATATAATAACAAATATTTAAAACACACACACACACACACATTCACATTCCACATCACACATTCGGCGAGAATTTCAAGTGTAGGGGAGACCGGGGATGGTTGACTAACTTTTGACTTAAGCTCGTATATTGCTGGTGTTTAACTTAATATTGCAAAAACAAAAGTTGATACAGGTAGAAGAACTATTCAGGTACCTAAAATACTAATCTATAACCTATATATTTATCATTATATTACTTATTTAGTCGATTTTCTAAACCCCTGACGATTGGTCAACCTACCCCAAATCCGGGGTAAGTTGGCCATAAGCATGGGGTAGGTTGACCTGGGCAGTAATTAGTGTAAATAAAGAGGATTAGTATAAAATAAAACATGAAAATTTACTAAATGATTGAAACTTTTTATTTAATTATAAACAAACTTAAATTTGAGATCCACTCTCTGTTAATAAAGAACTTTAATAAAGGTAACAGTCTCTTTTTAAACTATTAAAAAAAACTTAAATTAACAATAAGTAAGACAAATTTTTGTACTTTCTGTTTCAACCTTAATTGTAACATGGATTATTCTAATAAATCACTAATCAAAGATCAAATTGCTTTTATTAAAATATTATTCAAAGTACATAAACTTGTGAGTATCTAATATTGTAAACTATTGAAACAGAAAACTTCTTTTCTACTTTATTCTTTTTTACGTATTCGAATGCAAGCTTGCGTGTCTCATACGGTGTTAATCCATAATAAATGTCAGCAGCCATATGCTTCCAGTTTATTTTCTTCGTCATTGCTAAATATCTGCCTATTTTTTATATACCCCGCCGTGTCCAGGGTCAAATCAGCTCTCCTGAGGTTCGGGTTACTTTCTAGCTTTTGTTTAAGTTTAGTTACATAACGATGCAACGTTTTGTATTGTATTTCTTTGATGTGGCGTTTATGCTTTTATTATCGAAGATTACTGCGTGGCAAGCTCTTTCTAGGATATTTTTTGATACATCACCCCTTTCAGATTTTCTTTTGTACGTCCTCATTTTCTGTAAAAATACAACTGTAATTTAGTATGTGAGAGAGGATCCATAATAGTGTTTACATTGATGATGCACATTAACCATTAGCCCACACAATTCTTTAAAATAAGCATGAAATGTTCTACATATTTTAAAGGGGTTGGTTGACTAATTAGTCTACCTACCCCGAAAAAATATTGTCAACCGACCCCTGACGCCATTTTGGATTTTACCTGCGTATCATATGCAAACTCGGGCACTAACATGGAAGCAATACTGTGTAATATAGAATAAAACTATCATATTTACATTTGGCATAACAACAACATTGTTCCTAACAGATGCATAGGGCACAATAACAAAAATAGTACGAACGAAAAAAATTACTTACCGAGACCAAAAATACATCATGTGATGCCACTCACGAACGCCGCGCAACTGCGGCAGCTCATTTCGCACAAGTTAGCGGGTCGCGGGGAGGCATCGTCGCTCGTGATCGGTTGATAAATAACACGTGATGGTGGAGAGTTATTGTTGCTTAGTCTACCTGCCCCTATAGCCGACTATCCCCGGTCTCCCCTACCTACTTATTTCGGTTCATAAGATACAGCCCTTTTGACATACGGACGGACGAACAGCGGAGCTTTAGTAATACGGTCCCGTTAGCATCTTTTAGGTACGGAACCCTAAAAATAACTATGAAACTAGTGAAACAGCTGATACGAGTACTTAAGTTTTAATGGTGACAGTTAAACGCACGCCGAGAACTTTTCAGGATACTTCGCAGCCGGGTTTTTCTCCGACGTAATTAGCTATTTTAAACTCCTCCTTAACGACATGCTTTTCATCTCCTTTAACACAAAAGGACGTTTTAAAAATTCCATTTTCTCTCTTAATTCGAGCCGTTTCGTGAATGCAGTTCGTTTTTTTTTTTCACAAACTTTTTTTATTGCAGAAGAGAAAAGATAAGAGAGGATGGATTCGGAAAATTGTAATAAATTAGCGAATGAATTCAATTGGTCCGAATAAAAAAAAAAAAAAAGCCATGGGATCCGAGTGCCCATATAGTTTTCCGAGACATTTCCAAGCGGTTGGTCGACTCTTCACGTGACCAAAGGGCTGGCCTATTTTTCAGCTAAAGACTCAGCATTGCGATACAACGTGGCAATGCTGCCAGCTTTATGGGTACTTTTCCCGTTGACAACGACGCGGACGAACTTTTGATACCTTATAATTATTTAATTTTTTATATACTTGTATACATTATTATTTTAAGACCGGTAGTTTTTACATTATGTAAATATATACGCAATTAATTAATGACATTGGTCCGTACGAAAAGTGGGAACGAGTTGAATGGAATGAATGAAGCCAAGCGTATCGCAGAACGTGTGATAAGTCGAGATACGCGTCACCCTCGTTTATAACACGCCGCCCAAATCTATGTAGACATGTTACGATATTCAATCTCTTTTGTATGTTTTCATTTCGAAGATTGAATTACCTTTTTTTAACCAATTTACGAGTGGGTCAGGTTCGATGTCGAAATAAATTTATTTTAATGGATATCGTACAACCAAACTTGATGTTCCTAACATAACATTGCGGCTCGTTTCACTGAAGGGCTGGGCGGAGGCGTCCCTATAGTACACCCACATGTACAGTCCCATGTAATAGCACACTTGACACAAATTCAGACTGCTGGAACTGAAAAATTCCAGATAGAAATCCTAATAAAAATTTGCCTGACCTTGGAATCGAGACCATGAGATCTTGGGTTCGATTGGCTCAGCAGCAGCACTCCCGACCACTGGACCAACGAGGCAGTACCTTTGTAACCAATTTACGACTAGGTTACATTATTGCTATGGAAATCGTAGAACCCAACTTGATGTTCATTTCACTGAAAACAAAATCACGATACGTTTTTCCTCAAAGAAACTCTTGTAATAAAATATATCTGTCGTAATATATTAACACGTTGAAAGAAATAAATTTCACAGAATCAAGCCAAAACTCATTCAATTCTCCCATTTCTGTGAGGACTGAGGACATAAATCATCGTCAGTCGCACCTGACGGTGAGGACAGAATGAAAAATATCAAAACGTTCGAACCAGTATCAACAAGTTCTAATACTTGAAGACTTTTCCTTGCGGAGAATAAAAATGTTTGTTTGTCACCGTTGGCGATCAATATAGTCGCTTTTATGGATATGCCATCAAACTTTGATTGTTTGATCCGGTTGTTAAGATGGCACATAAAATTTACCACAACTATTAGTTCATGTTGGAAGCACGTTAAGATTTTAGTGTGGCATTGCTTATTTAGGGTCGAGAGAACATGTCTGACATTGTGTTAGGCAAAGTGGGGTATCAGGGGGCTTAGATATCCAGACGCCGTAATTTTACTTTCTATAGAGGCGAGGCTTATTCTCTGGCGATCTTTATGTACTGTGCGTCAACGGAACGAGCCTTGTATTGTATGTCTCATATTATTTGGGATTACGTCTGTGGGTGGTGAAAGGTCTAAAAAGCCGTGTTTGCGCGACAAATCCTTATAGTGAACCCCACGTCGGGACTAAGAAGCGTCTAGACATAGCGCTCACATCCAGATTTATTATAAATCTTTATTACCTCACGCAGGAAGGCGCCTTCCTGATTTTGCGTCTGTAGGGAATTACCTTTATTATATTTTTGCGGCAAGACGTTTCTACGTGGAATTTATAAGATGTATCCTAAATTAGATACCGGAAACCTTACAAATGATTTCCGATAAAAAGATGAAAACTCGGTATTAAAAGTATTAGAAAGCACAGTACCTACCTAATACAAATTAAATTATATATTCATCTCAATCATATTACGTATGTATAAAGATGTTTTAGACAATTTAAAAGCTACAGTATCCCAAAAAATAAAATATCAATTTCTTGGTAAAATATTTGGGGCTTTACAAAAATGATCCGCCAACGTGAAATCACGAGAAAAAGTTGTGTTCCAACTATCACTTTTCGCCGCTGAATCTTTTCACGATATCAGATAGAAAAATACCTTCAACGGCTTCCAAACAAATCCCAACGGAGTTGACCAAATAATACGGATAAGTTAAATTCTACTATAATATTATAAATGTGAAAGTTTGTGAAGATGTTTGGATGTTTGTCACTCTTTCACGCAAAAACGGCTGAACGGATTTGAATGAAATTTGGTATATAGGTAGTTTGTAACCTGGAATAACACATAGAATACATTTTATCCCGGTACTACGTTCCCGTGGGATAATTTCCGAACACCACGCAGGCGAAGCCGCTGGCAAAAGCTAGTAACCAATACAGGGTGGCAGGGTCATCGACACGCAAACTGTAGAAAACATGATGAATTCAACATGTGACCTAGACCGGTAGCATACACATATTTAGGTACATTCTTTTTAATCAGCTGTTTCATAGAAATATTAGATTACATGGTCAAAAAGTATGGAAGAACTCTTTTTTTTTCAATAACCGACGATGTCATCCAACACATAGGGTTCAGAATCATATACTGAATCAAAGGAAAAAGGTAGCGCGTCGATGTCACCGTCTATGCCATCCTCTATAACACATCGCGCCTGTACGGAATCCCTATAAAGGACAAGTTTTTATACAGCGCGCAAATTGTAACCATGAATTCAGCATATTATTTTAGACCCCCCAGCGTAGAAATTTTTCGTCGGTTATACAAAAAAAATCAGCTGTTCCATACATTTTTCTATGAAACAGCTGATTTTTGTTTTGTATAACTGACGCAAAATTTCTAGGCTAGAATGATATGCTGAATTCATGGTTACAATTTGCGCACTGGATAAAAACTTACCCTGTATATATCTGTATACAGTAGGGTGTACCCACATTCTTCAGTCTTGTTATAAGACCAAGGTACTTTAGATGCAGACCTATTTACAGAAACCCCCAGAACGTCCTAATGGAAAAAGACAAAATACTGCTCGCCCGGGAGAGCAAACGAAAAATTGCCAGGTTCAACAATCGCATTTGCATTGACAAGACCAACGAAGCACAGCTTAAAAAAGTAGCTGCGAGGTTTCGTGGGACACCCGGTAGGAACACAGTTCCTTTCGACAAATGTGGAAGTGTAAAAATAAGTAGTTCCGAAAATAGAAATTTCAACGCATATTCCCATTTGCTGCTGAATGTTGCTAATTACACGCCATAGAGCCAAGTTGTGCGGCCTAACTGAGCGAGCAAATTAGTTCTACAAACAGATAACAAGATTGTTTTAGACACCAGTGGCGAAGCTACAATTTTATTAGAGGGAAGCCGAAAAAAATTTGTTTAGTTCTCATAAAAGTCTAGCTAACATCAAAGTCCAGTAATTCCTTTACTTTTTCTAAATTTAACGGCATCTATGTTTGGAATTCTTCGTTTAGACATAAAAAATGGCATTTTTGTATTGTTTTGTAACCTAATATGATGTTTTAAGCTAGTATGAAATATATGTAATGTGATTTGATACACACACACGTGTTACATATTGTTTGGCAATAGTAAACACTAAGAAGAGTGTTTCTTCCAAAGCGAAGCCGATAGGAATCGGGTTGTATGAAGGCTGCGCCCCTGTTAGACACACTACATTGTGCGACGCAATTCCTTAACTACTGTCATCATCTGCCTAGCCTATTCCCAACCAAGTTAGGGTCAGCTTCTAGACTAACTGGATGCCTAAGTATCTGTATTTTACATGGACCGACTGCCTATCTGACCTCCACAACCGAGTTACTGGGTAATACGATAGCCCTTGGTATGACTTGTTGTCGGGCTTCTGACGACCAGTAACGACTACCAAAGATCTACGAATGATAGCTGGGACCAACGGCTAAACGGGCTTTCCGAGGCACGGAGGGATCATTGCATGTGAAGATGGTCACCTATCCACGGACCAACCTTAACCGGCCCCCAATTAGGTAACACACGATCAATCATAATCTGTTTCATTTTGACAGTTCAACAATATTCATTACGTTATTTACGTCGTTGAGCAGACACATTTTACGAACATATGAAGCAATGGATTAGCAATCTGTTTCAAAATGATTCAGATTATGATTGATCGTGCGTTACGCAATTAGGATGCTGATCGATCGTTCGCTGTTATTACTTATCCACAAGTCCCTACTAAGCTAAATAAAAAATAAATAATAAATAAAAACGTTTTATTTCAGATGTCAGGATCCACAGGTACACAATACACATACATTAATTATTTTTATATTACAGACATTAAAAAAGAAAATGAATATGATAATCAGAAATTAAAATTATGGTATAAATTTACAAATTTAAATTAAATTAAATTAAAACTAACAAATCGAAGTAAAATAAAATTAAAAGCCAATATTAATTAATTTAAATAAAATTAAATTAAAGTTAAAATGAGCAAATTTGGAAAATTTAAAAAAATCGAAAAACTACGCCAATTAAGCTAAGCTAATTGGTTAAACTTTATGGAAACAATCTGCAAATGCTTGTAATAATAAATAAAACTACCAGCCCATTCTTGTCTGCAGGTTAGAAGACCTCATCTCACACAGAGAAGACACGAGTATTGATCACCACGCTCGCTCAAGACGGCACGCGGCATGGTGATTTCAAACTTTATTAACTATCAGAAAAGGTTTCCTGACAATTTATTTTGACCAATGTCAGTAATATCCAATATAAATTTAGAAGCTACATACGAATTAAAAAGTAAAAAGTCACATTGGTGCTTGCCCGGATTTGAAAACAACACACCCTCAAACACATATAGCAAATAGTGTCATTGATTATGTTTTTGTAAAACATTAATGTACTAGTTTCATTTGTATTTTTCTTCCCAAACACCCAAAATAGACAACAGCAGTGACAAAAGGTGCAAATCAAAGGATCTTTCCTATCTGGACCAACCTTTGTTGTCTTGACGTCAACACCGCGACGGATTTTGCTCTAAAAAGACACAAGTGCGCAAAGGAACTTCTGATGAGAACAGCTATGATTAGCAAGGAACTACGAAAAGAAAGTTCATTGCCCAAACATTTACTACGGCGTTGCGAGCGTAGGCGTTTCGGTTGCTACAAGGGCTACGACTCTCTATGACTCAAGTTCTTTAAAAGAATTTAAATGACCATCTAATATAACTTACACTATCAACTAAACAAAAAACAGTAAGAGTAGAAAAAACTACCACAGCTAAATTAAAACCTCAGTCCAACCAAACAAACATTCCCTTAGCCGTTAAAACTGTGTATCATAAACACGGTTTTAAAGCCCGACATAATTACACAAGCTTCTAATTAAAAAGAAACCTACACTGTCCACAAAACATCTTAGCGTCACGACGAGTGCGAGTACGTCGAGTACTCACAACGTAATTACAGCGATGGCGTCAACATAGCCAGGGATCAGCTTTCAAACTGCTTCCCAAACGCTGTGCAAAGGCACTCATGATGAGGAAAACAAACAGCGCTTCGCTCTGAAGACGTTAATTCGTTATCTAATTAGGAATTGCCCTCGGCCGGTGCAGCGTGCGAAACGTGCGAAATGCACTAATGAACCAATAGCTCAACTTGTGAATATTAATACTTATGGTAAATGGATTTGCTCTGTAGTGTACTGAGTTACGGACCGCTTGGCGCATAACTGTTTCTATAATAATGTTGTTGTTGGAATTGGGTCGTGTTTCTGTTATTACTTCGGGAGTGCTCGTCCTTATTGCTGGTTCATTATTATTTTTATTCCTGTCTTCGTTACAGATTTATTTAATTTTATTGGTAGATTTAAATTATTATATTATTTAAACCATCTATAGTCTGGATTTGTGGCCGGTTGAAGACAAAAAAATAGGTTTATATGGGACTTAAACATAACTGACGAAATGTTGGTGTACTATAGGTAGGTACACCTCTGCTAACCATTGGTCAAAACAAGAGATGATGTTATGTTTACATGAGTTTCTTTGAAAACAACCCACGAGCCCGATGTCATTTTTCATCCGCAAAACTTACGTACTTCTATTGAAACTTTAATGCTCAATTTTTTATCCATTTAGGGAGATGAATTTACGAAATGTTTTCTTAACGCTCACTTCACGTTATTTATGGGACTCTTGTACAATGAATGACTTAATTTAAGATTTTATAGTACACCATTCACCTGCCCGTGGGATATGCCATCGGTAAATATGACGAACTTTGATACAAAATTTAAATAGCCTATTTAACCTCCTTAGGTGATGAGTTCTCAAAAACTCTTCCTTAGTGAACACTTTAGTTATTTATGGACCTTTTGTACAGTAATGCATGCTTCTAGTCCCAGCGGTTTACGCTATGCGTTGTCTGTCGGTTACTGAATTTAAGATTTTAATTAAATAGACGGGAAAAAATGTAACATCACCTTTATCACCGATCTCAAAACAAAACAGCTAATCCCATTCTAAAGTCATACGAAACGATAAACACTCTAGAGGAAATCATATTTATATAGAGTAAGCAGTCAGCGAGGTACGAAAGGAAATTATATACTAAACAGATTACGGAGCTAACGTAGCTAATTTCCTGGAACACTCACTATTTCCTGCCTTATGAGCTTGAAAAGAAATAAAATTAATGTTTAGCTCCTTGTATGTTAAGAAATGTGTGAGTGAAATATTTCTAAAGCGTATATATTGTACACACGGCTACACATCAAGCTATATATTTCCAGTATAAGCTGATCTCGCATTGTACAAGATTTCCGTGTGTACGTGGACCGAGTAATTTCTTCATATTTGTTTTGCTTAGGTAAAACCGGCTGTTGTCCGCAACTCCACGTCAAAGCGCGTATTTTGCGTGTGTTTTGTTTTCAGGCATCTTGGAAACATAATATTTATTTTGGTACTTTATTCAAAAGTTTATACTAAAATACAACAGACATCTTATTTAATCGCTGACTTATTTTACAGTCAACTTTTCATAAAAATAAAATTACATCGACGTGCAGCCTGTTACCATGGAGTCAGTCCGAGTCAGCACAAAAATCAGCACTGCGCGTCAACCTCCTTGCCAGCGTCAGCCAGTTTGCATGCTGACATTACTTAGGACTTATAATACATATTAAGTTTATTTTCAGAAATAAATAGATGTAAGTAACGGTTCGAATAATTATTTTTCACATTGGATTTTTTTTTTGTCAATATTACAGAAATAATAAAAATACTAGTAAAAATTCTCAGTTAACGTATTTTATTGAAGAAAATATTTACTGTAAGATAGTTCACGCCAACTAGGCTAGAAATACCAATCATCATAACACACAAAAAGCCTTACAATTCAGAATTCAGAATCTGAAATTGCGCATCGGTTGTCTAACACGACGTGCGTAGACAATAAGAATTTCTTAATAGAATTCTAGATGATAGTTTTAGTGGCGCAGTGTTGTGCGACATCACAGGGATTCCAAGCGAACTGCGAAATTCTAACCCTCACGGCCCTTGGCGGTACCTTCTACAACTCTTTGACATCGAATTTCGTACGTCTTTGATAAATTCAGAATTTAGTGAAAATTTATGCGATGCGATTTGCGTCCAAATTCCTAACTACCGGGGAACAGGAGGTACATAATTTATCAAAGAATAATGTTTTTTTCCTGGTTTCGTTTGATATGGAACGCTTTTTGCGTGGCTTTTGAAGTTTGTGTCAATATTCTGCCAAACAGTAAATTGATACGGATAGGTAAATGTGTGTGCTTGTCGACCACTTTTTTCGCTGTGGGATGTGAATGTACAGATTTTGAACAATGTATTTGTGTATTGACGTCGTAAACATTTTTTTCGTAAATGGTGAACATTTTATTTAAAGAGCCACCGCGGGATTCCTAAATCCAAATTATGTTTGCATTGCTGAATTATATTTATAAATTTATATCTACTTCCTATTACGTGTCGATAGCAATCTATATAGCCAGCCCAGAATTTGGCTACAAGCTTGGCACTCTGGCACTCTTGGCAGTAAGTACCCTTAGATGTTTTGTCAACTTACACTATTAGGTAGGGAATAGTGTATATTTTTCCATTTCAAAGAATGACACAAAGAGCTGTCTGAACACAGTTCCAGTCGCTGCTCATCCTTTGCACTTTAAGTGAAAACATACTCCGATTTGAACAGTTTTTCAATAGCTTGCCACTTTACGTGAATAGAAGTTAACGATGTAGCGAATCACTGGGGAAATTATCTAGAAGCTAGTTGAATATGTACATGCACAGTGCGACGAAATAAAATTATTTGGAGGACAGTACAAAATATTTAATGGTCGGTCCGACGGTTTTATATTAACACCTGACCTTTTTGGTTGGCTTATGAAAAGGTCTAATGTGTTTATTTATTCGTAGTTCGTTATTCATCGTTATATTTATTTTATTTTATGGAATAAACAGGGTGTTTTGTGTTGTTTAAATAAGGTTAACATGTTATTTCAGGATAATGTTTACCTATTGCATCATTTGGATTTGTAAAAGATTATTTAACGCTTTCATTTGGTTAGTTATGTAATTATTCATGAGACATTGTCATCATCATCATCATCATTTCAGCCAAAAGACGTCTACTGCTGGACATAAGCCGGGGAGGCTTATGTCCAGCAGTAGACGTCTTTTGGCTCTTTTCGCAAAAGTGGGTGATTGGCCATAATCGCCACGCTTGGCAGGCGGGTTGGCGATCGCAGTATGGTGTTCAAATCCATAGAGAACGCTGCTGCCCATACTCAAATAAGTCCCTTAGTCGCCTTCTACGACACCCATGGGAGGAAATGGGATGGTGCTATTCTTTTACGTCCGGCACCACACGGAACATTGTATCGAGAACTAAGTAATAAAGCATGCACACAAAGATACATAAGCCGCCTTAATATTCCCACTGCTGGTACACAATGCCTCCTCTCTGTGCGAGGGAGTAGGCCATAATCCACCATAAGGGCCCAGTTCGGTTTGGTAGATGTCACGTGTCTTCAAATTTTTGGTTCTACGACGTGCCGGTTTCCTCACGATGTTTTCCTTCACCGTTTTGAGAGCAGTGACGATGTATTTCATCGTTTATTAACACAATGTCAAACTCTTGTTAGAGCTCGAACCTACGACCTACAAGTCCTACAACTTATAAGTCGATGCCGAGTCCTCTGAGCCTTCACTGCTCACCGCAAGCATAAAACAGCAACCCTAATTTCTATCACATTCAAGTTTTCACAACTAACAAGACATGGCAACACTTTTATTTCCCCATTCGCAAATAAAAGGAAAACAACAGAAAAGTCGACATTTCCAATCGAATAAAACAAAACGAACCCGTCAAATTGCGTTAGCCGTATTCAAATAGCGCACACTGCCACGAGACGTTAGAAGTTAAAGGGGCGACTCGAGTATTTTCCCTAAAGATTAAACTTACGGAAGTCACGAGTCAATCTGTTCGTTTCGCCGCCTGCGCCGCGTCCGGCGCTGACTTGTAAACGATCCTCCGCTTTTGAGCAAATGTAACTGGAAATATTATCCCCCGAGACAATAAAGTTGCCACTAGCTTTAGCCGGAAAATTAACTGCTTAGCTGTAAGCTGAGCTAAATTACAGCTCGCCCCGTTAGCCTTTTGTTTATGTTGAGTTAGATCTAAGGCACTACGCGTAATTCCTTATCGCATTAATGGACATTGTACGCGAGTCCGGATAAATCGTTTAGCATTTTATTTTTTAGGGATTTATTGGGTGTTAATGGACGTTAATTACTGTGATGGCGTGTTAATGGAAGGAACGTTGAATATTTAAAAAAATATCGCTTGGGTTTAGAAAATTAATACGGAATTTCGGCAAATATACAGTATTTTGGTTCCGAGAATTTTCACTTTACGAAATACTGTGTTCAACCTGTGCTTAGATTGAAGCTTCAACGCAGGTAACTTAATAACTGCATAGTTATCTCACTTGTCTGTACATAATCTTCCCCCAAGCCACGCGACTCTGCGACGACCGACGGGGCGAAGTATGCAAATCGCTTCTATGTAGCGCTATTTAATTAATAATTTCTTTACTGGCAATAAAAGTGTATACAAACTAAGTGAAGCCGCTCCTGCGCTAGGTAAAGACATCTGTGTTACAGGAGCCAGAAATCTATCACTATCCTACAATTCCTACAAATTTGAATGGTGTGAATGTTTAGATGTTTGGTCGTTTGTTAATCAAACACGCAAAAACGGGAGAACGGATTTGGATTCAATTTGGCACACATATAGTTTATAACCTGGATTAACACGTAACTTTTTATGCCGGTAGTACATTACCGAGAGACATTTTTCGACCTGCGCGCGGGCGTAGCCGCTGGCAAAAGCTATTTAGGTTCATATAAAGCGTAGGAACTAAGTAACAGAGAATGCATTTCACTTCCGTCGAAATGTCGCCAAAATCATGCCCAAAATTAGGTGCAGCTTTTATCTTGTAACTGCGATGTCTTTCTTTTTCATTAAAGTGTGTAATATAAAACACATAAAGGGCGAAATTACACATTGTAGAAAAGAAAGGTAGGGCTTAGGGAGGTCTGACACTAAGACATGGATCAAGTAAAGATAGATTGTAGCAGTAACTCATGCTGTTAAAGTAACTACGCACTAAATCACAATTTGTGTTTGGGACGCAAAAATGTGCGTGTATAGAAGAAGATTATATATTTTAATGCACTACACCACAACAAAATATTTAGAAATTATTCGGTAGGATATGTATCAGAATTTTTAAAGTAAAAGTTCAGCTAAGAATAAAACGTTTCTGATCATGAATATGGTTTAATTTTCTGTTATAGACAGTATTGAAAAAATAGTTATTCTTTTGATACGGTACCTACTCTTTAATTTAAAACAATTACTGTTTTAACCAACTTCAAAAAGGAGGAGGTTATGAATTCGACATGTTTTTTTTTAATTCTTTTTATGTATGTTCGGGCATAACTCCGTCTTACAGGGTAAGTTTTGATCCAGTGCGCAAACTGTAACCAGCATATTCAGCATATCATTCTAGACCCCCTAGCGCAGAAATTTTACGTCGGTTTAAAAAAAAAATCAGCTGTTTCATAGAAAAGTGCAATACCTACGCGGTGACCTCAAAGATGATGAGATTTCGAATTGGTGTGGGGTAGGTACTTTAATTTCGGAAGGCGGTGATAAAAATTAAAATATTATATCCAAAGTCATCGCTTTCCGAAATTGAAGTTATTTTTCACTTTGTAGTGTTTTTCCGGAAGTAGGTTGTTTTTTTTTGTTGGGAAAAATTAAACTTTCTTCTATAATGATAAACACAACGGTTGCATTGCGTGTTTGTATCTTTCAATTAACCTTTCCCATTCAATTAAAATCACAATAGTCCCTTAAGGTGGAACAGTCAGGGTAGCTCACGAAATTCAAAATTTTCCTTACGTGTTAATGATTAAAACAGAATGTAACATGACATCGCGCCTTGTTTCAACGAAGTGTTGGACAGATATGTACCAAAAGTACAACCACAGGACACAACGCACACGACAGGTCCCACAAGTTTAAATGATTACTAGAAGTCGCCCAGTAGTCGAAATACGGCCAAGTGTTTCTTTTTATTTAATGTATTTCGAATGCGTTATTTTATATAAATAATATCTTTCTGTACTCCACCTCTGTATAAACTTTAACTGTGGCAAATTTCATACTCCTCCATCCGAGTAATTTTCGTAAAAAGGGGTACAAAGTTACTGCTTCACGTATTAATATAATAGACTAGCTTCCGCCTGCGGCTTCGCCCGCGTGGAAGTCGGAAATTATCCCGCGGGACCGTAACTACCGGGATAAAAAATCCTATGTTTTAATCTAGGCTATAATCTATCTGTGTGCCAAATTTAATCCAAATCCATTCAGTAGTTTTTGCGTGAAAGAGTAACAAACATCCATACATCCATATATACAAACTTTCACGTTTATAATATTATTATTATTATTATTTGTTTAGACATACTACCAGCTAATTAGCTGATGCGTATGTATCAAAAATCTTGGAGGTATTTAATTAGTAAGGTAATTTTACAAAACATAATTTGTTACACCAGCTGACACAGACCTGCAAAATGCAAAAAAAATCTGAAGAGAAGTTACATTTCGCGGGTTACCATAGCAACTGCCAAATAACATTACAACACACGTCAAATATGAAACAAATAACTAACTACCCACATGGAGTTTTTGGCGGGATCGCGTTGGAACATGTCGCACGAATTTTCATTTTCATGAAATTTAGTGAAATAGCGAATTTAATTGTATAATTTTGGTAGTGAATTATTCAATTTAGTTACGTGTGAGTGCACAAGTGTCGTGAAGGTGAAACTAAGTGACTAACGTGGACTTTTCGTGTTCCCCCCAAAAACTCCTATTAGGTTGTTGTAAAGTTACTACCGCTTTACAATAACTTTAACTTTGACTTGACTGACTAAAGACGACTACTTATGACTGTTTTGTAACTTCGTGCCCGATATCGGGCCATTTACTTTATTGAATTACTTGACACTGGCTAAATGCACAAACCGTGTGAAGCCAAAACAAAAAAAAAAAAAAAAAAAAAAAAAACTACCCACATACAACTAAGCACCTGCTAGCATCCAATGCCTAATGTGTAACGCTAGTTATGAGAGTAACTAGTACCTCGAGGTATGACTGCAACTATTCAGTACCGAATACCGCATCGTTGGTACCGCATAGTTAAGGATCTGTATGAGGTAGATGGAGCTAACTTTGCGATTTCACACCCGCCAGCCGACGCCAACTTTGTCGTGATGGCCTCTGTAATGGCGCGTCTACACTGTGGCTGGTATCGCGTGAGACTTGATTAAATCTGCTTGTATTGAAGTTGTGGAACTGGCTTAATGATAGTGTCATCAGAGGAAGTTTGGCGGTGTTGCGTCTAATTTGCTTTGTGATATTAAATTAGTTCCATCACCTACTGGTATACGATGCAGAAATGATGAAATCAGAAGAATATTTCTGGTAATGCCGCCAAGGTAGACGGTGATATCCTAATTTTTTTTGCAATTTACAGGTCAGTTTCGGGTTGTATCTATGTTGAACAAAATATGATTCGCGACCGTAACACGTTTGTATTTTATCATCATCATCATCATTTCAGCCGATGACGTCCACTGCTGGACATAAGCATCCCTAAGCTCCGCCACTTCGACCGGTTCTGAGCTTTCCGTATCCAGCAGATTATTGCGGCCTACACAAGGGCTTTGGTCCATCTTGTGGGAGGCCTTCCAACTCTAAGTCTTCCGGTACGCGGTCGCCACACCAAAACCTACACATCTATTTGCAGGATTACAATAATTAAAAATATGAACACACCCCTCTATGTTTATTGAATCCCACTGAATGAGTTTTTTCAAGTAATAGTCAATGGGATTCATTTTAAGAAATTTTGTATTTTGAGGGTTACCCTGGCTTCCTCATCCCCAGCTGGGTTTATGTTGACACTATTTGTCATAACTTTAAACTAGGAGTGAGTCATTAACTAATAACCAATAAACAATTTCAACCAATATTCTCATCTCTACACCCCGCGAGCTAGTAGTCGACTGACGTCCGTGATGAGTAATCGCTGTGCCGTTTTTAACAACAGAGAGCGGAATTAAGCGGTTTATTTTAATAAAATTTGTAAGTTTAGTAGTACCTAAGCTATAAAGGCTTATTTTGTTTGCATGATTATTCAACCGTTCATAACCAATTTTTCTATAGTATTAAGCAGTCATTTTTCCATTATATTTCAGTTTTTATTACAAGTGTCCTCGACGGTAATTACGCCTAAGCGTTATTTCCGATACCAAATGCTACCATAGGCGCTTTTAAACATCTCGTCAGCTTGTCATGAAATGAATTTATTGCACATCATGAAAATGAATTGATTGATCCGCGAAATGTAATTCATTGTTTATGTAAAGTTCAAAACATAGAAAAAAAATGACATAGTAGAATTTAGATGTCCTGATGGTTGTGATTAATTCTAGCTACGTAGATTTAGATAGGCGTTACTACAACTGCGTATAATAACGCCTACAATTGTTTTTTTATTTTTTATTAATTTTTGTTTGATTAATCTGTATACAGACTATTTTATTATGTTTAAACTATGTGCCGTTGTAGAAAAAAAATATTCATGTTTATTACCTTAGTAATTTTAGTTTTTTATTACCTGATTGTATAACCGTGAAAACATGTTGTAAAACTTAAAGAAACTGATGATTAAGATACTCCTCATCATATCAGCCGAAGGACGTCCACTGCTGGACATAAGCCTCCCCCAAAAGGGGGGGATTTGCCATAATCGCCATACTTAAGATACTCCTGCTTAGACATAATTATGTTCCTAATTACAGAAAACTGTGTTAACGCTTTAATAAAAAGTAATTTTAAGAAAACTGTAGTAGGCGAAATTTAACTTCAGTAGTTTAATTGCGCCAAAACGATGGTGTTTGAATTCTGATCTTTTTTGGTTATTTTAATAAACAGACCAATAATATTTTGTGTTTTATTTAATAAAATAATAAACATACATCCCATGAACACATTCTGTTCTTCATCTTCATTGATTATATTAGAGAAATTTACGTTCATCCCTAAGTAGGCGTAGTTCGACAGACCTACCTTAACTGCTAAGTTTTGTCTCCAGTTATTTCAATGAAAGTATCTTTAGTCAGTAGAATCAAGAAGTTCACACCCATAATGTGAATGGAGCTTTATGTAAAAATATACAATGTAAATGTCAGTAAAATCCTCGCGAGAATTGGAAACAAATGTTCGGTGTCACGTACTCTGTGGGAACTAATGATATTTGAATGTGTATGGGTGCTGTAAATCCTGAAATATACTGAAACTATTTATGTGGAATGTATTCAGAGATGAGATTTGGCGCATTCAATTTATAACGGGAAGTGCTAAAAGAAAAGAACAATCGTATAGATAGACGGTACTCGGGTTTGGAAAACTATTTTCCAACTATAATATTATTTTGTAACATAATATGCAAGAGGACTATAGGTATACTACAGCTAAACAAAATGTTTGAAATGTTAGAAGCTGCATAAGGCTGTTGAGAATCTTAAGTTGGAAGTATTTGACGGACCATTGAAAGCCTGTTAGTTTAATCAATTTTATTTCTTAAGTAAATTAAGAAAACTCTGATACTAAATCAGTTCACTTTTGTGGTCGGCTTCCAGTCTAACCGAATGCAGCTGAATACCAGTATTTTACATGGAGCGACTGCCTATCTGACCTTCACAACCCAGTTACTAGATAACACGTTACCTCTTGATGAAACTGGTTGTCAGACTTTCGGTTTTCTGACGACCCGTAGCGACTGTCAAAGATCCACGAAAGACAACCGGGACCAACGGTTTAACGTGCTTTCCGAGGATCGGAGGGGTCGCGGTATGAAAGATGTTCACCCATCCATGGACCGATTGCGGAAAGCATAGCTTTAACTAATCGATCGACCGTTGCGGCTGTTATTACTTAGCCTCGAGCTCACACAAACCACGTCCCTATACCCCTTTAATTAATACCTCTAACGCTTGCAATAACTTAAGCTAAGTACAGTTTGCGGCACAATCTGAGACGCATGTACCTCAAGATTTGCGCTATTCCCTCTAAACATAGGTCTCCGGGGTGTTGTTTATGACCAGGGTCCGGACATAAATCTTACAAGACTTCTAGCAGCAACTGGGGTTGCAAGGACCCTTAACACATCCTAAACAGTCAGGTTATAGAGACAAACATGGGTCAAATGTTGACCCTAGCCTGCTGTGATGCTCTGTTTACGTTTAATTTACAACATTGCTTAATTACATTTTATAAACGCCTTGGATGGTGCAGGGTTAGATCCTAGGTCCTGTAAAGACGTGTTTACTGTTTGTGAAGGTTCTTAAGTATAGGGTTAAAATGGGTAATAAATTCAGGTAGGGTTTATCTTAGTACTCAAGGACTTGAGTAATCTTGTAATGAATGAATGTATATAGTTATGCAAAGTTTGTCGGCGTTCATTGTAAAATTGACTGAATATTTACGCAGGTATTTAATAAAAGCACGTACGTAAATGAGCAACGCACTGTTTTTCTTTATTTTGTAGTCTTTTTCAAATCTTGTTTCAAATAAAAAGAAGGAAACTCAAGCTAGGCATTCGTTCATTATAAAGACTTCTCCGACAATCTATAATAATGACTACCATCACATAAACCAATTAAAAGGTAGGTAGAATTCTTTTCGGGAATAAATAAATGAGGGATCAGACAAACATTTAGATATGTGAATGCGCTTGCTTTTTAATTAGTTTGTATTATTTCTCTATAGGCTTTAGTTAATTAACACAGAATTAATTGTTTCCGGTATCGGAGTTTTGAAAATTATTTTCTTAGAGTATTTTTTTCGTCCTGATTACAGATAGTTCGATCTACGATGACGCGCCCCTCTCTGCCTTTTTCTCTTGTTTTTGACCGCTCTCAATACAAGTGTCAAAGAGAGGGGCGCGTCTTCATGGATTGAACTATCTCAAAAATCAAAAACTATTTATTTCTCCAACATAAATTATAACCAACAGATTAGTGATTGGAGCCTCCCTTTAAGCAAGTAATGCCTGTATTGGGAGACTCCGCTCTTCCATACCGGATATTATTGGATAACAATAAAAAATACTCAACTATAAAAAATACACTATTTGTGTGAGTTTGTGAGTATAAGTGTGAGTGTGAGAGTATATGTGTGAGTGAGTGAGTATATGTGTGTGCGGGTGTGTGTATTTGTGAGTGTGTGTGAGTATGTTTGGGTGTGAGTAAAATAAGTGTGCAAGCATGTGATTTTAAAGTAAAAAAAATCAAATTGCAGTGTTTTTTTAGCAAGTTGAAATTAATACCTTCGTTATTAGAGGCTATTAATTGGTCAAGAAAGGTTATTCAACCTAGCTTTGCTCAGTTTAGATCTAGAAGACAATTTACAAAGGGGCGTAAACGTGATGCGTGCCGTAGGCGCCATTTTCTATTGGTACGCCCCTGCAGGAGCCTTTATAAGATTCTTAATTTCAAGTTCTCAGGCTTTAAAATTCATAAAGATTGCCGCGTAAATTCGTAAGTGAATAATTTACACGCATAGCGCTGAGTAAAGTATTCGACTGCCTTGTTGGTCTAGTGGTCGCAAGCGGTACTGCTGAACATGCGGTCCAGGGTTACATTCCCGGGTCAGACAAAGTGTTATTCAGTTTTTCCATCTGGAATTTCTTGAAGGAGCCTGTAGTCTAGTTCTTTGCAGGGTTGGTGGCAATAGTCCACCCTCTACAAAAGGCGTGAAACATCACTAGCGAAATGTGTTTCGGGTAATACAAGCGTGATGTTGTGCTTTGTTTTGTTATTAAGTGCATATATCAGCCTATAACGTTCCCAATTCTGGAACACAGGCCTCCGCTCTGTAAGTAGGACTGGGCCGATAACCACCAAGCGAGCCCAGTGCGGGTTGGTCGATGTCACATGTCTTCAAATTTTTGGTTCCAGGACATGCCGGTTTCCTCACGATGTTTTCCTTCGCCGTTTTGAGAGCAGTGGTGATGAAGTCATTTACACAAAGTGACCCAGACAAGCGCTTGCTTGTCTGGGATCGGACCTGCATCCTACAACTCCTAAGTCGTGGTCGTTACCACTAGCCATCACTGTTATTACGTACATTTTCTTAATTATATTATTTCTCAATTCGCCTCCGCATTAATGGAAACTTGTCAGCTGCTATTACATTAACCGTAGTCACCCTTCCGGGCGCCATGACTTTCCTCAACTTACAATCAGGCATGTACTTTGGAATGGATCCATCCATCTCTCTAAACTTACTAGTGAAAACGTCTCTACTACATAGATGAAGAGCTTCTGGATGAGCTAACTTTAAAGGCTTGTAATTCTTAAACCAAGTAATTGAATTTATTATTAATTTAATACAATAAATTTGCATTAATAGTCTTTATTTTACGTAACTAACTATACATATTGAATTAAAAAAAAAAACAATGAAACTAAACTGAATCAAACAACAAATAAAGAACTGACTGTTTCAAAACCTGATTTGTGAATTCGAAATTGGCAAGTACTTAACTATTTGTTTTAACAAAAATACCTCACAAATCTTAGAATCTAAACCGTCTTATTAATAAACGTTGCGAGTTTAAACGTCATAAATGTATGTTTAAACAGAACCTAATGGCCACTTAACTTTAAGCAACGCTTATAAATACGAGGGTTAGAATTTACGGCAAAGACAATAAATATGAGGAAATGACGACTAATTGGTCTGAAATCGCTAACACTTACCTATATATAATATAAAAGACTTAGCGTTGGAAGGACTCCTGCAAGATGGAACGATGACCTGGTAAAGGCTGCAGGGATCCGCTTAATGCGAGGAGCACTAAAACTGTCGAATTGGCGATGTGTTAGGGTAATCTATTTCCAGCAGTGGCCGTCTTTCGGCTGAAATGATGATGATGATTATGGTAAAATTATTTATCAATTATTATTTTAAAAAGCATAGCAGATGTGAGTAGAAACGCCGGGAGACCCAATGGTACGCGTGCCTTTAGTGGCATGTAACAAAATAATTTTGGCACGACAGCCCAAGTCACAGTATGGTATACCAGATACCAGAAGTTGCACTAATTTGTTCTTTCATTTAAATAATGTGGTGTGATGTTGATTACTGTATAATAAGTACTAGTCTATTTCTGTTTGCATAAAAAAATTACCAATGATTTTGAAAGTATTTATCGACACAGTATTATACTAATGCAGTTGTTATCGAACACACAGTTTCTGTAGGCTGGGTTTTTGTTTTTAATAAAAAAAAAAAAAAAAAATATATTTAAAAAAAATTATTAATTTATTTTCTTTCTAGTAGTCAATAAGTCAAGATCGTTTGTTGGCACGTCTATGCCAAATTGAACATTTTTTTTGAAAAAATTTGGCTCGCACAGGTTATGAGGCTCGCCATCCCTGTCCTAGGAGGACATAATATAGTGACCTTATTGCAGATGGTCTTCAGAAAAGTCAGGTGCATAATACTATATAAAAAGTATATAAAGATCGTAGCAGGTGGCCTTCTGTAGTTTCTGCCTACCCCCATCGGACGAAGGCGTGAGTTTACGTTTATATAAATTATATTACAGTAACTCAACTACAATTTATCTTCCAACAGCATAAAATACTCGTAAGCCGTTCACCTCTAAACACGAGCGTCCCTACTGGCTACAATTAATTTGAGACGAGCTTTATTAGCACGCTAGACGGGTGCCTGGAGTCTGGACACACCTTCACGCAATTACCTTAACATCGTCAGTGCATGTACCGTACACGATCGGAAAGGAAATAACTTTATCGAGCGGTGTTTAATCCATTAAATAAATACCTGTGGTAAATTCCAAAAGTATCTGCGAAAAGTGTAAACAAACCCTCAGGTTAACTTCTTACGCAATCGCTCCATAAAGAGAATTAGTAACACGGTCATACGGCCTACTTACAAGATTTCATCTTTGTATGTCGAACACTTTTTCCAACAATTAGTGTTTAAATAAATGATTAAATTGTTATGGAATTATCATCGACGAAAATAAAATGAAGGTTAATGAATTAACATCAATTGTTAAATGAAAAATTGCTTTCTGGTGATTTGAAATTAGAATTTCGGGAGCATTTAAATAATACTCAAAGCAGCCAATTTGTGGCATCACAAATTGGTACCCATAGTTGTGTTTTCCAATCCATTAGTTTACATTTTCATGTTAAGATACTTTTCAAAACAGACCATAACTACTCACCAAATATTGGACATTTTAATTAAACCATTGAATGTTGGAGACACATCACACACTAGAATATCCATTGTGGCCCGTTCTACCGTTGCATAAACCGTTTGACACATTAAATTGCAATCAGAATGTCAGTACAATTTTCAATCAATTTTAAATGTCATTTCTATTAGGTTACTTATTTCTACCATCAATTATGTTCATTCCTATCGACCTAGCGTTATTTTAGTTAATTCGTAGCGTCATTTCAGTTCATTTTTAACCGACTTCCAAAAAAGGAGAAGGTTCTCAATTCGACTGTATAATTATGTCTCTGTTTAACAGACTTCAAAAAAAGGAGCAGGTTCTCAATTCGACTGTATGTTTTTTTATGTTTGTTACCTCATTACTTTCGACTGGGTGAACCGATTTTGATGATTCTTTTTTTATTTGAAAGCTCGTGCTTTCCGTGCGGTCCCATTTCAATTTCATATAGATCTGATGATGCGTGTCGGAGACAGACGACGGAACTCTTAAAAAATAACAGTAAATCACCCGCGATTGCAGCTATCGCATAAATATGCATTGTTTTGACCCCAAGGATGATGAAATTTCGAATTAGTGGGGTAGGTACTATAACTAAAAAGTGAAAAAAAAACTTTTTCAAAAAAAAAATCAACCGACTTTCGAAAAAACACTACAAAGTGAAAAATAACTTTAATTTCGGAAGGCGGTGACAAAACATTAAAATACATATCCAAAGTCACCGACTTCCGAAATCCAAGTTATTTTTTACTTTGTAGTGGTTTTTCGAGCATCATTTTGATTTGTTTTCTAGCGTCATTTCAATTCAATTTCTAAACAAATTTTTTACTATATCGAACCAATAAGTCGTGTATTTTAATAACTCAGTAATATTATGTAGGGGTACAATGTGAGTTGTGTTTTCCGATAAATACATCGAAATAAAAACGGTGTTAATGGCTTTTACGGCGCCACGTTAACAGCATTTACGCGCTCGTAAGAGTCGAAAGTATACGATAAGCTTTTACTTATAAATGTGACTGCGATACGCTGTTATTTTTGTCATCGGGTTCATTTTTTGGAATTTTCACTTTTGTTGGTGAGGCCTGAAACAAACATAGCCGATTTTGTTATATTTTATTTGTATTGCCATTTCTGTTTTGGAATAGGATAAAATTTCAATGGCAGTGGATTCTTAACACTTGGGTAGGTTCTCATGTTTACTTACTGAATGAATAAAGTATTTATTTAAAAAAAAAAAAAAAAACTGTTATTTGTTGTGGCAAAAAGTATTGGATTCAGTCCACTAAATTACTACCTGAATGTTTATTTTTGTTGGTGAAGCCTAAAACAAACATAGCAAGTTGTAACAGTTTAAAAAAAAATTGATACGTCTGTTTTGGAACAGTTCATTGGCGATGGCGGTGGAACACTTGGGTAGACAAGTTAACTCATTGAATTACCAAATAAAAGACGGTTGTCTTTTTAGGCATCTAAACACTATGTTTATAAAATGTCCCATTGCAGGTCAAACACTTCTTCTCATAAAGAGAAGGCACGAGCATTGATCACCATGCTCAAGACTGGTTGGCGATTTGAGACTTTTATTGTCTAGCTATCGAGCTTTTCGTGTCTGCACGCTTAGATCTTGTAAACTACGCAACGAATTTGAATGCGGTTTTTACTAATAGATAGACTGTTTCAAGAGACAGGTATAGCCGCTGGCAAAAGCTATCTGACTATAAGGCCAGTTTTCCTCACGATATTTCTCATTAACCGATTTCAGTAACATCCAAAATAAATTCAGAAGGTAGGTACATAAATTAATTGTAAAAATCACACTCAATTAATGCAACCAAAATCATTCAATACAGAACTGTCAAAGCGTCATTTCCATAAACTCTAAGTCAGCGTAAGCGACAGACTGACAATGGAAACGTTTTGATTGCGGTGGACCGCGCGTCTCTCGTAAACGTGCAAACTTTGGATAACGACGCCGCTGCGTAATTACTGCGTTTTCTTAAATTTAATCGCGTCACCCACTGCCAAGGGTGCGGGTTGTTCTGCCAGGATAGCGGGTTATTCTGCCAGGGGTGCGGATGTTCTGCCAGGGGTGCGGGTTGTTCTGCCAGGGGGCGAGTTGTTCTGCCAGGCGTGCGGGTTGTTCGAAAGAGATACCGCGGCCCCTGACACACAGGCTACTGAGGGAACACAGGTGGGTCACGGGTTTAGTCAGTATAAGTCTGACACACCCTCCTATTCCACCCAGAGCGGGAGAAGTTATTTGATGATTTCTTACCCAAAAAAATATTATAATAACGTCACCCAAAGGAAAGGCGTCGCATAAAATTTATGTTTCTTATGTTTTGTTGGCTGTTAATTCAATTTGACATTCGATGTCTGCTGGTTTTGCACGGGAGCTTCCGAATAACTCTTAGCAACTATAATGTCATTATCAGCTGCCTAGCTTTTTCCCAACTACGTTGGCGTCGGCTTCGAGTGTAACCGGTTGCAGGTGAATACCAGTATTTTATATGGAGCAACTGCCTATCTGACCTGTACAATCCACCGGGTAACACGATACCCCTTGATAAGACTGGTTGTCAGACTTTAAGGCTTCTGACGGCCCGTAACAGCTTAACGTACTTTCCGAGGCACGCAGGGGTCTTTTATGTAAAATGGTCACCCTTCCACGAACCAACCGCGGCAAGCGTAGCTTAACCTGATCGATCGACCTGTGCGGCTATTATGACTTAGCCACAAGCCGCTCTGTAACGTGACCAAAGCATTTTCTAAATAGTCTACAAAGTCTGAGTACCTAACTACCTACCCAATTAATATTGCCAGTAAATTTGATACCAATTCAGGTTGTCTGAACTATGTTATACGGCTGAAAGTAAAAGGAAATCTATTGTTTTGACTTGAACTGTGCACTGCGTACAGCGACTTTTACTACTAAACAACATAACAAGAGCTTTCGTACCTAATCCCATGTACTGTGAATATATTTATGGTTTTTTCAAACAATTAGCATAAATGCATGTAAAAGTCATAAAATAACTAACCTGATGACGTGGCCCAACATTAATGCTGGGCTGCTAGCCACAGATAACAAAGTACAAGCTCCCCTAACTGTGCATTAATATTAAAGATTTGCAAATATCATAGCCAGAGTACGGACCAAGTTCATTTGCTCCCCCTTGCAGTAAAGTCGCGTATACACTAGACACCGTGTATCCGAGATATCGACCTAACATGCCACATTGTGCGATAGCGTCTCCGAAATAACCACAGGCGTAAAGTATCTGTCACAACGTAACTCTGAGGAACATTACTGCGACACCGCTGGTGTGCTCTTGCCTTATTGCCGCGCCCCGGTGGAGTGCAGCCACAAATAATGGCGGTAGGGACGCATAATGTTTTATTATACCCATTTTATAACCGCAAGAGGAATGTAATCTCCTTTATTTACTGAAGAGAGTGCAAGTGAAACGGATTGTCGTGGCAATAAACGGAAATATTGACGGTATTTTGGCAAGATTAAATTATTATTTTTTGTCTGAGCTGCGGTATTTACAAAGTCATTTTAATGGGTATACAGTTACTTAGCCTTCTATGTTAGTCAAGGGAGAGAAAATACACGAATATTTCAATCTTAGAATTCCTACACAAATGTTAGTTGAGCTAATTGGTTAGAAAAATAGTAGGTACTTTGTTCTTCAACTGTAGAAAAATCGCCTGCGGCTTATGAACACAATTATAATTGTGAAGTCTTCTTTAACCAACACTAGCTGACCGTACCCACTTCATTGGGAGGTAAACATTTTTATATCACTCAGGGATGATTTTTCAATAGTCAGATAACTTATATCTGAGGAATAATATTGCGGTTTCACAGCTTTTGTATATAAAATATGTCAAATTGGCATAATTATTCTTCAGATAAAAGTTATCTGCCTATTGAAAAATTAGCCCTGAATAGATTACGACACGGTCGCGGTTCCATACCTAAGTCGTATTGTCTCTTTAACCATTTGTCCAAATTATAAGTAGGTATGCAGTAAAAGGGAAAAGTCTTTTGCTTTAAGCACTTGAGACGATAAATGTACTTATTTTGATAAGAAGTCATAATTGTTGAAAATATGACCAATAAACATGATCTAACGATTTAAATTATTTTTAATATAAAAAAACTACTTTTTTGTGTCTTAAACAAAACGTCAGTGACAGCATATGCCTTATCTGTGCATAATCAAGGTAATATGCATTATCAAGTTCTACAACTTTTCTCTAGAACTCAATCATATATCTCTCATCGTTAAGGCAGCGTTCGTAAGAAACGTTTTCGTTCGACTATTTTTCTCTGACTTACTTTGCAAATCCGATTACTAAGAAAAGTCTTTACATTTTTCGGGTTAATAAATAACCTATGACACTCACAAATAACGTGGCTTTGTATTGGTAAAAGAATTTTCGAAATCGGTTCTGTAGATCCAGAGATGACTCCCTACAACCTCACAAACTCACAAACTTACAAACTTTACTTCTTTATAATATTATTATGTATGAATCTAATAAAGAACTTAATAAAAACGTATTTGACTGAGATTTTGTCGCGAACTCGTTCATTTCACGCTGTTTCCGCCAACAATATGAATATTTTTTGCAATATAAAAGCTTGGAGTTTATTCTTAAGACAGAAAAATAAACGGACTCAAAGGGAACAGCCGCGCGCTGTTCCCGCCGCCTCTCTATTATTTCGTCGTCTAATTTTCTGCAGCTGTAAACGGGCACTTTAAAAAGTCGCATAGTTTTAAAGTTCGCACCTGGCTGATTCTGGCGCCAGTCAAAAGATCATTGTTACATGCCAGTCGTCAAACGCCCTCGAAACGAGAACGGGGAAAGCAGGGGAAAATTGTACGGTGCGATGGAGTCACGGTGAAGGAGGCCTTTCATACCCAGACGTAGCGAGTGTTTCAAAATTACGACCCCGCGCTTTATGATGTGTGAAAACGAGGTCTCGACAAAGGGATTTATTTTAAAAAAATAGTCAAGTTAAAGTGGGAATTAACGTTTTATGGCATTATTAATATGAGTTAGGGGGTTGCAGTTCGGTAATGTCTTTTGAAACTTTGCTAAATCTCACAAAAATGGGAATTAAATTCGGTCACCGTTATATTTTTCACACTTTTTGCTATCGAAAATTGACCTTTATTATCACCTTAATTATAGCCTGTATTAACCCAGTGCCGGATATTACCCTCTTTTCATTAATGTCAACCATCAACCTTAGGCCTAAAACATAATAATATATAGATTAATCCATGTCAGTTTAAAGTCAAATTCAGAAAATGTCACGATAATTTCTCCTAAACATAGCCAACCATTATTCAGCCACTATTCCTGTAAACACTGGAAGTTTAAGCGAAAACATTTAACTTTGTCCAACAAAATACGTATTATGAAGTGAAACAGTAGGAATAAAAAGTAACTTTTTGCGCTGTTTGGAGTTTTTTTGCTCGTACAACATGGACGCAATATGTCGTCGACGGCCTCTACAGCTGCCGCGCTAGATTTATATTTTAAATGCGAACCATAAATATGCGCATAAAAGGATCCTATTTGATTTCATTAAAACATTCCTGTTTACAAATCAGGACACGGATTTTAGCATAATTTTGAAGTTCAATAAAAAGTTTGGGTTTTACCTATTTGTTTCGGTTACCTACTGCTTTAGTTTGAATGATTTTCCGCTTACTTAATCTTATGTGTTCTGCTACATTCTCACTACATTAACCCTTAATATTGTAAGGCAATAAATATATTAGGATCAAAAACATGGAGCTAGTTGCGTCCGTCTCTCACTACCTATATCTATATTTTATACAAACATACTATAGAAAAAGACCGATCAGCTTTTACCGAATCAGAAAGTTTTCCGCGAAACTTTTTCAACTTTTCTTTGCTTAAAAAACTAATTTGAACTACCTACCACAAAACTATAGCCAAATCGGTCCAACCGTTTTCAAGTGACACGCTTACCAACGAGCCGCAGTTCATTCCATTTATATAGATGATGTTGCCCCATTTCATTTAACAGACTATGTCGGTACTAAGATTCAATAAATCCCAGTGGATCAATCAAACATCACTAAACCGAAAGCCAATCACCCAAAAACTAATTTTCTCGAAAACAGTTACTTCACCGAAATTCGCGCCAACGAAGCCCCTAAACCGGCAATCACTCAAATGCGTTACAAAATAGAGTTTACCGAGGGAAATGAATATCGGCCTGTTTCGGAATTAAGACAAATCGGCTTACTGCAGTGACGGATGCGACAGACTCCCAAAATACCAACAGCTACTTCGCAGTTCACCTTTATTCGCAGACTTCACCTCTATTCGCTAAATTCAGGAGCTTAGTTTCGGGTGATATGTGAGATAAATCTGTGGGGAATTGGTCACTGCAAATTTTGGACTGGACTCGAAATAAGAAGTGACAGGTTTTTAGTCCATTGGGATGTAGAATTGAAGATTATTTTAATTTCTTTCTTTTGCTAGTGCTGTCCAGTCGAGCGTTAAATGGAACCCAATATGTTGTTATTTTAGGCCATTTTTCATCGGAAGAGAGAGTCCTTAGCCCTGCAAAGGACTTTACAGGCTACTTAGATTAGATTAGATTTTAATTTGGGGCTTAAACGGTCAAACACTTGGCGGAGTTAGTTTCTGAAACTTTTTCTAATTAGTTGTCAAGCTTACTAACAAGACTGAGTAGGTTCTTTACTGTACTGATTTACTGATCATCAAAATGTTTACATAATATTGTCCTAGAGTGTCTCACTTTACATACTAAGAGCAATATCTGCCTTTTTTTTTTTGATTACGGGGGGAAATCTTCATGGATGTCCTCTGCCCCGGGGAGGGCGGAGGGGTCTGTCAGACTCTTACTGACTAAAACCACCCCGGTGTTCCGTCTCTCACTTGCACCGGGGATCACGGGAACTAGTGTGACTTCCGCGATCCCCGGCTAGAGCAACATCCGCCTAGCCCAACTATGTTAGGATAAGCTTCCAGTCAAACCGGATGCGGCTGAATACCAGTATTTTACATGGACCGACTGCATAACTGACCTCCACAACCCATTTACTGGGTAACACGATATCACTTTGGAAAGACCAACCAGTGTAACCTTCAGACTTTAGAGCTTCTGATGGCCAGTAACGGCTGTCAAAGATCCACGAATGACAGCCTTTTTTTTTTTTTGATTACGGGGGGAAATCCTCATGGATGTCCTCCGCCCCGGGGAGGGCGGAGGGGTCTGTCAGACTCTTACTGACTAAAACCACCCCGGTGTTCCGTCTCTCACTTGCACCGGGGATCACGGGAACTAGTGTGACTTCCGCGATCCCCGGCTAGTGCCGGCCCGCCTCTGCGGGCCACCTCGACGAATGACAGCCTGGGCCAACGTCTTAACGTGCTATCCGAGGCACTAAGGGCTCTTTTTTTGGGTTGGAAATCTTCAAATAACTTCTCCCGCTCTGGGTGTAGCAGGAAGGCGTATCAGACTTCTACTGACTAAAACCCACCCGTGTTCCCTCAGTTGCCTGTATGCCAGGGGCCGCGGTATCTCTTTCGAACAACCCGCACCCCTGGCAGACGGAGGGCTCTTGGTATGTAAAGATAATCACTCATCTACGGATCAACCGCGGCAAACGAAGCTTAACAGAATCGAACGACGCGTGCGATTGTTATTACTTAGCCCTTAAATACTAAGAGCTGAAAAATAAAAATAAAACTAGAAGCCAAACTCAAAAAGACAGCCCTAATTTATAGCTGAAATACTCAGGAAGTAATTACTCAAGCCTTCATAAAAATATCTCAAACTAATTATTCCAAAGTAAGATAATGTTCCACGCTCCGCTGACTATTTCAAAACCCAATGACTTTAGGCTCTGTGATAACTGAAAAACGTTGCAAAACCTAAGAAGAAAGAAATTATGGTCTCCTTGCGAAGTAAATTTTTCGGTTGGTTGCCCCCTCTCTCCGAATTTAAGTCCCTAGTCCTTCCCTTTCTTAATTTTTTCCTTCCTAGGCAGATTACCCAAAGCGCCTGAAGTAATTATTTTATCTGTGTCTGGTATAAAGTTTTCTTTCATTCAGTGTCAAAGACTACAAAGGATCGTGAGGCAACGGTAGGAGGAATGAAAAGATTGTTATAGTTGTATAAGTATACTATCTGGGTGCTTTCAAAGAAATGTAGCAGCAATTAGTCAAAGAAATTTCTTACTTATTTTTGAAAAACTTTTAAAATAAATTGTTTAAACCAAGGATTAAAACTGCTGTCGCTTTACTTTTAGCTATCAGACACTGCATTACTTTTCCCTTTTTGAAAGATTTTTAACATCGGGTATATCACATAAGTACAGTATTTTGGCCCTTTAACTGCGCTAAGAAAGAAAGAATAATTGATTTATTTGTAAAACAATGAGATACTATTAAAAAAAACATGAAAAAACACAGATTTATACTTAGTCGACAGCGGCACGCCGCGACAAGATAAGGATGTACTAAACACAAAAATTAAATAAAGTTGGTAAACTAGGCTTCACCTTTCCAGTCAAATCCATGTTACTATAGTGCCATAACAGTCTAAACCTCGTTCAACCTAACTGCACCACAGTCCCACAAATATAGGCATGCACACACTAATTAACAAACGCACGTGCCACAGAATATCAACAAGAAAATCTAGTAGCGATCAGCGCATTTAAACGATCATCAATCTGGGACTACGGTGAGCGTTGTTTGACCGCAGTGATTAACGATGTACGTCCATAACCAAATTATAACCCTCTGGCCAACGGCCAATGACATTAAATATACGAGGTAATTTTCTACAGAGGGCTTCAGGAAAATCAATGGAGTGTCGTGCAGTTACGTCAAACCTTTTCTGGTATTTACCGGTTTCGAAATTTACGATGCGCGAAGGTAAACCGCAAAATTCAAATTTCTATGAGTTTTTCATGAAATAGTCATTCAATGGGGATTTTAATTTTATTATTATAATTCTGAACATACATACCTACGTGTTACTGTCGCGAATCATATTTTTTTAATATGCAACCTGACTCTGACCTGCAAAATGTAAAAAACTTTAGAAAGTTCGAATTTGGGGGGCTACCCTGGCGCTTCCCAGTTAAGCTATTGTCGTGATTTCATTGATTTAGTTTAGAAAAAGTGTACTATTCTAATTCCGAATTATAATATCCACTGTGGCAGCACTGTTAAGTTATTATCATGATTTGTAACGGTATTTTTAGATATGTTTTTACTACGACAACTCGGGCAATTTAATGTGTAATTGTACGATGGCAACACTTCGAAACAACGTCACCTGGCCGTTATTTCTGGGTGGAGACATAAATGTATTTTAATGTACCTATTTAAAATGGTAAAATGGAGCGCAGATCATTAGTTGTTCGACAGTCGAAGAGAACAGTTGTGTAATTTAAAGTATATGCAAGTTTTAAGTAACGTTTTTCTTCATACTATGGTTTTCTAGAAGAGCGGTGGCTGCCGCATAGCGTCCGCAATTTACAGGTTAATGACGACACTAAAACGGTATTTATGAAAGTAAGTTAGTGTGCTTTTTTTGACACCGTTAAGTCAAACCGCTCTGCCGCCAATTTCGAGACAACTGTCACTATTTCGGTTCTGTTCAGTTCAGTACACAGTAGCAGTTCTTCTTATTATTCCGTCTATTGCAATTCGATAACAATTAATGAGATCCATCCCAAATGTAAATGCAGTCTAACTAAAATAGCTTTACCAACTAACATGTTTATTTGTTCACTTTACATCTTGTTACGCTGCGTCTTCAAACTACATAATATTCTGAATATCAATATCAAAGAAACTATTCACGTAACGTAACAGAGTCATGCAGGATAATAGAAAATGTTTGGCGTAGGGTGAGAACCCCAGTTTTCGTCTAAGAGCCATGATCGATGTTTCGACACGTGCAGCGGGGGCGATGTTCGTCATTTATTAACTTTTGCTTTCTGTGTTAACGAAAATATTGCAATTCTTTTATTACTTTATTATTTAATCTTGTGTACTAAACAATCATAGTCCTAGTGTATTGAATTATGGCGGGACGAAATAACAACTTCACGTACAATGGCACACACCGACAGAGTTAAGAAATCATAATTTCGGCCGAAAGACATCCACTGCTGGACATAGGCCTCTCCCAAGCACCGTAACTTCGACCGCTTGTGCTTCTCGCATACCTGTGGCTTTCACCAGGTCATAGGTCCACCGTGTGGGAGGTCTTCCAACGCTACATCTTCCGCTTTACTTTTTTATGTGCACTCAAATAATAATTTGAATTTTTCTTTCCCTTGGTTATTGAGAAAAGGAAGGAGCTAACGCACAGTAGGTAAGTGTTAGCAATTTTTAGGATACCCGCCTAAAAATCTGTATTTGTTCAAAAATCGCCTTAAAGGAATGCAACACTTTTTACTAAATCTGGTAGTGTAGTGACCCAAAACATTCGCAGCTCGCTATAAAATGCGCATACACTCATAAAAATGTACTGTCTGATACACTTTCCATGTTTATTACTGGCCAGTAGGTACCTACTACATAGCTGCACTCGCCCACTTTTCCTGGCAAAAAGGGATCCTTGTCTGAAGTTTGTTTTATACAGTTTGTCCATTAGGACATGAGTGAGGACGGCGGAGTCATGTCAATCGGATTAGAGGAGTAAACAAGCTCAAAAGTTTCATACGAGTACAAGTATTATTTTAAGCTTACTTTGTTCTAGCCGGAGCTATAGTTCTAAGGCGATTACATGGCACATTACATTAAAAATTACTGTGTAGAACAGTATAGCTCTTTATCAGTTTAAGCTTGTTTCAATATGCTCAACCGCACAACATGATTTTGGTTGAAAACTATGGCTCCCGAAAATCTTTGCCAAATGTCACTAGAGTGTTTTTAATGTCTGTTCAATAACTACTTTCCAATCCAGTGAACAGTCTCCAAACTTCCTATATCTATTAAGCAACAAATAATAAGAAGCCGAACGAATGACACCACCACAATGTATCCTTTCAAGTAACTTGACAAGCGGACGGTAAAGTTCAGAAAACCACGGTCGGTGGGACCGTGAGTCGCAACACAATGGGACATAAGCAACCCTTCCGATATAACAGTAAATACGAAGGGTCCCGAGAGACCCTCACC
The DNA here is from genome assembly GCA_949091785.1 of Polymixis lichenea. Lineage (NCBI taxonomy): Eukaryota > Metazoa > Arthropoda > Insecta > Lepidoptera > Noctuidae > Polymixis > Polymixis lichenea. Next base: position 11,744,656 of record OX420936.1, read on the forward strand.
ACACAGACCCATTACAACTAAGTGCCACTTGTCGAATTCAACGTAACCTGAAGTTAATTGAGAGAAAATTGAAACCAGATATTTGTTGAGTGCCGTCAAAGTCGCACCGTCTTAGAAAAATAATTGTGGGGTGGCGAGTTGGATGCAGTGAGATAATAGATATCAGTGTGTCGGTTATGGTGTCAGAAGTTGTTGAAACTGGGATTGTTTGCGTCGAAAATCGTGGGATGAAGTTTTCAGAACACTTTGCGCTTCTGTTATAAGAAAAAAATTAAATAGAAACAAAAGAGACAAGATGCTTCTTCGTTTGTATTTCTTAATGTATTACCCGGTGTGATGGTAGCAAACAGTTTTTTTTTAAATATAATATACCTTATCACTACAATGCGTTGAAATTGAAAACCTTTCCTTTTATCCTAATCATCATCATCCTATCCTACTACTAATCCTCAAAGAGTGAGGCGGCGCACGTGAGGGAGAGGCAGTACATGTGCCCTCACGGCCGTAGCCGCCGCAGGAGACGCCCTGGGCGTCGGGAATCCCAGGCTGATTCCCAGCCATCGTAAGCACGGGCTTGTGGACGGTGAGTAATGGGTAGCTCGCTGTCCGGTAAGGACCAAGCCCGGGTCCACGGCGCGTTGTGTTCCACGCGCGCCTCAAAGAGATGTCAGCACAACTGATGGGGCCCGCAAGGGCCGATGCCTGCCAGGGGTGCGGGTTGTTCGAAAGAGATACCGCGGCCCCTGGCACACAGGCAACTGAGGGAACACGGGTGGGTTTTAGTCAGTAAAAGTCTGACACGCCCTCCTGCATCACCCAGAGCGGGAGAAGTTATTTAATGATTTCCCACCCAAAAAAAGCCACTAATTCTATCTAACTAATATTATCCTACTAATATCCTAGGATTGACACATAGGGTACTTTTTATCCGGGTAGTACGTTCCCGCGGGATAGTTTCCGACATCTACGCGGGCGAGGTCGTTGGCAAAAGCTAGTCAAACATATTTTCAGTGTAACACCGAAGCCTGACAATATTTTATATCACCGAATAAATTGTAAAGCCGAGGCAAGCTTTCGCGATAAAGCCAGTACCTACGGTCCGACGGATTCGTGTGTGTAAAGTCCATTTTGTAAATGAATAACCTGCCTTTAAAAACATACAAACTTGTCTTAGAACAAAACAATATTTCTTTTTTGTGTAAAATTCACAGACGTGATGAGTACGTGCACGTGGCTTCGATATCAAAACTCGATAGAACATTAAAAAAAGATAATTTTTCTCTACGAGGTGTAGCGACGAGTCTGATGTCGAAAATTATAGCTTTTATAATTTTTGTCCGTTTGCTTGTGTCTCTGGATGTATGATCCGGGTTGGCGCAAAAACGGCTTAACGAATTTGGATGAAATCTGGCACGCAGATAGTTTATAACCTGGACTAAGAGTTTCAAAACCGGTAGGTACGTTTCCGTGTTTTTTTTTTTCGTCATCCACGCGGGCAAAACCTCTGGCAGAAGCTAGTTTTAAATATGGAACCTGTATTGGCTGTATTGTACTTAATTCTCTGACAAACCTGTCTAACCAAAGGGTTTCGTATTCCCCAGTAACTGGGTTGCGGAGGTCAGATAGGCAGTCGCTCCATGTAAAATACAGGTATTCAGCTGCATCCGGTTAGATTGGAAGCCGACCCCAACATAGTTGGGAATAGGCTAGGCAGATTGATTATTGTACTTCATTCTTTTGTTTTATTTTCGTACGTGAAACGCACAAGATCCTTTCGCATAAAACTACAGACGGAATATGTATTCCCATGAGCATTGTTTACTTTCAGTCTTTGTAGTTATTAGGTCTTAACTCAGAAACTACTTCTACTTACAGAAATAGCTGAGAGCCACTCAGTCTTGAAGAGAAACTTTACACCTTATGATGATGGATTTCAGAGTTGCATACCTACCCAGAGGAATATACTTCAGAAATGTTATCTTAGTGCGAGTAGAATATTAGAGTTATTTTAGGTTAGCCTCGTGTAAATAAGCTATAGGTAACTCTAGACTACTGATACTAAATCTTAAGAGTTTGTTTGAATGCGTTAATATCTGAAACTACCAGTCGGATTTAAAAAAAATCTTAATGGACTTGATAGTTTAATTCATGAGGAAGGCTGTAAGCTTTTTAACATCACGCTATGACCCTTAGGAGCCGAGTAAACAGAAAAAGAACTCAGAAGGAAAGGTAAGCGAAAAAGAAGTTATAGAACTGGCAGGTATATTGCGATGCGATAACTCTAGAAATACGTATTAGTCAATTGCCACGTTTCGCTTTTTAATCACTTTATTGCATGTACAGACACCCGCACATCAAGCTACCCCAAACTGTCAAATTTTCCCAATTGAACATGAACCTTAAGCTTATTATAATAAAGTTGAAAATCTATCAAAGAAATTTGACAGATTTGGGGTAACTTGATGTATTGTGCTGGCGTCTATACTATCTTGCAGTGACTTCTCATAACATTTTTGTATAAAATTTAAAACGTACTAATTGCCTTATACGTATTTCTGCAGTTGTCGATTCACCCACAAATAAAGCAACGTCGTGCGAGTTGCCAAAAGAAAATAATGTATATTAAAGTGTCCATTCGCCCGATTCGGCGGCATAAATTGGTGCGAATCGACTAATAATCCTTATTTTTCATTTCTACTAAGTAAAGAAGCATTTATTTCTCAAAATTAAACACACTATCCACGTTTCGTATACCGTAACATAGTTTTTGGAACATTTCCAGGGTGTTTAGTGTCTACATTAAATTGGCTGCCAGCTCTGTTGTCCCTTAAAACGGAACAGCGAAGTTCTGCCGCATTTTAATACCTTAAGACTTATCCCGGATTTAGTTACTGAAGAGAGTTATAAATCACCGCTCAGCCTGAACAATTTATCTAAGTAAATGACATAATATTAAAGTTTGTTTGAAAATGTCGTGATATGCTGAAATAGTTATTTTGAAACTTGTTGAAAACCTTCTGACGAGGTACTTGAATTATATCTTACAGGCATGGGTAATATAAAGTATCTTAATGGCTTGAGGTAAATCGGTATACGAGATAACTTAAAGTTATTTGATACTAGCTTATGCCTACGAATTCGCCCGCATGGAAATAACCTGGATTAACAACATATGGGGAATCCCATGTGTTATTTTTTTTTAACTTTGCCCCACACTAGGAATTACTCCTGTATTGTGGGTGCGTTTTTAAACATTTAAACTCACATACACAACACAAACAGCCAAACCTGAAACATCTACTTGTAGGTCATACCAATATTTGGTCCGTGCGGGAATCGAAACAGCGACACGCAGCGCAGCAGTCTATCGCTTAACCACTGCGCCAACCGTGCCGTCAATGCAGGTTATAAAGTAACTGTGTGCCAAATTCCATCCAAATCCGTTCGGCCATTTTGCGTAATTCAGTAAAAAACATCCAACCATCCACGTATACAAACTTTCACAGTACAGTTTAAAGTTAATTACATGTATATGTAGGGGATGTACGTCCAACATGACTTACGGTTTTGTTTTCCTTTATCGTTTTGAGAGCAGAAGGTCTGTCTATCTAGGCTCGAACTTACGACCTATATGTATACAATATGTAACAAAAACCCTGTTGTTCCTTTTAGGGACGTATACACTTACCCACAAACACAACATTTACGAAGTTATAATTTAAAAAATAAGCATTAGCTAGTCGAGAGTTCAACATCAAATAACTATTAAAATCGACATATTCAAAAAAAAATGTTAACAGTATCTGATTTTACAAGTATCCTTATTTCGCACAATAGACTACGAACTCGGCGGCTTTCTTTGATCTAATCAAAATCAGTTAAACTGTACAAATATTCATAATTAAATATTTATTTTAAATATTTTTGTTGAACAGGTTTTATAAATGACTTGCTTTATTTTTTTTTGTCTTGTTTTTTGTTTCACTTTTTGGGTTTTGTTTTGTTGTAAATGTTTGTGTTTTATTTTTAAACAGTGTCTGCGATTGGATACGGACACTGTCTTTTTGTTGAAGTTTTTCGCATAAAGGGGTTACCTTTCCTTGTTAGCCGCATAAGTTTTTGTACAGTTGTACAGTACGCGTGTCCGCCCCCCACGTAGCCAGGTGTTCAGCTTGGACGTAAGGTAGGATTTTAGGGGGCGACTTGCTTTATTACGTATGTATACCGATTCTGAAAACGTGGGTAGAGGGAACATCAGGGTTTTTGTTACATATTGTATATAAGTCGCGAGTCTCAGCCGTTACCATTTTGCCACCACCACTGTACTGAAAAGACCGGAATGTCCTAGAACTAAAAAAAATCAAAGATATGATCTATCCCCAACCCGCACTGGGCCCGCTTGGTGGATTATGGCCCACTCCCTGTCACAAAGAGGAGGCCTGTATCCCAGCAGTGGGAATATTATATGCTGATTAGGTTTGCAAAATGATGTAATCATCTCAACGTCGTTTCTCACAATTCCTCTGTTCTACACAAGTACAAAGATAAGAAAGTACCATCATTGATCACACTTCCTACACACAATGACGTTACAGAAATCTCAATAGATAGGTATATACAAGAGAACTCAAACACCAACTCCTACTTACTAGGAGTATATGTATGTATTGCTGGCACTGCTATATAATTGAAGTTTAACGAGCCTGATAAACGGTGGTTAATTGACTCGATAGAGATTATTGTTCGGTGATGTCATTATAAACAATAGCCTTAAGGCACCCACAGACATGCACGGCACGACGGTGCAACGTGATTCTGGTAGAACAATTTCTCTGAAAAGCTCATGGAAATTTTTCTACATGTGTCGCGTCGCGCTGTCTCGTCGCGTCGCCCCTGCACAGTGGAACGAATGTATGGGAGCGGTTGGACGTAGACATGTCCGAAAAAAAAGAGTAAAATTATGCCAAACTAATGATGCCATCTTATTCGATTACTTAATGCCTTCATAACTTGTGGTGATGAATTTCTTCATAACTCCCATATTTCGGGAGTAATTTGAGAAAATGTGAAATTTTACTATGAAAATGAGTGTATCGAGCTCTCTCCCTCCTGATTCCGGGCTTGTTTCAAGTAGCGGTCTCTAATATCATAATGCTAATACTAAGAGCTATATTTAATACTAAGACACATAGTGCGCCAAATGTGCACTTTCTGGGATAAAGAGTGATGTTTATTTTATAACACAATTTTTTTATTTTTTGTTTATTTTGTTGATTAAAACCGTTTTTCTAAAGGTTTACCTTATTACAATAACATTTCTGAGCAGCCAATTAGAGAAGATATAAGCTAATTAGGATATATAATTAGGGACTTAAGGTTTACATATAAAACTGATGCACTAATGATTACTGATAAGAACATTGCTATTATTTAATTACTAAATGGCTCTTAATACACTAATTTAGCATGCATCATTTACTAATTATCACAATAACTAATTACCTTGCAATATTTAACAAAGGATACCTGGGATACCTGGATTTTATATAAATAGGTCACTATTAGTAACTTTAAAATCAGTGTTGATTTACACCTCGTTGTATCCAAGCTAATCTCGCAATGTATTTTCCAAATTTTAATACAAATCTTGATATTCACGTTGCTTTATGCGCACGCGCACATAAAGATTTACGCGACTTTAACTATTTGTTCAGTGTTTTAAAAGATAACAGTTGTGTTCAGTTATGTGAAAGTGCTGAAACAAGTTTAAAAGACTGGTGTCGTCGATTTTGCTACCGCATTTATGCAAAATGGACACAGTCTGGAAGAAGCACAGATAAGTTTCGGAAGAAACATGAGATTTGGCTACAGGCTGCAATTCAATGGCCGGAATTACAGAATGAAAATATGGAACCTTCTACAGAAAATATAAGTGACGTCATCGAGCCCATAATTTCTCCTGCTAAATCTGATGCTTCAACTTGTACACATCCTAGTCCTCGTAAATCTTTTGAGGACCTTAGTAACCGGCAAAAAAGAAGACGCACTGAAGATAGTCTTTCATGCAGCAGTAGCAGCGCTGAAATTATGTTTTCGGCCGAAAGGGCGCTTCAAAAGGCAGGACAAAGCGATACAGCTTATGTTATGAAATACTTGACGGAGAATCCAGAAGAGGCCTCAAAAATCAAAGCCTTCATTGAAGGTAAATCAATTCAGGTACGGGAAATATCCCCTTTGAAGGCATTGGCTCTTTATGTATCGATGAACTTATCGAAATGGCGCTATAACACTCTTCGGGATTTCAACACTCAAGAAGGAGCTCTTCAATACCCGAGTTACTACATGTTGGTTAAAGAAAAAATTAAGTGCTATCCGGCCAAAGAAGATCTCACAGTTACAGAGAGCTCTGCAAAAATCAAATTACAAGCCTTGATGGATTTAACCTCAAGAAGACTTATTAGGTCGTTAGAAACCCCTGTTGATCCCAATCAACAGCTCGTATTGACCAGCAAATGGGGTTTTGACGGATCATCTAGCCAAAGCATTTATCATCAAAGGACGAGTGAAGATGAGCAAATCGATCTTGCTAGTAATTTTATGATTAGTCTTGTACCACTGCGGCTCGTCTCAAAAGGTGTAACAATTTGGGAAAACGAGCGACCATCTTCCACTTCATTTTGCCGGCCAATATTGTTTAAGTTTATAAAGGAAACCAAAGAAAATGTGCAGAGAGAGATGGCTGAAATCGAAGCAGAGATTGAAGCCTTAACTCCATCCACCATCACTGATGGAATTAGTGTCAAACACCAACTGCTGTTGACAATGATTGATGGTAAAATTCATTCCATTATATCCAATACAGCAGCTTCAGTGTGTGACATATGCAAGGCTTGTCCTAAAGAAATGAATAATTTAGAGTTAATCAAAGATAAACACGCAAACGAGGACATGTATAAATATAGCTTAAGCACCCTTCACGCTTGGATTCGCTCAATGGAATGCTTATTACACATTTCCTACAAATTAGACATAAAATCATGGCAAGTAAGGGGTGATATAGCAAAAAGGCAAGTTGATGACAGGAAGAAAAGAGTTCAAGAGGCTGTAAGAAGAGAAACGGGCTTACTTCTCGATGTTGTGAAACAAGGCAGTGGATCCACCAACAATGGCAACTCGGCAAGGAGATTTTTTGAAAACTACACTAAATCTGCTGAACTGACCGGAATAGATGCTATGCTTTTAAGAAAAATCTGTGTGATCTTGCAGTGTATTTCATCAGGAGAGAAGATCAACGTAACTAAATTCCGAGAGTTCTGCTTTGATACTGCTAAGCTTTACGTGGAGTTATACCCATGGTATTATATGCCTTCTTCACTTCATAAAATTTTAATGCATGGGCCAGACATAGTTCAGAACATGTCAATTGTGCCCATTGGTTTTCTATCCGAAGAGGCATCTGAGGCTAGAAATAAAGATTTTAGAAAATATAGAGAGGGGCATTCTCGAAAGCATAGCAGTATCTCATGCAATGAAGATATTATGCACAATCTTTTACTGTCTTCTGATCCACTTGTTACAAGTATCCGTCCAAAAGGAAATAAGTTTGTAAAAAAATCTTCTTTTAAGGAATTTTATGAGCTTACGGATTCTGAGAAAAGTGATATCGAATTTGTTAACATAAATGATTTAGCGGACATCGATTCTGAATTTGAATTAATTGATGATGATGATGATGACGAAGATAATTAAATGATGTTATTGTTTTAAAATGTGTAACTTAGTAAATTAGAGCTTACATCTTAATTATTTATTGTACTTTTAATGAAACTAGGTAATTTATTATCAACTTACTTAAAAGTCATACTCTCATCAGTTCTTGTGAATATTTTTGTTAATATATATTTCTGTATATATATATAATATATTTATAGACCTCTTAATAAGTCTGTCTGCGGTTTAAAGTAAATACAAATGGGGAAAAAACGTTTTTTTTTTTAAATTTTCATTTCCTTTTATCCCAGAAAGTGCACATTTGGCGCACTATGTGTCTTAGTATTAAATATAGCTCTTAGTAATAGCATTACGATATTAGAGACCGCTACTTGAAACAAGCCCGGAATCAGGAGGGAGAGAGCTCGATACACTCATTTTCATAGTAAAATTTCACATTTTCTCAAATTACTCCCGAAATATGGGAGTTATGAAGAAATTCATCACCACAATTTATGAAGGCATTAAGTAATCGAATAAGATGGCATCATTAGTTTGTCATAATTTTACTCTTATTTTTCGGACATGTCTACGTCCAACCGCTCCCATACATTCGTTCCACTGTGCCCTGTTTGAAAAAGGCTTTAAAATTGTTCTACTAGAGTCGCGTCGCGCCTGTCTGTGGGTGTCATTAACTGTCAGTTTACTTTGATGATATTAGTTATGTCTCTGCCTTTGTTTGCTTACTCTAGTATAAGACAACTAATCCTTCATATATTTATATTATTGCCTACAGTTATAATTGTATTGACTGCCTTGTTGGTCCAGTGGTCGCAAGCGCTACTGCTGAGCTCTTGGGTTCGATTCCTAGGTCGGGCAGTGTTATTAAGATTTTCAATCTGTAATTTCTCACTAGCAGCCCACCTTTTTAAGGTCGTCGGGCCATCTAGCTGAAGGGCGTCCCACACTATGCTGACCAATTCGCGGTCTCCACTCCAGAACTCGTCTGCTCCATCGGCCATTGGTCCTTCGACAAACATGGCCAGCCCACTGCCACTTCAATTTACTTGCTCTGCAAGCTCTGTCTGTCTGTCTGTCTGTCTGTCTGTCTATCTACATTGACTACTATACTATACTACAACTGTATTGACTACTATACTATAACTGTCTAGATACATAGATATGTATCTATGTAACTCCAGTTATTTTCCGAATAACTTCGTTAACCGGAACCGGAACTAACCTAGGACAACAGTTATTGCGGAAACGAAATAATATAACTACTATAACTAAAATAATAATATTTGCCCTTTAAATTTTAGAGTAATTTTACAGTGGGCAATAAAGTGAAATTACTTCTAGAAATTCATAAAGGGATTAGATTAAAACACTCAACTCAAACCTACGAAATTATACGAACAGTGTTCTGTTAGAGCCATTCCCCGTAGAAGGCAAATACTCAAACGTTTGATTTCGTATGTTAAAGAGCGTGTATTTCTCTGCTAATTGAGTTTCTGTCACACGGTAGAGCACGGTGCGGCCCGTTGCGGCCCAGTGCGGCCTGCTGCGGCCCGGTGTGCGTCGATTCCGTTATCCCTAGCAGACAGTGCTAGCCAATTACCACTGCTTTTCAATTCACTTTGCGAATTCCACAAATTCTCTTTGAAATGCATCTGCTTTGGAACTTTTGCCTTCTTTCTGCTTAAATTTAATGAAAATTGAATCAGTTTTGTTATGCGTTTGTTTTCTATTAAGCTTTTTAGTATTCGCGGACACGGCTAGACGGTAAGCGCTTTGTAAATCGGTAAACCGACCGAAATCATAAAATCATATAATTATCCTTTTAGCAAGTTTTGGGTGCTACTTCTTCAAGTGGGGTTTGAACAATATTCTACTTGTTTTATCATAGGTAGGGCTTTTAATTTTTCAAAATGATCATTATTTTTCTATTATCAAGTCTTAGGCTTAGCACGAGAACCGTAGAGAAGTGTTTTGTCGACGGAAAGTACCTAGACAAAGATGACGTTTCCGTTCATTAGCATCGTGATTCCAAAAGCAAATGTGAAGAAGCGTTAAAGATAAATTATTGTCTAGCGTAGTGACAATAATTTATCTACAACGTCGAACATTGTACAATTTTCTCCGATTTTGACAGTTTGGGATTGAAAGTTTGCAATCCCAAACTTCTTCCGAAATAGCCTAAAAAAGGACCTAGACAAAGATTTCATAAGCGTTTTTTCGTCAAGGCGATTAATTTTAGGCGGTGCTTTGTTACTTTAATAAGCTTATAATAGCACGTTTGATTCAAATCGTCGATATTAGGTATTTAAGTTTTATACAGACAAACTTGAGCATAAAGTAAAAACATGAGTTCTATTTTCTCCTATTATCTAGCAAGAAAAATACAAAAATACAAATTCTTTCTTGACTATATTGCGTAAAATTCGTAACGTGCCAATTGCCTAATGCCTACGTATTTCTGGAGTCGACGGTTCGCCCACAAATAAATTAACTTCGTGCGAGTTGCGTATGGAAAATATTACAATATTAAAATGTCGATTCGCCCGTTTCATCAAGTTTCATTTAAATCCCATTGAAAGACTTTTTCATGAAAAAGTGGGTTATTCCCAAAGTACTCCAAAAAGAGTTCTCAAACTACTCCATGAAAAATCCAATATTTTAATTAGGTTTCATCCTACTCCATGATAACATTAAAATGTTCTCAAAGTACTCCACCCCATTTTTATCAATAAGTACCGGATTACTATAAAAGGGTACCTGACGTACAATTAGGCTCAAAAGCTTTGCAAATATATTTTTAAGTTTATAGTTTTTTTTTTTAATAAAAGCCTTATAATATAATCCCGTGTTGTGCTGGACGCAAAAAGAATAGCACCATCCCATTTCTTCCCATAGGTGTCGTAGAAGGCGACTAAGGGACTTACCAGAAAATGGGCAGCAGCGTTCTCTATGCATTTAACCACCATACTGCGATCGCCAACCTGCCTGCCAAGCGTGGGAATTATGGCAAACCCCCCAAAAACGACCAGCAGCCCTGCAAAACGGCCCCTAGTACCCGGCGGGCGACCCGCCTGCCCTTGGCTACAGTAGCGGCCAAGGTTACGGTGCTAAGAATCTACGGAAGAGATCTGACTACCACAACAAACAAAAACTACACCTGGCAACTTACAACACGCGTACACTCCGGACCGACGAGAAGATTACCCAACTCGAGGAAGAATTAAGCAGGTTACGGTGGGGTATAGTAGGGTTATCTGAAGTCCGAAGAGAGGGAGAGGCCTCGATAATCCTCTAATCCAGTAACCTGCTCTATTTCCAGGAGGGCGACCAGCTGTCCCAAGGTGGTATCAAGTTTATTGTCCATAAGTCCCTTGTGAGCAACCTGGTGAAGATTTACAGTGTGTCGACATCGTCACACCCCGACGATGAGGTGGAGACCATGTATTAGGATATATCCAAACCCATACATGGCTCTTAAACATGTTTCATGTCACCCATACACCCGTATGGGTGACATGAGTCACCGTTGTCATGGGAGACTTCAACGTGAAACTGGGCAAACGGGACGATGATCAGCTGAGAGTGGGGCAATTTGGAATTGGACGTCGGAACCACCAGGGTCACTTACTGGCCAGTTTTATGGAGAAGGCCTCTTTATGATGAACTCTTTCTTCAAAAAACGTGAGCATAGAAAGTGGACCTGGCAAAGCCCGGATGGTGCAACTAAAAACGAGATTGGCTTCATTATGTCGACGAAGAAGCAAATATTCAATGATGTCTTTGTGATCAACGCGGTGAAAACCGGAAGCGATCACCCCATGGCAATTATAACGATGGATTCGAGGAAACTGTCCATATGGTCGTGTCTTCAAGACCCGTCGTACTAATGGCAAAAAGAAACTCTCTGATCCTACTCTGCAGCTAAAATCGTCCACGGAGCTCCCTAGGCACTCGAAACGATTCTAGAGTTCGAGCTGAAAGCTCTCAGGGTTTTGGATTTGGATCGGTGCTGGACGGAGCGTAGACTTCATCAACCGACATCTCTTCAGCTTGATGTTGATATTCAATGTGCCTCTTACCATGAAACAACAAAATAAATTTTTAAATACAATTTAAAGATTTCAGTTTTTTTATGTTTTTGAACATCATGAAATAGTAGCCGCCATGTTGTTACGTCATACGGCATGTCAACTGAGCAACTTTGTACTTTATTATTTTCTTAGCTAAAGTAATTTTTATTTAAATAATATTTTGCATTCAGGAACAGCAAACCAACGACTACTTATCGTTGGTAAAAAATTACATTTCTTTTTTTAAATTATAAACAATTTCCTTAAAAAACATTATCAGCGCATTTGTTTATATAGCAAACTGACGTCATACCCACAGAACAATGTGGCGTCCACTGCGTCCGGCGTTTTCGTCAAATGAGGTGCGAAATTTTAAAATTAAAAAAATGCATTTTTATGGTACTAATCGATTAAATAAAAATGTTGTGTTTTTTGCGGTTTGTTAGCACTCTAGAATCTAATAAAGACACTTTTAAAAAATGAGTGTAATTCCCTATTGTGACCATTATCTTTATGTGACGTCACTACTTAGTCATGCGATGATTGAATGAAGTGGATTAAGTTGTAGGTACTCAAAATTACTGTGAGGAAAATTTCACTACCTAATTAGTACATTTTACCTCTTTACTAACCTCTCACAAACAAACAAGTTAAAGTTTAATTTCTTTCCAAGAATGTGACAATTTATTTATTTATTTATTTATATATGCTTTATTGTACACCAGAAAATACATGACAAAAACAAAATTAACACTAAAAACATACAATGGGCGGCCTTATCGCTTTCTGCGATCTCTTCCAGGCAACCTTGGAATGGACAGTGAATTTCATCATAATCGAATGGTCATTAAATATAGGTACTCAACAAAACTACGACATCGTAATTAGTAGTAAATACCAGATTTCCTCCTTAGCTTGATATAATTAGTGAAGCATTTGAGGTCGATGCTATAGTATTCTATCAGTCATTAGGGTGTGATCATAAGAAAACATTGTGTTCTATAGACGCCAAGTCTTGGGTCATTTCTGATATAACAATGAAGATCTATGTGGCTATCAGTTTCATCGCAGTATTAATTACGACAGCTGCTTCTGACGGTAATTTTTTTTAATTCTGTCATTAATTTATTGTGTATTTTTGTATATCTAAGAATGGCTAATAACAGCCGCATGGCCCACAGCCCTCCGTGCCTCGGAAAGCACGTTAAGCGTTTGGTCCCGGCTGTCATTCGTGCATCTTTGACAGTCGTTGCGAGTCGTCAGAAGCCCGAAAGTCTGACTACCAGCCTTACCAAGGAGTACGGTATTACCCGATAACTGGGCTTTGCAAGTCAGATAGGCAGTCGGTCCATGTATGAATTTCAATTGCATTCGGTTATATTGGAAGCAGACCCCAATGATCCTGATACCCAATGGTTCGGTTATTTATTTTCAAACTAGCTTTTGCCAGCGGCTTCGCCCGTGAGGAGGTCAGAAATTATCCCACAGGAACGTACTACCGGGATAAAACGTATCCTATATGTTAATCCAGCTTATAAATTATCTGTGTGCCAAATTTCATCCAAATCCGTTCAGCCGCGTGATTGAGTAATAAACATCCATACATCCAAAATTTCACATTTATGATATTAGTAGGATAGGAAAGCAGGAATAGTAAGAAAGTAGGATTAATCTGCAAGTTTAGAAATAATTATAATTCATATTTAAAATGTTTATCTAAATCCGTGGTTCTTTAGTTTGCTTTAACACTAACCCAGAATAAGAGCAGACAATCTCTTCTTCTTCTTTAATCGGTCCCTCATTACTGAGAATCGTGGTCTTTGGACGCCTTTAAGAGGACAATCCGCCTCCATCGACTCCGGTCTGAAGTCGCCATCACCACCTGTTGAAATTTGCTAGACGTGTTGGCGACCGCTTCCGTGCTCTTTTTTCTTCGGTATTGCCAACAATGACCAGCTTTTAAAGGCTGCTATCTCGCCTTCGCATTATGTGACCGAAGTAGCTCAAAATTCGCTGTAGGCAAATTGTAGACAATCGGGTTGTAAATATTCGATTATTTCGTTAAAGATCCGATTGTCTATAAAATAATACGTGAAGCAAAAACTTTGCCCCCGTTTTTAAAAATTACGCCTACGGAGGAGTACAGTTAAAGTTTATATGGAGTAAGAGAGCAGAAAGCTAATATTTTTGATTTAAATGAATTATTCGTATTTCCATCACTGGGCGACCAGTATAGTATAAAATTATTGTTTGCTTTATTTTAATTTTATTTAGTGTGCCATGGTGGCCTAGTTGTATCGGCCTCAACCGTGAGTTCGAACCGTGAGTTTGTGTTTTTAATTTCATCACCACTGCTCTCAAAACGGTGAAGGAAAACATTGTGAGGACATCCGCATATCCAAGAACCTTACGAAAAATTCGAAGACACATCCACCAACCCGCACTTGGCCCGCGTGGTCAAGTGAGTCATAATAAACACGCGGGGCCATAATAAACAAGTGGGCCACTTCCTTCTACAGAGAGAAGGTACTGTGTCCCAGCGGTGGGAACATTATTGGCTGCTTGTGTGTGTATAATTTAAATTAGTAATTGAAGTGAAGACATTTTTAGGCGCGTAGGGCATTTTTTGAGATGGGAAAAAACAATTGAGCTCGCGACACTGTTACCGACACCACTGACAACACGAACGTACGAACGAACAACGTTGAACGGACGTTGAACGTTGTTTTATCTGACGATTCAAAAATACACACGTAATTGTTCAAGTTTTCACTTCTGTCGGCACTCGCGGAGTGCCACTGTTTTTTTTTTTATTTCAGCTTGTGACAAGTGTGTAAAAGCAGATCAATGTGCATCATATGGGAAATTAAGTAAGCAAGAACAAGAAGCATGGCAAATTGCCCACCCTTGCGCATCACCCAGTGCCCAGGAATACGGCAAACTCTTCGGGTTCTCTAACATCGCCAAAGGAGACTTTGTAAATACGCTTCCTATAGTCCGTTTTACCCGTACACTAATTTGACAGGTGTAATGTCAAACTCCTATACTAAAAAAGCAAAGACAAATGACTTGTCAGATTAGTATCTGGGATTAAAACCGAACTTTAGTCACTCATATTCCTCTTCAACATTTATTACAAACTTAATACAGACATGACCAATTTATCCCGGTATTACCGTTAATCACCAAATATATCATTAAAAATACTTGGAGCGTAAATGCAACTCGATAAAATGGTTTCATAAATAACCGTGTAATTATGAATCCATCGAGCTGTGTAACGTATTTACACGAAAATTTCGCAATTAAAATTTGGATGACAGCTATCAAACTATCGGAAAATAATTAACAGCTATCCAGTAAAAAATATATTTTATTAATTGCAATAGGATATTGACGGATCGAAGCTTTACCCGTGTTTGGGATATTTAATTTATATTTTATATAATTATTATATGCTCATTATCGTTAATCTTTCAGGTATGTTGTTCCGACGCGGCCCTAGCACCGACGGTTGGTGACAGACATTTCGATTACAATAATGTTGGTGATCAAAATAATTATAATGACCCAAACACTGGGTACAATAATTACCAAAATCAAAATCCAAACGGCTATGATTTTGGAAATAACAGGCCTAATAATAATGTCTGGGGATCTGGTAACGGAAATAACATCGCCTACCCTAATCAAGGGGGTGATTACGGGTATAATCCGGTGGAAAATACTCCAGCGCCGCCTAAAAACTACTTCAACGCGAATAATAATCCGTATGTTACATCGAGTCCGTTTTTCCCCGCACATGGGCAAGGCGGTCGAGGTAGTGGCAACACTAGTAACCAAGGGCAGTGCCCAGTAACAAGCTTCCCGCCGACGCCTAAAACAGGATGTTGCGGACGGGAGGCGTCTGACAAGGACAGGATTATCGGTAAGTTACCAAACGCTATTCACAGCTTCACTTTTAACGTGGAAGGTAGAACAAAGCAGCCATATTTTATTTGTAAAACGTCGGACTGATGCTTGGAAATTTTCATTAAATGTTGCACAGTTATAGTATTTGCAAAAATATTTTTTTAGAAATGTCTGTTTGCACTTTTTTGTCCGTACCTATTACCGTGCCACATCCAGTCATTGTACATTTAAAGATAGTACTTGGAACACTTTCCCGTCTTGGTCCCGGTTGTCATTCGTAGATCTTTGACAGTCGTTACGGGTCGTCAGAAGCCCGAAAGTCTCACAATCAGTTTTACCAAGGGATAACGTATTACCCAGTAAATGGGTTGTGGAGGTCTGATAGGCCGTCGCTCCATGTAAAATATTGTTACTCAGCTGCAGATGGTTAGACTGGAAGTCGACCCCAACATAGTTAGGATAAAGATAGGCAGATGATGATGACTTGGAACCCTTCACAGATGCCCACTATTTTCTATCTTCCTCTTCACCAACACAACTTTCATTTTCTTTGCACAGATAAGCCTAAGCCAACAGGATATTATGACAATGGCCCTAGAACTAGGCCAGGAAATTCTTTCGGCAATTCAGCTTGGCCATATAATAACCCTCATTCGAGGTTCACACGGTCGGTGGAAGGTACTCCGCCCGTGGAGGTGACCATCGGTGATCGTATAGCAGGTATCGTATAAAATACATTACCTAACATTAATCTCTTTATCATTGAACTATGGTTTTCCTAAGCTATTTTAAGTGTTTTACCCGACTACGGCGAAGCAATAAGGGAGGTCATGATTTTAACTGGTATGTATGTATGTTTATCTGTTCCCTCATTACCCTCTAAACAACTTTTTAATTTTAAAAATGATAATAATGCACATAACCAGCGGACGATCAAGACGTTTCCACGATACCTAATTTGTGAAATTATGCTAAGTAGTTTAGAAGTAATGAGGGAACAGATGAACATACATACATACCGGTCAAAATCATAACCCTCCTTTTTATTTCACCGTAGTCGGGTAAAAAGTAATCCTAGTTACAAAAATATGCTTTCTGGTTTGATACTTTTTTACAATTTTATATAAGTAAACATTCACCCTAGGTATATAATGTAACTTTCCTGGATAAGTAACATATACTATTCTATAGCTAGTAATTAACGATATCGTGTAATAGACATTTTAATTAACCAGCTATTATTTTCCGTAACATTTGGAACTCTCACAAATTGCGGCGTGGAGTTTCCAATGCTATTAACTAAATATCATACACTTTATACTGTTACTATTAATTAGTGACGTTACAAAATGACAGGTTTTAATGGGTATCTTGTATATAATGTGTTTGATAATTAATTTATACTTTAAAATATTTTCCGTCAAATTTAATTCGTTTGGGTTATTTTGTTGGTCATGAACTCTTGACAATGTCTAGAATACATATTATATGTTCTACAAATTCGGTACGTTCCGCTAAACCATTTTAATTTAAGAATGTTGATTTCCTCAGGATTCAGGACCACTTACTGGTACAGAATTTGTAGTCTGTACGCAAGATCTTATCGCATTTAATGGTCAGAAAGGAACCCATCAGAAATCTGATCGAATTCAACTGATCTATGCAGCAATTCAGTCTGAACAGATTTAGTACGTCTAAATATGGATAAACTAGCTTTTGCCATCGGCTTTGCCCGCTTGTGGTCGAAAATAAACTCACGGAAACGTACGTCTAACACCCAAACAAACATCCAAACATACAAACTTTCACATTTATAAAAACAAATTAATAATAATAATATTATAATGCAGAATAGGAGGTCCTAGGATAACCACACCCTCTATAAATCTCGAGATACCAGAAGGCCAATTCTCGTAATTAAAAACTTTCAAAATCTAGTAGCAGACTCACCTCGGCGACCATCAAATGTCAATCGCAAATGTAGGGAAACTCGCAATTTTTTAACAGAATCAGACCGTGAACGTTCTTAAAATTACGGGAATTGCCCCTCTAGAGTCCTCCTTAAGACTTCAAAGGTTTAGACACTCACCCAGACATAAAGACTCCAAATAAGTTCTTCCATTGTTTTAGGTGGCCGAGAAACCGAGTTACAGCAGTTCCCATGGACGGTACTCCTGGAGATTACTTTCGATTATGGAGACAAGAGGCAAGCCTTCAACTGTGGAGGATCCCTGCTCAGCTCCCGATATGTGCTGACTGCTGGACACTGCGTCTTTGACCAGGGAGGCAAGATTATAGAGTGAGTATCCTTTAAGTGAATAAGTTACATTAATATTAACGCTCGCATAGACAGGCGCGACGCAACAGCGCGACCGACTCTACTAGAACTATTTCTATGAAAACTTCAAGGAAGTTGTTCTACTAAGGACGCGTTGCGTTGTCGTGTCGCCCCTACCTGTGGGAGCCTTTATCCTGCTTTTGAATCTAGAAAATAAACTACAATTACGTAACGATAATTTCTTCAATCCATTTGGCAAGGTAAGTAACCAAGCCAGAAAAAAAATCCGTGCTTCACAGTAGACGTTTAAGTGGAATCTAGTCGCGAGCTCGAACTCACTGGTGGCTGGTAGGCCTGGCTAAAAATCACGCTGTCTCACCAGGCTTCGTGTCCGTCAGAGATAGTATCAGTGATGAGCAGTTAGACGCTAGTCTACACGCACAACGTTATTGAGTGAGATGCAGGATCATTTATAGTAAAACATTCTCGTAAAAATGAAGAAAAGTCCTTTGGAAGATCGGGTTTTATGGAAAAACCACTGCATAAATCAATGACTACTAAAGTTTATTGAACTTTTCGATAAATGAACTTTGTCGGTCCGGACTTGGTTTTGGACATTTTACACTTCTTTTGTTACTTAAAGACGCCCAAATTTAGGTTAAAAAAACGAATCTTTGTTGGCTCCTAACTTTGGAATGGGTTTTTATTTTAGTACGCTGTTTCCATACAGACAATGTTAATAATAAGAAAAAACCATAATATTTTTAATTTTTTATACACATTGTCGAACAGTGGAGTAATACACTCCCGAAGTTTGTATGGAAAAAAAGTCGACAAGATTCACCTTAAATCTAATCTAGAGGTTCTTAAAGAAGGTATAAATTGTTGACTAATTATGATAAATACGCATAACATTTTCTTTAATTTTGATCTTGGCATTTTTCAGTGTTTTCTTATGGTGACCGTCTTAAATAACTTCCTACAACTGATTTTGTTAGTCTTTTCTATGCCAACTTTAATGTATCATTAAATTCACTGATCAATACACGTTTATTCCACAGCATCGACATCTACCTAGCTGAATACGACAAGCGTACCTTCCCAAAAGACTGCAAAATGGTATTAGGCCAAGGACAGAAATGTATAGAAAACATCGTGATGAAAGCCGAGGATGTGGTGCTGCATCCGCAATACGACGACACGCAGCTCAACAATGACATCGCACTGATAAGAATACAAGGCAATGCGCCTTACACGGGTAAGCCACCTTAAAACCTTAAGCTGGTTCACATAGGCGAATACGAAATTACGATCATCGAAAACAATTGCACAAAATTTCACCGGACCCCATGTTCGCGAATACGCGATGACGCGATCGATAAGATGAATTTAGTACTAGTACTGTGTATATGCGTGCATGTCGGAAAACAAATTGAGTTCCGCGGGTTTCAAATTCGTGCGCGGATCCCTAGTTATTTTTCTAAAATATCATCTAAATAAAAGTAGCCTAAGTTATTCGTTATAATGTCACTTATCTGCCAGTTAAAGTCACGTCAAAATCGGTTCAGGCGTTTCGGAGATTAGCCACAAACAGACAGACTGACAATTTTTTTTTATAAGCACCGTATATACATTCATATAATACATAAGTACAAATACATAGTTAAAACTTTACATGTTCATTGTTATATTGTGGGAGACTGGTGCCTAAGCTAGCTGCATATGCATTTAGTAAAGTGCTGTTATTTTGACATTATAAACAGACACTTCAATTTTAGTGATTTGTATAGGTATAGGTAGGTACAGATGACGTACAAAAGTGACTTGATTGATAGTACCCGAGTACATCATATTCATATAAACAAGCACGACTTTCGCGTAGTTGTGCCACCAGTCTGAAAACAGCATATTAAGAGATGATTAAAGGTAACTTTCGTGAGCATTGAGAGCGAATTAACAATAAAGGATAAGGGAAGCAAACGACGTCTTATGACGAGGTGCCAGTTAGCCACCTTTCCGAAAATTTTCTTCATTTCTAGTACAGAACATGCGAGTTTCGCTGAACACATCCTTTAGTCAGTTAACTAAAATACTTCGTAGTTCGCTCGTGTGAAGCTGCTTTATAATATTGTACTAAGTTGTACACATATTGAACGTTCGTGGGTAGAATAGACGCCGCTATAGAATTTACAATGTAAAAGTGGCGACCTAACTACTCTAAAGGCTTTGCGAGGTTTTATGTGTACCGCAATAGAAAAAAAAACGAACAAGTCTCGATAGTTTTATATTATTAGAGAGTATGTAATCAAAAACTATCTGCTAAAGCTTGATAAGAACATATTACGATAATATGGCTTCCAAAAGTTCCAAAGTTGAATGTAGTCGGCTTGAACAATTGTTAATATTTGAAACAACTTATTACAGCAACTTGTAATATAAACCAATTGAATAACAAACTTTGTTATTGTTAGGTTCAAAACAGATTCTAGACTTGTTTTGTAAACAAGAAAACGGAAAGTTTTTGGAAGTGTTGGTTTACGAACAACTTCTCCCAAATGATATAAATTAAGTACTTCATGTTATCAGTGTTAACTCAACAAAAAACTGGATAAGAATAAAGAACAACTCGCCAGCCGTAACACACACAAACACATATTGTCACGCCGTAAATACGTATACGCATGTTTTCCCCGAAGTATTACGCAAACATTTTACCAGTTATGTTCCAAGTCCCATGTAGCTAATAGGGGCCAGCCTATTGCCATCAACTGGGTACGATTCTAGACTCGGTAAATACTTAGGTACATTATTAATCAAAACTCAGTAAACTATACTCTCGAACTCATCGTTCTCTCCTCTTACAATTTTTCATTGATTTCCGTTTCCAGATTACATTCGCCCCATCTGCCTGCCAAGCATAGACATCGATAGCCCGGACTATTCAAACCTTCGTCTCGCCGTTGCCGGTTGGGGTCGAAACGGCCGCTACCGGTCCGACGTCAAACAATCGACAATCGTCAACCTAGTACCCCAAGCAAAATGCAAGAAATTCTACCCGAACCTGTCGCGTCGCCAGTTGTGCGCGGCGGGCTACACCGGCGAGGACACATGCAAAGGAGACTCTGGCGGTCCACTTATGACGGTGTACGGTGGGAAGTATGAAGTAGTGGGTGTCGTGAGTGGGAAGAGGGCCGACTCGCCCTGTGGGACCTCCGTGCCGTCGCTCTACACTAGCGTATACCACTACAGCGACTGGATACGGAGCAACATGAAGAATTAATTATTCTCGTCTCGCTGTTTGAGTCGGAATGTAGTCTCATTGCGATTGTATTATAGTTTTGTCCGTACCGTAGTAGAATAAAGAAACACTAGTTCAATTTTCAAGTGCTTTCAAAATAAATGAAATCAGAAGAAAAAACGCATTCAATTAATTTCCATACAATAGGTTTAGCAATAGCAAAAAGGCTCCCTCTTGCCAGAATCGTCGGGTGTTAAATGTAGCATAATATTGCGGAATGATTGCCGGCTACGGAAGGTCTGTTTCCCAAGAGCTAGGTTTTGCATGCTATCGAGCACAAATAAACTTTTATGAACTGAAAAATATAGCGGTAAAATTCGAGGTGGCAATATTTTGTAGCTGCTTTGTTGCTGTGGCGTTGGCAGGCTCGCTTTGTGGCGCATAAATTGCCAGCGTATTCAGCGATTGCAAAATTGTGCATTGAAGTGAAGGATTAATTTTATTGAAAACCTAATAGGGATAGTAATAATACAATGTGGCGTACAGATGTAATTGATTGGAATAATTGTAGTTATAATTTTTTATATAATGTTAAATGATATGTAAAAATATCAATGGATTTCCACAAAGTAACGCCTGAGTAACTCATGAATGTTTTTGCCAAAATATTTTGAGATTTCAATGAGAGTTGAAAAGGAATCTGCTTCTTAAGGTCAATGTGTCATCTTCCGTTAGATTTGAATCCTTTTACAATGCTCTAATTTAAAACAAGAAAGGATGTCAAAGTCTAGTTACAGTTTATAGTTCCCCGTTCACCTAAAGGAAAACATGAAAGCTTTACGGAATAACCTGCTTGCGGTATACCTTCTACTTTCTAACATAAATCCTTGTACACAGACTTCGCTTTAGTAAAGCCGCACTATTACAGGTTCCGTCACATGTTCCCCGTTAATGAGTCCGGAGTTGCATAAGAAATATAATGAATCACGAGATTTTCCGTCACACAACAGAACTGGGAAAGGTGATTGGTACTTATGGCCATACGGCCTCACACGAAGGGTTCGAAAAAATGCAGTGAATGGGTGAAGCTTTGTAAGCTTTTCTAGTTAAATATTCATTTCCGATGTTTTTTGTTATTACTTTGAACAAAGTACTCTGATAATACGGCTGCTGTTTTATTAAATTAATTTTACCCCGAGAAGTATGGCAACAATAGACACTTAGGCGCATTCCTGCTCACGTGAAAAGCACTTAGTGTTTCTAGCTTGCTGCCAAATGTATGTTTTTATCACCTTCTTTCCAAAATTACCTAATACCATTAAAACGAAATGTTGCGTAAATTACTCCTTAATGTTTCTGGAGTGTAACATGAAAATACTTACAGCTTAATTATTATCCAAGTGTGTCTTTAGGCGGAGTGGCGGCAAGCCGTGCCTTTGACGAATGATGATGGATTGTGGGAACTTCCCGAGGCGTGGTAGCGACAAAAAGCAATATACGCTCACAATTTTGTTGCTAAGCTTCATCTAATCGTTACACTATTCGTGTCATATTGCTCACGAGGTCACAAAATGAGGTCATTCTTATTGCCAAACCACATCAGTATCAACATTTAATGGTTTTGGCTCTCTAAATAACATCATCCCTGAATTAATAACACGCTTAATTGATACTTTTCCTCCGGCGTATTGACATAACGCTCACACACCGCTTCTGGCTAGTCTACGAGGCTCTTAAAGCCACGCTCCACGTTCCCTATGCTATTAAACGTTGTGGAACACAATCCGGGAGAAGAACACTCAAATGAGCAAACACTATTATCAGGACTGTGCCGAGGGCGTACAGATTTCCCCGGAGTGCCCTTCTCCTTAAAAGTGGCGGTCGGATGACCGCTATTCACCGCACAACCTCGGACCGACTTCTTTTTACTTTAAAAGTGTGATGAATGAAATTTAAAAAGTGAACGCGTTCGATTTTTTCCAGATACTCGATGTGGAAAGAGATTTTGGCTAACGAGAAAACTTTGCACAAAGACCTGTTGTAGTTTGAGAACTGGAAGTAACTACTTTGTACTAAAGACGTTCTGAAACATTTTTGTAGCCCAAAATAACGATGCCGATATCGAATCATAACGACAAGTTTTCTTGGCAAAACATTTACCCAAATCGAATGACTTTTGACAGCCTTAAACTGTCTCACAAAAAAGGGAACACACAATTTATCAGCGATTCGGCTTTGATCCCTGAATCCCAATATCGTGGTACATCTACAATCTATGTCGGTCTTCCCGTCGGGTGGCAAATTTATGTAAAATCAATGCAACAAATAAAGAACGGTAGGACGGTAAATATCCGCGCCACGTCACAATTAGTGCGTATCCCGCTGGGCCGGACACATTTTGTTATTTGCCAATCTATTCACGGCCCCGATACGCCGACCAAAAACGATTCATACAATTTTATACCCCTATTTTTTATATCCTCTATAATTCCGCGGACGAGGTGTGCGGCAAACACAAAACGGTTTTTAACAAAAACATTCAGTGGGGGAAAAGTTTTCGAGATTTAGTTATCAAAGTGATAGATTACATGACAAAAAACATACTTAAATATTGAAAGTTAGTATTAAGATTTAAACATGAGGTCGAAAAAGTTCAATATTATTTGTGATGTATTTGGTGAAACAATTTTAGGCCGACAGATCCGATCCTGAATTAAGTCAAGCAGAAATACAAGATTGTTTCCGTTCAATAGGTCTAATCTCTCAGATGGGTATTCGTGCTGAAACGATCCTCTTTTATTGGCGTCTCTTTGTCGAAGTATTCGACATTTTCATCGGTTACCATACGAATTCGAATTTAGGGCGAAACATATCGGGGCCTCCTAAATTTTATTTAGAACTAAAGGTTTCGGATTTCGAGACCGTATTTTAGTGCCTTATTGACTCGTTGATGTACTAGGTTCACTTAACATAATTATTAAAGACACATTGCTACTATTAGTTACTGAGTAGAATCACAGGATATTCTTCTGAATACTAACTAGTTGCGATTGCTTTTCGATTAGAGGATTATGAGCTAAAAAAGCTGCAGCGCTCTCCTAAAGATCAACTGGCAGAAATTCCACTTAATACTTTGAGACTTGCTACCGCTCCTGCACTATCTCGACCCACAAATCCGATACATTTATTGGTGTGCAAGTTTTCAACTTGTACCGATGCAGTCTTTATTGAAAATATTTGGACTAGAAAATTTATATAAAATAAATTTAAGTAAATTTTCGTTCTGGGGACAACACAGGGGACTACAAAACCAGCAAACAGACCAACAGTCAGTTGGAATGGATTGATGATTGATGTCAACAACATTCATTGCGTTATTACGTTGTGGAGCAGACAATATTTCGAACAAATGAAACAATGGATTACCAATCCTTAAAGAAGATTCTTATTCTGATTGATAGTGTGTTATTCAATTGGGATGCAGGGTATAAAAATATGTAAAGCTAGACATAAACGTCTGCAAGATTATAACTAGGTATTGAATTACCTACCTTCAGCAGTACTTTACACAAGTATAGTCACGTGGTGGGCATCTTATGCATGGAGACAGACCATGAATTATAGAAATGGTGGCGGAACCCGTAATATAAAATAAACACATCTCAACTCTGTGAACACTATCAGACCGTAACAGGAGGAAAAAACATGATATTCATTGTAAATATGCAACGAAAGCCGAAACCCGTTTCATATGCAATGAGTCGGTCGAGGATCGCGTTCATGGACGTCAGTTCCTTCCGAGCTTTGTTGTTATCTGGACTACTATTATTTACACCGAACACTTTAACTGAAAACGACAAACTCCTTTGATTTTTCTTTCTGTGTCCCTGATCAAAAACGATGTCGATAATGCGAGTGGTAGCAATAACAGGTTGTGACAGTGGCCTCGGATGGGCCATAGCAGCCAGATCAGCTCGTGAAGGTCTAATCACAGTCGCTGGCATGTACAATGGAGTTGATACTAAGGCTGCAGAAGGACTGAGAAAGCTGTGCGCCCATCCCTACTCTCTAGATGTGACAAACTCAGAAAGTATCGCCGGATTCCGCGATTACGTCAAATGTTTGCTGAATGACAACCCTAACTACAGTGAGTGATTGTGTTTTATTTTGTACGTTATTTAAATAATAAGGTACTCATTAAAAGGGGATCTAGGGAGATAAAACGGGTCAATTAAAATCACCTCTACAGAGAGACGATTTGTTGAAATTAATATTCTGTGCGCGTAGCAGGTCCACCGGAGTGGGACTAGAATAAAATTAAAATTTTAGACTAGTTACGAAAACTACTTTGTTGTGAGTGTCATTACTTTAATTAAAATATAGGTACTTATTTAAAGTAATAGTTAGTTACTACTTGCTTAGTTAATACTTTGAAATTGGAGAACCGAGAGTTAAGCCATAAATTCAAGAAATTTCTAGTTACATAAAAGTTTTGAACGAATAGAAAATTAGTTCAGAACTCATAAGTAACTAGAAATTTAGTTTTTTTTTTTAGATTTAGAAATAGGTGACTAAAGTTATTAAAATGTTATAATTTCAGAACTCCATGCGATCGTAAATAACGCTGGAGTGATGACAATAGGTGACTATGAGTGGCAAACACCCGCTATGATTGAAAGCACTATAAACGTCAACCTGCTTGGTACCATGAGGGTTACCACTGCGTTCCTGCCAGACCTTAGGAACAGTGCTTTAGAGGTAAGATAACGCTCTATTCAGGTTCTAAAAAGTTCGTTTCCTATTCACGTTCCAACAGAAAAAAGGATTCGTCATGCTGCATGCAAGCGTTAAAGTACTGGCCAATTAGTAGATGGCTGCGGGGCTGACAGCAAACTGACAGCCCAAGGTGCGCCATGTTGTTTCCAGTTTTGTTTTTACTTAAATTCAAGTATCGAACTACTCGTGGTGTGGCGACTATTAGAATACAAAACGAAATAGTAAGTAAGTACCAACCCTAGGTTTGGTCTGGGTTACCCAGGGTTACCCTTTATACCTACTACTATGTCAGGAAAAATACAGCCCTGTGTTTTTGTAGGGCTTGTTCAATTTATTTGTTGATAGCAAAACATTTCTGATATATTATACGACACAAAGCGAATAATAAAAACCAAGTATCTTTGTATAGAGCTTCTCATTTAATAAAAGTAACAAATTGAGATCATTTTTGTAACATCAATATGAAACAGACACGTAAACAAAATATACGAGAACATAGAGAACAACACAAACATAATATTATGTACTTACCTATGTATCTATAAATATGTTTCGGGACTTCGGGTGTAGGCAATATTACTTCCAAAGTCGTTGTCCTACCGTATCCCAAATTCCCAAATAACGGTGTCCGTGGCAACAAGTTAAAATTCATATTATTACGGCTTCCCGGAAACAGGTATTGTAATAACAACGATAGAAAATTTGATACCGCCCCAAATAATCGTGTGATTTCTACGAAAAACAAACGAAATAGGATTCTTCCTCAAAATGAAATTGACTTCGCAAACATTATTTTTGAAAACACGTACACGTTTTCTGGGCAACCGGAATGCTGAGCATCGTAAGCTTATAAATTAATATCAGCCTATAGGGAAAATGACAATATTTTTTTGTTTAAAATGTTTAATTGAAAACGTAAGCCTGGATTTGTTTGTTTATGATGTCCCGCGTTTTAGATAAAATAATATTTCATATTGTTTTTCTTTTTCGTTTCAAAGAGGTTGTTGTCTTGTTTCACAAGCACAGTATGATGATGATGACTGATACTACCGATAGGTGCTACAAATGCAACAATGTCTGAAGACAGATACAATGCACTGCTACATGGAAATTGTGGCACCTGAATGACGTTGATAAATATTTTCAGGTTATTAGTCGATTTGCACGAACTTACTCGCCCGAAAAGGGCGACTCGACACTTTTAAATAATTGTCTATACTCTATAGGCGATTCGCACGCAGTTATTTTACCTATTTGTGGGCGAATCGACAACTACAGTTTCAAAGTTCAAAACGTGCCAAATGCCTGATACCTACGTGTTGTATCAGGCAATTGGCACGTTTTGAATTTTATGCAATAAAGTTCGTACGAATCTATTAATATGTTCGGTTGGTAGGTAATCATTTGTGCAATTATTTCGTGAAATGACCCTTGAAAACAAGATGCCAGCTTTAGTTCCTATTTTGTCCATGCACCAATAATTTAACCTTGTAGCGCTTTAACTGCTGCATGGCCCCTCAAAGTCGTTTCGAAACAATACATTTAGCTGCGCAGTTCCTACGCAAACAGCAAAGGGCACCTAGTATTTCCTATAGGCGGTAAGCGAGCTGTTTGGAACATTCAATTGATTTTCTTACAAAAAAGTCAATAACCGTATCTACTACTGAAAAATATAGATCTAGATGTAAAAATCCATCCATAATGTTGGATAGGAACAAGACCTTTTCAACTTGCGACTGTGCGACTATATGTAATTAAATATAGGTTATGTAATTTAGATCGCTACCTTACTCATTCTGTATTTCAGAGCACGGGGCCCTCAAAACCCCGTATAATTAACGTGGCAAGCCACTGTGGCTTACAGCCGCTACCAGGCTTCGGGGCCTACAGTGCCAGCAAGGCGGGCGTGCTGGCTTTAACGAAAGCTTTGCGGATGGAGCATCGAAGACACGGGTTGAGTGCCGTGGCTTTTGTGCCAGGTAATTCCTTGTTATAAGGACCTATTTAAAAATATGACTAACATTATAACCTATTGAAAAACGAAAAGGACAAAGATATGGTTGTAGGTATGAGGAACAATGTGTAAACTTCCTTATCCCCCTTTTTAATGTAGATTCCTCCATCGACGTTCTGTCCGACCGATGATTGTCGTCGGACTGTATAAATAATTGTTAAAGTACAGTGCAGCCGCAGAGAACATTGATAGGTAGGTATTTCATCTTTGGTTACGGTTTTGCGTAATTTTTAACCGACTTCAAACAGAAGGAGGATACCAATTCGACATGTTTATACCTATTTTTTTTTATGTATGTTCGGGCATAACTCCGTCATATATAGACGGATTTGCAAAATTATTTTTTTGTTCGAAAGAGATTTACTCCGGAATGGTCCCATTTAATAGTAAATAACTTTAATTTCGGAATGCGGTGACAAAAAATTAAATAAAATACATATCCAAAGTCACCGACTTCCGAAATGAAAGTAATTTTTCACTATGTAGTGTGTTTTTGGAAGGCCGTTGTTTATTTTTTTGAAAAAAGTTTTTTGTAGAATTAGGTAATAACTACCCAATATTCTCAGCATGTAGGTACCCACCTATTTATTGAATCTAAGGGTACCAACGCACTGTGGTGGCGGGTAGCCACAACCGGAACGAAACTTGGACGTTGGATCGACTCATTACCAAGATGGATGTCGAAGAAGTCGCAGCTATTTATTATATTTACTCGCTTTAAATGAACCTAAGGCCTATTTTGTATCTCAATTATATTTTTTTCTGTATCGAAATCCATAGTTAATTATCTGTTGTCATCAATAAAATGCGCGAGCGTCGGTGAACACGTACACCGTCAATGGCGGGCAACCGCAAACTAGCACTATCGGCGTAGTGTGTATAGCAACCGTCCGGCTGGCTGCGAATCGGGCCGCAGCGCTCAGAACGACCGGAGCGGTCGGCCGGCAGCCGCATCGCAGTGCGGATAAAAACTACTGCATGTTCTTACCTTAGTTTACTTGTACTTAGCAAAATGTTGGTACACTCACTCAGACAATAGTCGAACGAAAACACTACACATCCACAAACACACACACACACAATAACAACAAAATTAAATTAGAAGATCAAAGTCACGAGCACTTTTCCACTTCTTTGTTTTCAACAAAGTAAAAACTGAACAGTTTAGGCATGTTGGCTCATCAAATAATGCCATACCATTCAATCATCAATTTTGTAAAGATGCAAATTTTTTGCAGGGATCACTGACATTGTCACAGAAAACGTTTAAAATGATCCCAAATTCTTTTTTTAACCCGGCGAGTCCTTGTCACCGCATTTTAGCTTATGTTTACCGATTGATGAACCTTAAGGGGATGCGCCAAGGTACCTCGTGAAATTCAAATTTACTTAAACGGATAAATATATTCGTTACAGCCACGAATCATAATATTTATTTAGGCCGTCATACTACCTGATACGGACCTGCATAATTATGGCAAAAAATGCAAGAAAATTTATATTTCCTTAAGGTTACCTATTATTTTTATTCCAGGTGGCTTCGTTTCCTCCAGCAGCATAATTGCTAGTCAAAGAGCACACGGAAACACCATGCTCGATCATTTGAATGGCGATCAGAAATCTTTTTACGGCAAAAGGATCACGACACTTTCTAATTATCTACAGTCAGCAACAACTCACAAGGCAGGATACGACTCTTTAAAGGACGAGAACATTATTGAAACATTCGTCAGAGCTTTGACGGATGATAATCCCAAAGATCTGTATAAAGTGGAGTCGTGGAGATACATGTTTTACTATAATTTGTTTAAGTTGCCTCTCCCTGAAGACACTCTCGGTTGGCTTGTAAAAAAGTTCCTTAATTTTCCCGAGTGAATAAATTATTTTGTCGGAATACTTCTGGGGTAAGGAAACCACAGGAACACTTTATTATAGTTTTGTACATCCATGTCCATAAAACTGACGTATTTTTACCTAAGTATTCCTAATAATTCCCTAGATAATACACGGAGAAGCGCTTTTTCATTTAGTTTGAACTACTCATCAACGTTTTGTCACATTTCTTAATTTAGTAATAAATAGGTATTTACCTACTAAATAATTATTTTGTCTCACTGAGTTTGACCAAACACAATTTGTTCCGAAACGAAAAACCAAGCCCTTTTTTTACTATCCTCGGCGACTTGAAAACAATGGTAGAGTAGAATATTCAGTTATTGTTTATTGTTGCTGCAATAGATAGATACATAAATCGAATAAAGTTGGTAATTTTTCTTCTTACCGTGTCGATAGCAATCTAAATACAGTCAGCCCAGAATTTGGCAACGAGCTTGGCATTTTCAGCAGAGTCCATCAACTCCTGCAGCGTGCAGACAGCAGGGCACGCTAGACATGATATTAAATGCCCCATTGTTTGTGGGACAGCACCACATTTACACTCCAGGGCAGAGTCATCTGTGAATCTCCACCTTAGCAGGTTCTCTTTACTTCGGCTTACCTGAGTCATGAGTCGATTTAGAGACTTCCAGTGAAGCCAAGGCTATTCATGTCCAGGTTCCTTCGGGATTTTCAGCAGGTAGAATGACTGGGTTTGGTAGGGAAGGTTGGTTATTTATAAAGTCTGTGCACCTACAATTATACAATAAAGAAAATAAAATATAACATGGATACAAACTACCTATGTAGGTAGGACAAGTTAAGTACCTAAGTATTCTAAAATAATACAGGGAAAGATATCAATATGAGCAAGATACAGGAACATACACATATTTAATTTATTAAAATGATATTTGGTTGATATGTACGTCAAAGTCTAGAGAGTCAATTCTATTCTTCAAAATATTCAGTAATACTTACTTACCGGAAGAGGCTGTAGGTATAGGATTTTTTCCAATTTCGCTGATTTACGTGATTTTTAACCGACTTCAAATAGGAAGAAAAACTTTTCCAAAAAACCAACCGACTTCCGAAAGTGAAAAATAACTTAATTTCGGAAGTTAGTGTCTTTGGATAAGTATTTTAGTTTTATTGTCACCGACTTCCGAAATTAAGTTATTTCAATTTTGTAGTGTTTTTTTCGGAAGTCGGTTGTTTTTTTAAAGTATTTATAGATGCAATTTTACAGTTATAATAGGTACTGTTTTTCTATAAGTTTTAATGCACCATATTTATGAAAAATCATTTCAATTATGATCTCAATTGTCGAATCCGACTCGGCTGGACAGCGTTCGGGAAACTACGCAATACCTTGTCGTCCCACATACCGCAGTATCTCAGGACAAAAGATCTTTGACCGTGGTTGTTCACAATGGGATCTGGATCTGAATGGTTCACAATTAGAAGACTAAAGCTCACCCTAAAGGCAATGGAGAGGGCTATGCTTGCAGTTCCTCTACGTGATCAAATCAGGAATGAAGAGATCCGCAGGCGAACCTAGGTAACCGACATAGCAGGAAGAATTGCCTCACTGAAGTGGCAGTGGGCAGGGCACAATGCTTGCAGAACAGATGGCCAATGGGGCCGAAAGGTTCTGAAGTGGCAACCTAGTATCGGAAGATGTACAGTTGGAAGGCCTCCCACAAGGTGGACCGATGACCTTGTGAATCCGCTGAATGCGGGAAGCACAAAACTAGTCGAGGTGGCGGAACTTTGGGGAGGACAATCTCCAGCAGTGAACGTCTTTCGGCTGAAACGACGAATTAATGTGTCTGGTAGCTTATTTATACATTGGTATATACTAATAATAAAGCTGAAAAGTTCGTTTGTTTTTTTTTTGTTTGTTTGAATGCGCTAATATCTGGAACCGCCAACACGGTTTGAAAATTTTCTGTTTGCATTATGATAGCCCGTCCAACTTTTGAGGAAGACTATTCTAATAGTACGATAAGACCCAGCAGAAATAACGCCAATCTAAAACTAAAAAATAGCGTGGACGGCGGATGCGACAGGGTGGGTTAGAAGGTAGAAGGTGGAGGTAGAAGTAATTTCACGCGAAGTTGCACGCAGAAGCTGGTTAAAAATATGTAGAGCTTTGCAGTAATGCTTTTATGCATCAGCGTGGTTTGGCAAGGTACCACACATAGTTTGTCTGCAGGTGGATGAACACTAATCCAAGCATTTGCCCATCTACGCACCTAATCCTTCCTTATTAACGGCTTACAGGTAATATTGTAGTCCAATCGAAACCCAAGTCATGCCTAACAGCACTTTATTTTATAGAACCAATTCACACGAAAAGCAAGCTGAAGAACGAAACAAGCCAAAATATTGAAAAAGTTAGCTGTATTCCTTTTTGGGTCCAGATCTGTATATAAGTCGGGTGATACATCTGTGTTCCATAAAAACGTCCATATAGTATTTTAATAATTGATTAATTAAGTAAGTAGTAGATTAATTTCAAAGATTTAAGTTTTGTTTTTGTTCAAACACCTTTCATTGGCTAAAAGTGAATTATCCAAGTTCAAATCTTGAAAAAATAAAAAGTGACAAACGAGACGTCTAACGTCACGTCAAACAATTGTCACATCACAGTTGAGATCAGTGTTGCCAGCCCGTATGATAATTATGGGGGCGTATAATAATTTGGCCAATGGTACGATGTAAGATAGTGATTGGCTAAAGTAAAAAGGCCAGCACATCAAGCTACCGCTATCTGTCAAATTTCTTTGGTAGATTTTCAACTTTATTACAAAAGCTTAAGGTTCATGTTCAACTGGTAAAATTTGACAGTTTGGGATAGCCTGATGTGCTGGTGTCTGTACGATAATTTTGAGCGTTGAAAAAAATAAGGTCCATGAACAAAACATATTTGTCAGACAAAATAAAAAGCAGAAAGTCAACCAACTGTCTAGTATGCTAACATCAACATGTAAATGTTTCTCTCTCTCTCTCTCTTTCCCTCAAATTTGTTTTACATATTTTCTCAGATAAAGTGTGTAAAGTTTGGCCGTTTGTGCTTCTAACGCTACTAGTGGTGAAATTTGGCATATTTTTCCTTTTGACTACTCATTGTCGTTTAGTTGTTTGATAATTGTTTTACCAAACTGCTATACCAAACTGTCAAATGTTCCCAATTGAACATGAACCTTATGCTTTTGGAATTAAGTTGAAAATCTTTCAATGAAATTTGACAGATTGAGGTAGCTTGATGTGCTAGCCTCTGTACGATAATTTTGCCCACATTACGATAATTTTGACGTTGGAACTTGATAATTTGAACTTTTGGAGTTGGCAACACTGGACTTGAGATTTCCAGTTTTGACAGATTTTGCTAATAGTATTGAAGAAAAATCGATTTTTCTGTTAAAAACCAACAAAAACAGTGCTAAAATATCAAATAAAGTTTGGAAATAGAAGAATTACTTAACATTGCATACATTTTCGTGCAAACCAGTCTCATTCCGAAGAAATGGAGGTGGTGTTTGGACCAAATTCGGTCGACGAACCGGTGCGTAAAGTATTTTGTTACAACTGTAATTTTAAATTTGAATTTATTCCTTTTTATTACAGTATTTTGATTATTATCAACATTCAAAAGAACGAAGATGGATATCAGTCTGATGTGTCATCGATTACAATCGATTTTTCATACAGGTTATAGGTTATTATTGTGGTGTTCATAGAAAAGACTGGAAATATGAAAACATTCCCTTTCACTAATTATTCAAAAACCGTAGTAAGATAACTTAACGCCACAAAACTAGCACCTGTTTAATGTCTATTGCACCTTCACTGCATTGTTAGATGTCTTGTAAATATAGTTTGATGTTTTTATTACCTAGTAATGATGGCTAAAGATAATAATTTAAAAACAGTTTAAATTTTCAAAAATGATTCAACTATTTATGTGTTTACAGAATCTTCTATACAAATTGCAACGTAAACTAAAAGTGTTCAATACTACTGATCCACTACCTAACCGAGGATACAATTTGGTTGCCTGCGCCAGCAAGTATGGCTTAGTTTTCATTGCTTCACCGGACGGGCATTTGACAGGTACCTAAGCATTTTAAATTATATTTACACATCAATTACACTTTGTATCAAGAACGGACCTGCACTCTTATATGTGTAACAAACTATTAGTCACAATATGAATCATATTGATGAATATTGCTTATCCATTGCTTTATATGTACGTAAAATTTGTTTGCGCAACAAAGTATTACACAATGCATGTTGTTGAACTGTCAACTGAAAAAATAAATGCCATTCCTACTCTTAGTGAATTACGCAATTACCGTGCTGTTCCTACATTTCTCTTCGTCAAGGGTTTAAGCTGAAAACCAGCGCTTAGCAACCCGCTAGGGGGACCTAAGCATAATGCTGACGCATAAACCTTTTGCTTCCGGTATTATAGTTTCATGTATAAGTGTACCTACTACTACTACTAGCTGTAATACTGGAGACAATAAACGGTATTCTAATTCTATTCTCTTACTGCTCTTTTTTCTTATTTTCTTTTTTTACCCCTTTTTGGCAATCGAGCCAATGTCGAGTATTCTGTCATGTAGAGACGGCAACACAGCAAGATGAGCACAGCGTCGAACTTGGCACATTGTGGTAGTTGTTATTAGAGTTAATAGTTGAAAGAACAAGACAAGTTTTGTTAGTTGACTACAATATATTAATAATTGTTACACTGCTGTATAACGTCACAGATATTTACAAACTTATAATTAGTATTACACACCAAACTTCATTTTTATATAATTGTCATTTAAAATTTTTGATAGAAATTGTATAAGTTTAGGGTAAAAGTTAGTCAAGAGGGAATGAATGAATGGATTAGTAGGAAGCATTATTTTAAGATTGGGAGTTTGAAAGACATAAAAAAGAGATATGGTCCAGAGTACCATCATCAAGACCGCATTTATACAAGGAACTGTCACAAACAAGGATCTTGTTCAAGAATACTAGACTGCAGCAGTGACTGAGTCTCAGTCTACACAAGGATGAAACAGTTCTTTTCGATAATTTAGTGCATTTAAAAAACCTTTGTATGTTCTATTCTTTTGTTAGTTAAGATGCAGGTAGAAATACTCTTGACAAAATGTGTATTAATTGCTCCTGACCTGCTTTTATTTGGCCTTACTAGCTTTTGCCAGCTAATTCGCCCACACGGATGGCAGGTAAAGTATCCTATGTGTTAATCCAGTTTATAAACTATCTGTGTGTCAAATTTCATCCAAATACCTGTAGGCGGTTGAGGGTATTGTGTTACCCAGAAACTGGGTTGTGGAGGTCAGATAAGCAGTTGCTACATGTAAAATACTGGTACTTAGTTGAGTAAAGGTATCTTTAGATGTATAATTTTTACAGTTTGGGTATTTACTACGTTTTCTTTCATGTTTATTACATTTTTGATATTTTATGTTTTGTGTCTCATAATGTTAATTACTTACCTACCATTGTATACAATAAAGTTCTTCTAACTTAACAGACAGCTGTGCTGCAGGAGAGTTTGTTGCGCCACTTTTTCTTTCTAAAGCACTAGGAAGTGGTGAAGGGCAGGTATTTGAGGGACTGTCTTACGTAATTTTGATGTTAAAAAAATGCTGACTCGCAGCCTAATTTGAATTATTGACTTTTGATTTTGATTTTCAGTTTACTACTTACAACAGCTAATTGACAAAGAGTGTGAACCACAACACACAACTGTAAAACTCCAGGAAAAACCAACCCACATTGCTGCTAATTGTGACCAGGAACTGTTGGCGGTTACTGGCGGTCAACTGCTGACAATCTATAAGATTACTGACTTCCAGAATCAGGTAAATTACCTTAGTATTATATACATACTAATAGGTTCACAATAATGTGTTAGCAAAAGCAAAAGTGAAGATGGCTTTGTATAGGACAGCTAGTCCAATCCAAATACAACACATAAACGAAACCTGATATTTTTTGTTACTTAATTTCTATCTCAATCAATATCCATATAAATGTGAGATTTCAACTAAGTAGACTAGTATTTTTTGGCAAAAAGCATCATATGCTTCATTTGGGTTGTATATTTAGGTAAATTCATGCTAGAATAAGAGAGAGGCGCTTAGTAGCCTGCAAAATTCACTAACTATCCTTATGTATCTTACGATTTGCAGGTCAATGGTAGGTTATTATTGATCAAAATATGATTTGAGACAGTAACAACTGTTTACAAAGTTATAACACATAACATCATGCCTATAATCACCGAAAGGTTAGGCAGAGGTGTACCTATTTGTAATTCTTGTGCGTGTCCGAAATAAAATATGTTTCTTCTTTCTTATAGTACACACAATTTCGCCAGTTATGATTAAGTCCAATGAAATCGGGGGCTACATATACAATAAAACAAAATTAAAATCGTCTTGTATAGATTATTTTAATTATTACTTTTTCATGTTGTCTTTTTATGGTTTCATTTGAGGCACGACAAATGCTAATGTTGCCCTGGTATGATGTAAATGTTACCCACATCTGATGCAAGTCTATGATTTGTGAATCTGTTTTAAATCTCATGGCAGTTGTATAGAAAATTGAACACAATTCATAAAAAAATTAAATGTTGCTGTAGAGTAATGTGATTTCGTCAGATGTCTCATATACAATTTTAATAATTGTGTTACAATTTGATTACAGAATGCATCTCCCATCCTAGCCATCAGGTGTGATGTGAACCCATCCACATTCGTGTCTGCTTTACAGTGGAACCCCTGCATCCCTGATACTATTGCCTTAGCATTCTATGATGGCACACTCCTAGTATCGCAAGTTAGCACTTCTCAAGTTAAGAAAGTGCCATCTAAAGCAAGGTAAGAGTATTTTTATGATAACCACCATTATCGAAAAGCAGCAGTAACCAAAAGAGGGTTATGATTTTAACAGGCAATGTATGTTGATCCCCCTTTTCTATTGTTATCAGACTCAATGAGTCTGCCTGTCTGCTTGTTTTTACAAATGTGTACAGGGCGCAACTGGAATTAATTTAAACATTTTCGTGCTTACATAGACCAGAAAAAGTGGTCTACTTTAATAACTCCTTTAATTATTTTTTTTTCGTCAGGTGCCTCTGCTGGAGTCCTAAAGGCAAACAGCTGGTCACTGGCAACAGCGACGGTACACTTAGCCAATTCAAACCAGACCTGACTCCCGCTAAGACCATTCCTGCACCTAACTTGTTTGAGAATTCGCCCGTCGAAGCACTTGCCGTGTACTGGATATCAACTTTTCAGTTTGCTGCTGTTTATAAAAATGCTACGAATAATAGTCGTCCAGGTAAATTGATACTTGAAGCATTCCTTATTATAGTGGGCTCTTTTCCACGACTCTTTCTGAAAGATCAAGCCGGTACTAGAGTGGGCTTTTGTTTTTTTAGGAACACCTATATTTGTGTTATTCGTTTACGTCCGTGTGGTGCCGGACGTAAAAGAATAGCACCATCCCATTTCTTCCTGTGGGTGTAGTAGAAGACGACTAAGGGACTTACTAGAGAATGGGCAGCAGCGTTCTTTATGCATTTGACCACCATACTGCGATCGCCAACCCGCCTGCCCAGCGTGGCGATTATGGCAAATCCCCCTTTTGGGGGAGGTTTATGTCCAGCAGTGGACGTCTTTCGGCTGATATGATGATGATGATGACCTATATTTTAAGTAATTTCTATGTTTCTAGTTTAGTATACACTAAAGACTGCATAACATACATCACTTCTCCAGAACATATTATTTCCTCATGATCCTTTACAATATGACAGGCGCTATACTTTAGGTAAATTAATTCATTACCACTGCTCTCGAAACGGTGAACAAAAACATCGTGAGGAAACCGGCATGTCCTAGACCCAAAAATTTGAAGACGTGTGACATCTCCGCAATGAGCCCGCGTGGTGGATTTCCCGGCGGACGGCTCTCCTTCTCACAGAAGGAGGCCTATCTCCCAGAAGTGGGAATGTGGCTGATTTTGCTTATGCTGTTTTAAAGGATCACCTTTAAATAATACAAAGAAAATAAATAAGCCATGTCTTGTTTGCAGCTGTAACCATCATCAATACTCCGAAAGCTGGGCAGCCCAACTGCCAGAACTATGAAGATATTTGCTACAGCATGGGGTCAAATAGGCCCTGGTACTACTACTTGCAGGGAT
This sequence comes from Polymixis lichenea, assembly GCA_949091785.1. Taxonomy (NCBI): domain Eukaryota; kingdom Metazoa; phylum Arthropoda; class Insecta; order Lepidoptera; family Noctuidae; genus Polymixis; species Polymixis lichenea. Next base: position 11,782,800 of record OX420936.1, read on the forward strand.
TGGCACAATGGTAAAAAAACTTCTTAATACTTGGTTTCCATTACGCCGTTTAACTAAATACAGGAAGGCAGCAATATCAACGCGCAAACTGAAAGCATGAATTCAGCACATGATCCACGACCCTACGGCGCGTTGTGTTTCACACGCGCCTCAAAGAGATGTCAGTGTGGCCCCTGGCACACAGGCAACTGAAGGAACACGGGTGGCTTTTAGTCAGTAAAAGTCTGACACGCATTCCTGCTCCACCCATAGCGGGAGAAGTTATTTGATGATAATCCAACCTCAAAAAAAAAACTCAAGACCCTCTAGCTGACTATCATAATTCGCCAGTTTTAAAAAAAATCTGCTGTTTCATAGAAGATAGTTCAATACCTACGTGGTCAAAAAATTTCAATGCAGTGGGTTCAGAATGGTGGAGTGAATGTTGCGCCTTGATGTTGCCACCTTGTATATTCTTTTAATAAATAAAATTCACAGTATATGTAGTGTCTTTGGTGTTTCTTTTATGAATGAAATGGTGAGATATGACATAAATTAAAATAAGTTCACAGTTCTCCAATCAGGTAAAAGTAAAACAGAATTTTATAATTTATTTTCTTTTGATCAGGAACATCATAATGTCAGCGTCAGCAAACGGTATGGAGATAGCAACTCTTGGATCCGCAGATGGGGCCAACTGGGTTCAGTGGTGTCAGGTAATTAAAATCAAAGTAATTTTAATCTGTTTAAAGAAATTAACAAAAATTGTTTATTAAAACAGTTTTTGTTAATTTCCAGTTTTTGTTTTTGGTCCATTAGGACCACAGTCTGTATGTACAATCTTTACGACTGAGTTAGAGATCACAAGCTACCAGTTGCAAGTTCTCCATTTCAGATTGAATAATATTTCAATCATTCTGCCTTTCCATTTCTTAACTAAGTTGGGCTTGGCTTCTATTCTAATTGGATGAACCCGAGTACCAGTATTTTACATGGAGCATCTGCTTATCTGACCTCCACAACCCAGTAACCGGGTAATATGAACCGGGGAATCCGTGAATGACAGCCAAGGCACTGACAGTCTTGGAATGTAAAGATGGTCACCCATCCACGGATCTACCGCGGCAAACGTAGCTTAACCTGATCGATCGATCCATGCTGCTGTTAATACTTAGCTTTAAGCCCTTCCGTTCTAAGTATCCATCTCCATATTATTATGACTACGATATAATTTGTTTATTTTGTTTACAGACTGATGAAGCAAGACCGGAGCTGCCTTTAACAGATAAGAAACAGGAGAACTATCCTGTGGGTGTTTGTATTGATACTTGCGCTACACATCAAATGCAGTGGGGTATGTATCTGTAGTCAAATGCATTGGGGTATGTATTTGTATTCAAATGCAGTGGAGTATTAACAATATGTAGTCAAATGTAGTGGGGTATATATCTGTAGTCAAATGGGGGATGTTCTTGTTTCCTTCATCTACCTGGTGTATTAAGTAAATCTCGAGGATGCAGCGATAAACTGTAATCAAAGATAAACAAACTTACCTAAGTGAAGTTAGACCTTCCAACCCTACTATAGAATAATATGAGATAAATAGCCCTCTAAAAGTTGTAACCTGTGCAAAATGTAGTGGGTTGCAATGGCCACTGGGGACCGCAACCATGGCTGGGCAAGCCGTTCCAAAAAAAATACTCCCCATAATCGGCTTGTCTTGACCCGTCGCCACTGGTGGGTAGTATATTAGATTTTTCATTTAATTTTACAAAACTTCTGTTTGCATTCTTACAAAAAAAAAAAGAATGACAAGCACACGGGTGTCACGGGCCAGGCGCGGCGATCACCACGCTCTCATTTATGGAATTTCTTTTTTTATAACGTGCGTCTAAAAATGTGCTTTAAGACTAGTACATTCGCGAATGTATTACCTGGTGAATTATGTGAATCTCGAGGATGCAGTGACAAAGTGTAACGAAATATATTTAATTATTGTATTACAGATGAGAACACAACACTGCCCCACATGCCGTTACTACACGTGGTGTCACAAAGTGGCCTGCTCACTATATTCAATATCATCAACTTGAACAAGCAAGCCCCGCAAGTGTGCACGCCTCCTCAACAACTACCCTTACCGGCTGCTGCGATGACTAGGTAAGAACTAAATTTTATACATATAAGTTGTGTGCTCCAAGACATTTCCATGCAAAGGAAAGAGATTCCTTTATGCTATGTTTGGATCAATAATCCCCACGTTAAAGCGGATAAAAAAAAACGAATTAACCATTGTAAACGGACTCAATTGGACTTTACAGATAAAAGAAGTAGTGGACTGTACCTATTAAAATAGGTGTAATGCCATAATTAACATGGACAACGTCAATATAAAGGAACAATGTAATGCTCGTAGAGGAGCGCGTCTGTGAGCTGAGTGGTGTGAGGCCGTGGGGTCCGGGCTCGGTACCCCCACACACCGCGCCTTTCCGCCATCAATCACGCACTTATGTGGTGCGCTGACGATTGTACTTTCTTTCATCTTCATCTCATGACTCACTATTTCTATCATGTAAAATAATCAATCAATCAACTTAGCCTATCGCAGTAACACCTTGTCCTCTGCCTTCCGCATCCAACCTGTCCCAGCCATGTAATAATACATTCCTTTAAAACATACGTATATTTCATAGTGCGATCCCAGGAGATGCTCCTCCGCAGGCGGCGCCGGCGCCTGTGCCAGCTGCGGTACCGGCTCCAACACCCGTTGTTCAACCAAAGGTAATCATTACATTAATTAAATTGATTACTTAATCTAGCGTCACTCAAAAATAACACGATTTCGTAGTGTAAAACTAAAAAATCACGGCGCAGATTAAAAACTTTTAGGATCTCAGTACTTAGTAGTATTTACGGTGATCAACATGAGGATATTCGTCTAATGCTGGTCCATCCAGAAATCGCGAAAAAAAAAATCAGCTGTTCCCTACATTTTGATGAGTTATACGAGCATTAATGTAAGGAACAGCTGATTTTTTTTTCGTGATTTCAGGTTTGGTCCCATAGTAAAAGTTGTTCATGATGGTGAGTACAATGACCTCTTAAGGTGAACCTAGTCCACATTTTTCCCATACAAACTTCGGGAGTGTTTTACTCCACTGTTGGACAATGTACATCAAAAATTAAACATGGTATGGTTTTGTCTCATTATTAATATTGTCTGTACGGAAACAGAATACTAAAATAAAAAGCCATTCAAAAGTTAGGAGCCATCGAAGATTCGTTTTTCTTGCTAATTTAACCTAACTTTGGGCGTGTTTTAGTAATAAAAGAAGTGTAAAATCTGAAAAACCAAGTCGGTACCGACAAAGCTCAAATATCGAAAAATTCAATAAAGTTTATTGCTTATTGATTTATGCAGTGGTTTTTTCATAAAACCCGATCTTCCGAAGGGCTGTTCTTAATTTTTTACGCGCCTGTTGTACTATAAATGATCCTGCATCTCACACAATAATGTTGTGCGTGTAGACTAGCGTTTAACTGCTCATCCCTGATACTACCTCTATCGGACACGATGCCTGGTGAGACAGCGTGCTTTTTAGCCAGGCCCATCAGTGAGTTCGAGCCCGCGACTAGGTTCCCCTTAAGAGGTTGTTGGTGTTTTTTAAATAACCCTGTACACCTATTGTCTCTTATTTTATCTTTTTCTATTTTATGAATGCTGCTGTAATTAATGTGTGTGTTGCTTTTTTCTTCAGCCTCAAACGATGCAGCCAGTACAACTAGCGCCGCCGCCCCTGCCGCAGGCAGTGGCGCCATCGTCCCAGTACGGCAGCATACTGAACATCCCCTTGCCGCCCAGCTACGCGCAGTCGCAGAGCCCATTTGCTGCAGGTATAATAGATATTTTGTGACGACTCACAGAAACACGATTAACCATCGTTCACTTGTCGAATTTGTCCAAATATTCGCGTTACTTGGGCAATATAAATATACTCCCTCATCATTGGAATAAACATGGTTTTGCATTCGCATAATAACACGAAAATTTGCAGGATCATCCAATAAAAGTGTCCCCATAATGGCATCGGGAATGTGTGTGGTGGATTGAACGATTGTGATTGGAACGCGTGGCTAGTTTGATATGCATTTTTCTTCTGAAGCCATCCGCTATATCCATAATTAATGGGGCTGTTATATAATTTTTCTGTCCAAAGAAACTTCCATTCGTATTGAAAATGTGTGTAATACATTCGTTGTTTGTTATTTGTTTCAGCTCCAGTACAAATAGAACAAAAACCAGCTCCGGTAGAAATAAAACCAACACCTATTGCTCAGCCGACACCGCAAGCTCCTGTGGTAAGTTAAAATCCCTCCTATTATATTATAAACTCTATTTGTTTGTTACGCTTTCACGCCTAAACCGGTGAACCGATCGCCATGAAATATGACACAGATATAGCCTGGGATATGGAGAAGGACATAGGCTTTTTACGTAATAACCGACATCCACACGGGCTGAGCCGCGGCCAAAAGGTAGTACAAAATATATTAAACATCTCTATAACTCAGTCTCAGTTTCCTGAACATTGTTGTTAGCAAAACTGATGGCCATCTGATAGGGCACATGTGCGCAGTGCATGTATTGTTGCCGGGTGTATCCAGAAGATGGCATAATAGATATAGTGCTCCTTAAGCTGTATTCAATCCAATGCAAATGGGAGAATGCTATTTTTACTATTGTTCATCATTTGTTTGTGTTTAGTAATATATAAATGTAATAAAGCATGAATTAAGTTCTCAATAAACTGGTAACATTCATTTTCTACTTTGCCAGGCGCAACCTCAACCCGTAACTCCCAAACACCAGCCTGCGCAGGCGCAAGAAAACGCCGCGTTAAAAGCAGAACAAGAGAAAATCAACGAAATGAAAGCCAATCAGGAGCTGAAGAATATGCTCGTGAAAGAAGTGAACGACTTTCAAATGGAACTGTACAAATTTATGGTGAAGACAAGGGAAACTCAGGCTAGGGTGAGTTGGTTTCATAGAGATGTTGAAGTCGGTCTTGTAATGTCGACAGTGCTCTGCTACTTTTGACGAAAACTCACAGTAAATTGTAACTTCACTAAGGTTCAAACTAGCTTACAGTCATATTTGACTTGCAAAAATAGACTTGATTTATGACGTGCAACTGACATTGAACTTTAGTGCGTTTGTCTACCCTTACCGTCACCGAGAAAGTGATGGCAGCACCAAAGTAGCATTACATATATTTACTCTGGGCGCGTGTCCAGCGTTACCCGAGCGCCGTCATCCCGGCCGCTGAAGTTTCGAGTAGATCGGTGCGACTGCCAGATGTCAGCTCAAGATTGTGACGGGCAGATAGGGAGGCAACTGCCCGTCACAATATCGAGCCGACTTTACAAAACATTTTTGATCTTGTTCTCACACTGCCGCCCGGCTTTTGTTTTGTGCGGACATTTTACGTATTCGACTATTTTATGGAGACCATAGTATCAAGTCAAGGCACATAATATAAATGAAATATTGTTTCTTGAACAGTTACAACGTGACATCGACTCGATAAACGCGAGTTTTAACTACAACTCGCAAGACGCCGAACAACTGAGGAAGGAATGTTCGTCCGACGAGTTACGCAATGCCATTGTACAACTGAAGTTAGAGCTGGTTCGCGCATGCGCTGTTGTGGCCGAGGCGCGTACGCATGCTGAGTAAGTCTTTATTAAATACTATGATCTTCGAATTGATATAATAACTGTTTTATGTTATACTTAAATTAAAAGACATTGACGACTTAACTGACGGAAGTTAGTCAGGCTTTGGATACCTTTTTAATCTGTAAAAAGTTATGTGCCCGATAGACTTTCCCATTTGCAAAAATGGCGAACTTCCGTACAAAGTTTCATCCCCTATTTAACTCCTTTAGGGTACGTATTTTCAGAAATCGTTCCTTAGCGCTCACTTTCGTAATATAAATAACTGTTGTGCAAAATTTCATGCTTCTAGGCCCAGCAGTTAAGGACTAAATATTATGTTTTAAGATTCCTTAACTTATACCGGACTAGTCCCGGGCAGACGTGCCCGTGACTCCGACCGCGTGAAATTTCTTGCGCTTTTACTTCGTTTTCGCTTAGCGTGCTTTTTTTTTTTTTGCTGGGCTGCTAAGGGTCCTAGCGTGATGTTAAATAACCGGTAGCCTTCTTCAATAAAAGGGTTATAAAATGCACAAATAACTTTTCAAATTCGAGTGAAAGTTCCAGAAACCAGCGCGTACAAATAAACGTACAGACTCTTCAGCTTTATTATTAGTATAGATATAGACACACAATCGCGTAAATGGCTAGATGCTTTATGAAAGTTAAACATCTCCATGCTTTCATCTTTCAAACCAAATACTGCAATGCTCCTTGTGAACCGAAATAGAGTAAATCTCCGGACTAGCCCCTTTAAGGTGAATCGTGTCGACATTTTTTCCATACAAACTTCGGGAGTGTATTATTACCAGTGATCGGAATAGGCTGACTATATTTGCCTAAACTTCGGAGACCAGAGACAGAAAGTGGAGACTTCCGTACGACTATATTTTTTTTCCCGGGATTCGCGATAAATCTTCAGTAAGTTGAAAATAAGCTTTATTTAAGATGTGTACATAACGAAGTACCTTTAATGCTATTAGAAATTAGTTTTACTTAGGTGTTACACATTGACAAATGTTATGTATTGAAAGATTTGATGCAACAACGGTCAGTTTAAGGCTAATTCTAATACATGATTTAAGTTAGATTAGTTTTAGTGAAAATTCCTAAGATTTGTTAATTGCAAGTTTAGTTAAAAATAGCCTATACACATCTTAAATAAAGCTTATTTTCAACTTACTGAAGATTTTTCCCGAATCCCGGGGGAAAAAAAAAGTCGAAAGGAAGTCTCCTTTTCTGTCTCTGTTCTCAGAAGTTTAGCCAAATATAGTCAGCCTATTCCGATCACTGATTATTACACATTGTACACCAAAAATTTTACATGGTATGGTTTTGTCTCATTATTAATGTTGTCTGTACGGAAACAGAATACTAAAATAAAAAGCCATTAAAAAGTTATGAGCCAACAAAGATTCGTTTTTCTTGCTAATTTAACCTAACTTTGAGCGTGTTTAAGTAATAAAAGAAGTGTAAAATCTCCAAAACCAAGTTTGTACCGACAAAGCTCAAATATCGAAAAGTTCAATTAACTTCATTGGTCATTGATTTATGCAGTGGTTTTTTTCATAAAACCCGATCTTCTGAAGGAACTTTCTTAATTTTTTACGCGCCCGTCTAGGCCAGGCCCACCAGTGAGTTCGAGCCCGCGACTAGATTCCCCATACAAGGGGTTAAGCTATAGTCTATTCGCGTTAAAAAAATAGTGACTCATTCTTGTCACTCAGCTTAGCCGCGCCCCTTGACCAAATAGATCATAGTAAATTGGAAAGCCGTGCTCACATTGACCAGCTGAAGTAAGCCCTTCAGACATACAATATAATTTACCAAGATCTAAGTGGTCAAGGGGCGTGGCTAAGCTAAGTGACAACGATGAGTCACTATTTTCTTAACGCGAATAGACTATACCATTGCCGCATTCTACCTGCCTTGCTACCGTAACTGCCTCGTTAGTCTAGTGGTCGCAAGCGCTACTGTTGAGCATGAGGTCCTAGGCTCAATACCCAGGTCGGCAAAGTGTTATTGGGTTTTTCTATCTAGAATTTGTCAGTAGCAGCCCGGAGTCTGACTTTGTGCCCGGTTTATGGTACACACGGCTAACATCAAACTATAAATTTCCAGTTTACGCTGATCTCGCAATGTACGGAAACCCTATACAATGAGAGATCAGGTTATACTGGAAATGTATAGTTTGATGTGTAACTGTGTGTACAAGCCGCCTTCTATTACTTGGGACGTTAACATAACAGGCAAAATATAGGTGTACTATAGGTATACCACTATCCAACTCATCAGGGACACAAGGCGTGATGTTATGATGCCGCATTCTACTAATTCATAAATATAAATTACTTTTAGTGCGAAAGACAGCCACCAATGGACGCAAGCGGATCCTCTCACGTCTAAACGCGTGGCGTCTGTAAAGAAACTAGCTTACTACGTGCAGAATCAGCTGGAGCAAGCGCAGAGATCGCTTGATTATAAGTGGAGTGAGGCTGTGACGAGGGACTCACAGAACAACAAGTAAGTTTTGATAAAATAATTTGGCTTTGCCAAAGTAACAACATTCTTAAATTAAGAATGATATCCATCCTTCTTTATTTTTTCAAGTGTTGAAGTTGGCTGTATAAGGTGTCATTTCCACGGTATCACGGCGATGGTCACACTGTGGCATGAAATTCAATAGAAACTGTATGGAGCAATCTCCACTCAGCGTTATCATCGCTGCGAGAATTCGATGGCACGTCGAAAGAATCACCGCGATTCTCTCGCCTGTGGAGATGGCACTCAACAGTGAACAATTTGAACTATTTCCGAAGCTTTAAACTGCACAAACCGCATTCAAACTGCAACTTTGCAGCTACCTTCAAGTCCATGTTTTGTTTTTCCTAACCAAAAGAGATAATTATGTAACCAGAGTCGTCGGATATAGTTGAAGTTTAAGTAAGAAACCGATGGATGTTTTCGAATAAAATTTATCTAAAAATAGAAAACAATGCGTTTACCAGATTAAATTTGTGCAGTTTAAAGCTTAAATCTCTTTTAGTGACTGTACATAGTTTTTAATTTTTCGAAACAATTAATAGCCATAAGCAATTTTATGCTATTATTTTACCCTTATAGTTAGGGTACCTACGCACTATGCGGTTAGCCAGAAATCCAAAATATGTACGAGAAAGTAGTTTTAATCCGCACTGCGATGCTGCCGGCCGACCACTCCGGTCGTTCTGAGCGCTGCGGCCCGATTGATGGCCAGCCGGACGGTTGCTATACACACTACGCGGATAGTGCTAGTTTGCGGTTGCCCGCTATTGACGGTGTACGTGTTCACTGACGCTCGCGCATTTTATTGATGACAACAGATAATTAACTATGGATTTCAGTACAGAAAAATATATAGTTGAGATACAAAATAGGCCTTAGGTTTATATAATGCGAGTAAATATAATAAATAGCTGTGACTTCTTCGACGTCCATTTTGGAAATGAGTCGATCCAACCGCAGTTCACGGCGGTTTCGGTCCGGTTGCGGTTGCGGCTACCCGCCACCCGGCTAGCTGTAAGCGCAACCACATCCTGCGGTCGGCTAACCGCATAGTGCGTAGGTACCCTTAGACTGTAAGCTTTTTGAAGAATAAAGAAATAAATAATGCAGACCAGCGCTATAGTTCCTTATAATAATTAAATAAATGCAGTTTAATAGTAATGTTTCTCTTGGTTATTCAAACAAATGTTTCAGGAAAAATCTAAAAAGTATCACTGTTTTTTCATATAATGTTTCTTGCATTTGTGATTTTTTTCTGTCATAATTATTATTTCATCTCAGACCAGGCCACCATATGATACGTCCAATCCTCGATGACGTTTACCAACCTCTAGTCAAACAACAAGAGATTTTAAGTCGCCAACAAGCCGTACTTCGAACACTGAGGAATACGCTCAACGAGTGTGAAGTCTCTCCTATGTTCAAGTCTACCTCGCTATTGAGAAGCACTCCTTTCAGAAACAAGTAAGTTATGCGTTAATAAATTAAAACAGAGAAATATAGACCTAAATAGTATGGTGATAATTAAAGAACGGCCGAGTCGTTAGCGAATAGTTCTCCGTACACTGAGAAATACGCTCAAGAAGTGTGTCGTTACACCTATATTCAAGTCCAACTCTCTATTATGAAAGCACGCCCAGCAGAACCAAGTAAGTTGTACTTTGATAAATATAACAAACAAAAATAGACCTAAAGAGCATGGTGATAAGAACGGCGGATTCGTTAGCAAGCAGTACTCCGTACACTGAGGAATACGCTCAACGAGTGTGACGTCACACCTATGTTCGAGTCCACCTCGTTGAGAAGTACATCCCAGGTAGGTTTTAATCAATATTCAATCAAATATAGAATAGTCCTATGGACAGCTGAGTCGTCAACAAGCAGAACTTACAATGAGGAATACTCTCAACAAGGATTTAGGTTACGTCATATAACCGCTGAAACAAGTTTTTTGTGTAATCCTACGCAGATTTGATGACATTCAAATCATCAGTTTACTTACTTCCTTGCTTGCTTCTAGGTAGGCTTATGTCTAAAACCCGATCACGATCACGCAGACGCCATCGCAGAATATTTTTAGCTTATTCTTAGGTCTTCTTTCCTTTTTAGCAGTTTGAAGTGAAGCCGGTTTCGTCCGTCACAACTTGCAGGGGACTTCCATTCAAAACCACGCCATCTTGCCAGAAACACGTACTTCACATACCAAACCTTCATTTCACTGCACAATATAAATATGTAGTTAGAATTATCAACAAACTCTACTCCACAATAATATGTAGTTAGAATGAACACCAAACTCCACTCCACAGGGATCCCCTCTCAAAATTAACGAAGAATATCCTTAACATGAGTCTTGATACCACTGACAGTAAGAAGAAAGAGCCACTTCTGACGTCACAGAAGCTCGATGCTCTAAGAGACATGTTGTCGAACCACAAGACTGTCAAGATTAAGCCTGTGAACGTTGAGATGAGGCAGCATTTGGCGACTATGAGGATGAATTATGAGAAGAGTTTGAAGGAAAAACTGCAGCCGACTAAGCAAGAGGTTAAAACTGAGGCTGATGTTAAGCCACAAATCAAGCAAGGTGAGTTTGTTGGCTTCAAGTTTCGGTATGGTGAAATATTTAGTTCGAATCCTGCAAGTGAAAATTAAATTAGAATGACAATTTCTTAACCCTTCATTTTGAACTGTTCACCACTCGTTACTCTTCTCAGCGTGTCGATAGCAGTCTATATACAGTCAGCCCAGAATTTGCAGACAAAAGGATATGTTGTGCACGATATTAATTGCTGCATTGTTAATGGGACAACACCACATTTACACTCCCACTCCTTTATTTTAACATAACATTGGCAAACCATTGTATGCACAAAAAGACATTTATTTACTAACGATAAGACTTTATCAACCCGTGTAGCGTACAAAAAGATTACATGTTTGCTTTTTAAAATGTAAGTTCCTGTCTAATGAAGTAATTGAGCACGCGCCAAAATTATAAGAACTTTAACAGCATTTTGTTAAGTAAAATCCTACATTGTCTCAATCAATCAACTCAACCTATCGCAGTCCACTGCTGGACATAGGCCTCTCCCATGTTGTGCCACAAAACCCTGTCCTCCGCCTTCCGCATCCAGTCTGCCCCAGCCACTTTCTTAGGAAAAACCTAAAGGTCGTCGGTCCATCTAGCTGGGGGCACGCTACCGTGTGACGCCCCTCAGCTTGCCGATACGCGGTCTCCACTCTAGGACTCGTCTGCTCAACCGGCCATCGGCCCTTCGACAGCCCACTGCTTCATTATCTAAACTCATCTAATCCGTTATTTTTTAGTACATCAACAACCATTCTTAGTACCAAAACAAGAGGCAAAATCTGAACCGTTCAAACCGTCGCCTATCAACGTGCCATCATTCACCCCTGTTGGTGGAGTGAAACCAACTGTACCGGGACTGAATAATGTCGCTAGAACACTGTTTACTGATGGTAAGTGATTATTTATCATAGCAGTTAGTAAAACATGAGAGCGTTACAATATATACTGGTCCATATATGCTTCCATAACCTAAATACACGTAGTAAAGATGAAATTGTGATTCCAAAATTTTGATTAACTAAAACTAGCAAGTCATTTCTAATAAACAGTATCCGCTTCTTTAACAAGTTGCCAAAATCGGTTACAGAACTTAGCGATGGAAAGTTTAAAACTCACATCAAACGTGTCCTTATCAAAAAATCATATTATAATATAAAAGACTACGTTGAAGACAAGGAAGTTTGGCATTAATTCCTTCTGCACATGTGGCTTCCCTGGTAACTCATTAGCACCATAACTATGTGAGCGTCTATTAACTGCTTCCAAATTACAATGTTAATTTTATTAATTTTATTTTTTACACTTTCTGACATATTCTCGTCATTATTTGACATTATACAACACTTGTAATATCGAGTATTTATTAGTGATTCTCATGGAAATCATATCACTTGGTTTAAATAGGTTGATTTTACTTATGTAGATTCTTTTACATATTGTGAATGAGAGAACGTTGTAGGCCTACAGTTTCTATTCTTTATTTTCATTCCTCTAAGTACCTGGTACTTATTGACAGGCCTGCACTGTCCTCCCATACCTAATATCACTGTAATTTGAAAACATTATAAAAGCCAATTATTTTTATAAGAGTAACCGTGGAGTTTCTTGCCGGCTCTTCTCCATAGGAAGCGACAAATTGGAACCGTGCACCTAGCTTCTGACGTTTCATAAGTGCCCTTGCAGGTTTATGTGAAATAAAATATTTTGATTTTGATTTTTGATTTTGGTCAATGGATAACCCAATCAAGTATATGTTTACTCTGACCAGACTAGTTTTCCCCGCTACATATCAAAATTCTACCTTACCTACAAAATTTTATGTCAGCTGTTGTGATGAGTTAACTTAAATAACAACATCATGTAAGATTCAACAAACCACTCTTGGTTGTAGAATCTAAACGGCTTTGCTAACGAAGAGGCCTACCGTTTCGCCTCACTTTATAGTCGTCTGGTCGTTATCAGTTTACTATGTCCTTTTGTTGGTTTTCGAAAACAATGGGTCTGGAGGAGAAATTGCGACATATCAAACGTTATCTGCGTTTACCAACGAATGCGTCAAACAACAACAGAAAACCCCGTTTTTGTTACTATTTACAGAACCAAAACAAGAGCCAGCTAAGCCGCAACCACAAGTACCACAACTAAAACCCATGGCCCCAGCGTATAGTTTCTCTAGTACGCCAGCTTCGGCCGATACCCGAAGTGTTCTGAAAGACTTACTACAGAATAAACAAGCGAAGAGTGACGCCAATACATTCATGGGACAGAATATTTGTTCGCCTTCTTCCTTTGCATGTAAGTTACAAATTTCCTATTTCTTGTCGTTCAAAATTTTTGGTGTTTACTTTTAAATGTGTTCCAGTTTTTAAATGCTTTGCTATTTCTGTACTTTACTTGAACTTACTGGAAAATCTCTACTTGAAAACAAATAAAAGACATTCGAAATCTTAGTATCGATACTAAAAAGTATATTGCATACAAGACTCAAGATTTTTGCCTTCGAAATTAGATGCATGCTTTTGCTACAAAGGCTCTTCTTTCTGCGGAAGTATGTAATCGGGTGTTCCATTGATTTTAGTTACAACAACTGCAGCAACATCTACCCCAGCACCGTCACCAGTATTCACAGCCAAACCGATAGCAGACATTAACAACATGTTCAGTAAATTCCAACCACAGACATTTGTACAAGATTCTAAACCGCAGGCTTTTGCTCCGGAACCTAAGACTCAAGCGTTTACGACAGAACCCAAGCTTCCCGCCTTCGCCCCAGATCCCAAACCTTTCGTTCCTGAAAATAAACTACCATCGTCAATTTTCGGTAGTCCAAAATCAAGCGAAACAGGGGAACCTGAAGCCGACAGTAAAACGGCAGCTGTCAAATCTAAGACTGATAAACCACTAACAAATCTCTTTGCCATGAAAACTTCCACGCCCATACCTAGTACAATTGTTCCCGATGTTCTGAAAACCACTCAAGACGTTAAGAGTGATAGTGCTCCTAAACCCGTTGAAAAAGACAACTCTAAGGAAAATGTACCACAGAATGTAGAGACTAAAGTAGTACAGAAACCTGTGACTGATAATAAAGAAGCAACTAAACCATTAGCTATACAAACGGGGAATAAAACCTCTATATTTGGTACAACACCTCAACCTGTAACTGCAAGCAGCTCCACTCCAAGTAAGGTTTTCTTTGTAAAATGTTTATTGGTCGAGATCTCAATTTGCTACAAAATATTGTCACCCATAACTTAACATAACTTTTGATAAATAAATTAAATCAATATATTATGGAACATAATTATCATGCTATTACAATAATAATCATGCCTTTCCAGGTGAATCACTAAAACCATTAGAATTAAACACTGAGGCTAAAGTAGAACCATTGAAAGCACTAGAAAAGTCTGAATCTACGTCCAGTATCTCGTCAATATTTAGTTCTACAAATACAGTGGCTGGTTCAGGTAATTTATTAATATAATTTTCTTGATTACGTTTAAAATTTGTGCTAACTGCCGAAAATAATTTAAATTAATGTTCATTCTAATTTCAGATTCCAAAGCTGGTAGCCCCATATCTGAACAACCAATAGTGAAACCAGATTTTTCCACAAAAGAAGAACCCTCATCACCAAAACCTTCACTATTCCTAAGTATCACTACAACTAGTCCTTCGGCCGCATCAGTGTTCGGAGCTGCCGTGGCTTCTCAACCTATACCTACGTCACCGACAACATCCATATTTGCAACAGGCGCATCGCTGTCACCAACACCTTCCTCTGTCTTCGGAACAGCGTCACAGGCATCTATATTTGGAAGTACATCACCGACAGCAACGACAACAGCTTCAGTGTTCGGTTCCACAGCTCAATCAGTGTTCAGTAGCGCTGCGACTGCAGACATTACAAAACCATCAGTATTCAGTACACCGACTCCTTCGACTCCTGAAGCTCCACCGTCGCCTCAATCAGTATTTGGTTCATCGGTCACACCTACAACACAAGCGGGTTCGATATTCAGCTCATCATTTGCTCAACCATCGGTTTTTGCTCCATCTACGTCTCCTGCCCCGTCATCTCCTACTTCAGTCTTCGGTGCTTCAACCACGTCATCGGTGTTTGGATCGACACTTACTACACAAGCGTCTGTGTTCGGCGCATCGACTACTACAACGCAGTCGGTATTCGGAACGGCAACAGCGACTACACAGTCGTCGATATTTGGCAGCACGAGTCCAAATGCTCCAAGCGCATTTACATCTACTACAACCCCTTCTTCTGGTGCGCAGAGTATATTCGCTGCAGCAAGTACGACGAAACCGTCTGTGTTTGGTGGGGCAGGAACTTCTGTTTTTGGGTCTGTTTCGCCTAATGCCCAGACATCTGTGTTCGGAGCCCCTTCGACCCAAGCTTCCGTCTTCGGATCTTCGACTGCTACTACTCAATCTTCGGTATTTGGCACACCAACGCCGTCCGCTCAAGCGTCGGTATTCGGCTCGGCGCCGGCATCTCAAGCGTCGGTATTCGGTGCTCAACCAACTACGACTGCTCAGAGCTCGATCTTTGGCGGTGGTGAAAGTAGTATGTTTGCGGCTGCTAGTATATCTACCACGAGCGCACCGTCACCTACTAGTGGTGGCAGTATTTTTGGAGGAAGGTATGAAATATTTCAAACTAAAACGTCACATAGATTGGCAAGTTGCAACACAATATTGATCATCATACCATCAACTTTTTTTTTTTTTAAACGTTGCCCCACACTAGGAATTTCTCCTGTATTGTGGGTGCGTTCACAAATATTTAAACTCACATACACAAATAGCCAGACCCGGAACAACTACTTGTAGGTCATACCATTATTTGTTCCGTGCGGGAATCGAACCCGCGACACGCAGCGCAGCAGACAATCGCTTAACCGCTACGCCAACCGTGCCGTCACAACTGAACAATCGGGTACATACATGTAGAGGTAAAAAAGCAGAACATCATTTTAGAAAAAAGTATGCCACTTGAAAATCTTTTGACAGCATTCTTATTAAACTTGTGCTAAACCATTTGACCACCTTGCATATACCATAATCTTGCATATACTACAAACAATACTCAATTTCTAAGTCATTTCTAGCAGTTCTCCAGGCTCAGTATTCGGCGGCGCCAACACGAATGTATTCGGTAACAAGGCAGCATTTGGCCAGTCCAACTCGACAGCTGCTGCTATATTCGGCGGCGGAGGGGCCACGGCTTTCGGACAGCAGAAGCCTGCTTCTAGCTTCTGGTCTGGAGGCAACGCTAATACTGAGGGTGGATTTGGATCTACTGGATTTGGTAAGTGTTTATTTATATTGTTGAAAATTATATTTGAAAAAGCGTTGTGGGTTCTTCTTAGCGTCTCGACGGCAAAATAACACGAATATGTATGAACAAAATCTGTTGTGGGTTGAAGACACGGAATAGAAAAGACAGGTGGACGTGCAAAGCAACAAAATTACTATAGGGACCGTTGTCGCCAAACTCACACAAATAAACCGATAATCATATAATGCACTACAAATAAACAATTCGTTTGATTTGTCGTTTTACTTTTAGTCACAACTAGCATAAGCCACAGATCCTACGTCTGGAAATAAACCTTCATACTCTATAGATAGGATTTATTTTGCTTTAGTAATATAAAGTCAAACTAGATTCGATTGCCGAGTAAATTCCGTTACCTGACCATAGATGGTAGTATTCTCAGTAGTCGCAATTTTAGACTTAATTGTTATAAAAATAAGGTTGACATTCCTGTCGTAGGTCGATATCTAGTGTTACTCGACCAAGGCCACACCAGTGCAAAATACATTGAATTTTGAATTACATTATTGATATCGATAGATACTTTTTCGAATTAAACCAGAAATCGGGTAAGTCATGTTGGGAGTTCGGTAATAAAACTGTAGGAAGAATGACGTAGTTTTATTTGAAAATAAAATAATTATAAAAATTACGTTATTATGTAAAAGATTGATTACATTTTTGCTATAAAGCATCTATATAACCTAATACACTTCTTAAAATAAATTTCGTGTATGAATGTTAAGCAACCTATATTTGTATTGTAATGTTATTTTGTAATAAATATTAAATGAC
This sequence comes from Polymixis lichenea, assembly GCA_949091785.1. Lineage (NCBI taxonomy): Eukaryota > Metazoa > Arthropoda > Insecta > Lepidoptera > Noctuidae > Polymixis > Polymixis lichenea. The sequence goes on from OX420936.1 coordinate 11,799,764, forward strand.
TATTTTTTTTATCGATGTCCATCGATAAAACCAACATCTGACCCGACTACTTCACTAATTGAGTAGCGAAGTACTTTCCAGAACGAAATAGTGAAAACAATCAATCCAAAATAAACTTTATTTTAATCGATTTGATTTTAACTAGACGTTATATTATATTATGAGTAAATTAAAATTAACTACGATTTTATTAGAAAACAAATAAAACCGTACTTATCGATGATACGAAACACCTCCATTTTAAAGATTTATTCTCCTACTATCATTTTTGCGCTCCAAAATGGAACAGTTCGGCATAGCTACGGAAAAATAAATTTGTCGCGAGACTAGCAACTCGTCGCGATATTAGAACACGACTGGGACCAATTAAAACGCTTATTTGTGGCACGTGTGCCACGCCTACTTAGCACTTCCACCTGTTTTTACTATTCCGTCATTGAAGAGCAGAGAAATCCCACTTACGGTAACACCATAAGTGGGATTTCTCGTATATATACATCAATTTTATGACGCACACGCACCAGACCCTCCAAAACCGTTTCCTCCGCCAAGCTACAGGCTCGCCATGGTACGTTAGGAACGAGATCTTCCATCTCGATCTTAGAATCCCCACTATAGCTCAGTTTCTTAAACGCATTTCAAAGCGTTTCTTTGATTCCGCCGCGCAACACCGCAATCCATTGATTGCGAAGGCCGCTAGTTATGTCCCCAGTAGAATTAGTAGAATCCGCCGGCCGAGACATGACCTTTCCGACCCTGATGACCCCACCACTCTCCTTCAAGAAAGCAGTAGGGCCACCAGTACAGCACACAAATACAGACCGTGTTTCCGACCTCGCCGCCGAGGTCCTCGCGCCCCGCGAAGACCCCGAGTTAACGAAATGGCCCCCGACCGTCCCTAGCCCGCAGAAGTGCCAGCCCGCGCCGAAGCTGAGCAAGTAGAGTTAAAATCCCCATGATCTAATAATAATGAAATTGTTTGATCCAGCCTGTCCCCACTTGCTGCCCTCCCGACAGTGACTCCCTGAGCCGAGGCTCGTACCCCGCAGGGGGTGCCCTCAGTGCGCAGTCGCTATAGGTTTAAGTATTAGTTTTGTAAGACCTGGCTGGAGGCTCTTAGTCTAAAAGCTATTAGTCCCCACAGGAAAGCCCGGTTGAGCAGTCACGGCCTCTCAAGGTCAACTGCGAGATGTCATTTCCAAAAAAAAAAAAAAAACGCACATTTTATCTATGGATTCTGAAGGACGCTTCGAAATGTTGCCACTACATTAAGAGTAAAATGTTTATTGAGGATAATGTTTCCTTTTATATATACAACGTGTAACGGAAAGGGTATATACATACCAAAGGCACGGCTTCTTTGGATAATATCAAACGATATTGGAAGGGTTTTTAATCCTATCTCTACATGTTCGGAAGTTATGAGAATTTTTAATACATTGATACCAGAAACCGAACTTTTCAAATTGAAATAAACACATCACTCGGAAGAGGTTTATCGTGATATTGGCAAGTAACGTGGAAAGTTATTGACCTACCCAGTGCAGTGACACGTTTGCTATGATTTGAATTTAAGAAACATATCAAACCGAAAATTTAGTATCAATTCTTAGAGTATTTTATTTTGAGCTGAAACTATGTATAGTGATTCTATACCAGCTGTTATCTTTAGTGCTTAAGGATAGCAATAGGGTTTATGTTACACCCTATATATATATTGTTATGTTCCTGTTTAGTATATACTATCACATTTACATTAAAATTATATTATTCTTCTATAAGTTCCCTGTACCAGTACAGTGTCCTAATGATTGTTTGATGCACCGGGCGACGTCATTACGTCAAAGTCGGCTGTCGCTGATAACCAGCGCTGGGGCTCTGTCTTGCATAGGGTCGCAGCATAATGCTGAGCGATAGCCGTTTTGCGTGGATGTGACGCATGTTTGTTTCCCTCAACCTTTTTTTTCGTGTTCCTGTTCTTTTTGCGTCATGTTTACCGCAAATAAACGTATTTTCTTTCTTTCTTCTTTCTGTATATCACAGCAGAAGCTTAATCCATGTTTCGATAATACAGATTTTTTCTTAAAATTCTTATATTTTGGTAACAGTCAACGTAAAGCCAGCCTATGCGGCTAGATCTAGAACCATACATGCTTCTAGACCTATCTGCTTAAGCATTACGTAACTACTCTCTTTGCACAAGAGTTTCTGAAGTGCTCAAAAGCGAAAAGCGAAAGTGAAAGCAGATTTTTTGAAAATCACCCCCTAAAGAGGGTTAGATAGCAAATGAAAGTTTGTATCGAAGTTCGTCAATTTTGTCGGTGGGAGACCCCATTGGACATACGGCTTGTACAATAATAGTACATTATTGCAAAGGCCGTGAAATAGGAAATTGCAGGTCCAGTATGAGTTTGAAGGCCGTAGGCGTAGGCGAGGACTTCACTAATACGAGACTGGCAATTGCCATTTCCGCCGAGGCATATATAGTGCTTTTCTCAAAAGAATGCATGGAAATAAAACATACTAATTTTTCAAGCTAATGCTGTTTACATGAACTGTACATTTCAGAATGGAATAAATTGCCCATAATGTAGATGGCTTTTTAGTTTTAGCAATCTCATTAAAATACGCCAAAATACTGTTTCGGAGAAAATGTTCACTTTTTTCTCGTTTTTCAAAATCATAAAATTTTCATATACTTTCATGTATTTTTCTTTGGACTTCTCTGGAAGCAGGTTTACCATTGTCAATTTGGCTTCTGATCTTAAATCTGGTGGAGTACAATCAATCTCCATTTCACTCTCCAACGGTTCAGCCGTTGGAACTCATTTTAATTATTAAATTCATATTTATTATCAGAGATCGGATATTCGGATGCATATTCACCTAAAGTTGCGGTGTTGGCTAATATGGAACGCGCTTTTGTATCGAAAAAAATCTTCATTTAATGAAAAAAAATGTTTAAACTAACACTCACTACCCCCATTCTTACAGACTTTATACACCCTACTTACACATATTTGCATCGCGATTAATTTTAAATAAATATGTGTCTGAATAGCTATGCAATCCTAATAATTTAGAAGTCGCTTCCATACTATACACCTGACTAGTTATGCAATCCCGGTATTCCTGCCATCCCTGGATTTTTTTATCAAAAAATATTTTTAAGCAGCCCCCTTCCATACTTTCATAGCTAAAAATTAAGTTTAGGTAAATAAGCATCCGATTATCCGATCATCCGATCTCTATTTATTATGTATGTAATTAATAACAAATCAAGACGAATTTTCAGCTTTGCCGCCAATTTTCTATTTATCATCTGTGCCGAAAGGCAAACGCATTAATGACTATACAGCCACGTGAACGGAATTTGTAGTAAGCAAAGAGACTTACGTGGTAAGAATGATAAAAGAGATCCAATCAAAGAGTATTTAATAACCCCAGCACGCCCGTTTCATACAACATTGCTGGAGCGTTGTAATGTTCCAAATTCAAAAAACGCGCCTGCAATGGATTTGATTTTCTTTGACCGTAAATTCGATACTACGCGTGTTCTTTTTTCTTAAATAATAACAATAATTCCATGCAGGTTTGAGAAAAAAAAGTTACATCTAAACTAAAACTGTTTTGAATTAACAAAGATATTCGAGAAACTTCTAACTTCTCAGAAACTAACCTTAAATCTCTACGTATCTAGGCCAACAACCAACAACGCAGGCGTCATCAATCTTCGGCACCGCGACAGGCGGCAGCTTCAGCGCCCCGTCCCCTGCTGGCCAGGCGTTCGGCAGCCCGCAGGGCCCAGCCTTCGGCGGCGGAGACAAGTCCTTGTTCGGGACCCCGCAACAACAGACCGGTGAGTGTATGTATATCGACGTCCTTATTTAATGAGCGCCTTTATTTAGTCATACATCTTACTTAATAAAAATCATAGATTCATCAATTCAGTGACAGCTAACTCGCAGCCTAAACCACTGGGTCTAGAACCATAAAATTTTACACAAAAATTACATTGTATACTATGCTATACAAAGGAATTCTTGTGCAAAATTTTAACAGGATTTAAAAAAAAAAACATCAATAGGGTATGAAAGGTTGTATGGAATTTTGTAATTTTTTCCGATGGGATAATCAATACGGGCGTGCAATTTTCAAATCATCTGTTCCCAATCGATATATTCAAGCTTCGGCCATCCTTGACACGCTAACTGTTATCGTTTTGAAGAAACGTTTGGTTAATGATCACCATGAAAACCTTAATATCTTCACTGCATAACCTGAGCTCCCTACAGAGAAGGGGCCTAAGTTTCAGCAGTTCGAATGTTACAGGCTGATTATATATGCATGCAAACGCTTTATTTTAACCGCAAGTTTGTGTCCCCAGCTCCCGCGTTCGGTGGCTCACCTGGATTTGGCTCTAAGCCTGTATTCGGGCAACCTACGGGCTTCGGATCTCCGCCTAGCGGTGGCGGCTTTGGCTCGTCATTCGGCGGCGGCTTCAACAAGAGCCCCGGGGGAGGGTTCGGCGCGCCCGCGGCCTTCGGGGGCGGCGCCACGTTCGGTGGGGGGGCCGCCTTCGGAGGCGGCTCCTCGCCTGGGAAGATGTTTGGAGGCGCACAACCCAGTAAGTGTCCTTATAATCTTCAATCCATATTGATACGCGCTAGGTGTAAGTCTTGCCTCTTTAATGGCAATTTTTGCACTGTGATTTGAACGAAAAGCATCCAGGAGCGTGTTAAAGCCATCCTTGTTCTAGTGTGAGAGAGAAATGAAGCTATACAAGACGAATAGCACTAACCCATTTTCACAACGGCACAATGATGGTTTTAACACGTCATAGTACGGTCCAAGGTCGTTTTTACGCAAACATAACACGGTTTTAAAACTACTACTTTCGAAAAGATAATTTTATTCGATTCCAATTATGAGCGGTTTTGCGCCACTACCATCTGGAATTTTCCAAAGCTCGCTGCAACCTAGCTATATATAATATACATATATACCACCTATGACAAGTTAAGTATTACTATAATATACAATTTACAGCAGGTTTCGGTCAGCCAACACAATCCAATGCTACGTTCGAGAACTTAGCGACACAGAACACACTGACTTTCGGCAACTTAGCGCAACAGGCGCAGGCGCCACAGCCACAAGCGCCGACCTTCAACACGTAAGTATTATGAGTGTTGTCTATATTTGAACGCTGAGGCTGTGCAATGATTTTTGTTGAATGCGAGACAGTGTAAAAGGGCTTATTCCGAGTGGCCACGAGATTTATTTGAACCTTGAGGCTGCGCAATGATTTTGCGCAGGGTGGATTATCTGAATTCGTATATAATTTTCTTCCGATGGTACCTATAAAAATACTATCTATATTTTATAGGTACCTTGGGCCAATTTCTATCATGTTTCACTAAATGACTGTACACTGTACACAGTCAAGGAACAAAATCTGCATTGTACAGTCAGTTCACGGTTATTTTTCCTCTGACACCAGCAACCCAACAGCAACCTTATTGTTACGAGAACAAAGATCACTCTGATCACAGTGATACTGCAACCCAAAACCAACCTTATTGTAACGAGAGCAAAGACCACTCTGACCACAGTGATGCAATATCAGAGGTAAAATAACTGGGAACGAAATGTAGGTATGCTTTTTAATACTTTCTGTCTAACAGGAGTCCTGGTATAGCGAATATAAATATATGCCAAGAAAATAATAATTGAGAACATACAGCAGGATACGTTTTTAATTCAAATTTTCAATTTCAACAGGTCTCCATCTTTTACTGGTTGGCGAGGCTGAGAACTATTCAACAAGAAGCGAGTTCACAAGGCGAAGAAAAAACAGTAAAATTCATAGTAGTGCCAATATTATATTTGTATCGTGTTTAATGTTTTATAACGAAATCATTGTAATCGATTTTGTGTATTTAATGAGTGATATAATAAAGCATGTAACCAGCTTATCTAGGTATATTATTAAAATCGTTTCATTTAAATGATCGTACCTAGTGTGGCAAGTAATTATACGGACGAACAAGGTTTCGATAGCTCATCACGGTTTTTGGCAAATGAGTTGGAAGATTATCCAACACTGCCAAGTCTAGGAAGATATTCTTTTTTTTTTTTGAGGGTGGGAAATCATCAAATAGCTAGCTCCATTCAGAGCGGGAGAGCCTGTCTGACTTTTACTGACTAAAACCCACCCGTGTTCCCTCAGTTGCCTGTGTGCCAGTGGCTTTTTTTTTTTGGGTGGGAAATCATCAAATAACTTCTCCCGCTCTGGGCGGAGCGGGAGGGCGTGCAAGACTTTTACTGACTAAAACCCACCCGTGTTCCCTCAGTTGCCTGTGTGCCAGGGGCGGCGGTATCTCTTTCGAACAACCCGCACCCCTGGCAGGCATCGGCCCTTTCGGGCCCCATCAGTTGCTGCTGACATCTCTTTGAGGCGCGCGTGGAACACAACGCGCCGTCGACCCGGGCTTGGTCCTTACCGGACAGCGAGCTACCCATTACTCTCCGTCCGCAAGCCCGTGCCTACGGTGGCCGGGAATCAGCCTGGGATTCCCGACGCCCAGGGCGTCTCCTGCGAAGGCCACGGCTGTGAGGGCGCATGTACTGCATCTCCCTCACGTGCGCCGCCTCCCTCTTTGCGAGCATAACTGCTTCGCTGAAGGAGGCGACTGCTAGCCATGCCCTCTCGCTCCGTACCATGGCCTGGACCAGGGTCGGACGCGAGAGATCGCCGCCGCCGATCACCTCCACGAGGACACGGCGGTGCTCCGCCCAAGCCGGGCAGACCTCCACCGTATGCTCCACCGTGTCCCCTGGGCGATCTTCGCAATGGAAACACCCGGGCGTTTCCTCCCGCCCTATCCGAAACAGGAACCTCCTGAAACAGCCATGTCCGGTGAGGACCTGTGTCAGGCGGAAGGTGAGGACGCCATGCCGCCTCTCAAGCCACTCCTCAAAGAGGGGACTTACCGCCGCAATCGCGGCGTGCCTAGTGTGCCAGTGGCTGCGGTATCTCTTTCGAACAACCCGCACCCCTGGCAGGTGCTTACGTGTTAGGGTTAATTTTTCGTATTGGTAGGTTTCTTACGGTCGCGAATCATATTTAAATCAACATACAACCTGAAACTGACCTGTGTAAATTGCAATAAAAACATTTAAAAAAAAATGAATTTCCCGGGCTACCTTGGCGTGTCCCCCTTATGGTGAATCTAGTCGCGGGCTCGAACTCTGATGGGCCTGGCTAAAAAGCATGCTGTCTCACCAGGCATCGTATCCGACAGAGGTAGAATCAGTAATGAGCAGTTCGACGCTAGTCTACACGCACACCGTTATTGAGTGAGTCGCAGGATCATTTATAGTAAAACAGGCGTGTTAAAAATGAAGAAAAGTTCTTCGGAAGATCGGGTTTTATGAAAAAACCACTGCATAAATCAATGACCAATAAAGTTTATTGAACTATTTGAGATTTGTCGGTACCGACTTGGTTTTGGAGATTTTATATTTCTTTTATACTTAAACACGCCCAAAGTTAGGTTAAATTAGCAAGAAAAATGAATCTTTGCTGGCTCCTAACTTTTTAATGGCTTTTATTTTTGTATGCTGTTTCCGTACAGACAATATTAATAATGAGACAAAACCATACCATGTTTAATTTTTGATGTACATTGTTGTAAATACACTCCCGAAGTTTGTATGGAAAAAATTTCGACTAGATTCAACGCGGCTTGCGGTTTGAGTTGGCTTTGTTCCTGACGGGGGCCCCCCGACTGCACACGTACATTTTTACAAGATTTTATTTAACTTGCAGTGTATGTTACAGTGGTGGTCATATAATTAAGAACGCTTATTTAAAAGGAAGTTTTTTTCAAACTAGCAAGTATAATTAATTGCATATATTCTTTTGGTATTTCTCTCGGTATCGCAAAACTTTTTAATACTAGCGGTACATACGTTGATAACACATGATTGGCTAAAAATAAATAGAAAAACTTTATACATTAGATCTGAACCTAGTATTACCTACTACTTTCTGGCTGGTCACATAATTAAGCACGCTGAATAGTTTATTTTTTTATTCATATTTAAATCACACAGAGCACACTCTGTGGATTCGTATAATTTTGACGCTATTTAGTGCAGTAAAAGTCATCATATCGAGGGGTGAAAGGCTATTTCTTTGGAGTGACATTTTGGGCGATATTGAATTATATACAGTATTGAGTTAGTTATTGGGTATATATGTCAATCTCGTCCAAAATGTCGCTTCAAACACTAGCCTTTCACCCCTCGATATGAAAACAATGGGGAAAACAAAAGTTGTGATAAATCTACAAGGGAAGTAATAAATCAAACTTCGCGAAAAGAATTGGTCGTATAAAAAAATAGCCAACCATCTGCAATGCTCAAAAACTATGGTTTTCCACGCTGTGAAGCATTTTGCCTCGTATCAATAGTAGTCATAGTTCCAATGTTCCGCGTGTACCTAAACAGAGAAAGTCATTTCGTTGAGATGATCGAATATCGCTCGTTTGGTAAAACAAAATCATTTTGAAGAGTCTAATGAGCTGAGAAAAGAATTAAGTATGTTGGTGAAAACAACCCTCAGCAAACTCGGCACGCACTATTCGAAGGCGTTTGGTAGAAGAAAAGTTGCACGGAAGGATAGCAAGGAAGGTGCTCATGTTGAAACGGTGCCATATGCAAGTCCGGCTTGCATTTGCAAGAAGGTATGAAAACTGGACAGTTAGCCAGTGGAAACATTTTATTTTTTTCTGACGAGACAAAATAAACGAGACTTTTTTCTGATGGGATCACTTCCAATACAAGAATATACTGGAAGAAACAATGTTACCTTATGCTGGGATGTGCTTCCGAGTATTTGGACATTCTAGCACGACAATGATCCAAAGCATACCTACTGGACGCACCGCTAAGGAATTTCTCACATCACAATCAGTTTCTGTCTTAGATTGGCCAGCTAACAGCCTGGTTGACATTCAAGCAGAGCGAGTGAACCTATTCTATTATTGAAGCTCAAAAATATAATTAAAACTTATTTTACTCTCTTGATGCTCCACTTCTTCCCAAATCGCTAGTTTCTTGAGACCGCTCACGAGCTCAACCGATGGACTGGAAAAAGTTGATTCGTTAGTGCAACTCCGATGTCCGGATGCAAACTGTGCCATCTCACGGATTTTACCGACTCATCCTGAATGTATAATGAGTCCAAGCAAAGTTTAAAAAACTTTGTCTATTCAATAACTTTTGTATGTCCTACTTCCACTAATGAGATAACGATCGAATTATTGAATGAAGACTTCACTGGGGCGAGTTTATCGTTTCATTATTACAATAAAAATAATAAATAATTTATTTCAAGTAACAGACTGATAATAATAGGACAAGAATATACGGTCACATTAACTTTAATCAAAATTATATACAATTACAATTCAATTTGATACATTTAAAAATAAAATAAGAATAAATTAAGCATAACAAATTAAAATTGTATGTTTCAAACTAATCTACGCGTGCTACGTGTCGCATCGAACAGTGAGTCACGATAGCACAGTTTTTGGGACCCGAGATGGCGGCGCGTAGTGTCCCACGCGTGCCTCTCTATGACGTAAGGGGGGAGTTTAACACCTCACTCCCCCCCTAACGCGAGGTGGCCCACAGAGGCGAGCCGGCACTAGCCGGGGATCGTGGAAGTCACACTAGTTCCCGTGATCCCCGGTGCAAGTCTGAGACGGAACACCGGGGTGGTTTTAGTCAGTAAGAGCCTGACAGACCCCTCCGCCTTACCCGGGGCGGAGGACATCCATGAAGATTTCCCCCTTAATCAAAAAAAAAAAAGGTTAGAACTGTGACCACACAACGCCAGAAACATATTTTTGAATGTAAACCCAGAAACTACTACCAGAATCTTAATATTAATATTTCCTTTATTTCGTTGCATAATATAAATAAATTATATTTTTAGATATTCGAATATAAAAAAATATACATAAAACATTTAAAAATATAAAAAATAGTAGACCACCGGTATCGGGAACAGGGTCTAAGCTACAGGTGGTCAGGGCTGCTGAGAGAGAACCTCACTATATGTGCCGCGTCCAGTAGTACTGCTTTCTGGATCAAGCCTTTGATCCAGCTGCCTAACGAGAGCCCCCTGAGGTGTTGGTCGAGGCTCTTGGCTATAATGCCATTGGCCATCACGACTATCGGCACAATGACTGCTGTATCCACATCCCATGTCGCCAACCTCGCGTGCCAGGTCAAGATACTTGATCTGCTAAACTTTTTCAGCTTTCACGAGGTTCTCGTCATGTGGGACTGCTATATCAATAATCATTGTGCGACGCTCTAATCGATCTATTACCACTATGTCCGGCTTATTGGCAACAATAGTAGTCCAGTCAGTGATGATAGATCGATCCCACCAATACAATGTATAGTGACATTTTCGAGTACTGGGGCGGGCACATACCTATAGTACGGTACTTCTGAGTCCACAAGACTGTATTTCAGAGCATGTTGCTGGTGGATAATCCTGGCTACAAGGTTGTGCCTATGCAAGAAGTCTACGTTAACCAGACGAGAATAGCCAGAAATAAAGTGTCGGATTGATTCCCCCGGACGGTGGCATGCCCGACAGATGTCAACCGTACCATCCTGCAAAATATATTTCCGGTAGTTGTCCGTCATCATAAGTTCGTCTATAATTGCAAAGGCAAAACCTTCGGTTTCTCCAAAGAGATCACCGAATCGTAACCAAGATACGGACGCTAAGAGGTCTATGTCCTTCAGGTCCATGTAGGACCCGGTAAAAGCGCCCGTGAAGCTCATTGCTCTGCCATATCTCCCTGCGGTCATTAGTATCGAATACTTTAGGTTTGCGTCAGATCTTGTTAGCCAAGGAGAGCGGGGTGTGGGTCTTGTCCACTGAGACCACATCTCGGTGCATCCCAAAGATCCTCACGTCGGCTTCTAGGAAATATTCCCTAAGACTGCATATCTCGCGATTGTGGAGGGGCTTAGCGTTTAAGAAGCCTCGACCTCCACACTTTCTCGGGATATACAGTCTCATCACCGATGACCGTGGATGATGCATCAGATTTGCGGTGAGCAGTCTGCGGACCCTCCTACCCAGGGCGTCAAGTTCCGTCTGAGTCCATTAGAGTATGCCGAAAGAGTACATCAAAACCGGCATGACCCAACCGTTGAAGGCCTTGTTTCCGCCTGATAAAAGACTATTATAGCATGGGTTTTCTATGGACATGGTAAGTACGATGTTGTTGCTACGCAGTGCCATACCGGGAGCGCCCCCTCTTCCGCGGCTCGCGTAACCCACCGCTAGCGCAGGCAGAGTGACCAGAGAGCCCGATCGCGACAATAACGGACGTAACACAGCGATCCTCCGCGATTCTCAGTCGCGATGCCTTTTTATTGTAAAATTGTAATTAAAATGTTTCTGTGTTTTCTTTGTTTAGCCATATATTTATTTGTAGACCAATAAATGATTATATTTAAAGAAGTGACTTTAAACTGGCGCCCAACGTGGGGCTCAAACCGTTACGAAATGTGATCCAGTGCCTACGTGACCAAACGTGTACCTACTCACCTTGTTAGCACAGTAGACCACATACATACGCTGCGGTAGGTTATACAAAAGACCGAAGAGTATAACCGGCCCCTTTGCTTAGCGTTTGTGGACTACGAAACAGCCTTCGATTCGATCGAGTCATGGGCTGTACTGCAGTCCCTTCAACGGTGCCAGATCGACTATCGATACATCGAGGTGCTGAAGTGTCTGTATGAAAAAGCCACTATGTCAGTCCGATTCCAGGACCAGACTTCGAAACCTATCCTGCAGCGAGACGTTATCTCTTCGAAACTGTTCACCGCTGCACTGGTGGATGTCTTCAAGATTCTGGACTGGAAGGGGGCTGGCATCAACATCAATGACGAGTACATTACTCACCTTCAATTTGCCGATGATATAGTTGTCATGGCTGAGACCATGGAGGACCTCAGTGCAATGCTCGACGACCTCAGTAGAGCTTCCGAAAGAGTGGATCTAAAAATAAACATGGACAAGACAAAGGTCATTACAAATGCCCATGTAACACCTACTCTCATGACGATCGGAGGCGCTACGCTAGAAGTTGTGAACCAGTACGTTTACCTGGGATAAACTGTCCAGTTAGATAGGCCCAACTTCAAGAAAGAGGTAATTCGTCGAATCCGACTCGGCTGGGCAGCGTTCGGGAGGCTTCGCAATATCTTCTCGTCCCAAATACAGCAGTGTCTCAAGACGAAAGTCTTTGACCAGTGTGTGTTGCCAGTGATCACCTATGGTACAGAAACGTGGATGCTCACAATGGGCCTTATCAGCAGGCTTAAAGTCACCCAAAGAGCAATGGAGGAGGCTATGCTCGGAGTTTCCCGACGCGATCGAATCAGGAATGAAGAGATCCGCAGGAGAACCAAGGTAACCGACATAGCCCGAAGAATTGCCAAACTTAAGTGGCAGTGGGCAAACATTGCTCGCAGAACAGATGGTTGATCGGGCCGAAAGTTTCTGGAGTGACGGACCGCGTACCGGAAGACGTAGAGTGGGAAGGCGACCCACAATTTAAGGTGGACCGATGACCGTGTGAAGGCCACGGGAATCCGCTGGATGTGGGAAGCACAAGACCGGTCGAAGTGGAGGAGCACGGGGGAGGCCTATGTCCAGCAGTGGACGTCTTTCGGCTGAAATGATGAATGATGATCGTGTTACGAATGTAGTAGGTAGGTATTATCGAAACAATACAATTATGAAAAACGTTACAGTTTTTTATTTCACGAGAATTATGCTTTTAAATGTTGCGTTACTCTAAGGTAGGTATTTACCTATTTTATGTTCGTGACTGGTATACATACAATGGTAGAGATCGTCAAATTATAAACTGTACGCCACTCCACTAAACAATAGAAACTAAACATTTGAAATATTTATGCAACAAACAGTTACCTACGACGCGTATTCCCGCTGTCCCCATGGGCCATGTCCCCGTTAAAGGGGACAAAGGGAATTTATTAAAATAATTAAAATTACTACACGTTGTCCCCGTTAATTTATTGTAATATATACTTTTCGAATTATGCCCGTTGTCCCCGTTGTGATAGAATTATAAGTGAGAGTATCACATAAGAGAGAATATTATGACTATACAAAAACGTATGTTTTATTTTACATAATTATTATCCAAGCTCTTACCAAGTTATGACAATCTGGTACTTCGAAGGGATCATGTGTTTTCTAGCTGACAAGACTAGCTATGTTAAGTGAGTTCGTACTAAGTTATGACAACCTGGTACTTCGTGCAGGATATCAATTTACAAAAAAAAACTACCTATAAAATAAACATTACTTATTTATTTCTATATTTTAAATTTAAATTTAATCTACACAAAATACCATTCATTTTAGTTCTAGGATTGCTGCTACCCACGTTTAAAAAAAGAAGTAAAAGTTTTAAGTGGACAAATATCCGTGAAATTTTTAACTGTCCGTTGTCCCTGTTTCCCGTATGTATATAACGGGGACAACGGTAAGGAAATTTTTTACGTCCCGTTGTCCCCATGACGGGCAGACAGATTACGGGGACAACGGGAATACACACTTAAGGAGCGTGCAATTTGAAATTAGACGATCTCTAGTACAATTAAACAGCATGTTGCTAGATGCATTTTTATTGTGCAGATATCGCAGAAACAATTATAAAATACATACCTAGTTTTAATGCCAAGATAATATTTGTATAGTATTTAATGTTTTATAATGATATCATTTTGTAATGATTCTGTGTACAGACGCCAGCACATCAAGCTACCCCAAACTGTCAAATTTTCCCAATTGAACATGATTTATATTCACTTGGAATAAAGTTTAAAAACTATCAAAGAAATTTGACAGATTGGAGTAGCTTGATGTGCTGGCGTCTGTACTAGAGATGTTGAATATAACCATCAACCATTAAAATTAACTAATATTTCAAATTAACTATGATATTGGATTTAAAAAAAATAACATTATCGAATAAAAATATAATTTCAACTTCTTAAAAATATTGTATTGTATGCTCTATCTCTCATAAGATAAAACACATTTACTGTTGAGGATATTTTATTCTAAACAAACGCAAGTGATATTTTTAACAAATATTCAGGTCGGTTTGTGGTTGATTGATTGAATAGGTTAGTTTTGTTTTGTTATTCGAATAACAAAGCCGTGTCGTCGCGTTGTATTGTTTGCGATTAATGTGAAGATTGTAAAGCTGTTGTAACAAATGCCGAGACGAAATAATTATACTTGAAATAATTTTCTCACGTGTTATAAATATTCGAAATCTAACCAAACAAATGCTAGTCAGTCCTAAGCCTGTTCAAGTATGAAGGAAAGTTCATTGAGTTTAACTTAACAATTTCAACATGCTTTAGTACAATATTCAACCATTAACCATGTTGCAATTAACTATGTACTTGAATAAAAATATTAACTAAAATTTTCAACCAATAAATTTATCGATATTTTTTTTTAATAATTATCTAATAACCAATAAACAATTTCAGCCAATATTCTCATCTCTAGTCTGTACCTATTCAATGTGTGATTTAATATTGCATTATAATAAATTAATAATAATTATATAGAACGTGTAACATAATTAACGCAACACCTCATAAATTCCAGTGAGAGTATTGAGTTGAAAGCATACAATAACCACACCTTTTAATTGTATTATGAAGAAAAATAATAGTGTTGACTCCAGCATTACTATATGCATTTAAAATTGAGTCTTATTGCCTTGAAATACGATTAAATTTTATTTGGGTCGATCGGCGGTAGATATGGCAAATTATAATTTTTTTTAAAGAAACCTACATTAAAAATGACTGAAATCCATTCAGTATGCAAATATTAACAAAGTGCTTTCAGGACTAACGTTTATTCGGTTACACCATATTTAAAAAAAATATGGTGTAACCGAATAAACGTTAGTCCATTCACGTCATTTTATTTAATCTAACGTAGGTAGTTACGACCTTTAATTACAGACTACCGAGGTTTCGATAGCCCATCACGGTTTTTGTAAAATGAGTAATGTAAAACATAGCAATTCTAAATATCATGCGGAGAAAACTACAAACAAAAGCCAGCCAGCCAGGCAGCATTATTCATGATATTCTAACAAAGAAAAGTTATTCGCGCTGCAGGTATTGTCGAGTAAACAAAACTTGTTCCCTGTAATGGGGCACATTAGTCTTGGCTGCAATTACACCGGGGCTGTTAACACCTCAAGATTGCACTCATTACCGCCAGACGTTGCCTTGTCTTTTTTCTCACAATGGCTAATTGTTAAGGAAACTTGCACTGTGTCGTTTTGTAATTTGGACACGATGTAAATAATAAATACTAGCTGTGCTGGCGACTTCGTTCGCGCGGAATAGTTATTTTTACACGCTTTATATTAGCTTCACTTGTATGTTTGTTTGTTTGTATGTAACCGACTCCTTTGGACGCTATTTTGACCAACTTCAAACGGTCAGATTTCATTGAAACTTTGTAGACTTATCGAGGACCAATGACAATTCAAAAATTAAAAAAAAAACAGAAAAAGAACAAAAAAACAAATTAAAAATCACGCTTTTCAAGCAAGCAGAAATAAAAAATTGTAAATAAATAATAGTTTAAAAAACTAAAAAACACGCTTTAAAAACCAAACTAAAAAATTAGAAAATAATTTAATTCTATTAAAAAGCGTGGGGTGCTTGATATTAATTGATTATAAAAATACCTCAAAAAGCACCCCACGCTTTTTAATAGAATTAAATTATTTTCTAATTTTTTAGTTTGGTTTTTAAAGCATGTTTTTTAGTTTTTTAAACTATTATTTTTTTACTATTTATTTATATTATATTACACAGGATAAGTTTTTATCCAGTGCGCAAACTGTAACCATGAATTTAGCATATCATTCTAGACCACCCAGCGTAGAAATTTTTCGTCGGTAATACAAAAAAAATCAGCAGTTCCATACTTTTTGACCGCGTAGGTATTGCACTTTTCTATGAAACAGCTGATTTTTTTTTTGTAAAACCGACGCAAAGTTTCTGTGCTAGGGATTCTAGAATGATATGCTGAATTCATGGTTACAGTTTGCGCACTGGATAAATAATAAAAATAAATTAAATAAAAAATAAAAACTTTTTCCAAAAAAAAAAACAACCGTCTTCCGAAAAACACTACAAAGTGAAAAGTAACTTTAATATCGGAAGGCGGTGACTTTGGACATGTACTTATTTTAATTTTTTGTCACCGCCTTCCTAAATTAAAGTTATTTTTCACTTAGTAGTGTTTTTTCGGAAATCGGTTGTTTTTTTTTTTGGAAAAAGTTTTTATTTTTCATTTTTTAGTTATAAGTACCTCACTAATTCGAAATTTAATCATCCTTGGGGTTCAAACAATGCATATTTATACGATAGCAGCAATCGCGGTTTATTTAGGTACTGCTATTTTTTGAAGAGTTCCGTTGTCTGTCTCCGAAACGCATATTAAATTGAAATGGGACCACACGGTATAAAATCAAATAAAAAAATAATCATCAAAATCGGTTCACCAAACCGGTATTACAAACAGACACTCCAATTTTATTTATCTGTATAGATAGAAGATGTATATAAGATTATTTCTTACAATAAAATAACAGAACATTAAGCTTATGCCAGAGGCTATACGTATAGTGTATTGTTATAGTTGTTTTAAGTTACCAGCACCAGCCACCCTACTCGCTCCCTCTTCAATA
This sequence comes from Polymixis lichenea, assembly GCA_949091785.1. Classification (NCBI taxonomy): domain Eukaryota; kingdom Metazoa; phylum Arthropoda; class Insecta; order Lepidoptera; family Noctuidae; genus Polymixis; species Polymixis lichenea. The sequence continues at coordinate 11,816,647 of OX420936.1, forward strand.
AACTGCACCATCAAATGCAATTAATTTAGGCTGAACTAAAACATGAATGTCACTGTTACAAAAATGTGAAGAGAAGCTGAGGGCTCTCTGTCAACATAAGAGCATAAACTACACACGAGCGCGAACCTATTTTTCCAATAAAATTCAATTTTAAAACTCCTATAGTACTCACTCTGCGAATAGGTACCTACTTCACACGTTTCGAGCTAGATACGAAGTGTTGTGCAAAAATTCAAACCATTTAAATGTTGTGTGAGTTTTCTATTAAACTGAATCTATTTAAATGCTCTGGCTGCACTGCATACCTACTTAGCTATACCTACCTTATGAGTAACAGTACGATCGTTTAAAATGGCCTCTAGATATGTTCTGAATATAGTTTCTGCGGCCGTGGTTATCCCGGAAATTAAACTAGAATATGGGTTGAGTCCAGTTCAACGTACTTAGTATAACATTAAAGCTGATCTAGTCGCTCGAGCACCGCTATTGTCAATTTCGGATATATGTTCGTACAGGAAATTAACTAAATTATTCATCGGTACAGCAATAGAAATTTGAATTTATAAATCCATTCCACATTTAGGAGTGATTTAGGTGGTTACGGTCTAATAGACCAGTGTATGTGATAATGAAATTCTCATTTTCTGAGCTGTAGGTATTAGGTTTGTTTGCAAATAAAATTTATGGACAAGATAGTCTTGATATGTAAGTACCTATTCGTCGAAGGGGTAAATAAAGGACAGTGGGATTAGGTGTAGGTACACACGGCTACACATCAAGCTATAAATTACCAGTATAAGCCGATCTGACATTGTATAGGATTTCCATACAGTGCGAGATCAGCGTAAACTGGAAATGTATAGCTTGATGTGTAGCCGTCTGCACACCCACATTTTGCCACTATTTTAAAGGATATCGTATTGTTATTTAACCTGGAAAGTCATCTACTAACACTGCCTGACCTGGGGGTTGAACCTACAGGAAGTGCAGTAGCTCGGTGACAAGGCTCAATAGGGTATTTTACTCTATACGAGAAAAAATCCAAAAATATATTATTGAGATAGCTTAGGCAAAATGCAATAGGAAAATGTTGGTTTTAGTTCATGAAAAAACAAAATAAATTTTAAAATACAATTTAAAGATTTCAGTTTTTTTAACCTGATTTTGAACACCATGAAATAGTAGCTGCCATGTTATTACGTCATACAGCAAGTCAACTGAGCAACTTTGTACTTTTATTATTTTCGTAACCAAAGTAATTTTTATTTAAATAACATTAAGCTTTCAGGAACAGCAAACCAAAGACAAGTAGAAAAATAACTCATTTTTTTAAATTATAAAACAATTGTCTTAAAAAATATCAGCGCATTTGTTTTTAGCAAACTGACGTCATACCCACAGGGCACTATGGCGTCCACTGCCTCCAACGTTTTCGTGAAATTACGCAAGAAATTTGAAAATGTTAAATTTAAATGCATTTTTATTGTATTAATCGATTAAATAAAAATGTTGTATATGTGTGTAATAAGGAGAATCTAGTCACTGGCTCGAACTCACTGATAGGCCTGGCTAAAAAGCACGCTGTCCCACCAGGCTTCGTGTGCAGGCATTTATAGTAAAACAGGCGCGTAAAAATTAAGAAAAGTACTTCGGAAGATAGGGTTTTATGAAAAAACCTCTCCATAAATCAATAACCAATAAAGTTTATTGAACTTTTCGATATTTGAGCTTTGTCGGTACCGACTTGGTTTTGGAGATTTCACAATTCTTTTATTACCTATTTAAACACGCCCAAAGTTAGGTCAAATTAATAAGAAAAACGAATCTTTGTTTTCTCATAACTTTTTAATGGCTTTTTATTTTAGTGTTCTGTTTCCGTACAGACGAAATTAATTATGAAACAAAACTATATCATGTTTAATTTTTGATGTACATTGTCGAACAGTGCAGTAATACACTCCCGAAGTTTGTATGGAAAAAATGTTGACAAGATCCATCTTAAGTGTCGCGTTGTCCGTTCTTAATTGAACCTATCGTGTTGTTGTTTATTGTCAAAGGGAAAATAAAAGTCATTTATTTGCAGTATAAGTATGTAAAGACGTCAGTACATCAAGCTACCCCAACCTGTCAAGTTTTCCCAATAGAGGTATTACACTGATTTTTGAAAAGTGTCTTAATTAGATTCTAGAGTGCTAATAAACCACAACAAAACACAACATTTTTATTTAATCGATTAGTGCCACAAAAATGCATTTAAATTTTACATTTTCAAATTTCGCGCATAATTTGACGAACACGCTGGACGCATGACGCAGTGGACGCCATATTGCTCTGTGGGTTTGACGTCAGTTTGCTATACAAACGCATGCGCTGATATTTTATAAGACAAAAAAATTAGTAATTTTTCTACTTATCGTTTGTTTGCTGTTTCTGAATGCTAAATATTATTTAAATGAAATAGAATGTCGAAGACTGTTAATTTGAATTAATGTACCAACATTTTAAAATAAGTTTGTCTTGTTGGTTAATGATTTTAATAACCAGCGACCATATAGCCCATAGACGCCTAATAACAGGCGACCGATGTCTGTCAACACATCAGACTTATAGATCTGATACAGGTCACCACTCAAAAATTTCGATTCAGTTGCGACCACTTCTGTGAGCCGTAAACACTTCCGCGTTACTAAATAAAAATTGGTGAAAATAAATATTATGATGGCCCCTTGCACAATACGTTGGTGTGGTAATAATAGCCAAACTTCGAGTTTCCGTAAGGATGGCATAACATTTCATCGGTAAGTTAATAGTTACATAATCATAATTAGAATTATTTTCTGATATTATTTATCGGAGTTCATCTTATACTGGTCATACTTGTAGGTGAAAAAAGGTGCAAGGACTCTCGTTGATGTCTTATTATGTTTGCGTCCCTTTCTTCTGAATGCAATTTTTTAGCTATCTCTTTTCCTCTATTATTTGGTAAACATAACTAGTGATGCACCAAATCCTATGACACAAATAAAACATACACCTACTATTTATACGAAGATCTTTTGAATCACTAATTACAATAGACATTAAATTAATTGTGAAACGATGATTGATTTTAGGTACCCATATAAGTAACCATTAATTCCACTCTGAAGTAACCAATCATGTAGTGGATTTGTCAATGAGTGTTATGCACAAATATATTTCTACACGGCTAGCTTTTCTTACAAAGTCTGCTCAGCACAAACACACTGTTCGGAGGATATATACAAAATTAATACATTTCAAAAATGATTAGTATAATGGTCAAAGTTAAATATTTATTTCAAATTGGCACTTTTAAACGTCAAAATGTACAAAAAAAATAGATTAAGAAATAAGATTTGATTCTAGTCGCACCATTTAAAAGGTAGTTTCGTATGGAGAAGAATGGGCAAGAAACTCCACGTTACTCCTTTAAAACGTTATGTTATGATTGAAGTAAATAGGTACGTTGATATTTTGTTTTCATTTTTTATATTTTATGTTAATTACTTTAAGTATATTAATTACATTAAGTACATGTTAAAAAAATATTAAGAAATAGGAAGTAAGAAAGCCAATTAAATATAGGTATTACTAAACATTTTATTATGTACAATTTTAACAAAAATATCGATACCTTCGTGTTTTATTTAAACCTGTCCCATCTCTAGTGAGACGTAATGACCTTGGTAGGACCAATCAGAACGCAGTATCCCGCTTCCTCATACCCCAGCTAGTTGACAGAATTGTTTTGGTGCGTTAGATCAAGCATTAGGCGTCTATGGGCTATAAGGTCGCTGTTAATAACTGAGTAGGTACCTTCTCAATACAATAAAATTTGCTACAAATATTATATGCGTTGAAGTCCTTTATACCAAGCCTATTCCTTATTTTTAAACTTGTAACTACTGCTCGTCACTCGTGAATCAATAAATAAACCAGAACACATTGAAAATGCACGATTGAACCAATGCGCAAATCGAATGCACCAATGTTTACGTGAGCATGGGAGGTGGGGTAAGAGCTTTGCTTACTTTTGCTGACGTGGGGCATGGGGTTATAATTGCAAAAAATCTGCTTACGTAATACTTGATTGGCCCCAAAGTACTTATAAACAAACTACTGGAAATAATTACTCACTGCAACGTTTGTGGGGAATCCCCGTCAAACATAAACGGAACGAAAAGGGTTGCCAGTTTTTAAGTGTAAAATCGATATAAAAATCAGGAGAATATCTTTGTATTCTCAAGCCGAAAAACATTACAATATCAAAAAGTTGGTTCCTTCTTCCTATTTAGGTATTTCTTCTTCTTTCGTTCGGCTTGACTTGCTTAAGTGCTGTCTTATAATTTTCTTAGGAGACAGCATGAAAATTAAAAAACAAGACAGCACCTTAATACATGTAGGACGTCTACATAGGTAGAAATTGCAAAAGAAATGAACCCAATCGCACTCAGTACCTAATTATCGTGGATTTGTCGATAAAATTGATCATATTGCTTTGCCATAACGGGTCGGACACCGTTGACCAGACACACTGTATGTTGGTCCGTCTAAGGATTTACTGCCGCTAAAGAATATTTTTAGTAAAGGAAAACCATAAAAAAAACCTGTTTTGTCGGGCTGCTATGCATGGTAGTTTTATATGATTTTTCACTCCTACAGATAAAATTGAGGACTTCTCCCTCAATTTTGCCACCCCGCATCTTTGCCGCTCTGGGCATTTGCCCGGCTTGCTCCCCCTTTAGATCGGGCCCTGCTGTGAGCCAAGCCAAACCCAATAAAGTTGAGAAAATTAGTCAGATGCAATAAGGATTCACTATATTATTTTCATAATTTTGAAGCTGAGAATATAAATTTCTTGACGATCAACAATCTTATTTCGGAACGAATTGCTCAGTGTCACTTCAAATGGTAAAAATTAAGGCCACAGATCGAGACCCAGAACCAGATCGATGTTATCTCTTTCACACTCAAGGAAAAGGCGCTAAGATACTGCTCGTTTTGCAATAACAGTGTGGACAACAACACAATTTAGCATTACGTTACAATATGACACTGTGACAAATTGATTAAATGTCAGTGCCCTCGTATGCAATAGTGAATCACGAAAAAACAAAATAAATATTCTCCTCTCCTTTAATTAACTACGGGGAATGGCGATATAAACACATTACAATGAAAATGTAGCATAATCCAAGACTTGTTTTCAATTTAAAAAGGAAAGACGTAGGTACAACAATGTTACGAATTTATCTCGTGCAGATATGTTTTTTGTTCCTTTATTCAAGAGTTGGGGCTTCAGATGAAGTTAAAGGGGATAAAGTGGTGACAGTAGACTGCAGCACGCTGCGGTTAGGCCAGTACATTTGTCCAGACCCAAACGAGGATCAAATCGATCCAGACACCCAACAGTTTAAAGGATGTGTCAAAGGAAAAGAAATTCCATCAGAAGGGGAAGCAGAAGGTACCAAAACATGTTAATATTTTCAAACAATGAGAAATGCAGTTTTAACCATGCATACTAAATTAAAATATGTTCTGTTTTACAGTGCTATGTATTGCGGCCGATGGAATAATCTGCAATGAGACAAACAATTCCACATTCAAAAGAAAGTTGCCTTGTAAATGGACGTAAGTAAAGTTATTTTAAAACAATATTATCAAATTACCTTGATTACCTTAATTAGTTTTCATCTACAATTTATTGTTATTATTTTTGTGTCACAGGAATGGGTACTCTTTAGAGATAGCACTGCTTCTTTCTGTCTTCCTCGGTATGTTTGGACTGGACCGGTTCTACCTAGGCTATCCAGGCATTGGACTAGCCAAGCTCTGTACTTTAGGATTCATGTTCCTAGGACAGCTCTTGGACATAATCCTCATTGCTGCTCAGGTAAATTACAAATTAATTATTAAACAAAAATTACTTCAATTCAAAGAGTATTTAGTTTTTTCCTCAACAATGATTGGATCGCGGATTACATTAGGTAATAATTAATTTTAATTGTTATGACTGGTTATAGGTAGGTCTGCTTCTCCCCGTAAACTTAATATCTTCTTTTCCTTTGCATAAATACACTTTAAGTCAGTCAGCAACCTCAATGAAACACACAGAACATTAACAGATTAATCGTGAAATTTTAATATTCTAGGTAGTCGGCCCATCTGACGGTTCAGCGTATGTCATTCCTTACTACGGAGCTGGTGTTACCGTAGTCCGCAGTACCAATGAGACCTACCTGCTGCCCCAAGCAGACTGGCACAACATCACCTGACAGTGGGGAACCATATCATTTGAGGATGATGAGGACTATGAATGGACTTAAAGATGCTGTGTCTATGTTAAATAGTGGACTGACTCTTGTAGAATAGTTGTAAATATGGATGAATATGATAATTATTTTGTAAGGCTGATGTGATTATGTGTAATTTTTTTATTGATTTTAGTCTGTGGTCACAAAGTCGGAGGGGTGTTTCTTGCTTGCGCAACAACATGGCATTTAAAGCAGTTCTCTCCTCATGTAACGCCTCACTGCACACTGAAAGAAACACTGCGCCGAATTTGCAGCCAAATAGATTATGTTGTGGTCCTTTTGCTGTAAGCTAACTGGCCACTACAAAAAAAAATATCTCTAAAGATGGGTGTAGTAATGTTACGGGGTGTAATGTAACATGTTATAAAGAGAGCTTATATGCAGTCAGTATGGGAAACTAAGCGAGAGAGTAACACGGTGCTCACTGCGAATATTACATTATGCCCCATAACACCGGTCAGTACCCACTTTTAGAAGTTGGTGTTGAAGTTTTCTGTTTTAAAATAAGACTGTGTACTCCTGTCAGTAGTGTTTACTACATGTCAGACAGGATATTGCAGTCCTACCGTGTTTACACAACCCAATATGATGTGTTAATAATTTTGTAACATAACATTTAATGTACAGTAGATCAGTAATTAGGGTTTTGACTTGTTTTCAACTTCTACATTCTGAAACAATCATGTTAACTATCCTGTACAAGCGTATTGTATACTACTCTAAATTTTGTACAGATCTTTGATTTTGTTAACAAACAAAAAGAAATATATCAAATAAACCCATTTTTTTAATTTTTATTCAAATTCTTGACATATCTCAATTACATAAGCGAAGCATTTTTATTTATTAAATATTTTTGTACAAGCACTGCAAGTAGAGTTCAAAATAAAAACAAAAGTCTTTTTAAAACTGAACAATTTTACTACATACAAACTACATAACTATAAATAACTTATTTCCAATTATGATGCTCTGATTTCTTCAATTTTACTGCTATCCTTGCGAACTGGTTTAGTTTCTGGTATAGACATGTCACTGGGAGGGGCTGTGAGAGTGAATATGACTGGTATGCTTGATAGTAGGGGATTACCATGTCTCTCTAACAGCCTGATCCAAGAGAGTAAGGAATCTCTTGAAGATGTGCCTAAAATATTAAACACAAAAGATAATTAGATAAAATAATGTCTCATCATTAGTGCAATGTATCAGGAATATCAGTCACATTCTTCTTGTGTGCTGAGCAGAGGGCCAATTCTCTGCAACAACCAATGTCAATAACTTGTCAAAAATGTGTGTAACATGATTGTATTTTTTATAGACTGAGACAGATTAGAATGTGAATGTTCTTATAAATACCAGGATTGCCTCTCTACTCGTGAGTATAATCTTCTTTAGTGCTATTAATCCTAAGGATTTTTCGGGTTCCTTTCAAGTATGTTTTCATTACTTTTCATCCAACATATAAAATATTACCTGTTGCACATACAGATACTATTGTTCCATCATCTTGTTCATGCAAAGTTTGTCTCACTGATGGGAGCTTTGTACTTCCAATAACTCCAGGTATTCCAAGAGGTTTCTTTATGTTTGAAACATCTGGAAAACATACAAAAATTATTATCAGTGCATAATATAATTAATTATTATCATTTTGCTTAACAGGACATTACCATCAGGGTCTGTATCATCTTTGATTTCAGGCCTTATCTTTCCAATCAGTAAGAAATAGCTTACAACCTGTTCCCTCAGGTATACATTGAAGGGTCCTTTCACTGTCAGAGGTTCATCAGTTGGCTGTTCGGCTAACAAAATCTTCTGGGTTTCGCTTTGGGCACTCACAACCCAAGTCTTGTCTAAACAGGCTTCTATTTCTTCTGTCTGACAAAAATTACTTTTATTAATCAGATGCAGAACCAAAAGCTGGACACATAAATAAGTGATCTTTTAACATCCTTGAAGCAAAAGGCCTCTCATTAGGGGCCATAAAGTAAGCACTTTACTAAAAAACTTTTCACCCTTCTAAATTAAAACAGACTTCCTTCCCAGACACCCTTCTAAATTAAACAAAATTATCACCTGCCAGATCTCAATTTTGGTGTCTGGATCTACTGAAGTTATTCTCTCTATAGCAAGTCTGGCCAACTCAATTGTGTTGCCGGGCAGTTCTTCAGGCAAATACCAAGGACTTAGGTTCCTGAACTTTGGCATCCAGTACATCATGCGCCAGAACTTACGAAGAGGTATGCCACGGGAGCCAAATATGTTCAGAAGCATCTGTTCCATTTCTGAATCTGGCATTACTTCTGTACTTTCAGAGAAAAACATAATATTATTAAATGGTCTATGAAAATAGTAAAGATCAATATAAGCATCTGATTAAACATGGATTCTTTAACCTAGTGACCACTTTGTTTAATATTGATTGGTATGCTCCAACTCATAAATTGAAAAATAACACACACTCACAACAAATAGGGTTGTGCATTGAAATAAAAACAAAACGAACACAGGTTCTTAGTCGCATAAATACGATTGAGTCAGAATGGGCATGAAGACATTAATCCGACTGGGGCGGTCAACAGGTTAAAGGCTAGAATTAAATATCTATAAGCAAAGCAACATTTAAACGGGCTAAGTACTGTTATCTTCCATTTGTTCCAACAAGTCCACAGCACACTGCTGCTGCTTAGGATAATGCATAAATTCTGATTGGAATATATTTTTAGGAATAAATTTTCCTTTAGGTAGCACTTCAACTAGGGCTTTGTAAACTTCAATGTCTTTCTGGACACCGAATTCCCGCATTCTTGCTAAAGCTGCGTAAATAAACTCAACATGACCCCGTCTTCTTGTGTCCCGGCCTTCAAACATCTTTACAACCTGTAAGTAGGATTGTTTGTTCTTCTGCGGCTGGGAATAAAATGGATCATGGATTGTCACACGTTTTTCTGAATTCGAACCTTCCCATCGTTTAAATATCATAAGGGACGGTCTTATTCGCAAAATATTTCCCAAAATTTTATTAGCCATTGTAGGATTTGTAGGTTATGTTTATAACTATTTAGGACAGCTGTTTGTCGGTTACAACAAAATATCTACTGATCAGATAGATTTATTGTGCAATAACTTCACTTTTATGTTATGTTTTCACATAAAATTAGAAATATTCAACTCAGGGAAAATTGAAATCTAAATAGAATTCTTGAATTATCACAATTGACAGTTGGTCGACTGACACTGACAATGACAATAAACTTCATCCTCATCTGCTGGTTCTCAAAATGACCGAGGAACAGCCACTTTAGTTCATTTTCCACAGATTATTTCACCCGCTCGTTTTAGCTTTGCGTTTTAGTTTACTTCAAAATTACTTTACAATTTCACATTGTATCCTGAAAGTTTATGATGCTGAAAGCTACAATGGCCTGGCAATGCTTGGTAGTGAACCTGAAAATTCTATGAGTAAACGATTAAAAAATTGTACTTCATTCAGAGTTCATTCGTGCGCTCGGTCGTGTAGCGGCCAGCGCTCTGACTGTGGCTGTAGTTTCTATTTCCCGTTTCCCGCCCGCGCCATGTATCATTCATTCTTGAAACCAGTTGAAATTTATGCAAAGGTGGAGGTAGACGTGTTGTTCTCAAAAACTTGTAAATTACGTCTCTAAATACGAAAACCTTACGGTAACTTTTTGTTTTAAGTGCCCGAGTTAAAGTGTAATATTCTGGATGGTTACAAGCTTTTAACTTGCATTGTTAACTTAGAAAAGTGAAAGATCGGGTATTTAAAAAGTTATTTATTGACTGAATTATAAATTTAAAAAATACCTAGTTTAGAAGAAAGTGTCGATAAGCTGCAAGATGTCTAGAGACATTCATTTATCCTGTTTATTATTTATCATCACGTTGAGTGTTACTGGTAAGATTATTTTTAAGATAATTTTCAATATTTTTTATTGCCTAGTTACCAAAACTTGGGGAACTTTAAACATATATTCCGGACCTACTGAGACTCTAAACTAGTGTGGAACATGTGAATAAGTAAGTAACAACTAACAAGGCTTGCAAGCAACTTTCATTAATAAATAATGAGGTGATAAAGGTTCTGTTTTTCTTCGATTCAAGGTTAATAGTGAATTGTAAGACGTTGGGTTACGTGGACGACGACTATGAGTAACATCATATTTATTAATCGATTCAGCAAAGGTTTTTTTTGTCTTGCCATGCCACTTACTGCAGAAATTATGAGCAGCTGTTTATGCGATACCAGGGTTCTTAATTAAATAGCTTCTATCGATGTTTCCACATTGGCCGAAGTCGTAAAAACCTTGTTAGGGACATACGAATAAAAAGTTAACACTTGGTAAGAATGTTTTTTATGTGGTGCTAAATAAATATAAGTGCATAAGTTGGTTCCTAACTAAAAAGCTATCTACTTTTCCAATATGATAACCTAACAAGACTGAACCATCTTACAATGTCATGATTTATACTTTATCCCTCTTATAAACGCTGCTTAATATTAAGAGATGTTAAAACGTCAAAAATGTATGGTTAAACAGTCGCTAATCACTACTTAATTTTAAGGAACGTATATAATAAAGGGGGATAGTGTCTGTCTTGGAATAGGTACCTAAATGGATTGGAAACGGCAGATAATCGTGCTGAACGATGGCCATCAACATTATGAGGAAAGGTTAATTTGCATGATACACAATAGGCTAGGACTTATTTCAACTTTACGAAGGTATAAAAACATGGGCATCGAGATTGACAACAGGTGCAAACTGAAAATTCCAGTGTCGTAGGGTTTATTTTTAAACGCTCCTTGGGACAAAAATCGACCCCATTTTCTTAATACCTTCCTCGTACCTATTCATTTGAGCAACAATATGATAAAGATAGTGTATTAATGTGTAAATTAGTTCTTATTTTACTCAGCGCTTCAGCAGTGTACCCATGTCGTATACGTATATACCTAATAGTGTTAAGGGGTAAACGCCAGGGAACATGAACAATGTCCATGAAGTTCACTGACCAAATTGCTTGCCGTTCCACTTTTTGCCGTACCCCTTTTAGCGCATCCACATTAAAAGGAAAATAAATTAAATACCAAAATTATTTTTTCCCAAAAAAAAACTCATGTGCAGATAATTATGTTATTAGGATGTATTAGACATAGAATAATATTAATAATGTGTAGGTACATGTATATAATAAAAACATTAAGAAAATAATCACAGGGCAAAAAAAATTCGTCAGCATCGCTGTCAATGGGAAAAGTGCGGATAATACAGTACTTTAACAAAACAACCTGTTACAATTAAAGGCATATTATACACATCCAGCTAAATGCACCAAGGCCTTATATTTCTGAAATTAACACTTAATTCCAACGGTTACAATAAACGATTTTCAGCCACGTGGAGAGGTGTAGATTATTTAGAATTCATTCTCCCCGGTTTCAGAGTGTTGGGAAAATTTAATATAATTTTATGTGACTACGTAGAAACAAGAGGGCGTTTCTGGATGTGATCCAAGAAACAGTATTCTGTGCAATAACATAAAAAATGTAGGTAGGTAAGAGGGCAGATATTTAAATAAAAATACTTCAACTGTCCTTAGCGTAGGTTCGGGTTAATAATAGTGTCTGAAAAAATATGTAAACAATTTTTCTATGTTTAGCTACGTAGGTAGATATTAAATGGGACGTAAGACCCGGTTAGCAGCAATTTTTTTGGTATCTGACAATAACGCATCGCGGCATCTAAAAAGGTACAAAACAGTGATGCGTTTGATATTCGTTGCATCCACAGAACAGATAAAAGAGGTGTCGAATCGAATCACCGGAATCACCACTAAAATAAAAGTAACTGGAATATTTTTCTAGGTATTTCTTTAGTTGATTGAATTCCCTATATTCTCATTAAACATAAAATATGATAGTTTACGCTCAAAATTTTTCAGAATTATGCGACGAAAAAGATTTTTTGAGCTCTGCTTTACGATTGTTGTACCAATGCGCCTAATCGCGAAACAAAAAATTGAGCGTTTTCCGGTGTCCTAATCACAAGTACTATGGTACACCTTTGCCTAACCCTTCGGAAATACAGGCGTGATGTTATGTGTAATTATGTTAATTCTTTGGAACAAAAACAGCTGTTTTGTATCGAATAATTAGAGTAGCCTGCCTGATTGATAGGCATGCTACCATGCTACGGTAGGTTAGGTAAATACCAAACCACAAAAAAAAAAGGTTGCCTGCCTTTTATTTTATAAAACATTTGTTTACGTAGGTAAATAAAAACGCGGCCAAGTGCGAGTCACACTCTGAAAATATCAAGTGTCTACCTATTTGCGGTTCAAAAGATGTAACCCTGTGACAAACGGGCGTACGTTCGGACGTGCAGGGGAGCCTTAGTAATAGGGTCCCATTGGTTTCATATAGGGGTGCCAACAGTACCCTATTGGTACTGCTGGCATCCGTACGAAACCCTAAAAATGGTAGCTCATAAGGTAAACACTGCTATAATAAGACAAAAAATATAGAACAACCACGTGGAACACTAAAATATAAATTACCTACCATACCTAGGTACTTTATACCACTGACGTCACCAAAAATTACCATTACGACGATAAAATTATGCTTAACAAATAACAATGGTCTGTTTGCAAGGTTTCTAAGGCAACGATTATGATTATGACGCCCGGTACATTCGCGCTAAAAACATTAGCGCCACTTCACAAGTTCATTGGAACCGCAGAGCATAGACGATGCGCGCTATTTTTTTTTCTTGGATGTGTTTATAACTCGAGGCGTGGCAGCGTCTTCGGGCTCGCGTCCAAACGCCTACGTGCTGTGACGCGCTTACCGTTCTCATTGATACGCTTGACTAGATCATATTTAATATTCTGCCTGTGCAGTAAATATGTTGTTTGTACACGTTTTAACACAAGGCCATGTTCAATAAAATCATCAGGCTTGCTTTCCTTACGTGTTAAGTGGGGTTAATTAGTAACAAATAGAGTTAAATAGGTTCTGCTCGCGACTTCGTCCGCGCGGGATAATTAAAAAGTATCCTATGTATGAATCCAGGTTATAAACTATGTGTATCCCACAGTTCATCCAAATCCGTTCAGCCGTTTTTGCATGATTGAGTAGCAAACAACCAGATAACTAAACATCTGAATATTCAAACTCGCACAATTATAATAGGAAAGGATGAATTAATTAGTAGGATTATTTATATATATTATATAGTAGGATAGGATAACTTAGTTATGATATTAGTAGGATAGGATATCTCACTATCTTTGGCATCCTAAAGAAGCTTTTTGTTCAAAGCGATTTTATGACTTGAGCACACTTTAGTTTGTTTCCACTAAATAATGTAGATGCAAAATTGCACCTACATTGAAACCTCTCTATTTATCTACTTTTTAAACGCTCATAGCAGTCGTAGCGTATCTATCTCTGTAGTGCACTATCGACTATCGACAAATGTTTTCATGAGAATAATCCCATAAATTGATTTGATGTGAACTGATTTGTGCATGTCACAATGTGCCGCAATTACAACTTGTTTAGCCTACACTTGTGCAATGCACTCGTTGATATACTAAACCAACTAATTTGCAACAATAAAGTATTGTTAAAACATGGAAATAACGTTTAATTGTCCTAACAAATAATAAAAAACTTAAAACGCAAACTGGATACATTTTTTTCAGTAAACATTGCCTGCATAGTCTTCCGTGTGTACAAAAACACTTATCTTGTCAGCTGTACGTAGCGTAAAATCCGATTTTTTTATAAAGAACTCCATAATGTTTTTTCCTGCCAGTACCTACTACGCTAGTGGCGTGCAATTATGCCCTATTCGATTCAATAGCCCCGTGATGAATATCGATGATGACCCATTTGAAAAGCGCTGCTTTATTCGCTCGTGTAAATACTCGCATAATTGTAAACTGAAATGAACGTCAACTAATTCAACCGGCTGCTTTTATCCTGTTTACCTGGAGATACTTAAGTAACCCTTTTTGCCAATGGATTTAGGTACTCTATTAAATAAGTTTCTTTTATGTTACATTTTTTATTTTTCATGAGATATTGTCGTCTGGCTTTCAGACAAATAGAAGTATTATTTCGGTCGCATTTGTTTAAAAATTCACATCTGCGTCGTCATTTCAAAGAGCTTAGCACGATTTTCAGATTTGAAAGAATCCACTGTTCATTTTTCTACTGCAAAGTGAAGCATACAATATTATTACGGTCTTTCATAATAGCAATAATCTCTCCCGCAATAAAAATGGATTAAATTACAAACATCTTTATCTGAACAAGTAACAAAATTTTCATAATTCAGTATCTTTATGCCCGGAATAAAAATTCCTCCGTACAATTGGATAGCACGCTGTGTGTTGAATTGTTAAAATAGGTTAGGTATACACGTTAGGTATCAATACGCGATTCTGGCTCGAGCAAAAGGAAAATTACACCCAGCCCGCGGCATGAATTCGGTCAATTTGGCGCCCCTAAAGCCTTTACGTAATCAAACAAAATTTTGAAACGATATAGATTGAATATTCGATTTAAACTGTGGGCACGGAAAACGAGTAGCATATTTCAATGGCAGTTGAATTGTTACCAGATTTTGAAGTGATCAAATTGCATGTCGCTTTCTGGTTTTTTTTGTTATTCAGTTAAAATGTGATCCGTAAAAATGTGGAGAAGTACGTGAGCTACATAACATATTCAAATATTTGAAAGCGAAGCCGAGTTTGAGGCAAGATAATGGTATAATCGTATCCGAAACACTTATGCTAACAATATTAATAAAGGCATTGTATGCTTCGTCGTAAATTACGACGTCCCTAAAGTCCCGAACCCTTGGAAGTTAATATTTTTAAACGAAGTACTTTCGACTTAATACTCATTTTGTTTTGGGAGGAACGTTATTCGAGTTACGACCTATTTCATTTGTCTCTTCAGGGTTTTCAACCAGTGTCCGGCTGCTGGTACAGACCTCATTAGCACACCAGTTTTTCACTCAAGCAGCACTCAACAGAATCATAATTTAATTAAATACCTTCATTAAGTTTTGAATGATGGACCGTCGGGTTGTATTGCCTGTAAATCCTGTAATTAATAATTAATTTAAATGTAGATAGGTATGATAATGCAAATAGCATTTAATGTAAAATAATATGAACGGGTATACCTAAGTGACCCTTGTTATATGATTAGGATATGGAGTTTAAAAGATACCCTTTTGTCGGATGATATAATGATGATCATTTTAATTCCTCAACACTCGAGGTTTCCTTCTGGAGTATTCAGCAGGCCTTAGTACGAGAACCGTTGAGAAGCGTTTTATCGACGGAAGAGTAGACAACAATGACGTTTCCGTGTAGACAGTTGACAGTTTTGTACTGAGAAATGTAGACAAGCGATTTCTATTCTACGGTAGAGTAGAAATAGAAAGCGTCATGCTAAGCCTGCTTGTTTTTTCATCGCAGTGCTTGGCGCCGAGAGTTGAAAATCCAACTGTGTTTTTCCAACGTGCTAGAATGTACTCTGTTCGATTCTTAATGTTCGGTTCAACACCTAGAGTTGAAAATTCGTTGCGCGATAGAATCTCGCCGCGATATTTTTACGTGGTCTAATGCTTCAACGATTAAGAAAAATATGAGTTGAATACACACTATGCTTAATTAATTCTTCCAACTTCGGTTAGACTAGCTTTGATCCCATCGCTGGCTCGATACTTTTTCGCGGCGTCCGCGGGTCCCTAATTAAGTTAAACCAATATTTGAATCTTAGCAGTATCTGCTTAGATACCTACTAGAAATATAGGAAAATGCGTTTATTGGCATTACAGCTTATAGAACCTTAAAACTATTAAAGAAACAAAAAACAATCATAATAATGCCAAAAGGGCCTCGCTCGGCATAATAAGACGACCTGACGTTGAGTTTCAGCTGCAACCCACGAGCTGTAGCTAGAATAATAAATACATATTGAATTGACGTGTGTCCGTAATAATAACTACATACGTAATACTACTTCACCTACTACTACACCCCCACACACACACACGCCACACAACACACAATCATACCTAAATTATTTTCTTGCTCTTAAATAATGCCTTATTAGTGTTATGTACTGACTTCAATTATTATTATTTCTTTTCTTCTTGCATGGTAATTTATTTTTTATTTTTAATGTTTTAGTCTTTCAAATTATTTAAAAATAAAAAACTTTTTCATTACCTGGCTTATTTTGTACCTAGAATGCTCCTTTTTCTTGTCAAAATGTAAAACGGGAATTGAAATTATAAAACTATAAGTGTAATATTACGTTTTCTGGCTTTAATGTATATTTAGTATAATGTGAATGGAAATGAGGGTGGGCGCTGATATACAAGATATTAAGTTATCTTATGTAGCTTAGGTATTAGTAGCAACTGTAACATGTACAATAATGTACCTAACTACCTTTCGACCTATTTTATTGTAAACCTGTTTCTTTACGTTAATTTTGAAGGTGCAAATAAACTTGAAGTGAAAGCAGGGTAGCGAAATTCAAATGTTGTTACGTGTATTCAATTAGGTACGGCTAAATTAATTTAATTCCATTTAACCACTTTTTCATGAAATAGTCACTTTTGAATGGAATTAAATGAACTTAGAATGATACAAAACGTATTGATGATTTTAATCTGCAAATATGCCCCACACGCCGACGGAGCCATCTCATCTGCTTATAGTCTGGAAGACGGATCGCATGATAAAAATAAAAATAAAATATTTACAGAGGCCAGCACATCAAGTTACGCCAATCTGTCAAATTTCTTTGATAGTTTTTCAACTACATTACAAAACAATAAGGTTCATATTCCATTGGGAAAATTTGACACTTTAGGATAGCTTGATGTGTTGGCGTCTACATACGTGTAAGGCTTATACCTTACTAGGAAACCACGGTGTCGCCCCCATGGTTGCGCTGCCAGCTAAATATTCACAGCTTTATGGTGGGTATCTCACTAGGTGTCCGATCGGTTACGCAGTTACGCTACCAACCATACATTTGTTGTCAGTGCGACCTTGGTTGCGCAGCCACTGGTGTCATAGGGAGATAGGGCCCTTACAGTCGCGAATCATATTTCAATTAAAAAAAAGCAAAAAACGTCAGAAAATGTGAATATCACGAGCTACCCTGGAGCTTCTACCTTATCTGAAATACGTCATAACTGAAATACTCCAAAACTAAAATCGTATCAATCTTGGATATTAATTAACTATTAGATAACTTACTGATGTATGATCGAGTAGAAATCAATAAGTCTAAGTAGTTCTAGAGAAAGTCTCCTTTGGCATAAACCTGTTTGTGTTTATGTATGTATTATAATGTCAGCGCAGCAGTTATTGGTCTAATAAATTATTCAATTGACCTGCGTCAACTTTATTCTTAATTCATCTTGTGTTTTATGTACCTATCTAATTGATATACACTCCATTGGAAATAAGATTAGACATTAATTTAACAAACCTTTTTTACAGTCTCTTCAACTGATTTTAACTCTTATTCCGTATGCATAAGGATGGCATTAAAAGCAAAAAAGTTGTTACAATACCAACTGTTTACTGCAGATGCTATTTGCTATGCTACCAACGCAATAATAGTCAAAATCAGTTGATCGGAATGTAAAAAAGGTTTATTAAAAATGTCTAATGTTGTGGTATGTTTGTCATTAATGCACTCTGCAAATTCTGGAATTGGCAGTGTGGCTTTGTTTTGATTTGTTACTTTAAAATAATTGCCAGTGTCATAACGCAGATCCATCTCTATTGTCTTTGGTCACTATCCCTGACATTAACAAGTAATGGACAAAATTGAAAACTTTTTCTACTGAATTACGGGGCTATTGGCTACTTTGTATGTGTGCATTTTATGTAAAAAAAAAAAATATTGTGCATTTTGTTTGTGCAGAATAAACAATTTTTCTTTCTTTCTTTAATCTTATTTCAAACGGAGTACCTATAGTAATAATAACGGTAGGATATCTGAACTCACAGGCTGCGAAAACTATAACGAAATTGTCAAAAATTGAGTTACGCAGTCTATTATCTTTTATCTATTACAAGCAGTATAAAAAAAAATACTCCATTTAAATGTTCCCCAGTAATTATCTTTATGAAGGAGATGCTTGAACTCATTCAAATTGAATGAATTGGCCGGTTTTCCAAGCACTTGATTCAAATAGTTTTTCTTCAAAGTCTTAATTGTTTCCACTTCACTTAGAAGTTCGGGAACAAAGGAACACTAACTGTTTAAATAAAATGAACATTTCACTATTAATTTAATGAAATAGTTTCAAATAACACGCAATCCAGAAAAACAGATACATACGTTATTTGTTGAACAAATATTATTGCAGGATAATCTATTGATTCATTCTTTCACCCGAAGGCTAATCGGGATTTATGAGGTAAGCCGCATAGTTTGGGGTGCGATTCCAGTCAGATGAAATTGTTTTATCCAAATTTATTGCCCACAGGAGGCTGGCTTAAACATTTTCCGCGCAAATCTGATATATATGAAAATAGTAATTTGTCTAGATGTGAACTGTCTGTACTTAAACAACGTAGTTCAGTTACAAATCACGGCAGCAAACAATAATGTAGCGTATTCTTGTCACGTCATAGAGAAAGATGATGATTCAGCCGTAATTGCAATTTTGCGAATTTATTATTCGCAAATGAGACGATTAGCGGTAAGAATGAGGGACATTAGTGTCGGGGAGTGATAATAAGGCTCGTTTTCCTTTCAAAACTTGGGATGAAGTCAGCGCGGTCTGAACAAAAAGTTACCCCATCCGAGCTCTATGACAAATGACCGGTGCGGGCGCCGAGACATCAGTGCGACGGACGATTTGCTTCGCGATCATTTGGCCCTTTATATACTCTGACATTGATATGTTTCCATAATAACGTTTGTGTGGATTTCTTCACCTCGCGTATAGACTGCTAGTCCATATCTTTATATCTGGCTGTAATTCGACGGAGGTAATAATTTATGAGCACGACGAAACTTTTAATGAGTGGGCATGCGACGATTGCGGCTTCACATTTGTCATTAACATACAAAATGAACGCTAATTAAGTGTGGATGTTGTTAAAACACTATTTTAAAGCTCGTTAGAAATTCGTGTTAGGCAACGGGCACTTTTTGTATTTCATGTAATAAAGTTAGTGTAGTTTTTCCTAAACTTTTCGTCGTTTTTTTTCCTAAACTTTTCGTAATTTTTTTTTGCCCGATTTGGCAAATTTATTAACTTAGACCTACTCAATTAACTGACCATCAAAACTGTGATATAATCAATCACACGTTATCTAACACGCCGTAACTAATAACTCCGATAACTTATCGATAAGGCTGTCGTACGTCTACATAAAAAAACATTGTTTGCGAATTTTTATCTCTCATAGTATCGTTCAGGAATTTTCCTTCGCAAATCCACGTAATGCGCATAGGGGCAATTAATAACGATTGATCGATCAGCTTCTGTGATATCTATCGAGATAATCTTTTACGATTATGTCTTAAAAACTGGCTAAAGATTGGAAATAATAACAAATGAATCACGACCAATTTAGAAAGCTTTTCTTAAGTCGCAGAGGTAGAAAATGTATTCAAAATGAGTTTCTTTAAATCCATTAGTTTTTAAAAGTGGGGAAATTTCATGCTTTGTGGGCTTCAGAAATTAATACTAATACTTGTCTTTCAGCTTCAGCTCACTAAGAAATAGTGATCTTACCTTAGGTTACATGAATTTCATGGAATGGAACTGTGGAAGACCCTTACCTTTATTTTTCATCCTTGTGGGATTTCCTCTGTTTTCTAATATCAGCGTAAATAATTAATTAATATAATTATAGCGTTATGTCTTATACAGGGTGTCAGGGCCATCGACACCAACGTGCTAACATGGATTTAGTACCTACATGATTCTGAACCTCCTTGCGTGCCGTTAACCTCATAAGGGGTCATTGTACTCATCATTATGAACAACTTTTACTATGGCCCCAAACCTGAAATCGCGAAAATAAAATCAGCTGTTCCTTACATTTTGACGAGTTATGAGAACATAAATGTAGGGAACATGTGATTAAAATTACACCTTGTACATATATTGACCAAGAAGGTATTGGCAGTTTTCTATCAGACAGCCGATTTTTTGTTTAAGAACCGTTGAACAATTGCTGAGCTAGATTCATGTATTGAATTCATGGTTGCAGAATGCGCGTCGATACCCTGCCGCCCTGTATTGTATATAGAAGCACAAACACCAGAGATGAGGTTACTGTAGTTAATATAATATCGTGCGTATTTTTCCTGGCACGTATGCACGTATACCTACTGCAAAAAAAGGCTCTACCCTTTTTTGCAGTAGGTATACGAGTACAGATACGGAAACGTCTTCGTCAAATTCAACCTTGAGTTTGGCCATCATTATCTTAAAAGTTATCTCTACAAATGAAAGATTTGCGACGCCAATTTGGTATTTTTAATCAATACCTATCTGTGTCAATTGACATTGATTAAAATCTCAAATAAATCGGCGGCGTTAATTTTTTCCCTGCTATACTTAATTAAGACTTTAATGGTGTGGCGAACCAAACGAAATATCTATGGTTACCACTCGATTAGATAAAAGTGGCAACACTACTTTGTTTCTAGACGAGAGGTCTATGGTTCACTGGAAGAAACTTGTGGGACTAGAATTTTGAATCGCAATGTTATCAATATTAGTAACTAGATTAGGATACACAGTGTAACTGTCTACAAGCTTCATATACTTTATTCGGCGTTGGCGAATCATCGTGTACCACCGTGACATTTTAGTCGTCTTACAACTGCAGTCTACTTCGTGTATCCAATGACTACTAAACATTTATAAAAAAAATACAATATTTTTGAACATAGGCATAATTAAAAATAAAAATGTCATTCACTAAAACGCATGACGTAGTTTGAAACACCCTGCTAAGGAGATGGAATGTAAAGACAGGTAGGTAGATATCTTCTACCGTTTGATACGTAAACATTATTAACAGGGAGGGTGTTTCATAATTCTAAAGCATTATTTCTTTTTCTTTGTACCTATTATCTTAATTAATGGTAACAATGTTTTAATCGCGCCTAGAGGTATTATATGATGGATACATTGAGTGGACCACCTTTGTAAGACGACTAAAATGTCACGGTGTATATTTCTTCCACCGTTGCGTGAATACCGTGTGGTGAAAGAAATACACATCTACTACTACTGAACCTAGTTTCATTTATGCAACAGGGCGCCGTAACGCGCCAAAACTAGTTTTTTTGCTCCTATCTTTAAATCCCTAATAACAGTACAGCGATAGATACTTATGACTGAAGGACCCTTCACGAACTTCCAGCGTAGCTTAGTCAGTAAGCCTGCTACAATCTTAAAGTACTGCCAATTTTCCATGATATGAGCTAGTCGTAGGTTATTATAGGCAAGGCTCGGGTTATACCAGCATGAGATAAGAAGCCTATGACGTAGTCTAACCAAAGTTGGAAGAATTAATTAAGCATAGTGTGGTGGAGTAATTTGTATTCAACTCATATTTTTCTTAACCGTTGAAGCATTAGACCACGTAAAAATATCGCGGCGAGATTCTGTCGCGCAATGAATTTTCAACTCTAGGTGTTGAATCGAACATTGAGAATCGAACATTGAGAAACGAACTAAGTACATCTCAGCGCGTCGGAAAAACAATTGGATTTTCAACTCTCGGCGCCAAGCACTGCGATGAAGAAACGAGCAGGCTAGCATGACGCTTTCTATGTCTACTCTACCGTAGAATAGAAATCGCTTGTCTACATTTGTCGGTACAAAACTGTCAATCGTCTATACAGAAACGTCATTTTTGTTTACTCTTCTGTCGACAAAACGCTTCTCTACGGTTCTCGTGCTAAGCCTGCAGTGCGCGAAAAAATCTCGCTGCGATATTTTTACGTCCGTATAAATGTGGATATAGGTACAAATTGAAACCATTAACCTGGATTGTTTGTTATAAAACAGCTACCTTACCGATCACGCCACCCATTTCAGATAACATTGTGGGCTGTTTAAAAGTTGAATGAGTAATAAAAGTAGATAACCCTATGTACAACACAATTATGCCGCCAAAGGAATGAGAAGACGAGGTGTTTAATCGATAACGTAGTGATTGGTTATATTCATAACATAAATTATTTTCAACACTTTCGTTATGTAACGTTAAAAATTACCACTTTTAACGGATTATTTACCTTACTTACATTACCTTGCCATAATCTGTTATATATTTCCATGAAATTAATCGAAGCTTTTCCCGTGTGATGCCGGGACTTAAAGAATAGCACCATCCCATTTCTTCCCGTGGGTGTCGTAGAAGGCCACTAAGGGACTTACTAGAGAATGGGCAGCAGCGTTCTCTATGCATTTTACCATCATACTGCGATCACCAACCCGCCTGCCAAGCGTGGCGATTATGGCAAAACCCCCCTTTTGGGGGAGGCCTATATCCAGCAGTGGACGTCTTTCGGCTGAAATGATGATGATGATGATGATGATCGAAGCTTTTTATTATTTCATTAATAATCGTTTGAAGCTTTGAATTCATACCTATTTCTTAACACAACTAGCAATCCATTTTGTTTATCCCTATAGGAAAATATTTGAAATACATACCTATGTACAGTTACTTACGTAAGTAACTTCGATGTTGGAAATTCTAATTCCATAGATACCAATTTCATCCATTTGAAGAATTCCGTATGCCTGCCCTTTAAATGAGCATCTTCGAAGTACATATATAATTGCTATTGAAGTACTAGTTATACATTGGTGGTAAATAGATGGGGAAGAACCTAATGAGATCTATATTTAAACGTCGGGAAAATTTCCAGCCAGTTCAATTGAATACTATCCTATCACGAATGCATCACTCTAACTGCACATTACAAGCACCTACAATATAGGCCAGCCAACATAGTCAACATTTAGGTACCTAAATAACTTTTATACGCCTAACCTACTGTAGACTTAAATATTATTTACTTATGTTATCAATGTCATTATCACTCACTAGATAGCGAGTTCGTGTAATAAACGCTGACATTAATGCCATCCTTCAGAAGTATAACCCTTTAAAATAGATAAGAGCGTAAATTTTCATTATAACCCCGAAAATATAGCCCGTTCGCAGCCAATTCTTACTGTTAAATAAGTTTTCGTCTGAAATGACATTAATGACCTTTACATCTTAGAAGGAAAGTTGAAAAGACTTTTACAGGGATTCTTATTGTCTTGTAGCTAAAATTACTTTTTCGATATAATTATAACATTGGGCAGGGTTACTGTTCAGAATTTTAACTTTTGAAATGACATTTTATTGTATTAATTAATCCAAACTGAAATCGTACTGTTGGGATTAATTTAGTACCTACGAGGTTTTTAATATTTTTTATTACTCAGTCTTTTTTACATATTTCTGTTTTGCTGTCACTAAAAAAATGTTATTAATTTAGAAATGAAAAAAAAGCTTCATTCTAAATTAAAACTGCAGAAAATTCCAGACTTATATTAATCTCTAAACTTATAACATACATCACAACGGGTGCCTGTGGCGTACTGTTTCTAATCTCGATGCAAAATATAAGGAGCTCCAAGAAGGCTCTTGAATATTTGTGAGATGAAGTCATCAATGTCTTATAAGGAATCTTTGTTAAGTAAATGTAATTGACTCCACCACTCGTTACATTATCTAATGAAGTATTGAGCCAGTTCTAGAAATTTCGTAAGAACAAGCCGTTGACAAATGAGAACCATAAGACGGTTTACGTCTCTCATCTACTTTATGAAAATATTACGCTACCGTGAGTACAGGTAGAAGATAACAAAACTACGGTCGTGTGAAATACCTACTTATAACAATGTTATCTGACTAAGCTAAATAAAAACAACGCAAACGCTGACTACGGACGGTACCCTAGCATATGAGGGTAATGATGGATCAAAACAAATAGAGCAGCTACGTCATCATGTCAAGGCAAGAATGGCTTCCTATGGCATCGGAGCAATTCAATCAGGCTACTGTTCTAATATACTTCTTAAATTGCCCGACGATTTATGCTTCGATTGAGTGAGAGCGTATGGAATAATGTGTACACGACACGCACACACGCAAAAACATCGTACGATATGAGCTAGCCAATGGCAGCGAGCGGCGTTGTGGGCTCGGCTCCCCACTACACCATCGGAATGCATAGTGCTAAGAACGGCACTGTTAAAAATAACTACCTGTTTGACAGGATACACGATGTCAGATGACGTTCGAGGCCATTGCCAATTTGTGAAGGGACTAATATCCTTATTTTTTGCACATGAGCCTATAAATAATTCAAAAGTTTAATATAATTATGACGGTCGAAGTATATGCATTCAATAGACTGCAAGCTGCAGTACTAGAACAAGAAATGAGGTTACATAAATTGATAGATGGGAATGAAGTCTTAACAATAAGGGCAATGGCGTCCCACAAAGAATAGGATCTATAAAATTTTCCGATCTAATCATACCTATGTGAGTAAACAGCTGATTGCGTGGACGCCGCATGAAACACGATCGGGCGGCGCGGCGGTGACGTGCGCATGCGCACAAATAGGACTAGATATCAACACGTTCTAACGCAACAGGACAGATGAATAGGGAAAACATGTACAGCATTGGAACAAACTCGTAAACATGTAACCAGGATTGTAGAGTTGGCAGAATTCTTAACAGTCCAAAAATTTCGGAGCAAGGTCTGCCAAAATGTGCATACATTATTTAAATAGCTTCTTCCGCGTCTCGTTTAGGAATATTGTTTTATTTTGCTGTTTTCAACAAAAAAAGCAAATTTAACTGTTACATTAAATATACAGTCTTAAACAAAAATATTGTCCACCTTCAAATGAAACACAAAAATCGTGGAAGCATTCGACAGAGATGGATGAGATTTTGAAGACGATTTGGCCATTCGTTTTAGTATTCAGCAGCTGCCTCCCACTGTGTAATAGAACCATCGTTCATCACTGGTTTCCAATAGGTGGGCTATCATTTATCAGTAGTTCGACAAAGTAATGCTGAACATCTGTTCAAGAATAGAACGGATAAATTAAATTTCAATTTATCTTGTATAAGTGAATCTGAGAGATAGTTTGAATAAAAATAATTCACTGGTGAGTTGAGAGTCAATGTTACTCATTGTAATGACGTAATGATGAGGTCGTGTGATTGATATATTACGTTAATAAGCCAATTAATATGTTGTGTACGTGTATTAAGCAAGAATATAAGTCAAAAGTCAAGAAAGCGGTAGTTTGTTAAACTATGCAAATGGCGGAATGTTTCCTCATTGTAGGCATTATATTTGATAAGGTCATATTGTAATGTGTGATTCAAATTCTTAGTTGTATGAAAACATACGGAAACTATGGCGAGGATCTAGTTTAGGCATCATGTTTGCTTCTTCCCCTGCTACCCGCATTTGGATGCCTAGCGGGTGGTCTATATAGCAGAGAATCACGTAAGAAAGAGAAGAGTTTGAATGGTTGGCAGTAACAATAGATTTTCCTTAATTAACCAGGCAATTAGGTAATTCTTCGCCAAGTTTTCTAATTGTACTACCTTGGGTCTCTTTTAAAAGATATTATCTACCAACCCTATTAGGAATCCCGGTGTGGGCTCCGAATTATAAGTTTCTAGGCTTCAAAGAGACTTTAAGGAAAGTTAATTTAAACTTTTCACCCAACTAAATACAAGCTACACTGAAATATTCTGTAAAAGATGTTATTTTACTTGTTCCCTCCCACTTTATTGCGGGGTCAGAAAGATTAATACTTCGGGCTGAGATAGAATAAAGAAAGCTGTTTTAAAATAAATGTTTTTATTAACTTTCAAGTTTAATAAAAATTCTATCACCCATTCAAAATTAATGTTAAAGAGCTTGTTTATTGTTGAAGATAAACCAGACTACTACAAAGAGTGAATGTATCTTAATAATTCAATTGAAATTTTGGCGGGAATATATTCGCTGAACCACGATACCCCTTAGCAAGACTGCTTGTCAGACTTTCGGGCTTCTGACGACCCGTAACGAACGTCAAAGATCCACTAATGACCGGCACCAACGGCTTAACGTGATTTCCGAGGCACGGAGGGGTCTTGTAAATGTAAAGATGGTCACCCATCTACAAGCCAATCGCGGCAAGCATAGCTTAACCTGACCGATCGATCCGTGCGGCTGTTATTACTTAGCCACGAGCCCCTCCGCCAATATTTATGCATGAGCTCGTATTGGAATGGAAGTGAAAATATTTAATTGCTTCTTTTTTTTCAGCTGGTGCACTCAAAGGCCACTGCAATCGCGAAGAGGACCTGCTGCAAAGATGTTCGATGGCATTACCGGTATTGAGCTCTCCAGAGATATCGTTTGCGCTCACACGAGAGGAATTGGACAAGAGCTGCGTGTAAGTTAATTAATTGACTTTTCTAGAAACTGGAACTAATTTATGTTGCATCTATAAAAAGAATACATGGATGAATAAATTGGTGCAAATGATATAAACGGAGGTAATGGTAGATGTTGCTTAATTGAAAAGGTAATTCATTATAATCAACACAACAACCATTACAACATCCTGAAAACTGTAGCCGAGAGCTTCGGCTCTCCGATTGTACAGCAGTTTATGCGGAGGTTGATTTTTACTAACACTAGGCAATAAGTTATTTTTCTTGTATGTTACTAACACTTTATGGATATTTGTGTCCGAAATAAAAGTTATTCTATTCTATTCTATTCTATTCTATAATTATGCACCAATTATGCATTCCGTAATATCTCATTATTTATAATAATAATTATCTATAAGTTAAGAGTAAGAGTAATACTGGTATTCAGTTGCATCCGGTTAGACAGGAAGCCGACCCCAACATAGCTGTCACCTAATATCTTCTCCCGATCTAGGTGGAGCAGGAGGGTGTGTCAGACTTTTACTGACTAAAACCCACCCGTGTTCCCTCAGTTGCCTGTGTGCCAGTGGCCGCGGTATCTCTTTCGAACAACCCGCACCCCTGGCAGCCCAGACTAGGTAGATTGATTTAATTAATTAAAACGGGGATCTGTGGTCCTGTCAACGGTAAAACCGGAGAAGCCATCAGGAAAATCAATTATATTATAACGGAAACAAAGGCAAGACCAATCAAACATCTACTCAATGAATACCTAATACGCCAAAAGTTACACAATGAAAAGTCAAGAACACCATTATAAAGCTCAAATAACCCACAGCCCTTTAATTTCCAATTACAAAACGCTTGGAAGAATGGCCGCTCTTTTTTTTCACTTTAACGATATCATGGTGCAGCAATCTCACTCATTTACGTTCAACCAAGAACTTAGCGAAAGTAAGTTTTGCTAAAGAGTTGGCTACGTCAGGGACGAGTAACTTCAAGCGCTGGAATGGCGCGGTCGGCACGCAGTTAGCGCATCTTAATTTAGTGCTCTTGTTTGCGGTAAATAGCAATTTGAAACTAGTTGTCGGACTTCACTCAGCGCTTCAGCGGCTTCATAGTGCTGAATAGCCAATGAAGCACTTTACTGCGGTCGGGTCGGCAAACATTGAAATTACGAGATATTAGCATGCCTAATACGGATGGTAATTTTTAGGAACGCCTCGCTGTTCGTTTGTTTTGGCCACTTTTGGCTATGGTCCAAGAGTATTCTTGGGCCTACGATATGTTGTTTGCGTTTAATGTATTTGTAGCAATAAATTATGATACGTACGGCATATGCTCGTTTTGTCTGATTATTTGTTTGTTATATTTGTGTATTTTATGAATATGGATCTAATAATATTTTGATGGGATTTCCCTCTTTTCAAATGTTCATACACACAAGTTTTTTCTTCTAAATCATATGCCTACGGTGAGTTAGTTCAAACGTGGGACATACTTTAGGGAGTGTACGTACTCATGAAAATGGACAACTTTTACTGCTTAGGGACCAACACTGAAATATGACAAAACAAATCTGCTGTTTCTTACAAGAGTTTAATAAGCACTAATACGATCTAAATGTATGGAACGATAGCGATAAATTAACTGTCAGTTTTCTATTAATTTAATTTAATTCAGAAACATCAACTGAATCAAACAAACAAACATCATCATTCATTCATTGAACTTCAACTATAATTATCCTATACGACCCTGGTTACTTATCTCTTTTGGTGACCGTACACGGAACTGTTTCTGTGCGGTACGGCTGCGGCGCATAAACCGCGCCGTAGAAAAGACGTGTCGGTCGACTAGTATCTCGTTCTTCTAGGCGAATAAACCGTAGTTTTTCACGGCAAGACTAACGTGTGTGTACAAAGGGCATAAAACGGTTTGAGTCATTTGATGATATTGTTGTTGTTTTATTTAATCTCGAACATGTTTTGTAAAATACAGACCAAATTTGATCAATGCTTATCCAGCTTATTCAACGCGAATTTATATTAGTCATATCCGTAAGATAATTTTCGGTTTATTTCACAAACATGATAGGCACGCGCGATTTATGTTAAAATGTAAAGGCCGTTTGTCCACCACTACGTCAGCGGGACGTTTACGAGAACGAGATGACGGCACCGAAAAAGCGATCTTTGGGGAGACATCAGATAATAAAAGTAAAAACCACTTAATTCGTTAGTGCCACATATTAGCAATTTATTTCGTCACCAATGCTCTCAAAACGGTGAAGGAAAACATCGTGAAGAAGCGGGCATGCCCTAGAACCAAAAATTTTAAGACATACGACATCTACCAACCCACACGGGCCCGCGTGGTGGATTTCAGCCCACTCCCTTTCACCGAGAGGAGGTCTGTGTCCCAGCACTGGGAACATATAGGCTGATTATGCTACAAATTAATATACACAGCGATTTTTTTGATCCATTTGTTTAAATCTTCATCAGACACCTTTGGAAAAGACCAATAGCTATTTAGATTCCTCAAATTTTGAAGGCCAAAGTTGTGTTCTTAAATTTTACGGCATACCCTATTATTGCGTACGTAAATTCGGTTTAATAGTATCATCAAATCTATTTAATGAATTTGTTAGGATCCTCGGAAGATAATCAAAGTACGTATACAGGATAAGTTTTTATCCAGTGCGCAAACTGTAACCATGAATTCAGCATATCTTTCTAGATCACCAGCGTAAAAAATTTTCGTTGGTTATAAAAAAAAAATCTGCTGTTCTACAAAAACATCTTGACCGCGTAGGTATTGCACTTTTCTATGAAACAGCTAATTTTTTTTTCGTATAACGAGCGAAAAATTTCAGAAATGAGGTCCAGAATGATATGTTGAATTCATGGTTACAATTTGCGCACTGGATAAAAACTTACCCTGTATAAAATTACTATCTAGATATTTGTAACGAGAATTTGAAATTGTTATTTGTTTTCATAGTTTTCTCTTGATCATTACCATATGTTGTTGTGACTCGTTAAGCGGATTAATGGTAGCAGCATGACCTGCATGACGTTACCTGTCATATTGCATATGCGGGAGAGAATACAGGCAATTAAGACTGCGTGAAGCTACATATATGTTAATGTCGTGTAGCATCTAAAATATCCTTGTTGAAAGCTGATAAAAACCTTACGTTTAAGAATAAGGATCGATCTGACGAGCAATTCTCGACATTTTAAGAACGTTCAAAGTCAGAAGGCAAATTCTCGTATCGTATCATTCTCAAAAGCGTTCAAAATCTAGTCGCAGTCTCATCTCGGTGTCCAACAAATGTCAAAAATTTGTCACAAATGTATGAAAACTCGAGGTATTTTTACTGTGTGTTGAAGATTGAACTGTGAAGACTGTGAACGTTCTTAAAATTACGAGAATTGCCCCTCTGATCTTAGTCTCAATCTGTCAAAAATACCTCGAGTCTCCATACATTTTTGACAAGTTTTTGAAATTTGATTGCCGCCGAGGTGAGACTGCGATTTGAAGGTTTTTTAATTTCGAGAATTGACCTTCTGGTCATAGCTGAAACACGGAAAACTCTATACATAATACATAAGCTATGTGGGTCTAAAGGAGAAATCCCCACTAGTCCTACTGGTGAATTATAATGGTGGGTCGGGGATGATAAATGTGTGAAGTCACGATCTTTTCCCTTTTTAAGGGATTAACCCTCATAACGCCGCTAACATGACCAGGAACAAAATATGATTGGAAATGATGGGCTATTTACTGATTGTCGACAACCAAGAAGGTAGTGGGATTTCCTTAGAACGCAGTTTGTGATTTCCACGTATTTATCACGCTACATTCCACAAATCTGAACAAAATTCCGGATCATGTCCGTATTTCGATTCAGTCAAGTAAAATAATGATCGTCTGAACTGTCTCAACTAAAACTATATAGAGGTACCTACAATCGTTTGTCAATTTGTGCGAGGTTATCTCTGGAAGCACTGATCCGACTAAAGTAGCTAAACTATATTTACTGCCTAGTGCCGTAGGATATCTTTTATTTTTTTGCCACCAACTTCAGAAATAAAAGTTATTTTTCACTCTGTATTTCTTTTTATTAAGTTTTTGTTATCACGTTTTGGCTGTGGTACGTACCACACACAAATTCGTATACCTTCACTTGCTAAGTAAATGACAGTAACCTTCCTGTCACTATTATTTACTACGAGAAATAAAATACTTATAATTGAAGCTAACTCAAAAACCACTCATTAGAACTTGACAAAATTTATATGGGACCACTTTAAAAGTTGTACCCTTTCCAACAAAACAATAATTTTTCGATTTGGTTTATAAATGACGGAGAGCCGAGGTAACAAACATAAAAAAATACAACCGAATTGAGAAGTTCCTCCTTTTTTTGAAGTCGGTTGTAAATGTTTTTAACCACCATCTGAATAAAGTGAGCACACTGTCGTGTAACTAGCGAACAGAAGGGGTGGTCCTCCTATGAAGAACTTCTTGATAGCATGCTATCGCCGGAGCCAGTCATAAAAGGTTGGCTTAGTTTTTCGGGGTCCCAGGAGGCGTTATACTCGGCTCAGAACATATTAATTAATCGAAAATTTTGTTACAGTGAGCTGCGACTGGGAATAAAATGCATAGACAACTACACAAACGTCTGCATGGAGAAACATGAACAAGTGGTGTTCCGCCGGATCTACGCTGGCATCACTGACGTAGTCCAAGAGCTTTGCACCAGAGGAAAGTACCAAGACGAGTACTTGAAACACGCTGATTGTGTAAAGATGGTCAGGTCTGACTACGAAACGTGTAGCAAGAACTATGAAGTGACGCTGATGACGCTGGGGAACCATCAGCAGGGAGATCAGTACCAGACTGATCAGACAGGGCTTGTTACCAGCCATGAGGATCATCTCAGAACTGTTTGTTGGTAAGTGAAGAACATTTGATCACTGCAATATTAAATGTAAGCCCCTTGTTATTTTTGATGGGAAATCACTAAATGACTTCTCCCGCTCTGGGTGGAGCGGGACGGCGTGACAGACTTTTACCGACTAAAACCCACCCGTATTCCTTCAGTTGCCTGTGCCAGGGCCACGGTAACTCTTTTGAACAAATCCGCCACCCTGGCAGGCATCGGCCCTAGCGGACCCCTTAAATTTATGCTGACATCTCTTTGAGGCGCGCGTGGAACACAACGCGCTGTCGACCCGGGCCCTGGTCCTTACCGGACGGCGAGCTATCCATTGCTCGCCGTCCGCAAGCCCCCTTAAGCTGGTTTTTCATTTCCACCTGAGATGTGCGAGGATGCGCAGCTATGTGTGAACACTGTGAACCTATAGCCTTCAATTCGATATAAAAAACCAACATTTAAACATTATATCTATTTTAAAATAAACAAAACATAAGTACCTTATTAATTTTTCGTCAGAGCATCATTGTAAAAAACGCCTAAAAAGTTTGCGTTAAATTTTTCTGTTACTTCTCAAATATCGTGTAAGATTAGATGTAAAGATGGTCGGTTGTTACTCGATTTTGGCGTGTTATATTTATTTTATTTAATGTTTAGGGAGCCACGTCTGCCAACAAACTGCTTTGCACTTAGTCGGAGGTAATAAGGGTTTATGTCTGTGAATAAACAGCTTTTATAATTTTCAGTCAGTCACATCTAGTAATCTTATTGGTTAGTTTAGGCTCATCCCTCGCTACGCATTCTCGTACATGTGTGTTGGAAACGCAGCCTTATTTATATGTACTTGTGGCTTCCATTTTGTAAAATGCCAGATGTATATTGCATGTTTCCACTTTGAGCATAGACCTTTTTTATAGTCCGTCATAAAAATCCCATTCACGTAATTACTAGGTACGTTTGGCACCGAAATTGGTGATCTTAGTATGGTGTTGCTGCCAAAACTGCCCAATATTATCATTGTTGATTCTAAAAACTATTGCAGGAACTGACATGACAATCAATTTATAATTTCGTTTTTTTTTGTATTTCCACTGTTCATCACAGGCTTTTTCGTATTGGCACCCAGGGTTGCAGTATATCCAATACTTACTACTCTCAATATAGATAGCTGTGAGATAACTCCATCCAATCTTTTGTTACTGTTTTACTTCACCTCTGCTGAATTCTGGGAACTTACATTTTTATAAGAATGAACGTCGTTCGATATTGGGATATGCAAAATAAAATAAAACTGATTTTGGAAACCGTGTGGCATATTGCATCAGAAATTCCGAATATAAAGAATTTAAAAACACAAATAAAACAAATTCCTTTATTCACTGTTTTGTTGTCCGTTTTGTTATGAGTTCAGTTACCAAAATCAAATTATGAATCTGCAAGCCTTTGCTTTTACATAGTCGGGTAAATGGCAAAACAATTGTGCCAAAATTTCATTGCGTCATTTTTCTTGTTAGTTCATGAACAAAGTTACAATGCAGGCATAATTCGCTGTAACAAAGTAACAGCGGCCGCTGTTTCCACAGCACATTTCTAGAAGTTCCCAACAAGTCTCTCTTTTATTTGAGTACACCATACTGATAAATGCAGGCTTCTAGCTAAATGCTCAAAGTGCGCCATTCGCCGACTTACGAGAGACAACAGTCTGCAAATTGTTTTGCTCAAAAACTTTCTTGGGGCTTACGAAAGATTTAAATCTTGTTGGCATATTCGAGTAATGCATCACGAGTGCAAATAAAATCACGCCAGAGGAGATAACGGAGTTACGTTATCGTATAATTTTTTGATAATATCAGTATACCTATATGTCTTTGATATTACTACGATAGTAATATTTCCCATTTTCGCTGACAATTGTGGCACGTGTCTGATTAGATATAATGTGTTGTATCCATCTTTAATCGTAACAAAATTAAAATACACGCATCGCGCACGTGTTTGAGGTCTGAAACGACAACAGCGACACTATTGCTTAAGACCATAAAAATAATAATATTCTTGTAGAACAACATTAATATGTATTAAAAATTTCGTCTATATCCACTTTGATACGCAACGCGTAGGACAAACTCGTTTATGAGCGCCGCACGCCCGACGCTTCAGCGATCAGCTATTTTATTTTTTGGCAACCGACAAGGCCGATATCTATTGAGAATCAACACTGTTTCATACATAAATACATTGTTATTTTTATAATCAGGAACCAAGCTTGAATTGTACTAAAATTTGAGTCTGTCGGGCTATCTTTTAAGATGAACAGCGTCACTCATTTTGAAGTTCGGCAAATTAAACTGTCAAGGAAGTTATCAAGAGAAGTCCTGGAGAGACGGTACTTCAAAGAGTCGGGCGGAGTCCTGAATATTGAATAGTCTGCGTTAGTAAAATATTCAACAAATCGAACAGCTCCCCAGCCTCACGAACTAATTACTTGTCTGAGGCGTGATTTCCACTGATAATAATACTTATCTGTACCAATTTACATGTAAATTAACAACGCCCGCCCGAGGTTCGGGGCCTGTCGACTTTGTAATATAATTTTTCTGGTTTAGATTTTGACCGAGTCTTTATACAAGATCGCAGTGAATGAAACTCAAATATTCCATTAAATTAAGCTTGATGTTTACGAGCCACGACAGTATTTGTGGAGGCTGGAAAAATTCTATTTTTTTTTGCTCATAGTATTCATCTAAATGAGTTTGCGATCATAAATTTTATCGGGTTTACGTAAATTCGAAGAATTTCCCGGATAAGCTGATGTTGGGAGGCTTTTGGGAAGACATTGTGCGCCCCTCTCCTCACCATTAAACCCTGATTAAGATTCAGTTTGGATTAAGTGGTGTACTTAAGAGTTTTTCGGTGTGTTAATGATTCCGTTTTCCCGGCATTCCATACAATTGAATCTACAATTTGTCGGCATTTGTTGATTTGCGAAAAAGGAAAACGATGTTCTCTTCTTTCTTGGTTTATTTCTCTCTAATTCGGATGCTAACGACGGGTTTTGTTCGCATAATGTTAGTAATTTTCAGCAAAATCTGCTATAGTAATGTTTTCGTGTGCGGAATAACATTTGCATTGGAATGTTGTGCGTTTGGTCAGTTTTTTCTAGTAAAAATATTCGTGCGCTATCAGAGGATTTATACATCGCTGGCCATGCACTGGCACAATGGAAAGATGAACAAAAACAGTATTATTCCGCACACGGAAAAAAAGCAACTGCGCGAACTGTGCCGACTGTGACTGGCTGAATTAAACCATGCATTTTATTTCAAAGCTAATGTTTACATTATTTTAAAGGGACACTGAAATAATTTCAAAAGACGATTTCACATTTTTGTCAGATCAATGCAATAGCTTTTTTTTTTACTTTTATGTGGTTTTGTGATAGGAGGGCTAAGTTATAACAGCTGCACGGGTCGATCGATGGTTAAGCTATGGTTGGTACGGTCGGTTCGTGGATGGGTGACTATCTTTACATTCAAAAGCACGTTAAGCCGTTGTTTCCGACTGTTATTCGTGGATCTTTGACAGACGTTACAGGTCGTTAGAACGCTGAAAGTCGGACCACCAGCCTAACCAAGGTGTATATCAATCTAAAGCTAATTTTATTATTTTAATAACAATAAAATAATAAAATTATCTTTAGATTGATATAATTATTTAAAAATAATGATATAAAATGAACAACAATAAATAACAATAAATTAGAATTAACAAATAAAATAAAATCATGATTTAAAAAGTTCAAAATTAAGAGCTCATGATTATCTCAATAAAATTACAGTTCTTCTACAGCATAGAGCTTGTAGGTATAAAGAACCCATAATGTGGTATTATTGGATTTAGTTTAGATGTAAGTTTAGCTACTTATTTAAAGCTTCCGCTCTCCTACTATTTTTGCTGTGCCAGACAGGGTCCATAATGATCACTATTTTTTAATTTACCATCTAAGTTCACATTGTGGAATGCAAATAAAATTTGAGTATTGAGTATAGTATTACCCAGTAACTGGGCTGTGGAGGTCAGATAATCAGTCGCTCCATGTAAAATACTGATATTCAGCTGCATCCGGTTAGACTGGAAGCCGACCCAACATAGTTGGGAAAAGGCTAGGTAGATTGATGTGGTTTTGTGATACGTTTGAATTTAAAGTAGTATGGAATATTTCGAATGTTACATAGACTTGAATCTCGATTTCCTCACGGACTTGGCGCTAGTAAATTGGCACGGCTAGTTCTGCCTGCTATTATTATGCATGGACAAGCTTATTTAACTCTGCTCTTGTTGGTGCTCTGTTAAGTTTCAGAGGGCATACAAAATTAGTTCGTAGGTAAGTACAACTTTAGAGAACCTAAGTTTACAGAGCATTTATTCCAGAGATTTCCTTCATGTCTATTCCGATCATACTCTAATCTGTATTATAAATGACAAAGTAACTCTGCCTGTTTGTTACGTTTTTCACGCCTAAACCGCTGAACCGATCGTCATGAAATTTGGCAGAGATATAGCCTGGAATATGGAGAAAGACATACTATTACTATTTTACGGGATAGCCGACATCCACACCGGGCGGAGCCGCGGACAAAGGCTAGTAAAATATATTTACAAGGATCCTTGCCTATATTATTTATGAGTGGTGCTGCATTGCTGATAGAGATCCTAAAATGTTCAATTCTTTGTTTTCAGTTAATATTTTTCCGTAAAACATTGATTAGTTACTAAAAAAATCTGTAAAACCTGACTGATTATAGTTTGGATTAGCAGTACATAAGTCAGCATCATATTGTTTTATCGTTTAGTATTTTTTGGATAATTCAACTTTTAGCAAAAGTATAACGCGATATTGGATCTAAACTTTAGAGCTACAATAGCCGAGAAGCACGAGTAATTAGGTATACCCCATCATACGTACTAGGCTCTCATGATCAGCCAGTAATTGGGCATCGTTTACAAGTCTACGTGTGGGTTAACACAGGTTACCGGTTGTTCGCAAACTGTCTACTAACTATACAACTTGTACGGGCTAGAGTTTGATACTCTGTTTGACTTGTCTTCTTCCTCCTTAAGTAGGAAATACCTAAGTTGGATACAGTTTGAGAACAGTTATGGATCCTTGAGGTCTTTAAATTAAAATTATCGTTAATTTATTTTCTTACGTATTAAGTATATTTTTAAATAGTTTTACAAAAATCATAAAAAAAGCATTGATAAATATAAAAAATAGTAGTCCATTGGTATCAGGAGCAGGGTCCAAGCTACCGGTGGTCAAGGCTCTAGAGGAAGGAACCTCCTGACAATGCGTGCCGTGTCCAAGAGTACTGCTTTCTGAATCAAGCCCTCCTGAGGTGTTGGTCGAGGCTCTTCGCTATTAGGCCACTTACTGTAACGATTATCGGTACAATGATTTACCCGCGAACGATACACCACGTCCCACATGTCGAAAACCTCGTAACCTAAGCATCGATCACTAATAAAGAACTATTTATCTTTATTAGTGATCGATGAACCTAAGTCAAGATACTTGAATTTACTAATTAAAATTGCATTTGTGTTAGTTACTAAATTCGATTTCACAAAGGGCGAAATCTAAGCAAATGTAGACAAAAATAATGTATTCGTATACAGGGCTTAAGTACATATTTTCTCGGAAAAGATGTAAAATAGATATTCATTGGGAAAAGCTGTTGAAGTTATTGAACATTTATATTTTCTTTTTGTGTCAGATAGGTATGTAATCTATAGGATATAAGTAGAAAGACTGGCTGTTGTTTAGTTTATATAATAAGTAGGTACTAATTATGTACCTACCCATTTTTGAGTCGGGTTAATTTGAATGGCATGGTGACGCGTCCAAAGACTTCAGGGAAAAAAAAACTTGTCCAACATAAAATCGTGAAACCATCAAAGCGTTTTAACAGTCTAATAATTGAAGAAGTCAATTGACTCCAATAGCGGTGATCGACATGGACAATTATGTGCACATCTGCAGTAAATAGGGAGCATGTAATGAATGATAATGAAGTGGAGATACATCCCATAGGGTTTTTTTAAATAACGTTCTGTAATAAATGGTTTTATAACCGTATCTTTTCTTCACTAAATAATATATTTGTAAGTACAACCATTTTGACACGTCAATCATATTCTAAAAACTAGATGAAGTAGGCGTTTTCGATTTGACTACTCTGAAAACAAAAACAGAGGTCACAGTCTCTTCTAAAGTCCAGACATAGTTTTGGTCAGATCATGTGAAGACCGGAGTATGTCTGAAATGGTCCTTTGAGGAAAGAACCACGCCTGCCAGGGGTGCGTGTTGTTCGAAAGAGATACCGCAGCCCCTGGCACACAGACACCTGAGGGAACACGGGTGGGTTTTAGTCAGTAAAAGTCTGACACGCCCTCCCGCTCCGCCCAGAGCGGGAGAAGTTATTTGATGATTTCCCACCCAGAAAAAAAAAAAAAATGGAAAGAACCACACAGACTGAGTGGACTACTTAGATACATCAGGTTATTGGAGAAAAGGCCACACATACCATAGGTACACCTTTGCGTAACGTTTCGGGGATAACAGGCGTGATGTTATGCTTGTGAGCAGAGGCTTTTGCTTTGTAGTGGAAAAATTTCGGTCTGGTATTGTAGACAATTTTACTAGAGTAAAGTAACCTCATGAAACTAAATAATCGACATAGGCTCAGGATACTGCTTTTACATATCGCAATGATTCGTTTGAATTTACCCTATATTTTGCCACTCCTCACCTGTGGTCTGTAGTTGGATTTAAGGGTATAAAAAGACCGCGGCTTCGCTCACGTCATTATCATATCAGTCGAAAGACGTCCACTGCTGGACATAAACCTCCCCAAAAAGGAGATTTGCCACAACCGCCACGCTTGGCCGGCTGGTTGGCGCTCGCAGTATGGTGGTCAAATGCATAGAGAACGCTGCTACTCATTCTCTAGTAAGCCCTTAGTCGCCTTCTACAACACCCACGGGAAGAAATGGGATGGTGCTATTCTTTTACGTCCGGCACCACACGGAACCACGTCATTAAGTAATCTATTATTAATAGCATTATAGGTTAATGGAATCGTGGAGTCAAAGTAAGGATATTAGCAACTAGCTGCGCCCCACGGTTTTGCCCTCGTAAGTCTCGAGTCTGTGGGAATATCGGAGTAGAAAGTATCCTATGTCCTAAACCAGGTCACGGTATACCCATGTGCCAAGCTCATCTAAGTCCGTTCAGCCGTTTTAAGGTGAAAGCGTAACAAATTAACATACAAACATGCAAAAAACAATTTACATTTTCTTCATAACAGTAACAAGAAAACATTTGAATTTTTGCAGTTTTTAGTATAATTCACACATACACACACACACGCACATAACATCCTCTACAACATCATTTGTTTTTTTTTTAAATTAAATTAAAAAAACTTGTACACTTGTGATTTCAATGTAGTACGTATCAATTATGATCCCTCATGTGTCCTTGAGTGATATTAAGGTGAACCTAGTCCACATTTTTCCCATACAAACTTCGGTTGTGTATTACTCCACTGTTGGACAATGTACATCAAAAATTAAACATGGTATGGTTTTGTCTCATTATTAATATTGTCTGTACGGAAACAGAATACTAAAATAAAAAGCCATTAAAAAGTTAGGAGACAACAAAGATTCGTTTTTCTTGCTAATTTAACCTAACTTTGGGCGTGTTTTAGTAATAAAAGAAGTGTGAAATCTGAAAAACCAAGTCGGTACCGACAAAGCTCAAATATCGAAGAGTTCAATAAACTTTATTGGTTATTGATTTATACAGGGGTTTTTTCATAAAACCCGATCTTCCGAAGGACTGTTCTTAATTTTTTACGCGCCTGTTGTACTATAAATGATCCTGCAACTCACACAATAATGTTGTGCGTGTAGACTAGCGTCTAACTGCTCATCACTGATACTACCTCTGTCGGACACGATGCCTGGTGAGACAGCGTGCTTTTTAGCAAGGCCCATCAGTGAGTTCGAGCCCGCGACTAGGTTCCCCTTAAAATACAAAATTATCCCGAGGTTGACACACAAGTAATAAAAACCTTTTCAACCGTTGCTGACGCCCGATTGGCAACTGTTTCGACCTCCTGCTAATTAGGCTTCATTCCGAATGTGCCCTTTAACCTGATATGATTTGTTTATTTGGCTGTGAGTACCTTCAGAACATCAGCTGTCATTCTTGATGTAAGTGGTATCAATTTGCCCTACAATTTGGTACTAGCTATATTATGTGACCTCGTCTGTTCCCTATGATCTCGTAATAAATAGTTCATGTCGACTTAGAATCAACGAGTAAGTCTCTTCTCCATTAATCAACGAGAGTTGCGCTAGAATTTTCAGATATTTCAACGGTCTACTTTGGTGTTCAGTTTCAAGTACAAAATTCTACGTTCCTCAATCTATAGGACTGCCTCGTTGGTCTAGTGGTCGTAACGCTAGTGCTGAGCATGAGGTCTCGGGTTCATTTTTCAGATCGGGCAAAGTATTATAGGTTTTAATATCTGAAATTTTTCAGTAGCAGCCCGGAGTCTGGATTTGTTCCCAGTTGATGGCAATAGGATCGCCCCCTATTACATGGGACTTAAACATTACTCGCGAAATGTGGGTGTACAGCTTTGGCCATCCTTTCAGGGAAACAAGGCGTGATATTATGTTCTGTGTGTGTAATGTCAACTACAGATGGGCCGACTATGACTTTGGCCGAGTAGTCGACGAGTCGGCTGCAAAATGGCCGATTAGTCGGCCATACCTCACCGTCCTTTACATTTTTAAACATATTTATACGATTAAAAAATAGGCCGACTAGTCGGCGGTTTTAGCTGACTAGTCGCCAACTAATCGCCGACTACAAGTATGGCCGACCGTCGTCAGTGTGTCTAGTCGGTACATCACTAATGTCAACCTATAGGCAATACTAAAAATTGCATAAAAATACGGTATTCTTCGATCTTTTTCTATCGTACCAGCCCAGCACGTTAAAATAATAGGTATCATCCTCTCCCGTTTGCTAGCCGTCCTTAAAAAAGGTGCGGCCTTATATAATAACGAGACTTCTGCTTTGTATTTTAACTTATAAAGCGTGAAACTTTAATATCCATAGCAGGTTCTGATCTTACAATTCATTAGACTCACTCTATGCAAATTGAGTGATATTAAAATTAGAAGTGATCAGCAATTTTGGACCTTATGTTTAGTAGTTCAAAGGTTAGTTTGAAAATGTGGAGTTTTTAATAAAGTTGTGTTCATTTCAGTTCATTCCAAGAGTACCTGATGTGTTCTGAAGAGACGGTGCAGAGGTCCTGTGGCGATGAAGCGGCGCTGTTCACAAGCGCTTTCCTGAAAAGGATGGCGTCAAACATAATTAAGGTTGGTAAATAAGCCTTTTACAGAATGAAAATTTCTGCTCAAGCAATCTTTGGAGTGATTTATAACCGAGGCAGTCTGTACGTAAAACAAACTGAAAAGACCCGAACCACTTAGCCTTGACCAGGATTGTTTGCAAGACACTAACTACACTAATTACAACTAAGGCTTTTCTTACTCGGTTGTTCTTGGGAACTAAAAGTCGAGTAACGAAAAATAAATTCCGTGTTGTGGTTGGAGAAACTCTCATACTTACATCTTCGTAATTTTCTTTCAGTCTGCTTCATACTAACGCGTATGAACTGTGGTTCGCAATCGTATAACATTTGTACGCTTCCAAAAGAACCGAGCTTTCCAAACTCGGAAAACTTTATTATTTCTTTCACAAAATTACGAGTTTTCTAGAGCCAAACCGAAGAGACAATGTCGTGACGGGAAACTCTTCCGATTTCGTTCGTGACTCCGAAACTGTGGCTTGTGCTGTAAATTTTATATTTAGTGGTTTATGTTGTTTCATTTTGCAACTGAAACTACGTAATATAAACTTATTATAATGATATTTTACCAAGCGTAGTCCTTAATTACTTATCCTCGTTCCAGTTTAATTTTAAAAGCATTATGCAAGAACCAAACTGTTATCTTCTGAAAAGCTGTATCGTTAAGAAGTTTCAACATTTACATTTGTTTTACAGAATTTCTGCTTCGAATACAACAGACAGGAGTGCGGGCTACCAGATAAGGGTTCACATCTCTCCCATAGTGTTCTTTTAATCAGTGTTGCTAGCCTTACGCACTTAGCATTTTATGCATCTGGCAACTTTGTTCACACGTAAGTTTTACGTGCAAGGAATAATGCAGAATTTGAATTTAGAACGGTGTGCAATGTTGCCAGTACCTACGAGTTTGTCAATGACTGATGCAATGTGTAATGAACTGTAAGAAATGAATGCGGGTGAATGTTGCAGTTCCTCGGTTAAAACCCTGATAGATACTATTTATTGTAGTTTTAAATTATAATCTCATTGTTTAACGCCTTTTTCGTCGTCCATTGTAAATTGTGTAAGTAGTAAATTGTGAGCACTGAGTGTTTTATGTATATAATTCCATTGCGTTGTTGCCAAA
This sequence comes from Polymixis lichenea, assembly GCA_949091785.1. Taxonomy (NCBI): domain Eukaryota; kingdom Metazoa; phylum Arthropoda; class Insecta; order Lepidoptera; family Noctuidae; genus Polymixis; species Polymixis lichenea. Next base: position 11,859,093 of record OX420936.1, read on the forward strand.
TAATATTGTAGTCATTGATATGTGTAGATTACATTGTATTACACTATTAACCCGACTATGGCATTGCAAATATAGAGGTTATAACTTAGATAGAGACCGTCGAAGTATATCTATGTAAGAACATTTATTTGTACTTATTGATGTCTAATTTATTGGACTGATTTACCTATAGAAAATCAGGATTTAGTATATACAGTCAAATGTAACTTTTTCCGTAGTCGGGTGGCAGTTAAAAGAGATGGAAGAAGCATTCGTTTTTATCGTTTCGTTAATATTAATGTTGCAAATTAGATAAAACAGAAGTTTAAAATTGCTCAATCGAAAAGTTTATGCATTCTTTTTAAATTATGACATTGAAATGATGGTTTATAATAGATACTTAATGAATTTATGAAATTATTAAACGTTAATTTGTTTTTAGTATATTAAATAATCATTGTATTTTTATTGTATAGATAGGTATAATTATATATAGCTTGTAGAGAAAATATTTTATAAGGATGTCAGTCTTTATATTAAGCTCAGAACATCCTGTGATAGATTGTAAGTAGCAGCATTGTGTCACTTCGTCGGGTAAAACATTCTGATACTGTAGATACGATACAACCAACGACAACGGAAAATCATTTTTATATCTTCAAAATAAAAAAAAACGTACATAATAATTTAAGCTCCGTAAGTGACTGAATAGGAATAATTACGGATAACGAAGCAAGAACTGCCGTAAAAAAAAAAACACTGTTGTCGTTGGTTGTAAAATGTTACAGGTTAAAAATGATGTTTAGTTGATACGAGAATTAAATCAATTTGTTATTATTTTTGTAGTATAATAATTGTTTTATTATTATTTTAGTCATTCCTCGTTTACTTTTATAGCTTTTTTATTACGTGAAAAAATAAATGGTATTGAAGGAAGTATCTATGATAAAATAATAATATCAATATTAAACCGTATTTATTTATGTAAATGCTATGCTATTATTATACAGAGGTTGTGTTCGAACGTAAAAAGATGGTAAAAGGGGATTAAACTTGCCTGTCTCCTTATGCTGTCTTTAACCATCTATAAATTGACAGACTAATTATTTGGTGCTGCCACAGATTACTCAATACATGGAGTGCTAAGTATGCCAACCTACTATTCCATGAAATCTAATTAAATGACGATAGTGCCGTTGGCGATTGCAGTGTTTCTGTAGATGTCAGTTGTTTGATCACACGTACTCCAATATTTACTTCACTGACACCTTTGAAACTAACATAATGAAAGATGCTGTTCATAATAAATGCTTGTAGATGTAATGCCATTTCTTTAAGAGTTTCTGAGTACCTTTGCTTGTGAATCACATATCACTACTAAATCTTCAGTAATCTTTGGTAATTAGTATACCTGTCATATGCTAACATGAAATCCTAATATCATAAATTCCAACGTGGTAGCTATTTCGCGTATGTTATGTTACTGTGACTAATAACTAATGTCGCAAAAAAAAAAAACGATTAGAATGAGAACTGAATACCGACTTAAGGATGACTTCCACCAAACGGCTCGCATCGTATCGAATCGGAAAGGATACAAACGCATGCGGCGACAGCCGATCGCGTCTGGTATGATGTCGACGCATACGATCGACTCCGTACCGTCGCTTGCGAATATATTCGTTTCTGCACCTAGTCAAATAGTTTCATTCCTACCGTGTTGACGTGTCCTTTTTTTTGTCATAAATACACGTATGCTTTTGCATCAAACTAATCAATTTTTATTCGAAATCGACGATTGAGTGACATCTGCAGTGCGTGCACTTTTGAGAATGAGTGATGTTGTCTGGCGACGGCTTTGAGCGCAAGCTACGACAGCCATTAGGATCCGATCGGATACGACGACAGGCGAGCGAAGCCGATCGCGCGTCGCAGCATACTTTTGACTACAACCGCGTGTTGCGGAAGATGCCTGCAGTCAAGTTGCTGTGCGCGGCTTTGTAATATAGATTTTAAATACTGTGTACACGATTTAATACCGATTAAAGATTGTAAAATCCGTTCCGATCCAATGCGATACGAACCGTTTGGTGGAAGACATCCTTTAAGCCAAGAGGTATCTTTTTATTTCAATAAAGTATACAATTCATGTCACACAATGTTTCTTAAATTTTGTCTTACCATTTACTACTTATTTACAAACGTTGATTAAAGTTAAGACACGTTTTAAAGCGAGCCGCTAATTATTACTTAATTTTAAGCAAGGTTTATAAATAAACCCCTTGGATTGTAACAATAGTTGGTAGTTTTGTTCTTATTGTGAACTATATGAACTGTTGAAAAGAATCAAACGCTTAAGGAAAGATAAATCAGTTCTATATTTTCATACATTCAAAATCACACATCAAAATTGTCAACAACCTTCTCCCAATCTTTCATCGATTTGTAACCAGGTGTACCCGAATAGATATATATCTACATATCATTACCTGTATGATTTTTGTAGATCTGTCTAACTATAAGGACTGTACCTAAGTGCATTGTAGGAAAATATAAGTTGGGTATCCATTTGTTAGAGCATCCGTGACAGTGCAATTCGAGTGTTGTTTATTTTTTAATATTCAGTGTTCAGCATTATTTTCACATATTTTTTGTAAAAGCTACCATTTTGTCTACAACTGCATATGAATATGTTTAAAATATTACTTTCTAATGTGAAGCTTTTCGCCTAGGTAATAGACGTAATTAAAATACGTAGGTACTTAAAACAAATGACTGCTGTATGCTTGCATGTGTTATTTGAAATAACTTTTAAATGCATTTTAGATAACCGAAGAACGATTTCATCTATTACAAACTTATATCGCAATAATCAATGGAAAGATGGTAAAAGTCTTGCAATATTTCATTATATTTCTTCTCCTGAAAAAAGCGATTGCTACAAGAATTCTTGCCACAATTTTTCGCCTTGCCATATCGGCTTGCACTGTGTCGTGATCAAAAACCAATGGATACCTACCCTATACATCCTGTCAATGATATTGTTATAATTATGAGTATTTTACTATGTACTAATGTACTCGTATCCACTAATTAGGCGATGAATGTAAAAGACATAGTCTTTTAGAGATTATTCATCTATGAAAATAAATGAGTTGAGAATTTGAGTTCAGAGTTTTTTTTTGTTTCACAAATACCAGAGACAGTTTTCTGGGTAGGCTACCTAACTATGAGGTCCCAGTTATCCAGTGATAATTAGACCTGACCTTCTGGCTGCTTACTTTAATTGACTTAATTAGTTTAAACCTAACGAGTCAGATTAAGCACGTAAAAATGTTTTTCCTATATAGAAAAAGTAAGGGATTGAAGGTACAATAAAAGAGTGAAACTGTTGAAACTAGAATTTTATTATACTGGCAAGAATACTTTTCTACAACAATGCCTGCGTCCGTTAACTTTCAAACTATCTAACCGCATAATAGATTCCAATTCTAAGTGCATTTTGATGTAAAAACTGCAAAAGACTGAATAAAAGAGTTCCGAATAATACTTAATGAAAGGTTCTTAGCTAAGAGCGACGCTCCACAGTACAGCAGCGCAATATTCCGTGACAAAAATGAGAAAAACAACACTGACGACAAAATGTGCATCGGATGCTGGTGAAAACGAAAAAGTCGGTCAGATCTGTCCAAAAAGTTTCTCTTTAGAGTCTATTTACAAATAAAAAAGTAAAGATCTCGTGGTTCCTATTTTTGTGTCTTTGTCCGCTGACCTTTTGTGGATCAAAGTTTGATACAACACAAAGTTCCATTAGGAAAAGCGTTCGGTAGTCTTTCTCTGTAGAAAAATGCGAGACGGGAATCATCCTACAAAGATCTTTTGAAGTCAAAGTACACGATTTAATGCTATCCAAAACCTGATTTAGTAGGTACCTTTTCTAGCGATTTGTGTAAAGATTTTTAAAGTTTACCATTTCCATGTAACACGTAATGGATTATGAGACGAATATGTGTATACAGATCTTTAAAATCGAACATTATAAATCGAAAATTCTAATATTAATTTTCAAATCGAATAATATTATGCAAATAATGTAGCTAGGCAAATTTGCTATTATTTTTTTGTAGGCGCCTTTTTTGACGCAATGACTTTCAAGCATCCAAAAGCCTTAAAAAACTAAATAGAACTTTTATAGTCTGCTAATTAGTAAGTGGAAATCCCATCTCGTAATTAATCTACTTTGTAACTTTTTATTACCTGTGTGCAGAACGGCTCATTTCCTGGGGATGACCAATAAGTTGACTTCTTTTTAACACGCTTTTTGTTACGGACGAAGGCAGTGAATCATTCTGATGGAAAACAGCGGAGATTGGCGAACAGTTGACGGAAAAAGAAGTTTATGTGCAACGTTGTGCTACGATACGGTAGGTAATATGTTGCTTGGGTATATTATGTAGGACGTAGATTGTACATTCTGTAGGTACCTGTATAGATGAAGTTATGTTGAGCAAAGCATTAAGTGGGTTTACAAAGGCTTAGTGGTATTTAACTGAGGATAAATATGGTAATTCACTTATACGGATAATAATTAATTTCGTAGGTCTTAAAGAAAATGATAATAGTTTCCCAAGTGGGCAGCCTAAGACTATATGATTAGGGACTATATTATTCTATTCCAAAGTCCTATACATATCCTATGGTGTTTCCGCGAAAATAACGACCAAAGTAGGTTTTAGATCAACTGGAAACACAAGAATGGTAGGTAAGTATCCTACTAATAATAATATTTTAATGTGAAAGTTTCTATGTTTGGTTGTTTGTTACTTAATCACGCAAAAACGGCTGAATAGATATTGATGAAATTTAGCACATAAATAGTTTATAACCTGGATAAAAAACAAAGGATACTTTCATCCCGGTAGTTTGTTCCCGTTAGATGATTTTCGAGATCCACGGGGGGAACCCGCTGCCAAAAGCTAGGTTAATTATATCATTTTCACTTTTGGTTGCATAATATTGGTTAGGTCTGCGAGAAATGCATAAATATAAATATCGAGGAAACTTTCCAATAATGCATTAAAAAACCAAGACTAACAAACATCTTTGATTACACGAACAGTTGAAAGTAAGAACACAACACAGCACAACCCTTCGTATACTTACGACTAAAAAAACTGCTCATTAAACGTCGCTTACGAAGCAGAAACTAGAGGAAACCGCGTTTTAAATCTTCTTCGATCCCGTAAACCGCGAGTTGATCACTTCCTCAGAGAAATCAGTAGCGACTTCTAATGAAAGCCGATTATTCTTTATTTGATCGCAACCGGGAGCCGGGATGCAGTGCATTGAGAGACTGAACTTGTCGGAGCGAGAAATCGTTTGAAACTTTACCAAGGAACGTTTTACTTTGTGTTATATTTTCTATAAGATACTTTGGAAGGAATGTTTTTATGATCTTAGTTTTGAAAGAAATGTATTAATGGAGTTTTTCTCGTAGTGTAAGCTATGCACAGAACATATTTCTCTTGCATTTTACCTGTTTGTTTACATACATGGTATGAAGATCGAATCAATCACTTAAGAATGAACAAATAATAATTTTGTTAATTACTGCATTTGGCAATTAGTAAAAAGAAAAAATGATGATGTCTCTTTTTTTATTTACCTGAAAATGAAAAGTTAGTTAGTTATTTATTCTCTTTTTAACCAAGTACGTACCTTCCTACATATATTTTCTTATTGACTGGATTCTCTCGCTCGACACTTTATTCGATAGAAAAACTAATCTAAAGTACTTGTGTTGTGCCTAGTGGATTATGGTAAAAGAAAATATTAAAAGAAAACATTTATCACCGCGTCTGTCTGCCTGTTCGCGATGAAATAAAAAAGTACCTACTGAATTGATTTTCGTGCGGTTTTCACCAATAGTGTTTCATGAGGACGGTTTAGGTGTATAATATCTATGTTAAGGTTTTGTTTAAATTGGATAACGTGGGCGAAGCCGCTGGCAGAATCTAGTATTTAAATAGTACGAAGCAACGTTGTCAAGCGGATCTTTGATGTTATTCCCTATCACCTAGGATAAAGCCGGATAGTTGCCACACTTTTGCAAATCATTCTATATCTCTCAATATAAAAAGCAAAATACTTTATTTGTAATACTGTCTGATACTTTGGTTTTTTGATAAAAAATTTATAAAAAGTAACAAATGTTTTCTTAAACATTTCCAGAGTGTTAGCGATTTTTGCGTACCTTTATATTTTGGGACATCTATCCCGCATAGGGGTATGCTATATATATTAAAGATAATGTTTGTTACTTTTTATAAATTTGTTGTTAAAAAACCAAAGTATCGGACAGTTTTACAAATAAATAAAGTAGTTGTACACAAGTGAATGTCGAGTTTATAATTAACAAGGTTCTTAATGCATAGAAAGTGGTATTACTGGTGTGCGATGCCTCTGTGCACAAATACTTCTAAAACTGCGCCACACAAAGTATTTGTACCGGTGCCGTTTACACAAAGCTGACTTCACGTATGGTTTTTTTTTTTTTGGGTGGGTAATCATCAAATAACTTCTCCCGCTCTGGGTGGAGCGGGAGGGCGTGTCAGACTCTTACTGACTAAAACCCACCCGTGTTCCCTCAGTTGCCTGTGTGCCAGGGGCGGCGGTATCTCTTTCGAACAACCCGCACCCCTGGCAGGCATCGGCCCTTGCGGGCCTCATCTGTTGCTGCTGACATCTCTTTGAGGCGCGCGTGGAACACAACGCGCCGTCGACCCAGGCTTGGTCCTTACCGGACAGCGAGCTACCCATTACTCGCCATCCGCATCAATACAACCTAAGTTCATTTAATCCCATTAAATAAATTTTTCGTGAAATATTTACATAGTTATTCACGTATGGTCATGTGATATTAATGTCATCGTAACGAGCGTTTTAAATTTGAAACAACAAAAAATTAATTTGATTTTACTCGTTTTTGATTGAGAAAATGGATATAAATCGATTTATTTAAATTTTTTTGTCACTTATTTCGTCCCAATCATCAAATTAAAATAGTTTTTAAAAATACCCTATTGTCGACATAATGTTAATTTTGTTGTGTCAAAATCAAGACAGTGTGAAAATCAAGTAGGTACCTACCTATACTACCTATCTACCTACCTTCGTCAACCTAGTCATTCAAAATTTCTGTGGTGTAAACTCGTTGGGTTCTTATGAAATACCCAGCTATCATCACATAAGTACTGTAAGATCTGAGGGGCATCGGTATCGGGTATCAGTAAATGAAACGCTTGTATGCGTGTAAATATGAATATTATCGTTCATTCCACGTTAGGATCTTTACAGCTTCTCGCGTGTTAATCCACATTTTTCATTTTCGAAATAAAATCTTAATCTTAATTATTTTGATGATTGGATTTTAGATATTTTTTTTTTTTGTTGGGTTTTGGCTTTGCACGGTTTCTGCATTTAGCCAGTGTCAAGTAATTTTTCTTTTCCATCAAGTAAATGGCCCGATATCGGGCACGAAGTTACAAAACAGTCATAGTCGTCTTTAGTCAGTCAAGTCAAAGTTATTGTAAAGTGGTAGTAACTTTACAACAACCTATTAGGAGTTTTTGGGGGGAACACGAAAAGTCCACGTTAGTCACTTATTTTCACCTTCACTACATTAGTGCACTCACACGTAATTAAAGTGCATAAGTAATTCACTACCAAAATTATACAATTTAATTCGCTATTTCACTAAATTTCATGAAAATAAAAAGTTGTGCGACATGTTCCAACGCGATCCCGCCAAAAACTCATTTTAGATCTTCGTGACAGTTTGAATGTGACAAAACCATTTTAATACCTGCCAGTATGTACATAAAGGTTGCATTCGGTAAGCAACCAACCTTTACAGCACTTACCTTTGAAAAGAAGTAAGTCCAAAACTAAATCCTGACTTCTGAAAAATCACGCTCTAAGCTTATGATCGCTGAGTAGTTAGAATATACTGTTTTGTTAGTGTGCGGCATACGACTAGGCTTTCAGATGAGAATATTTGTTTCTTGTTTCATAATTTTCAGAGCATGATTTTTCAGTAGTCGGGTTTCAGTTTTTTTTAAATTATTTTAGGGGTTATCTAAGATTTTTTTTGAGATGTGCTAAGTACTTAGGTAAGCCCTTTTTGATACCCAACACGGCATCATTTGGAAATAAATACTTAGTAAATACATACGTAGGTACATAATGTATTATTAAACAAGTAGCAATAATTTGAGCATATATTTTTTGTGTAAATTGTTTTCTTCAGTCTGGTTTTTGCAGTCACTCAAGGTTACGTACCTAAAGTAATCATAATTAAGAGCATTCAAGGTCGGCTTTTTAATGTCATTTGCGTAGTAGATACTAGGCAATCATAAAACAGAGAAGGTTCAATGCTCTTGTACTTATCACCAGGTAGCTCGGTAGATAAACCTTTGGGTTATCAGTACAGGATCATAAACGAACTCTTTGTAGTGATAACACAATGTTAAGATGCTATAAGGACCCAAGATTAAACCACTCCCCAAACCACCTTTCTAACATAGTAAACAACATGATACACCATATCCAATATCATTAACTACTGCAAACTAAAGTGAAGCTTAAAACCGCCACCCAACACTACTTACCTGCTCCAGGACACAGAGTAGATAGGTACAGAAGTTCGGGGTCACACAATGAACGAAAACAGACGCCCGCACACATAGGGACGCACGTATGTCATACGGAGATATCGGACGATCTCAAACAAATAGCCTTTACACGTTTTACTAAGCCAGAAAGAGTCCACAATGATCATGTCATAGAAAAACCAACCACCTAAGTTCACTTTGCGGAAAGCAATTAATATATTGTGCACTGGCGAATAGTCTTCTTTCTCCTGATTTGCTGTGAGCGACAGGGTCCACAATAATTATAGCATTGACAAATCAACCAATTTATTTAATATTACGGAAAACAATATTGAGTAAACATTTGGATACTCATTTCAAAATTTTAAAAGTCCTGCCCAAGGCCGGTCTTTTGCGAAAGCGTTCGGACATTTTAGTTTGTAATCTTTAAGTGATTCCGTGTTTTTTCTAATAAAAAATCCCTTAAATCGAAAAGTCCGGGCAAATAACAACGCCGGATCAAGCCCAAACGCGGGGTCAGAAAGCCGGATATCTTCGGAAAATTCCGAAAGGATGGTAACCCTAGTTGCGAGTGCGCTTGCACTCGCTATACGTGAAACGTTTTCATAGAGCTCGCCTTCTGTACCAATCTACTTTGTATTTCTTGCCTGCACCGTGAGGTGGGCTATTAATAGCGCCGATCGCTCTCCAAAGTGGCTCACAATTAATGGGCTAGGTTGCACCGAGGGCCTTCCAGCTAATGAATTGCGAACCTGGACATTTTCTGTCTTTATAGGTACGGAAGATTGGGAGAATGTGCAATATTTATTGTGGGTGTTGTTAGTTGTGTTGGTTATGAGTTTTGTCCGACTTGCATGCCTTTTTAGTCAGTGACGTTTCGTTGTCTTCGATTTTTTATTATTTCCAACTTTTATCATTAACTTTGCTCACGTGAAAGTCGAAAATTTACCCAAGGACACGTGCTACCGAGATGAAAAGTAACTTATGTTGTAATGCAGCTTGTTGTTTACCAGTGTACCAATTTTCATAGAAATCCGTTAAGCTATTTTTGCGTGATTCAGTAACAAACTTTCACATTTATAATGAGCCAAGTATGTTGGCCCACTGCAGAAAAAAGAACCCTCTTCAATTTTTCTGGTCTACTGCACCTGCGGGTCAATACTCGAAGTATTGACCCGCAGGTGCAGTAGACCGTACGTCTTAGATTTAGTTACTTACGTAAAATATATTAAGTCTATATAAAATTATTTTGGTACTTTGTAGGTCCGATTGAACCCACGTGATCCAGAGAGAAGTCTCTTACTTTGGGCTATCACGACATAGCTCAAGTATGTACTAGAAAGAATACTGTTACTGTTATTTTGTGAGATTAGTATTACATTCATGACGGAAACGTCAACTGGTATTGCTTTTCTAAAGTAGGTACTGTGTAAACAACAGATTTTTTTAAACATTTTTGCTGCATTCAAAATTCATGTTCACGAAATTAACTGTATAACGTGTAAGACAAATCCTTTTGTGGTATTAGTCGTTTAAAATAACGAAAGCAATAAAACATCAATTTTAACTTTTCTGTGAAAAAAGTCCCATGAATTTTTAAACTATCTAGAGTGTTCAGTGATTTCTAGACTGGAAGCAATTTGCGTCTATAGTGTGTTCACTATTTTGTTCCATTTAGTTTTGAGCTTTACCTTTTGCCAAGTCGATTCTCCTCTCTAGAATATAATATTAAAAGGCGAGGATGGCTTGAACTGCAGGTAACTGACTATTTTTATTATAAGTAGTCTGATAGGATACGTTTGTTTTTTTTTTTCTGGGTGGGAAATCATCAAATAACTTCTCCCGCTCTGGGTGGAGCGGGAGGGCGTGTCAGACTTTTACTGACTAAAACCCACCCGTGTTCCCTCACTTGCCTGTGTGCCAGGGGCCGCGGTATCTCTTTCGAATAACCCGCACCCCTAGCAGGCATCGGCCCTTGCGGGCCCCATCAGTTGCTGATGACATCTCTTTGAGGCGCGCGTGGAACACAACGCGCCGTCGACCCGGGCTTGGTCCTTACCGGACAGCGAGCTACCCATTACTCGCCGTCCGCAAGCCCGCGCCTACGGTGGCCGGGAATCAGCCTGGGATTCCCGACGCCCAGGGCGTCTCCTGCGAAGGCCACGGCTGTGAGGGCGCATGTACTGCATCTCCCTCACGTGCGCCGCCTCCCTCTTTGCGAGCATAACTGCTTCGCTAAAGGAGGCGACTGCTAGCCATGCCCTCTCGCTCCGTACCATGGCCTGGACCAGGGTCGGACGCGAGAGATCGCCGCCGCCGATCACCTCCACGAGGACACGGCGATGCTCCGCCCAAGCCGGGCAGACCTCCACCGTATGCTCCACCGTGTCTTCAGGGCGATCTTCGCAATGGAAACACCCGAGCGTTTCCTCCCGCCCTATCCGAAACAGGAACCTCCCGAAACAACCGTGTCCGGTGAGGACCTGTGTCAGGCGGAAGGTGAGGACGCCATGCCGCCTCTCAAACCACTCCTCAAAGAGGGGACTTACCGCCGCGATCGTGGCGTGCCCATAGGATACGTTTGTTTGGTAGTGGACTTGGAGTTTTGATTTGTTGATTATACAGGGTGTAACAGAAACCCTATTGCTATCCTTAAGCACTAAAGATAACAGCTGGTATAGAATCATTATACATAGTTTCAGCTCAAAATAAAATACTCTAAGAATTGATATCAAATTTTCAGTTTCATATGTTTCTTAAATTCAAATCATAACAAACGTGTGTTTTATCTGTGTGCTCGTCAGATTCTAAACGCTCGGCTCAACACTGAGCGTGGAAAATCCAATGCGAGATAAAATACCCTGCGATATTTTTACTTACGAAAAAATTGGAATTTTCCCGATATGCAGATAAGATTCGTTTGTTGGATTGGACCTCGTTGGTAGACAATTTACCGATAAAAATTGGTGATTTTTCGAAATTTCGTGGCAAAGAATCAATCAACTCAGACTATCGTAGTCCATCGCTGGACATAGGCCTCTCCCAAGCTGTGCCATAACATCCTGTCCTCAGCCTTCCGCATCCAGTCTGTCCCAGTCACTTTTCTTAGGTCGTTGGTCTATCTAGCTTGGGAGCGTACACACTACGCTTGCCAATATGCGGTCTCCACTCGAGGACTCGTCTGTTCCATCGGTTATCGGTCCTTCGACAGACATGGCTAGCCTACTGCCACCCCAGTTTGCGTACACAATGTTTGGCAAAAACAGGATAAGTTTTATCCAGTGCGCAAACTGTAACCATGAATTCAGCATATCATTCTAGACCCCCCAGCGCAGAAATTTTTCGTCGGTAATACAAAAAAAATATCAGCTGTTCCATACATTTTGACCGCGTAGGTATTGCACTTTTTTTATGAAACAGCTGATTTTTTTTGTAAAACCGACGTAAAATTTCTGCGTTAGGGGGTCTAGAATGATATGCTGAATTCATGGGTATAGTTTGCGCACTGGATAAAAACTTATCCTGCATGCATTAATAAAAATAAATAACATTACTGAATTTATGGTTACAGTTTGCGTACTGAATAAAAACGTATCCTGCTTAGAAAACAAAATTCACACTAATTAGGCAATTTCGCAAGTATCACACCTATTTAGTAAATTTCGCACCTCCTATAACCTTTTAGCAACAAAAGTTTAACCAAAGAGAAATAATTTCGCAAAGTCTAAGGCCTACATTTATTGTTCCAATAATAATTTCAGCTGATTCTTGTTATAGCTCGTTCACGTTATTTTGTTCGCATCAATATGATTTCAGTTAGTAATTTATTTAGTTACAATATTGCCTGAAGCTTTTACTTAATAAACTTGAAACAACTTTGATGAAAGGATTGAATATTTTAGGAGCTATTGTAACAGATATTGTGTTTAGTATAAGATGTCTAGAAAGGCTTCATTAAGGCTGTGCCATTTTTAAAAGGGAAAAACGGTGCTCTAATAAAAATACGTCAGTGTTTAGTTTCGCTAAAAATAGGCAAGGCAGGAGTATTTTTTCACTGCAATATCGGTTGGTACTTGAGTGTGTTTGCATCATCGCCTCATCGTTCAACTGTCGGAACACAGTCCTCCTCTCTATGTGAGGAAGCGGGCCATAATCCACTATGCAGGCCTAATGCGGGTTGGTAGATATCACATGTCTTGGAAGCCGGTGATATGCCGGTTTCCTGACGATGTTTTCCTTCACCATTTTGAGAGCAATGGTGATAAAATTAAATACACAAGCTAAAGTTCATGCCTGGGTTTGAACTCACAACCGACACGTTAGTCGGGGCCGTTACCACTGGGTCAGCACTGCTCATGGATGTATTTACAAACAAAAAAAAAAAAATTAGCAAGCACTAACACCTAGACCACCGCTATTTGTAGGCTTTTAAATATTTGTTCTGTGCGGGAATCGTACATCCGCGATCTTTCAAAATGTACCAATCGACCCGCACACATTTCGACATCACTCACCCATCGCTCCATTCTTACTTAAAAACTTTATTGAATAAGTCCTTCAAAGCACAGGAAAGTTAAAATCCGTCCAAAAACCTCCATTGTTAAAAAAAGCTTCTTTGACTGAGCAAAAATATAAAATACGGCAGCACCAAGTCGAAAACTCACTTCCAACAATTTCCAACGCTCACATAATACGAGACATTCTGAAAAATGAGGCGAACAAAGTTGCGGCCTCTTTGTGCTTCCACGAGATATCATGACGAAGCGCCTAATATAGCTGAAAAAGTAAAACTTGCCACAGTAAGGCGTTGAATTAGCCCACTGGCTTGCGAAGTTAACTCATTTCCTTGAAAAACTCCTTTTGTTGCGTGCACTCTGTCGGCACGTAGCGCGTTATCCGGAAACTTTCAGAATATTACCTACATTTCCTCACTGTAATTAGGTTTGCAAATATTTTTGTTTGCCTCCACCTTAATATATCTTTCATGCCTGTCTTGTTGACCCACGTTACGTGTGTCGTTTCTTCTTATTTATTGGTAAACTTAAGGAATTACTTGAGTGAAATTAAGATTGGGGTAAGAAAGAGCAAGAAAAACGATGTAGAACATGAGAGTCTATTTATTTAAGGGCAGTCTGTTTTTCTGAAAGTATTCTACAGGGTGATGATTAAGTTATCACATTAATTGAAACCACGTACTGAACATTACGTATTTTAAACAAACCTACACAATTAAAATAATTAATAACATTAATAGGTTGCCTGACTTCAATAACAATCGGCAGGACATGTCTGCCGCATGCTAGACACACTATGGGCTCTAATAGCACCAAAGTGGCGCCCTGAGACAATAAGGCTAGGTCGCGGCAGACCACGTATGAGATCGCGGGACGAGCTGGAGAGGTTCCGTCTGAATTATTGGAAGGAGAAGCCGTGGGCTAGCGAAAGATTGAAGGAGTGGACGGAGGCCTTTGCCCAGGAGTGGGACAGCGTAGAATAGAAAAAAAATAACAAGAAACATTCTAGCCGTGGGACCTTCTTTTTCTTTGTAATTAGTTGGTAACTATACCACAAAGTTTGTGTTGGATTGTTGATACCATCGCCTCGCTCGTCTCGTGTCTTTTTATCAAGGGTGGTTTATTTCATGCCAATTTCAATGCTAGTTATTTTTAACCCCCGACGCAAAAACGACGGAGTGTTATAAGTTTGACGTGTCTGTGTGTCTGTCTGTGGCATCGTAGCTCCCAAACGGATGAACCGATTTTGATTTTGTTTTCTTTGTTTGAAAGTTGAATTAGTCGGGAGTGTTCTTAGACATGTTTTAAAATCGGTTCAGCCGTTTGAGTACCAGCTCTTTTCTAGTTGATGAAGGGATTTGAGCATCTTCCACGGGTCTGATCAAGTTGAAATTTGGTATACTATTACTTCAATGATATTAGACGAACAAAGTAATCTTTAACTGATGCTGGAGCAACGCCTGGAATTTCCAGGATACCCAAGTTACTCACCAACAAACAGCAGAAGTATCATGTTTGGCCTTATTGAATAGGTTATGGATAAATGGTGATCAGGACGAGGAATGAGGATAAATTAGAAACAAACTTCACTGTGGGAAACATATGCAAAGCTGCGCAGATTTAAGCGAGACATTAAGTTTAAAAAGCAGGAAATAAAAGATAAATTAAACATTTTAAAACCCCCGACTCAAACAAAAACTGTAAAACTAAAAAAAATATTTATTCACCTTTTAAGTTGAAGGTAAAATTTTGATCAAGGCATTGTCAAGTCGGGGGACGGTCAGTGAAAATGCCAAACAGAGGAGGCCTAGCATTTTCATTAGCCAAAATATTACCTACAACTTAAAAGGCTAATAAATATTTTTTTTAGTTTTAGTTTTTTTTTGTTTCGTTTAAAGAATTCAGTTTTCTATTATAACTGAAATTGAAAATTTTACAGACTGATAACAACTTGTAATAACCACTGATACCTCATCGCATCCCTTTATAATTGAAAAAAAAATGTTTCAGTTTTTTTTGTACGTGATGCAATAATACACCAGACGACTGGTTGAACTGTCTGCGGTGACAACGGACTCCTAACGACACCCGGGGGAACCTCTTCATAAACATATTAATGTTACAACAAAACTTTAGCCCGCCAATTAATATTAAACCCGCTTTTTAGATTAAAAGGGTTTTGGTGAGCACTATCATCAAACTTTTTGTAATATGCACTCTAAACTTTGGCACTTGAGGCTAAATTCATTTTTAAGATGTTTTCCCTCTAGTGATATTCGAGTCGCTTCACTTTGTTTTTATTAATATAAATTCTTTTATCTACTCTCATATCATTCAAAATTCGAACTACAAACTTCAAAACGAGTTTGAATTGACGGTTAACCGAGATTTAAAGATAGAATCACACGTTTCCTCTAATAAAATAATGATTAAAACATTTTCCACTGTATTTATTAAAGTTGCTTAAAATTAAGTAATGATTAGCGACTGTTTAACCATACATTTTGACGTTTAAACATATCTTAACTTTAATCAACGTTTATAAATAAACCCCAAGGGGGTTATTACCAATACGATACACGGCAAATACAAGAAGTAAATATCACCAAGGAGTTTATTCTATTTTTTCTAATGGAAAGCATAAGTGGTGTTCGCCATTTTATATTATAACAAAACGATTTGTTACTATTTTTTTTAAAATCAAAGATGGTATTTTATATAATAGGTTCAATCCCAATGTATGAGAGTAGATAAAGTACCTAGTGTATGAAACTGCAGATATTAGGTATTAAAGCACTCGTGTGATGCTATAAAATGTTTGCTCGTGTTTTAATACCCCTCATTACGCAACAGTTTCATAAACAATTCCTTTCGTCCACAAATTCAAGAACTCATAAAATATTAATGTAGGTATGTAGGTATTCAAGTTGTAGATAGTACCGACAACTTTATTCACTCATCACTTATATTTCAATACATTAAGCTCCGATACAAATTGTACCCATCATTTTCATTAATCGACCGAAATTCGACCATTACTTGTTCCAGTCATGTCTTCAAATCGGCCATCTGACAATGTCCAGATTACAAATACGGTGTAATGACGCGACAAATCTACGTCTGCGACAATGCCAATAACACGACGAAAGAAAAAACAACAAATAGCCGTCACTTAGAGCGACCGATCTTTTTGGAGCAAACTTTTTTGGGATTAAATCTTTTCTCTTTGCATTTCGGTGCAGAATTGGAGCACGGCGTAATAATTGATTGGATTATACCTTTCATTGGGCCAGTCGTACGTGAGCCCTGTACATGATTGGTGCATGCGAGAGAATTTATTTACTAACTGTGACAATAAAACGCGTTATCTACGTCATACAAATTCATTGGTTTCGAACAGTGGACGCTGTGACATGAATAAAATATTATTTAGCTTAAAGTTTATCGTATAAAAACTGTGCTGTAATAGCAAAACAAGATTTTTACAAAAAAAAAACCAACTGGTAGTAGCGTTTTTTTTGTAAGTCGGTTGTTTTTTTCTTTCTACTTTTTAGTTGAAGTATCTACTCCACACAAATTCATATAATATACCTTCACTAGCCAAGTAAATAACAGTTACGGGAAATTATTATTAGAACATCATCATTATAGACTGAGTGGAAAAATGCGTATTATTGAAGCTAACTCAAAAGACACTTATCAGAACTTTAACAAATTGGTATGGGACTGCTCGATAAGTATACCCTTGCAAACAAAAGAAGAATTTTTCAAAGCGGTTTATTAATGACAGAGTTCTGAGCTACGAACATAAAAAAATAAACACAACCGAATTGAAAACCTCCTCCTTTTTTAAAGTCTGTTGAAAATATGTTTCTTTCTCTAGGTTATTGCTATTCTTTACGAAATTCGCATTTATATCTAAGTAGGCGTTTTTCGGGTTTCGGTTGTGGGGAGCATTGTGATTTTGCATTCAGAGCGTGACAAACAATAAATAATATTTTCGGGTAAAAATATTCCAATATAATGCTGCGAATATGTTTTTCCTTATCGTTCTCTGAGCAAGAGGAACTAAGTTCTTACATCCTACTAATATTATAAATGTGAAAGTTTGTGAGTATGGATGTATGGATGTTTGTTACTCTTTCACGCAAAAACAGCTGAACAGATTTGAATGAAATTTGGCACACAGGTAGTTTGTAACCTGAAATAACAGATAAGATACTTTTTATCCCGGTACAACGTTCCCGTGGGATAGTTTTCGACCTGCACGCGGACGAAGCCGCTGGCAAAAGCTAGTATAATATAAATATAAGAGCAGCTTCAACAATCTATATATTACTACGTGAAGCAAAGACTTTGTACCCCTTTTTACGAAAATTACGTGGTCGGAGGAGTATGAAATTTGGCACAGTTAAAGTTTGTATGGAGAAGTGCAGAAAGCAAACATTTTATGGTCTTAAATTAGGTATTATGGTATAGTAATTATGGTCGAATTTCGACAACTGGGCGCCCAATAGTAATAGGTATATAAATAGGTCTATGTGTGGCCTTTTCTTGCTTTTTCTTACTATGTTAGTTGCGTTTTTAACCGACCTGAAAAAAACGCCTCATGCGATTAAAGGTTTTACGCGTGGCCACAATTCTCCTAAGTAAATTTCGTTTATCCAGTTTGGAGTTTAAACAAAACTTCAGTAGAGACAAAAAGGTCTACATTTAACTAAATAATAAAGATATACGTCCTCACAAAGAATTCCAATACTAAAGCAAAGTAAACAATTTATAACCCGGACGAAGATGCTCAGTGAAAAATGTACTACGTATATCAATGTCGACCGAAGTCAATTCGTGCTAAGTTCCCGAACTCGTCCTATTTGGAGAAGGGTGTGAACCTAAGTGTAGTTGCTAATGTTAGCAAGGTATTGCTGGTAAACAGGGTGTGATGCGGGTAGACGTTTCTAGATGGTATGTAGGTACTGGGTACCCACAGATTTAGTCGTAAATGGAAGTTGTGTTAAGGATAGTGCGTAAAGGGTGAAGTGACTTATTCTTAGAGTGTGGTGAGCAAATAATGTGGGGTTGGCTTCGTGTTAATATCATCAAGAGATTCTCACTCACTCACTTACTGACTGACTCATCAACGCCCAGCCCAGACCCTTGGACCTAAAGTTCTTTTTTTAATCACAGATTGTAATCTGATATTTCAAGTTGTGTTTTCTTTTTAGTATAGGAGTTTGACATTACACCTAACAATTTAGTATCTCGGTTTCAAAAACGAACTTTAGTAAGCTGAAATGCACAGAGGCTCCGTTTGTGATGTAGAAAAAATAATGGCCGGATTTATCCAAATTCCCAAAGGACGTTCACGAGTTGACGAAGTCGATAGATAAGTGCTAGAAATTCATAATATCATTGGATTAACCACCCCGTACTCTGGTGCGTATGTCGCTAGTGTAGAATACACTTTAAGAAATAATACAGCATGAAATTAAATGTGCTCTACTGAGAAAAAATAATGGTTGTAGTAAGGCGGCATTCAACAGTTTCCCAAAGCCAACACATTTACTAAAGCACTGTATATTTCGGCAAAACCCCACTGAAATCAGAAGCCTTTTAAAATCACTCCATGTCAGCAGTTTTTACGTGGTACACGGAAAACATCGTACAGAAATGTCGTACTTTTCCTGAAAGAAGTACATGAAACGAAACTGGTCGTTCGCAAGCTAATAAAAGTGTTCTATGGTGAATACCACTACCTCCATAGGTAGGTACCGTACAGTGAACCAAAAGCACGCGATATTTTCTGAATCTTTTAATGTTAAACTGCTTTATAAAGATATAAAGGATAATGGGGATTTAATGTATAGGAACAGCTTTAAAAATTACTTTATGCGGCATAAAACAAATGACAGACAAATGCTAGTTTTCTCAAAAACTCATAGAATTTATTTCAAATAAACCAATGACAGGCACTTTTGAATTGCCAAGGGATCGGTCAGTCGGAAATATGAAGCTAGTTACCCTTTCCAAAGCGTAGTACGTACCTAAGGGAAGAACGGGCAAGAAACTCCATGGACACTCTTTAAAATCAAAATATTATTACGAGAAATTAGCTACATACATTATTCATGTTGAAATGATACATGTGGGAACTAAGTAAAAAACACGTGTACATGTAAAGCTTTTGTAATAAAAAATATAATAATTCAGAAATTAAAATAAGCCATGGCAGTTTGGAGATGGCCAGTCCTTACTGAACGTCCGTTTACGAACATGGAAAAAAAAACGGAAGAACATACGACGATTTCCGGTCTTATTGGATGCAGTTAAATAACAGTATTTTACATGGAGCGACTGCCTATCTTATCTCCACAACCCAGGTAACACAATACCCCTCTTCAGCGGCGAGGTGTAAAATTTTCTAATAGAGAAGCCGAAGCGAAGTTGGCTGTAACGCACTGACGTACTTATCAATAAAGAAATGTAAAGGATTAAATATAATAAAATTGAACAGCTGAAAACCTCCATCGCGTTCTCGCTGACGCATTTTTCTATATCTGTCTCTGTCATAACCCGATATACAGCGGCTTGCTCTCGTCGATATATCATGCGGTGCCACGTGACCTAAAGTGATATCATTACGGGATCGCTGTTGTAAGCATTTTTAGTTCCCGATTATGGCGTTTTGGTGCCGCCGCCAGGTTAATTTACAGAACATTTTTTTGTTGTTGTTGTAATACAAAGCTAAAACCAACCGTTATTGTTGTTTGAATGTTATGGTGAATTAAATACCCATAGTGTAACTATATTTTTTTACAATAGTAGCCACTATTGACGTGCCCTTTTTCAATAGCGATAGAGTTGCCGATACGAATCCCCGAAGGGAAGCCGGTAGGTATCGTGTTATATGGTGCTTCGCGATACTACCCCTCTTATTAATCTGGTTCTGAGTTTGGTAAGTGTATACATACCGGGCGAAAAAAAACCCATCACGAGGCCGTCATCAACTCATTCTTTACATCAAACTAAGTTACTTAGTGCAAAAATAATTGCACAGAAAATACTTTTATTTTTTTGGTATGACGCAATGCATCGCACACTAAACATTGTGCTTTTTAAATGGGTGCATGCTGCAGTACAGGGATCGTGGGAGTATTCAAAGTTTATTTATAATATTTTAAAACGTATTTTTGAAAGAAATAATACCAAAGTGACTAAAAGAGTCTTAAATATAAAAGAACCCTGTACGACCACCAATAACTTGGCTACGAACAATACAAAAAGACATGATAGCGGGCAACACTACAGAAGAGACAAACCACAACCGTACGGTGTGGCGCAGAAGTACAAATAAATTGGCATAATAGCCAGGAGAAAGAGAAAGAGAGATTTCTGAAAGAAAAAGATGTTAAAATGGGCTGGAACTTTGACTTTAAATATCTCTGTGAACGTAAATCTAGAAGATTCACAGGTAATAGACCAGCGGCGTGATTGCGTGAAATACTAAGAGTACGAATGGCTTTTATTCTGTCAGTTCAACAACATTCATTGCGTTTCTTATGTTGTTTAGTCGACACATTTTTCGAACATACAAAGCAATGGAAACGTAATTGCGTAAGAAATCGAAAATCATTTATTTCAATCTATTTTAGATCATATTGAATTAAAATTTGCAATAAGATTAAAATTTAAAATTATAATCACAATAAGTATATAAATAAAAAAAAATTAATATATTCGTATGAATAAAATCAAAATTAAAATTTATAAAATTCAGTAACACTATCAAAATGATTGGTGTGTTCCACTATTAGGGAAATATCGAAAAAATATTGTAGTAACGGTAAAAATATGTGACTCTCGGCTTCGATAAGGGTATTTTACACCTGTTATAGAAACATTGTACAAAACTGGAGGAACTTCTTAGGAATTTTGGGAATTAAAAAAATTAGGTTGTAGCACGCAGAGAAAGACTTGTACGTACCTATATTAAGCACTCAAGGACAGTAAGTTAAACGCCTTTTGAAATACTTATAGTTCAAGTCTCACTATCTACAAATTGCTCCGAGTTATCTTGAGTCAACGGTAGTGGAGCTGTTGCTTTGACTTACATAAACGGTCTTATTACAAAACAAGGTTTGCCTTTAGGTATGATTTAAACCATTGAGCCTGTTTGTGAAATAAGAACCTAACTAAAATTGAAATACAGTTCTTTTTACAAAACTTACAGCTTTATCCGGTGCTAAGTTGTCATTTTTGTATTAAGAGAAGACTTTACCCACATCGGAATAATGTTGGAAAGGCAAAAAATGGCTCAGAGCTGTACGCTAGAACTTAACTTGATTGCGTTTTGTAATAAGACAGATAGAGCTTTTAGTGACATACATCGTAAATGCAAAAGTACATTCGCATACCATGTCGGCATATTAGTTTCCAAGGTATTAAATTATTACGAACTCCTGACGGGCTGTTGAGGCATTACCCCTATTTATTAATGTCCCTCGGGTATTATTAAATTTTGGAAACTGTGATTCCTCTTGGGCTTGATACAATGGATCATGGAGCATGTTAGTAATCTGACTTAATACTAACTATAATACCAGCAATCCTAACTAATATTATAGATGCGAAAGTAAGTTTGTTTGTTTTTCACGCTATATCGACTGAACGGATTTTGATGAAATTTAGCACACAGATAAGCCATGACCTAGGTAAAGACATAGGCTAATTAATGTTGTTAAAGTTGCGCCAAAAGCTTTTGTTTACTTTACTTTACATAATTTACGAAATTATTATTAGGAAGTGGAAAAAATATGGCTGCTAAGCCATACTTTTATTTTGCTGATATTTTATTTCCGGTCTTTAAAAAGAATAAAAACATGTGCATAAAATAATGGATGCCTTTGCATTTAGGCTGAACCTAGGGCGGATCGACTATGCCGTAGCACGCTTTCGTAGGCCCGCTACGTAAGCGTAGCCGTAGCACCCGCGAGTTCACAGAAAATTAAGTTGTCTGAAGAAGAATGAAGTGATATTTATCCGACACTACAATGTTAAATTGTGGATTCAAAGTGAAACACCGCCAGAACGTTTTTTTCGTCTTCATTTTCGTTTGTTTTAGCAGCTCTACAAATATGCATTTTTATTATTTTGCAGTTTTACAAATAAGCGATAACATTCGGTCATTCCATCGTCCTTTTTGAGTAAAATGCACTTATTAAACTACAGTACAATGCAGTAGCTTGCGTGTATTGCATTAGATCTAGTTTTGTGCCTGCTCGGTCGTTTTTAAGTTCGCTCCGTACTAGTTCATTCTATTATTTCTATTAGTTCTATTCGGTCTTCGCTCTGTCAGTACTTCCATAGATCACAGAGCACAATTTCAACGTATCAGTCAAATCAGTCGCTGTCATTCTCGTTCTCGTTCGGACATACGATAAGGGTCTTTGTAAATGTACGAAAAAGAAACGGTTCCTATTCGTTCATCGTTCACGAACTACATAAGACTAATTAGATCCCAATGTATTTAGTTTCGATTCTCTACTTTAGTTTATTTAAGTAAGTTAAGTTACATTTATACTTTAAACTGAAACAGCGGCTCAAAAATCTCAAGTAATATTTTCTAAAAATTAAATCTTGTGTGCAGTACATAATATGAAAGATATGAGTAAAATGTCTGCGGCCACACTTTATTTACGGTGTGCGAATATGTGGGATTCCTCGCTCGGATTTAGAGGTGAGATTTGGTAACTGTATAGTGTAGAAGTATGTAGGTAGTTATGTATCTACACGTGAGTTGTATTTTTAACATTATCGGAACATAAGTTTGTTTCAGTGTGAGTGTAGGTACGAAGCTTAAACATTGCTTGTATACAACTTGTAACGGAAAGGGCACTATACATTGGGCACGCCGCGATTGCGGCGGTAAGTCCCCTCTTTGAGGAGTGGCTTGAGAGGCGGCATGGCG
This sequence comes from Polymixis lichenea, assembly GCA_949091785.1. Lineage (NCBI taxonomy): Eukaryota > Metazoa > Arthropoda > Insecta > Lepidoptera > Noctuidae > Polymixis > Polymixis lichenea. Next base: position 11,882,222 of record OX420936.1, read on the forward strand.
CCCTCACCTTCCGCCTGACACAGGTCCTCACCGGACATGGCTGTTTCGGGAGGTTCCTGTTTCGGATAGGGCGGGAGGAAACGCCCGGGTGTTTCCATTGCGAAGATCGCCCAGAGGACACGGTGGAGCATACGGTGGAGGTCTGCCCAGCTTGGGCGGAGCAACGCCGTGTCCTCGTGGAGGTGATCGGCGGCGGCGATCTCTCGCGTCCGACCCTGGTCCAGGCCATGGTACGGAGCGAGAGGGCATGGCTGGCAGTCGCTTCCTGCAGCGAAGCAGTTATGCTCGCAAAGAGGGAGGCGGCGCACGTGAGGGAGATGCAGTACATGCGCCCTCACAGCCGTGGCCTTCGCAGGAGACGCCCTGGGCGTCGGGAATCTCAGGCTGATTCCCGGCCACCGTAGGCACGGGCTTGCGGACGGCGAGTAATGGGTACCTCGCTGTCCGGTAAGGACCAAGCCCGGGTCGACGGCGCGTTGTGTTCCACGCGCGCCTCAAAGAGATGTCAGCAGCAACAGAGGGCCCTGCAAGGGCCGATGCCTGCCGGGGGTGCGGGTTGTTCGAAAGAGATACCGCCGCCCCTGGCACACAGGCAACTGAGGGAACACGGGTGGGTTTTAGTCAGTAAAAGTCTGACACGCCCTCCCGCTCCACCCAGAGCGGGAGAAGTTATTTGATGATTTCCCAAACAGAAAAAAAAAAAGGGCACTATACATACCAAGGGCACGGCTTTTTTGGATAATATCAAACGATTGGATGATGACGATATTGTAAGGGTTTTTGATCCTATCTCTACATGCTCGGAAGTTATGAGAATTTTTAATACATTGATACCAGAAACCGAACTTTTCAAATTGAAATTAAAAAATCACCCGGAAGAGATTTATCGTGATATTGGCAAGTAATGTGGAAAGTTATTGACCTATGTAGTGCGCTGACATCTTTGCTATGATATGAATTTAAGAAACATATGAAACCGAAAATTTGGTATCAATTCTTAGAGTATTTTATTTTGAGCTGAAACTATGTATAGTGATTCTATACCACCTGTTGTTATCTGTAGTGCTTAAGGATAGCAATAGGGTTTCTGTTACAACCTGTATAAAGCAAGAAAGTAAATTGATTTCTTGTATAGATTTACTTCATAAAATAATGTCCAATCATAATATTTATACTGGCTCGTGACAACAATGTGAAAACAGTTTCAACGTTATTTTTTATTGTTTTCTTAATAAAAGCACGTTCAAATTAATAGAGCATGCAATTTATGCCCGTTTTCTGGCAATATGAAAATATGGAACACACTTTAAAAAAAATCGAATTGTTTATTCAGCAAAATATTAACTCTTAAACGAAATGGTAAAATACAATGTATTGAATAGTTTTGCGTCAATTTAGATGATTTGTTCAAATATCAGATTTTAAAAATAAATGAGTTAATCGACTTTTGTTTCTGACGTGTGCTAAGTAGTTGATTAGTCGCCAATATACCTATACCACATAAATATTTCAATAAGTACCAAACAACGGGCTTTACCTAGATGTAATAATATATTTGGATGTAAACAAAACCAAAGCAATATGTATGTACATTTACAACTTAAAACTCCTAATGATTACAAATTGAACTCACAGATAAATGAGTAGAATCCATGTAATATATTTCACAGAAGTTATTAATCTAGTAACTTAAGCTCTGTCGGTAAGTTGGCCTAAGTTATGCTTATGAATGACGGCATTTTATTAAGCCCCACTTAGGTGCTGCGCTTTGCAGAATTCATTGCTCGCTTTATGAACTCATTTATAAAGATCAATCGAGAATTCTAATTAATTGCTACTATCAATCACCTTAATATATTTTAGAGTCCATTAATTGCGAATGTTGAATGTAGGGTTCGAATAAAAAGTCCATTTTAAAAACAGGTGTCTATTATGTATCTGTCTCATCGTGATAACTTAGGTGAGTGAGCTTATTAAGCTATGTACTGACAGCTGCCACACGCTAGTGCGAGTTAAGTGCGAGTGTTGAATGTAGGGTACGAATAAAAAGTTCATTTTAAAAACAGTCGGTCTATTATGTATCTGTCTCATCGTGATAAATTAGGTGAGTGAGCTTGTTAAGCTATGTACCGACAACTGACAATAGCTAGTACGAGTTAAGTGCGAGTGTTGAATGTAGGGTACGAATAAAAAGTTCATTTTAAAAACAGTCGGTCTATTATGGATCTATTTCATCGTGATAACTTAGGTGAGTGAGCTTATTAAGCTATGTACCGACAGCAGACACTAGCTAGTACGAGTTAAGTGCGAAGGTTTTATGTGGGGTTCGAATAAAAACACTACTTTAAAAGCAGCCGGTCTATTATGTATATATCTGTTTCACCGTGATAATTTAGGTGAGTGAGTTTATTAAGCTATGTACCGACAGCAGACACTAGCTAGTACGAGTTAAGTGCGAAGGTTTTATGTGGGGTTCGAATAAAAACACTACTTTAAAAGCAGCCGGTCTATTATGTATATATCTGTTTCACCGTGATAATTTAGGTGAGTGAGTTTAATAAGCTATAGACTGACAGCTGACTCTCACTAGTGCGAGTTAAGTGCGAGTGTTGAATGTAGGGTTCGAATAAAAAGTCCATTTTAAAAACAGCCGGTCTATTATGGATCTATTTCACCATGATAAATTAGGTGAGTTTATTAAGCAAGGGATTGACAGCTGTTCAGAGTTTATTGCGAGCGCTCGAATCCAAAGTCCACTTTAAAAACAGCTGGTCTTTCCTTTTTATTCTTACTAAAAATATCCTACTACTCCTATTCCTACTACTATTATAAATGTGAAAGTTTATGAAGACGTTTGGAAATTTGTTACTCAATCACGTAAAAACAGTTGAACGGACTTGACCATGAAATTTAGCAAACAGATAGTTTTTAACCTAGATTAACGTATATGATACTTTTAATCCCGGTAATACGTTCTCCCGGGATAATTTTCGAAGTCCACGCGAGCGAAACCACGGACAGCAGCTACTAATAAATAAAAAATATTTGAATGTTTAGATGTATGGATGTTTGTTACTCAAGCACGCTAAAATGGCTGTACCGATTGGATGAAAATTAGCACACAGATAGTTTATAACTTGGATTAATACATAACATGCACACATTTCATCCCGGTAGTATGGTCAGTCATACGCAAGGGTAATACCGAGGGCTAGATAAAAGGTACTTAAAACAAACCACCATGCAATGAGTTGTCAAAAAAGATATTGTTTTACTGTCTATACCTGTCTATACTTTTCTCAACTAAACCCAATAACGGAGAACAGAAATATTGAAGTGGCGTAAGCTTTTTATATTTACTAAAGCAAATCATCATGATTGTAATTCAACAGTCGCGCCGTGCGTCGTCAGTTACACTTATAAAAAATCAAGTCGATGAAATCAATTCGCGTAACACTATAGTTACATACGTAACTCGTCCACATAATAATTCATCATGATTCCGTGTTATGTATAACATCACGCCTGTACTCCTTCAAGGGGTAGGCAGAAGAGCCTAAGACTCCGGGCTTCTACTCTGAATTCCATTGGGGAACCCAATAACACTTAACTCCCTTCGTCATCTCTTAGTTGTCATGGTTTATTATGATTATTTTATTTTGCATTTGCTGTACTCTCGACACTTTTAACGTGTAAGTACCAACGTCTACGTAGTTCTCACATTTAATTATTACAAATTTGTCATTAATGATGTTACTATTATTTATGTAAAAAATTAAATAAAAGAGTTTCCATGGACTTTTTTGCCCGTTCTTCTCTATGGTTACCTACTACGCTTAAGAATAGGCGACTAGCTTCTATTTCTAACTGACTGCTGGAAGTTGGGAAAGAGCCTGTTAAAGCTTTAATTAAAATCAATGCTTTGAGTTTGAGTATGACTTTGCCCGACCCGGGCATAGAACCCAAAACCCCTCAGCAGACGTTCTTGCAACACTACTAGACCGAGAAAGCGGTGTCCTAATCAGTACCTACGCCAAGATTTTTTTCATTTTATTCAAAACCGATTAAAAGTCAGTTTCATAACGTACGTAATCTAACAAAGCTAATTTGAAGTGCAAACTTGGAAACACGATATTAACAGCTTGTAATAATACTGCCCGCTTAGTTTATATTGAGAGAACGTATTACTTAGCTCAACCAGCTCAACAGGGCCGGTATAATACCTCAATATCTAATGAAGTTTGACTGCAGTTAAGTGGAAAGGCGCTGCTAGTAAAACCAGGGTGTCGTTTCTAAATGAAGGTAACTTAAGTTAATAAATAAAGTGTTCAGTATATTGTGGAGGTACTTTTAAGTTATTATATTGAATTTTGAAATTGACTCTGACGAAGAAACGAAATACAAACGAAGAATTTTAAATAATTTTCAATGTAACTGGCTAAAATTCGGTATTTTCGTGATAATCAGTCAATCAATCTGTGTAGCCTTTTTAACAACTATATAGTTGTCCTAACTGTCAAAGATCCACGAGTACCTGCAACGGCTCAACGAGCTTTCCGAGGCACGGCGGGGTGTCGGTATATAAAGTTTCGACCATGGCAAGCGAAGCTTAACTTGACCGATCGACCTATGCTGCTATTATTCCTTAGCCACAAGCCTCCATGTTTATGGCAATAATGAAGTTAAAAACCGGACGGTGACCTTATGCATTGGAAATACGCATGCCACCAACGCTTTTGGGCGTACAATTATTTTACATTCAATGTTCGTTGTCATCCCAAAGTATTTTAAAACAAACAGACTTTAAAAACCCTCATTCCGCGACAAAAAACAAACTACAGTAATTCGGAACTGAACCGGTGTAAACTTCGGCAATACAAACGCAATCTTACTTGTAATATTCTTTGAAATCGCAATTCCATTTTCGCAAGCTTTATTAAATATTAGGGTAGGAGGCGGCGAGTCCGTGATAGCGTAGATTGGAACAATGTTTCCGAACGATCTCACGTGTTGAATTCAAGTAGTCTCTTATTGGACAACGTTGTAAGACCTAGGGAAACTCGTAATCGGCTTCAACAGAATGAAACTGCTGGTTGCAACTACTACCTACTTTTAAGGTGGTGCAAGTGTCGGGCTGGTGTAATGTGCTTTGCGAGTACTCTTACAAAGTAGATTTGATAAAGAAGTGTTTGTAGAAAGGGGTTAATTTATTTATTTATTATATTTATCTTCACACTGGAACGCCGTACAACAATTACACCAACGGAGCAAAAAATAACTCCATGTGCTGCATTCGTGTGCGGTGGACATCGAACGCGCGACGATGGAATATTTTCGTAGGCATCATTAGAGGATTTATTGCGCGTGCGATTTAATCTGTTAAACACCTCGTTTAAGAGATTAAATCGCATGGGGTTAAAGTTGCAAATTGTATCTTAACTACATGACAATACGCCCAGGATTATGTTTATTATTGCATTATTTTGTAAAAAGGTTTGCACATTATATAGAATCTGGAGTTCTTTTTAGAATAAGACTGTCTAGAAACAGCCGGGATTACGTAAATCGTTGTAGTTGAAATAGTGGAGTCGTAAACATCAATATTTGGCATTCGAAGTATGAAATCTTCTAAAAGGAAAAATCCCAGAGCAAAGATCTAGCGTAAAATAGTGTCAAAGAAGGTAATTCTACTTGGGAGTGGTTTTATGTAACTGGTAAAATAGAAGAACACACTTCGAAATGTAAAATTAAGAATATTGAGATACTGCAGGCAATAAACGTATTTATTTGTACAAGTGATCGACCAGTGGTCGAAATTCGACCATGTTTTTTAAAATTAATTTCATGTATTTCTAATGGATTATTTTATCAACATATTAACTTTTTGCACTTCTTCTCCGGTGCTAAATACGTCGTCCGCGTAATTTTCAACAAAAGGGGTAGGTACAAAGTTTTTGCTTCATGTATTAATATGTAGATTCTACGTTAATACTTGCGATGACTAAGTCTATCAACCATAAACACATCAGCAAACATCCATAGGAAAATCATAATGGCAAAAAAATCCCATCACAAAGAACCGTCTTCCCCTCATCCAGGCCTAAGTTCAAGGCGTGGGGTTCCACCATTATGCCAATGATGCGAGCAGCGAATTATGTTATTACTCTGTTTTCTTTATTCAGATATCTCCGTTTTATCGTTGTTTATGGTAATCGACTTCAAGATTTGTGCTCTTCGTAACGGCCATTCCATATTGTACGGTATAAGTGTTGCCTGGATCACTGCGACGGATTTAGAGGAAATTCGCTCAGAAATCAGGATGTATTAGGTTGTTGGTAGTAGACTATATTTTATTTGTGTTGGTACACATATATTTTTGTTATTTGGTTGGTTTATGTTTTACTTCGGATGTGGGTTTAAATTTTTGATTGCTTGCATTTTTTTGAGTGTAGCTTTCGTTTCTTTTAAGTTCCACCTTTTTTGTTTATGAATACACATATATAAATACAATGCCGTTGAAAATGTTAATTCCTAGTGGAGTATCATCCACCGACCTTTAGGATGTTATGAGATCATCTGCTCGCCACATATACATACGCTTTGATTACCACCTTTGTTCACTTACCGTCATTCAATCCAGATTAATCAACTGTCAGTTCTGCCCAGTACTGATTGAAAAAAATATTCAAAACTGAATTGCTGAAACTGCTTGTTGCTGCTTCGTTTAAATTCATGAAAAGAGAGTCGAACGAGTAACGTCGGAAGATGAAAAATTGGCCGGTTGGGACCGGAGTCAATATTAATGGTAATTGAATCCTTTCGCTCATGGCTTGATCCCGCTATAGAGCGGCTTAGCAATACTCGTATTATAGTCTGAAAACGACTTCAATAATAAACGAATATCCGTTTGTCTGATATGTAATAAGACGTAACCAGTATAGGGTTCAAAAGTAATAAAATAACTATTCTAGTTATTTCATATTATGTTAAGTGCTTGGTACTTGTTGACTGTCCTTCTGTACCTATTAACACTGTTATTTTAAACCATTGTAGAATCATTTTTTTTTTAAAGAGAGTAGCTGTGGAGTTTCTTGTCGTCTCTTATCTATAGGAAACGGCCAGTTGGAACCGTGCAGCTAGCTTCTGACGTTTCATAAGTGCCCATGTTGGTTTATGTGAAGATATTTTGGGTATTCCTTTATCACAATCCTTCGGAAAATGAGCTTGGCTGAGGAAAACTGTTATGATATTTTTGTGCCATTAAATTTTACAGAAAACCTGACTGCATCAAGGAAATCCGCTATGGAACTGGTTCAATAGAACATCTAATAAAAAAGCTTAGCTCGATCCCGCCTCCGCCTCGCGTTTAGCTTGATGCAGTTAAGTATATACATGAATTTAAAAATGGAAAACAAAAAGAATAAGAAAATACACTTCTTTGAAAATTGATTCGTTTTTCATACACAGAAATAGACGTAGCAACGTAGGAAGTTCTTTGAAAACTTCCGAGAAATTATACGTTTAATGAGTCAAAGATTTTCTTTTTCTAGAAATGTAAGGTGTCATATTATCTTAATTTGAACTTCAATTTCCTTGTAATGAACTGACAGTTGGAGTTGTCATAATATTCAACTTCGCTAGGCTTTTAGAAATATGTATAAAGTATTATTAAAGTATTACAAATTCGATTTTCTTGTTGCGGTTGGTCCGTGGATGGTGACCATAACAAGACCCCTCCGTGCCTCGGAAAGCACGTTAAGCTGTTGATCCCAGCTGTCATTCGTGGATCTTTCACAGTCATTCCAAGTCGTCAGAAGCCCGAAATACTGACAACCAGTCTTATCAAGGGGTATCGTGTTACCCAGAAACTGGGTTGTGAAGTTCAGATAGGCAGTCGCACCATGTAAAATACTGATATTCAGCTGTATCCGGTTAGACTGGAAGCCGACCCCAACATAGTTGGGAAAAGGCTAGGCAAATGATGATACTAATTCGGTTTCTTTGAAGAGAAGTCTAGTTAATAAATACCTTTAGATTTATTAGAGGAGTATTACTACAATTATACGGGTTGCTTAATGTCTTTCGCCACCTGAGCGTCGAATCTAATTTAATTAGCGTCTCCAAGTCCTAATGACAACAGTAAAATATTTGCGATTCCGCTTTACGCTTAATAATGTTATTTACATTAATAATTTCCATGTTACATTCTCGTTTCACATTAATTCTGATTTAGTGTTAACCGCTAACATTGAACTGTCTGCCTATTTGTGACACAGAAATGGATATTTATTTGAGTAGTTTTTATTGGTTAAAGCTCAAAGTTAGAAGTAGTTTTACTTACTTACCATCTACGATTTAGCTTTCATTACATTTCTAAAATGATTTTAGTTATTTTCATTGTGAAGGCACACAATAAAATCTGGATTTGATTGCTTTGTAGAAATCACTCAAAAGCACTTAGGTATATTTAGACGATACAATACGTACCCACTTCAATTCCATATTTATTGAAAGGCAATCATACTAATATAATAAATGTAAAAGTTTGTAGGTTTGTTTTGGATATTTGGCACTTATATGGATTATAACCTGGATTAACACATACAATAATAATAATTTTATCCAGATATTCCCACGGGGTCGAGCCATCTGCGGGTGAAACCGCGGGGCACTGCTAGTTTAAAAATACAATAGGCATTATTTTTGAGGATAAATAAGGTTGTCTAACCATTTATATTCAGCAATACTGCCCATTGTGTTATTTTTAGACGATCGCTTTTTCTCTATTTAGTTTGCGTTTCATTTTATTCTCTGTACGAAGTCTCAGTGGGTTTATTATTAATCAAATTCACGACTATTAATAGTTTTATGTAGATGTAGGCAAGCTATAAATTGTCATTATTAAAATCTCTTGTGTCGCCTCTATAAGTATAAGGGAAACTTGCATGACATGAAAAATATTTTAAATAATAAAATTAAGCTATTGACATTCATTGTAATCTAATTTCTTTGGTTGTCATTTGAAAGTTGATATTTAGACAATTTTTATTTAAATTATTTTTGTTTGACATTTTAAATTTGATATGTGGACAATAATAATGCTTGATTTAGTACTTTTTTTGACATGGGTATTGAATTATTTTGTTTAAATTGATTAAATTAGAATCATTATTATTGTCACATTTGCACGCCGAATTCAGTAAGCGGAATATGAAAAAACATTGTGTATGTGTTTTAAAATCTGTAAAATCTATCTATATGACTTTTGCGAGCAATCCTCAGTTTAGTCCATATGAAAACCGGGATGTTTCAACCATTTACTGAAAAGCACATAAAAAAATCCGACGTACTAAATATATATTGTACATTAAATCATAATTAGTACATTTGCGAAGCTTTACAATAATGTTAATTAGAGCATGTATCAAATTCTGATACTTGATCAAAATGTGTATTGTGTTTTATATTTTAAAGCTTTTGCGATAATTTTGAACTATGTTATTATGTTGCGTATTTAGTTACCAGATTGTGTTGTGTTGTTTTGAGGATTATTTTGTTGTAGGTATGTTAACTTTTTGGTATCTCACACTGTTCGTTAATTCGTCACCGTTTGGTAAATGGAAGACTAGCTTCCGATTGTTCAAGGCTAAACCTTTTTTTTGAGGGTGGGAAATCGTCAAATAACTTCTCCCGCTCTGGGTGGAGCAGGAGGGCGTGTCAGACTTTTAGTGACTAAAACCTACCCGTGTTTCCTCGGTTGCCTGTGTGCCAGAGGTCGCGGTATCTCTTTTACCCCTGACAGACATCGGCCCTTGTGGACCCCACCAGTTGGTGCTGACATCTCTTTGAGGCGCTAGGCGATGGTGGTAATGGTTTGCTGCATTTCAGGTTCAACTAGAACAAATATTTAGACATGACTTTCCACAGGGACTCCGTTGTTCATTTCTGTTTAGGGAGATTTTTCCCATATGACTATACATTTCATTTAATAAGCCTGTATTGTCGCACTGCCTGACCAAGGACTGTCTTTCCTTTTTCGACTCAACTCCATCCAATACGAACCAATCCCTCATTACAGTGTTAAGTTCGTCTCGCTATCTACGTCTGTATTTTCCGCGAAGCCGTTGAACGTTATCAAGAACCCATGCATCGGTGATCTTAGCCTACAATGCATTCAACATGCGGCTAACATGACTGGTCCAGGAAAATATAAGTGTCTAAAAACTGTACAACAATATCAGTTATCACTTCTGCTTTGTGTCCATTTTTACTAGAAAAAATATCGCAGTTTCTGCATTGTGATGCAGTACCGCATGTCACAAATTCAGTGAAACAAAAAAAGTCGAGTTGAAGCGGGCGCTCCAGTATAAATGTTGATGAAAATCGAAATAACTTTCGTCTTCACTAATATTATGATGAGAATAATATTGTATGTCTTCTTGTTATACTTTCGCGTTGAAATGACTGAACGGATTTCGATGATATATAGCATATGGGTAGATCATAACCTGGATTAGGACATAGGATACTTTTTATCCCGATATTCCCACGGAATCGAGACTGGCGGGTGAAACTACAGTACGCAACTAGTAGGAAACATGAATATCTTTTGCTACAACTTAATATCTCGTTAAGTTTATTTCAAAGGAGTGATGATAGGAAGGAAAGGAAACAATTCCTCCTTCCTTTAAGTACTAACTTGAGTATGTACTTACTTGAAGTATATTGAAACTTGGCATGTTAGTACCTATCTTTATTTATAAACGACTTGAAACATAAAGGATTAAGGAAACTTGTTGATGGTTAGCACTCGTCTTTGATTTCAAACATAGCTTCACGCCTTTAATCTCCAAAGAGGATGGTAGAGGTTAATTGGTAGGTATATGAGCTTTTTGCCGAGGCGTCAATAATACAAAGGATGACGGTGAAAATTGACATAAGTCCAACAGAAATGAAACATATCTCAAATGATAGCTTACAATTAGTACTCTATTTTATTTTAAAGATAGAACCAATTGAAAAGATTGCATTTTTCTGTAAAAAATACTGAAGATTTCACTACATCTATAACGTTTTAAAAAAATAACTGTACCTGCCTGACAGGAAGAAGGACCATTGGTACCTATGCACATAGAGTTTATATAATAATTATGGTACCTTGGTTTGGGACGACATGAGACATTTATCGCCCCGACGCGTTATTTGTTAGATGTTGTAGTAGATTGAAATAGATTTGACTTGGGGACTTTATTTTGATTTGATTGTGGTTTTTTTTTAAACAGTCTTTTCATTCAAAACCGTTCAAATATATTTTTTTAAATTCCATTATATCCCTGTTAATAATTACGTATCATCATCATCATATCAGCCAAAAGGCGTCCACTACTGAACATAAGCCTCCCCCAAAAGGAGGGGATCTGCTATAATCGCCACGCTTGACAGACGGGTTGGCGATCGCAGTATGGTGGTAAAATGCATAGAGAACGACGCTGCCATTCTCTAGTAAGTCCCTTAGTCGCCTTCTACGACACACACGGGAAGAAATAGGATGGTGCTATTCTTTTTCATTCCATTATGTTCCGTGTGGTGCCGGACGTTAAAGAATTACGCATCGTTGTATTGTTTTAGTAACAATTAAACGATACGTAATTATTAGGTTTCGTCTTTTATTAAACCTATTTTTTTAACAATATTTTCAAGTTAACCCGGTGCCATACCGGTTAACTAGAGTTATTTATATAATTACGACTCTGGCATTGAGTCCCAATAACTGGCACTAGTAGCAGTTCTGTTGGTCTTACGCCCACGTTTCATACAAATTTGCCCATCATTCTTTACTCGGAAATACAATCTTAAGTAGTTTTTTTTTTCTGTGGGTGGAAAATCATCAAATGACTTCTCCCGCTCTGGTTGGAGCAGGAGGGCGTGTCAGACTTTTACTGACTAAAACCCACCCATGTTCCTTCAGCTGCCCGTATGCCAGGGGCCGCGGTATCTCTTTCGAACAACCCGCACCCCTAGCAGGCATCGGCCCTTGCGGGCCCCACCAGCTGCTGCTGACGTCCTCCTGCGACGGGTCAGTACAGTGGCCCCGCCGCCAACCACTTTTCGGCCGCAGGGGATAGGGAGAGCGGCCAACGCTATACCGACACTCCTCTTCCCCTGCGGCCCCACCGCGTCCGCCATCAAACGGTGGCGGCCCCGTCCAGGCTACGGAAGGGAAGAGCGCTACTCAGAAGTACCGGCACTCCTCCTCCGCCGCAGCCTGTAACCCTCAGCCGCGATGCCTCCCATTCGACATCGCGGCCCGCCTCAGTTGCGATGCACCTCACCGCAACCTACTTTTTGGCCGCTACGTCGTCGGCTTGGAGGCACAAGCCCTGACGAGCGGCCCCCCACCTTGGGGTTTCTCTTCGCTTCACCGTGGGAGGGTGACCACGGTTACTGAGCCCCCCCGCAACGACAATGCGGGAACCCCACTGGGGGGGAATCTTAAGTAGTGAGGTATTAAACGTTATTGATAAGGTGAATTTTTGGTATCGATACATAATCAGCCCAAAATGTTCCCACCAGGTCCTCTCTTCGAGTTCGAGTTGGTAGATGTCACATGTCTTTGAATTTTTGGTAGAAACAAAAAGACAACGTGCCGATTTCCTCACGACGTTTACCTTCACCATTTTGAGATTAGTGGATAAGAAATAATTAAAACAAAGTTAAGCGCCTGACTGGGTGTACACCTACGACCTACAACTCGTATGTCGCGGCTGTTACCACTGGGCCACCACTGCTTTGGTCGATACCAAAGCTGTGGTGACACCACTGGGTACGGCTAACGGCTAAGTGGTAATGTTCAATATAATTTATAATTCCAGAGAAGTGTGTCTTCAGGCCCTGGTAACTTTAAATATTGTCGTTTTGAGCGATAATAGTTCTTATTGCAATCTTTTACGTGTTAAAATCTGTTGTAATAAATTCGTATAACAAATGCAAGCGTATGTTTATTGGATATTGACTATTTAATAATAAATAATCGATCACTGGATGCAGTTTGGTATTTGGAATTTTATGGTATATTTTGAATTATGTTTATAACTGTTATTGAAGGGATAAACCGATTTTAAAGATAATTAAGGAGTGACTTTGATGATTTTTTTGATGCATTAAAGTATGTTTAATTATGTTTTGAGTTCCATCAATGTATGCAGAATGTAAGTATGTAAAGACTCGAATATATCATATATTGTTTTGCTTTCAAAATTATTTACAGTTAAAGAGATACACAGCTTTAAAAAAACACCTTTTTGAGGGTTTTCAAGAAATCTCCGCCTTAAGATGTGTGATCCAAAAGATTGGTAATAAGGAAATTCATTCCGAATCAAAAGTCGTGACTGATAACCACATTTATTTGCCTGAAATAAGTCTCTATGCACTTGTATTGAGTTAAGGCAATGACACACATGCATTGTAATTTCAGAGGGTCTTAATAGTTAATGAAAGCCCAGTTGATGGCAGTCAAACTCAAACTCATAGTAGGTACTCATTTATTTCAATTAAACTATTTACAGCCACTTTTGAACTATCAAAGAGTCGGTCAGTTAGTCGGGAAGTTGAAGTTAGTTGCCCATTCTAAAACGTCGATCTTTAGATCAAGAGGCTCGCCCACTATTACATGGGACTTAAATATAACTTGCGAAATGTGGGCGTACTATAATAAGTACACGTCTGCCCAATCTTTCGAAGAAGAAAGAAGTGATGTTATGTTTATGTCATACTATGGTTACCAGCCGGTTTATTCCGTAAAAATCTCACCGTGAAGACTTAGGTGAAGTGAGCTCTAAGTCGGGTGTTATTCCACCAGTAATGCTATTCTGTGAAAAGCTCACCGTGATTATTAAGGTGACGTGATCTTGAAGTTAGCTGTCAATAGTGTCAATTTCTAGCATTAACTTAGCTATTCTGTAAAAATATCACCGTGAAAGTATAGGTGAAGTGAGCTTGAAAGTGAGCAGTCATTTTATATGATGCTAGAAATTGACACTATTGACAGCTCACTTCACCTTTACTTTCACGGTGAGATTTTATACAGAATAGCACTACAGATACAATGACAGCTCACTTTAAGCTCACTTCACCTATGATCTCAGGGTGAGATTTTTACAGTATAGCCAAGCTGGCACGGATTAACACTATTGACAGCTCACTTCAAGCTCACTTCACTCAAGTTTTCACCGTGAGAAATTTACAAAATACCACTGCTGTATCTTCTAGGTATACATCTAATGAATGTGTTCGAAGTTTCGTGTCTGTAGCTCCATTGATGTATTGTTTGAGAAATCATAATATAACATCACACCTTGTTTCCCCGAAGGGTTGGGCAGATGTGCACGTACACCTACACCTAGTACACCCTCATTTCGCCTGTTATGTTTTAGTCCCATAGGGGCGATCCTATTGCCATCAACCGGGCACAGATCCAGACTCCGGACTGGTACTGCGAAATTCCTGATGGGGAAACCCAAAAAAACACTGCCTGACCTGGAAATCAAATCCAGGATCTCATGCTCACCAATAGCGCTTGCGTCTTCAGTAGAAAGTTTGAGAAGTCACATTCAGACTTTCAGACGTTAGGACCAAACAGTTTGTTTAGTCCTACGTCTACGTAATAAAATCACGAATACAGTACTGTTTCAAACAAAACTGTATTCGTGATTTTATTAGGTAAGTAGTTCTTGACTTATGAATATCTAGGTACATACCTACTCTATTAAAGATGAGAGCTCATGTGTGTACTCTATTTATTACGTTCCTAGAAACCGTTATTTTATTAGTACCAAGCAAAATTCAATTCGCGTGTGTTAGATTGTTCATTTTGTTATTGTAATATTGTTTGGTGGATAATGTCATCTGTCACATTAACGAAGCCTTGAACAAATGTAGAAGTACCTAATTTGACTACATGATTACAAAAATAACTTGTGAAAATAACTTAGATGTTCTTACTATAAATGATTACGTAGTATTTAATTATACTTGTAATATATTTTAGGTTTTCTATTGTTATTTAATATAATAGGCTGATTCAAATGACTGGCACAATACTGTCAGTTCAAATTGATACTTTTAACTGTTTATGACAGTTAGTTTAGTAACTGTTTAGTAAAAAACAAAAAAATATATATATAGATAATTATAATAACATTGGTTCTTATAAATTTATACAGCCCCTCAAATTTCTGACACGTGCTTGTTAACATAATATAATACATTGTATTAAAAACATATCCCTGCCTTTATAATGTTTCTTCTTGAAACCGCATGGCTAGCACGGATCCTACTTTGTGAGCAGGACCAACATTGACCGATAGCTTTTTAACGTCATTCCCAGAGTGACCAAACTTTTCTGCATGAGTATAGAGTAAGTCACAGTACGCACTGTGATAATACAGTGAAAAAAAACATAGAAAATAACACAACAACAGGTGTAAAAATGAGGATTCCGGCGACTGGTATCGCAATTAACGCGAACCGCGGTCCCAGTCGGCGGATCCGTTTAATTTTAATATTTTCTTCCGGCGATTGGGGCCACCCGTAATTGAATAACAAAATCTATTGTTGAAGCGAATAGTACAGGCAAATGAATAAGTGCGTGCGACGATGCGTCACTATATGGTTATATAGTTTGTTTTTGACATTAACTTAAATTCATATAGTGATAAGAGTGATAGTTAAACCAATAAACAGTAGTGAATAAGCGTCTAGTATAAGAAAACCGTAAGTACCAACCCCTTACCCTTACAAACTTCATTTAAGTGGGCTACATAGCCGTAATTTATAGTTTTTAGTGCGTCCAGGTAACCTAGTACCGAGACCTAGCCCTGGACCTAATTTTCAATAATGTAAACTTAAGATAAAGCCCACTTAATTGAGTTTGTATGTCGTGTTGCTTTAGTTAAATAATTCTTAACATTTGTGTTTTTGCCAACCCTCTTTCAGGGTGCGTCACGCCCTGAAAATCATAGTTGTATAGTTTTCAATATCAGATTGTTTTGGGTCTATAGAGCAGCCTGATATATCTATAAATATTCTTTCAGTATAGAAAGATATAGTTAACATAGATATCTCAGGAGATGGGTAATTTCATGGGGAATGCAACGAAATGTAACATGCCTTATGTAATTTAATAAATTGTTGTGTGATATGCATAATTCCGATGTAACTGTAATGAAATATAGAACAAATAAAACTTAAAAACAGGAAGCAATTTGCTGCTCTCGTTACGGTAAAGTTTCATAGTACCTAAGTAAATGTGTAATTTTGAGTAATTTTGTAGTCATCGGCAAGGTTCTTATTTAAATCTTTAATTAATATATAGATAGATATAAAGTAGTGTTCCGAATTTGCTTCCTGAAGACTTGTAAGAAACTTGTGTTATTAATCAGGTGAAGTACCCCTCGTCGGAAATCATTAAAAACACCCCCTGCCTAGACGAAAGTCTGGAAACTGTTTCTTTGAGAGACGTCAAAAACATTGGTACCAATGGTAACGACATAAAGACCGGAAGATAGTAGCCGTGCTGAAGATATTTGGAATCTATAGGTGCAGGATGTCTGCGCCGCGTGGACAGGGAGCCTTACACACACCGGGATAAAACCTGGATGGGCATACACCCTCCCTACACACCCCTCGCGTCCAAACAATCACGCCCTTCGGGCACAAGAACTCTTAAGTTAAGAAAAAAATTAAAAAACTAAACTCATTTCAGGTTTGACTGTACTGTTTTTGACTTGAACAATAGATGTCTTTAATTCATTCATGGGTTGTCCCAGTCGTCGGAATGAAAATATTAATTAGAATGGATCCGGCGACTAGGACTGCGGTTCCTGTTAGTTGCGGCCCCAGTCGCCAGAATCCTCGTAGAAATACCGTTAACCAAGGCGAGAGACACTGTTTTTTTTGCAATTTGCAGGACAACGTCTACGTTCTTGTCGTCACTGTTATTGTATATTGATTAAAATATAATTCGACCGTAACAAATATGGCTTTACAGAAATATAATCATTAAAATTTAAAAAAAGCAAGGAAATTTGAATTATGCGGGCTACTCTGGCACTTCCCCCTTAATATGATTTTTTTTGTATTAGACCAAACCTTGGAACCTTTCGATTACGGAGATATCGGTCAAAGTTCCAACGATTTTTAAGAAAACTAGTTTTAAATGCTACTTATAAATAATTTTACTTTTTTAATGTTTTCACGATCTCTGTACCGCAGCATGCACAATGTTTTGCGTTCGTTACGTTGCGCTCTACCGTGAACAGTGAATCTTTACACCAAAAGTAAAAGCACAAAAATATTTTTGCACAAAGTTACTTATTTTGATAAACTTACAGAATTCGTAAATAACGGTAACTGTTAGGTGCAATACAATAAACATCACATTTCAGTATAAAACAAACCATACTTAGAATGCAACTCATACATAGATGCTGCATTAGCAATTAAATGACGAATTTGTTAAACATTGTTGAAGCAAATGACAACAAATGTGTGTAGTAGTAATCACCCAAATGTTTGTAGGACTTCATTGGCCCAATCTGGAACTAACCAACCACCACCAACCTACCAACTGCGAACAGTTGGGTCTGGTTGGCGTCGAATGTCACACATTCGTTTTGGTTGCGAACGAGTATAGTCCCGTGTGACTGGCACCGATGGCCGTTCTTTGGTCGAGCGGACAGTTGAGAACCGCCTGATGAATGGGCTGTATGGCGTGCAGGGTTGAATCTAGGCTATAACTAAGCCAGTCTCACGTTACTGTTCTAGGGATTTGGTTTTCAATCTACATATACTAAAATAAGTTAAGTTTGTAAGTATGTAGTTGTAAACATTTGTGAGTTTATAAGCAGGGGGTAATCATCGGAACCACTGATCGATCCGATTCCTAAAATTTTAGTCGACTAATGGGAACTACAGTATTGCCGAGTGCACTAGAATGTAATTAGTTTTACGTTAAAACAAAAAAATACGCGGACGAAGTCGCGGGCTGAAGCTATACTGTTAAAGGAAAAATACGGAAAAATCATCCGAAACTTTGTCATATGGCCAGGGGCGTACCAAAAGAAAATAGCGCCTAGGGCACGCATCACATTTGCGTGTTTTTTTTCGTAAATTATGTTCTCAGCCTACACTGAGCAAAGCTAGGTCGCAAAACCTTTCTTGACCAATTATAGCCTTCAATATTTATTTATTTAGCCCGTTAAATTAAACCGGTGAGATTAATCTTTATGACTGTATTGTTTGATTTGTTTGGCTATAGGATGTTTCTCAACTCAGTGTGCCTTGTGGCAAAGGCCTCCTCCAGTAGTTTCCATTGCTTCCTGTCTTGAGCAACTCTCACTTTAGAGCTCTCAGTATTTCGAGTTTGAATCATGTTCTCAAGTGCCTTTGGATTTTCTTCCTGTAAAACTAGATCGTCCGCAAATCTTAAGTGGTTTAGTTTCCTTCCGTCTATGTTGAGGCCTAGATGTTCCCAGTCAAGGTTGTGAAAGACGTTCTCTAGAACTGCTGAAAACAACTTTGGGGACATTGGATCTCCCTGTCTAACTCCTCGCTTGATCCGGAATTCTTTGCCTAAAGTTTCTAACTGGATTGTATATACATTTTTGATAATGTTAACATATTTTGCTGGTATACCTTGCCTTTCTAAGCTTTCCCAGCCTTCAATAACGAAGGTATTAATTTTCTAAGCCTTCAATAACGAAGGTATTCATTTCAATTTGCTAAAAAATCGCTGACAATGTTGCAATTTTAAGTGAATTTGAATAGAAATATTCAGATTTGGAAATACGCTTTCATCCCCATATTACACAATATATTCAAGTAGCTCTTCAGATTTCTTATATTTACATAGGTTTTTTTTTTGGTTGGGAAATCATCAAATAACTTCTCCCGCTCTGGGTGGAGCAGGAGGGTGTGTCAGACTTTTACTGACTAAAACCCACCTGTGTTCCTTCAGTTGCCTGTGTGCCAGGGGCCGCGCTATCTCTTACGAATAATCCACACCCATGGCGGCCCTTCCGGGCCCCATCAGTTGGTGCTGACATCTCTTTGAGGCGCGTGTGGAGCACAATGCGCCGTCGACCCGGGCTTGGTCCTTACTGGACAGCGAGCTACCCATTACTCGCCATCCGCAAGCCCGCGCCTACGGTGGCCGGGAACCAGCCTGGGATTCACGACGCCCAGGGCATCTCCTGCGGAGGCTAGGGCCGTGAGGGCGCATGTACTGCCTCTCCCTCACGTGCGCCGCTTCCTTCTTCGCGAGCATCACTGCTTCGCATAAGGAAGCGACGGCTACCCATGCACTCTCGCTCCGTACCATGGCCTGGATCAGGGCCGGACGCGAGAGATCGCCGCCGCCGATCGTCTCACGAGGACATGGCGGTGCTCCGCCCAAGCCGGGCAGACCTCTACCGTATGCTCCACCGTGTCCTCAGGGCCATCTTTGCAATGGAAACACCCGGGTGTTTCCTCCCGCCTTATCCGAAACAAGAACCTCCTGACACAACCGTGTCCGGTGAGGACCTGAGTCAGGCGGAAGGTGAGGACACTGTGCCGCCTCGAAAGCCACTTGTCAAAGGAGGGATTTGCCGCCGCAATCGTGGCGTGCCCAAGATGTACATAGGTTTTTTTTAATTTAATATTTGGCGACTTTTTGCGCCCCCCTGCGATAGGCGCCCAGGGCTCTTGGCCTGCCTACTCCACCCTAGGGCGTAACTAGTTACGCCACTGCATATGGCGTAACGTAGCACAGGAATAAAGTCATTAAAAAAATATAGTATAATTCCAAAAGTTTTTATAAAACGTAATAAACCCAGTTACGAAACTAAATAAATAAAAATCGCATTAAAGCCCTCCACCTGCCGTGAATACAAAAATGTTTTCATCCTCTTCCCAACTCAATTGTGAAGAGATTTTATTTACAAATCGTCAAAATTCAGATTATGTTGCTCATCAGCGCTATCCTTTTAAAGAGGAGACGGGGGGAGGCGCGTGAAACTGGCTAATGAAGTATTTGAAGCCTCCCTCTGAAGCACCGTGATTGGTGATGGAATACTAAGCATGGTCCGATGAATAGCTTCACGTAATTTTTCCTGATTGTATGCCGAAAAATGTGAATATTTTTTCCCCTACTAAATTTTCGCTGCGAAAATTTTCAGGGTAATTTGTTGTGTAATGTTTTTGAGGGAGTTTGAGTATGATTATTAGCTTTTATTTTTAAGGACCTTGAGGTAGTTTGCGTTAAATAAATTGGTGGAAATCTACATAAAGTAGTGCAGTCATTGAGCATATGGATCAGCTTATTAACAGGACCCATCCTTGTAAATTGTTAATGGTTTTTGTTGTGTTTATACACTTTTGCAAGAATGGCAAAAAGTGTAAGTGCCTAGTATACTAATGGCCAATGACTTTCACAAAAAGTCTACCTACCTTTTTAGCTCTATATTCGCAGCTTTCCTCAAAAATTTAAACGAGCCACAACATTCACGAAAAATATTTTATATACCTGAATTTTTTACTTCACTGAAATCCATCCGAGGATTTGAAGTAAGTAGCGAATAAATGCAAGCTCAGCAGCTGCCATATCTAGTGTATAACATAGTTTGAAATTCTTATATGGTGAAGTTACCGTTCATGATTTCCCTCAGCTGGGGAAGTTTGAGCCTTCCCGTAAGTTGAGCAGTAAATCAATTCTTCGTACTTACGTATTACCATGCGCGTTACTTGCGGCTACTTGTTTTAAATGTTTTAGGGGGAAGTACTTACTTACTTGACAGCCATATTGTAAGTATAAAATGGCTCTTTTCATACTGATTAAAATACTAGTATACAGTTGCACCTGCTTAGACTGGAAACCGACTTGGTTGTTTAGTGGCTGGGCAGATTGGTTTACAGTGGCTCTTTTTAATTTATAAGAATAATAAAAAAAAATACAGTTCGATCCGTGCGGCTCGATCGTGCGGCACGGGTCGATTGATCAGGTTAAGCTACGCTTAGCGCGGTTAGTCCGTGAACGGGTGATCATCTTCATATACTAATACACCCTCGTGCCCCGGAAACCAGATCAAGCCTTTGGTCCTGGCTGTCATTCGTGGATCTTCGACAGTCGTTATGAGTCATCAGAAGCCTGAAAGTCTTACCAAGGAAGGCATATAGTATTACCCAGTTACTGGGTTCTGGAGGGCAGATAGGTAGTCGCTCCATGTAAAGTACTGGTATTCAGCTGGTATTCCGTTTAGTTGCGATTAAGCCGACCCCAACATAGTTGGGAAATGGCTGGGTAGATGATGATTATTATTCTTGGCTCTTATTTAAATACTTACTCAAATCAGTTCTGGTACCTTGATGAGTACGTATAATATGAAAAAAAAGTAGTAGGTATGGTAAGTCAAGAACTTACCATCCCTACTATTTTTTTACCAACAATCCTATCGAATAAGTTGCCTACAAATAGCAAGATTATTTGATGATGGGTAAATGATACTGTTTTATGTGGTTTTGTGTATAAGCACTTAATTGATGTTATGTAGATTTTGAAACATGTTTACGCACGAGTTAGTGGGTAGATTGAGGTCATGTTTTAAATAGGTACGTTGTTTTGATTATGTTGGCCTACCATTATTCAGATAGTAGGTACCTAGTGTTTGATAGTTCGTAGTTTAGATTAGATAGTACATGTAACGTTTAACTAAGAGCCAATTTAATAAATTCAAAATAATAAATACACACACATATATACATGAACCTACGCCTTCTGCATGGGGGTAGGCAAAAAACTAAATTGAAGACTTGTGCAAACCTGAAATAGGAGGTTTAATGGCTGTTATTACTGTTATATTCATTACAGATTGTCCTTCCCAAATCTAAATTCTTGAAAAAAATCGTGCAATTATTGTCTTAGTTATTATCCAATTTTGACCGTTCATCTACGCTAGTCTACACTAATCTACACTTCTACACTATATAATATATGATAATATTATAAAGAGGAAAGATTTGTATTTTTGAATTTTTGTATTTTTGTACGTAACGAATAAACTTAAAAACTACTGGACCGATTTCAAAAATTCTTTTGCCGTTAGAAAGCTACATTATCACTGGGTAACATAAGCTATATTTTATCACCGTATTCTTACGGGAACGGGAACTACGCGGGTGAAACTGCGAAGCGCTGCTAGTACGAAATAAAGGGCCTTGCGACGACTGCCCAACGACTTTGTCAAATCGCTTGCCTATGCCCACGTACTTATGTGCATCCATTTATTTAAAGATAGGTTCTAAAGTACCTTCATCACACGCTGAATTATATATTTTAATTGGCGCACCTATTGAATTTCATCCTGTAGGTATACTCCTTTTGTTTCCTTTGCATTCTTACATCTAGTCATTCACGCACACTGGTTGTAATACGCACTTAACTTTTCTTAAGAACCAGGGTGCGGGTTGTTTGAAAGAGATACCGTGGCCCCTGGCACACAGGCAACTGAGGGAACACGGGTGGGTTCTAGTCAGTAAAAGTCTGACACGCCCTCCTGCTCCACCCAGAGCGGGAGAAGTTATTTGATGATTTCCCACCCAAAAAAAAACCTTTCTGAAGAACTAGATGTGCGGGTTGTTCGAAAGAGATACCGTGGCCCCTGGCACACAGGCAACTGAAGGAACAAGGTTGGGCCTTTAGTCAGTAAAAGTCTGACACGCTCTCCTGCTCCACCCAGAGCGGGAGAAGTTATTTGAGGAGTTAAAAAAAAACTTTCAGAAGAACATCACCATTATGATGCGAGGGTACTTAAAAATACTGTATTACCTCCATTTGAAAATGATGTCTCTCAAAACGATCACTTAATTACTACCTTGACATTTTATTTAACAAATTCCATTCACTTTAGTGCGAAAAAGCTTATTTTTCTTCCTTTCTCGCAAGCGCCCACTAATATCGAGAAATACTACGAGGCTTTTAGTAAAATCACTTATTGTATCCGCTTAAACAATATACCCTGTGTTTAACACCCGGCCACTAGAGACGTTCTCCTAAAGATACCGTTGAGAAATCTCAGTAAATGTGATTATACGAGATAAGTAAATAACTAACGTTCAATATTAGGTGTTTGGAAAACAAAAGGAACACTATTTCTTTTTTTATCGGTGAGATGTAAGTGATACTTACTTTCTTACGTAATTTTATGTTTTTTTTTTTGGGTGGGAAATCATCAAATAACTTCTCCCGCTCTGGGTGGAGCAGGAGGGCGTGTCGGACTTTTACTGACTAAAACCCACCCGTGTTTCCTCAGTTGCCTGTGTGCCAGGGGCCGCAGTATCATCACTTTCGAACAACCCGCACCCCTGGCAGGCATCGGGCCTTGCAGGCCCCACCAGTTGGTGCTGACATCTCTTTGAGGCGCGCGTGGAACATAACGCGCCGTCGATCCGGGCTTGGTCCTTACCGGACAGCGAGCTACCCATTACTCGCCGTCCGCAAGCCCGCGCCTACGGTGGCCGGGAATCAGCCTGGAATTCCCGACGCCCAGGGCGTCTCCTGCGACGGCTACGGCCATAAGGGCGCATGTACTGCCTCTCCCTCACGTGCGCCGCCTCCCTCTTTGCGAGCATCACTGCTTCGCTGAAAGAGATAACGGCTAACCATGCACTCTCGCTCCGTACCATGGCCTGGACCAGGGCCGGACCACCTCCACGAGGACACGGCGGTGCTCCGCCCAAGCCGGGCAGACCACCACCGTGTACTCCATCGTTTCCTCGGGGTGATCTTCGTAATTTATTTTATTTATTTTATTTATTTCATTTATTTCATTTATTTCATTTATTTCATTTATTTTATTTATTTTATTTATGTCATTTATTTTATTTATAGTTAATTAAAACGGTAACACCAATTACATTAATTAACGTAGAAACAATATAATAACGTGGCAAATAACTATGTTAAGATATACGATTAAATTAAAAACTAACATGGAACAGTGGACTTCCTTGCATACTTTCCCTCGCAGAACACCAGACATATACGCATAATTTTATTCCATTCATCCGCAAACACATCACATTCAGGGTGGGCAATCAGAAGGGCATTTAGCATCTTTAAGGTACGACAGACTGGGGATTCGGCTCTGGCTACAGTTTTACATGGCAGTTGCGCAAACAGATTGTGCCGGCGGCTCTGACGGTGTCCGATGTATTTGTCGGGCACAAATAATCGGCAGAAAAGGCCAAGGAGCTCTGGGCAGTCAATACGTAATGGAAACACCCGGGCCTTTCCTCCCGCCTTATGTGAAACAGGAACCTCCCGAAACAGCCGTGTCGGGTGAGGACCTGTGTCAGGCGGAAGGTGAGGACGCCATGCCTCCTCTCAAGCCACTCTTCAAAGAGGGGACTTACCGCCGCAATAGTGGCGTGCCCGTACTTAATTATATGTTTAGGATGTTATTATTTTTTTACCATAAATAAACTGTGAAGTGTTAAGTAATTAATACAATAACTTTTTTATGGTTATCGGACTCAATCCCCCTTATTACAAAACAAGGTTTTCCTTTAGGTATGGTTTAAACCATCGAGCCTGTTTTTGAAATAAGAACCTAACTGAAATCGAAATACAGCTACTTTCATAAAACTAACAACTTAGTCCAGTGCTAAATTGTCAGTTTCGTACTGAGAACTTTATCCAAATAGAAGAAAAGTTGGTAATGCAAAAACTGACTCAGAGTTTTAGGCTAGAACTAAATTTACATCGCGTTTTGTAATAAGACGGATCGAGTCTGCTTGCCTAACAGACGAAGGGATAAGATTATTTGCATAAAATTCAAAACGTGCTAATTCAATATTCGTGCCAATACGTATTCTACCTACTTATAGGAAAGTATTTATTTTTTCGCATTTTTTATAGATGTAGAAGTAAAAGTAGGTAACTATGTTGGACAGATCAATAACATAATAAGTCACTTTCTCTATGACTATCTCTTAAAATTACAGTTATTCAAAGTTTTGCACTAGCTTTTGTTTATTACTTCTCGGAATACTATCCACCCTATATATCAGAAGCTGAGATCTGCACATATTACAGTCACAAAGATAAACCCTGATTATCCTGGACGCCAACTAGTTCGTAAGTAATAAAACTTTAAACACTCGCAGTGCGAGCTGCATTTAATTTCGTTAATTAAAGTCGTGATTAGTTAAAAACGAACTGACGCCATGACGTGTAATTGAAAATACGAGGATATTTGTTCAGAATTTATTATAGTTGCAGCAAACATACGAACGTGTTAAGCTTCACAACTAGGCTATAAATATCGGCGAGCTCTGAGTTATAGCTTTAGTTCCACACACAGATTTGTTCGGTGTGTTTCGTTGTGACCACAATACACCTATTTAAGCTCGGTCCCAACCATTATCGATCAATTGGCAGTCGCCACTAGTTTGTTTGCCGTACTTTGCCGGTTTTCAGTGGGAGCTGTTACAGGTTGTTCGGAAGTATCCGACTTTTCTGCTTACTTTGAGGTATCCCAAGACAGAATGTCTTACGGAAACTTGGGCTGCGGAAAATTCATGAGAATATTTTGTAGTTATTCTCGCCCTCGAGTGTTGCTTGTTTAAAAAAATAAATAAAATAATCGGTTATTAGACAAATCAAAAGATAGGTTTCACCTAGATATTGATTGCATTTATCTGTATATATTACTAGAAGTCTGATATCTTAACAATCAAATCACGTGTTCCGTGTGTTGCCGGACGTAAAAGAATAGCACCATACTATTTCTTCCCGTGGGTGTCGTAGAAGGCGACTAAGGGACTTACTAGAGAATGGGCAGCAGCGTTCTCGCATGTGACCACCATACTGCGATCGCCAACCCGCCTGCCAAGCGTGGCGATTATGGCTAATCCCCCCCTTTGGGGGAGGCTTATGTCCAGCAGTGGACGTCTTTCGGCTGATATGATGATGATGATGATGAATCAAATCACACGTATAATCTGATTATCCTGATTTCTCATCACCTTTTCACTTAAGTTACATATAATACTTATTACTATAACATTGTACCTAATTGCTAAGTAAATTATACCACTAGCAATAGTTACACAATATGATCTAAAATTTTAAACAAAATAACGGTCACAGTTTAAATTTTAGTATGATATTTTAAAGCATAGTTATTGAATCAGACTGACTTACAATAGGTTCCTCCACTTGATACTATACGACTTGTTCTCTTGGTGGTCCGTGCTCGAATGCCGCCAGGGCTCCGATGATCTCAACCTCGTTAGTAAGCGTTGAAATCCACGGACAAAGAAAACAAACTATCGTCGTCACTTGACAGGCAAAGGAAATGTGGCTATTCAGTCAATATGATTTTAACAAAAATAAAAATGATTTTAACTAAATGTACTTCTTGTGGAGAAGTGATAAAATACAATTTTAATTATCTGACACGATCAAGTTTGAGCCGTACTCGTACACGAACGGAAGGCACACGTTCCGTAACAACATACAACACTTAACACTCCATTAAAAAAAAAAGTTTCGAGGACCCCTTTAATTATTTGTTGTTATAGCAGCAATAGAAATACACACTCTGTGAAAATTTCATCTGTCTAGCTATTACGGTTCATGAGACACAGCCCGCAGACGGACAGATCGACGGATAGCGGGGGCTTAGTTTAGTAATAGGGTTCCGTTGGAACCCATTGGGTACGAAACTCTAAAAATCCACATTGTACCTACGCTGCCTAATTTATTTTTAGCTAGGTTTATATTTTGAGCCGAAGTAGGAAAAATCAATTGTAAGTATAAATATTAAAATCAAACGATACCAGGCTTTCCTGATTTCAAACGTAAATGAAATAAAATCCGTCGTTAAATTAAATCAATAACTGCTCTGTTGGAATTCAATTTGAAACAAAGATTGAGTGCAAACATACTGATGAACGCCGGTGTTCAAAATACATTTTTATAAAATAAATACGTAGTGAAATGAAAATACGGATCATATAGTAAAACGATCGAAAAATTGATTGGTGTTTTCGCAAAAACAAACTTTTTGAGCGAGCTATTATTAAGTTACCGCTATATCAACTTATCGTTCCGTGTGGTGCCGGACGTAAAAGACTAGCACCATCCCATTTCTTCCCGTGGGTGTCGTAGAAGGCGACTAAGGGACTTACTAGAGAATGGGCAGCAGCGTTCTCTATGCATTTGACCACCATACTGCGATCGCCAACGCCAACCTGCCTAGCGTGGCAATTATGGCAAATCCCCCCCTTATGGGGGAGGCTTATGTCCAGCAGTGGACGTCATTCGGCTGATATGATGATGATATCAACTTATGCATACGGAAAATTCAGATATTGAATAGTGAGACAAATCTCTCTATACATATATAAATTTACTTGCATTATGGTGCTTCGACAGCAGTGGTGATAACTGCTGTAACTTACACATTTGTAAGTCGTAGGTTCAAACCCATATAAATGATTTCATCACCACTGCTCTCAAAACGGTGAAGGAAAACTACGTGAGGTTACATGTCCTAGAATCGAAAATTCGAAAACATGTGACATCTACCAACCCGCAGCTTGGGCCTGCGTGGTGGATACGGCTCACTTCCTCTCACAGAGAGAGGGTCTGCGTTCCAGCACCGAGAACATTATAGGGTGAGCATGGTACCCCAGATGTCCCACAATGTGCAACGATCCTAGAAATCCTCAGATTAAGGTATTATTTCCATAATCTCCACGATACGACGCGTTAATAAGCAATGGTGCAGTTCTAAGTGCGAGCTAACTCGCTCTACGATATGCAAAGGATTACGGAGACAGTCGAGAGGGTCTATCTAAACGTAGCTTAATGACATAGTCAGCATTAGCAGAAAGCCATTTCACACAAAATGGGGAACATTATTTCTCATATTATTTTGATATTGCGCTCGTTTCATAATTGTTTGAACATAACATCACACCTTGCTTTCAGAAAAGGTTGGGTAGCGATGTACCTATACTCATCTACAGAGCCTTTCCCACCTATGTTGGGTTCGGCTTCCAGTCTAACCGGATCCAGCTGATAACCAGTATTTTACATGGAGCGACTGCCTATCTAACCCCCACAACCCAGTACTAACACTGGTTGTCTGACTTTCGGTCTTCTGACGACCCGTAAGGGTCCTTACGGATTTAAAATTAATTGACATTCGTCAAAGATCAACGAATGACAGCCGGGACCTACAGTTTCGAGCTTTCCGAGGCACGGAGGGGTCTCAGTATGTAAAGATGGTCACCCATCCACGGACCAAACGTGGCATGCGTAGCTTCCTGATCTACCGACCTGTGTGGCTGTTCTTACTAAGCCCCAAGTCCCTCTCATGGATGGTGTGTCACTCACATTTCGCCAGTTATGCTTAAGTCCCATGTAATAGGGGGTGAGCCTATTGCCATCACCCGGGCACACATCCAGCCTCCGGGCTGCTACTGAGAAATTCCAGATAGAAAAACCCAATAACACTTTGCCCGACCAGGGAATGGAACTCAGGCCCTCACG
The DNA here is from genome assembly GCA_949091785.1 of Polymixis lichenea. Taxonomy (NCBI): domain Eukaryota; kingdom Metazoa; phylum Arthropoda; class Insecta; order Lepidoptera; family Noctuidae; genus Polymixis; species Polymixis lichenea. Next base: position 11,910,819 of record OX420936.1, read on the forward strand.
TTCACCAGTAGTGCTTGCGGCCACTAGACCAACGAAGCATTGTTTGAATGGCACGTTTACTAATGTCTATAGCCACGCTCGTTCCTCGCTACGATACTCATAACATAAATAGATACCTACTAAGGTATAAATGAAATAGCAGCTGCTTCACTCCGATACACATTAACATAATGAACACTTGGCCCATAATTTTCGGGTTTTCTGTGAAAAAATCATCTCGCTATGCAAAAAGTTGAGAGGGCAAGTTTTCTAAGAAATTTCTCTCACCCCAAAAGTTAACACGTAAAGTTCTCCATCAACGACTGGAATCGTTTTATTCATTTACGGAGTATTTTATTTTTAAACATAAAAAGGCCTTAAAAATTTCAGATGATGATAAAAGGGAAGTTCTTTTAGATATTGTGAAGGATGGTGCTTATAATTTCCTGTGCGCAGTTCCCCGGGCTTTTCAGCTAATAGTCTATTCACTTTTTTCCCCTTTGTGCATCCCTTGATTGTAAGGATCTTACAATTAGTTAAAAATATATTCAGCGAGGGGCTGGGTTCTCATAAAATTGAGCTAATAGAGGTGGAACAAGTGAACTTCAACAAAGAAAACTTAGTTGGCCTGAATCTACTTCAAAATTTTCTTTGCTAAGGGAATCTTTTCATTTGTTGGTTTTTCGACTGCTGTCAGAAACCAGTCTTGAGGAAATTAAAATGGAAATCTGTTTTTTTTTACATGGTTTATTTAATTATTTTATAGATTCATGTTATCTTGTTGTATGATCACAATATCACATGTCAACGCACACACACACATTCACACACACACACACACACCCTCACACACACACACACACACACACACACACACACATTTTAGTGAAAAACAATTTTCTAGATCAGCAAACAAAGGATAAATCCAATTGGAAATTAAAATTAGTTGATATGAATTTATCCCAAGAACAAACTTAACGTTTTAGTTGAAAGCCGTGTTCATACATCGATAAACGTCACAGTCAATTCTCCAACTTCTAATATACAGATATGTTAGTAATCGAAAAAAAAAAATGTGATAAAACTGCAAACTAATAATTTTAGGAAAGTTTTCTTCACCTGTACTGCGAGACCTTGCTACTTACCAAATTTAATGATTCTAGGTCAACGGGAACTACCCAGTCGGTTTTGATTTATTTGCGAGAGAAAAATAAACAACCACATTTTTATTGCGTTGACTTTGAAGCTTGATTATTTTTAGAGCTCCAAGGGACTGTATACTATACCTACGTTATTTGATTTTAAATTCAACATTATACCTCATGCGTTCCTGAAAAAAAGGGTCTGGACAAATGGACAGACGGACGGACGGACAACGAAGTGATCCTATCAGGGTTCCGTTTTTCCTTTTGAGGTACGAAACCCTAAAATCTAAATATTACACTTTCTGTATTTCAGTAGATACCTTATTAATTACAAGGTTTTCATGCAACCAATTATAACTTACTATTTATACGGTTACTGCAAAAAATTTCTTCCATCCAACATTACGTCTCGGAAGGGAATGTCCTATTTCAGCGTAAATAACACTTTAAACTTTTTATGGTTTTCTGTCTGCCGGCCGTGAACAGTGGCTCTTTTTAATAATATAACAGGAATTTTGTAATTGAGTCATAACATTTTCAAATTAAAGACTGCATGATTAATATTATGTTTACAAAAATGGTTTGTGGTTTCTATTTTTGTTATTATTTCTTTTATAATCTTCACTCGATTCAATTTTCAAAAGACCAAACTTTTAACGGTACAAATAATTTAAAATCTTGGCAAAAAACGTTGCGTTAGTCATATACGTATGTATTAACATCTCTTTACAAATAACTAACAACATACAATTATAATACTTCATTAATAGTAACTACATGTATATAACAAAAAACAGAGAGAAAAGAATCACAGGGCATCAAAAAATTCGTCCGCAGCGCTGTCACTGGGAAAAGTGCCCAAAAGGCTGGCAGCGTTGCCACGTTGTATGGCGATGCTGTTTCTTTGAATAATAAGAATACTACATTGATTGACTGCCTGCCGTGGCGTCCCGCGTTTGATTCCCAGATTAGGCAAAGCGTTATCGAGTTTTTACATCGGAATATTTTCAATAGCAGCCCAGAGACTGGATTTATGCCCGGTTGATCGCCCCCTATTACTTGAGACTCTGACATAACCTCTGCTTAACCCTTCAGGGAAACACGAGTAATGTTAAGATAAACAATTAACTAACACAATACACATACAACATTAATGTCCTCTCTATAGACTTAGTTAAATCCAAAATCACCTCACAATGGCTAGCTAGATTAGGGCAAACATCCAGATTATCCCATTTACTCCACATATATAGCCATTAACCGAACAGTGAATTGAATTACCGTACGTAAACACAGAATTAGGCCGTTTCAATTAATTATATTATATAATCAGCCCTTCCACACATCTTGTGCACTCGAAGCCGCAATTTAGCCGTGGTTTACCTCTGACACGCGCTGTTTGCGTCTAAATTTCAAAACTAAATTTCGAGCTAATTAGGAATTATGTTTGGTAGAGAATTTCCTGTTTGTAATTGTTTTCTGTTTGGTTCAGTGGTATTAGGAGTTGTATTTTGAACAGCTGTTTCTTGGTGTTTTTGGACTTTAGTATTTACTTGGGTAGCCCGCGAATTTCATTTTTTTTTACGTTTTTTGCACTTTGCAAGTCGGTGTCAGGCAGTACGTTGGTCAGAATATGAATCGCGACCGTAACACGTATGTATTTACAGATATTTAATAACTATTCAATTGGATTTAACTTTAAAGGGAACTTAAATTGAAAGGGTTTTATTAATGACTTACATTTCGCCCACGACTGTCTTCGTCCTCGTGAAATAACGTAGGTTTCCATAGGTGAAATAATTTAAAAAATCGATTAAGTAGTGTTTGATTTCATCCATTACAAACAATTTTACAAACAATCAAATCTTTCCTCTTTATAATATTAGTGTAGATGATGATGATGTAGATTTAAATGATTATAATGCTGCAAAGCCGTATTAATGCTAGAACTTTCTATCTGTACATCGTGACCAAATGCTTTCAAAATTTTCCTACCTAGTTAAATATAAAAAAAAACTAGAGCCGTAGGTATAATAGGGTTCATTATTATATTAATACAAAAAGATACAACTAATAGTTTTGTAGGTAAAGGATCTCGATGACTATATCTTTAGAATAGTCACCCATCCGTCTTGATGGATGACTATGCAATTAATTTGTATTTCTTGGAATTATTGTTGATCACAATTGGGCCAGCTGTTTCGGAAACAGACAGAGAAAAGACTTAAAAAAATTGTTTTTATTTTGTTATAAGTACTGTAAATACTTTCATATGCATTTAATAAGCAGTTTAATAGTGTTTGAGGGAGGTATATGTCCAGCATCGAACGTCTTTCGGCTGAAACGATGATGATGATACATTTAATTACTTTAATTGTATTGTTTAGATTTATTTGTCTTTTTTAGTCTTGAGCGAAAGCCTTCCCGGTTCAGTCAACCAGTGACCGTTAGTTACTCATGTAATTATCATAAATAATTAACGCGTAGAAGTTGACTTTTCAAAGAGAATGTGGTAGTTCAAGCAAGAGAAACTATTCCATTTCCTGTGGCTCTTCTCAGCAGAATCAATATTGAACGGGAAGCCGTTTCTGACTATTAAGTGTTTGTAGTAACTTGCTCTAACAATTGTTTTGATTGACTATATGGAAGCGATCGGGTATAGATCTTTGTGTGGTCTGTGATGAACGTCCGTCTTGTTCAGTTATTACAATGGTTAGTACATTGACTTCAGCTGATATTTTAGCACTGTTTTGTTTGTCTGTTCAGTCTGTTAAAGCTCTTCCACAAAGCTGCAAGACGAGTTCTTGATACGAATTTTACTAACGACATTTATTTATGCAAAAATACATTATTGGCTTACAGTTATAGCCGAAACGATCGACACACTACACGATAAAGAAATGCAAATAAAATCAATGACATACTATCATCATAATCATAATCTGCCTACCTAACTATGTTGGGTCGGCTTCCAGTTTAACCAGAAGTAGCTTAATACTATAACATAATCAATATGGTATTAAACCCACTAGTACCAAGTCTCACATGAAACAGTCAATTAAATTAAGAGCGGCCAAACCGACATAATTCTCATACAAACGCTAGTAGGTACCTACGTCATTATAGCGTTTAAAAAAAAAATCCATCTATTGTGGTCTTTAACTAGGTTTCCATGTAATAAAAATGAAAGCTTTATCAGTAAAGACGTTTTCAAATCATCTTTTTTGCACAAATTTTATCGCGACATTGCCCCGTTCGTAATGTAGCTACTCATATATTGAAAAAGTAAAAAAAAAACATCTTCAGACAGACCTTGCACATATACAGAAGATTTCAAACAAGTTATTATTTTTTCCAAAACTTTTAAGGCTTTCTCAATAGCAATTATTTTCTTTTTACAAGTTTTGTGAAATCTCCGCTTGCAAATGTTGTTTTTTTTATTCTCGCTTGCAAATGCAAGCAAGTAAAAACGCGATGGCACTGAATAAAAATGTTGACAAGTTTGTCGATCATCCTCGCGTTGACGATATACTGACTGGATGAGCCCTCTTAAGTAGTCAAACCTACTGGCTTGTCTACTTAAGAGGGCCCATCCAGTCCGTCTATGGTCATAATATGTCAGAAAAAAAAATGTCAAAACGATGTCATATTCGAAATTTCACATATGGTTATTTGGTCATTTGGTTCCGTTAACGTCCACGACATGGACCACTCATAAACTTAAATATAAAACGGTTGTCGACCGTAAGTATTGCACAAAAGTCAAAAGCTAACACTCGTGGCATCTTCCCATAAATTCCTTTTGCTTACTAAAATAGAATGTAAGTTAAATAAAAACACTTTTGTCAAACATGCATGGAAATATTGTCATTATTTACGAAAAAAGAACACGCGAAATATCAAATTCACGGACAAAGAAAATCAAATCCATTGCAGGAGCGTTTTTTGAATTTGGAACATTACAACGCTCCAGAAATGTTGTATGAAATGGCGTGCTAGGGTTATTAAATACTCTTTGATTGGATCTCTTTTATCATTCTTGGCATACCAAAGTAAGTCTCTTTGGTTAGTACAAATTGCGTTCACGTGACTGTATAGCCATAAATGCGTTTGTCTTTCGGCACAGATGATAAATAGAAAATTGGCGGCAAAGCTAAACATTCGTCTTGATTTGTTATTTACATACTTATTAAATATAAATTTAATAATTAAAATGAGTTCCAACGGTTCAGAGAGTAAAATGGAGATTGATTGTACTCTACCAGATTTAAGATCAGAAGCCAAATTGGCAATGGAAAACCTGCTTCCAGCGAAGTCAAAAGAAAAATACATGAAAGTATATGAAAATTTTATGATTTGGAAAAACGAGAAAAATGTGAAAATTTTCGCCGAAACAGTAATTTTGGCGTATTTTAATGAGATTGCTAAAACTAAAAAGCCATCTACATTATGGACAATTTATTCCATGCTGAAATTTACAGTTCATGTTAAAAACGGCATTAGCTTGAAAAATTATGGAAATTTAACTACTTTTCTTTAATGACAATCGACCGGATTCAAAAGCAAAAAATCGAAAATTTTTACTGGCGAAAACATAAAGTATGTTTTATTTCCATACATTCTTTTGAGAAAAGCACTATATATGCCTCGGCGGAAATGGCAATTGCCAGTCTCGTATTAGTGAAGTCCTCACCTACGCCTACGGCCTTCAAACTCATACTGGACCTGCAATTGCCTATTTCACGGCCTTTGCAATAATGTACTATAAATTTTCAGCGCCTGAAAAAGGCTAGTTCCTTGCACAGTGAACGATGGTGCATAACCATAACAAAAAATGGCTAAGTTTCATATCCGGAAACTGAATACCAAAGATGGAAAGCTTTATTTCCACCCGGAGACCGCGCCACTAATATTCATGTTTAAAATAATTACATAAATTCTAAAACACCTCTATAGAGGATTCTGTTGGGGGCGCTAATGAATTATGCGATCAAGATAAATTAGTTTTGATGTAATACGAATCTTAGTAGGTATAATAAGAAGAGGGTTTAATTAAATATGATAATAGGTTGAATACCGGGTCGTTGTGCACGTTCCAAGAAATTCTTAAGCATACGAAATTCGATGAACATTTTAAAAGGGAATTTAGTTTTCATGAGCCTCCTGCGAATGTTGTCTCATTTGTTTCACATTCTTTTGTTTTTGCCTTTTCAGCCGATGTTGGATATTCGGAAAGGGGAAAGAGTTTGAATTCGTAATAGGGCCGTTTTGGAAGTCTCCTAAGTACATAATAAAGATTAAGTGTATACGTTTCTAGAAATATCTTGTACGTTGCTACGTGGTTAGAGGATTTCTTGGTATTGAACGAATTCCACTTAACGTTGTTTGCGTACGTAAGTTCCTGTATGTGTGTCTTCGTTTGATTGTTGTAGAAGTAGCGCTTCTTGTTAGTTTACTAAGAAATCTGATATTGAGACTCCTTGGAGCAGTAGTGATGCATGGCAGACAGACATTCAGTACAAACAAGTTTGCCAAACGCTGGTAGAGGAGTAAATTGTTACTAAAATCATTTATGTAGTCTTTTTCTTTGCCGATGTGGAAAGTTGTCGTATTTTTCATACAGGGTAAATTTTTAACCAGTGCGCAAACTATGATCATGAATTCAGCAGAACATTCTTGAACCTAGGGTAGAAAATTTTCGTCGGTTATACAAAAAAAACAGATGTTTCATAGAAACGTGCAATACCTACGCGGTTAAAATGTATGGAGCAGCTGATTTTTCTTTATATAACCGACGAAAAATGTTTACGCTAGGGGGGATCTAGAATAATATGCTGAATTCATGGTTACAGTTTGCGCCCTGGTTAAAAATGAATCCTGTATGATGTATCGATAAATATGAACCTAACCCAAATTATTTTGTTCATAACACGGAATTGCGGATGCCTCGTTGGTTTAGTGATTGCAAGTGCTACTGCAGAGCATGAAGTCCTGGGTTCAATTTTCGGGTCGGGTAAAGTGTTATCGGGGTTTTCTATCTAGAATTTCTCTTTAGCAGTCTGATTTTGTGGATGTACTATAGGTAGGTACATCTCTGCCTAGCCCTTTGCGGAAACAATACGTGGTGTTATGTTATAATACGGAATGTTCTCTAATTTCCTTCACCTTCATAGTCTAAACAGAGAGAAGTCGAACATAGTTCTACCGTATACCAATCTCGAAATTCAAACCGAGACTAACTCGACGTAACCCTCAACATAGTTGTAAATATCGTCCGCTTAATTAAGCCAACAACCGTCTGGCAGTGTGGAGAGAAGCCGCGAACTTTCCTCTTTAGCTGGCTCACGTAATGTCCCCAAAGACCGAGTGCCACCATTATCTTCACTTAATGCAACTTGCACGCAAATTCAGGCCGACGTTTAATCGTCCAAGTTTGAAGAGCTCCTAAAGGGTTGGGCCGCTGTAAGAACGATATAAGGAGCCGAGGATTTCAACCCCTTTTAAGACGGAAGTTTTGGTGATGTAAGATCATAAGTCTGTGGCCGTTAACTTACTGGATATTTAGTTGTCGTAGTCGGTAAAGTGATACGGTTTGGTCCACAGGGTTAATATAATATATATAATATATATATATATATATATAGTGTTGATAATACCGCTTCTAGTAATGACATCTCCATGCGCTCTGGTTTGGTTAAATTTATGGTGCCAATGACGTAGGTACCTACTCGTATGGCATACGGTTTCAATAAGATCAACAACTACTTCAGGGCAGCTAAATTGTTTAATTTTGAATGAACAACTAAGTACCTTCAAATATCTTCTTTGCTATGAAAAGTGTCTATTACACGAAACACAATGGCAATAATTACAATGTTGACAGTATTTTGTTACATTCTGTCGTTTGGGTTTGTCAATAATCCTGTGAGTATTGTTTATCCTGGAATTTTGGTGGAAATAATAGTACATTATGATACAAGTGTGTAATGATCAATGCACACGCGTTTCTTATGCCGTTTTTCATGTCACGAGGAAAAAAAACAGGCCCCTTTTCCCTAAGGGAAGTCAAAATTTTTGGTAATAATTAACCATGTAACGAAGACGATAAGATACGTTAGAATAGAATAGAATTTATTTGCAAATATGGGTAATACATAAGTAGATGTAGGTATCACAATACAGAGTTCTGCCACATTTCACCATTCGGCACGCAAATATTTTCGTTAAGTATATAAAATTGTTAAAATTTTAATTCTCATTAAAACATTAACTTAATTATTACACTCAGACATTTATTTGTAGCAAATATTTATGGAAATAAATTTACGTTAACAAATATTTATGAAAAACTAGCTTTTGCCAGCGGCATGGACGTCGGAAATTATCCCACAGGAATGTACTACCAGGATAAAAAGTATTCTAAGTGTTAATCCAGGCTATAAACTACCTGTGCGCCAAATTTCATCCAAATCCGTTCAGCTGTTTTGGAGTGATTGTAACAAACATCAAAACATACAACCTTTCACATTTATAATATTAGTTTGATAGTTGAATGGTGCGCTGGTTTTGATTTTTCCAGAACCGCTAAACAGCCTATTTAAAAAATGTAAGACAAAAAACCCGAATGTACAATAAGCTATTCAGCTTATTGTACATTCGGGTTTTTTGGTACAATGAACGCACGGTAGCGACTGACATCTGTATACCTACAATTTATCTGTATGTCTCGAAATGTGATGTATTTAATTAATATTATTTTACCTTGATTTTTGGAATAACTGCGCTATACCTACACACGAAAAACTCAAGTATTTAGGTAGTTAAATAGAATTATTTAACAACCTAAATGCGTTGCTATAGGAGCCACTTTACAAACAACTGTGTTGAAAATACTTGAGTTTTTCGTGTGTAGGTATAGCGCAGTTATTCCAAAAATCAAGGTAAAATAATATTAATTAAATACATCACGTTTCGAGACATACAGATAAATTGTAGGTATACAGATGTCAGTCGCTACCGTGCCTTCATTGTGCCACTCCAAATTAATTCACAGCGAAACTTTTTAATTCGAATTACTCGTAACTTCTTGACGCTTGACAGGCTCATTAAATTTTACACTGTGACTTGACTAACTCCCGGGAATGTTATATTATACTCTGTGACAATTTGGATTAAATTATTAAAAAGCAGCAAATGTCTAAGTCGTCGTACTTAGTCATAGTTTAAAATTAATCAAATATTGTGAGAGTACCTGTGTTAAAGCTCTGAGAAAATAAGAAAATTACTTAAATTCGATTTTCTTTTGCAACAGAAAGACTTGGTAAATTAGATAAAATAATATTAAAACTTAATTTCTTAAAGAATCTTTGAGATATATATTCAAAGAGTAACATAAAGAACTTATAAAGTCAACTAACTCAACGAACTAAACGCATTTAGTTTTATACTTAACTAAATTTTTAAACAAAAGCTACGTTCACACATAAGTTCAAAATTCCATAGCACACCTCTATATAATACAGCTCTATTATTGTACAGGCCAGCCCACAAACGGTGTACCAACGCATTTCTCAAACTCTGCAGTAGACGTTACTTAGTCCGTCGAGCTTCACAGTCTATTGTTATTGAATGTACACATAATTTCACTCACAATCAACGGGGGATCGTTTCAGGGCGTTACGACCTAACCAAAGAGATGCTGAGGCGAGATATGACGCAGCAAATCTTGGTTTAGGAGCGTGCGTTACCTCTTTTGTTTTGCTAATGCGTGATTAGGATTTCACTCGTTTTCCGACCCCATTTTAAAGGGGGATTGGTTTACTTGCGCGGAGCTTGTGGCTAAGTTATAACAGATTCACAGGTCTGGTTCAGCTACGCTGGCCGCGGTTGGTCCGTAGGTGGGTGACCATCTTCACATACCAATACCCTACCATGTCTCGAAAAGCACGTTAAGCCGTTGGTCCTAATTGTCATTCGTGGATCTTTGATAGTCTAAAGTAGACTCATCCTTCATGGGGTACTGTTTAAAATATTACAATAAAATACCTCCCCACACACTCCAACTGAATGAAACCAAATTTAAATCTTGTATAAAACGCACACTATGCAGCCATGCTTATTATAAGTTGGGGGATTACATTGCTGACAAAAATGCTTGGCTAAACGCTGCTTACCTGCTCCACAAGATAGATTAAACTAAATTGAATAGCAGTTGAAAACATTTTTGGAGCTGCTAAAGACTGTAAAAGCTAGATATCTTTGCATTGTATAAATTCAAACTTCTAGTATTGTATAATTGCCTAGCATATGTGTGAGCACTATGTTCCTACTATAAAACTAACATTTACAGGGTACGGCTTTCATTGACTTGAATGTGCCCTGGCAGCTGAGAGTATGTCATGCTCTCAAATGTCTCGCTGGTGGTGGCGTGTGTGCTGGATCATGAAGTTCCCTTCAAAATGGTTGAGCTGAATGGTGCTGATCCATACGTCATGTTCGTGAACGGGCACAGTGAGGACTGGTCATCTCTTAGCTCCTACGGCTTATTTTAATTTCTGAATTGTTATTTTATTTTCGTTTTAATTACGGACGCTTTAATGTGCACGACTACATTGTTCTCACATTGATAATTTCAACATTATGATGTAACCAACTTTTGGTAACAATACAATGATTTTAAAAGAGTGTCCATGGAGTTTCTTGCCCGTTCTTCTCCATAGGTACCTACGCTTTGGAATGGGCAACTAGCTTCATCTTTCTAACTCACCGACCTTGACAATTCAAAAGTGCCTGTAATTAGTTTATTTGAAATAAATGCTTTGAGTTTGAGTTGTCACGGGTCATCAGAAACCCGAAAGAACGAGACTGACAGTTTTACCAAGGGGTCTCGTATTACCCAGTAACTGGACTGTGGAGGTCAGATAGGCAGTCGCTCCATTATATACTGGTATTCAGCTGCATCCGGTTTGACCCACCCCAACAAATTGGGATATAGGAAGGCAGATGGTTATTGTTCACTTGCGCGAATACAGTTGCAAGAAAAACTATTTTAATGCCGCGAAGAAGTTACCTTCTACGGCTTCTACGAATTTGTGAAGGAGTCCGCTACAGCGAACTAAAATGTTGTTGTGATGACCACTACTTAAAACTCATGCTTAATTTAAAAAAATATTTCTCTTGGCCTTGTCTTGATTTCTTCGCCGTCGCCGGTCGCCGCTTTTGTTTTCTACGTCCATACTGCTCTATTACTCGTCATCTCAGTATTCACCCCATTTCCAGCCCTATTATCTTTTAAATAGCTATCCATCCATTCCTTGAGCTTTCCCACTCTTATAGCTATACACTCCAAACTTCCCTCACGACATTTTCCTCATTCCTGCGTCACATGACCATAACGTCATGGCAACCGATTTCCACGCATTTTTTCTGTCTCCGGAGGATATTATATATTTAAGATAGCTAAAAGAGTATGCTTAGGTGTTATTTTGTGAGGATGAATGAACAGCGGCTGACAAAAGGTATTTATTTAAAAGGCACATGTGAGTAGAAAAAAAATATAGAGACCTTATTGGTGATGTTCTTCAAAAAAATCAGGTGCATAGTACTCGCAACCGGCATGTGCGTATGTCCAAAGACCTTAGTGTGAGTTTTATTTAACCATCTTGATCAAACGTATCGAGCGCGTTTCGCGCTCCGATTGGCCCTGGATTGGTGACGGACCAATTGGAGCGTCGAACGTGGTCGATGTGTTTGATCGAGATGGTTAAATGAAACTCACACTAGGACCACAGGTCATTGAACGTAAACGAGGCAAAAGGAGTATATAAGGATTGTAGCAGGTGGCGTTTTGTAGTTTCTGCTTACCCCCTTGGGAAGAAATCTTGAGTTTATGTTTGTATGTAGACAACTAAGCGCATCTTTTCTGAATTCAAGGACGGCAAGTGGAAACAAGGCGGCCAGTTCCTCAGATAAGAAGAGATACACTATAGATCCCTCTGGTTGGGAGGCGTCGGCACAGGATAGACCTGGTAGGAGGCGTTTGGTAAAACAAAATGCTTATAACTTTGAAGACCAGCGAATGAGACATCTCGCCAGCAGGCGAGATCACCTCAAGAGTAAACCCTCAAACATACAATATCGTTACCACAATAGCATTCTAACGTGTCCACACTGTGCACGTAATTTTACAGACAAGATACTCGTAACGTTGTCGGAAACAAAAACAGTCACTGTAGCCGAAATCGGCATAGGATTATTTATATTTATGCTAAGTAGGTAGTGAGATATTGCTTCAATACGAATAGTAAAAAAACAAGTTTGCGTTTTTGTCAAGCGGATGCAGAAACGGTAATTTACACAATAGATGCGCAATGGTCATAGCGACTGCTCAAAAAACTGTATCATGAATGCCGTTATTTACGTCATAAATGAATACTAAACATGTTAAATTACTAAAATGACACATGCCAGAAATATCGGAATTAAACAGTGATGAGATATTATAAATTTTTAATTAACACCAAACCTCAATGCAGCTAACCAGCAATTACCACATTAGCCACATTTAATAAATAAAAGGTTAACGACTAAATTAATAGCTCTTTATAATAACATGACGTGATTTGATACAGCAATGTATGTAATTTAAAACTGATAAATGTAATAAACATGACGAGGGATCAATGGATCATGTCACCTATACATCGCCTCGGCTTCGCTAGTATTATTTTATTCTAAGCTATTCTAAGCTTTCCTCGAAAAATTTAATATTTCGTACTTACCAATATTGTAAGCTTTAACCAAATTCACTTCTACCTTTAACAAATATTAGACCGTGACTGTTATATTTTCTTTTGAAACATTGTAGAATTTCATTGCCAACTTGTCAATTCGAAGACGTGACATCGACCAACCCGCACTGAACCAGTGTGGAAAATTTTAGCCCACTCCCTCTCACAGACGGAGGAGGCCTGTAGCCCAGCAGTGGGAACATTATAGGCTGATTATGATATGAGAATTTTATTGAAAGAAACGTTATAAAAAAGGAGATCATTATCAGGCAATGTCATGGTTTCACGACGTAATATAGCTTTTATCGTTCGTCCTCTTTTCTAGCTGCTTTCCCAACCGGTTTACTAATGTTCGCCATAATTTAAAATGCAATAATTTTATATACCATACTTGTATTTGCCATAATTTCATCAGAAATAACGCTTCAGTTGCCATAATCGTGAAATTACATAAAATCATTTTCAATTCATAATCGATCAACTGTCATACTCATTTTAATTCATGAATTTATTTGCTATATTTTTCATTTTCAATAATGTCGTTTTCCATAACATTTTTTATTCACCATAATATTCATTTGCCCATATTTGTTTTTTGTTTTTTTTTTTTTTTAAAAAAACGTTACCCCACACTAGGAATTACCTACTCCTGTATTGTGGGTGCGTTTACAAACATTTAAACTCACATACACAAACACCCAGACCCAGAACAACTACTTGTAGGTCATACAAATATTTGTTCCGTGCGGGAATCGAACCCACGACACGCAGCTCAGCAGCCAATCGCTTAACCACTGCGCCAACCGTGCCGTGCCGTGATATTAGATCATATTGCATGCTTGCTTTGCAAAAGAAGAAATCTAGTGCTCGGCGGCCACTGCCATGGCACGCTCGCTTCGCTCGCTCGCCTTCGCGCGTTGTGTTTTCACAGTTCTAACCTAACCTAACCGTTTCGAATTTGAAAAAACTGTTTGTTGTCTAAAATTGAATTTTCTTAATTCTTGTTTTATTCCTGGCGTGGTTAATCGAGTCTCTCATGATAACTCGTTAATATCTTCTGAGTTTTGATCTGTTCGCTTTCGTGAAGGTCGATACTTATAAGCCATATATCATACAAGGTACTATAAACATTCGATACACAAGTCTAGCTAACAAGTCCATCTTTGAGTTTTAGTATGAATGGTAGTAATAATTTGGCGTTTCTCATGGCCTCTTGGCATCGTTTTCTGCGGATGTTATGTATGTGCTTAGGTATAATTTGATTTCGCCCACTGTTGGTATACTTATTCCGTTGAGGTTCGCGTTGGTCGTTTGCTTTATTATGGGATCCCTAATTCAAATTTTTGTTTTTGTTTAGTTTATTTGGAGGCCTACGCTATTTAGTAAGGGTTTAATGTGGTATAAGATGCGCTCTGGCCCTTCTAGATCATCTGTAATGAGGATAAGGTCGTTCGCAAATGTTAATACCAGGGAGAGTGAAATTTCGCGGTCCTGATCTAGTTTGATTAAATGGGTTTCGTCTTAGAGGGTTCGTCTTTTGACTTCGTCGATGACCAATGTAAAGAGGCGAGGAAATAGGGGGCACGTTTCGCATTTTATTGATGATTTAGTAATAAACCTAAGACAAAAGTTATGCACTTTCATCAACGCTGCAAAAACCCAAACGTTCGTATTGCCTACCAAGGCTGTGATATTGAGGAAGCAAATAAAGCTAAGTTCTTAGGTATAATAATGGATAATAAACTCACATGGAAACCTCACGTTGAAGATGTATGTAAAAAACTGAGTAAATCCGCATATGCCCTCTTTCAACTTTCAAAGAAAGTCAACAGTCAGGCTCTTATAACGGCATACCATGGACTAGTTGCCTCTGTTTTGGTATGGTGGGGCAGTCTACTGATAAGGAGCTTGTATTTAGGATGCAAAAGCGATGCATAAGATCTATGTGCGGTCTTAAAACCACAGATAGCTGTCCTCCTTATTTTAAATCATTAAAAATACTAACGTTTCCGTCGTTATATATATTGGAAACAGCTTTATTTGTAAAAAAGAATCCACATTTATTTCAAAAATTGTCAGCAGTCAGAAGGAATCCTATACGGACTCAATATATAAATCAATTGTGCCAAGTTAAATGTAAAACAGCACAAATGTTTTTTTGGCATTCCCCACGCATTTATTTATTATAAAGTACCTAATATTATTATAACTATGACAATTTTCATATTTAAAACGGCACTAAACGAAATATTGATTAAAAAAGTTATTACACAACTGACGACTTCCTTAATGATGAATCACTGACCGATTGACATGCTATTATTCCTTTTTTACATTTTATTTAAATTTTATTAATGTATCCTTAGTGACCTTTGACATTTTTTTATTTTCTTTGTATTACTGTAACATGGTTGACATTTGACATTTTCGTATTATTGTGACATTTTTACTGTAATTCAAACGATTTGACCTGAATTTGTATCTTGTATTATTAAATTTTCCTTACTGTTATTTTAAAGATAAAATATCCTAAAATTTATAAATTCCATATCTAATAATATATGATTATGCAAATCAACTCTTATTTGCCATGAAATAAGTTTCCATTATAACATGTGTTATAATCATTAGTTTCTTTAAGTAACAACATTTAATATAATTTAGAAACGTTTATCGTTTACATATGTCCTAAGAATTGTATTGTATAATGTGTATTATTCCAAATGTTCATTTATAATAAAATTGTTAGTCCTAAAACATTTGCAAAAAATTAGGTTAAATGACACAAACGAATCGCTGTTAATCCGACTCCACGCCGTCTTGTCTGCCATACCTCTAGAGAGTGATTTAGACTCGCGTAGGCGCGGAGGGGCGAGGCGGCCCGTGAGTTCAGGTGGTTGTAACACTCGCCCCCGCGGTTGAGGCTGGCCGGCTTGGCCGACACAGCAATAAGAAGCTGCGGTGGTGAGTGTTAAACCATCTGCGACGATAGGCTCGCGTGGGACCGCCGGAGCTCCGCAGCACCGGAGCCGTCACAGAAACCATGCCTGCTGCATGTTGCATGCTCGCTTGAATGCTGCATGATTGCTTGCATGCTACATGTTGCATGCTTGCTGCATGCATGGTGTATGCTGCATACTTGCTGCATGTATGGTGTCTGCTCACTTGCATGCTGCATGCATTGTGTATGATTGCGGGCATACTTCTTACAGGGAACTACACAACAAGTGAACTATCTCAAAACAAGTCGGTAGATGAAAAAAGTTTGCCCGTGTGTCATATACCTTACTTGTATCTGCTCTAGACAATAAACAGTTTGTCAAATGCGAAACAGCTAGGTTAGGTTTTTTATTTTTTTGGGTGGGAAATCATTAAATAAATCGATAAGACAATAGTGCAAGTAAATATTATGAGGGGGTACGATTATGGAAAACAATAATAGTACAAATTATTTTATGGAAAACAAGACAATACCTTCCCAACTGCGTCAACTTTAGTGTAAAAGGAACAATAAACGAACTTATCTCGAACAACATCCTCGAATTCGGTATAGAATCCAGTTTAAATAACCCATTAAAATAACAAGTTTCCTTCCTTTCAGTTTACAAATGTACTCCAATTACTAGAGAAAATAACAAAGCCATATTAAAATGTACCGTTTTCATTGAACTTTTTGTTCTGAATAATAAACTATTCGCTGTTTAAAAGCTGGGGCAACATCTTCGAAACTTGTCTGAGCTTCGGAAATAATCATTTAAGATATTTCAACAACTCTTTACTTTGAAGTAGAGATGCGTCGAGTATACGTTTAATAATCGGTACTCGGCCATTTTGGTAGTACTCGTTATCGGCTGAATTTGGTTTGCCGAGAAACTCGAAAAGAACTCCTAAACTTATAACCTCTTTCAAATATTAATTTAGATTAGTCACTTCAAAAGAAAATCACGTGAAAAGACGAAATTAAATTAAAAAATCAGTCTCTCGTGGTCTTAGATCTTAGAAATTGGTCTAACTCTATAGAGAAGGCGCTTTTCGAATCTTCACGCTGTTGCGGCGCAGTCGATGCTAATTCCTCTTAGCAATGCCAAAAACTTGCATGACATTCTTGTATTATATTTGATTGAAGCGTTTCGTGCGTCCTCAATACCTTCGTCCACTAAACCGAGTTACTCAGCAATACTCGGTACTCACTCGGTAAAACTAGTAGGTACCCGGCGCATTTCTACTTTGAAGTATTCATTCTTAATCAAGTTTTGTTTGAATATAACGATGGTAACAAAGAATTAATTGTGACCTGAGTTTCCTGAGCTGATATCAGACGCTTCAATCGAGTGAATGTTTTTTTGTTTAACACGTTCATACGACACCGACTAAATTACATAATTATTTTTTTGTTCATCTCAGCGAGTGTAAAAAAGCAAATGCGCGTGCCGTAATCTAACATCGTTGGATCCGTTTACTAATTATTTGATTCATTCTGTGTTCTGACGTTTCACTTCGAGTGTAAGATGACAAGGGCAAAAATGATCAAAAAGTGAAGCGCAGACGCTTCAGTTCTACCCTCTTTACTAAGGTCAGAAGAACAAGGGAAAGTATCCAAAATTCCACATGGAAATAGATAAACCGAATCCATGTGGAATGGTGGATACTTTCCTTCGTTCTTTAAAACATTGTTTCACTCATCGAAAGAAAATGAGAGATCGATACAAAGCTACACCTGAATTTTATTCGTATTTGGAACACTGCCAAAACGGAAGGTTTTCTGTGTATAATGAGGATCCGATTTTACCAAAAAATCCCTTAGTTTTTTTACGAACCTTGTTCTTAAGAATTGAGCCAATTTGTCGATATACGCGTCGAGTTCGAGAAACCGTTAAACCTCCAATGATGTTTTAAGTTTTATTGGTACTAAAAGTGCTCTCAAATTTATAATTGAGAAGTATAAATTCACAATCTCTAAATCGGCAGTCACCGCCGCAATCAGAACTTTTGCCGCATGCCAAAGAAACATCATTTAATAGCCTTTCATCCCTTTGTAAAGTCCAATTAATTTTTTGTCAGATTTATAACAGCTATTTAATCCAGGGGCGTTAACAGGCCAATGAAATATAATTAGGAGAGAAATATAAAGGGAATATTTGCACGTCAAGTAAGGGGGTTTCCATACTACTGCTTTCGTGATTATTCTTGACTGACATTCAATGGGTTGGTGTCATAGTCATTCCCATACCAAACTACCTACTTCAGCAAAAAAGGAAAAATAAGTCTATCGTTTAAATTAGACAAGAATCAACACATTTTTAACGTCAAAATTAAATAAGACAGTCCTGCAAATCGCCCGCCCTTCACGACTTCCTTATGCTTTCGCTGGGAAGAAGTGACGCCACAAACTCCCCAACAGCACAGCTGTCTGCAAGGTATTTAACATTATAAAACAAAAATCACGAAACGTGAAATTAAATTATTTGCCAACATTAAACAGAGAAATGACAAATTAATCACTTTAGCTGCATGTGAATACATAATCTCGATGACAAGTAACGAACTAGCTGCAGAGCTGCAGTCACTACTCGCGATTTACGCGGTTACTGTCAAGCATAAATCGTACCGTAAATACTGCAGTTGTTCGCTCGCGCGTCATAAAATGTTCAGTTTGTAAATACCCTAAGTTCAGGGCAACAAAGCGAGGGTATCAAGTAAGGCAATAAAAACGTAATTTAAAGTCACCCCCGACTCCATAAACGGTTGACATGGGAGAAGTACATTAATTTAATTATTTCGCTGACAGTTTTAACTTCGTTTTCGTTAATTTTTGTGAGAATTTTTCGGGACTTCATGCATTGGGATTTAGAGTTTATGGCTTTTTCAATTATTTGGAAAGGTTTTCTTTTTAATGTTTAATTGTCTCTAAAATATACAAGCAGTTTGAATATGTAGAAAGTTTATATTAAGAAAAAACACTATTTAGCTACCTAGATGAACAAGTATTGCGGATTTGCAGCTTAAAGCACGACAAAGATTTTGTTGTTGTTCGACGTAAATAACTGTCTAAAATCAGCAAAGAAATGCATCGGTTTTCTCTATATGCAAAAGCTAAAATTAGGCATGGCCAACACCTAACTAAGCAAAGTATTCCGCCCTCTTCGTTTTTATGAAAGTACTTGAAGAACTATGTCATGAGTCGGGATATGGAGTATCATGTACAAGCAAGTTACTTCGACTTCAAACTACGAGTATTCAACATTTCAGAGGGATCCGTTGAATAACAAAATTTTCTCCGCATATTTTCTCGTTGACTCTATTATTCAACCTGACGGGGTTTCCGGTCACTAACTGGATTTTAACATTATGTTTAGGTTTGTTTTCTAAAGTATCATTTATGAACAGGTTTCTGGTACAGAATATGCAGGGCTTTAAGTAGTTGAAATGCTACGTGTATATTTTTCACAATAATATTGAGATTTACTCAGGGTCTCAAGCACCGAGCTGACTGACCATCGATATTTTACTTCAGTTATACCCATGGAGACATAGGAAACGTCAGAAGCTAGGTGCATGGTTCCTAGCATCGGTCACATTTTTTTTGTATGTGATACAACTGTCTTTTGAATGCAAAATCGCAGATTTTTTGGAACCCGATAATGCTATGAGCATAATTTAAAATATCTCATCAATCTGCAGTGCTTGAAACCGTGTATTCCCGTTGTCCTCGGAGGCCATGTCCCCGTTAAAGGGGACCAAAAGGAATTTAATAAAATAATTAAAATTACTTCCCGTTGTCTCCGTTAATATATTGTAATATACAATTATTATTAATATGACTCCTGTTTGGTAAGCTCCTACCAAGTTATGACAACCTGGTACTTCGAAGGCATAAAGCGTTTTCTAACTGACAAACCTATCTATGTTAGGTGAGCTCCTATCAAGTTATGACAACCTGGTACTTCGTGCAGGATACCAATTTATAAAAAAATCTACTTATAAAAGTAAACATTTCTTGTTTCTATATTTTTATTTTAAATCTATTATTATGTACAAAAAATCTTTCGTTTTAGTTAGGATTGCCACTACCTATGTTTAAAAATTAAATATTTTTTTAAGTGGACAACGTTACGTGAAATAACTTTACTGTCCGTTGTCCGTATGTATACATATAACGGGGACAACGGTAAGGGAATTTTTGACGTCCCATTGTCCCCGTGACGGGGAGACAGATTACGGGGACAACGGGAATACACGCTTGAAACGTGAGTAACGTCAGGAACGAACTTAATAATCTTTAGTAGATTATAATGAGTTATGCCCAAATAGGACCCACAGACAAGTTGCTTGACAACAAAGATTTACGGACTAACACACATACGTTTATCCAATTGTGTCGGACAGTTGCAATATCCGTGTGCGGTGTAGATATAAATTAGTCTAAATTGAGACGGTACCTAGTGTCCAGGTGACATAATTCAATTAGATTGCTAGCCATTTGTTAGGCTGCCCACCGACGGCCTGAGTTATGTGCTGCCCTCTCAGGGCGTTTACATACGAATTGCATTGCATTGAATTTTGACTGCAAAATGGGATCCGTTTTATGGCTTTCTTGTTTTCTTTTCCGCTGGTGGTAATTGCATTTTAATTGGACTCTTGCGCTCTGTTATATTCGCATTTTGTGTCCTTTTTCTGTAACTTAATTGCCAATGCTAATGTTCGAACAGCTTTAGGTACCTACTATGAATAGAAAATGTTTCAGGGTCGTTGCCAAATATTTTGAAAGGAAATTAAAGATCCTTTTTCCTGACATATTGACACTTTGACGTTCATCGACGCTGTCAGTAACTTTTAAAAGCTTATCAAATTAATTGAGGAAAGTATATTATAAAAATATAAAACTTACGCGAGCATTAAATTAGCAGAACGACAGGACTTTTCATCGAAAAATGTTTGCCGTCCATTAAAATAAATATGATTCGTCTTTCAGTATAGCTATGAATTCCCCAACATCAATTTATGAAAGTATCCCACTAATATAATAAATGTTAAAAGTTTGGATTTTTGTTACACAATCACCCAGAAATGGCGTCGGCTGAACGGATTAATATCTATTATCCTTTTTCCCATCTCTTCCCGTGGGTGTCGTAAGAGGCGACAAAGGGACTTACTAGAGAATGGGCAGCAGCGTTCTCTATGCATTTTACAACCATACTGCGATCGCCAACCCGCCTGCCAAGCGTGGCGATCATGGCAAATCCCCCCAAATTAACTGTTGGACATAGGCCTCCCCTATGTCCAACAGTGGACGTCTTTCGGCTAAAATTATGATGATAATGATACTTTTTATCTCGGTAGTACATTATTGTCGGATAATATCCGACATTGACGCGGGCGAAACCTTTGGTAAAATGTCCTCGTAGGTCTGCACAAATATAAGCCAATTGTAAAACAACCAGTTTAAACCAACTCAAAGCATGTTTAACTATTTTAATTTCCATTTATTGAACAGAACTGACTCATGAATACACAATAAGTTTAATTATTTAAAGGACGATGTGTTTATATTTATTTTAGGATTCGGATTTAACTGTAGTTTTTTTTATGATTTAGATTTTAGTTGTTCACAAATAAACATAATGCTACGTAGGTATCTAAATTAGGCTTGTCTTAAACTCAAACTCAAACTCAAAGCATTTATTTCAAATAAACCAATTTACATGCTCTTTTGAATTGTCAAAAAGTCGATCAGTTGGAAAGTTGAAGCTAGTTGCCCATTACACAACGTAGATCTCTATGGAGAGGAACGGGCAAGAAACTCCACGGACACTCTTTTAAATCAAGTTGGATATATTATAAAATCTTGGGAACATTATTCTTGTCCTTGCGGTATGTGAGAACAATGTAAAAAATAATAATCAAGAATTTTAAATATAAGATTAAAAATAAGCCCTGGAAGTTAGGAGATGACCAGTCTCAACCTACAGCGCCCGTTCACGAACTTGACGCGTGGATCAGCACCATCCAACTTAACCATTTTGTAGGGAACCGAATGATCGAACACACGCGCCACCATCAGTGAGCCATTTAAGTGAGCATGACATAATCTCAATTGCCATGCTTTTTCAAGTCAACGTACATCAAGCAACACATAAACGGATGCATGGTACTCTCACATTTACAAAATTTAAACAAAATGCTTCTAAATTATACAAAACTATAGTTTGCAATGTGTTTGAGATATTAACAAAATTTGATTTCCTAAAAGAAAGAAAAACATTTAATATATGTATATTGAAGTATTCAATAAATAACACTTGGTTCAGTAATAAAGGTTTTTTGTGTTTATTAATTATTACTATAGTTATTACTAGCGACCCTGCTACGCACGGTTTTGATGACTTGATATAACATCGAGATTTCTTCACAAGTGTAAATATATTTAGAACAAACCTTTTGGAATCAATTCTTTAAATGGCTATGAAAGCCGAATCAAAGTCCTTTGCATAATTAAAGAGAACACAGCGCTCATACAGACAGACAAGAAAAGCGACTTTTTTATAATGTAGATAGAAATAGATACTCAAACGGATTTGTCGTATAAGTAGTAGGTGTTTATTTTCTATAGTTACTAGATTTTAGCCTATGTATGTATAGAATCAAGTCTATCCGACTAAACAGACAGCTGTGCTGCTGGGGAGTTTGTTGCGCCATTTCTTCTTCCCAGCTAAAGCACTAGGAAGTGGTGAAGGGTGGGCGTTTTAGGGGACTGTCTTATGTATTTTGACGTTCGAAAAGTGCTGATTCTCAGCCTAATTTGAATAAATGACTTTTGATTTTGATTTTAGCCTTTTTTGTTGAAATGAGTTTGTCAATTTCAATTTAGAATTGCGTCTTGATTAAGAACTCCACCCTTATTTCGTAACACACTATTAATCAGAACTGAATTATTTTGAAGGTTATTGCTAATCCATTCTTTCATAACTTCGAAAAAATTGTCTGTTTAGCAACGGCAACGACGCCATGAATGTTGTGGAACTGTCAAAATGAAAGTGATTCCTACTGATAGTGTACGCAATTACCCCTCTGATTAGGGCAAGACTGCAACCATTTACCGTTATGATATTTTCTTAAAAATTACTGAGGTTCCATGAACAATATTTAATAATTTATTAAATAGGCAAATTCCAGATTGTACAGTTGCAATAATTATTCACATCGCGTACCGCCGCCATTACTGGTAATAAAATGTTATTCTGAGCGCATTAAGTTCGGTTAACAACATTATTCATGAGTTTGGCGGACGGCAGCTTCACTTTAAATTACTATAAATTGAAAATTTACGAATTTTTGCAAATGAATATAGTGCTAATCTATTAACAATTTTTGTATGGTTTTCGTGGTTTGTAACTTGAATGATAAATCGTTTTAGTAGAAAAAGATCAACTTACCCTGTTTTGTGCACATATGTGGAAATGTGTGGATTGTAGTACAAATTAAATGTGCTTAAACTAAACTGTAGAAGCAATTATTATAGTCAGACAGTACCCATAGGATACTGAGGTACTTGCAACAAAGGTACTCTCTTAAAAAATAATTTGAGTTATCGTCATTGCTTTTTTTCATATTATTTATTGATCTAAAAAGGCACCTCAATAAAACCACAATAAAATCGCGAACTTATTTATAGCATATCAATAAATGATCCAGGAGAAATAATTAATTTCGAATAGCAAATACACTTGATTCCCAACAATGGAGGGACCCGATAAATGATTGGATTCCAGCGACGCGATCCCATTTCAAGGCTTTGCATTTAAATCAGAAGCACCGAGGATGCAGTTTCCATATTTTTCGGAAATACCAATGTGAAATCCTAACGTGTATAACGTTCTGATACCACAACTTTATTGGATTTTGAGCCACAAGAACAGAGTAACAAGATTAATTCTACATTGAAATGAATTCCCATTTTGTAGCTTTAGATGTCTGATCATTAAAATTTGATTCCATTGAATGATGATTAGGTTTTGATATGGTTTCTATAGACTCGAATGTGAAACGGGTCTTGATTGTACTCGTTAAGCTAATTAATTCGAAACAAAAGGCATAAAGCTGACTTGAGGCAAGATAATTATAATATCTTGAGAACATACGTCTTCATTAAAATGATCCTTTATCCAGAGAAAACAGACATTCTACAGAGAGTATTTATCAAATCAGTGGCCTACTCTCTGTTGGAAAATTATATATATCTATTATGCAGAGAGTATTCAAAAAAAATAAGTCCCAGCCCTACGATATATCTAAATTTTCTAAATGAAGAAAATATACGATTGCACAAATCACCCACACAAAAACCACTTTTGCATCCATTCAATTTAATACACGGTCGGCTCAACTATATAACAAAATAAATAAAGAAATAAATATATGTACAGCAAGAAATATTATAATTGCAAAAAGTCAATATTTTAATGGATCAAACAGCTCACTTATAAACGGAAGCGCTTTTAAAACACGCTACATAACACACACTCACACGCACTGACGAATTAACTTAGAATAGATTAAATCCCATATTTGATAATTAGCTTATGTACTTGTTAAAGATATAAACTATATTTGTATTTGTATCCGCAGTGAAAGTAATAAAATTCTTACCCTGTAAACTCAAACTCAAACTCAGTTAATCTGCTATCAGAATCAGGTTATCTACATTGTGTTTGGTTGACCGGAATGACAACAGTCAATCAAATCGATATCAGATGATGGAAGCATACAGACCGACTTACCTATGGATCCGGCAAGCCATCGAAAATATTAGATATTGATCCTTCACGTATTTAAGCTTTATAATTTCCTAGGCCTAACAGACTGTTACTTAACTTTAGCAATACTGCCAGGACATTATTTATTTAGTTATTGAAATGGGTCTTAAACCACTTATTCACAAACAAAAATGACAAAATTTTAGGAATTGGAATTGGAAACAGAAGTGCACAGCACTAGCAGAGAAATGTACCTACGTTCAAGATATCGTTACTTGAATTATTACATATAAGTTCTGAAATACACCGTGACATTTTAGTCGTCTCACAAAGGTGGTCCACTCAATGTATCCGTCATAAAATACCTATAGGCGCGATTATATTTATATATATTTTATTGTATACCACAAAAATACATAACAAAAACAAGGTACACTACAAAATATACAATGGGCGGCCTTATCGCTTTCCGCGATCTCTTCCAGGCACCCTTGGCATGGACAGTGATTAGTCTGGACATAAAATGGGGATGCTGTTGGCGTGAATAATAAATATGCAATATACTTAAATAGATACACAGATATATGCATTATATGTGCATTATGTATGCATTTATTTTTTATATTCATAAATACATACATACTAAATACATATATAAGGAACGAAAATAAATGAAGACTTTACATAGAAAATTACGGTTAGGTATGAGAATCAAATCACAACGACAAGTAATGATCCATTACGAGTCTTACATAACAACTGCGCGTGTTTAATTTCAACTGGCAATGCATTCCACCAACGAGTGGCCTGGACAGTGAAGGAATGGTCGAGGAAAGTTGTGGAATACATAGGCATTTTAAGCTTCAAGTTTTCTGATGGCCTTAAGAATTTCGTGTGGCAGTCACAAAGAAACTGAAAACGATTTTTGAGATAGAGAGGGGTGGAAGGGGAGAAAAACACATTATACAAAAGGGACAGAATGTTTGCATTCCGGCGAAGACGATTTGGTAACCACTTGAGCTTCACTCGAAACTCGGAAACATGGTCATATTTGCGCAAGCCAAATATAAACCTTATTGCAAAAATTTTGAAGGCGCTCAAGTTTGTCGAGTTGGTTTTGGGTAAGGTTAGCGTCAGCATAGTCAAGGATGAGTAGAAGAAGCGATTGTGCAAGCGCAATCTTAGTGGCAATCGGAAGAAAGTTACGCAATCTATAATGACGCGGCGGATGCAAATACCTAGCGGCTAACTTCCTGTAACTGGGCAGTCCAACAGAAGTTCTTATCAACGAATATCCCCAAGTTTTTAACTTTCTCACTGAAAGGAACAACTGAGTTGTCTAAAGAAACTTGGGGAAGAGTCGTCCAGTCACTCCTTGAGACCGTCCTTGAACTGCCTACCACCACAACTTGCGTCTTTATAGGGTTAACCATTAGTCCATATCTCTTGCTCCAGTCACATAGACGGGCCAGATCATGATTAATCGTTAAACGGGACCCTATTACTAATACTCCGCTGTCCGTCCGTTTGTCTGTCTATCCGTCTGTCACCAGGCTGTATTTCATGAACCGTGATAGTTAGTCATCATTTTCATAGATGATGTATTTCTGTTGCCGCTAAATACTAAAAAACAGTAAAATAAATATTTAAGGGGGCTCCCATTTAAAAAACGTGATTTTTTTGCCATTTTTATTTCATTATGTGAATGTTAAAAACCATCTTTTTTATAACTGATTAGTAGTCATAGGATATACATGAAGTGGGCTGCCGTTGTAACTAAAATGTCACGGTATATAATAGAATACAAAATAATTAAATATTATTATTTTGCTAAATACAAAATATTCACATATTTTTTATATATTTTAGCGCAGAGCTATGTACAAAAATACTTAAAAAACAAAGGGTTGCCAAAGAAGGGGATGGAGGTAAATAGATCAAAAATGCGGTAAAAGATCATTATAAATATGTACATAATTTATTTCTAAAGAGACTGCTTGCAACCAAGTTTGTCTAAAGGCAAACTTGCCATAACAAATACAGACGAGTAATGACGTCATCAGTGTTTAATGCGGTCCACATCTCAACGAGCTCAGGTGTTCTGTCCGTCGTGGAGCCATCAACAACTCCCCACTTTTAAGAGTACATCATAACTTTACCAAAACGTGTGTTTTGAAGGCGAAAGGTAACACACTAGTAACACTCGACGCTGTCCCGCGCGTCTTTTTCGACCGATTGAACATAATAATTAATTGTCATAGGCGATGTGGCTTATAATAATTATAATGGCGTATTCGCGATCCTAGCGCGAATACGCCATATCGTCGCGTAGAGGTAGGACATTTGGTTTTGAAAAACCCGATCCCGCCTTTTCTTGCCCGTTCGACTCCATAGGAACCTACCACGATTTGGAATGGGCAACTAGCTTCATCTTTCTGACTGATCGACTACTTGACAATTCAAAAGTGCTTGATATTGGTTTGAGTGATATATAAATGCTTTCCGTCTTATTTAATTAAATCTAAGTTTAGTTCTAACCTAAACATTTGAGCCAGTACTTGTATTTCGATTTAGGCTAAGTTCTTAAGACTAAAATCTCGATGGTTCTTTTTTTTTTTTTGGGTGGGAAATCATCAAATGACTTCTCCCGCTCTGGTTGGAGCAGGAGGGTGTGTCAGACTTTTACTGACTAAAACCCACCCATGTTCCTTCAGCTGCCCGTATGCCAGGGGCCGCGGTATCTCTTTCGAACAACCCGCACCCCTAGCAGGCATCGGCCCTTGCGGGCCCCACCAGCTGCTGCTGACGTCCTCCTGCGACGGGTCAGTACAGTGGCCCCGCCGCCTACCACTTTTCGGCCGCAGGGGATAGGGAGAGCGGCCAACGCTATACCGACACTCCTCTTCCCCTGCGGCCCCACCGCGTCCGCCATCAAACGGAGGCGGCCCCGTTCAGGCTACGGAAGGGAAGAGCGCTACTCAGAAGTACCGGCACTCCTCCTCCGCCGCAGCCTGTAACCCTCAGCCGCGATGTCTCCCATTCGACATCGCGGCCCGCCTCAGTTGCGATGCACCTCACCGCAACCTACTTTTTGGCCGCTACGTCGTCGGCTTGGAGGCACAAGCCCTGACGAGCGGCCCCACCTTGGGGTTCCTCTTCGCTTCACCGTGGGAGGGTGATCACGGTTACTGAGCCCCCCCGCAACGACAATGCGGGAACCCCACTGGGGGGGAAATCTCGATGGTTAAAGCCTTATTCTACAGAAAATACCTTGAGTTAGAGTTTTTCAATAATCGCAACGATCGTGTAGGGATTTTCTCGACGATGGTTCATATTATAGCGGGGTACCTAAAACCTAAATATCGCGATACAGTCGCATGATGTGTTGAAAGTCTGATTTCGTCGCTCCAGGGTTGCCATTAATTAGCTCAGTAGGTAATATTGATTGCTAACTTATCGCGCCTCATTACCGTAATCGTCGAGCTGTGAAGTTTTGTGCGATCAAGTTTACAAGTTATTGGTGTGGAAGATTTCTGTAAAACTTGTTAAATAATGTTTCTTTTGTAACAGTGATTACGAGGCTAACTTCGTTTCCTTTTTTTGGGTGGGAAATAACTTCTCCCGCTCTGGGTGGATCAGGAGGGCGTGTCAGACTTTTACTGACTAAAACCCACCCGTTTTCCTTCAGTTGCCTGTATGCCAGAGATCATGGTATCTCTTTCGAACAACCCGCAAAAAAAAAAATACCCCTGGCAGGCATCGGCCCTTGCGGACCCCACGACATCTCTTTGAGGCGCGCGTGGAACACAACGCGCCGTCGACCCGGGATTGGTCCTTACCGGACAGCGAGCTACCCAGCTTATTCGCCGTCCGCAAGACCGCACCTACGGTGGCCGGGAATCAGCCTGGGATTCCTGCCTTAATGCATGGGGAACGCGCTAAGCTTTACGACAGCATTTTTACGACTTTCTAAATGTTTGTTTACTAAAAAGCTCCGCTTCATACAAAGAATGCACTACAACAATGGTTGGAGAAAATGTAAATTATATTACATTTTAAATTAGATTAGACCGACATAAAATATTTTTTTTGAGTTATGTACAAAAAACATGTAATGGAAAAAAAAAACTTTCCTTGTCAAAATTGTAATGTTTTAATTTCACTAACAGTAGCTACAGGCATTTTTGGAACATTGCTCTTCAATCAAATGTTTGGATATAATATTTTTTTAAAATAGGTATTTATGGAGCTACTAAAGGTTTTTCCAACGATGGATTGTTGTTTGTAGCAATGTAGCTCCCGGCGGAGAATAGGTCATCCCTTCCAATAAGTGGGAATTATGGACGTGATTTACCTCAAACGTTCTGGCACAAGCAGTCTTTGAAAAAAAATCGGTTGCAAGAAGTGGTGATTTTGAAAATCCTGTTTAAAAGTTGAAAGGTCAATTTTCCTAATGTAGGCAAAGTCAGGGAAGTTAATAATTTAGCAAATTACTCATATGTCTAAATCACAACTGTAATTCTGTGACAATATGAAATGGCCAATTAGCGAACTGTAACCTACCTGTACCTACGCTTACGACCTAATTTAGAACAAAGGCTGAAAAAATCCTCTTGTAATAAGTGTTTTGAGCCTCAGTGATGTACCAATTAATCAGCGCTGGTGAGTCATTCAGATAACGATAAAATGAATTGAGATTGTACGAAATCCCCTCGATTCGTTGAGCGCTTTGAGGTCGTTCGTTTTTAATTTTATTGCTGGCTGTGTGCTCTGTTATCACAGAAATAATGTTTACATTTATTTATTCTGTGTGCAATTTATATTTTCAGAGGACGGTATATTGAGTTTCGGTTTTTTTGATGAGAACAGACCATTTTTTAGCTATTCTTAAAGCATCAAAAGCCATTAAAACTTAAACTCTTCCCAAACTACATTTGTTATTTATTTAGGATCTTGAATGTGGTTTTCCAAGTCGCTTTAATTATTTACACGTCAAAATATAAAAGAGATCCTTTTAGCAGGAAATTTTTGACGAAGCAATTTGGCCGTTTGGGGCACCACCGCTCACAACATAGTCCCTTGCGCATCCTTCCACAAAAGTTGGATATAGTTTAATTTTACGAACCCTCTCCCGTCAGTGTGTTTCGGACCAAGTTTGTAATAAATGCTCCTTGTTTTTCTGCCAGCTGTCGAAGCTGAGTGTGCAACACCTGAGCCCTACCTTATCACACGACTGTATGAATAAATCAAACGTAGAGAGAAGCTCGCTCGTTGTACACTGTGTTTTACCTTACATGTCTGTTTTGGTAAACAAATACAGTACGAAAATCAAGAGATTCGGCTTCAATTATTTAAAAAAATATGTTTTTGAATGAAGGAACATAGGTATGAATTATATGTATATAAAATTCATACATAATATAAATACAAACATTTATTTATTACATTTTTTTTTAAAATATATGTCGCATCATGGTGGCCCAGATGCGAAGCATCGGGTCTTCTTCACGATCTGACATAGTTTAGGTAGGTGTAGGCACTGTGGTGGATACTCGAACGAAAAGACCATTTGAATTTAAAAAAAATTTTTTAAACTCATCATCATCATCATTTCAGCCGAAAGACGTCCACTGCTAGACATAGGCCTCACCCAAGCTCCTCCACTTCGACCAGTTCTGCGCTTCTCGCATCCAGCGGATACCTGCGGCTTTCACAAGGTCATCGGTCCATCTTGTGGGAGGCCTTCCAACGCTATGTCTTCCGGTACACGGTCGCCACTCCAGAACCTTTCGGGCCCATCAGCCCTCTGTTCTGCGAGCAATGTGCCCTGCCCACTGCCACTTAAGTTTCGCAATTCATTAAGTTTATAAACTGGCGAGTAAAAAAATAAAAAAACATGTGCATCGAAAACAAACACGTGCTTTGGTATTAAGCATTTGCCTAGACTGTCCGAGTTCGACTGTTCACTGTAGACTGTCACTGCACTCTGTCTCTCCTCCAGTCCTCGCTGCATCCCCTCCACCGACGATCGTGTCCAAGCGGTAGGGCTCGCTTGCGTTTCCGGTTACATGATTATTCGTTTACGAATCAAATTGTTAGATGGCGCTGTCCGCTATACTTTGGCGCCATCAATCCACGACATACGAGTATATGTTATTTATTTGTATGATTTATTTAAATGTACGTGTTTTCAAAGCATTTGTTATAGATGTATATAATAAATGTTTTAAAAACACGTACATTTCATAAAAATCAAAATGTCTGACCAGTCATTTGTTTACCAAATTAGAAAAGTTGACAAAAATACACTTTAGATAGATTGGTAAGAAGGTTCTATGCAAACTACAGGTCGGAAGCTGGAACTTATCATACGAGGTTTTTAAATTTTTAATAAAGGTCTTTCATTATCTAGTTTGTTATAAGTTACAACTTGGTTATCTCTTGTTTTTTTTTTTCAAGAAAAGTAAAAGTAAACCGTAGTTCAAACTTTCTAAAGCTACATTAATAATATATCAAACGTTTTTCGTCCTTATTCTAAACTTAAAGGTCGATCCTTACGTAGGTACGTGTATTAGATTTCGCTTGTTTTTTCCCTGACTATGATTAAATCAAGAAAGGGTTCCGAACCTGACTCATGTATGTAAATATTATCGTAGCTTTGAATTTCAACAAATTCAATAAGTAAACCTCAATAAATGGTTTTTAGTTGCCTACAACTACTCTCCCCAAAAGCTAAACAAAGCATATCTACCATATCCATTCAAACCACAATTAAAGTGGAGTAGGTACACAACTTATGAATGGCGTCCTCTATAGCATTAAATATACTGAAGTGGATGGTGGAGAGTATTGGAGAGTAAAGAGGGACCTTCGCTTAAGCATGGGTATTTTTCCCATCGTACAATTTGAAATGTCCTTTTAGACAATATATTTTATCATGCTTCAACATTTATTATTGTCCCACTCTTAAGAGTCATGCCGAACACAAACGAAATTCTCGAGTTATGTGTATAAATGACTCTAGTATACAATGATCCGGGTCGTACCTAGGGTTGCCAACTTTAATTTTAAACAAAAATAACGAATCAAATTCCGTGAATAGCAAAAAAAAGTATTTGGAAAAATAAGAAAGTATTTTTGTTTTTTTTTTGTCTTAACCAAAGTTATGTTTTAAATTAATATTAAGTCGTTTGTTTATTGAATTTATGGACGATCTGTTTCTCTCTGCTTGTCACTTTAGATTGGTCACCGAAAATTTCTCAGTGAACTCTGAAGACGCGGGAAGAGAGTAAGCAAATAAAAAATGTTTTTTTTTTTCATTTGGTGAGCTAGGTATTAGATATTGCCATTTATCAACAGTATTTTTCTCCAAAAAAACTTTATCGATGTTAAATAGATTTTAGTTTTAACTCGAAAAAAATGTTCAAAAGTTACCCTGAGTGTTTTGTTTTACGCATCACAGTAAAGATTAGAAATAAAATATTTTCCCATACTTTATTTGTATTCAAAATTATGAAGTATATTTATCGAAAATAAAGTAGGATATGTTGTTATAAAGAATGGTTGGCAACCCTTGTCTCACACCTCGCACCTGGGAATTTGAGAAAAAAAAATGTGAATAAAAAAGTAAAGTTTTCTTTCACATTACAAAAAATATGTATTTGAGGTATGACGGAGTGTGTTTTTGGGAAATAAAATGTGTTAAGTTAAACAAATTTGCTTGTGTGATGAAATCAAATGACCAATTCAACACCCTTACCCCTTAACGCAAAGGTACATTAAGAACGCTTCTTAATAAGTGCACACCGAAAACTGAGGTTATAAAATTAAACTCAATTGTTAAATGTAAAACCTTTCTAAGGTGATTTAAAATTAGAATTTCGGGATTAAGTATTCAAATATAATCAAATCAAAGCACTCATTCAGAAAGAAATACTACCAGTTGGCATGCATAGTGGGATGTTTCTGATCAATTTTAAACAAATTATCATAAAAAAAGCCTCAAGTTTAAAATACCAAAATGCAACTAAAGAACTTTTCAACACACTCAGACAAAATCAGACAGTTGTTAACTCAAGGATAAACGCGTTAAGTCAACGAAATTAAAAAGTGAGCTCGAGTATGTAATGTTTTAGTCCTAAAATGCATCTGAAATGTACTCACTAGCTCTGAGTTAGTCCTTTCTGAGGGAGTGAGTCGCATCGCGTAAGAGAATAATTAAATGAGGCTTACT
Source organism: Polymixis lichenea (assembly GCA_949091785.1). Taxonomy (NCBI): domain Eukaryota; kingdom Metazoa; phylum Arthropoda; class Insecta; order Lepidoptera; family Noctuidae; genus Polymixis; species Polymixis lichenea. Next base: position 11,943,718 of record OX420936.1, read on the forward strand.
AAATAGACACACACGTGCATTATCCCATGAACTTAGTGCTGGGATAATGTACTTACCACTATAGCATTAATGACTCTGGTCGCCTGTTCGACAACTCCTATAGCTGTAGTGCTATTCTCTGAAAATCTCACCCTGAAAACTAAGATGATGTGAGTTTGGAGTGAGCTGTCAATAGTGTCATTCTCTAGCGTCAGATCACAATTTGCATGACAATTTACTTCAAACTCGCGTCACCTAAATTTTCACGATGACATTTTTACAAATTTTGCCTGTTTGACGATGACTGACAGGCGTCAAACAGGCTATTTCTGGCACGCGCCAGAGGTGCGGATTGTTCGAAAGAGATACCGTCGCCCCTGGCACACAGGCAACTGAGGGAACACGGATTTTTGTGGGTGTAACCGTCAGCCGCGATGCCTCCCATTCGACATCGCGGCCCGCCTCATTTGCGATGCACCTCACCGCAACCTACTTTTTGGCCGCTACGTCGTCGGCTTGGAGACAAAAGCCCTGACGAGCGGCCCCATCTTGGGGTTCCTCTTCGCTTCACCGTGGAGATGACCACGGCTACTGAGCCCCTCCGCAACGACAATGCGGGAACCCACTGGGGGAGAGGGAACACGGGTGGGTCTTAATCATTAAAAGTCTGACACGCCCTCCTGCTCCACCCAGAGCGGGAGAAGTGATTTAATGATTTCCCACGCGCAAAAAAAAAAAACGATGACCTACGTTGATATGACGATCATTGTCCTTTTTATCACCGATTATAAAATTCATTTAACAAATAAAATTAATGTTTTATTACTTACTGTCTTTGTTTCGTTATAAGGTTTAGATAGGCTAATGATTTTTATCAACAGCAGCGAATGCTTTTTATGAACAGCGCTGATATGAACATTATGCAACTATGATACCAAATAAGTATAAAAAGTTATTGTACGTTCCGTGTGGTACCAGACGTAAAAGAATAGCACCATCCTATGTCTTCCCATGGGTGTCGTAGAAGGCGACTAAGGGACTTACTAGAGAATGGACAGCAGCGTTTTCAATGCATTTGACCACCATACTGCTATTGCCGACTCGCCGGCCAAGCGTGGCGATTATGGCAAATCCCTTTTAGGGGAGGCTTATGTCCAGCAGTGGACGTCTTTTGGTTGATATGATTATAAAAAGCTATTATTGTGATTCTACGAATATTTCTGTAAGCCCTCTCTCTACAAGGCGTCTCTGTCGGTCGGTCTACGCCTGGCGTTATAAATCCTTGCTTACGCCAGGTTTCACCTTGTTACTAAATACCTATTGTGTGCTAAATCTCGACCTTAAGTATGGTACTGTTTTAAGTAACACTTAATTTATATTGTGTCTCTACTTCGTTATAATAATAACGGGTAGGAAATCAGCGAATCTTTATATATAAAATTCTTCTGTACGTATGTATACCACTGAACTCCTAAACGGTTGGACCGACTTTGATGAAACTTGTGTGTTTAGATTCACAATTGGACACGATAGGTGGCGCTGTTCAGGCAACATATGACGACGTCTGTCAGGTCTGCTAGTTAATAATAATAAGTAAATTATGCCTTTTTCGCAGTGAAACAGGTATAACTGAAAAAATATAGTTATAGAAACACTACCTATGTCGATATAGAGACAGCAGCTCTTCTCAAATATAGTTTCTAATGAATATTTTAAAAGAATGAATTTAAAAAAATCCTTTTTATTATTTATGTGCATGCTTCCTGTTCTAACCTACGGTGCTCAGACCTGGTCGCTCACCGAGTCGCAAAAGTTCTGCCTTGGAACTTGCCAATGGGCGATGGAACGCAGTATTCTGGGTGTAAAAAGACAGGACAAAATTCGGAACACCACGCTGCGTTCCAGAACGGGTATAAAAGACGTAGGTAAGAAGGCTGCCAGGGTCAAATGGGATTAGGTGGGTCACATCAGCCGCATGCAGGATGACCGCTGGGCAAAGGTCTACAATGGGTGCTTGAAGGTGGACGGACGCCGCCGCGGTCGGCCCAGAAGGCGGTGGCGCGACGACCTGAATGCGTACCGCGAGGGCTGGTTTGAGGTAGCGCGGGAAAAGAGCTCCTGGAAGGATTTGAGAGAGGCCCTTGCCCAGCAGTGGGACAGTATAGGCTAAACAAAAAAAAAATGATTACTGAAAAATATCATACCTGAAATCTGTACGAATTTTTTTTGTGGGTGGGTAATCACGTTTGCGTAGACAATATAATAGATTTAGAAATAGATTAAATAAATGTATAAGTAAAGCGAAAAATAAAATACCGTCAAGAAGAAATAAAAAAATGTAACAAAAATATTAGATAGATTAAAATTAATTCATGGATAGGAAATGAAAAAAAGAAGTCTAGATTCTGTTATTTTAAAGTACTTGGGAAAATTGGAAAGTTTGGTTGATACTATATGTAATAAATTCTCAACAACATTAACAAAGAAATCTTAGATATTAAACATGCCTGTAGTCATAAGTTTTTGGAAAGATCAAGCTATGTTGATCCCGGAAATGTTTCACTGCGGTTTCAGAAAGCTTATTCAATGGATATAAATAAGATAATAGATTTGCTAAGTTGTGATAAGTCTGACGGAATAGATAAGATTAGAGTTAAAGAAATTAAGTTATTTAAATCTAAGTTGAGCCCTGTTATAGCTTTGTTTATTAACTTGTGTGTGTTGAAAGGGGTTACACCCCGACAAACTAAAAACAGCATTAATTAGACCTATTTTTAAACAAGGTGTACATAGTGATTACGCAAACTATAGGCCAATAGCCATATTATCAGTTATAAATAAAATAGTAGAAAAGTTTATTGTGAATCAGATAAGTGTTTTTTTGGAAAAACATAATATTCTGACCAATGCACAACATGGTTTCCGACGTGGGCGGAGCACGGCGACGGCTTTAGCGCGGTTCGCGGACGACGTCAATGAGTGTTTGGATCAGCGGAAGCAGGTGGTGGTGGTCTACATTGATTTCCAAAAAGCATTTGACACCTTGGAGCACCACCTGCTTCAGGCCAATTGAGGAATGTGGGGTTGCAGGACCATTGAACAGGTGGTTCCGTGCCTACCTCACAGACCGGACGCTACGAACGGTCATTGACGGCGTCGTCGGAGAGTCCAAACACGTTGCGTGTGGTGTGCCAACCGGATCCGTGTTTGGTCCCGTTGGATACATCATGCATGTCAACAGCATGTGCAATGTGGTTCGTAAATGTCGCATATATATGTATGCTAATGATACTTGTCTAGTGTATGCAGATAAAGATTTAAATTTAATTGAAAGTAACATTCAGGAGGATTTTACTAATATTATCAAGTGGGCTCATGACAATGGCATCATAATCAACAAAAATAAAACCAAATGTATGCATATACGATCTCCTCATCTTAAAAAGGTCGAACGTCCGCCGCGCATAGTGGTGCATAGCTATGAGTGTCTGCACAGTGAGGGAATTACGCTGTGTGAGTGTGCAAACATTGAGGTGGTGGAGGAATACAGGTACTTGGGTTTAGTCATAGACAACAGCTTCTAATGGAAAACACACATTATGCACTTATGTGACAAACTCAGGTACGTGCTTGTAAAATTCCACCACCTTAGTTGTGTGCTGGATAGGGCAACATTGTACATGGTCTGCTATGCACTGGTGGACTCACTGCTTTCTTATGGGCTGGCATGCTATGGTAACACATTTAAAACATATTTGGAAAAAATTAAAAAATACAAATCAGATTCATGAAACTATTAGTAGATAAAAGCACAAAAAACCGTTGTAAAAGTAGTGATTGCGAAGACTTATTTTTGGAATGTAAAATGCTGCCTGTTCATCAGAGGGTAGTGTTGTCAGTGGCTTTAGAACAGTACTGTAGCAATGAATTTAAAAACAATATTATACGCACAAGATCTCAAAGGAACAATAATATGAGAAGTTTTGTAGTGCCCACATGTAATAACTATTATGGCCGAAGGTGTAGAAATGTTTTAGTTCCAACTATTTTCAATAATCTCCCAGTCAATATAAACGATTGTATCACAAAAACCTCCTTTAAAAATAAAATACATAAATATCTCTTTAATATATTTTGTGAAAGCCTAACTGTAGAGAATAATAAAAAAGTAAGTTTGTTTTAAAAAGGAATGCAAGAGCAATTTTGAGTAGGTGAAAAAGTACGTTATAAAAATTAATTTAATATTAATAATTAAAAGTTTGTATAAAAATGGAGCTACGTCTGCCAACAAACTGCTTTGCAGTTTGGCAGAGGTAAATGTAAGCTGCAAAGAACAAAATTCTGTGAATAAACACTTTTTAATTATTTTTTTTCATCATCAAATAACTTCTCCCGCTCTGGCTGGAGCTCTGGCGTGTCAGACTTTTACTGACTAAAACCCACGTACCCACCCAGGGGCCATGGCGTCTCTTTCCAACAACCCGCACCCCTGGCGGATATTCCAATATTTTGTAAACATTTTAAAGAGATGTATCTATCACTTTCTTTGATATATTGGTTCTTAGAAGTTAGGATAACAATGTATGGCACCGGAGCAATGTCCTTTGTATTAAGATTATTTAAAGAAAGAGGCGTCTATTCCAAAATAATTCTCCTGTTCCTAGAAAATCTATAGAAACTATTTCAATAGAAACAGGTATATACCAAAGTAGATAGAATTTTAAGCAGTACATACGAACGTCAGAATTTTTTATGTGTATGTATCTCATAGAATACATATACCTGTAGGTATCTACCTGCTACCCTCACCTTCATTCGCGAAAAAACTTTAATCTCGCGTTAAACCCACTGAGTAGTTGAGGTTAAGAAAACCCTTTCTTAATGCACCTCCACACTGTACCACCTTTTTTATTGAATAATAATAATTAAGGAATAATAATAAATTTAAAAAAAAGAAAAATAATGTGGCCCACCGCCGCATCTTTACGTTGACGTCATAGTGGGGCCTGCGTACTCCAAACATGCAGAGTGTACTTGGTCGGAACAGGTCTAGGGTTAGGAGTCAGACCAAGGGCGATACAGCAACCCATAGGGTAGCATGTCGCGAGTTATTGGGCAGTCGCGACTCCACGGATCTCCCCGGAGTAGTCTTGTTCCTCACCTCTGGCTTGCCTTTATTGGCCTGCTTGAGTGAACACTGACGAGGAACAAAGCTCCACCTCATTATTTTCTTTATTAGCAGCCGGTTTGAGTGGAGATTTGCAAGAACAAACGTGCTTAGAGGAAGGATGTAGGCCAGTGAGTGCTGGTAGCGATCTTGACCGCCTTCTGGGCTCTAGGATTGTTGTGATAGCCGAGGAATACGTCTCCACTTCTCAAACACCTCGGAAGTGTTCCCTACTAGTCTCTACGCTTCGGCCCTTCGGGATGAAAACAATTCGCAGAGGCCCGTTAGACATTTAGACACCTTGTAAAGGTCCGAGAAATGACATGAAACGTAAAAATAATATATATTTTTTAATGTTCCTTAAGCTTTTAATTAGGTATCTGATAGTCAGTCACAGTCATTTACAGAACAGAAGATAAGGATTCACTTGATGTAAAATAATGTGAAAATTAAAAAGAATAATTGAAAACTTTCAACGCACGTGAGACTTGACATTCAATTCTTCCCCAACTCAGAGACAGGTCGCATTATGTAAAGGTCACTTTACAAGTCTCTATGAAAATTTAACTTGTTCAAGAGAGCCACGACCTGAGAGGGCTTTTTGTTGGAGAAATTATTTAATTACCCTTCGTACCCGAGTGAATATGGACTAACAGGGACTAACAAAGCCTCTTTGGGCTTGAAGCAGTTTAAATGTTAATTCTTCATGCTCTGTAATGCGGTGTATTGTCTGTGTCGTTCATGCATTTCATGTAATTGTTCCCGTTTCTCTGACTACGGTTGTTTATCTGAATTTGAAGTGCTTAAGATTTTATTTTTTATTTTTTGTAAAAAAAACAAATCTTTTGTTTAAATGCTAGGCTAACTGGGCTAGACATTTCGAATCTTTTGGTTTGTTTTACAACAGATCTTTTGGTAAAAAATAAATATCCCCGGATCCAAAATACAGTGTGTAATGGTTATCAACGCGGAAACTGGTAAAATTAAAAAAAAAAATTCACCGTTTATTAAAATAAAAATTTTGGCCGGGCAAAGAGGTTTTACACAATTATATGTAACGGTTGATTTTTTTTCAGAACCGACGTACTATTTCCTTGCTGGGGGGTCTAGAAACAAGTGTTGAATTCAGGATAATCGTTTGCACACCGTATTTAAAATTAATGGAATGGTTCTGCTTATGTCTTGTAACTTGTCCACGTACATTTTCAGTGCGAACAACTAACTCTTCACGAAACCCGATTTTGTCCTCAAACTAATTCCAGGCGTGTTCAGATTTATACGGACAATATTATTTGATTAAGAATAATTAAGGTTCTTTGTTACGGTGTCGTCTGCAGTCCTACAATACTCATAGTTACCTTTTAATGTAGATTTGTGTAATTGTCAAAGACTTCGCAGAGATGTCTTGGTTTTGAAGGAGGATAATTCTAATCCGGATGAAGCCTGACTAAGCCTGATGAAGTGGCAAATTCATAAAATTACCGAGAAATCTAAATATATTATTTTATATAGGTACTCGCTATTTACACGTTAAAAGCTGACAGAAAAATTGTATATTATTACTTGTAGGTAACAAATTATTCATTCATCAAGTTTGACATGTTTGAGTGAACAATGTCATATTTGTTTTTGACGAAAACATATATAATTTTTGGTAGAAACTTTGTTTTGTATCACTAAAGACTGAAGCGTATAGATTTCGAGAGAGGATATTTTTTTTAAATGTAACTTGTGAAACACAATACTAGACGACACTTACGTGTCATTTAGTCATAGGTCGGTAATAAGTTAAAATAATTATATACAGAGTTAGTTTAAAAAAAAAAAATGGCTGGTGAATTAAAGGATGTGGTACAAAATAATCAACTGCCCCATACCTATTCGACTTAAATGTGTGGGACAACTGATATTTTCTTCGCGATTACGATATTCGTCCCATCGAGAAAGTTGTTCAGTTTGAAATGTAATATCTATGAAATGAAATGTTTATTTATGTAAGTTGATCTTTTATGACACTTTACACGTCAATATTTTAAAAACTAGATAGCGCCGGCATTTCCTAGCTGACTGTTCCCTGAGAAGAAAACCCGAAAGAAAGCTCTTTTAAAGTCCAAACAATATATTATTTGAATTTTATGTGAGTCTAACAATGCAGGGCAATGTCTGGAAGGGCCTTTTGAAGAAAGAGCCATTGCAGCTTTGAGCTGACCTGTTCCAACAGACGGCGTGTATGTATCAGTCACCATGTAGCTTAACCCTATCTTAGGGAGCTCAACGACCTTTCACAAGACGCTACTAGATCTGAAGGACATTTGCGTAGGCCATTTACAAAATACTCAGAACCACCAAACGAGGTATAAAGTCATGTGTTCAATCTAGCCTGCTTAGTAGTAGTTTGAGGTTTAGTACGACCCCATATACAGGATCAAGTTTTAACCAGTGCGTAAACTGTAACCATGGATTCAGCAAATGATTCCAGACCTCCTAGCATAGGAATTAATCTTTGGTTATAAAAAAATATTAGTTGTTCCATACATTTTGAACACGGTTTTCTATGAAACGCCAATTTTTTCTTTAATAACCGACGAAGAATTTCTTCTCCACGGAGTCCAAAATCATGTGCTGAATTCATGGTTACAGTTCGCGAACTGATTAAAATTTGACCCTGTACTAGATTTTGCCAGCGGCTTCGCCCGCGTGGATGTCGAAAATTATCCCTCGGGAACGTATTACCGGGATAAAAAGTATCCTCTGTGGAGGTCTGCCCAGCTTGGGCGGAGCACCGCCGTGTCCTCGTGGAGGCGATCGGTGGCGGCGATCCCTTGCGTCCGACCCTGGTCGCATTGTTCACTGCCTTCAGTGAAGTAGTGATGCTCGCAAAGAGGGAGGCGGCACACGTGAGGGAGACGCAGTACATGCGCCCTCACGGCCGTAGCCTCCGCAGGAGATGCCCTGGGCGTCGGGAATCCCAGTCTGATTCCCGGTCACCGTAGGTGCGGGCTTGCGGACGGCGAGTAATGTGTAGCTCGCTGTTCGGTAAGGACCAAGCCCGGGTCGACGGCACGTTGTGTTCCACGCGTGCCTCAAAGAGATGTCAGCACCAACTGGTGGGGTCCGCAAGGGCCGATGGGTGCCAGGGGTGCGGGTTGTTCGAAAGAGATACCGCGGCCCCTGGCACACAGGCAACTGAGGGGACACGGGTGGGTTTTAGTCAGTAAAAGTCTGACACACCCTCCCGCTCCGCCCAGAGCGGGAGAAGTTATTTAATGATTTCGCACCCAAAACAAAAAACATCTTCACAAACTTTTACATTTATAATATTAGTCGTAGGAAGTAGGATTTGGCAGATTTTTGAAATCTAACCTCACTTGTAGACACAACTTATAAGTAACTGATGATTGCACAAGCCAAACTACAATCTGACGACTTGACGAGTGATCATCACTACATATTATAAAACAAAGACCCCGCCGCGTCTGTGTGTCTGTTCGCGATAAACTCAAAAAGTACTGAACGGATTATCATGCGGTTTCACTATCAGGCAGAGTAGTTCATGGGGAAGGTTTACGTGTATAAATTGTAAAGGTTTTGTTTAAATTGGTGAACGCGGGCGAAGCCGCAAAAGCTAGTTTTTAATAATAAAGAGATTTTCTAAGTATTACTTGGTCATATAATGAAGTAGGACGAATTCAAAAGAGTCTACAACCTAAAGTCGCACACGACGACTTAAGTGTTCAAAGAAACCCTTAATTTTGTTGACTAAAAAATATTACACGAAATCTTTGTGCTTCACTATTTAACATGTTAATTGGCCATCCATTTTTAGACTGCGACGCTTGTGCATTTTTCATTATAAAAGCAAAAACATTTGCATAATCATGTTTTTATTAAAATGAGTCACTTTGAGATGTTTTCTCGCTAAAGTTGTATACAATCAACATTTTTATAAAAAAAAGAAAAATGTAAGGCTTTAACTAAACAAATTGCATTGAAGTCTTATTAAAATGTGTAAAAGTCCTCAGGATTTTGCTTTCATACAATTTTATAAAATGCAAACTTTGCTAATAGTATTTTTAAACAGATTTTTTCTTTTTGACGAAAATTGCAATTTAGCTAAGTCTTTTTAATTTTCTAAACGTGTAAGACTTATAGTGTAGTAGGTATTGTGGAGCGTATTTTGAACTTCAAAATATAGAAACATTTTGAAGTTCACAGGAATTTTAACCTAGTGAATAGGACTCGTTCACAGAAATGTGAACACCTGTACTTATTTAGCTTGTCCAACTCATGATTAAAATCTTGTGTAGATTTTTCCTAGAACGTCCCGTATCGTAAAAAGTTTCGGAATAAAATGAAAAAGTATCCTACCTATAGACACCAAGCAAAATACAAGATAAAAACGAAAAAAAAATGTTAGTATTATCCCAACAGTTAAAGAATAACCTCTTACTATACTACATGAACATAGAATAAAGCTATTCCAAGTTTAGACCTGTGAAAACGTCTGGATATTACATACTGGGCATACTATTCTATCGACGACTACTTAAACGATAAGAATTGTTGGTCGCTGTAATTAACTCAAGACAACGTTTATGTTCTTTCACCAGAATTAGCTTAACTACTGACAGGTCATATGAATTACTTCATATCATTGTTTATTTAACTTGACTGCATAAACCATTTCTTTTTTTTATTAATTAAATTTTCATTTATCGTTGAATAATGGTTATTAATTGGATTATTGTATAGAATCAAGTTCTTCCAACATAACAGACAGCTGTGCTGCTGGGGAGTTTGTTGCGCCACTTTTTCTTCCCAGCTAAAGCACTAGGAAGTGGTGAAGGGCGGGCTTTTTGGGGGGACTGTCTTATGTAATTTTGACGTTCAAAAAGTGCTGACTCTCAGCCTAGTTTGAATAAATAACTTTTGATTTTGATTTTGATTCCTATGTTATTCCTAGTATAACTTTATTCAGTGTTTATTATTAAGAGGGCTAAAGTTTTGATGGCAAAAAAAAAACTGTTCTGCACACATTCTTTACCAAAACGTTGAAAACTATATTATCTTCGTTTCATTTCATGATTGAACAACATTATATTAATCAGTATGTAAGTACAACAGTCGTTGTAACGAAACTTTGACAGCTGCCTCAAGCACCTGAAAAAGAGAGAGCATCCGAACTCGGTACGCGGTCAGATTGTTTCCCCCCTCGGTAACCCTATAGTATGTGTGTTGATGGATCGTGTCGATCGCATGCGCTGCAAACTTCTGTCGGGAGCTGGGACCCTATCAGAGGCTGGCGTCAACGAGGAAGTGGTGGTGTCGTGGACGTGGAGAAATACTCGTCGATCGAGCTCGACGAAACTACCCCGTCCGGTGTCGTATGTAGGGTAGGCCCTTTTATACACACACGTTTCTCTTGCCGTGGTTAACTACGGTTTATTTACCGTGTGTAGGCACGGTTGTCAGTGTTGTATAGATCACTATGGACGCTGGTTGACTGACACGTTTTTTCTGCGGTGCGGTTTATACGCCGTACCGCAAAGAAGCTGTGTACAAAGGGCCTTACAGTACATAGAGTAGAAAATTGAGTAGATTGGTTGTTACTATGTGTCTAACTTTTATGTTATGTAAATTACTTTCAACTCGGCGTTGAATAATCAAAGGTCGTAAGTGACGTCACAGGATTCTGTTATAACGATGTGTTACATGTATTTGCATGTTTATTATTCAGTAACTTGATATCAAATACAGTTTGTAGTATCGTGATACATGACGGGACATTGACGCGGTACCTGTTAACATGGATTCAGAGGCCTTAGTGTGAGTTTCATTTTACCATCTCGATCAAACGCATCGAGCGCGTTTGGCGCTACGATTGGCCCTGAATTGGTGACGGACCAAATGGAGCGCTGGAATCGGAATAAAACTCACACTAGGGCCACAGTACTTGATTCTGAGTTGCTGCGTTTAGTAAAAAAAAAAAATTGCAATTCCATACATTTTGACTGCATAGGTGTTGAACTTGTCTATGAAACACGGTACGGTGTTTAGAATCATGTGCTGCATTCTGGTTACAGTTAGCGAGTTGATGTCCCTTGAACCTCCAGCCTGTTAATCATAATCATAATCATAATCATAATTTATTTGCAATACGTAGGTATTGGTACAGTTTTGGTCTTACAGTAGGAAATTGGGTTCCTAATACATAGTCAGACATAATTTGACATGCAAAACAATAACATCTATTACATATTACGCTCAATGGCATGCTTTCTATCATTAATTATTCAATACATTCAATATTCATTATTAATTATCGTCACATTAATTTAAAACATTATTTAGCATTAGCATTTAACATTATTTATAAATTCATTAATGGAATAAAAACGTTTTTGCAGCAGCCATAATTTTAACTTAATAAAAAATAAGTTATTAGGTAACTCTTTGAAATTCTTCGGTATTTTGTTATAGATAAGTCCACACATATGATAACATTTTTTTTTTATACAGAGAAGTCTTTGGTGCCCTGGGCAGAACTATTCTATCTGGATCTCTTACTTTTCGAGGGCAACGGTCTTGAGCCTTTTTAAACAGGTCAGAGTGCTGACGGACAAATTTAACACATTCCAAAACATACATACTGGGTAATGTAAGGAGTTTTAATTTTAAAAACAATGGTTTACATGATTCCCATGGTGGGATGCCACAAATGGCTCGAACGCATTTTTTTTGTACCATAAAGGCTTTATCTACGTCTGTTGAGTTACCCCATAGTATCAGGCCGTATTGTAAGGTTGATGCAACGCAGCCGTGATATGCAGTCAATATCGTACTCTGCGACGAGGTCTTTCGCATTGTGTAGAAAACATACACGAATTTGTTTAATTTGTTACATACCTTTTCAACGTGTGGTTTCCAGGAGAAGTAGTCGTCCAATGTAACTCCCAGAAAAGTGCATTCGTCTGCCTCTAATAGAGGTTGCCCATTATAATTAATGTTTAGTTTTTCTCGGTTACGACCATATGTCCTAAATTGTACAATTTTTGTTTTATTTATATTTACATGCAAATTATTTGATCCTAACCAAGAAATTGTTGATTCAATTGTATTGCTAATATCTATTCTGTAATTATTTATGTCAGTATTAATTGGTGATGTCATAATTATCGAAATGTCATCCGCAAATAAAGTGCATGGATTGGGTGTGTGTTCAGGAAGATCGTTAATATATAATAAGAACAAAGGGGGACCCAAAACGCTCCCTTGTGGCACACCCGAGTTGTTGAATTTTGAAAGAGACCTAATTCCCTTCAGTTCTTTATTCTCAATAATACTTGGAATCTCAACACATTGCGTTCTATCCAGTAGGTAGGTTTCAAACCAAGTGAGGGCCGGACCTCGAATACCATATCGTTCCAATTTTGAGAGTAACAATTTATGAGACACAAAGTCAAAAGCTTTTGACATGTCGAAGAAGATAACGGATACACGATTTCCTATGTCTACTTCATCAATAATATTTTTTACAAGATTGAAGCATGCAAGGGTGGTCGATTTACTTTTTTGAAACCCATATTGTTCTTTCTTAACCATATTGTTGTTCATGGAAGAAAGTTCAAAACCTACATATGCTTATCTTCAAAACAACTATCTTCGGAAGACTAATCACCAACCTACCCATAAATGGGTGTTGGAAATAAAATAGGTACCAAGATCGATAGAGAAGAAGGATATATTTTACTGTGAACAGCGCATAAATATCAAATTAGGTTTACAAACTACAACTTAGTACCTAACAAGATTAAATTTTAAAATTAAGCGATCAACCAGCCTACTGCTGATACCAAGACTTCATCTCTGTGAGAGGAAGAGTCCTATCACCTGACGAAATCTGAAATACTGTGAAAGTCCTGAATGTATTACCTCCACAATAAAGTCAGCAAAATGTTCTAAAATCTAAAGTCAGAGCGAAGATATCCCGTTCCAAGATTTAGAACAGCAATAATCGTTTGTCAGACCCTGCGCACACATTTCAGCTACGGATTTATGATTTTATTTATCGTGAAGCGGTAAACATTAATACCTATCTACTTAGGCATAGGGTAGGTTATTACTCTGATTCTTATTTATTTGGTTTTGTAACATTGCGTGCAGTAAGTTACATTGACAATGTAATAGATATTTGTCTACGACGCGACCGGTAGTTGGAAATGTCATTTTGCAAGATGATCTGTACCTGGAAAATGTAAGGAGCCGCCCGTGGGCGTTAATGAACAGGGCGTCTAAAGAGGCCGCTTTGGCAGAATCATAATAGGATAATATTATGAATCATATTTAAAATCGTAAAATAGTCATAAACTAACATTATCTGCATAGACAGCACGCAATTCATCTATTTGACAGTTTTGTACGAGTATGTTGTTTCGTAAAATGGTGACCAAATTATGAATTGCTTTAATAAAGTAAAATGTCAAATAGCAGAATAATAGGGAAATTGATTTTAGAGGAATCGCTTAATATGGCATTTTTAGGACCCCTGATATTTGTAGGCTTAGTTTGCAGAATGCACCAGAGCGTAATTCCAGAGGAACAGAATTCACGTAAGTCAATAAACAAACTTACAAACATATTATATAATTGTTCTGAAGGTCCATATGTCAAAAGGAAAAAACGGAAATCTTATAGGATCACGTCGTTGTCCATCGACCGTCTGTATGTCTGTCTGTTTAGTCCCTTTTTCTCAGGAATGTGTACGTCATCAACCGCCTATCCTTTTCCCGACGACCTATGTTGGGGTTGGCTTCCAGTCCAACCGGTTGTAGCTGTATACCAGTATTTCATTAGTTGTTTTTATTATGTGGGCCGACATGCACTTGGCTAGGTTTTTTTAAATAATATTAAGCAAATGCCCGTAACTGGCACAAAAGCATGCAAGTGGGCTTATACCTATAGGGAACGTGCACGAACTATAGATGGCAGCACAAATCGACACGAGAGCCTCGGTGTGGTCAAAAAAAGAAACTGTTTAGACCTGCAATCGTGTTGCTGCCAATGTTCATGTTAATGTTTACATTAAATTTATATCGTTTCTAATGATTAAAATTATAAAATATGGGTTCCGGTCGATTAATAATGATCGTCAGCATGGTCAAAATATGTCCAAAGGCCAAAAACTCTTCCGAGTCCGGGCATGTCTTAGATGTAGAAGAAACAGTTATGAATCCTGAAAATGTAGTAATAACTAGCAAAATTGTAGCTCAAACGACGATTTCTGACGTTTATGATATCGAAATAACTTTAAAGTATTTTATGAACTCATTTTGCACATAAATATTTTGTCTATATTATTATTTAAGTTCATGGTGCCTTATTTTCAGCTTGATTGCAATATAAATATTAGAAGAGCAAATTACAAATGTGAAGCAGGCCTATCTGGGCACGTCATGATTGCAACGGTAAGTCCCCTCTTTGAGGAGTGGATGGAGAGGCGGCATGGCATCCTCACCTTCCGGCTGACACAGGTCTTCACCGGACACGGCTGTTTTGGGAGGTTCCTGTTTCGCATAAGGCGGGAGGAAACGCCCGGGTGTTTCCATTGCAAAGATCGCCCTGAGGACACAGTGGAGCATACGGTGGAGGTCTGCCCGGCTTGGGCGGGGCACCGCCGTGTCCTCGTGGAGGCGATCGGCGGCAGCGATCACTCGCGTCCGGCCCTGGTCCAGGCCATGGTACGGAGCGGGAGTGCATGGCTAGCAGTCACTTCCTTCAGCGAAGCAGTGATGCTCGCAAAGACGGAGGCGGCACGTGAGGTAGAGGCAGTACATGCGCACTCACGGCCGTAGCCTTCGCAGGAGTCGCCCTGGGCGTCGGGAATCCCAGGCTGATTCCCGGCCACCGTAGGCGCGGGCTTGCAGACGGCGAGTAATGGGTACCTCGCTGTCCGATAAGGACCAAACCCGGGTCGACGGCGCGTTGTGTTCCACGCGCGCCTCAAAGAGATGTCAACACCGACTGATGGGGCCCGCAAGGGCCGATCCCTGCCAGGGGTGCGGGTTGTTCGAAAGAGATATCGCGGTCACTGGCACACAGGCAACTGAGGGAACACGGGTGGGTTTTAGTCAGTAAAAGTCTGACACGCCCTCCTGCTGCACCCAGAGCGGGAGAAGTTATTTGATGATTTCTCACCCAAAAAAAAAAGGCAGGCCTATCTTATAAATGTAAGCACATCTGTGCTATAATTTAGTTTAAACATTCTCCAGATAGTACTATAACGAAAACTAACAAAAATTGTTTGAGGTAATGTTTACTTAGATTTGTTTGTATTGAATAGTAGTACTACATATTTTCACAAATAACATTATTGAGTAGGTAATTTCTAAATGTTTTGAAACTCATACTCACACATTCTTTTTACTTTTACTGCATTTATCGACTTTTAACGTTTATCACGTAACCAAGGAAAGTAAGTAGATAATATCCGTGGGAAAGTAATAGAATTTCACAACATTTGATTTATTTTCAGTTTTCTTTGAAGTGTTCGAGTATCCAGAAACACAACAACACGTTTTTACTTAGTAAATATGTTTTTTTCACTTCTTTTATGAGATTATTTTATTACGTGAAGTGTCAATTTCATGTAATGATACCGAGAAAACTTTGGATTTGCACCACTAGATGGCAGACCCTTCGTCGTGCACGTTCCCTATTTATAAATAATATATAATTTTATATTTTACAGAGTAAAATACCCTATTCTATAAATAGGGTATTTTACTCTATAAAATATAAAACTATATATTATTGAGATAGCTTAGGCAAAATGCAGTCGGAAAATGTTAGTTTTAGTTCATGAAACAACAAAATAAATTTTAAAAACAATTTAAACATTTCAATTTTTTTAATCTGTTTTTGAACACCATAAAATAGTAACAGCCATGTTATTACGTCATACGTCATGTCAACTGAGCAACTTTGTACTTTTATTATTTTCGTAATCAAAGCCATTTTTATTTACATAACATTTTGAATTCAGGAACAGCAAACCAACGATAAGTAGAAAAATAACTCATTTTTTTAAATTATAAACAATTGTCATAAAAAAAAAATATCAGCGCATTTGTTTTTAGCAAACTGACGTCATACCCACAGAGCAATATGGGGTGTACTGCGTCCAGCGTTTTCGTCAAATTACGCGCGAAATTTGAAAATATACAATTTTAATACATTTTTATGGCACTAATCGATTAAATAAAAAAAATGAGTTTTTTTAGTGGTTGTGTCTTTTTAAAGTGTCTTAATTAGACTCTAGAGTGCTAATAGTACTCTAGAATCTAATTAAGACACTTTTCAAAAATGACTGTAATACCCTATTGTGACATTCACCAATCAGAATTAGATAATATGGCACAGGCGTGATGATAAGCTGTGCATGACAGGTAAGTCTACTAACATAATCTTCCTGGAGAGATGGAGATTCACAGATGACTCTGCCCTAGATTAAAAATAAAGTACCTAAATAAAAAAAACAAATAATCTATACCGTATTGCGACCATGGCGGCTAATCTCAACGGAGACTAGCCGGAGCTCCCTTTTATTTAGAAACGTTGCTTGAAAGTTAAGTAGTGATTGGCACCTGTTGAACCATACATTTTTGACGTTTAAACGTCTCTTAACTTTAAACAACCTGTGTCTGCGCGCATATTTGTGCACTATACTAGGGTTTATTTACCATATGGGTGCACTCTCTCTTCCCTCACTCTCATGGTCCGATAGGACGGCACGCAATCCGAAACGACCGGAAAGAGATCAGGCGCAGGACCAACGGCTTCACGTGCTTTTGGAGGCACGGGGTATCACACCGCCAACTACCCAAATATGGGATATATACAATATTCCACAAACAATGGGATATTTAATATAGATCCAGCGTGTCCTGTTAACACGAACTGATGGACGCTACTGAAGATGCCAAACTCGTAGTGAAATTCTAGGCGGACTCTAACTAGATTTCCATCGACAAGTTATGAAGATTCTTTTGTACACACGACAATGACGCCGTGTGTGTACAAAAGTATGTTCTGCATATCGTTAAACTGGAAATGTATAGCTTGATATGTGTCAAGCTATACATTTCCATGTTTAGCTGACCTCGCATTATATAGGATTTTTGTACAATGATAAGTCAACTTATGCTGGAAATTTATAGCTTGAAATGTCATGCGTACAGGTTACAGGCGTGTGTATTGGGGACTTTATTTAAACACCTCTGTACATTGTGACTGCTTCGTACCATAAGCGCAGCCCTAATGTGAATGTATATTATCTAGGAGCAGAAAATGTATAACGATGCCATTAGAATTCGGAAGCTACACATTCACATTATGCTGTAATTTCCACGTGTGATACCAAATTCAGGATATCTATGTACAGTTAACAAAAGTGTTGGGTATTTAGGTGAGATAGGAACATTTATGTAGCAAACGTGCTTCCGCGACAAAAAGTATGATACTCCTTATAACATCTGCCAGTGAAAGTAGCTCCCATTACTATCGGTCCAGCCGTTCAAGAGATTAGCCGGAAAAAACAGTGAGACAGACCAAAATGTTTAATATTTTTTTGGTTTTATAAGTACCGTGCATACTTTCATACTATGAATTTAGTACAAATCTGTTATTTTTACCTTACTTGTGACATTTCTTAATTGCTCATGCAGATTCATGTGAAATAAAATATTTTGATTTCATTTTGACATCATAGACATACACTTATTTGTATAGATGTATAGAGAAAAGGAGTAGTGGTGACCCAGTGGTAACGGCAGCAACTTACCGAGTTGTGGGTCGTAAGTTCGAACCCAAGGAGGCACTTTACTTTGTGTTAATTATTTCATCTCCACTGCTCTCAAAACGGTAAATAAATAAAAATGAAATTCATTTATTTCAGGCAACACCCATATTACAAATAAAAATAAAATAAAATTTCACAATGCTGCCACAGAGAAAAAAATTATCAGCATAAAAAATTAAAATAAAAAGTCACATAATTGGAATAAAATAACATGTCAAAGGGTAACAGAATTAGAATTTCATTAAAATGTGAAATTTAACGGTCACAGAATTCAAATCAAATTAACAAAACGCATAGTAAAATTGCATATACATGTAAACAAAACAATACAAAGAAGTTATTATCAATATTAGGTCAGTGTCATTAAATGGTGGCATAAAATCAAAGGCTACATAATCATGTGTGTTGCAACATTGACGTATATAGGGGCAGTCAAATCGCCCAGCGATTATTGCCAGGACAGTATTGCAGCTGGCCCGCACCCTGCGCACTAAGGACGCGCACCGCTTGCGCATAGTGAAAACAGTCGGTGCGCGCTTCCGCAATCATGCCCGAAGCGCTGCAAAAGCGGGGGAGCCTCAACACCGCCCTGAATGCGTTGTTGTACTGGACGCGGAGGGTGCTGTAAAACGCTTGTGTGCAGCGAGCCCACAGGTTGCACGTGTACAGTGAGGTGCAATATGCCTTCAAAAGGGTGATTTTCACTTGATCGGAGCATTGACAGACAGGAAAACATCGTGAGGAAACCGGCATGTCCTAGAACCAAAAATTCGAAGACATGTGACATCCATCAACCCGTACTGGGCCCGCGTGGTGGATTATGGCCCACTTCCTCTCACAGAGACGAGGCCTATGTCCCAGCAGTAGGAATATCTGATGCTGATTATGCTAGGCGTAATAACTTTGTAAAACATGAGCCACATTCGTTTATATTTTTTTCCTTATTAAGGACA
The DNA here is from genome assembly GCA_949091785.1 of Polymixis lichenea. NCBI lineage: Eukaryota > Metazoa > Arthropoda > Insecta > Lepidoptera > Noctuidae > Polymixis > Polymixis lichenea. Next base: position 11,962,673 of record OX420936.1, read on the forward strand.
ACTACTACTACAAATATTATTTTACTAATATTGTACTTATGCTGACAAGTACAATATTATTAAAAAGCATTTGTAGATGCTTGCATACTTATTTGTTTCGCTGACTGTACTAACAAATACATCAAGCCAACATTGACGGTCGATAAGATATCTCGTGTTCCCTTGATTTAGTATTCCTGATTGCCACAAAACGTTATTTATTTGTTGCTTTGTTTTGTACTGGCAATGTGTGGGTATACTCTAGGTACACCTCTGCGTGTCTGTTTGTAAATATGTGAGCACCATGTATCTATCATAAAATTAATTTGTGTCATTGCTTCATTTCAATTCTTTTTACATATTTTGGAATGTTAATTTTATTCTGGGTGCTACATTTTCACACATAATTATATAATGATTGTGTGTTTAATATTGTACTTAAAACATTTAAAAGAGTAACGGTGGAGTTTCTTGCCCATTCTTCTCCATACAAAACTAGATTTTGGATGGGCAGACTAGAATCAATTCTATTTTAATGTAAAATATCTGGATGACCGAGCTTTGCTCGGTTTTTCTTTTTTGGTTTGACGTTTTCTAAAAATGATACCGAGCTAGATCGATTTATCGCCCCTGAAACCCTCTGCATACTAAATTTCATGAAAATCGTTGGAGCTATTTCCGAGATACAGATTATATGTATAATCTGAAACTATACGCCGTGTATACACCTTGACATTTTAGTCGTCTTACAACGGCAGCCCACTTGATGTATCCAATGACTACTAATAATTTATTTTAAAAAAAATATTTTTGAACATTTGCACAATAAAAAAATTAAAATATCATTCACTAAGACGCATGATGTAGTTTGAAACACCCTGTTATGGAGATGGAATGAATAATGGAATGTAATGGTAGGCAGGTAGATATCTTCTACCGTTTTATACGTAAACATTATTAACAGGAAGGGTGTTTAATCATTCTAAAGCATTATTTATTTTTGTTTAATTGTATTCTTAATTAAGTTTTAATCGCGCCTAGAGGTATTTTATGTCCGATACATTGAGCAGACCACCTTTGTAAGACGACTAAAATGTCACGGTGTATACAAGAATTGCTCGTTTAAAGGTATTAAGATTATGACGTTCAAAAGTGCCTTTTTAGTGCCTATTTGAAATAGATGCTTTGACTTTGCCTAACTCTTCGAGAAATACTGGCATATGTTAAGATGTGAATTTTGCAAGGCTTTAATTTAACTGTGGAAACTGAAAATAAACTCTAAACTATTTCCGTTGGTGTTCTCAAAAAAACACTTCACTATTCAAGAAAGTGGGTGAACCCATTTATTAGAAATGGATGAAACCCAAAAAAAAAAATCATACCATGCAAACATAAAATAATAAACCATCGTCTGTCTAACCTTTTCCCAGCTATGTTGGGGTCCTCTTCAATAAAACCGGATGTACCTGAATACCAGTATTTTACATGAAGCGGCTCTTCCTATCCGACATCCAGAACCCAGTTACGTGGTAGTGGTAATACGATACTCCTTGGTAATGATAATAAATTAATAGCAATCTAAACAAAAAATAAAAGTCACATGACCAGGGGACACAATAAAACACCATAATCAAATAATTACATCGCACACCTAGATCTGAACAGAGTAATTTTTTTTCAGAAAAGGTCAATAACTGTTTACCGTCTTCCTGTGCACTAAAGAAGTTTTCTGTACACAAATTTGCTTTGCAAGTTCTACTAGAATTTTTTTAAATTTTTTATTGGTCAATAGGTAGTGAGTTAAGGAAATCAATGGTAAGCATAAGTCAAAACTCCCAATTTTTGACTTAGCTCCCTTTAGATCTAGGTGTGCGACGTATCAGTTTTAAAAGCAATGACACTATTACAATTTTAGGTTTGGACTTGAAATAAATTCATTCTAACTACGGAACTCTTCATTGCGCATTCTAACACGAACTTAGCCGGCTTTTAAAGTGCTTAGCAGTAATACGTAAAGGCTTTAAAATACTATATTTAAAGTTCTTTACATATTATCGACAGGTGTCTCGTTGAGAAATACGGACAATGGTTAGAATCGATCTTTTGCAGAATCAATTCCTATCTCTATGCCAGTTGTAACGGCAAAAATCTATCTTTGATCTCTTTCCAAGATGCTTGCTCGTTGTAACATCAAACGAATCGTTGCTACGATGCTAATACCTTTGTAGCGCGTTTCTATGTTGAGCTATGTAAAGATTTCCTAGAAAAGTTAAGAAAGAAATCTTAGAAGAGCAAAAATATGTAATTTATAAATTATATTGAATAGGTTTTGAGCATTTTGAAAAATATTAAATATCTTCGATGGTTTGTGGATATTACTTAGCAAAATGTATAAAATAATGTTTATCTATACTAATCTATCTATGTATACAAAAAATCGGAGTCCGTCGGATTTGAAAAAATATATTTTGAATTTGACAGCCCAATTCTTGAAGTAAGACTTTAACATCATGCTGGGACCTTAAGAGCCGAGTAAAAAGAAAAAAATCAGAAAGAACGGTAAGTAGTCAAGGGAACAAGAAACGCGCGGTCGAAGTCAGGGGCAGAAGCTAGTGATTGAATAAAATTGCAGGTTAAAGAAAACAAAAACAAAAAAATCACATGACCCACATAGTCCTCCCAGTCAAAATAAATATATTATACTTCTCTAAGTAAATATTCATGTCAAAGTGTATATAATATCCATCAAACATCAAAGAGTATGTCAATGAGTAACTTTGCAAAAAAAAACAACATTCAGTATGTAAAAAAAATTGGAGCAGGTCAATCCCAAGCTATTTTGTCCTCAATATAATCTTTAACGGTATAAAAAGCTTTCAGGCACAACTTACGTTTAATGAATGATTTAAATTTATTGAGACTTAGATCTAGAACATGGCTTGGAAGTTTATTAAAAAAGCGTATATATTGACATTTGAATGACCCATCTATTTTCTTGAGCCTTGTTGAAGGTACAACAAATTTGTGTTTGTTCCTAGTATTTATACTATGGACAATTGAATTTGACCCTGTATATTTCGCCTGTAGGGCAAAGGCCTTTCCTTTTTCACAAAATTCTGTCTTTTGCTGGTGCCAGCTGTGAGCTAAATTAAACTTAAAATTATCATTTTGCAGTGATAAAATTCTCTGTGCACGTAAGTCTAAAAATACCGAATTAAGCGAACACATAATTACAGATTCATACGGATTTAATAGGTCAATGATCCAGACTAATGAGACGTGCAATCGATCGGACCTATTAGTCGTACAACCGGAATCTATAGCTGTTTTGGCATTAAAAGGTAAATGACTGTAGTAGTCATACCCTTAGATTACTACGGTAGGAGCATGTACCTACAAAATTACAGTTAGTTACAGTCAGCGTCAATAAAATCGGGAAGAACAGACCGTTCGAAATTATCTAAACAACTATAAAAATTAAATATTAACTCAATGACACAAGGAATGTTTCAGAATGAAGACAATACAGGAAAAAATGTAATTCTGACAAGAACTTTATGCAATTGTGATAAAGTTTAATTTTCTTAGTGGTTGAGATCATTTTGAACAGTCGGTTCGTCCCGATATTCTAGACGCTGATTGTACCTATATTTGTGTCTGCTGAATTAATAAAGTCACATTATGTGTCTGCCGTTGGAGCAGTGGTGACCCAGTGGTAACGGCTGCAATGAGTTGAAGGTCGTAGGTTTGAACCCAGACAGGTGCTTTCATCGTCATAATTTCAGCCGAAAGACGTCCACTGTCGGACATAGGCCTAGATTCTCCACTTCAACCGGTTCTGCGCTTCTCGCATCCAGCGGATTCCTGCAGCCTTCACAAGGTCATCGGTCCATCTTGTGAGAGGCCTTCCAACCTTACGTCTTCCGGTACGCGGTCGCCACTCCAGAACCTTTCGGCCCCATCGGCCATCTGTTCTGCGAGCAATGTGCCCTGCCCACTGCCACTTAAGTTTGGCAATTCTTCGGGCTATGTCGGATGCCTTGGTTCTCCTGCAGATCTCTTCATTTCTGATTCTATCACGTAGGGAATCTCCAAGCATAGCCCTCTCCATTGCCATTTTGGGTGATTTTTAGCCTTCTGATGAAACGTGGTCGCTCACAATGGGCCTTCATTGTGAGCGACCACGTTTCAGTAGCATAGGTCATCACAGGCAACATGCACTGGTCAAAGACTTTGACCTCTTTCTCGAAGTTAGACCTACCTAACTAGACAGTTGCATGAGGTAAACATAATCGTCTACAACTTCGAGTATAGAGTCTCCGATCTTCATGAGAGTAGGTGTTATAGGGCATTCGACATTATCTTTGTTTCGTCCACGCTCATTTTGAGACCCACTCTTTTGGAAGCTCTACTGAAGTCATCGAGTAATGGCCTCCATAGTCTCAGGCATGATACTATATCGTCGGCAAACCAAAGGTGAGTGATGTACTCGCGAGAGCAAAGGGCGTTGACCACCTTGTTTTCTTAACTCTCTAACTTCCCCTAGCTATCTAGTCTTCCTTCTTCATTCAGTCTATATCTCTATGGAATGTGCTCCCCTTGGAATTCAAGATGGCAACCAACCGGTTATCCTATAAAGCGAAAGTTCGCGAGCACATTCAAAAGAAGCTGACAGTATCTTCACAACGATAATGTTTTCCCATTGTTTGTCTTATTTGTTTTATTATATTTATGTGTATATAAGTATGTTTATTTGTGGTTATACTTAATTAGGTATTTATATCATGTATAGTTTTTATATATAGGTATAATAATATTATATATATATTTACCGCCCTGATATTTACTTATATTTGAATATATATTTAAAACACGACTTACGTAATTGCACCTACCACTGTATGTCTCTGCATCACCCAAAGGTCGACTGGTAGAAAATGCCTTTGGCATTAAGTTCGCCTCTGTACATTTCTATGACTGAAGTATTCAATAAATAAATATATAAATAAATGTTTGGCTTATTATTAGCTTAATTAGATGTTTAGTTCGAAATATATTCTGGTAAAAACTAAACCAATGACAGTGCTTTATACGACTTTTGAAGCAAATTTCAAGGTTCAGCTCCTTTTTATAGCATACCCTTAAGTTTTAATTGTAACTAAATTCCAATAAAAAATGTTCCCAACAAATCCAACAAAAACTTCACTACATTAAAAAAGCAACAATTTATTCACCTATTAATGGAGACTTAGCAGATGTTTGGCAAAATAATCTGCTCTCAACATGCGAAGATTTTCATGTCTAAACTCGGCGCCGGCGCAATCTTGGAGGTGGTGCATTTTGCGATCGTTGCCGCAACTGAGATGCTGGTCTCTTCCGCGACGCACATTTTCGATTACCGCATGCGCACGGACGATGAAGACAGTCCTCCACAGCTGGGCAACGAGGCTGTATGTCAGTAACAACAAGTATTTAACATTTTAGGAAGATTTTAATCTAGCAACCAATTCATTCTGGATCTGGGCCTCCACTTAAGAGATCTGGGACCGTTACTACGACAAAACAAAAGGGCTCTGAATTTACCCTTGCTATGAATCGGTCTATGGCATTAGAAAGCACGTTAAATTGCTTTTTCCATACTCCATAGATTCAAACAAATGATGATTGTCAATCAGAAGCCTGATAGACTGCAGACCAAATCGTGTATGTTCAGTAACATCATAGTTATATTAGAGAACCCTGTCGTATTTGTGAAAAATATAAGTGGATAGACCAGAAAGTCTAAGCCTAGGACTACGAAGCAATAAAAGAAAAAACCATTCAGGTCGACAATGGATTAGCACTTTTATGTTTCTATTTTTTTAGTTTAATATTTTACATTTCTGCTACGTATATCGGGTGTAAAAAGACACTTAACGAAGCCGAGAGTCACTTGTACTCCCCAATTTATAATATTCTTTTTCGTACTGGACCATACCTGGAAACTTCTGGTTATGGGGATATTGAGGATCATAGTTCCAACTGTTACTGATTTTATTTTTACGAAAACAATTTTTTTATGATAAAACACAACTTTAAATACCCTCTTGACCTCTGTACCGTTACATGCACTCATAAGCGCAATGTTTTGCGTGCGTCATATTGACACCAAAAATAAGTGTCTTTTCCTAGCAATTATTTTTTTGTCATGTTACTTAGTTTTATGTACAGCAGAAAGCGTAGTTGACGGCTATGTGATGTGGCTTTTGACACTCTGTATACTAAACGTAAAACAATCATAAACTAACCTAGAACAACAGGTGCAAAGACTAGTAACACAGAGCCTAATAGTAACCGCAGTATTGCATTATGCCCCTCGTCCTTTTGGTACAAATCCAAACCTCGGAGCATGCACACCAGGCCTGCAATTCAAGGAATTATTAGCCACTCCCATTGTTGCCTATTATTGTTCATATAGGAAATTGAGGCATTTATAGCGGACTTATATCATATTTCAGCAGTGGTGGCCCAGTGGTAACGGCTCCGACAGGTGCTTTTTCTTTCAATTGGCCTACACTGTTCCACGGCTGAACAAAGGCGGAAGTCCTTCCAGGCATCCTTTTCCAGGGCCTCCTCGATCCGGCCCTTGCAGTACGCGTCTAGGTCGTCATGCCACCTTTTCTTAGCCCGGCCTCAGCAGTGCCGTCCATCCTCGGGCACCCACTGTGTGGCGACAATTGCCGGTCACTGTGCATGCGGCTGGTGTGATGCACCCAGTCCCATTTTACACAGGCGCTTTGTGTAAATTATTTCATCACCACTGCTCTCAAAACGGTGAAGGAAAACATCGTGAGGAAACTGGCCTGTCCTAGAATCACAAATTCGAAGGCATGTGGCACCAAAACACAAAGGGCCCGCGTGGTGGATTACTACGGCCCACTCCCTCTCAAGAGAGGAGGCCTGTGTCCCGGCTGTAGGAACATTCTAGGCTGATCTATGATATCATACTAACCTGATGAAAACATACATATTCCGAGACAAAATGATGACATTAGTAAAACGCTGAAAAAGAGCATATTGTTATTAGACTCATAACATACAGGGTGTTTGGCAGAACGTTGAACATACGACAATGGTGGATAGGTGGGGTCATCTGCTACTTACTCAGCCCTAATTTATGTGGCCCTGGCCCCCTGTATATTAAAAAAAAAAGATTTTCTTTCTTCTAGTTTCACCACTTTCTTAACTTTAAAGTGTATTTTTTATTAAAAATGGGTAAAACAGGCAATATTTAATTTTTACCAAACTTGCAGTATTAAACTTCGCAAAACATTTCACTTTCCGTTAAGGTAGAGTTTCGTCGAAAATTTTCTACTTTATAAAATTATGAAATAACTCTTAAAGGTTTTTTTTTTTTATAAATGCAAATTAGATACCATTAGAAAGATCACACACTAGGGATGTTTTGATAGAATTGGAACTCCTCAATCATTTTTTTTTAATGCAAGTTGAAATTAAGATTTAAGTATTTTTTACATCTTTCTGTAAGTTTCAGGACTCATAACTTTTTTTCTAGCTAACATCTGAATAAAGCAATAATTTTATATGAATCTGCCAACATTAAAGATTTAAAAAAAATTGCCTGTTTTACCCATTTTTAATAAAAATTACACTTTAAAGTTAAGAAAGTGCTGAAACTAGAAGACAGCAAAAATTTTATTTTTATATTCCAGGGGACCAGAGCCAAATAAATTAGGGCTGAGTAAGTAGCAGATGACCCCACCTATCCACCATTTTCGTATGTTCAACGTTCTGCCAAACACTCTGTATAACATTACATCACTCCTGCTTTCCCGGAAGGGTTAAGAAGAGGTGTACCTAAGGTACAAACCACATTCCGCTAATTGTGTTTCGTCAGTCCCTTTTAATTCTGTTTTAAATATTTATTTGATGTTTGATGTTATTCTATTGTTACAAAAGAGTATTATACATTTGTCACATGCAACAGTTGAGCTTATTTACAATGCTGTGCGGTTCTAAGTGGGTGCGTGTGTACTTAAAGTTGGTTAGTGCAAGTTTGCGTCTTGCGACTCTTATAAGAAGCAAAGGCCCCATGTAAGGAACCATAACATAATTTTAACTACAATTTTAATTAATTCGTTATATTTTGAAGCGTGTCATGATTTCATACTATGATATTTTCGCTGAGAAAAAGAGTAAAAGCCGGATAGTTGCAACAATTTTGCAAATCACTCTATATCCCGATATAAAAAGCAAAATACTTTATTTGTAAAACTGACCGATATTTTGGTTTTTTAACAACAAATTTAGAAAAAGTAACAAACATTATCTTAAATATTTTCAGAGTATTAGCGATTTTTACGCACCTCTATATTTTGGGACGTCTATCTCTCATAGGGGATAGTTGCCTAATCCATATAAATTATGTTTAGGATAGGTGGCCCGCCGAGAAACAGGACATCTATCCCGCAAAAACTTTGATCGCATTTTGCCTTCCCATACAATCACATATAGACATGCGACACGGTCAACTTATGATAGTTAGTCTTTTGATAGGTAAATAAAATAGCATGCGATTCATCCGCGAAACTAAAGTAATTACAATGGGGGCAACTATACCCCTGGGGCAACTATCCTGGTTTTACCCTAAGTGCGTGGTACTCGCAATTGGGGGCGGCGTGCGTGTGCAGGCAGATGTATTAACGTAAATGAAGCAACAGAATGACTTAGGATTAAGGACTATTGGAGGTAGTATTATGTCGTTTCTGCCTTCCCCTATGAGTAAAAGACGTGGGTTTATGAATGTTATTAGTGCTATTAGGCAGAAAACCCTATTGAGAACAGGAATAAAAAGCAATTATATTGAGATGGTAACTATTCTAATAAAAAACAATCAAATCGCACCTAAATCTCGCCATTGTTCCGATAGTATGTATTAAAGTAATGCGATAAATACTTTCTAAAAACTAAAACGACTTAAATACAAAATTATATTTTTACAAAATTATAACGACGTTTCACTGAACCCAAAGTGAAGGGTCGCAGTTCATAAATACGTTCCATAAATAAGGTCCAAAGACAAGAGGTAGTTACGGTTGAGTTTTTATTCTCAAGATTTGTATATTCGAACTTTCTTTGGAAGCTAGAGAAAAAGCTATTCAATGTGTAACGCTAAACCTCACACACCCCAATTTAGAGAATTGCGTTAAAAGTATATTACAATGACCAAAACTCATTTTTTTAAAGCAAACTATTATTATTAAAAAATAGCATTACTTTATTCATTTAGAATTGCGTCTTATTGCCCGAGTATAAGATTTATTTTTCTTTGGCTCAATCGGCGATCAGTATGGCAAAATGCTTATTTAAAAAAGAACCTGTATTAAAATTCACTGAAATCGATTACATGAAAGTAGTTTGTTGATGATTCACTACTGAAACAAAGGGCCCGAAAGGTCTTGAAGGACTTGCGCTTATTCTGTAGACTCAGTAGAGTAACAAGTCATTGCTAAGCCTTGAGATCGCTCCCAGGCTGATACCCGGCCACCGTAGGCGCGGGCTTGCGGACAGCGAGTAATGGGTAGCTCGCTGTCCGGTAAGGACCAAGCCCGGGTCGACGGCGCGTTGTGTTCCACGCGCGCCTCAATGAGATGTCAGCACCAACTGGTGGGATCCGCATGGGCCGATGCCTGCCAGGTTTTTCGAAAGTGACACCATCGCCCCATGCACACAGGCAACTGAGGGAATACGGGTGGGTTTAAGTCAGTAAAAGTCTGACACGGCCTCCCGCTCCACCCAGAGTGGGAGAAGTTATTTGATGATTTCCCACCCTCAAAAAAAAACCTTGAGATCGCTTTGAGATAGGGTTTATTTTTTATCAATTTAACGCTTCGTAGGTGCCGTTTTTTTTTTCGTTTTGTTTTTTTTTTTTTGGTTTTGCTATTTAGCAGAAAAAAAGCCAGGTGCGAGTTGAACTTGCACACAATGGGTTTACTTTCCTACCCCTATACAGTATTTAAAAATACGTATTTTTTTTATGTACTTGTAAAAAATAATCATCGTTTTTTGTTTGAAATTAAATGGGGTCCCATTTAATTTTTAACTTTATTTTATAGCTTGCGTTATAGCAGCTATAGGTGGCCTATGGCCGCTAAAAGAGCGACATCCTGTGAAACAAGTGTCTACCTGTTACGGATTAAAAAATACAGTACTGTGACAGACAAACGGATAGCAGAGCCTTAGTAGTTTTAATAGGGTCTTGTTGGAACCTTAAAATCGGGATTTTTTATTAATGTAATAGAAATAATATTAATTCTCTAAATGATGGTGTAAACCACATCAAAATCCGTTGCGTTGTTTAGAAGAACACACGCAGTCACACAGACAGATAAGAAAATCGATTAGTATATACATTAGGAATGTTATATTAAACCCACTAGGCATATAAAATTAGGCAGACAGCTGAATTATGCATGTGCAATAAGCAGCAGTCATATTTATTAGTGTTCCTCGAAAGGGTTGTCTAAAAATGACTGCAGATGCCACTACTAGCGTAGTCAGGACATAAACATCACCCTTATTGCGTGACACACAATGAATAGTAAGAAAATTCGTTTATTTGCGGTATACATAGATAACGCAAGGAAAGAACACAAAAAAGAATAAGTTGGGGGAAATATGCGTCACATCAACGCAAAACGGCCATCGCTCAGCATAATGCCACGACCCTATACGAAACAAAGCCTCAGTGCTATTTTTCAGAGACAGCTGGTTGACGTATGACGTCAACCGGTGCAGCATACCATACTCCATATGATAAAAATAAGAAACAATTTAAATTCACAATTAGTTCTAAATGTTTATACATGTCGGCGTCACCGACGGCTGAGCGATAGCTCCGTCATCATCTCGATTCGGTGGTACGGAATCCATTCTATGAAACAGCAAATCAGTTATTATTTCACCTCCCGAATAGTTAACTCGGTACACGACTAGGTAATTTAAAAAAAAAAGAAACCGACAGTTTCGCGTAGGAGAAGTGGAAGTCTGCATTTTTTTATTGCCCTCACTAGACTAACTCGTCTTCCAGTCACTTCTCTCACTCGACTCTGCCCACGTGCCGCCCCCACCAGGGAGCGCGTCATGGCGTTTACCCTCACAATGATACTACAATAATAAATTGAGTCTATTATCGCTTTATTTAAAAAATCTACGACATACATGATAACCATTATATTTATAAAATGTCAACATTCCGCGGAACAACTCACACGCCGCTGACATTCAATGATCTCTGCGCGGAGCTGTCATAAAACTATAAGTTTCACGTTTTGACATACTGATTACGTATTAATGGCGAATCAGAATCCCAAATCGTAGCCAAATTCTGGGCTGGCTGTATTTAGATTGCCATCGAAACGCTAAGAAGAAGAAGAAGAATCCCAATCATTCAGAAGGTTATTGGTAATCCATTACTTCATATATTCGAAAACTCAACAATGTAAATAACGCAATGAATGATGTTAAACTGTCAAAATGACAGCCATTCCTAGTGTTAGTGTGTGGCATTCTCTGTCTACGGTGTGGTGTGTACAAGAAGCTTATAGATAAAAGTGGAGGCAATACTCTAAATACCTAAGTGAAGACTGTGGGCTGACGCTCTTTTTCTAAATATATACAAAAGAACGATACAGTGATACGTGTCTTCTCTCTCTTATGAATATATTCAGAAAGAGAGCGCTAGCCCACAGGTTGTCTTCACTTTTTTATTTTGAGTGTGGCCTCCACTTTTATCTATAAGCTTTTTGGTTGCGTATGTAATTATCCCGCTGGTTTGTTTAAATCACAGACTAAAAAATATATAAAGTTTTCTTATGTCTCCGCTCTCAGTACTAAGATATTTCAACTTCATCTGAAAATATACTAACGCGTTAGTCGTACATTTTTCTTTCAGTCTGAACTTCGTTCTTAGTATTATGAGAAGACATGTAATAATACTTCTTCGAAAGTCCTTATTTGTTTAAGACCAGTTTCAGAGTTTACTGTCTTTGCTTTATACGTACGTTTTACTATGTTTGGAACTATTATATTATCACAATGGCAGTCCGGAACTAATTTGTATTTAGAAAATTTTTGATCAGCCGATCTATTCTGTAAAAGTGTCAACTAATAAACTTTACAGAACAGACGAAATCAGAAGTTCTTGTTTCTGTTCTCGTGGTACAGATTAGGAAAAAATATCATATGAGAATATAAATTATTTAATTTAACGGGATCGCGGATTATCAGCTGAAGGCGTCCACTGCTGGACATACATGTCTTATCGCTTCACCATTTCGACCGGTTCTGTGCCTATGTACATACGTACATATCATAAAAGGTCATGAGCTTGTAGTATCAGTGGTGGCCCAGTGGTGACGGCCGCGAGTTACGACCCTGTAGGCACAGGTTCAAACCCAGGCAGTCGCTTTACTTTGTGTAAATTATTTTGTCACCATTGCTGTCAAAACGGCGAAGGAAACACCGACCATGTTCTAGAACTAAAAAAAATTAAGACATGTGACATCTACCGACCCCCACCGGGCTCGCGTGGTGGATTATGGCCCAGTGCCACTGACTGAGAGGAGGCCAGTGTCCTAAAGGTAGGAACATTGTGTATGAGTTGAGTATGTAGAATTGCAGAGGCTAAACATTGGTCGCATAGAATGCGGGCCGATCAGAAATGCACCAAACTCTTGCCCTCCCTGTACTCCTAAAGCAGAGGTAGAAAACAAAGCAGATGTTTCTATTTTAGTTTCTAAACTAGGAACCCCATAGTCTCAACGAGGTAGTTACGTCACTACCCTGAAACAACCCTACCTTATTCATTACACGTCATTTAGCTAGCTCCTATTCGTACTTAAATGTACAAAGTAACACGAAACAGGAAAACGCGGTAATTGCTCCAGGAATTCTCGGAAAGGTACTATTGCTAGAATTTGCTGATTTCTATGTAAAGAGCTTGGGTACATATATCCTTTAAATCATACATAAGCAACACTCAATACGTACTCAAGACAGGTTGCCACAATTCAAACAACCCTATGGAAAACCTCATTATGAATGTGGTATGTACATTACAAAGTTTTCCAATCATTCAATGGAATGAAATGGATGGTAGTTTCTATTGTAGTGAACGTTTCGGTCAATCCGTGATTTTCTTGACATGGATTGAAGGACTTATGTTGACACTCTTTTTGTAGAGGGGAGAAAGCAAAGGGAATTTGCTACAAATTTTCGCATACCCACACTTTGTACCTTGGAAAATATAGGAAAAAACCATTTGTTTGTTATGTTGGTATGATGTTATATTTCTATAGCCAATCGTAAACAGAATGCCAATAGAATCGTAAATACTGTGACAGTAATGTTTTGAAGCGTAGCAGCAGCTTCTAAATTACATAGCCTTATGCTACGCAGTGCTACGAAAAATTAAAAACACGCATTGCGTAGCGCTATGCTACGCAGTTTTACTAGAATTTCAAATTCGACACTCATAAACATAGCATGTTGATGAACAACAATAGCCATTAGTGCATGAATATATTAAAGTGACTGCGATCACTGATTCTCCTAACAACAGTGTGGTAATTATGGCATGATCCCTTGCTTGTTCGTCGTAGTGATTTATCGGGAGGCCCCATGTTTCAGTAAAGGTTGTACATGTCAAACACGGGCTCACAGGTTAGAAGGGTTAGTTCCGCAAACAAAGGGTAAATCTATTGTTTTCTAGTTAAACTTTCAATGTGAAATACCTATATGGTTTTAATACTAAAGTATTTTTACGTCTCCACATATAAAACTTAAATTACCCGGATTACGTTAAAACACAGACTTTCAAAAAGTTCGTAAGTACCTCTTAAGTAATAAAGTTTCTAACTTTTAGTGTTATAAACTTTTATGACGAGAAGTTTTTTATACTCGTCTATTTAACGTCTAAGGCAGCAGTCATTTGTTTTTATAGTAGGCATTTTATCTCACCTTTACCTAGCGGTGGGACATTACATTACTAAATAGATAGTTATTTAGATTGTATCTTAAAGTGACTGGCAGTAAATAATAATGTTTATTTATAACCAAACATCCAATGCTTTATGTGAGCCTTTGTAAGCCTCCCAAAATCCGCTACAATGAATGGTCAAAGGGGAAATTTCCACAGTGATGCTTCGAAACACGCTTTACAAATGGATTGCTCGTCACATTTTGCATCGTAAACTTTGAAACAAAAGCATTCAATGATAAATGATTTTATTTCTGTAACTAGGTTTGTACGAACACTTTTACACGTCAATTATTTTTTTTTAAATAGATGAGGTCGGCGTTTCCTATCTGTCAACTCTGAGAAGAAAGGCCTAACCAAACTCTGAGAGTTTGGTTTGGCCTTTCATAGTCATAGTCTCTTTTAAAGTCAAGATATAATCTTGGTCAGATCATGTGAAGACCATGTGGATTAATGTCTGAAATTGCCTTTTGAGGAAAGAACCACAGATTCAGTGGATCCGTCCAGTCAGTGCATGCATTTGTCAGTAATTATGCAGCTCAACGATTCGATGAACAATACCAAAGAAAGGATATTTAAACTATAGAAATATTAGAGCAGCGCCTGCATATATATTGTTTATTGTTGGGTCTTACAGTCGTCATAATATAAGATTGCTTCGAAAATTAAAACGACTCACTCGAAAACTAATGTTGTATTTGGATAAACGTGATATCAAACAAAGTTGGTTTCCAAATAAAATTAATATCTAACATTACCGCCAGCGCACAAGTTTCTGAAGTCAGAAAAAGTTAGTAACTTACTCAACAAACATGTCGAGGTTTACCAGCAAAACAAACTATTGCAATAAATAACACAATTGTATTCATACATATTATAATTTTCATTTAGTCTTCAAGTTCGTGCACTAGCGTTGCAAGCGCTAGAAACTTCGTTAATAATAATAGACTGTAAATCTACTGGTTCTTTCATAGGAAAGCCGTTTCTCGACAGTGTTGAGTGAATAATACAGGGAGCGCAAACACTAGGGTAAATGTGAACTGTTTATTTTTTAAACTTAATGCACATGTTGGCTCGGCTAGCGTCAACTACATATTACGATGGGTAAAACGTGTTTTTTCCACGTCCCGAGCGAGCTATTTTAATAATGAACACAGACAAAAGTAACTACCTCATTGAATCAAATATTTTATTTAATACCCAAGAGAGATCGAGGAACGTCTGATCTGAAATTGTCTCTATAAAGATTCTGAAAGGTATCACTTTGATGAATTAGTATCGATAAAAATATATCGTGATTTTATTATTTTCATTCGACTAAATTCTAGATAATTATGCTATGCAGAGCTCTGTCACGACGGGAATGGGCCACGGCTAATGCAAATAGCTCTGTTTCAATCTTTAATTAATTTACGAAACTATTTCGGGGAACTATTTGCTTCGCTCCTTCGTTCCAAAATGGTGGTTGTGGCTTTGACAGTCGGTGGAGATAAATTTATTTATTTATCAACTTTAATGAATGGTTAAAAACAATGACTGTTTTTAAAGATATACATATAAAAGCGAAATTATAAAATTACAAAGTTCAAATTAAAACGTATAAGAAACAAATAACTAACCACACTTTCATGAATCCCTCTAAGTTACATGTACTGGGGCCAGCACAGCATGCAGATCAGGTGCGGAAAGCGGTGGTTGTACCTAACCACGGAGCGTCCTGCAGGCTATAGCGAGCTCATCTAGTGCTCGCTTTACCTCTAGTGAATTATATACGATGCATGCCAAATAGATCTCGACTTTTATTTACGACTAATATAAATAAATAAATGACTGCAACTTTAGTACTTGGCAGAACCGATGCCAAAAAATGTCACACAATAGTATTATAACCAGGACGAAATTGAAAGCTTGCCTTTCAGTAACTGTTACATAAATATTTTCAATTAATTTTTATTTTCCAAATCGAAATTCATAAAAAATTATCATGTAAATAACGTCTAAGATACTGCGAACTATAAGTGTGAACTATCAGTTATTGCCTTTAGGTAGACACGAAGTACCGGCGTTTCAATTAAAAAAAAAAACTTAATCTATCAGAGCAAATAAGAAAATTAAAGAATAAATTTTAGCGCGTGCTCGATAAGCAATCCATTCATTACAGATTTCACAAGATGAAGCCAGTTGGCCGCTTCATTTAACCTTTCCAATGAAAAAAGGAGTGCGCGCCGACATTGCCAAATCACTTGCATACGCGCACGCGCATCCCTTGCCTTAATGACATGCTCTAAATTTTCTTTATAACCACGTTGAATATTTTAATGCGCACCTATCCAATTTCATCCTCTAGAGCTTCTGTTGATTATCTAAAGACAAAGAGTGAAAACGATATCGGGTTGTGAAGTGAGGCCGAAATAGTTCCGTAATTGAATAACTTTAAGATTAGACAAAGGCTCCAACAACAAGTTTACAAAGTAATCCCTTTATCAACGCCTACCTTGTATTAGGGTCAAGCGTGATTACTAAAACACATAACATAAACTTCAATATTCAGGCCACATCCTTTGAATTTGATTTGTT
Source organism: Polymixis lichenea (assembly GCA_949091785.1). Lineage (NCBI taxonomy): Eukaryota > Metazoa > Arthropoda > Insecta > Lepidoptera > Noctuidae > Polymixis > Polymixis lichenea. Next base: position 11,979,267 of record OX420936.1, read on the forward strand.
CGTTTGTATTTATTTTCTCTTTAGAAGTAGTAAGATGCGAAGTTCTGGGCGTATCAGGAACCTTATAAAACGGTCTTCTGTAACAAGGTTAGGATCAGTTAGTTTTAGTTACCCGGCCCCGGTGTAGAGATCGGACAATCCGGATCGGGAGTGCCTCCCGTTGTTGTTCTACGATATAACCATTAACTTCTGTTTGTTGTTCATAAATTGAGTCCGTTTTGGGAATATGAAATTGTAATATCTGGAAGGGCTTGCTTTGTTGTCTCATTTATAAATGTAACACTTCTGTTGATGTTGTTAGCGAAAATAGATTGTTCAACCATTTACTTTTACTTGGAATTGAAATAACGTTTTGTTATTTTTGATCCACGCGTGAAGTCTTGTTTACACGAAGAAAGTTACTTGCTCATCGATTTGAAGGAGCCAGGTCCACATCAGCGATGTTAAATGGCATTGACATCATGGACTCATGATGTCAATGCCTAAGTTACATTCAATTCCTAAGTTTGCGAAGAAAATAGAAGCATTAGTTATAGCACAATCAGTTTACTTCAATCGGAATTTCTTATAAAATAATCACTAAAAATGACAGTATAATACAAGAACAAAGTAGGATTAAGACACTCCTTCGAACGCGTAGCACGCCTATCCGATGCCGACGGAGTCTCAGTACATACTGCCAGTGCCAGGAAATCGTTTTTTCAATGCGGACCAGCACTCGGTGTTGCGTCAGAGTTTCATGTCATCCGATGTGACGTAGTAGACACAGATAAGTCCACGACATTCTAAACTAACAGCGACATCTATGAAATCTAACTAACACTACATTAAATATTTAAGCGCCGTCAGATATATGAGATAGACTCATGTTTTTACACTCCTCGTCCGTAAGAGATGCTCACATGTGTGCGGGTGACGTCTGGCGATTCTCGTCTACGAGTCTCGCATGGACATTCGAGAAACTTTTCTTGTATAAACGAGGCTTTGGTTACCTCTACGAAAGTAATTTAAAGATGAATTCCACGAAATAACATTTCAAATTGCTCGTTCTACAAAATATAATGACCACACCGACTTTAATTAAGATTGCCACTACACTGTACAATAAAAATTACCATATTTATCATAAACACACAATGGTCTTAAACAATACGGTCACACTATAGGGACCAATAAAACGGTTACAAAGGAAAATAAACTAGGAACTTAAGAACTTAGTATCAAATCTAAAAACCGTGTTTGGACAACCCCTGCTTGTTCAAGTGTGGACTAGAAACATTGCGGACATTTTCTTTAGAGTCGTGAAGATTTAGCTCTTCCACGGGGATGTAGAGAAACGTAACTTTAAACACACAACAGCCAACTAAACAGCGTAATATATTCAGTAAATGTGCACTGCAGTACAAAGGTTTACACATTTTTGAATTATGACGCCATTTTCATATGCATAACGAAATTTCCAATTGTTTTGATGTAGTTTTCATGCTAATTTCGTTGACAAAGAAACATTGTGACGGCTTAACTGGTTTTCATTAGTTGGTAACTGGGCCGTCTGTCTATTACATTGTAATACATTAGTCGCCCAACGCCAGATAAGGTCTATTAATTTTGTGCACTGCAACATTATTTAGCACTTGGGTGGATTCAGAGTTTCTGAGTACAGCAGTCGTTAATAGGGTCATCTAGTTTTTAAAAAGTTCGTCAGTCTATAACGGTATTTTTGTGATGTATACCAAAGGCATTCAAAGTGGCAGGCACATCGACGGATAACATGTTACTATTATGGATTCAGGACATGATTCTGAATCCCCCGGTGTTGAATTGTTCGTCAGTTATTAAATAAAAATAAGATCTGCCTTAACTTTGACTATGTAATTATTACACTTTTCTATGAAACAGTAATTTTTTTATTGATCACCAACGAAACATTTATACGAACACGAAACGACGAATGTATACGACAACGAAACATTTATATTTCTAGACCCCCTAGGGGTCTAGAATCAAGAGCTGAATTCATGGTTTCGATTTTCATGTCGACCTCCCCCATATATTCAGTGTTCTCTCATCATGCTGCAGCTACTTAACTATCAACTTTTCACCATACATAATGCTTGCTCAATAAACCTCTGGGTTCCACTTATTTTTATTTTTTTTTTAAAACGTTGCCCCACACTAAGAATTTCTCCTGTATTGTGGGTGCGTTCACAAACATTTAAAACTCACATACACAAATAGCCAGACCCGGAACAACTACTTGTAGGTCATACCAATATTTGTTCCGTGCGGGTATCGAACCCGCGACACGCAGCGCAGCAGACAATCGCTTAACCGCTGCGCCAACCGTGCCGTCGTCGTCAATTCGATGTGCCATATTTATTACGAAGATGTGTTTTCAGTTTAAAGATCTTCTGATATAGCTTCTGCTAGTCTAACCAGATGCAGCTGAGTACCAGTACTTTACATGGAGCGACTGCCTATCTGACCTCCACAACCCAGTAACTGGGTAAAACGATATCGATAACGCTTGATAAGACTGGTTGACTGGTTGGTATCTCCTGGGTGCTTACTCTGGAATATAATTCCAATAGATCGACATTGGTTAAACGTCAGTTGGTTGAGTTAAGCGTCAGGGATTGGCTAGACTCACTGAGTCCAGCAAATCCCTGACGTTTGAGTGACAATTCCAATGTCGATCTATCGGAATTATATTCGAGAGTAAGCACCCTGATATAGGGTTACTATTTCAAAATTTAAAGGTCTGGACATTTGCAAAAACTTTTTTACTCATTTAACTTTTTTTAGTGTCTAAACAGTAAGTACCTTATGTCGAAAAGTCCAAACAAATGCAAGGCCAGACAAATTCCGGACGGAGAGCCAAAAAGCCTTACATGCCCGGCCAAATCCGGACGGATAATACTATTAATATCCCTGTTACTTAATAATCGCTCCGTCACAAATCTGACCTGAAGTGCAAAAAACGCGGCATGCAAGCCGCTGGAAATCAAAAGTGTAAACATAAAGGGGATGAAATGCGAAGTATCTTTGCCTCTCACACTTGAAGCGTAGGTAGGTCGCATCCGTACAAAAACGTTAACAAGTAATAGTTGGCATATATGAACGTCCTTGCTCAAGAGAGGAGCGTTGCCGGGAAACCGAAGCGACTACCTCGTTTACCACAGGAAATTCAAAGCCTTTGCAATATTCACAAACGGAATAATTATTTCTTTTGCCCTTTCCATTTATACAGAGGAAATTATACAGTTTCCATAGTGTTAATAGCGGTTACAAATGTAGGTAGGTAGTGAGTTTTTGTTTTGGGTCATGCATTGTGAATGTTACGTTATTATGACATTATGCTTGTGCACAATTTTTGTGAAAAATGACCCCTATGTCAGGAAAATCCTGTGTTATAAGGGCCATCCTTTCGTCCGCTAAGTTTATTTACCAGAATAGGGAAGCAAAGACGTGTAACAGCAGCAAATAGTGTGTGAGTAAGCGCGTGTGATGTGGTGTAATGGGGAAAGTGTATGAGTGTGTGATGTGTGTATGATTCCGGCCTAAAACCGAAAAAAAAAAACATCACTGTTTGTACGTCTGTTTGTTAGCAAGCCAGTTCCCAGTTGTATATAATGGCATTGGTTTCCATCGATCAAGAAATTCAGTCTGATCCAGTTTCTCCCTTGCCACCCTCTGCCAGCGATGCCCTAAGCCGGATGCCGATGTCGCGTCCGTATCCCATAGGGAGTGCTCTTGGCTTTTTAAAGCCCTGGCTTTTTCAAGGTTACCACAGACAAGTCCGGTTAAGCAGACGACAACCTCATAGGTTGAATTGCGAGATGTCATTTCAAAAAACAAAAAAAAATCACCTATTTCTGAAAATTTCGTTGAATCAAATTATCCTAAATAATATTATGAATGCGAAAGTAACTTTGTTTCTTGGTTACTCTTTCACGCTGGAATAGCTGGATGGATTTAAATGAAATTTGGCAGCCGGATAGACCCTGACCTGGGTAAGGAAGCTGGCTACTTTTCATACTAGAACGCGGACGAAGTCGCGGGCAACAGTTTCTTATCGTAAAAATCTTCATCTTTCTTATTACAAAACGCGATCTAGCTTTAGTTCTAGCATGAAACTTTAACCCAGATTTTCCAGAACACACTTTATTTCAATTTAGGTAAAGTTCTTAATATTAAAATGACAACTTAGCACCTGACTAAATTGTCAGTTTTGTAAAAAGAACTGTATTTCTATATTGGGTTCTTAATAAAAAACTACCTTGGTGGTTTAAACCTGATCTAATTAAAACCTTGTTTTATAATAAGGGGGAAAGTGCTTGCTTTGCCCCTATCCCATAAGCAGGTAGTTTAATAAATACAGCACTGCATTTAGTTTTTGCATACATGTACTACATACATACATACATGTACAGTTACGGTTATTTTTACCTCTGATTTTGCATCACTGCAAAAATCACAGTGATCTTTATAATTATTCTAACAAAGTTGCTCTTGGGTTGCTGCCACTGACAAGTCTCCCAAAATCATTGTAATCTTTATTCTCGTCACAATAAGGTTGCTGCTGTCAGCGCTGTTAGAAGCAAAATAACTGTGAACGGACTTGAAAAGCAAAAAGTTTTGCCGCATAAAAAATACAGACTGTACAGAAATGCATAATTATCACAGAGTATAAATTACAATGAAAATGCAAGCGAAAATCCTCTTATACTCACCCGACTAGTTAGGCCGTGCAAGCTCATTACCGATGCATTTTAAGCTTATCTGAGGCTGATGACATGCTGATACGAGGTAGCGGAAAGCGGTTTAAAAAAAAATTAAATAGTTCAAAAATCGAGGAATAAAATAGTTACAAATGATAAAACAATAATAAAAGAAAAGAGTGACGGATTGTGCGAGTACTGAACTTAAAGAAAATCGGCCCCTGCCAGGGGTGCGGGTTGTTCGAAAGAGGTACCGCGGCCCCTGGCACACAGGCAACTGAGGGCACACGGGTGGGTTTTAGTCAGTAAAAGTCCGACACGCCCTCCTGCTCCACCCAGAGCGGGAGAAGTTATTTGATGATTTCCCACCCAAAAAAAAAAAGAAAACCGGCCAATTGCGAGTCGGACTCGCACAAGAAAGGTTCCGGGCCACCGCACAGTACTTAATTAAAACTACATATTAAAAAAAATTCGTTTCTTGTTTACCCCCTTTAATTTTATATTTTTACTATTTATTCTCATACCAGCAATACACACTGAAAAGGTCAACTGTCGACCTGTTACGGTTCATGAGATACAGCCCGCTGATAGACAGACGAACGAACACCGGAGGCTTAGTAATAGGGTTCCGTTGTCACCCTTTGGGTACAGAACCCTCAAAAAGGAGTAAATTATACAGTGAAGGCTGACAGGGAAGAATTGAAGAACGTGAGAAAAATGTATTGCGTTGACTGAGACTAAGGCATGAGACTGACATGACACTAAGGCAGAAGGAAGATTATTAAAAAAAAAACCATTGCAATAAAACAGCGCGAGCGTCAGGGCGAGCTCGAAAACTTGGAAACTTCTTCTAGAAAGTGTGTCAATAACATCAAAAATATATCACCATCGCCATTTCAGCCGAAATGCGTCCACTGGTTGGACATAGGTTTCCCACAAGCACCGCCACTTCAACCGGTTCTGTGTTTCTCGCCTCCAGAGGATTCCTGCTGCCTTCACCAGGTCATCAATCCCTTCTTATATACGTATGCTTTATTGTAAAACATAAGAGTAACACACACACAACATGTACCTTTCACGGATACAATGGCGGTTCTGTTCAAGAAAACATTCAAGTTGTATTCAATAGGAAAATTACTACCAGAGCTAGACAGCAGATCATATGGGTTCATTGTATGAAAATCGATCAATATGATATTCTAAGCCCAGCTTAGTATATAGCTAGCTTAGTTTCTTAATAAAATAATTTTATCATTGCATATCTGGGTATTTGAAAAGTAATCCTGTGCTCTGTGAACGAAGCAAGGAAAATCTGAAAAGAGGTTTTTTTTGTATTTTTAGTAAATCGCCAGCGCCCACTTTAGTTTACAAACTATCCGTACGCTCATTAAACGGTGAACGACCAAATCCTTCATTCCTTTTAGTGACCGTTTTTTGGTTTTACAACGAATTTTCATTATTTATAGGTTTCCATTTTATCTATAATTAACCAGGCATCAAATACCTTGACTGTTAGGTAGTTACTTTAAAAATTAAACAATCGACCATAACTGATAGCATAAGAACAGTAAAGAAAACACGAGTTTTCGCACTACTAATGAAACATAATATCTCCTTCTAAAGAAAACGAAAACAAATACTCTGTCTCTACTTAACCTTGCTGCCGCTACTTCAAAATAAATATATAAGGAGGCTTAATAATATAACAAGTTTAGCCTCATAGCACAGGATAGACATGTACAGAAGATCAACTCCATACAACAAGCTATAAAACGTTCACGCACACATAAATGCGTACGTACAGCGATCTAACGCGCCAAATGTAACGTGTAGGGTGACAAATGTTACGTGCAAAGAATGTAAAAGGAGCTTGTCCCGTGTAAGTTAAAATGTGTAAAGATCGTGTGTTCTCCTATTAAAAAAAAAAAAAACAAATGAAACAATAAAAGAATTTCGGGCGCCTTGGAGATGCACGCTGTATGTTTTAAATAAACAAAATTTGTCAGATAGAACACTTCGGAGATTCAGACTTTTAATCTGCCGGAGGTAGCTCAAAACTAAGATAATATAACAATGGAAATACCCTTGCTAATACCTTGTTTATTAGCCAGTAGCTTGTTAACTATGTTAAGGATTATCTATTTGTAAACTATTATCGTTACTATTGATAGACTGCCAAACGAAGCCAGTCGTAAATGCACTTGCACTCGAAGTAAGTAGGCGCGTAACTATAAGTGCTTGCATAAAGAAGCGGCACTCCAAGTGCGACAGACACTTTCTTTCACAATCCCAAAGCCTTTGAAGGAAATTCCTAATCTATGGCTTCATATGTTTGACTAATTCATACGCTCGATTAAGTAAATCTAACTATACTGATTATATTGTAAATGTTTAGATGTCTTAATCACAACGAATTTGGTTGAAATTGGCACACAGATAGTTTATAACCTGGATTAACACATAGGCTACTTTTTATCTTGATAGTGCGTTCCCTTGGGGCAACTTCCGATCTCCACGCAGGCCAAGTCGCTGGCAATAGCTAGACATATAATAAATGTTATCGAATTGTCTAAATGAAAGATATTGCAATTGGCCTGACTCCCGGTACAGATCGATCTGCTGGTTTTATCTTCGGAAGGAAGAGGTTAGATGTTATGTGTGAGCGCATATGTTACCACAAATCAGTACCGACTTGTCTTTACCGGGAACCTACTTCTTTATGCGAGCGCCATGAGCGTGCGTTCATTTTCACTAGTTTTGTGTACCTTCTGTACCTATAGCTACTCTATGCTCACAGCTTGTAGGACGATGTTCCGACAGCCCGCATACTCCCGAGTCCGCAGTCCGACCGTAGCTTTAATTAGGACCGACTTTCGGGTATAAATTCATGGTTTATATAGTTTAACTGCACCAGTGTTTTTGTTAACCACATAACGTAGTCAAATTTTAACGCTTAAACAGTGTTGGTTCTTGTGTTTTCACTTTAAATAAATTTAAGAGTGGCTCCGCTAAACGGTACGAGCTTGGTAACTCTTGGAGTTTATCTTTCTGGTAAAAAGGTTTTATTTTGTTTTGTATTTATTGTGTTACCGAAAGTTTTAAACGGTTTAAAGACACTTATTTTATGGAGTAACACTTTACTTGTAGCGTCAGCGCACATTGCCACGCACGTAACAAAATCGCGGCGATATTTTTTCGCGTACTGAATCTTCAAAGCTCTGCTTAGCGCCGAGAGTTGAAAATGGACTACTGTGTTTTTTCGACGCGCTAAGACTCACTCGCGCTGCACTCTGTTGGATTCTCAATGCTCGGCTCAACGCAAAGAGTTGAAAATCCAGTGCGCGAAATAATCCCGCCACGATTTTATTACGCCCGTATTAATGTCGATTTACATGTGCTGCAGGTAAAAAACGGCTATTTTCAGCGATTTTAATAGGTACGGTCAACTGTGGCGTCTTTACTTTCCATAGCATCTTTACCCATAAGTATTGTACTCTTTATTTCTCTCGATAACTAAAAATCGGTTGAAGCGAGACAGAAGTAAAATAATCTACTACTTGTAACAAATGTTTAGTAATCGAGAGATATTTAAATACAGTTCTCATTGGTAAAGTTGCTCATGAAAAGTAAAGATGCCACAGTTGATGGTAAGTACAACTACTATAATCAACTAGGTAGCAAAACATCACACATTTTGTATCAAATACTAGCAGCACACGCAAAATTTACAAACCACCAAAAAGAAACTTGAAGTTAAGTATACCAATATAAATGTGTATTAAAATTATTGTGTGCACTATGTGTATTAGAACTATAAAAAGCAAAAAACCCACCTGGAATATTAAAGAGGCCATTTTAATGTGCATTTGTTAAGGTCCTGTTGACCGATATTAACGTGTACCATTTCATAATTTAAATACACTTAGTAAAGATGAAATTGTGATTCCATATAGATTAACTAAAACTAGCAAGTCATTTCGAATAAACAGTATCCGCTTCTATAACAAGTTGCCAAAATCCGTTACATGGAAAGTTTAAAACTTACATCAAACGTGTCCCTATCAAAAAAGCATATTTTAAGATAAAAGACTACGTTGAAGACAGGGAAGTTTGGCATTAATTCCTTCTGCACATGTGACTTCCCGGATACCTCATTAACAGCATAACTATGTGAAATTCTATTAACTGCTCCCAAATTACAATTTAAATTTTTATTCTTTTTTTACAATGTCTGACATATTTTCGTCATTATTTGACATTATACATCAATTCTAATATCGACTATTTATTAGTGTTTGTCATGTAAATCATGTCACTTGGTTTAAACAGGTTAATTTTATTTATGTAGATTCTTTTACATACTGTGAATGAGAGAACGTTGTAGGCCTTACAGACTAGATTTATAGACGATTTTTACTTTTTATTTTCATTCCTCTAAATACCTGGTACTTATTGACAGGCGTGCACTGTCCTCCCATACCTATTATCACTGTAATTTGAAGACATTGTAAAAACCAATTATTTTTAAAAGAGTAACCGTGGAGTTTCTTGCCGGCTCTTCTCCATAGGAAGCGACAAATTGGAACCGTGCACCTAGCTTCTGACGTTTCATAAGTGCCCATGCAGGTTTATGTGAAATTAAATATTTTGATTTTGATTTAATTAAATTTTAAAATTATAATTAACGTAAGGCACGGCTGTAACTACCACTATATCGATGATACAGGGCCCCCGGGCTGCACAGGGACACCCAAACGAAAATTCGTAAAATGTTATACGCAAAGTCATATTCTTAAAGATAAAAGACCAGGAATTAATGAATGCCCAGTGAAAATATGAAAAATAATGTAATTTACTTACAAAGGCTAAGCTACAGGCGCGGTCTAATTCAATCATACACCTCATCAATCGCCTTCCATCAGGCGTGATCGAGGTCAAGAGCAGGCCCATTTAGTAATAAAAAAAAGTTCTCAGCTTTTAGTACAATCTTACAGAAGATCTAACCTACATATCTAAGTCATAGTAGGTACTCTTTCGAGATCGCTTCGCTCACTGTTACATTGTCTTAGTCAAATCACAACGCCAGTCTAACCAAGTATTCGAGTCAGCACTCTAATTTCGTAGCATACTATCAATCAGAATCTGAATCTTTTAATCAAGGATGTTGCTAATCCATTGCTTTATATGTTCGAAAAATTTGTCTGCGCAACAACGGATAGACGCAATGAATGTTGTTGAATTATCAAAATGAAAGTTATTGCTAGTGTTACTATGTTAGGCAATTACCCCAGTGGACGCTCCAATTTCCTAGCTCGATTATGCATTCTACTGGTTTCTTTTTTCTACTACTAACATTTCTACGACTAAAACCCACCCGTGTTCCTTTAGTTCCTTTGTTGCCACGGTATCTCTTTCGAACAACCGGCACCCCTGGCAGGCATCGGCCCTTGCAGACCCTACTAGTTGGTGCTGACATCTCGTTGAGGCGTGCGTGGGACACAACGCGCCGTCCACCCGGGCTCGGTCCTTACCGGACAGCTATTTTAGATATTTTCGATATAAACTTTGTCTACAATCAAGTAAAAACGGCCCCCAACAAGATACAGGCCCTCCTTAGGACTGGCGCAATAAATTGAAAAAGTGGGTAATGTAATAAGTTTAGACACTGGCTGTTTAAGGAGGTAGCGGTAATGTAGGTAGGACGCGAAATTTTAATTTCCTTGCGTTTTTTGCAATTAGCAGGTCAGTGTCGGTGTCTACCCTCTAAGTTCATTCAATCCCATTGGTGTGGGACACACGCTTCCACACACTTACGGCAGCGCCCCATGCAAATATTCGCTGTGCGAATAGACGACATGCCTCGAACACAGATACTTGCTGAGCACGTGTATGTGGCTCTCTTTTAATCAACACACAACCCGATATCGACCAACAAATTGCAAAAAACGGAAAAAAATAATAATTTCGCGGGTTACTTTAGCGCATCCACCTTAATGTGTAAAAAAAGCCTGAAAAGAAAGCCAAAGGAAATTGAATAATATAAAAGAATATTCGAAATCCATCCACAATTGACGAAGATATCGCGTAACAAACATACAAAAAAAAAACGTACAGATGAATTGAGATCCTCCTCCTTTTTGAACGCGGTTAAAAAGAATAAAAGAATGTTAAGGCATCCACAATTATTGTAACTTAATTTATACGTCTAATTATTTTCCAATTAAATCAAATTCGAATTTGTTCTCTGAAAAATAAATAAACACCTACACAAATAGTTAACCGCACTAAGTTACGAGACCCCAAAGGTTCAATTTTGCAAAGCATATTGACTCAACATCAAATTAATCTCACTTTGTACTTGTATAACGTGCTCATACATTTTAAATTAGAGAGTTTGCTTAATACAAGTGCCCCTAGTACTTTGCCTCGTACAACCCGTGTGTCGGATGTTGAAATAACACTGGAACTGGCAGGGATGAAACAAGATGATTTTAAGTGTAATCAAAAATTAAAGGGAGTTTTAATTCAGTTAGTTTTATGGCTTCGTTACCTGGAAAAGCTTCGGAGTGGTGGGTCGAAACGAAATGAGTGCAGTCGGGCACTGCGTTCAATTAAACATTGCAGACTCAATGATGGAATGAAAGAGATTAAAATGTTAAAAATTAATCCTCCATATTAATTTGCAAGCAAATGACTGTAGATTTATTATCTCATAATCCTTGATTTATTATTAAATGTTAAAGCTATTTGTTTGTTAGGTGTATTTTACACCGTACCTAGGAGATAGCCTCGTACAAGATTTTGTTTTAACTTTAACATTTATTTTTTTTGTTAAGTATATTGTGTTTGGTTTAGTCTGTGAATTCTGTGAGATTCCTGTTGAGTTACAATAAATAGTTTTTCTTTCTTTCTTTGCTTCACAGATTTTCTTGAAAAAGGATGTGTTTTGTAGAAAGACATAGCTACTTACTATGATAGTAAACTGATCCACGCGTCCGATCTGTAGGCCCGATCTTCTCACAGAGAGGAGACCTGAGTTCTAATGGGAAGATTTTAGGTTGATTACTATAATATGCTCTTGATCGAAGATTAATTATGGGAAAAATGATCTTTTTAGAGTCCCATAGCCAAAAGGCTAAAACGGAACCGAAAATTTCGCCATTCCCGTCTGGATGTGACAGCCATTTCAATCGGAGACTCATACACCCACTCAACCCCGACTCGGACTGGGACCCGGAGCACCATATCGATGAGAATTTAAAAGAAGATGTATTCTGTGCATGGTGCACAAAATACAGGTTTTATTCCGACTACCGAACCCTTCACTGTGCGTGGTCCGACAAGCACTTGGCCAGGTTTTTTTATTACACAAAGCACCTTTATGTTGAAATATTATCTTTAATACCGAGTTGAATTCCGACAAAGTGGATTCTGTTTTGTTAATAAATATCGAGGGATACAATTTTAGCTTTGTAATATCAAAGTTTTATCTACAATAATACGACTAAGTTTAGCCCTTGTCGCTATGTTTTCTCACAAAACATCTTATCTAATAAGACCTTCGGAGTTACTATTTAAGCACTTTGAAATAACAGCTTGTATTTCTGTTTTCGACACTTACAATAATAGACTCTTCGGTTTAAAGTCGGTAAAAAATACTTCAGCCAGACTAACGACAGACCTTAAGGTCCGTGGTTTGATGGGAACATAGATTGTTGAAAAAATGCTGTTGATTTTCTTAATATTGAATGAAAATCCTGAATTTTAGTGCAGAGCAAAACTGACAACAGCCGATAAATTCTGTAAAAATCTCCAAAAGAAGTTAGCTGTCATTCCATCTGACGCTAGGGATTGACACTATAGATACATGAGGAACAGGGTGCAAAGTTCACTGAACCTCCATGGAAAATAGAGGATCCGCCGACGGTGTCGTGTCTGGTGGGCAACTGCCCGATGATTGATCTTTTTATAATATACAGACTAAGTATCAAGTTAATCGGACCCACGTTAAAATTCCAAGGCGAGTTTTCATGTCATATTTCAAGATTATAAACCAAATTAATACAATTCATTAGTATTCGATAAACATTTCATATGAACTGTCTCTCCTCTTCTTGATTCACAGGGGTGGAATTTCGGAATTGGAGGTGTTTCCATGACATGACTCAAAGATTTATAAATACCATTGCATTGTAAGATTTTTTTTGGTATGAAATCTCGCAGGTCATTCTTAAAGGTTGCTTAACCGGACTTGCCTGTGGCTGCCTCAATAAATGAAGGCCTTCAACCAGGGCGCAACAGCTTAAAACTAAGTGAAACCAAGGGCACCCGTGTGGGGTACAGACCACGGCTTAGGGCGTTGCTGGAAGAGTGCAGCAAGGTTCGGTTTGGATCGGAGTGAACCGATGATTGATATCACGCGACGTATTTATGCTAGTAGCACGATAAAGTCTGCTTGCACGATGCAGGCGTTTAGTGTGACGTCAGTGTCATGCGTAGTTCGCATGTGGCGATGTAGATGCCGCTACAAACTATTGACAGCTCACTTCGAGCTCACGATCACAGATCGACAGGAGCGTAGTCATTCTTAATTTAAACAAAATTATACATCTTTGTTACCAAACACCGCTTATTGCTCAATCCACAGTACCGCTTTTATTAAATTTAATGATAAACACCGTCAATTTAAGTATTTGTTCAGAAACCGTTTCAAATTTGGCTGAACAAATAATTTTATTTATTTAGCCGATGGACGTCGGGTCCGGCGTATATTGCTTGGAATGAATTTTATTGCTCATACATCACACTGCATCATTCTGGGTCACTTGTATTGCGGAATTTTGAACTGAAATTGATATTTGGTTTTAGAAGACTAAGTTTAACAGGAAATAAATAGAAACGAAAAAGGTGAACATGTGGGGTATAGTATAGCTATATACATAGCTATGTAGTCATAGATACATATGGAGTTTTTGCCGGCTGCTTTACCCGCGTGGAGGGCGGAAATTATCCCACGGGGACGTAATACCGAGACAAAAAGTATCCTATGTGTTAATCCTGGCTATAAACTATGTTTGTTCCAAATTTCATCCATATCCGTTTGTCCATTTTTGCATGATTTAGGAACAAACATCGAATCAACGAAACATGCAAACTTTAACATTCATTAGCAGGAAGTAGGATGCTTCGTATCTGATATATATACCTGTAAAATGATATCGGTGCATTGATGGTGGATAAACCGAGATGGCTTTGTGTTCTGACGGTGAACACAGTGCGGTTTTTTGGTAGGATTCCGATATACTTACTCCTTAACTTTCTCCGGTCATAGAGGTTATCCAAGAGGAAATTCTCACGAAAAAGGTATAAAAGCAACCATGCCACATTCGGGGAATGGTCAGCAACATGAATGGAGGTGCTATGATCCAATTCTTCTAGTAGAGTGATAACTCTTAAGGCAGTTTTTAGAATGTTCGGTATAATAGATATTACATAACTACATAAAGTCAAGCCTTCTTTCTTTGGGAGTAGATAGAAACTACAGAATGATGCCACACTTGACTCAGCCGGCACCGAAAGCTCCTGCGCTCACACACACATTCACCGCGTGTTCGGTAACTAAAGCATGTGTCGCTCCTGAATTAAAAAAGAAATATAAAAAGATGTTCTTCTACGAATAGAACATAACAAAGTTTCTGCTCATAATTATATGGCAATCGAAAAAAAGGTTATTGCTGAGCGTCATCTCTGTCATTCATTTGTGTTCATATGTGTGACAGTTTCTTATAAGCAATGTTAAATTTACATTTTCATCCCACTGTATTGCACCTAATGTAATTTACCGGTCAACAGCGATGCAGATGAATTCTACGCCATGTTTTAGTTCGTGAATAGCTTTTTAAGTAAGAGTATTTTGTAATTTTAATTAATTAATTAATTAGGTCCTGTTGGATGTTGAAGATCTCTAAGCTAAGTGTTCTAACTTCACACCTATAGGAATTTAAATATTTGTAGTAGTGTGGAATGGTAACTAGAGGGGCCTATCTAGTTACCATTCTACACAACTACGGCTAAATTTATTCAGGCCAATTTATTCCCTGTCAATCCCATCGATCCTGCCATATTCTGCTGATTTTGTTGTGGACTCCGAAACTCCTGAGCCGCACGAAGTCGAGCCTGACTTACCTAAGGCTTCCTACACCTTCACCCATTTCACCTTTCCTTTCAAGGTTTCCGTACCTGAAGGGTAACCAACGGGACCCTATTACTAATCCTTCGCTGTCCGTCCGTCCGTGACCGTCTATCTGTCAACGGGCTATATCTCATGATCTGTAATAGGTAGACAGTTGAAATTTTCACAGAATGTGTATTTCTGTTGCCGCTATAAAGAAAAATAATAAAAATGAAAACAAAGTTAAACATTTAAGGGGTCTCCATACAGGAAAGGTGTTTGTTTCGTCGTTTTTTGCCTTGTAGAACGGACCGGTTGTGTGTCCGACTCGCACTTGGCCGGTTTCTTAACTTTTGTTATTCGTTCTTTTAAAAATATCTTACGGTTGGCCCTCCAGCTAACGTTAACGTTCATATAATTTTAACTCTGAATAATGGATAGTGTAATAAATCTGATTATCAGTTATTTCTTAAGAGAACTGTAATAAAACCTGTTTGTTACTGAACTCGTAAGAATCAATACAAAGTAGACTAGAACACATAATTATCACAATTTATTATTTGTATCAGTAAACACAATAACTTATTGGAGCCCGTGAGTCGGTCGGTAAGTGACAATAAACTTAGTTATATAAGCGAGCTTCGGTTTAATCCCGCGAGGTGAAAAGTGTGAACAAGATTGTGTATTCCTTAGGTATTTACAGTAATTTTTACTCTTCATACAGGTATAATATTTTTCTTCTTCGTAGCGTGTCGGTGGCAAAATGTTCAAATATCAAAATATATCTGCGCGAAATCCGTTCACTGACGCAGTCATAGCATCATCAAATGCACGGATAACAGGGCACGCGGCGCAAGATTGAACGTGAGCATTTATAACTTACCTTCGTAAAAAAAAGTATAATTATTTATGAAACGTAATAAACATGACGGTTATGTTTGTTACGTTTATTAGAAAAAAATACCACATTGATAAATAATCCGTGGGTAAGAAAGATACAGCGTTATTCAAGAAAATAATATAAGTGCTTAAACCTTTAGTAAGTTATCTTTCATGAAATTAAATAACAACTACAAAGTAAACTATAAAATTAAAAATTGCAAATCAAAATACCCTCAATTCAAATCTAAACAGAATACTAAATGCATTTCACAATAAAAGCCTTTAGGCAATCAAAATAGGCAATTGCGATCGTTCACTGCATTGTTTTGTACTTTGTACCATTTACCAGTGATTGTGCCAATAATGTACTGCCAGCTTGTTAAATAATAAATCATCATTTTGTACAGTCGGCCAATCTGCGTTGACAGCAAAATTTTAGCTCAAAACTCCGTACGGGCCATTTTTAGTGAATTAAAATCAACAAAAACTGAACGAACGAAACTAAATAGCAGTGTAGTTGATCAAATAACTCGGCCCCGTTCACGTTGTTACTGTTCGGGCTAAAAGGCTAAAAGTTTCATCCAAAAATGAAGCCTTGTGACGTACCACTATAACCGAATTCCAAATAAAATGGAGCTTTGTCGGTAAGTGAATTAACCGTTCTTTTTTCAGTGCCACTATCAAATCCTGTTTTAATAGGCTTTTATTGTTTGTTAAAGCTTTAAAACGCAGTTCCAAACAATCCCGACTGTGTATCTAATGTTTGCACGCACATGTGTACATGTGTGTGTTTGTTATGTTCGTCAAAATGTTTCATGTGAAATTGTTTACCAATGTGTGGAGCTTTCGGGCGCTGACTTTTTCGCTTTGATCAGATGAAATCAAGTTACAGTTAGATCAAGTCCTCTCAAAGGGAAGCAATGAACTGAAACCAAAAGAAGCGAGGTAGCTTCACGGCAAAGGATAAAGAGGTTACTTAGATTTACGGGAAACACACGGGACCAAACTCGGCTTTGAAACTGTTAAGCCAAACTCTTTTAATTATTCTCGACTGTCTAAAATTCCCTCAAACTTTTACGGATCGCGTTAATGAACTCCGATGCTTAATGAGCTTTGCATAATCCGTACCGAGATAATTTGATAAACAGCTACAAAATGATTAAGTTCCCAAATTACAAGGTAATTTAAAATATTTTTTACAGAAATTATGTGTTTATTTCAGTGAATGAACACATTTTAAGAGAGAGAGCTATTAATGATTCAAACATTTCAAACTTCAATTCAAGTTAGTGCCGTCTGAGTAACCTTTTATTTATACTCCCTTTGTGACCAAGTTAAATAAAGCTAACAAGCATATTTCAAGTATTTTACTAGAGCTTCAGCATCATACATATTTATTAGACTTTATGTAAAACTTATGTAGATGCTCTTTTTAAAGCAAATGAGAATACCAACTGCGTAGCAAAATTCTACGCCGTAGACATAGTAGGCACAGATAAAGTGAAGTTAGGCAAAATTATAACGTTTCGTGTCAGAACTGGCAATTGAAGACATCATGAAATTACGCCCTTGCTTGTAAGTTTGTGACCTACTTACATGTTGTATTCGCTCAAAGATTTCTGCGAAAAATAAAACCCAATTGTGTGGAACATTTCCATATATTATCGATGTTGTTGTGAAACGTGGCTACCGCGTCCATCTGTGTAACAATCTTGGTCAGTTGGTACACAATACGTCAGCGGGTAATCCTCTAGAGGCGTTTACGGACCGACACGGGGGCGTTTGTATATTTATTGCCTTTAACAGCTATAAAAATGTTGCGAACACACATTAGCGAGACTAACAGGCGGCACGCGAGAAGCATGCCGTGATGACGGGCCGTTTCCGCCTCGCAGCCGGGTAATGTGTTAACTTTAGTTGCTTTTCACACCAAAATAGGGGAAATGAAATATTTGGGACAATATGTGGTGTAATAAGCCGGTTTCCTACTGCGGTACATATGTGGACATTGGGTTATCTACAGATGGTTACATTGAGAACGTGAACAGCTGACGCGGACCTTTTCGAGCGTGAACTAAACAAGCTTTGCACGAAATGTGTCCAATTCACAGTTTGCGTGCAAGTTACGAGTGCATCGTAAAACCGTGCATCGGTTGCCATTGTTCACAGTATCTTCGAAATTGCCACTGAGCTTTAAATTGAAATAATACCTTAATAAAGTTGAAAACTAGTTTGAAGGATTTATAAAAAAATAAGGATTGTTTTATAAATCCTTCTTACTAGTTTTCAATTAATCTGCCTAGTGTTTTCCCAACTGTGTTGGGGTCGGCTTCCAGTCTAACCAAACGCAGCTAAATACCAGTTTTTTACATGGAACGACTGCCTATCTGACTTCCTCAACCCAGTAACTGGTTGATCAGTCAGATAGGCAGTCGTTCGGGTACCGCAATACCCCTTGGTAAGACTGGTTATCAGACTTTTGGACTCCCGTCGCTGTCAAAGATCTAACGAATGACAGCCAGAACAAACGGCTTAACGTGCTTTCCGAGGCACGGTGGACTCTCGATATGTAATAGACGGTCACCCATCCACGATCCGACCTCGACAAGCATAGCTTAGCCTTGAATCGATCCGTATTGTTATTATTTAGCAACAAGCCCCTTTGAACTATTCTTGCCGCTGAGAAACATTTGGAAGAGGATAGTTGTCGGTTAAATTATCAACACTTCTCAACTTTGTCTTTAACGCTACGTATTGCCAATCTCCTTGGAGTTGCAAGTATCCCTCGGTGGGATTTACCACTTTCCACCGGTTCCTGATTCAACTTTTATTTATTTGTTAGCTTTATTTTATCCATTACATGTAGTGCTTATCTTATCTAAGTTTTGTGTTGTGTACTCATTTATTTATTTGTTAGTAATGTTAGTATGGTGGTATGGTGTTAGTGATGTTCCGTGTGGTGCCGGACGTAAAATAATAGCACCATCCCATTTCTTCCCGTGGGTGTCGTAGAAGGCGACTAAGGGACTTACTAGAGAACGGGCAGCAGCGTTCTCTATGCATTTGACCACCATACTGCGATCGCCAACCCGCCTGCCAAGCGTAGCGATTACGGCAAATCCCCCACTTTTGGGGAGGCTTATGTCCAGCAGTGGACGACTTTCGGCTGATATGATGATGATGACGAATGTTAGTATTGTACTTACAATAAGGTTAGTATTGTTAGGTGTAAGGGCCGCCTTTTGCTGTGAAAGCCTCCTGGAATCTGTTGCAGGTGGTTCATTCCTTTGCCAGCAAAGGATAGAGCCTTGATCAGCATCCTACTATATGTATCTATACCAATATTATAAAGCTGAAGAGTTTGTTTGGTTTAACGCGCTAATCTCAGGAACTACTGGTTCGAATTGAAATATTATTTTAATGTTGGGATAGCCCATTTATCGAGGAAGGCTATCGGCTATATACAATCACGCTAAGACCCTTAAGAGCCGAGCAAAGAGAAAAACATCACGAATACGAAGTACTCGCACGGGTAGGCGATTCGAAGCGACGGGGTGGGACGGGAGAGTAAGAAATTTGACGCGAACGAAGTCGCGAGCAGAAGCTAGTAATATTATAAATGTGAAAGTTTGTATGTTTGGATGTTTGTTACTCAGTTACGCAAAAACGGCTGAACGGATTTGGAAGAAATTTGGCAAACACATAGTTTGTAACCTAAAATAACACATAAGATACGATGTGTACGTGTAATAATTTTCGACCTCCAAGCGGGCGAAGCCGGTGGCAAAAGCTAGTGTTAAATAAATAATCAAATGTGTATCACCGTAGTAGAAAATCAGCTTTACACCTCGATTTGGTAAACAAGGAACACGTCAAATAAATCCGTCGTGTATTAAACGGCTAAAGAACACAAGCTGCGGAATACCAAGGATGAGATTTAGAAATGATCGAATGTTTTTGAAGAAAAATTGGTTTTGGATGAGTTCAAAGCTCACCCCCTAAACCTTTTTCTATCGTAAGCCCACGCAAGTTATAAGCATGTTAAGTTTTTTTACTATCTGGGTTCTTACAGATGAGAAGCATTAATTGGGTACCAATTACAAAGCTTTGAAAAATAACTTTAATTTCGGAAGTTTATCGTTTTGCCTGTCAGGAGTGCGGGTTGTTCGAAAAAGATACCGCGGCCCCTGGCACACAGGCAACTGAAGCAACACGGGTGGGTTTTAGTCAGTAAAAGTCTGACACGCATGATTTAATCCTTAAAAAATAAATTTAAAAAAAGCCTATCGTTTTGTACATATTTTCGTTTTTTGCTCACCGACTTCACTTAGTAAGTAGCGGATAAATAATCTACAGAACATTTTTTTAAATCCATTTGGTTTACAATTGGCGAAGTTACCGTTGAACATACATAAAAATATCAGTCGAATTGAGAACCTCCTTTTTAATGTGAAAAAATTAAGGAAGCTGTAAGGTAACCGCGTGCTAAATAACACTCCTCTTTTTGCGTCGTGGTTTAAAAAAAAACAAGAATTGCTATACTTAAGTCCAACCAGCCTATATTGTTCCCGCTGCTGGGACACAGGCCTCTTCGCTGTGAGAGGGGTGAGCCGTAATCCACCACGCGGGCCCAGCGCGGGTTGTTAAATGACATATGTCTTGGAATTTTAGGTTCTAGGACATGCCAATTTCCTCACGATGATTTCCTTCACCGTTTTGAGAGCAGTGTTGATAAAATGATTTACCTTTTTTTTTTCTTTTTTTTTTCTGGGTTCCCGGGAAATCATCAAATAACTTCTCCCGCTCTGGGTGGAGCGGGAGGGCGTGTCAGACTTTTACTGACTAAAACCCACCCGTGTTCCCTCACTTGCCTGTGTGCCAGGGGCCGCGGTATCTCTTTCGAACAACCCGCACCCCTAGCAGGCATCGGCCCTTGCGGGCCCCATCAGTTGCTGATGACATCTCTTTGAGGCGCGCGTGGAACACAACGCGCCGTCGACCCGGGCTTGGTCCTTACCGGACAGCGAGCTACCCATTACTCGCCGTCCGCAAGCCCGCGCCTACGGTGGCCGGGAATCAGCCTGGGATTTCCGACGCCCAGGGCGTCTCCTGCGAAGGCCACGGCTGTGAGGGCGCATGTACTGCATCTCCCTCACGTGCGCCGCCTCCCTCTTTGCGAGCATAACTGCTTCGCTGAAGGAGGCGACTGCTAGCCATGCCCTCTCGCTCCGTACCATGGCCTGGACCAGGGTCGGACGCGAGAGATCGCTGCCGCCGATCACCTCCACGAGGACACGGCGATGCTCCGCCCAAGCTGGGCAGACCTCCACCGTATGCTCCACCGTGTCCTCAGGGCGATCTTCGCAATGGAAACACCCAAGCGTTTCCTCCCGAAATTATTTACCTTTACACTGGGCCTACACAGGCTCACTAATAATGTCTAGCTGGCACTTATTTAAAATTTTATTCGAAGTAGGTACCAACATAATATTTAAATCTATACAATCGTTTTTTGTCAAATCCTAAAACAAAACTAGTCGGGGATTCCATTCCCAATACAAACAATTTGTATGGCCTACAGTAAGCGAAAACATTCAAACTCTGTTTGTGTTGAAGATTTGATTGTATACAGTGCGGGTTACACAAAAGTGAAAAACGTGTACATTTTGTTACCAGGCGTAGGTTACATATCGACTGTGAACTGGCAACCGGTCCTATCTCAATTTTTGGAAGATTTCACTTTTTAATACCATTTTATACTATTTCATACTCCGCAGCGTTGCAAGAAATCCCATCACCGATACATTTAAATTTGGCGCCAGAATCGACTTCATTCAACTTGTACTAACTTTGACGTGCAGTGAATGCGAGCATTTAATACTATCAAATACAAAGACTATTATGAATAATAATTATCTCGTGTTTCTATTAGAAGGAAGCCTAAAATGCTACTTTTGTTTTTAATAACAAGTGTAATAAAAATATTAAAATGCCACGTATTATTTTTATTTCATACACCAGATGCTACATAAATGACGCAAACAAGTTTTATCTTCATACTGTAAAGTTGTCAAAATTGAGATAGGACCGGTTGCCAGTTCACAGTCGATATGCCATGTTTGAAATTACCTATGTGGTTCGCAAAAAACCAGTGCCTGAAATGCGTAAGGCAAGATCTCATCATCTCCGTGCAGTGGGAACAATATATGCTGATTGTGTGTGTATGTGAGTGTATGTACCGTCTATCTGACCCCACAACCCAGTTATTAGGTAGGTGGATTGAATACTTCAAATGTTACTTAAATAAGAAACGTTTTACTAAAAACCAATCGGTGCAACACGAAAAGACCATAATTACTGGTACAGTTAGAAGAATGTGCCAAGAAGTGTGGCAAGCACAGACCACTGTATTAATGAACGTCCGACACGCGATTAATGGTATGTAGTGTACTACATGTGTATTGTATTGTATTGTGTTTAGGTACGACAAGCTTCAATGTACTGTATTCAACTGTGTATAACTATACACCGTGTGTTGGAATGCAAGGTCTAACAAAACTCCCTAATATTATAGTGCCAACTTACCTACCCAATATCTGATAGGTTTTTTTTTTTGGGTGGGAAATCATCAAATAACTTCTCCCGCTCTGGGCGGAGCGGGAGGGCGTGTCAGACTTTTACTGACTGAAACCCACCCGTGTTCCCTCAGTTGCCTGTGTGCCAGGGGCGGCGGTATCTCTTTCGAACAACCCGCACCCCTGGCAGGCATCGGTCCTTGCGGACCCCACCATTTGGTGCTGATATCTCTTTGAGGCGCGCGTGAAACACAACGCGCCGTTGACCCGGGCTTGGTCCTTACCGGACAGCGAGCTACCCATTACTCGCCATCCGCAAGCGCGCGCCTACGGTGGCCGGGAATCAGCTACCGTCGCCCCTGGCACATAGGCAACTGAGGGAACACGGGTGGGTTTTAGTCAGTAAAACTCTGACACGCCCTTCCGCTCCACCCAGAGCGGGAGAAGTTATTTGATGATTTACCCAAAGCGGGAGAAGTTATTGCATCACTGCTTCGCTGAAGGGTACTCAGTGGGTTAGATTCGTATTTTATTAGGTGTTGAACCTAAATATAAGTAAATTATTGTAGGTACTTATTAAGTCCCGTTATAACAAATACCTGTAGAAGAAGCCTGATAATAAAATAAATAAAGAAAGAAGAATAACGTTAATTTGGACACAGTTCTTGAAACAAATTAAAAAGAGAAAATATAATGTTCAACAACGATTGTACCTGCCTCACGGCTGGGCCAAAAAGTTCCATTTCAGTATTAATGCCAGACAAACGCTTTCTCATGTTGTTTTTCTAATGAAACATTTGAGGAACAAGTGACTAAAACCATACTTCTTTTATAGACTTCATCATCATCATCATTTCATCCGAAAGACGTCCACTGTTGGACATAGTCCTCCCCCAAGCTCCTCCACGTCGACCAGTCTTTTGCTACCCACATCCAGCGGATTCCTGCGTCCTTCACATGGTCATGGGTCTACCTTGTGGGAGGCCTTCCAATTCTACCTCTTCCAGCATGCGGTTGCCACTCCAGAACATTTCAGCCCCATCGGCTATCTGCTCTGCGAGTAAAGTGCCCTGCCCACTGCCACTTTTAAATGTTAACATTAATGGCAGACAAATGCTGTCTCACGTTGGTTTTCTAATTAATCATTTGAGGGACAAGTGACTAAAACTATGCTTCTTTTAAAAAACAAAAATATTATTCAGAACTTCAAAAGAGTTCAAGTTTCCTAATCGAGTATGCAACCTCTATGGCAATATACATTTATGAATAATGCATCTAATATAGTCGGATACAAAGTTGGAAGCCAGCCTCATACGCCAACTTTTCACTAACGAAATACAAGTTTAAGCTTGTGTGCCTAAACTGACGGAAATTCCTCCTTCGGTAACGTCATAAACAAGCAAAAAACTTGACTACTTCGGTCCTAAAAACAACATGAAATTTTGCGCTTCCTTATAAAACTTTGGGAACATTTTATTTGTGTTGCCAACTGGCATTACAAGATATAGTTGTTATTGCAAGGTATTTGCCGGGATATTTTTTAAATTACTTTTTTGAAGTATTCCACGTACCTACCTAATCTTTGTTTTCTATTCAAGTCCCCCGTCCTAAATCAAGTTTTCGGTGTGCAAATCATGTTTACCTTATTTTCTTAGATTTGCCTACAGTGGGGACTAATGGAACCTTTTGCCACATGCTAAAAATCACATGGAAAAATTAAGAGTATTCATCGAACCTCGTCAAAGAATCTTGTTCTTCACGTTTATCTTTTGCCTGCAATTTCGTCCGCGTAAAGTTTCTTATTTCCCCATCCCATCCCGTTGCTTCGCATTGCGTTCTTGCGCTTTCACTTCACTTAGTGTTCTCTCTGACTTTTTTATTTTGCTTGTTTCCTAAAGTGTCCTAACGTGATGTTAAGTTAGAAATAGGTTATCAAAATGTATTATGCAAAAAGATTTTATCAAATCCGACTGATTTTTTTTAAGGATTGGAAATCATCAAATAACTTCTCCCACTCTGGGCGGAGCGGGAGGGTGTGTCAGACTTTTACTGACTAAAACCCACCCATGTTTCTTCAGTTGCCTGTTTGCCGTGTCAGAGATTAGCGAGTTTAAACATAAAAACTCAACTACTGAAAAATAACGCTCTAAAAATGATCAAACTAGAAAATATCCTCATCTGAAAACCATGGTCGTACGCCACTTTGCCTCAAAGCTTATGATCGCTTACTACTGTTAATGTATTTGTTAGGGTCGATGACATAAGACCTGACTAGATGAGAATCTGGTTCCATATGGTGCCAGACGTAAAGAATAGCACCATCCCATCTCTTCCCGTGGGTGTCGTAGAAGGCGACTAAGGGACTAACTAGAGAATGGGCAGCAGCGTTCTCTATGCATTTGACCACCATACTGCGATTGCCAACCCGCCTGCAAAGCGTGGCGATTATGGAAAAACCCCCCATTTTTTTTTACATGTAAATGTATGTATGTGGGTATGTTTGTATGTTCATCTGTTCTCTCATAACTTTTAAACTACTTAACATAATTTGACGAATGAGGTATAGTTGGAAGCGTCTTGAACGTCTGCTGATTATAGGCTACACTGTATAATTGAATAGGGTGCTTTCTAGAGGACATAATGTGACGAACGAATTTTTTTTTTCAGTGATGCTGTGTTGGGTATCAAATGAAACGCCTGAATAAGCAATTTTGAAAATTTCAATATTTATTGAATTTATTATTATAAATAAAAAGTAAGTTCTAAAACTAAAACCTGACTACTGAAATATCACGCTCCAAAAAGTTTGAAACAAGAAACTATTCTCATCTCATCATCATCATAATTTCAGCCGGAAGACGCCCAATGCTGGATATAGGTCTCCCCAAAAACATGGAGGGTTATTCCATAATCGCCACGCTATGATTTTGACCGGTAGGTATGAACCTACCGGTCAAAATCATACTCGTAGACCTCCTTTTTGCTTCGCGGTAGTAGGGTAAAAAAAAACAAATTCTTCAGCTTTATTATTAGTAATATAGATAATTTATTAAAGTTCCTGATTTTCTACTACCGCCGAGGTGCGCTCCAGTCCTGCGTGAAGACCCTTAGTAACTATGCTCCTGCTGCCCATTGACCCGGCATAATCACTTAGCACTAGCAGCCATTAACGGTACCCTTGGCACAGCGGCAAAGAGCGGTCCCATGTAGGTAAGGAAATCTCTAAGAATAGGAATATACAATGGTATTTTTCAATGTTTACTCATTTCTGTAAAGAAATTCTTCTAAGGGCTGATTTTACCTAAGTCAGATCTCTTATCCGTGGAAAAAAATTTACATCTGACAGTTCTATTTTAGAAAAACTGTCAAAAATTCAAAATGTATTCCTTAATACTTATTCTAGATATAAAAGTTTAGTGGAATTCGCCCTTAGTAGTATATTTTTAGGTACCTAAAAGGTAACGTGTACCTTACTTACCTTTATAAGGATTAGCCTGTATTGTAGTGCCTACGCTATTTAAGTATAAATACTTTCCTACGTATATTTTTGGACGCTATTTATAAATACACTAGACGAGTATATACGTAGGCGGCCACTTGATACGGATTCAGTTGATTCTCTGATAGGGTTCAGGTAATTAAATCTCGAATAGTTGAAAAAATTGAGCTACATTAGAAGAGCAGTGGTGACCCAATGGTAACGGCCGCGACTTACAAGTTGAAGGATTACTACAACTTATAAGTTCGAACCCAGTCAGGCGCGCTTTACTTTGTGTAAATTATTTCATAACCACTGGTCTGAAAACGGTGACAGAAAACATCGTGAGGAAACCCGGCAACATGTCCTAGAACGCACTGGGCCCGCGTGGTAGATTACGGCCTACTCCCTCTCAACGAGAGGAGGCCTGTGTCCCAACAGTAAGAACGTTATAAAGATTATGATATGAAACTATATTATGTAAAGAGCTTCTAGTTTAAAGTATTGAAGCTGTATATAACAGTTTAGAGTTTCAGAGACTAGTCTACGACAGCTTATATTTTTAATACGGCTGCCAAAATTCTGGGTGATTAGCTGTTCCACTAGTTTCGACGAAAATTTTTCAACATAAACTAACGACTGCACATTTTGATTAAAATGTTTTGCTTTTGTGTTACTGTGTATTAGTTTAAGTGTAGACATTTACTTCAATTTAGTACTAAAATTAAAGCCAGTTTTATGAAGCATATAGTGCGACAGACATATAGAAAATTTTCATACGAAAATCTTAAAAATACACATGATTTCCCAAGATTGAGTGACGGTTCTCCTCCGGGATCGAAAGCTTTTGTCAACCCTATGTCCCAGTAGCTTATTTCCTGTTGTATGAAAATTCACTTTCCACCCTTCGCGAAATCACCCCAAAGTTGCTGAAAGTTTATAAGAGCGAACTTTTGCACGTCACTCTTTACCCTTTTACAAAACACCTGATAATGGCAACAAATTCTATCCATAGAGAATTCTGACACCGAAATTAAGTAAAATATAAATCACTGACGGGTCGTAATTTACCAAAAGATGGCTGTATTAATTCAGTATGTTATACGATTAGCTATTAAACTAGTACATCAAAGAATATTAGGGCCCTGAGATTGAAATTTCGGCACTACTTAGTTGTCGAATTAATATGCTAATAAAACCCAGCTTCGAATTAATATTCGGGGAATATCCAGAATGTAATAGTCATTTTTCATTTAGATCTACGTTTTGTTGGACCACATTCGCATGGACCTAAAAATATCAAGGCGTGATTTTATGGTGCACTAGATTGTCAACTCTCGGTGTTGAACCGAGTATTAAGAATCCAACAGAGTGCACCCCATCGCGTCGAAAAAAAATACTAATCGATTTTCAATTCTCGGTGTTAAACGGAGTATTAAGAATCCAATAGAGTGCACCCCATCGCGTCGAAAAAACATACTATTCCGTTTTCAACTCTCGTGTTGAATCGAGTATTAAGAATCCAACAGAGTGCAGCCCATCGCGTCGAAAAAACATACTATTCGATTTTCAACTCTCGGTGTCGAATTAAGTATCGAGAATCCAACAGAGTGCAGCCCATCGCGTCGAAAAAACATACTATTCGATTTTCAACTCTCGGCACTAAACAGTGCGTTGAAGATCCAGTGCGCGAAAAAATCCCGCCCGTGCGCACTTGGACTTCGGCTTTAACAAACAAACATGGCTTTTGTAAGCTTGTGCTATGAAGCTATGAACTCAAAATTATACCTCATTCGTAGGTAAATGGTGGAAGTTTCTCGCAATGCTATTATCGAGGGCTCAAGAACTTAGGCTGCTTAATAATGCCTTTGGGCCTCCTTAGAGATTATGACCGTTAGTCCACGGATGTACGTACAACTAACATTACAACAAAGGGTAATATTCTAAGGTACTACTTACACGGACAAAGCTGGCAGCAAACCATTAAGGGAACTTACTTATAACACTACGACGAATAAAAGAAAGTGTGTCCCTAGGTAGATGTACAAATGTTTTCTTAACCTTCAGAACTTTTGATTCCATTTTTATCCTGCCTTTGAAGATAGCGTTGGTAATTTAGACCTATTGTCAAGCTAAGAAAAGGCTTCTAACTAAACTAGGTACATTTTATATTATAATGTTTTGTGATTCTCCCTACTGGCCAAGGGACTGGATTTATAAGTCCATAAGGTCCCGTAAACCAAGAAGGGTACATAACACAAGGCCATATAATACTGAAATCATGTCTGTTTAAAGGGGACCCTGTAATAAATACATCGCTTAATCCCGATGGATGTTCCCAGCCGCAAGGCAGCGCTAATTTTCTATATCAACATTCCCTACTCCTGTTACTTTAGAAGCTTTGCAAATAATCCTATTAGGCTTTTATAGCGCTCAAGCGGATTTTTTTAATCAAATCATTGTACCTCGTTACACATTGCAAACATCACGGTATTTAGCTACGTCAAAGAATATTGTAAATAATCTTGGACAGGCGATCCTTTAAAACGTCTTAAAGCCTGTTAAGTGTTTGCTCTTTGAGAAATTTTGGGAGAGCTTTAGAGTACCGTTTTAAAATGTTATTAATTATTCGGGAAAAAACGAACGATACGGGGGAGACTATTCACTTTTATAATTGATTTTGATATATTTTGGTGCAAAAGTTCTTGTTTTAATTAATCAGTAGATTTGTGGAAAGGTATGTTTATGGATTTTTTATTAGTGACCTGCTGAGTTAACTCATAATGAGGTTACTTGCTCAAGTGCACTCAATTTTAAAGTCTATGCATGATTGCATGCTAATGCTAAAAGCCACTCGGATGGCACCAACACGAAATATTTTATTACAATTTACCAGATACGAGTAGTTACTCGAATTGCACGTCGTAAATTGTGGCGATAATGTGTGCTACTTTCTTTTTCAGCATATAAGTACTTCCCTCCCGTATTTATATTACTAGAAGTAAATTTAAAAGCAGCAATTGTTGCTGCTGTTTTACTAAATTTGTTGAAACTTAGTGACTACTCAGTTTTTTATCTCTCTCTCACTCTTACATCATATCAGCCGAAAGACGTCCACTACTGAACATAAGCCTCCCCCAAAAGGGGGGGATTTGCCATAATCGCCATGCTTGGCAAGCGAGTTGGCGATCGCAGTATGGTGGTAAAATGCATAGAGAACGCTGCTGCCCATCCTCTAGTAAGTCCCTCAGTCGCCTTCTACGACACCCACGGGAAGAAATGGGATACCTAGTGCTTTTTTTATGTCCGGCATCGCACGGAACGCCACTCTTATATCAAAGCCAAAATCAAAAGTATTTAATGCATGTCCGGCACGGGCATAGTTTTTTTTTCTGGGTGGGAAATCATCAAATGACTTCTCCCGCTCTGGGTGGAGCAGGAGGGCGTGTCAGACTTTTATTGACTAAACCCACCCGTGTTTCTTAAATTGCCTGTGTGCCAGAGGCCGCGGTGTCTCTTTCGAACAACCCGCACCCCTGGCAGGCATCGGCCCTTGCGGGCCCAATCAGTTGTTGTTAACATCTCTTTGAGGCACGCGTGGAACACAACGTGCCATCGACCCGGGCTTGGTGATTACCGGACAGCGAGCTACCCATTACTCGCGGTCCGCAAGCCCGCGCCTACGGTGGCTGGGAATCAGCCTGGGATTCCCGACGCCCAGGGCTTCTCCTGCGAAGACTACGGCCGTGAGGGCGCATGTAGTGCCTATCCCTCACATGCGTCGCCTCCCTCTTTGCGAGCATCACTGCTTCGCTGAAGGAAGCTACTGCTAGCCATGCACTCTCGCTCCGTACCGTGGCCTGAACTAGGGCCGGAGGCGAGAGATCGCCGCCGCCGATCGCCTCCATGAGGACACGATGGTGCTCCGCCCAAGCCGGGCAGACCTCCACCGTATGCTCCACATGGTTAGTTTATGCATGTCTAAAAGGTTGTTTCTATAAAGAGGTATCGTTGGATTTGCGTTATCCTATTTCAGCTGAGTATTTGCGTAATACACCAACAGTAGGAATGACTTTCATTTTGACAGTTCTGTGACATTTATTGCTTTATTCATCAACATGAATTGAAAAAAAAATACTGAATTGAAAAAATTGTCTGCTCAACAACTTGAGACAAATTTTTCGAAAATATGTAGTAATAGATTAGCAATATCCTTAAAATGGATTCAGATTGTGATTGATAGTGTGTTACGATTAGGGTGCAGAAGGCTAACACCCGTAATAATATTCAAAATCTATTCAGTCTCATTTCAGGGACACTCAATTGTTAAAAATGTAGGTAAATAAGAGATATTTTTACAATGAGACAAGAATGTGAACAATCTTTAAAAAACGGGAATTGCCCTCTGACAATATCCTAAGTTAACCTAAGACAATTCCTTCACAGGCATATCAATAAGGAGGAGAGTCAACTTAATTATATGTATTTTTATACTTTACAGTTGACGGATTTTGCTGTTACTGACTCGTACGAAATAGGTTCTTTATTAAAAAACAACTTTAAAAAATCTTCCCTACGAAAACTCTTCAAAGAAACAACCACTTACATTTAATGACGTCGTATACCGACCTATCTGCAATAACGTTAATCTATGCAGTCTTTACTTCGCTCTAACGTGATTAGGTGCCTAATTTACAAGAGGTTAATTACAGAACGCCATGCTGCCGGCTTTTAACGTCTTGGATTATTAAGCTTTGACTGTTTAATGAGCATATGTTATCGCTACACTACTGCGCTGTTAATTGAAGCGGATTTGAATTATTCATGTAGGTATATAATGCAGTGGCGAGTTGTAGGTTGTAGGTTCAAATCCTGATAGGCGCTTCTTAAATTATATCTCAGCACTACTCTTAAAACGGTGAAGGAAACCATCGTGAGGAAATCGGCTTGACCTAGAAACAAAAGATCGAAGTTATGTGAAGTCTACCAACACGCACAGGGCTCGCGTGGTGGATTACGGCCCGCTCCCTCTCACAGAGAAGAGGCCTGTGTCCCAGCAATGGGAAAATTATAGACCGATTATGTTATATATGTTATTAATGTAATGTAGTACAACAACATACTACACTAGTTACTTAAGTAGTTGTTGCTGCTAAGTAGTGGCTGTTTGATTTGCAACTTCGGGAGAAGTTTGGCTTGGCTAATAAATTGAGAACATTATAAATGAAAATAAAATAAAACTCGTTTATTTCAGACTATTAAACTGTCCATATTTTTATCATATAACATTATCTTAAAAAGTATGCACTGCAAAATCGAGGTAGTCGCATCAGAATCCTAAAGACGTTGTTATACTGAACTCTGAGAGCATTGTAGGTCCGCTGCGTGTATTTGCTCCACAGAGCACTGGCGTAAAAACTTTGGCAATAGGTTCTGAACAAAGATATCATTATCTGTGCTGTGCACTTTGCAAACCTATGTACCAACATGTTAGCGCGCACCCACAATGCTCTCCGTTCTCTCTCAATGTCTACGTCATCATGCAGGGTTTCGGTCACAATATGCCCTAGATACCAAAACTGAGAGACCCGACTCAAAGATACCCCGTTGAGATACACTGGTGGTATATGCTCAGGTTGTTTATTATTACCTCTGAAGAGCATATACTCACTCTTGCCAACGTTGTACCTTAAGCAGTGCTCGCGAATTTGCGAAGATCGCCATGAGGACACGGTGGAGCATACGGTGGAGGTCTGCCCGGCTTGGGCGGAGCACCGCCGTGTCCTCGTGGAGGCGATCGGCTACGGCGATCTCTCGCGTCCGGCCCTGGTCTAGACCATGGTACGGAGCGAGAGTGCATGGGTACACATAGCTTCCTTCTGCGACGCAGTGATGCTCACGAATGAGGAGGCGGCGCACGTGAGGGAGAGGCAGTATATGCACCCTCACGACCCTAGCCTCCGCAGGAGACGCCCTGGGCGTCGGCAATCCCAGGCTGATTCCCGGCCACCGTAGGCGCGGGCTTGCGGACGGTGAGTAATGGGTAGCTCGCTGTCTTTTAAGGACCAAGCCCGGGTCGACGGTGCGTTGTGTTCCACGCGTGCCTCAAAGAGATGTCAGCACCAACTGATGCGGCCCTCGAGGGCCGGTGGCCTGCCAGGGGTGCGGGTTGTTTGAAAGAGATACCGCGGCCCCTGGCACACAGGCAACTGAGGGAACACGGGTGGGTTTTAGTCAGTAAAAGTCGGACACGCCCTCTTGCTCCACCCAGAGCGGGAGAAGTTATGCGATGATTTCCCACCCAAAACAAAAAGCCGTGCTACCCAGCACTCACAGATGTCTAACAGCTTCATTAGCCCTCCGACAGATGGATTCAGCAAAACCATGTCGTCAGCATAACTGATATTATTGACGTAAACGTTGTCTATATGACAGCCGACATGACTGTTGCTGAGCTCACCTATCAGCTGATTGACGTACAGATTAAATAAAAAGTCTTGGAGAGGTCAGGCCCCTTGCCTCACTCCACACTTAAGTGAATATTAGCCCGTAGCACAGGTTTTACTTAGTATGGCCACCTGTCTCCCATCTTAAAACTTTTTGAAATATATACTGTGTACATTATTATTTGTGGGAGAAAATAAATAAATTTATGATTTATTTATTATTCATCAGAATATGTGATTCTCCACTTGACAATGTTTTTTGGTAGTTATACCAAAAAGAAAATATCTGTGTGAGTTAGCCGGGAGTCCCGACCTCCCCAAACTTAGTCCAGAGCTTATTATAATCGACAAAAAGAAATCAGCTGTTCCCTATACATAGGTTCGCATAACTCGTCAAAATGTAAGGAACCGCTGATTTTATTTTCGCGATTTCAGGTTTGGGCCCATAGTAAAAGTTGTTCATAATGATGAGTACAATGACCCCTTATGAGATTTACGGTGATTAAAATTACATCTTGTATAGTTGTTTTCCTATCAACATAGTAAGCGACTGTGTGCTTGAGTGTCAATATAGCACTTTCAGTTATACAGGGTTATTTGTAAAACACCGGTAACCTCTCAGGACTATATTACTAACATCATAAACAACAACTTTTGTTCTACGACTTTTTACAAAACATAATACATTTTCCAAAAACAAACCTTAAATATTTCGTTGTCCTATGTAACACATTTCAACTCTGTATTTTGCTGTACCTACATACATTGCCGCGCACTGTCCTCGTAGTAATACTTTTGGGTTAGTAACTCGCTACGCTACGGTTCCCGCCTTTTTACGCAAAAGCCAAATTATACCTACAATCGAACATTTGACATGGAAATAACCTTGATATTTCACGGTACCTATGCACTAAACACCGTAATGAAAACAAACTAACAATGACATCTCACATTTTCTATAAAGTTACAACGGTCTATCACTTGATAAAAGTATTTTGTATACGTACGTTTGGGAATCGTATGGCGTATTGGCGACACGCTTCCGAAACATTGTCTTCACACCTAGCTAGCATTCGCACCATTTCCGTGTACTCGACATTGGAATATTGATACGCCATCATGTAAAGATAATTACGTATACGTCTGCACTGCCGAATTTCACTACAAGGACCCGTAATGACGCGACGCAAGCGCATCAAAGCAAACGAATGACTGAAGGCCGCCCGTAAATAGGTCAAGTTCAAGCGCCCCCGCCGCCCCCTAACCCGCTCCCCTCGCTATTGTCGGTACTACCTATCGCTTTCTTTTGCTTCGCATAGACTTCGTAACATTTAGAGCGTTGAATTTAAATATTTTTTTTTTGTATGTAAATCTGATGAATTAAAATATGATGATTTTTTAAAAGTCATAGAACAAAAGTTGTTGATTATGATGTTAGTAACGTAGTCCTGAGAGGTTACCGGTGTTTTACAAATAACCCTGTAGAGTTTCACGAAAACCAAACTGGGCATCGTATAGGTCAATAAACTTGCTGCACTAAGCATCCTGAAGACCGTCGAAAACCTACACCAAGACCGTAGCCAAGGAGATAGGTCTATAGTTATCCTTGTGAGTTGCATCATCAGTGACATTCTTTGCTATAGGCACAACAATAGTTTCCATCATCTTAGGTGGTACATATGAGTGACGTATGCAGAAAGTAAACAACATAGCCAGCAGGGGCGCAGTCTCCATACAACCCGATTCCTATAGGCTTCCCTTTGGAAGAAATACTCTTCTTAGTGTCTACTATTGCCAAACAATATGTAACACATGTGTATGTATCAAATCACATTACAGATATTTCATACTAGCTTAAAACATCATATAAGATTACAAAACATTACAAAAATGTCATTTTTTTATGTCTAAACCAAGCATTCCGACCATAGCTGCCGTTAAATTTAGAAAAATTTAATAAACTTGATGTTATCTAGAGTTTATGAGAACTGAACATTTTTTTTTTCTTCGGCTTCCCTCTAATAAAAATTGTAGCTTCGCCACTGATAGCCAGTACTCTAAATAAATGGTCACCCGTTTGCTGTAGGTGCTCAATGCTGAGCCCGTCACTATCTGGAGATTTACAACGTTTCATGTTATGAAAATTATGAATGTGCCTCATTCATAATTTTCATAACAAACTCACAGAAGTTGTGGCCTGTATTCGGAAGACTGTGAGTGCCATTAGGCAATTAGATTGATTGGTTGATTACATCAAAAAAATATGATCTGATAAGCACTCGCTTGACTGATAGTTCTGTCGATGTTCACAACAATAAAGAAAATTACAAATTATATTATGTGGGTATAGGCAGGTGGCGATTTATTTTAAACTTTTAAGACATCATAATATGCATAGCACCACGTACTTTATATCTAGTTAATTTGTCCCAGCGCAATAAAACATAGTAATAAAACATCTAGCTCCTGCTTTTGCATTAACCTCAATACGAGCATTAGAATACTATACACAAACGCCACCAACCCGAGGTACACAATACCATAATAGAAAAGTGGCATAAAAGTAAGAAACTTATATAACATTGTAGGTATTCACACTGACGCAGTATTATCAAAGCTATTTTAAACTGCTCACTTCAAATGTAGCGACAACGATCCTTTTCTGAGAATATTAAGGCTTAATACAAAATTTTCATCTGGTTTTCTTTACAATTTATACAATAGGGGATTCATAAAATTAATGCGAACGCTGCTGATCCTTTTTCTGTATGGTAATAAGGAATGTGATTTAGGTATGGATTACATTAATATTTTTGGGATTCGGTTAGAATACTCTCAACTTAAGTATTTTCATCGCTTTGCATTTGTTCCTACAAACAACCATAGTAGGTACCCATTTTTATTGTTAGATGGTCTTTTCCTTCCCAGCATAGATATGGTCTAAAAGTTTGACCTCTGTATTACATAAATACCTAATAAATCCTTGAGATATCTAAGTATTTCGAGCAAACCCGCACTAACACTGGATTTTGTGCACCTCTTCGTTGTACAGCAAAAAAAATAACACTGTGTTCGCAAAGGACATGGCCAAAACTTGTACGGGCTTGTACTGAGCCTATTATCCCACTAATAATAAAAATGTGAAAGTCTATATCCTTAGATGTTTTGATGTTTGTTACTCAATCATGCAGACACGGCTAAACGCATTTGGGTGAAATTTAGCACACAGATAGTTTGTAACCTGGAAAAACACATTTTTTTTTTATTGTCCATAAATTTATTTTACTTTTTAAGTATCGTGTGCAAATAGTTCCTTAACAATTATGTAGTATTTAAGATGGGGATAACGTCGTAAACAAGGAATAGAAAAACCTGTGGAAGTGCCCACGCACCTATCACGCGTGTCACTGCATGTGTCACAATTATGCGGAGAAATATGTAAGAGAATAACAACCGTCATCATTTGTAATAAGTCTTAATCCTGTATGGACAACAAATAAGATTTCGTCAAAGTTGAATTTGTTGTTCATACAAAATTAAGACTTATGCCATCTGACGAAGGTTGTTATTATTTTACATATTTTCCGCATAATTGTGACACGCGGGACAGCTGCGTAGGCACTTCCACTGTTTTTTTCTATTCTGTGGTCGTGAACCACACATGTAATCTCTATTTCTTTCTCATGACATGTTTGTGTTACAGTTCCTTTACTCGAATTAAATAAAACAATTTACAAATTAACGGATTGTTCTAAAAGCTAAACTCAGGTGAACTACCCTTTTGTTTCCTTCAAACTGCATCATAGACAACTTCCAAGCAAATTGCTGGAGCAAGTGGAACAACGTACAAACTCGCCAGGATTCGAGTACTCGAACCAATACTTGGAATATCGCAAGCTTGCCTTGCCTTACATCAATTAAACGGATCATCCGAGCGAGACGGAAACAATTTCGCGGATATGCCCACTATTATAGTTGTAATCCGATTAGTGAAATTAGTTCGTACGGCTTACGAGCTGACCCTAACAACTTAATATATATGTGCAAGTAAGTGTACATAGGCATAAGGATCGCGTAATCGATTAGTTGTCTTGGTGAAGATAATGTTCAAACGTGGTAGTGATCTATTTTTATGATTTTTAGATTACATTGTTCTCACATACAGAAGCAACAAGAATAATTTTCCCAAGATTTTGTAATATTCGACTTTTTGACAAATCAAAAGTACCTGCAAATGGTTTTATAACACATTTGCTCGTAAAGGGTCTCTTATTACACCAATTTCAATAACGTAATGTATGTCATTACGCACTAGTGCGTTATTGTAATGTAAAACGCACGGTTTATCAAGATGCTCCGTCTAAAACGAACGGTACTTTTTTAAATATTAGCAAAGAGTTTTTATGTCAGATAAGTGGTCAACATTTTATGAATAAAATTAACTTTGAGAGATAAAATATAAAAAAATAAACATTTCATTCTTTAATTTAATTAGTTTTGACAATAAATTACAACCTGACAATAAATTACGACATTGTACATACCAAATCTGTAACAAAAAAAAAAAATATTAATTTACTTTATTAGTTTTACTAGCTGTTTTTGTGCCTTTGCCTTAAAAAAAAAGCGCTGATGCGCGCGCATCGCTAATTTGTGAACAAGTAATAATTTAAAAAATTGTTCAAATTTTTCTAACTGCTTTAACAAGTGATTAAAGATTTACTCGTTTAAGAAAGTCCGACTTTTATTTATTTCCTCGCAAATATGTTATAAAACGTCGTATGACATACGTGCGCTTTGAAAATTACAGCCTCTGCTTTCTTGTAGCCCACGCCTACGGCTCGGGCTAGCAACATCGCCTCGGCTGTAATTTTCAACTTACCGCACTTATATCATAATGTACTATAATTGAAATAAATGCTTTGAGTTTGAGTTTGAATTTTCGAACGAATGCAGAGTTTTAATTTTGAAAGGATAATTTTTGTCTATTTTTTATCTATAAAATATTTCAGCACCGCTGCTCTCAAAACGGTGAAGGAAAACATCGTGAGGAAACCGGCATGTCCTAGAACCAAAAAAGAAATTCGAAGACATGTGACATCTACCAAACCGCACGGTGGTGAATTACGGCCCATTCCCTATAAAAGAGAGGAGGCCTGTGTCCCAGCAGTGGGAACATTATTTTTAAATAAAAGATATCTGCCCAACAACGTAAATAGCGCAATGAATAATAATTGTTGAACTGCCAAAAATAAAAGCCATTGCTGCTGTTAGTGTGTTCGCATTACCCCGGTACCAGTATCAGTATGAGTTTAGTTAGAATATGTAGATGTTACTATTATCGACAGACACGATTCGTTAAAAAAATAAACCTAACCGAAACCTTATTTGCAAACTCAACTCATTAAAACAGTTTTTGTATTATTAACCTATCATGTTATCTGACCACAATGAATCGATACGAATTCTTAGTATACAATAAATAATCTCCGTTCCGTGTGTTGCCGGACGTAAAAGAATAGCGCCATCCCATTTCTTCCCGTGGGTGTCGTAGAAGGCGACTAAGGGACTTACTAGAGAATGGGCAGCAGCGTTCTCTATGCATTTGACCACCATACTGCGATCGCCAACCCGCCTGCCAAGCGTGGCGATTGTGGCAAATGCCCACGCTGCGCATGGCTTATGTCCAGCAGTGGACGTCTTTCCGCTGATATGATGATGATGATAATGATGACGAAGTAATAATCTTATACTAGGTAAAGTCAGAGGCCGAACTACTATTTAACTATTACTATTTATTTATTTTTCTTAAAAAGGTATAAGTTTGGTGCAAGGTATCTAGGTAATACAATGTATTTTTTGATAATACTTAGTGATAATGAGTAGATTTTTGACAGACGTTACGGGTCGTTAGAAGCCCGAAAGGCTGACATTCACCTTGAGGTATCCTGTTACCCAGTTACTGGGTTGTGGAGGTCAGATAGGCAGTCGCTCCATGTAAAATACAGCAGGCTAGTATGACGCTTTCTATTTCTACTCTACTGTAGGATTGAAATCGCTTGTCTACATTTCTCGGTGAAAAACTGTCAACTGTCTATCCATAAACGTCATTTTTGTCTACTTTTCCGAGGACAAAACTCTTGTCTACGGTTCTCGTGCTAAGCCTGGTATGCATCTGCATCCGGTTAGACTGGAAGCCGACCTTGACATAGTTGGGAAAAGGCTAGGCAGATGATGAAGAATAGAAGTAATGACTGCAAGAATCCTTAATAAAGCCCATAGGAGTGTAGAAATATTAAATCATGTCTAACAATTACTTCAAACATTTGTAGGCTCAAAAATGAGCTCTCATATTTGTAGGACAGGATTCAATTAAGATTTCAAAGATGATAAAGACATTGTAAAAGCCGTCGCCATAATATATTAAATTACATTATTTTTTATATTCCTACAAAATGTTAGCGATACATTTATATAAGTTATTACTTTAATAAAGCAGGATATTGCACAAAATTGCTGTCATTTTACTGTTTATCGCTTACATGGCGACTTTAGTGAGTCAGTGGGTGGTTTAAAGTGAATAACAGTGCAGGATATCAAAGAATATTACGTCTATGGCAATCTAAGTGGTTCCAGAGCTGGGCACAAGTATTGTATTTTGAGTAGTATTCCTCCCAAAACGTGATAATTTATTATTTATCTAATCTAAAATGATAAAGAGAAAATATTAGATTTTTTGTATGATGGTTTGTTATTGTTACGCTTACACGCTATGTACCTGTAGTTTTATGTAAAAACATAGTCTTGAATTTAATAAGCAATTGGTTATGGAAGTGGCGTGGTGCCACAAACGATGGTGGAGTAATGACTAATTTTCAGTTATGAAGCTATCTTACAGAAACGGACGACTCTGCAAAAAGTGCGTGTCATACCTACATAAAAAAATATATGTATATAAATGCGTCGACTTGACAACCTCCTCTTTTTTTCTCGTCAGTTAAAACGTCTGAACGAATTTGGATGAAATTAAATACAAATGTGACCATAAACGGGATTGTAACATATTTAGTAAAAAGTACCCTTGCTTTAAAACTACTTATTTTATACCGAATATATTTTTAACCTCAAAATAGATACTAATTCCCAATGGATCAAATCATCGTTTCTCGAAGATCACAAACTATTAACTTACTATTATATTCGCCGGTAATACAAAAAAAAAATCAGCTGTTCCATACATTTTGACCGCGTAGATATTGCACTTTTCTATGAAACAGCTGATTTTTTTTTGTAAAACCGGCGTAAAATTTCTGCGCTGGGGGGTCTAAAATGATATGCTGAAGTCATGGTTACAGTTTGCGCACTGTATAAAGATATTTTGACAATCATTTATATTTCTTATCATCATCATAATTATGCAATAATTACTTACATAAATTTATTGATGACCACTCGTAACACGTCCGTATTCGATGCTGGCCCCAAGCAAATACGCTAAGTGCACCCCGCGTTCTCAACCGTCATGACCGAAATGTCATTCGTTCATAGTTTTGCCAGTATAATAAATAAAATATCCCAATGATCAAATAAGACAATTCGATATATTATTTCAAAGCTTAACACGTAGAATTTAGATCTTTAGACTTTTTATCCTGATTTTCTCACGGGATCGAGACTAAAGCGGGTGCAATCGCGGGGCACAGCTATTTCCATATTATCTGCACAGCTGACAATAACTAATTGCTCCACCAACGTTTCTGGTTCCACGTTACTAACATAACCAATCGCTTATTACATTCCAGACCATTTTTTTATATAAATCTAAAGCATGGCACAAATTAAAATATAAACTGCTGCTATCCAAAAAGCTTTGGTAGATATCATCTACAGAGACAACTTCTTATAGTTCCTTACATTATTAAAGTTAGACCTATATGTATTTTATGCTAAAATGTATAGATAACGTATGAGGTTGTTAAAGAGGACTTACGAGTCGCGTTGGGTACATAAAAATCCGATCAAGTGCGAGCCGTTTGATAAGTGTTTCGCTCTAGCGGGAATTCTATCAGAATTCCGCTGTGAACAATTTTGTTATGGACCTGGAAGAATCATAACAAAATGCGGTAAGAGTTTTCCTTTAGCTCGCTTGAACTGTTATATCTAACTAGATAATAATAAATAAATAAAATTGTTTTATACGGGACAACATATAGGAACCAATTTTGTTAGTACACACCTTAGATACTACAACTTATACACTAGGATTAGTAACATATTTAATACCAACAGAAAAGTTAGTGAATCATGTACTTGCGAGGCATTTCATGCGGATAATAAATGTATATTAAATAAATAAATAATAAGTTTATTTCAATAACTGTTTACAATATTATCTGTAGCATAAGCATAGCATAATTAGCCTGTAACTTTAAAGGTTGCAATCGACATGGCTTCCTCTCAGTGAGAGGGAGTGCTGTCGACGTCACATGTCTCCGTATTTTTGTTTTTATGGCGTGTCAGTTTCCTCACCATGTTTTCGTTCGCTGTTTTGAGAGCAGTGGTACCTAATGAAACAAATGACACAAAATAAACTTAGGCTTGCGCCTGGGTTCGAAACCACGACCAACGACACACAGGTAATGTAAATCATCGCCGCTGAAAGACTATTTCATAAAAAAAATCATTCGATTAAATTAACTTAGGGTTAACTTGGGCTAATTAAAAGCTTGATGGATGATTCCAGTTATTAGAATTCTGCAAATACATACTTGTTACGGTCGCGATTATTTGGTTCCTTATACAGCATGACACTGACCTGTAAATTGCAAAACTCGTAAGGAAATTTGAATTTAGTGGGTTACCCTGGCGCTTCCTTACCCTTAGTTTGGGTAAGGAAGCGCCGCAAAAGATTGCAAAATATAAGTATGTTAGGGTTTTTTTAGGCGGGAAATCACCAAATAACTTTTCCCGGAGCGGGAGGGCGTATCAGACTTTTACTGACTAAAACCCACCCGCGTTCCTTCAGTTGCCTGTGTGCCAGGGGCCGTGGTGTCTCGTTCGAACGACCCGCACCCCTGGAAGTATGTTAGGGTCCCTAACATACTTATATTTTGCAATCTGATGTAACGTAAATTCATTTGAGTATTAGGTAGGTACTTGTGTAGAAAGTTTTACGTTCTTATTTCAGAAATTATGTGTGATTGAAATGGCCTTATTCATAAAAACTTTTGGGTAATATTACTTACAAACCTACGTTAGGTATGTACCTACAGTATGTATTGGATAGGCTCAGCTCTTAAGGAATTTCAAATGGAACTGATTTATTTAAATTTGTTTAATTAACGTTTCTGGGTCTCCGAAATATTAATATTCCACTGTCTGTTCCAGATTCGTAAATAAAATTATTAAATGTATATACTTAATTGTAATTGGTTGCAGTCGATGTCTGCGAAATGATATTTTGATGCTTCTTTAATTAATTTGGAACGTTTAAAGTACCCACCTAATTAGATTCACACACCTACCTACAAGCTAACATCGAATGGTATACTTAAGTAATCAGTCCAAGCGTTAACCATCAGTCCACCCTGGACTGACCAGCACCAATGCGTAACACACTTTCAATCACAATCTGAATAAATTTGAAGGATATTGCTAATCCATTGCTTCGTAAATAACGCAATGGATGTTGTTGAACTATCAGAATGAAAGCCATTGCTACTGTTACTGTGTTACACAATTAACAATTATGATTTTGAAGACCAGCGCACGAGAGTTCTCGACAGCAGGCGAGATTAACTCAAGAGTCAACCACCCTCCAACACACAATATAATTACCACTATGATATTGTAACGTGTCCACACTGTACACGTACCATTACAGTCCAGATAGGTAACATTAGTAATTTCAGAGCACATGCCCGTAACCTATAGTTGTCGGAAACAAAAACAGCCACCGTAGCCGAAATCGGTATGGGATGCATGATGTATGTAGGTATGTACGCAATTACCTTGCAGAAGGCCAATTCCAATACTTTGAAACGGTCAAAATCAATGTCGTAATCAAGGTCAAAAGCTTGTAAAAAATGTAGGAAAATCGGTTATTTTTGACAGATAGAAACAGATTAAAAAAAAGAAAAACAAAATGACCCAGGTTAGTTATTAGGTATAATGAGAATGCGAAAGTTGCCCCTCTGATATCCTCACGAAGGGTTTCCTTCGCCGTGTTCGAGAAGCAGATCTCCGAACATTCAAGCTATTACAGCATACAGCAATTACTACAACAAACTCAATTACGAACATTAGTCCTCCGTCTGTTACCCCGAGTTTAGTGTTGAGCTCGCTTTTATATATATATATATAATTATACAGGCACCATACTTTCAATTATAATAATTAAGCTCTGGAACTAGTTCTTAAACTATGTACCAGTTCTGTTGTGGTACCTACACAGCTGCGCTGTACGATAAGCAAATACCTTATTTGTTTCAGTCGGTGAAAAACAGAAACAGTGCAATTTTCCTATCTGCCTAATACCTTTAAACGCGCAATATTTATTGTATATGTGTATATACATATATAATCTGAATCTCGGAAATGGCTCCAACGATTTTCATGAAATTTAGTATGCAGGGGGTTTCGGGGGCATAAATTGATCTAGCTAGGTTTCATTTTTAGAAAACGTCAAACAAAAAAGC
The DNA here is from genome assembly GCA_949091785.1 of Polymixis lichenea. NCBI lineage: Eukaryota > Metazoa > Arthropoda > Insecta > Lepidoptera > Noctuidae > Polymixis > Polymixis lichenea. Next base: position 12,022,237 of record OX420936.1, read on the forward strand.
CGGTCATCCAGATATTAGGTAATTATGACCATAACGTTGCCGTTCAAAAGAGCCTTATAATGGCTTACTTGAATTATTTTGACTTAGACCAGCGTACAGATATTGTTAATATTGTTAATAGCTTGATAGATATTTAAATAGGTAGCTGTTGTACGATTGGAAAGTTGGTCATCGCACTTGCAGAGTTACCGCGTATGCGTTAATTTTTATAAGTATCTACTTAGTTATCACAATAGAGTAGTGATTCCGGCGCAGTAGCGCCGGTATAATCAGAGTAATTTAGTCCTAAGCAAATTGACTACCAACTTAATTTGACCCTAGGTACATTCAAATCACAAATGTCATTCTTTGACATTTGTGTGAAACGGCTACTTACAACACGGCAAATTAACTTAGGATGTCAATCTCCTTAACAATTACTTTCCCTGACTTTCACTGCCTTACGACATTTTGTAACAGATACATTACATAATATTATGAACTTCCTTGCCTTGTTTTCTAACTAGAGAATGCCGAAAAATATATTGGGTTCGTCGAGGGTCAAGCTGCAAATTGTCTAGCAATTTGGAATTGGGTGACCTACGAAGTAATATCGTTACTGAGGTCTATATATCTTGCTCTAAGATGAGAAATTGTTTAATCAAAAGCTCTCAGGATCGTAATAAAGCAAACTGTAGGTTTATGACGTGGGTCCACACATCTGTTTGGGTACCTATACTTTACCTAATGATTTTGAGGCTCCTGCAGACCGGCGCGACGTGACAGCACGATACGACACGACAAATTGTTATATGAAAATCGAGTCGGGCTGTCGCGTCGCTTCTTTTTGTTCAGCCATTACTGTCACATGTGTAATACCTACATGGTAATAAAAACATGGCATTTGTGACGCTTACTTATCGAGGGCCCCTGGGGGCCTTAGAACTTTTCCGTGAACTTTTCATGAGCAAGCTGACATTTCCAAAAATCCTTCGCCATACTGATCTATGGTACGTATTACGTCTCTAACTCTACAACATAATGATGTCTTTTAGATATAATACGTGTAGCTATGATAGGTAGATAGGTCCTATATTACCTACCTACCTCCAAAGTCTGGACAGCTTTCCCATTGCAGTGCACTCTTTGCGTTTTTTCTTTTAGTAAACTATTATTATTTGGTCAGACCAGCCCCGTGCTCTCTTTCCTTCAGAATGACCAGCAGTGTCACACGCCGTATCACAGCAGATAAAAAATTACAGTTGACTGACATCTGCTGTGGTACGGCAGATAGTCTGTGGGTGCACTGTTTTGCGTTTTTCTGTGGAACTAAGCAACCTATCTCTTTCGTTCTTATATTAAAATGACCAGGATAGACAAGGCTAGCTATTTCTTTAAGCTGCTATCTCCCGTTCGCATTTGTTAACATGCAGTGGCGGATTTACACATTTGCCGCCAGTACGCTATTCAATTTTTGCCGCCTGCGCCTTTGAATTGTAATATTGAAACGCTATTGAAATATTAAAAAAAATCATAGATATTTTTTTATATACAGACATTGGAATTTTCGGTATACCTACTGTATGTATAGTAGGTAGGTACTAAGATGTAGAATTTTTTTAAAATTTTTGAGTCTTCTTTTCTCGGCGAATATGTTTTTTTTTCTTAAGGCAAAAAAATGAGCCAAATTTGCCGCCGCCCTAAAATTTGCCGCCCTAGGCTCCAGGATACTCAGCCTGCTGGTAAATCCGCCACTGTTAACATACACAAACTCACACGTCGTTCTCATGAGGGTAGCCAGAAACTTGAGACCGCCACCTGCTATGATCGTTATACAGCCATTTTCTTTAGTTTACGTGAATACCTCTGTGGTCTACGCACGCCGCTTTCGAGTCCTACGCACCTGACCTTTCTGAAGCTCATCACCAATAAGTTGACTATAGAATTTACTTTTAAACGTTGTTTAAACTTAAAAGACGCATAAACGTCCAAAATGTATGGTTAAACAGTCGCTAATCATTACTTAACTTTATGAATAGAGGGGCACCTTTATGTCCTTCTAGGGCGTCCTCTCCTGGCGGCAGCATTTCCACTCACATCTGCTTTACAAATAGATTTTCTTAGTCGCCTTTCACACGTGCTAGAGTACTGAAAGGTACTGATAGGAGATTGAATATAGGTATAAACACGATCTATTTATAGGTGCCTACCTCATCTTCATTCTCCAGCTCTTCTACCAATTAGTTTGGGATCAGCGCGACATGTGTTTTTGTTCCATACTACTCTATTAGTCGTTAATCGTCATCTCGATAGTCACCATTCACACAGTCCACCCATTTTTTCTTTGGTCTACCCCTTCTTTTATACTCAAAACTTTCCACACGACATTTTCCTCATTCCTCCATGTCACATGGTACATACCATAACAATCGGTTTCGACACAGCTGACTTACTTATAACCTACTTACCTTGTGTTTATAAACATCCAGCCAAAAAGGGTCCCCCATCCTGGTTCCTTATTTTCTTAAAACGGAAAAGATAATATAAAAAAAGAACAAAAGCAACAATTTGCAAGGATATCGTATCAGGAGCGTTAATCGCATGGTGGGATCAAAAAGGACTTCCTGTCCTTTGCGTTCCTACTGATAACGTCTAATTTGCATTTTCCTTTTTGAATATCCCCTTCGAACTCACGCAACAAAGCATATGCATAGGTACCTTCTTGCATACATTACGTTGTGATGAGCATATATTTGTTGTTGTGTGGTGCCGTCTAGTTCCGTGTGGTGCCGGTCGTAAAGAATAGCACCATCCCATCTCTTCCCGTGGGTGTCGCAAGACTGGGACTTACTAGAGAATGGGCAGCAGCGTTCTCTATGCATTTTACCACCATACTGCGATCACCAACCCGCCTCCCAAGCGTGGCGATTATGGCAAGCCCCCCCAAATTGGGGGTGGCTTATGTCCAGCAGTGGACGTCTTCCGGCTGAAATGATTTTGATGAGCATAATTATATTTAATAGATAGATATTTATCATTTATTTATAAGTAGTATATTATGTACCTAACATCTGTCTTTTGTCTGGGTGGGAAATCATCAAATAACTTCTCCCGCTCTGGGAGGAGCGGGAGGGTGTGTCAGACTTTTACTGGCTAAAACCCACCCGTGTTCCTTCAGTTGCCTGTATGTTAGGGGCTGCGGTATCTGTTTCGAACAACCCGCACCCCTGGCAGACATCTGCCTAATATGTAGTTAGGTAGCTACGTCCATTCCTAATTGAACCACTGCCCAACTGAAACAGGACCCTAACTACGTAAAGCACTACTATCGCAATCTAAATAATTTTGAAGGATATGGCTATGCATTGTAATTGCTTATGTACGAAAAATTTGTCTGCTCAAACACAAACACTTAACGCAATTAATATTGCTGAATTGAACTGTCAAAATAAAAGCCACTCCTACTGTGACCACCCCAGGTAATTTTTACCCCGCAGGTTCTTCACTACCTAGAATCTAAGTGGAACCTATTCAATAAATCGGATATTAACAAAAGGAATTATTTCCAAATTGACGCAATACCTTAAAATAACCGCTTTTTGCTACATGCATATAAATATATATGGTACATATACCAAAATAACATTTTTTACAATTTTTGTTTGTCTGTCTGTTTGTTCCCACTAATCTCTGAAATGGCTGGACCGTTTTTGACGGGACTTTCACTGGCAGGTAGCTGATGTAATAAGGAGTAACTTAGGCTACTTTTATTTAGAAAAATCCACGCGAACGAAGTCGCGGGCACAGCTAGTAATATCTAATTTTGACGTCGCTAGTAATCACGCAGCCACATATATAAGCACCTACCTTATAACATCAGATGACAGCTATAGGCACAGCTTGTTGTAGTAATTAGGAATGTGGATTACGCAACACGACCATTCCAGTGCGTATATCGAACTTGCCTAGCTGCCACCGTAGACATAAATTCGCTCACCTAGTAATATATTGGCACATCTACTTTTTTCACATTTTACAGAAACGAGGATCAAAGATTTTATAAATGTTCGCAAGTCATTTATGGGTTCATTTTACGGTTGTTTACAGATTTTATTGGTTTGGTTACTAGTATAGACGTCAATAGATATTCAGGCATGAAAATTTCAACTTCAGGTTCTCAGGATATACTTAGTAGAGGTCAACGAAGTGGAAGAGTCAGGCATTTGTGCCGTTGTCACTTTGAACAATTTTCAAAAATGTCAATTATGCACCTAGATGCTTGTAGGACCCTGAGTGAAAGTCAAGAAATAAAAGAACAGGTTGATGGAAAATAATCGTTTTATTTCGTAAGAAACATACATGGAACATGTTCTTAAAGTTACAACATTTTTATCACAATACCGTATCCTATGCTTGTTTAAGGTCACTTAGAAAAATAGTTAACATCATTATAAAAAACGAAATAAAAATGTGATGGTATTAACACATTTTATTCTTCAAAATAAAATAAAAAGTAACTCTCCCTATAATAAACACTAGTACTTAATAGGTATTTAATTGCACTGTAAGTTACTGTTAGTTGCACTAGCCCCTGGAGCCTCATGCTTCATGGTGTTACAGAGGCCAATGCATATCAAGAAGTGCCCTTAGGAAAGGAAAGGATTGCAAGCCTACCGGATATGCATTTATGAGTAAGCATTGGACTAGTGGAGAGACGGGTGGTATTTATTTATAGGAGGGCATCTTTTCACGACGTCGCCGGTATGTTAATTCAGGTCGAGCTTATTGGGTAGGTTCAACTGTTTTCTTAGCTCTTTTGTATGCTGTTGCTGCGATGTGTACTGTGTTGTTGTTTTTATAGTCCTCTTCTGTGTTCTCGCTGCTATCAGTTTCTGGTTTTTTGTAGATATCGCTAGCCGCTTTCTTGATCTTGTTTCTGTCTCTAGCCATGTCCTTCCAAAACATGATTCCCATGTCGAAATATTTCATGTACTGTTTTAGATTAAGTTAATAACCAAAATCCAGATTCAAATCAAGTTTTACTCAATCGATCCAATAGTTTAAGAGCGTTAATCCTAAAAGTTGGCAACGTCGCAAATAGCTGTCAAATATTTATCTGTTTTGATTAATTTGCCAATATTACTGGAAATATCTAACTAGTGAATATTAATCATGAATTGCAATTCTAATACTGAATTTGATGTGGTAACCGTTGTAGGAATAAAAAAGGCATTTGGAAAAGTTTCAAAATCCGTTTTTTACATCTAAAACTAAATAGCGGTATTACAAGAATACTAATTATTGCATTACGGCTGTTTCAGTAACTCTATCCCATTTTTTTACTTATTAATTTAAATTACGAAATGTCACAACTGTCACTTAAATCAATGCAGTTCTGCATCTCGCGGAAAGCCCCGCACAACTGACCAATGAGCCGTTGTTTTACGCGTATGCGGGGGGAAACAACCATAGTGGTAAAATGACACTAACGCCCTCTCTCGATGAATACGGAAACTAGCGTTACGCCAGTTTACCACTTTATAAATTATGCACTTTTAAACACTTTTGCCGTATAAACTCAATTTCGCATTTTTTGCAGATGTGCCAATATATTACTAGGTGAGCGAATTATCCGGACAATCCGCAAGTAGGCTTTTACTGGCTGACTGAAATGAACTGGCTTAGTTCTGTCGCGGCGATAGTAATGGTACGGGTTTAATCCACTTTGGAACTGATTTTCATGTGTGATTCCGTTTTAATGAACAGAATGCAGCTTGATTTTAGGATTCTTGTATTTCGAAGTACGTTGTTGGTTATTAGGTACCTAGGTATTTTCATAGTTGTAGGAGGGGCTTGTGTTGCTATAACTGCCGTACGGGTTGAACGATCAGGTGAAGCTATGGTTGCCGTGCGGGTCGCGTTCCAGTATAACCGGATGCAGCCGAATACCAGTATTTTACATGGAGCGACTGCCTATCTGACCTCCACAACCCAGTTACTGGGTAACACGATACCTCTTGGTAAGACTGGTTGTCAGACTTTCGGGCTTCTGATGACCCGTAACGATTGTCAAAGCTCCACGAATGCAGCCGGGACCAACGGGCTAACGTGCTTTCTGAGGCATGTAGGGGTCTTGGTATGTAAAGATAGTCACCCATCCACGGACCAACCGCGGCAAGCGTAGCTTAACCTGATCAATCGACCTGGGGCCCAAGTCTGCTATTTAAAAAAATTCGTCATTCCAACACGATCCCATTGTCATTTTGCTAAAAGTTCGTAATCTGCTAAATTCATAATGGTCGATCATTGGTCGGTCAATGGTCTCGTAATAGAAATGTGTCATGATAGCATTATCGTATTGCCATTATTATAAAACCCGATAGTAGAAATTATTTTCCAAACACTACCAGGTACAAAATTTGAACATTCATGCCCGATTTCATTTATATATATTTTTACATATTATTTATTAGTTTATTAGTGTTCAATTTTAGCAGTCATTCATTTGTCATTATGTACGAGACTACCAATAAATGCCATTTCTTTCAATGGAGTGTCAGTGGCTGACCATTGGAAAGTCATAATGACGCCATTATATGGCGCAAGCCCTGGGGCTCGAGTCTGCTATTTTTATAAATTCGTCATTCCAACACGATCCTATTGTCATTTTTGCTAAAAGTTCGTAATCTGCTAGATTCATAATGGTCGATCATTGGTCGGTCAATGGTCTCGTAATAGAATTGTGTTATAATGGCATTGTCGTATTGCCATTATTATAAAACCCGTTAGTAGAAATTATTTTCCAAACACTACTACTAAATTTGAACATTTATGCATGCCCGATTTCATTTAGGTACATTTATTTGTATTATGTCAGTATGTACGAGATTACCAATAAATACCATTTCTTTCAATGGAGTGTCAGTGGCTGACCATTGGAAAGTCATAATGACGCCATTATATTAGTAGATTACCAAACTTGTCAAAATCAACAATTATGAAATCAATGATAGACCATTTGACACTATTGTAATAGCAGACTTGAGGCCCCAGGCCTCAAGTGCGGTTGTTTTTACTTAGCTACAAGCCCGCTAGTATAAGTAAGTATGTATGTATTTAAGTAAAACGAATTCACGAAGAATTTCTATTTCGTTAGCCCATTTATAATACCTACTCTAGCTAAAATACGAAGTCGCTAAGCAGTTTACCTGATGCCTACCGTTTTTGGGTTATTTTTCGGTGCTGTTTTTCCATGTTGATTTAGGTACAAAGAAAAACAGAGTGCGTCTGTTTAACGTCAACCCGAGCACATAAAATTGGGAGGAATGGGCTACTCAGGTTCTAGCTAGGTATTATGGGTAGGTAGGTACGGACTTCGATGCCATCTTTCTGTTCGTTCTAGTTAGTGGACTTTTAAATATAGGTGAACTTATCTTAAGAATTGCGAAACTTAAGTGGCAGTGGGCAGGGCACATTGCTCGCAAAACAGATGGCCGATGGGGCCGAAAGGTTCTGGCGTGGCGACCGTACCGGAAAACGTACAGTTGGAAGTTAGTTAATTTGTTATTAGTTAATTTGCGTAGATATTAATATTGAATGTATTGTAAAAATGAATAATAGAAAGCATGCCATTGAGCGTAATATATAATAAATGTAACATATAGTTTTGCATGTCAAATTATGTCTGACTATGTATTAGGAACACTGTACCAATACTTATTGCAAATAAATTTTATGATTATTAAGGCCTTCCACAGGGTGGACCGCTGACCTTGTGAAGGCCGCAGAAATCCGCTTCGGATGCGGGAAGCACAGAACTGGCCGTAGTGGAAGAGCTTGGGAAGGCCTATGTCCAGCAGTGGACGTCTTTTGGTTGAAATAATGATAAGTTCAACAATATTTAAAAACTCCTTGTTTTAAGTTTAGAAAGATAAACCTACCAAATACCCACCGAAGTTGATATAACAAGTTGAAACTTCTTATCATTTATATAGGTATAGGTACTTACTAAATATTTATATCTATGTAAGTACATAAACTAACCAGCAGAATCAATAGACCTTGTCCTACCCGAACGCTGGCTTTGCAGCGCCACCCACCGAGTCCTATTGTGAATCTAAACCATCAAGGAAGGTACCCAAACACACAAAAAATTACATCATAACCGGTTCACCTGTTTAGGATTAGGAGGATTTCAGTGACATACACATTTACATAAAAAATATAGGTAAAATATAGGAGATGATAAATCTGAAGAGTTTTCTTTTTGTTTGAGCGCGCAATTTTTGGAACTACCTACATGTCGGATTTGGAGCTAGCTCTTGCCAGCGGCTTCGCCCGCGTGGAGATCGGAAATAATCTCATGAGAACGTACCTACTACCGGAATGAAAATATCCTATGTATTAATCCCGGTTATAAGTATAAAGTCTCCAGAAGAGAGGTTAAACAATACCTAATTGTTTAACCTTTCTCTTATGGGGACTTTCGCTATACATTCCTATTTAATATTTCTGCTTTTTGTTTTTAACTGCCAGAAACGAGTCCAACATTTGTTGATAAAAATAATTTATTCGGTATTCGAGCTTTTTATCGCCATCTATCGGTGATCAATGTGATCATAGTAAGATCGCGATAAACTTTGGCCAAATTACGATAAACTTATTGCAGAAATCTTTTGTTTGGGACATGTTTTTTCCAATCTATTCGAATCAGCAACATAAACCATGAACCTATCTTCAACCTTTTCAACTTACGTGAATTTATTTTTGTATTTTTTCACCACTCTTTCTGGCAGCACTACGCACGTCATGACGTTTTTGTGTCTGGCCGCGTTCCAGTTACTGTGAATAACAATAGTGAGCATCAAATTGCGTAAAAGAGACGAATAAAAATATTTAATTTTATGTGAAAGAATAGAACAAAAGATAAAGAGATAATCGACGAAAGGTAACGAGCAACGGAACGCGCTCCATAAAATTGGTCTGTCTTGTCTTGTCAAGACTGTCAAGTTGTGTTGCATTGCAAGTCAAGCAAGTTGTCAAAATAAAATCCAAGCTTCACGGTGTTTAATGTAAAAATTAAGATAAAATATAACTACCTATTTTATAACACTGGATAATGAATTATAACTAAAGTGTGCGTTTAAAGCACGTTTTTACTTTCTAATTTGGAGTATTCTTGCTACGCAAAATGGATAGCGACGGTGACGACCAGGGTGATGGGGAGTCTGGCATGGATTTGACTGGTTTTCTGTTCGGTAATATCGACGAAAACGGTCAGTTAGAAGATGATAGTTTTCTTGATAAACAGTCCAAGCGGATGTTGTCATCGCTCACGCGCTTCGGGTTCGGTTCCATGATATCTGAGGTAATAGACATTGAGGAAGCTGACGGGGAAGATCAGGAGAAAGGTAAGAATCTGTAGTCTATTGATGAAGTTTTCGTGGTCTCAGGTCATGCATGAATGCTAGAAGGTTAGTCTCGACTTACAGTGTTTATCTTCATTGTAATATTTCAATATTGAAGAATCTCTAGGGACTGTTGACAATATTTTATGACAGATTGCGTATTTCACATGATTGTTGAGATCAGTATTGATGATTGATATTTCAACAAAATCAGGACACATTTTAAACTGACTGAAACTCTTTTCAGAAGATTACACTCAAAAAAGTCCATCCGCTATCGACTTTTTTGATATTGAAGATGCTGTAGAAGACGTTAAGGTATTATTGCATGTTTTTATACAGGAAGAAGAAGTAGTTTCTGAAAAGGTTGAAACTGAATGTTTGCAAACATTCTAAACTGCTGCAACTGCCATAGACCTCATAGTGCTGTGCAATCTTTGCATTAGGTTCCAGCTGTAATTGTAAAACAAAAGGAATGATGCTAATGTTAAGATGAATCTAGTCAACATTTTACCATACAAACTTTGGGAGTGTATTACTCCACTGTTTGACAATGTACATCAAAAATTAAACAATCTCCAAAACTAAGTCGGTACAGACAAAACTCAAATATCGAAAAGTTAAATAAACTTTATTGATCATTGATTTATGCAGTGGTTTTTTCATAAAACCTGATCTTCTAAAGGACTTTTTTAAATTTTTTATGCACCTGTTTTACTATAAATTATCCTGCATCTCTCTCAATAACGTTGTGTGTGTAGACTAGCTTCTAACTGCTCATCGCTGATACTACCTCAGTCCCCCGACAGAGGGACAGAGGTAGTATCAGAGATGAGCACAATGCCTGGTGAGACAGCATGCTTTTTAGCCAGGCCCACCAGTGAGTTCGAGCCTGTAACTAGATTCCCCTTAACTGAATCTCTTGGTTTTCTTAAAACCAACCTTTTTTTATTAAAGTGGATATGGTAAGATAGCTCATGAAATTGATTTTTTTTTTTAGAGTTTTTGCAATTTGCTGGCCAGTGCCAGGCTGTATGTTAAACAAAATCTGATTCAATTGGTCTGCAAATTGCTAATAACAGAAAAAATAAAATCACAGGCCACTTTAGAGACAGAGCATAGTTAAGATTGATGATGAACTGTGCTTTTTAAAATTGCACAGCACACAATCAAAAAAATATCCTTAAGTAGTTTTAAAATAATTAAATTTAACTGATAGGGGTAGGGTTATCATATACAAGGCAATAGCTCTAATGGCAGAACTGGCAGGGCAAAAAACAGGAAGAAGAGGTATCATTTACCTGTATTAACCCTTTGTATTCTGGAACATGAATACACACAAGACACATTGGCTTTATAATTGTTTTCTGTAATTACGGCAATCAATACATGCCTTGGTTATAAAATTATAAGTATGTTGTTTTTCTTACATACTGAGTATTATGAAAGCTAAATTGAAAACCTGTGATTAATAATTGCACTTAAACCACAACTGCACAGTAAGCACTTATGTTCAAGTCATTTTTAAACAATACCTTGTGAAGTGTTCTTTATTTATTTTGTCAAGTCATTAACTCTATTATGTTTATGGTGATTTTTTGTTTATTATACTTTTTGTTCTAATTATTTTGTGAATTGTTTGGTGGATAAGATATTTGTTGTTTGTCGTATGTTAGTAAAAACAAAATATTTTAATTGTAATGGGTCCATTGTATAAAATGAGACAGATGTCAATGGTATTTTTTGGTGAAGGATCAGTGGTAAATTAAGATATTATTTTATTAAAACGAATACTTATTTCATACAATTATACTTACATACTTATAATATTTTATGTTAATCCGGCAAGAGGCACCCTTGGGTAAAAAGTACCACAGGAAGGTTATCTCATTTCAAAATGTTTGATTTATTATGAATGTTGCTTTTCTCAGTTACTTTATTTTTGAATAAATGTAAGCCCATGTGCCCAACCCGTGATTGTTAGCGCCTTGCATTTGTATGCTATGGTTGCAAAAGATTTTCATTCATTGTCATCATTTTCCTGCCCTTATCCCAATTTATTTGTGGTCGGCGCAACATTTGTTTTTCTTCCACACTACTCTATTAGTCGTCATCTGCGTAGTCACACCCTTTCTAACCATATCATCATTCACAAAGTCCATCCAGTTTCTTTGGTCTCCCCCTACTCTTCTAGCCTTCGACATTCATACTCAAAACTTTCTTTACGTCATTTCCTCATTCCTCTGTATCACATACCCATACCATGACAACTGATTTCCACACATCTTTTCAGCTACCTATCGGTGCCACTTTCAGGCTTCCTCTTATGTACTCATTTCTTATTCTATCCATCCGTGTAACACCGCACATCCCTCTTAACATTCTCATCACGGCTGCAATTCCCTTTCATTCATCCTTTTGTGGCCCAACATTCTGACCCATATAAGAAGGCAAGTCTTACCATGGCTTTGTATATCTTCCCCTTAAGTTTAAGTAGGTTTAAAAGATTTTATGGAAGTAAAGAAACTTTGTTTGTTCTGATTAAGACAGTAAAACTTCATGTTTTTAGTGATTTATTTTGTAGGTTGTTTAAAAGTCTCAATAAAAACTAGCAAAATAAAGAACGCATTTTAATTTTGACAACAGAATTCCTCTTTTCCTTTTATATATTAGAGAATATAGAACTTAAGGATAATGATTACAAGACGTTGGTATTTTTGGCCCAATAGTAATCATTTATATTTCTGCAGCCAGGTTAGTGAGAAAAGCATCGCTCAAACTACTGTTCTTGATTTTGAGACCTCTATTACTATTCTTAATTTACCACTGTTCTATGATAATTGGGTTTTGTAGAGAATTGATGTTTTGTGACCTAATATACTTGTTTACACTGAGAACTAATTGGCAGATGGTCTTATCAAGTTATATATTTTTTTGTTATATGCTGGCAATAACATAACAGAAATTAACCTCAGGCCTGTGTCCCTGATTGGGCAGAGTACAACCGCATATCCGGCATATTGCCAGTTATGTCCATTACAATATTCAATAGTTCAAAAGTACCTATAAACATCTGTCAACTAATTCCCAGTATACCACAGTTATGTATCAGCACACTGACATGTTTGTGTTAACACTAGGAGCTAGAAAGTAGCACTAAACAGGGTGCACAGAAAGACTCCACAAGCACAGAGGCACGGGGGACAAACAGCGATGTAAAGTCAGCAGTCGATGATCCCAATTGTCCACAGAGCGAAGCGAAGGAAGAGAGGAATAAATGGAAGGAGGATGATATCTATCGGTCTGGTGGACAAGGCACCAATGATGAGGGCTATGAAGGGGATATGGAGGGGGACGGCGAACTCATGCCACCTCCTAATACAATACCGTAAGTTTTATATTATTTTATTTTTAACCAACATAAAAAAGCAGGTTATGCGTTGGGCGAGTATTTTTATTTTCGTTTCTGTACATCGATTTCTCCGTGATAAACAGGCAATTGACGTAACTCCATATTCATTTGGTAGAGGAAGGTGACGCGATGGTTGTTGCAAATTGTGGTTCACGAATTTGTATGGGAACCTACCAGACAGCGAACAACAAAACTTTCTACGTGCATTAAAAAAAACAACCTAAGTACTTCAAAAACATCACTTTCAAGTGAAAATTAACTGTTTCTCATTCAGTTTGTAGTAGTTTTTTCAAGTCGGTTTTATTTTTTGTAGAATGTTTTTATTTTCCATTTCTTTTTTTGTTTGTTTGTTAATATAAGCGGTGTGTAAACTGAATTCTTAATTAAATTTATTTTTTATTTTTACAGATCTCACAAATCTTCAGACAGGAAGGATAGGGATAAGAGATTGGAAACACCACTGGCAGCTATGTTGCCGTCTAAATACGCGAATATTGATGTCAGGGAACTGTTTCCAGACTTCAGATCTGATAAAGTGAGTCATGTTGTAAGGCTCATTGAGTAAAACACTCGAATTTAATCATTCTTTCATTTGCTAGTTTTCAAAGCTGAAGTCTCAACAGTTACAAACAAATAATTGATTTTGAAAAGTTAATAGTTGCACATTCAGTAGCTTGAACCCTGCAACATTGCGTAGAAAGAAAGAAAGAAAGAAAAAACGTTTAGCACACTCTCTCACTCTCTTTCACCTCCATAGAACCTTGGCACCCAATTAAATCTTAATACTTTAACCGGCGAAGCCACCAATCCTGTACTTCCTTTGTGCAGTCAACTACACATCAGTGGTAACGCCTGCACTACAAAAATCACCTTTAATGCTATGTTATGGGTGTTTCCATTGCGAAGATCGCCCTGAGGACACGGTGGAGCATACGGTGGAGGTCTGCCCGGCTTGGGCGGAGCACCGCCGTGTCCTCGTGGAGGTGATCGGCGGCGGCGATCTCTCGCGTCCGACCCTGGTCCAGGCCATGGTACGGAGCGAGACTGCATGGCTAGCAGTCGCCTCCTTCAGCGAAGCAGTCATGCTCGCAAAGAGGGAGGCGGCGCACGTGAGGGAGATGCAGTACATGCGCCCTCACAGCCGTGGCCTTCGCAGGAGACGCCCTGGGCGTCGGGAATCCCAGGCTGATTCCCGGCCACTGTAGGCACGGGCTTGCGGACGGCGAGTAATGGGTAGCTCGCTGTCCAGTAAGGACCAAGCCCGGGTCGACGGCGCGTTGTGTTCCACGCGCGCCTCAAAGAGATGTCATCAGCAACTGATGGAGCCCGCAAGGGCCGATGCCTGCCAGGGGTGCGGGTTGTTCGAAAGAGATACCGCGGCCCCTGGCTTACAGGCAACTGAGGGAACACGGGTGGGTTTTAGTCAGTAAAAGTCTGACACGCCCTCCCACTCCGCCCAGAGCGGGAGAAGTTATCTGATGATTTCCCACCCAAAAAAAAATGCTATGTTATTAAGGCGCTGTCAATGTCGTTATTACTGATATGTATTTATCGGCTCCTTTTTTACGTCCATGTGCGGGTGTGATTTTTAAATTACTAAAATCAATAAAACATTTCAGGTTCTCCTCTTCACCCGGCTGTTTGGTCCTGGCAAGTTGTCGAGCCTGCCTCAAATATGGCGCGGCGTTAAGAAGCGAAGGCGACGCAAGCGCAGTGGTAGTACAAGTAGTGACACTCCACCCACACCCGCAGAAAACCTGGAATCGCAGTATGCTAGTGATGATGAAGAGAAATTGTTGAAGTAAGGATTTTGTTTTAAAGGAAGCACAGAAAAAAACTAATTTGTGTTGACAAAAAGTCCAGCAGTTTATAAAATGCAAAATATTGCAATGTTCAATATTAATGCAAAATACATTATTTTTTCTGTCTGCCTGTTTGTTCCGGCTAATCTCCGAGAGGCTGGACCGATTTCGATGATATTTGGTATGGGGATACTTTTGAAACTTAGTAACTATTCAATTCCATTTCCAAAATAACAGGCCTATGGAAGAGAACCAGCATTCGAACAACGACAATAACTCTGGCTTTTCTGGCGACAAGTCTCAAAGACCAACTCCTGCGCATTGGCGGTTCGGGCCTGCGCAGATGTGGTATGACATGCTCAATGTGCCTGAGACCGGCGACGGATTTGATTACGGGTTTAAAGTTAAGGTAAATAATTCATTTTATTACAGAATTTTATTAAGTTGATTTAAAAATTGTTCTTCTTCAAAAGAATCTATTATTTAGAATGGGCAACTTCACTCTTTTTTAACCTAGGATGAATTGGTTGATAAAGAAATACTTAACCTTTCATTTAAAAATAACTTCTCAATAACTCTCTCAATCAATGTATAAACGTGAAAGTTTGTATGTTTTTTACTCAATTACGCAAAAAAGCCTGAAAGGATTTAAATGAAAGTTGGCACACAGATAGTACATAACCTGGATTAACACATAGGATACTTATAATCCAGGTAGTACGTTCCCGTGGAATATATTCCGATATTCACGCCAGCGAAACCGCAGGCAAAAGCTAGTTTATTAATTAATAACATTACCATAATTACTGTAAACATTAACCGACACAACTGTTGCATTTAAATATTAGAAATAAGCCAAGAAAAAAAATTGTTAAATTATGCACATGCTCCGTTGTCTAACGTCTTCGTGCCCGTGCCGCCTCAGTCCTATTTATATGACTGAGAACCTATGTTCGTTCTTAGTTTTATTTCAATGCCCGACCCTATTCCTTGTGGGTAGGTACATTAACTTTTTGATTTATGAGCTGGGCGCGGGGGGCACGCCAATCGATTTAAAACTAAGCGGTCAATAGGTTAATGATTAGTAAAAGTGCTTCCAACGTTGTACAAAATCCTTGCATTTGTTATCAGTGCTGATAAAGATATGAATTTCCACTTTCAGGCACCATCACCAGAAAGAGAAGAGAAGCCAAAGGAAGTTGAGGAAGACAATCCCGAGGAACCAGATAAAGAGGGCGATCCTGACAGTGGCTTCCCGGATGATTCCTTCCTCATGATGTCACAGTTGCAATGGGAGGATGACGTCATATGGGATGGCAGCGAGATCAAACACAAGGTGAGAACAGAATACATATCTATAAATTGTTTAAAACAACGTCGCTTTTCGTGTCATGCCTGTGTGCTGCGTTGTTCTAAACTACACAACGTTTTTTGATGCGGCTTTTGCCATTATATCTACGCTCAAACTTGTTCAACAGGTCCGTAGTAATACTTGGTAATGTCAGAACACCACCGTTATAGATACTTCAATCCATGAAGACACGCCCCACTCTTTGACACTTGTACTGACAGCGGTCCAAAATAAAGGAAAGGGACGGGCGCGTCCTCGTGGATTGAATTACCTATACTGCTACGACAGAAAGGCGATATCAATGGCAAATTCAAACTGTTAAACGGCAAAGAACCTTTGTGGCATAATCACTCCATTTCTTTTATCGGTCTCTTTCTCGCCTCTGTGAACTATGTACTATTTGCCTTTGCCACGCAAAATTTTGATAGTGTTTATTATTTAGAGTCAACCTCTGTGAAACTTATGGTACTTTTAATAGGTGCTGGCTCGACTGAACAGTAAAAGTAACGCGGCTGGCTGGGTCCCGACCTCAGTGAGTCGGACCGCTCAACAGTTCTCACATCCGCGTCCGCAACCTCCTGCCCCGCTGCAACCTAAGCCTCCTACGTAAGTCTGCTTAAGGAATTACTTTCATAACAACTACTTGCTCCAGAGTGACTTTTACAATTTAAGTAATTTTATATTCCGTGCCTCGGAAAGCACGTTAAGCTCCTAGTCACGGCTGTCATTCGTGGATCTTTGACAGTCGTTACCAAGTGGTATCGTGTTATCCAGTTACTGGGTTGTGGAGGTCAGAGAGGCAGTCGTTCCCTGTAAAATACTGGTATTCAGCTACACCCGGTTAGACTGGAAGCCGACCCTAATATAGGTGGGAATAGGCTACGTAGATGATGAACTAATTTTAAATGTAGGGCTAAACCTAAATTCATTTTATACGTTGCCAAATGCTGTCCTAAGAAATGATAAAAAAATAGATGAAACAATCACTAGATCAAGCCTTTAGAAACCAGAATCACTCTTTTGAATTTCTTTAATTAAGTTCAGAACTTTAAGGTCCCATAACCTTTTAACCGCCCGCCTTCATATTAGTTGCTGTGCCTCCAGCGCCCGGCACAGTGAATCGAAAAATAAATACATACGACAAAGAGAGATGTGGAAAACTTAACTTTTTATAACAGATTAAACGAGCTGTAGTATTTTGGTCGTAATTATACGACCCTGGCAAAATGGACCCGAAAATATATGCCGGATTAATCCGACTTAAGCGGTTAAAAGGTTAATGGTTTTACTAACACTATTTTCCTACAGTGCATCGGCTTCATCATCAAAACAAGATCCTAATGCCAACGCTGCCGATGGTGAAGACAACACTTGGTACAGTATCTTCCCTGTTGAAAATGAAGAGTTGGTGTACGGAACCTGGGAGGAAGAGGTCATATGGGACGCGGAGAATATGGCCATGGTGCCAAAACCTAAGATATTGACCTTGGATCCTAATGATGAGAACATTATTCTGGGTATTCCTGATGATGTGGATCCTTCGAAGATTACTAGAGGTATGGACTGTTTTCTGTGTTTAAATCAAAGATAATGATATATTGAATCAGAATTTAATTTAGGTTGATCTATGAAGCATAAAAGAATAGACTGAATCTTTTAATTTCTACTTAAATGTCATCCCAAATATTTTATCTTTGAAATTATTTGAAATGATATTGCACTTCCGTGCGAAAAAGTTCTGAAATGATATTTATTACTGTTCGTAGATATTCTAAGACACTTTTACACGTCTATATTAGTAGTAGTGACATCGACCATTCTACACTCGTGTCTTCGAATTCGAAACATTTTACAATCTACATTTATTGTTTTAGAGAGAGGTCCACAGCCCAAGGTAAAGATACCTCATCCTCACGTGAAGAAGTCAAAGATTCTTCTCGGCAAGGCGGGCGTGATCAACGTGTTACAGGAAGACGCGCCACCGCCGCCACCCAAGTCGCCTGATAGAGATCCCTTCAATATCTCTAATGATGTGTAAGTATTGATTTTTAACTGACTTCAAAAAGGACTTTAGTGGATAGGGTATGCCTCAGTGGTGGTCCCATTTAAATTTTACTAACTTTGCTTTGGTAGTTTTTGCGTTAGCCTCGAAAATACGTTTTTAATCCAGTTTATGACAAAAAACTAAAATACATATCCAAAGACACCAACTTTCGAAATTAAAGTTTTTTTTACTTTGTAGTGTTTTTTTCCGGTTATTTTTATATTCATGTTTTAACAAGATGTTAGAGGTGGTAAATGAGATCTATCAGTGGTATCATTAAGATACCGGACATTACAAATGTCCGGCAGCAACGGTGACCACTTACAATCACGCAATTCAGCTTTCCGAAAGTATAGGATGCGGGTTTAGTTCAACTCACAAGTTACTTTATACATAGATATACATAACTAGATTAGGGAAGGCTTTGTGGCAAAGTAATAACAACTACATGGGTCGATCGATCAGGTTAATCCACGCTTGCCGTGGTCGGTCCGTGGATGGGTGACCATCTTTATATGACCCCTACGTGTCTAGGAAAGCACGTTAAATCGTTGGTCCCGGCTGTCATTTGTGAATCTTTGACAGTCGTTACGGGTCGTCAGAAGTTCGAAAGTCTGACAACTAGTCCTGCCAAGGATTATCGTATTACCCAGTAACTGAGTTGTGTAGGTCAGATAGGCAATCGCTCTATGTAAAATACTGGTACTCGGCCGCGTCCGGTTAGACTGGAATCTGACCTCAACACGGTTGAGAAAAGGCTAGGCTGAAGATGATGACATACCTAAGATATCACTTTAATTTAAAACAGTATCTTAGACGATATATTTCGCGTGTCGCATACATTATATTTTGATCTGTTACATACTACACTAGAGCGAAGTAGCCAACTATTGCCAAATCTTAAAACAAATAAAGTACAAAATATTACCCAAATGACCTAATCCGCAGCTTCTACATGGCCAAGTCTCAGAACCCTCGCCTCAAGGTGGGCGGAGGCCAACTGATCCAGCACAGTACCCCCGTGGTAGAACTGCGCGCTCCCTTCATCCAGACCCACATGGGCCCGGCGCGCCTGCGGGCCTTCCACCGGCCTCCCATGAGGAAACTGTCGTATGGGCCGCTGGCCGCGCCCGGCCCGCATCCTGTGCAACCCTTGCTTAAACATATCAAGAAGAAGGCTAAGGTATGTATTGTAAAACAGAGCTAGAAATGCATGGTTTCAAATTACGTAAAAAAAGAAAGTAGAAGTGATGGTTACCTGAGTTACCAAAAACGTTCAACCTTCATCACCGCAAGGCTCAAGACACGCCGGAAATCGCCGTAAAACTCTAACCTCATGCGTTTATTAGAAGTATGGTCTAGACCAGCCATATTCAACCTGCGGCCCGCCGGGTCTTTGTGATTGGCCCACCTGAAGTTACAGTCAAAGTTTTTCAATTTCGCGCCCATCAGAAAAACTGTAGGCGTGCTGAGTAAATAAAATAGGTACTAGCTCGATAGTCTTACCGCGGTGCATTGCATCGAGTGTAAGCGTGGGACACGCGAGCGAGATGGCGGGAATCCCCTTCCACTTTCATACTTCACGCGTTAGTTCTTTCAAAGTGAGCTCTTTCAAAACTTGGTCTACGTCGCGTGTAGCTTCATGATAGCTTTATATGATAAAGGTTACAAGATCATCTATTGTATGTATAGCTGGCTTTACAGTGACACCTATACTTTTTGCGGCCCGCGACATCAAGACCAAAACATGTTTGTGGCTCCAGCTGTAGACGCTAGCTAGGCTCAAACCGGGCCAAGACTAGTTCTAACGCGATATTTCCTGCATATGTTCACACATAAGCACAACACTATTTTCGTGCAATTTATTAGTATATGCGTACAAATGGACTAAAGCAACATATCCATAGCGTCTTCATTCGGTTACCAAACCTAATAATATGAAAGTACACGCGAAAGTGAGCTTTAAAACTTACCATTCTTGTCCCCAGCAACGCGAGGCGGAACGGTTAGCTTCAGGCGGTGGAGACGTGTTCTTCATGAGAACTCCGGAGGACCTGAGTGGTAGGGACGGCGAACTGGTACTAGTAGAGTTTTGTGAGGAACATCCTCCACTGATCAGCCAAGTCGGCATGTGTTCGAAGATTAAGAACTACTACAAACGTACAGCGGCGAAGGTATGTGTATTTCATAACTCTGGTTGTATTTTCAAGTGTTAAGGCTATCATTCTTCCATTGCAGAAAAGAGATGGTGCTATAGTCCTGAATAGCTTCAGCTCTCTCTAACATTGGATCGATGCTAACTCTAACACGTCATAATACGGCTAAGGCTTCTTGAACTAGCTGACAAAAAGGCTAAAACCAGGACATGCTATAGAACTACATATGAAAAAGTTCTAACATTCGTGTAAGGTGTTGTTGTGTTTTTGCCAACCATTGTAGTATAATATGACATTACGCTGTTTTCCCCCGAAGGGTTGGGCAGGACGTTAGGTTTCAGCAGTTGTATTGTTTAAGTCCCACGTAATAGGGGGCGAGCCAATTACCATCAACCGAGCACAAATTCAGGCTCCGGGTTGCTACTGAAAAATCTCAGATAGATTAACCCAATAACACTTTGCCCGACCTGGGAATTGAACCCAGGACCTTATGCAGTAGTGCTTGCGACCACTAGACTAACGAGGCTTAGGCGTTGTTTTACATCGGCTTCTTAAAGCTATGGCGGTTCTTAACAGACCGAGATATAAATCAACTTCTGGAGTGTGGCGGGCTGGTTAGAATAACCATCGACGGCCGCCATAGGCCACGCACAATCATCCACTTGAAGGACTAAGTGCAGAAACCCTCTAAAGTTAAGAAGAAGATGAGCTATGTCGCCGCTTTGAGCATATGATACTATTTCCCACTATGAACCTCTTTGAAACCAGGAAACGTCATGCAAAGAAGCTGCATGCCCACTTCGATATCTTCAATGTCTCAATGGAAACGAAATGGCAGGACTTCATTGTCCTATGTGTCTGCTATTTTTATTTGCTATATTCAGAACTGAGTAATTTATTTAATAAGTTATTAATCGACACATTTCTTTAATTATTGAAGTGCGTAATACACTATCACTAGGAATCGCTTTAATTTTGACAGTTCCACAACATTCATGGCGTTGTTTACGTCGCTAAGCAGACAATTTCTCGAATATATGAAATAACGGATTAGGAATAACCTTAACCAAAATAATTTCGATTCTGATTGTGTGTCACGCAATTATGGTACAGGTTTGCCCTCGAATATTTTTTTTATCTGTATTTTTATTTTCATTTTTTCCAAAGGGATCCAAAAGGGCAGGTGCCAATTCAAAGGTAGGCCTTTTTTATCACTAAACCATTTTCATAATATTACAGCTTTTTAAAAAAAATTGTACATTTTCAGGTCTAAAATTAAAATGTTATCCATACTTGTAGAAAATTATTATATGCCATAAATAAAGATAAAATAAAAACAATCGTCTTCTTCATATTGTAAACGTTCTTTATTTACTTTGCTTTTTTCATTATTTTTAATCTTTTATACAAAATATTATAAATCTTGAATTATTCTATTACTGCTACTGAAACATAAACCCTACTCTTACAGGACGAGGGTCCAAAACCACTCAAATATGGGGAGGTAGCTTACGCCCATACGTCGCCTTTCCTCGGCATATTACCGCCAGGCGCAACGCAGCCTGTTGTTGAAAATAATATGTACAGAGCGCCAATATACGAACACACACTACAGCTGTCTGACTTCTTGATTATAAGGACGAGGTAAGTGCACAGATGGATATCTGCTTATGGATGCGTATATATAGATATATAGTCCTCCAGACCGTATTTCGGCCATGGCGGGCAATCTCAACGGAGACTAGCCTTCGGCGCGGGAGATATTATAGTGCACAAATGCGTGCACAGACACAGGGGCATTCACTCTTCCCTTACAAGTCTCAAGTGTTAATAATAAGTCAAGCACCATCGCTGTGCGCAAAAAGCGTGGGGTACTTTTTGAGGTATTTTTATAATCAACTAGCTGACCCAGCAAACGTTGTTTTGTCTTATAAATTATTTAGGGGTGGACTACCCCTAACATTTAGGGGGATGAAAAATAGATGTTGGCCGATTCTCATAGATACCGGATAAGCACAAAAAATTTCATCAAAATCGGTCAAGCCGTTTCGGAGGAGTATGGCAACGAAAACTGTGACACGAGAATTTTATATATTAGATTAATATCAAGCACTCCACGCTTTTTAATAGATTTAAATTATTTTCTACTTTTTTAGTTTGGTTTTTAAAGCGCGTTTTTTAGTTTTTTAAACTGTTATTTATTTACTATTTTTTAGTTCTCCTAACTACAAAAGCGTGATTTTTAAGATTTTTTTTCTAGTTAAAAAAAAATTTAACTGTCATCGGTCCCCGATAAGTCTACAAAGTTTAAATTAAATCTGACCGTTTGAAGTGGGTCAAAATCGCGCCCTAAGGAGTCAGTCGGTTACAAACAAACATACAAACATACATACTAACAAACTTACAAACAAACATAGAAGTGAAGCTAATATAAAGCGTGTAAAAAGAATCTATACTTATATCTTGTCACTAAAACATGTTTGTTTTCAGACAATCTTATTACATACGTGAAGTGGACTCGATATTCGTGGCCGGTCAAGAATGTCCTCTGTATGAGGTGCCAGGTCCTAACTCAAAGAGGGCTAATAATTTTGTTCGAGACTTTTTGCAGGTCAGTTATATTACTATCAAGATTTATTTATTTTAAGCCTGTGTTGTCTCACTGGTGAGCAACCACTCCGCTTGCTGTAGACAAATCGTTTTCGCCGTTATAATAATATTCTTGTCTTTGCAGGTCTTTATATACAGATTGTTCTGGAAATCCCGAGACAAACCGCGGCGTATAAAGATGGATGACATAAAGAGGGCTTTCCCTTCACATTCTGAGAGCTCCATTCGGAAGCGTCTTAAGTTGTGTGCCGATTTCAAGCGTACGGGATTGGATTCTAATTGGTAAGATCATGCTACGGTGCGATAATTAAATTTTCTTCATATTGCTTTGCCTTGCTACCATGACAGCGCCCCCCTGGCTACTCCTTGATATGCTATGGTCTCTGTAGCACCATGAAACATGCAGGGGCTAGTGCAAATCTTGGGGTTCATTCGATTAATCGAGTCTGGTCAAACCGCTCTGCATTTAATTCATTCATCCATTCAATTCATTAATTTCATCCATTCATGACTGTACTAAATTTGATGCGAAAGGTCAGCAGGAAAAAGTTATTAGTACCACTAAATTCTTTTACCTAACAATGATTGAAATTATTTCTAAAGGTGGGTTATAAAACCAGACTTCCGCCTCCCATCCGAAGAAGAGATCCGCGCAATGGTGTCCCCGGAGCAGTGTTGTGCGTACTTCAGTATGGCGGCGGCAGAACAAAGGCTCAAAGACGCTGGATACGGAGAGAAGTTCATATTCACACCTCAGGAAGATGACGACGAAGAACTGCAACTGAAGATGGACGATGAGGTATGGGAGGACTAATTTAGGTTTGATGTGCTGATGTAATTTTTTTACTAAGATTTAGTTGTTACTGTGAGTGCTGATGTTACCAACACTCTTATCTTTCATTTTCGGAGGAATAATTTTGAAATATGGACAGTATTTCCATATAAAAACTGTCACAAGTCAATTTAATTCGACAGTTTAAAGATATCTGGCGTATTTACGCCGAGGCGATGCTAAATTAATCCTCAAATAGATATATTAATGTTTTGTATTGTAATGTTTTTTTTTTTTTTTGTCTTGTTTTTTGTTTCACTTTTTGGGTTTTGTTTTGTTGTAGGTTAAGTATGTTTGTGTTTTATTTTTAAACAGTGTCTGCGACGATACGGACACTGTCTTTTTGTTGAGGTTTTTCGCATAAAGGGGTTACCTTTCCTTGTTAGCCGCATAAGTTTTTGTACAGTTGTACAGCTTGGACGTAAGGTAGGATTTTAGGGGGCTGTATTGTAATGTTACGTTTTGTAATGTATGTATGTACTCAATGCTAGGTTTAACAATTGTGCTAATTTAGGGCCTGCGCCCACTGGCGGATCGGCACGGGAAGGGATTTTTAAGCCACGAATAGAAATATAACTTAATAGTATGTCAGTAGAATTTAAATCTCAATGGCAACGATGCGGCGGCATCCTTAGGCATGCCGCGACATCCTTATATGGTGATGACCATTGAAATTTGTATTTTAATGTCTTACATATAAGTTATATTCCTATTCGTCGCATAAAAATCCCTTGCCGTGCCTTGCCGTAAGTGGGCGCAGGCCCTTAGAGCTAATTTTTGAGAGAATATACAGATCATCGAAACGTAGCCGTAAAGTCGAATCAACATCCCTTTCGTAATCGGAAAAAAGTTGTATC
This sequence comes from Polymixis lichenea, assembly GCA_949091785.1. NCBI lineage: Eukaryota > Metazoa > Arthropoda > Insecta > Lepidoptera > Noctuidae > Polymixis > Polymixis lichenea. Next base: position 12,046,687 of record OX420936.1, read on the forward strand.
AAAGCTGTATATCAAGAACTAAAAAGTCATAATTGGTCCAATTAACATGATATTGACTTTTTTACTAAGGTAAAAGTCGCGCCATGGAACACAACGCGCGCCTACATCCAAGCCATGCGAGGCAAATGTTTGCTCCAACTGACTGGGCCCGCCGACCCCACTGGTTGTGGCGAAGGATTCTCTTACGTGCGCGTGCCCAACAAGCCAACACAGCAACCCAACGAGGAACAACAGCCGAAGAGAACTGTGACGGGAACTGACGCTGACTTGAGAAGACTCAGCTTGAATAATGCAAAGGCTTTGCTGAGGAAGTTTGGAGTGCCTGAGGAAGAGGTATGCTGGATAATTTATTTTTGGAAAGATGTTTGAATTTTTATTATCTGAGTTGTTATAGCCATTTTAGGCCAGGTCCATGCCGAACATACCTATATTCAAAAAAAAAATACAAATAAACGATTTCTATTTCTAGATCAATATGCTCAGATATATGCAGAAATTGCCTGTGGGTGTATTTAATGTCAACCATAGTTGATACTGGATACAATGTAATTTAGATTTCCCGTTTTGATCGAAAGTCACGTAGGTCCTCGATAAAGCAAAATGTGGGTGAAGCTGTTAGCTGAGTATTTATTTCTGTTTGTTATCTAGAATATTAAAGTCACCGGGTGTGCTTCCCAGAGTAGTCAGATAGGAAGCGCCGACCTCATCTAGTTTAAAAAATATGATTGACATGTAGAAGTATTTGTACAAACCCATTTACAGGAATAAAATGATTAATCGTGTAAATTTTTCGTTTTGTAGATCAAGAAACTATCTCGTTGGGAAGTTATTGACGTAGTCAGAACATTGTCGACGGAGAAGGCAAAAGCTGGTGAAGAAGGTATGACGAAGTTTTCGAGAGGAAACAGATTCTCTATAGCTGAACATCAAGAAAGGTTAGTTGTCTTATTAAGTTTTAGCAGGTTGACAGAAAATATCAGTTGTCTAATTCAAAGACAGAAATAATGTAATTAACAAGCATTTGAAATATGTATGCCACAAGCAGTGGAGGGGCGTGCAGTTTTAAACTGTTTGATCTATACCTACCTATGATACTTTTATAATTATTATAATATCATTTCTAGTTGTACATATATTCTATGATCAGGTTCTATTCCGTTTGTCTTGCACAGATACAAAGAAGAGTGCCAGCGTATATTCGAACTACAGAATCGCGTACTGACGAGCACAGAAGTGCTGAGTACAGACGAGGCCGAGAGTTCCGTCAGTGAAGAATCAGATTTGGAAGAGATGGGAAAAAATTTGGAGAACATGCTGGCAAATAAGAAGACTACTGAACAGGTTAGTTTTTGAAAGCACTGTAGCGTTTGTCGTGCTCAACACCTTTTACGTACTTCTGGTTGAAAAATAAACAGCAATTACTGGCTCATACAATCGATTATTTACCACTACATAACAACACGCCGAGGTGGACCTATACTACACACACATTTAGCCAGTTATGCTTAAGTCCCATGTAATAGGGGGCGAGCTTATTGCCATCCATCGGGCACAAATCCAGACTTAGGGCTGCCACTGAGAAATTCCAGATAGAAACCCAATAACACTTTGCCCGACCTGGGAATCGAACCCAGGACCTCTTGCTCAGCAGTAGCGTTTGCGACCACTAGACCAACGAGGCAGTATTTACTAGTAGTAGGTATGATAAATATGCTTTGGTTTCTATTTTGTAGTTGTCAATGGAAAGAGAAGAGGCAGAGAGAGCGGAACTAAGGAAAATGATCCTTGGTCAGTCTGAAAAGAAGCCTCAGATCAATCAAAACGATCAGCAACCATCGAGTCAAGGTAAAAAGAAGATATTCACATTTTTTATCAAAATATTACAGTTACTCAAATACAATCAATGGTGTAGTTACACTACTGCAAACAATATAATTTGGTACTTTTAAATTGAAAATGTCACAGATAGAGAAGTATTTAAACTGAATTTCCATATTAAAGGAAAGTTACGCATTTTCCTTTCTTCCTAAATCATATTAATATTATAAATGTGAAAGTTTGTGTGGATGGATGTTGGTTACTCTTTCCTGCAAAACTTACTGAACAGATTTGGCTGAAATTTGGCACACAGAAAACACACTGATTATAACCTGGATTAACACATAAGATACTTACTATCCCAGTATTACGTTCCTATGGGATAATTTTAGACCTTCAAGCGGGCGAAGGCGCTGGCAAAAGCTAGTAATTCATACTTTGCAATCAGTGATGATATAATTTTTGTAATAACCTAAACAAACAAATAATACTTACTTGCTTACCTTACCCGTATCTTTATTTGCTTATAGACTATTTCCCCATACAATATTACACTCATCCCGTTTCCCCTACAGCAGGTCGCGTCCTCCGCATAGTCCGTACATTCCGCAACGCGTCAGGACAACGCTACACCCGTGTAGAGTTAGTACGTAAAGCGGCCGTCATTGAAGCGTATATGAAGATACGACAAACTAAGGACGATGCCTTCATAAGACAGTTTGCGACAATGGATGAGTCGCAGAAGGAAGAAATGAAGAGGGAAAAGAGAAGGATTCAGGTATGTTTATTTTTTTGTCGACGCTTATATTTCTTAGTAAACTGGATTCATAATACTATTTCGCTAGTACTTGCCATTCTGAAATCAACTTTAATTGCACTTGTTTAAAGTCGACATTTGTTTGGACGAAATAACGTCGGTTGAAAACAAGACTTGGAATATACTTCATTCTCCTCATGTCATCTAATGTACAACATTGTAAATGAGTGAGTACACCTATGTTTGCGCGCTCTTGTTCACTATGATATCTCCCGCGTAGATGGCCACTCTGTTCTGAGATTGGCCGCCATGGCCGATATTCCGGAGGACTATTAAATGGGTAAATAAATGATAAAGAAAAACAAAATGAACCACGCAAAATAATTTATTTCAGACCAAGGGCTTTTGTGTTTCAAATGAAACTATTTAAACACCATTTAAGTTACAGATTTGCAGTAGTAACATATTCCTTTGCGAAACATCGCTATTATATTGTTCTGAACTTTAAACATAATTACACAGGAACAACTAAGGCGTATCAAGAGGAATCAAGAAAGAGAAAGACTCGCTGGCAACGTCACTGTTCCTGGGCCGTTCCCTGATAGTAAGTAATTTTAGTATGTAGAACTAGCTGTGCCCGCGGCTTCGCCCGCAAGGAATGACGGAAATTATGTTACTACCTATAGCATAAGCAATTTTCCAGTGAAAGTCCCGTCAAAATTAGTACAGCCGTTTCGGAGATTAGCCGGAACAAACAGACTGACAGAAAAACAAAAATGAAAAAGAAAATGATAACTACCGTATATACTTTCAGCATTTAGTAAAAAGCTTTTATTCTGATATTGAAAACAGACAGTTCAATTTGATTTTATTGCATAGATTGACCTTTTTAATAAAGACTAAAATCTTCAAAAGAAATCACTTTTACCATTTGGGCTATATTCTTCTTATATCAAATTCATCATTCTTTTGCTCATATTATCCTATTTTATTTGTGGTCGGCACAACATGTCTTCTTTCATTAAAATCAAAAGTCGTTAATTCAATCTAGGCTGAGAGTCAGCACTTTTTGAACGTCAAAATTACATTTAAGACAGTCCCGCAAAGCGCCCGCCCTTCACAACTTCCTAGTGAGTTAGCTGGGAAGAAGAAGTGGCGCAACAAACTCCCCAGCAGCACATCTGTCTGTTCATTTAGATACTCATACTTCTCTATTAGTCTTAATCTCGATATTCACACTCTTTCTAGCCATATCATCTTCATGCATCTATGGTTTTTTTGGGTCAGCCATCCACATTCATACTCAAATATCATAATACTTACTATAAATACTTTTCCACCAGATCCTATAATGTCTTCGTCGGCAATAGAGATCAATTCGCCGTCGCCGTTGATCCCGCTGGGACAAATCAAGCAGGAACCAGATGTACACACTCCATCCTCCGCACGGCGTCGTGCCAAGTTGAAGCCGGATCTGAAACTGAAGGTAATTCATGTAAAAAGGCTTTAAGCATAGCCTGCGAAGTTCGAACGTTTTTTTGCAATTTGCAGGTTATTTATCAGGGGTTAAAAATATTCGTTACGTGTGGTGCCGGACGTAAAGAATAGCTCCATCCCATTTCTTCCCGTGGGTGTCGTATAAGGCGACTAAGGGATTTACCAGAGAATGGGCAGCAGCGTTTTCTATGCATTTTATCACCACATTGCGATCGCCAACCCGCGTGCGAAGCGTGGCGATTATGGTAAAACCCCCCTTTCGGGGGAGGCCTATGTCCAGCAGTGGACGTTTTTTGGCTGAAATGATGATGATGATGAAGTTATTCTAACTTTTTTCGAGATAACTACGCTAGATTCACGTATGTTTATAACACGTATTGGACGACTGAACTACTGTTTTACTTACTTAATTTTGGTTAAACTAAAACTAAATGCACTAACGAACGATTAATCTAATGATTTTTTAAGATATTGGATATTTTAACTATGTATGGAATACCTATTGGGCGACTCGCCTACAGTTTATTAATACTGCGCACTCGTTTTATTTCTAAAGTGGTGGGTAGGTAGGTACTACAGGTAGGTATTACAGAAGAAGACGGTCGACGTCAGGTCGACGGAACCCTAGGTGAATCGTCCGTTAGTTCAACCTTAGGTTTATTCAATGTAGCTGAATAAACCGTAGTTAAGTGAATTAACCGTAGTTTAACTCTCCTTTATGTATTTCGTTCATTAGTTATTACAAGAATCTGTGAATCGATCTTTAGGTATTTTAAAGAGTAGGTCTTTTACCATAGTTGTCTCGAAAATAGTTACAATAACTTTAGATATTATAATACGTAACCTTATCAGGTTGTATATTAATTAAAATATTATTCGGGACGGTAATCAATTTGTTTACAGAATTAGAATCTTCAAAACAGCTAGTAAGTAAAGTTCGTTTTTTAACCTAGATACTAATTTGACAGGTGTTACGTCAAACTCATGTCAAACTCCTATAATAAAAAAGCAATCAAAATAGACTTGAAATGTCAAATGAGTATCTGAGATCAAAAAACGAACTTTAGCTTGATTGGATTAATAGATTAGATTTAGAGATAGATGGATCACTTCATCAGAACCAGCCTATAAAGTTCCCACTGCTAGGACACAAGCCTCCTTTCTGTGAGCCAGAATTCATCACGCGGGCTAAGTGCGGGTTGGTGCTGTCACATGTCTTCGAATTTTTGGTTCAATTTCATGGACGATTTCCTCACGATGTTTTCCTTAACCGTTTTAAGAGCAGTGGTCATGAAATTCAATACACAACGTTAAGTGCCTGCATGGGCTCGAACTCACGACCGTTATGTCCGTACAACTGGGCCACCACACCTCTTATGGATTACTTAATTGACATTAAAATGATGTTCCCATTTTAGTGCGGTGCGTGCGGTCAAGTGGGCCACATGCGCACAAACAAGGCATGTCCACTGTACACCGGGTCCATGGGCTGGCCGGCCTCGCCGCCCGAACCTGACGTGGAGCCGCCGCCCATTGAACCTGAAGACGACGATATGGGATACGTCGACGGCACCAAGTTAACGTTGCCTACGAAGATAATTAAGGTAAGTGATATCCGAATATTGTTTTACAAGTGAACCGGGTACTAGAATCTAAAGTGGGCGTTGAAAATTTTCTATAAGCTCTTTATTTATTTATGGGTTTAAGCATGTATGTACATGTTTTGGATTAGTCGAAAAATGTGAACGGTCTTTGTTCGCATTATCCTTGCTGCTAAAGTAGGATAAGCACTTCGTTTTAGTCCATACTTGTCGTAAGGTACAATAGGTAGCAGTAAAGGATCTCAAACAAATGTGCAGGAAGCTTTAAAACATGTTACTCTTTTTTGATGTTTGTACTTCACATTTATACGGTCTGAACTTCAGTAATGTTAGGCTGACGTGCATTGAACTACGAAAACCACTCTTAATGCTTGGAAATAAAGGCGTTGTCAAACTTAAACTTTTACCATGGACATGCTAGCAGTTGTCCATACTAAATGTAAAGAATATTTCAACATTGATTTTCAATGTAACGATTTGTTCCCTCCTTAGCAATCGGCAGAAGAACTAAAACGCCGTGGGTCAGGTCGGCGCGCGGGCGGGTCCAACTCAGGCGAGCCGCGCAGCATGGGACGTAGGGTGCGACGTGGGACTGCCGGGGACTCCTGCGACTATCTGGTGCGGAGGCCTGCGGAGAGGAGGCGGACTGACCCACTGGTCACCTTGTCGTCACTGCTAGAGGACGTGCTCAACCATATGCGGCATCTGCCTGATGTTCAGCCGTTCTTATTCCCTGTCAATCCAAAAGTAAGTCTTATTGTCCTAGTATGTAAGGTTAATATTTCTATGGGTATCTTGTAATAAGCCTCGGGAAAAGAAGACGAACTGACCCGCTGGTCACTTTGTCGTCAGTGCTAGATGTGATATGCGGCATCTGCTTGATGTTTAACCGTTCTTTTTCACAGTCCATTCTAAGGTATATCTTATTCTGTGAGTTCATAAAGTTCATATTTTATGACTGTCTTGTAATAAGATCCAGAGACAAGAGACGAACTGACCCGCTGGTCACGTTGTCATCCGTTTTATGAATAGTTGTCTCTGTAAGTTTAACCAGTGTTAAAGAGTTACATGTAGCTTATAACACGGACTTATAAGGTTCAAATTACAATCATTCGTGCGCCAATACTGACATTACATCAACTATTAACGTACAACCTCCTAGTACACTTTTTTCTTTTGTTTCCCAAGCTGGTAGCGGACTACTACCGCATCGTGTCCCGGCCGATGGACCTGCAAACAATAAGAGACAACCTGAGACAGAAACATTATCAGAGCAGAGAAGAGTTCTTGGCAGATGTAAATCAAATTGTCGAGAACTCGACTCTTTACAACGGTACTAACGGTATTTTAGAGTGAATTGATTTTTTATACCTAGTTTATTAATCTATACTTACGAGCTAAAGCCGGTACCAGACCGCTCCAGAAATTGAGCATAACGGGATAGCGAGTGGATTTTTTTGTCAAATGTGTGTATCATTATTATCAATTCTGTTTGTGTTTTTAAAGCTACGTAGCTACGTTTCTAAAGCTGTCTGACACCGGCTTAAAGCTATGTCCACACTCGTGCAAAGGTATGTCTACACTTGTGCCTCTGCGTAATTGTAAAGAGTGTGCTGCATGTGTCATGCACGTAATGCACGTGGGCATTAAATGAATGCATGCTTTATACGCATAATGAATTTAAGTATAAGACGCAAAGAGAAAGAAAGAAAACCCTCTGAAAAGATGGTAGGATGATGGTGAGGACCGCTAGAAAGACGTGGTCTAGAGAGGCATGGAAAGGGAAGAGTTAGACGAAGGTGTTGGACGAAGCCTTTGTGTTTTGCCTTTTGGCACACAGAGACTCGGAACTTATATTAAACGTTATGTACTATAACTCTATCCAGAGTGATAGTTCAGAAAAAAAAATCTGATAAAGAGTGGCTAGTGGGAAAAGGCTTTACTTACATAAATAAATAAGACGCAAGGTGACTGCACGAGTGTGCACATAGCTTAAATCACGCTGCTGAAATTTTGATGATACTCTTACAACTACATAGTTGCTTGTCGTTCTTGTTTGATTGAATTTACTTAGCATGTAGAAATATTGGCGTTTGTTTTTGAGTTGGGTACATAGTGAAACTACTATACTTAGAAGGTAGGTAGATAACTTTAGCTGCCAAATAATATTCCGTAGCCCAAAGTATAAAAATTACTTACGAGATTTTATTATAACAAACTAAATGGTTTTCCTTTTCTTGTTGCATGATGGAGTGAGCTCATAAACCCGTACAGCTCTTCTCGTAAGTCTAACAACCAGTCTTACCAACGGGCATCGTGTTACCCAGTAACTGGATTGTGGTGGTACGATAGGCAGTCGCTCCATCTCAAATCCCGGTATACATCTACATTCGGCTAGACTGCCAGCCAAGAGACAACATAGTTTGGAAAAGACTGGGCTGACTGATTGATACACATAAAGCTTGTGTGGCCAAAAGATAGCTTCATGAGATAACTTATGCTGTGGAAAACGTATTTAACCAGTGGCGAAAGCACCATATAACACGATTCCTACTGGCTGCCCTTCGGGGATTCGCATCGGCAACAGCGGCTACTATTGTCAAAAAATCTAGTTACACTACGGGTATTTATTTCACCATAACATTCAAACCACAAATACGGTTATTTTTAGCTTTGTATTACAACAATTAAAAAAATGTTCTAAATTAACCCGGCGCCAAAACATCATAATCGCCAAGTAAAAATTCATACAAAAGCGATCTCGTAATGATGCCACTTTAGGTCAGTGGCACCGCTTGATATGGACGAGAGCAAGCCTCCGTACATCGGGTTATGACAGAGACAGATATAGAAAAATGCATCAGCAAGAACGAGAAGGACGAATATTTCACATTTTATTTGGTTTTCAGCTGTTCAATTTTATTGTATTTAATTCTGTACATTCCTAGATTTATTTGAGGATGATAGTAAATATTCTTTTTGATAAGTCAGTAAGTTAAAACAGACTTAGATTCGGCTTCTCTCTTACAAAAATTGACACCTCGCCGCTGTATTAAACGTAACTTATCCAGTAAGGCTATCTGCGGTACTAGTACCGGGGATGTCTACTTAGGATGCACATAACGAACTCCAACTGTTTTAACACATTCTTTAATACTTTTCAATGTTTCGAAGGACCAACAAGCAGCTTGACGATCGCCGCGCAGCGAATGCTTCAGAGATGCGTTGAAAAACTAGCAGAGAAGGAGGAACAATTGATGAAATTGGAGAAACAAATCAATCCGTTACTTGATGATAATGACCAGGTACCATAGAATACAAAAAATATTTTGTTCTGCATGTGAACGTTTGAATATTGAAATTGGTCTATGAATATTTCAGGTTAAAGTGAAAGGAATAATAAGTAATAAACATCTTTGCTATTGGAATATTAATAAAATGGTTAACAGAAAGAAGAACTCATATATCCAGAGTAATCAACATGCATACGTCTTTATACACATAGTATGGAATTCACTTAGCATGCAGAAATATTGGCTTTTATTTTTGAGTTGTAAAATTTCTGTACTTAGAAAGTAGGCAGTATAACTCTAGCTGACAAATAATATTCTGTAGCACGAAGTACTTAAATGCCCAGGAGGACTTATAACAATACAAAATTGTTTTCCTGTTCTGGTTGCATGACTAAATGAGCCACGGCTAACGCTAGCTAGCTAACGGGTTTCGTCTCGGACGTCTGACAGCCGGTGTTTCCAAGGGGTATCGTGTTACCCAGTAACTGAGTTGTAGAGGTGTACTGGTACTCAACTACATCCGGTTAGACTGGAATCCAACCTCACATCCGGTTAGACTGTAATCCGACCCCAATATAATTGTGAAAAGGCTAGGTAGCTAAATTTTCCCAAAATCAAAATCAAAAGTCATTTATTGAAACTAGGCGTAGGACGTTCAAAAAGAGTCAGCTCTTTTTGAACGTCAAAATTACATAAGACAGTCCCCCCAAAACGCCCGCCCTTCACCACTTCCTAGTGCTTTAGCTGGGAAGAAGTGGCGCAACAAACTCCCCAGCAGCACAGCTGTCTGTTAAGTTAGAAGAACTTGATTCTATACAGTAGTAGGTAATCAACATTACGAAACACAAAAAAACATTAAATTTGCTATATGTCAGCTAGCACAAACTACTAAAACAAGTTAGGTATAGTTAAAAACCTGTGCAGCTCATGGTTTTCATCTAAAACGTTTTCTTCCCAGGTGGCATTATCATTTATCTTAGAGAACTTACTAGCGACAAAGCTGAAGATTATGCCGGAAGCGTGGCCTTTCCTGAAGCCGGTCAACAAGAAGCAGGTGAAGGACTACTACAGCGTCATCAAGAAACCTATCGACATGGAGACCATGGGCAAGAAGATACAAGGTAATAATAACAACTTAATTTATGAGTTTTCTTGTGCTTATCAAATTTCTAAACAGTTTCGTGATAACTACATATACGAAGTGGGTCTTGGTTCAGTTCAAAAGTAGAATGTTAACCACATCGACGGTTACCCATCAAGCCCTTCTAACTCAATATATCAAAAGTTTGCAGCAGGCTCAAAAAACTTTCTAGTTTTTGTGAGTGCAAATATGAGTAAAGCTAAACTATAGTTTGTTTTAAATATAATTATTTATTGTATTAATACTTCAAAGGAGATTTTTCTATTATGTGAGATAGAATGTTTAAGAGAAGAATTAGTACAAAATATTCCGTCAAAATTTGTCAGTTTGGAGATTTTGGTCGACTATTAACCATCGATATGGAAGAATTTTCATTATACGTGCACGCGATACAATAATGAGGGAACGGGAAAGCGGCTATCGTTCCATCTCTTCTCCTCATCTGTATGGTCCATTAGGCTCTAATTATGTTTTAAAATACTGTAAAACTGCCCATGCAGCAAGTTTCCGGCAAGTAAAACAAAGTTAAAAGATGTCTTGTATCTATCTACACAGGCTCTCATTAAGGGTTCTCTTCACACGATATTCTAAATGAGTCAATAAATACATTCTAGCTCACAAGTACCATAGTCGCGCCGACTTCTTACGCGACATCCAGCTGTTAGTGGACAACTGTCGCGCGTACAACGGACCTATCTCGCAGTTCACAAGGCAGGCTGAAATCATACTCAAGGTTACACAGGACTCGCTTGAACAGGTAATATTGTTTTCTAAGCTTGTGGATAAGTTTTGTTCAGTATGCTCGATAAGTAATTGTAATTACATTACAGGACAAAAAAATACGTCTACGCCATATCCCGCCAAGTGTGTAGAGCACCTAATGCCTCGGCCTTTCCACATTTTCATGAATCATTCGACCGATTATCTGACATAATTGAATCTTGACCACAGGCTACCTAAAGTATTGTCTTTTCGTCTCCTTTTAAATCCATACAATGGTTGTTTTTAAAAGATCGCTTTGAGCGAAAAGGCTGCCCATTGTGTCCACCTTATAATATAATTGGCATCTCGCAGGTCAACCTAGAAGGTTGTTGGCTGCTTAATCGGGTTTGCCTATGGGTGCCTCAATAAAAGCCTCCAGCCAGGGCTTAAGGGGAATCTAGTCGCGGGCTTGAACTCACTGGTGAGCCTGGCTAAAAAGCACGTTGTCTCACCAGGCTTCGTATCCGACAGAGGTAGTACCCGTGATGAGCAGATAGACGCTAGTCTACACGCCCAACATTATTGAGTGAGATGCAGGATCAGTTATAGTAAAACAGACGCGTAAAAAATTTAGAAAAGTCCTTCGGAAGATCGGGTTTAAAACCGCTGCATAAATCAATGACCAATAAAGTTTATTGAACTTTTCGATGTATTTTGAGCTTTGTCGGTACCGACTTGTATTTAGACATTTCGCACTTCTTTTATTAGTTAAACACGCCCAAAGTTAGGTCAAATTAGCAAGTAAAACGAATCTTTGTTGGCTCATAACTTTTTAATGGCTTTTAATTTTAGTTTTCTGTTTCCGTACAGACAATATTAATAATGAGACAAAACTATACCGTATTTAATTTTTGATGTACATTTTCGAAGAGTGGAGTAATACACTCCCGAAGTTTGTATGGAAAAAATGTCGACAAGATCCACCTTAAAAGAACTTAACAACTATGCGTGTACACGGTAAGGCGTACAAACCTCGCCTTAGGCAGTCGCTGGGGCAGCAAAGGACAGGCTGGATTATTGTGTCACCCTATGTAAAATGTCTACATTCATATTTTTAATTTGTATGGTGTACACTATGAAGAGTATTCAATTCTATCCTTGTGTTGACTATATTGATAAATATCTCCACAAAGGCTTCGCTCTACGACGTTCATCCTTCGTGTAACAATATACAAAAATTAGTTTAATTTTACTTCATCTCCCACAGTTCGGCGAGCACGTAAGTCAGCTAGAAGCCAACATCTCCCGCGTGCAACAGAAGATGCTGGAGGAGGCGGAGCACTCCGACCTGGACGTGGAGGAGCCGGCGCCGCCGCCGCCCGACGAGAAGCGCGGCCGCGGGCGGCCACGCAAGCACAAGCCTTCCACTTCCACTGCCGCTGCCGATGGTGAGAAGGGGACTTCTAGAAGTCTTGAAGTATCTTCGAGATCTAACAAAAATATGGACAATTATGTCCAAACGCTGCTTTGGCCTTTTGGCCTCGAACAGACTTTATTTTTATATTGTTTTTTTTTTTCCTTCTATTTGTCTTCATCTAGTCACAATAAATAGTTTTTGTTTTTTAATGACAGTAAAACTATAACATTTTTATATTGTTTCTAGGTGCTACTCCAAGGAAACGAGGAAGACCAAGAAAAGATCAAAACTCACTGGAAGAAGGTATGTATGGCTTGTTTTTTACCGTGATTTAATGTCAGTTGAAATACTAACAATATATTTTCGGCTGTTTTCTCTATCGGTATTTATGTTGTTTTTTTATTGTTTAGATCTTCAGTACTCCGACAGCGGCAGTTCAGAGCTCGAAGAGGTTGAACAGAAGGTGGCTGCAGAAGCTATGGTGCAGCTTGCAGTACGTCCACCTTATCAAGGTGAGATGCTTTTTATCATTTTACAGATAAACATTAAAGTAATATTATACGGTTAGGCTGTGTAAGAATGGGAAAAACATAAATTCATGTAGCTAAGATAAAAAGAAACAAACAGATGATGTGAACTCGTCATTTCAGCGGATCATTTCATAATGTCAGAATTGTTCGAAGTACTAAGTAAAATGAAAGAAGGTTGGCAGACAATTCGGACCGCTAGAAATATAATATAAAAGAAAATCTTTTTATGCTCAATTTTGAGCTTGATAGAGTATAGTATAGAATAGTTATTGTAGATTAGACAGTAGGCAAGAAATAGTTCAGACGCTGATTCTAGCCAAGATAGCCGGAGATAAATAACTAGTTATCTTTTTGCACGTAGAACTGAAATTATTATTTTGTTACAGATGACGACCCGCCATTAGGCGAGTCAACTTTCGACACATCAGAGTTCCTAATAAAGCGTGAGGTGCCGGATGAACCGCCACAGATTTCCGATGACTTCGTGGATCTCGACCAACACAGCACTGACTACTCATTCCCGCCTGTTGTCAAGGTAAAATATAGTTGTACAATCATCTTTTGGTTCGCGGCCAAATTCGGAACTAACACTGCCATCTTGTTTTTACAATATAATTTCACAAAATTGTTTCCCAGCAACGCCCCCCTCTTAAGGCGGATGAAGTAGTAAGGTAGTATGCGAAATTCAAATTTTCTTCCCTTTTTTGGCAATTTGCAGTTCAGGGACTTTTTCATGAAATAGTCAATCTAAAGTCAGTGTCTTATGTATTAGTGATTTTAATTATTATTACTCTGTAAATTCTTGCGTGTTACGTTTGTGAATCATATTTTGTTCAACATACATCCTGAAAATTGCAAAAAATGTAAGAAAATCCGAATTACGCGGGCTTGTCTGTCGCTTGACCGGCAAAATATCCTTGTAGCACGATAAACTACTTAAACACCGTGTCATTTTATTCGTCTTACAACGGCAGCCCACTTCATGTATCCAATGACTACTAATCATAAAAAAAGATATTTTTTAACATATGCATCATAAAAAATTAAAATATCATTCACTAAGACGCATGACGTAGTTTGAAACACCCTGTTACGGAGATGGAATTAATGATGGAATGTAATGATAAATATCTTCTACCGTTTGATACGTAAACATTATTAACAGGGAGGGTGTTTCATAATTCTAAAGCATTATTTATTTTTCTCTGTACCTATTATCTTAATTAATTGTAACAATGTTGTAATCGCGCCTAGAGGTATTTTATGACGGATAGATTGACCACCTTTGTCACGGTGTGTATGAAATTAAATTCAATATCAATTCATAACTTGCAGATAATTTACATTCCATCGCCTACTTCCTCAACTATTTAGTTTAGCTTTATGTATTCTTTAAGTTGATTTTTGAGTAATCATTTGCAATAAAAAGGTTTTAGTTGCAATGGAATTTATCTTGGAAATGTATGTTATAGACTTTGGACTTATGTACTCAGAATCTGAACAACGTATGTTCCCTTCTATGAATAATTTCACTAATATGATATTAATTTAATGTTTGGGAAATACAACACCCGTTGTCGATCAAGCTACCCCAATCTGTCAAATTTCTTTGATTGTTTTTCAACTTTATTACAAAGGAATAAGGTTCAGGTTAAATTGGGAAAATTTTACAGTTTGGGTTAGTTTGATGTGCGTCTGTACCCTGTAGGTGCACGACGACATTTCAAACTGTACCTTTTCCAGTATTGTGCTGACCTACGGAAAGCCATCCGAAATGCCAACACATCCTAACATCTGGAAACGCACAGCTTGATATGTTTACGTGTGTAAGATAATGTTAACCGACACCCACACGGAAGAAATAAAATCGCGGCGGGATTTCTCCGCGCACAAATCGAACAGTTCGATTTTCAACTGTCGGCGCTACGCAGTGCGTTTGAAGATCAAGTGCGTAAAATATCCCGCTGCGGTTCTATTACGTCTATTTGGACGTCGATTTACGGAGGCATATGGCCACGGCTATTATTTCTGATAGGATTTTTTATTAGACGTTTATTAAAATCGTGCTACATACGGGTTCGAGCCGGCATGATTCGGCACAATTCGCAAAAATTTGTATTTGATTGTTCCGTCTGACCTGTGCGAATACCACTAATACCGACCCGAACATATTGTGTGTATATAAGTCCCCCCTCCCCTCCCCCTTATATAATCTCGTCACCTGCACTCGCATTTCTCTCATGCTAAAACAATCATTTGTATATTGTTTGTCTAGGAGGAACCTATGGAACCTGACATGGGCAATATGAGCAACATGGGCAATATGAGCAACATGGGCAATATGAGCAACATGGGCAATATGAGCAACATGAGCAACATGGGCAATATGAGCAGCATGGGCAACATGAGCAACATGGGCAATATGAACAACATGAGCAATATGAACAACATGGGCAATATGAGCAACATGGGCAATATGAGCAACATGGACAATATGAACAACATGGGCAATATGAACAACATGGGCAATATGAGCAACATGGGCAATATGAGCAACATCGGAAATATGGGCAACTTGGTCAATATGAGCAATATGGGAAATATGAGCAATATGGGCATGGAGCCTCAGATGCTGGGAGGCACAGGATTAGAACCGCCTCCACAGTTCAAGGAAGAACCACCAGAGAACTGGCAGGTAAGCAACTAGGATTTAATTAATTAAAAATGAATAATAGCTTTAATGTAATGTATTTATATTTTATTCACTAACAGAAAATTTGTACCTTCCTTACAATGGCACGTTTAATTAACTATGCGCGGTCCGACACTTGGCCGGTTTTTTTTTGTTGCTGGTAAAGTAAGGCCTTCTTCAGTTTTTTTTAAATATCTCGGGAACCAGAGGTCCTAGGCAAAATAAACGAAATTTTGGAACCCCCCTTGTGTAACTTCCCTAGAGAGTGTGCCAAGCTCGATCCATGGATGACCTTTTTATTGACCTTGACTGACCTTTGCCAAAATAATGTAATACGAGGTTTGGTTAACTCAACTTTTCCGCTGTCTTGTCGGGCCGTGAAGCTAGGTTGACAGTTTTTACGCGTTGAGGCAAGGTTAAAAGTCACGGTTAGAGTCAATAAATGTCATACCTCGATCGGGCTCGACTCACTTTTGGGGTTGTTGCGTAAGGGGTGTACCAAAATGTCGTTAGTTTTTGCCTTAGACCTCTAGCTCTAGTTTCCGAGATATTTGGCTAAAAACTGAAAAGTACGAGAAATTTTCTCGGGAATAATTGTAGATGTTCCTTTTTGAGTTACTTAAAATCTTTTTTCTTTCCCAGCCTGACCCGGCCATACAAGATGACCTGCAGGTTACCGACAGTGAAGAGGAACCCGAAGATGGACTCTGGTTCTAAAGAACAAGTCATAGCCATCGCTCCTGTGGCATCCGTCCACACGTCATTCACTTCTATGAATCGAATCAGTCATCATAATTTCGTCACTGGACTCTGCGAAGAAATAAATGAAATTGTTATAGAAAAAATAATATTTGTTATAATTATTAACTAAAGAATAAGAGGACGGATATAAAATTAAGTTTTATTATTTTTGTTTCAATATTTTGTATAAGTAAATAAATACCTAGTTTTAATTATAAACAAAACATTTTTATTTAAGGACACGATATATTCCTGGCTAGTTACGCTGTTAGGTTGGCTTGTCACGATGTGGTAGATCAAACATTTTTTTGCCTGAGTCCACTGGTTTTCGAAATTACTTATGGAGAATCAGCAACTGACTGATGCGACCCACAAGTCACCGATAGTGGTGACGAACATGATGATATTCAATATTTATGGCTACCTATTACCCATATTTTTGCATATGCAATATCTTCTCGTCCCATATACCGCAGTGTATCAAGACGAAAGTCTGACTAGTGCGTGTTGCCAGTAGACATGGGCGAAATAGCTCACTGAAAAGAAAAAGAGGGATTAGCTCTTTCACTCTAAAGAGCTATATCACTCTTCTAGCTCACTAGCTCTTCTATAGCTCAGTAACTCCGATGCCGACTGTTAGCTCATTTGACTCACGCTGCACGCGCGTCGAAGGAAACGGTTCGGCTCGCTGAAAAGTCATTGTCAATAGCTCTGGAAGTTGGGAATAAGATTTTCTGTTTGTTTTTGTAATGTTATGATTTTACGTAAACAACACGCAAAAAAATAAACAATGCGGTTCCTTTTTACAATGTGCCAAAATATTTTCTACTTTAAGTCAATGGTGATAAGGATATATTTACAGTGATTAAATCGTATGATAGTCTACAATGACGTATTGTACCGGAGAGCTATTGTTGGAAGAACGAACGATGCGATCCGAAGTATTCCGAAACGAGCCGAATGAGCCGTTCGACCGGTGACTTCGGTCGGTCATCGGTGTCTCGCTGAAGTACTAAACTAGTGAGTCTGAGTGAGCTAACTGAGCTAATGAGCTGTTTAGCGAGCGAGAGCGACGTCCATCGAAAAGAGCTAGCTCTTTTCTATCACTCGCTTATGAACTACCCATGTCTACTTAGTTGCCAGTGACGACATGGCACCGAAACGTAGTTGCTAACAATGAGCCTCATAAAAATGCCGAAAGTCACCCAAAGGGCAATGGAGAGGGCTATGCTTGGAGTTTTTCTTCGCGATCGAATCAGAAATGAAAAGATCCGTAGGAGAACCAAGGTAACCGACAGCCCAAACAATTGCCAAACTTACGTGGCAGTGGGCAGGGCACATTGCTCGCAGAACAGATGGCCGAAGGGTTCTGAAGTGGCGACTGCGTACTGGAAGACATAGTGTTGGAAGGCCTCCAACGAGATGGACCGACTTGGTGAAGGCCGCAGGAATCCGCTGGATACGAGAAGCACAGAACCGGTCGAAATGGCGGTGCTTGGGGGAGGCCTATGTCCAGCATAGTGGACGTCTTTCAACTGAAACGATGATAATGATGATATTTTTGCAAAATAAGTGTCTATTCTATTCTACGGTGTGGCAGGGACATCGCCGCGAAAACCATAGATTCAGTTCATGATTCTGAAACCCCCTGTGTATAAATTTTTCATCTATAATCGAAAAAGGAAATCCTAACCTACGCGGTCGAAATGTAAGGAATGGCAAATTTTTCAACGCTGGGTGGTTCAGAGTCATGTAGATACTGAATCCATGGTAGCAGATTGTGCGTTGATATCCCTGCCACCCTGTAAACAAGCCACAGTGTGAACTTAGGTGGTAGCAGGGTTTTTAGTGGCAGTCCCTAATCTCTTATGTCTCTTTTTTGCGAAAGGTCTCTAAAACAACTCTTAATCCCTTTTTTCAGGAATGCTTGGTGTGCGCACACAACAAGCAGTGACTAATTATTGAGCACGATTTGATATTGTCATTTCTGAGGCATTTTTATTTTAATAAATAAAATAAAAACGCTTTATTTTTCTTTATCAAGAGTAACTGTTGTTATTCGCGCCAAGTAAACGTCACCATATTTTTCTCTTCTTCTCCAATTCTCCTTCGCCCAAGCGCCAATCTCTCCCGTGCTCCGGCTCGAGACCACTAATAATCTATACAGATTTTTTGTTCCCCTCGGACTCCGTCAACTAATTTAAGTATTACCAATTCACATCAAAAATGTTCCTAATCTGAGAATATTGTTTTTTCGGTGAAGTTTTATTTCGTTTTGAGTGTCGGACAAATAATTTTTGTGATTTTTTAAAATTGAATTTACAAAAATAACTGAAATATCACCAAAACAGATGTCTGAGAATATGTGAAAAAATTTGCGCCAAATTCACTCTTTTTGATTCAATTATATCATTAAGATCACAAAAATATTTGAAATCACATAAATTTGCCAAGAAAAATCATAGCAACATCAAACCAATTGAAAAAAAAAATTGCTTATCGAAATACCAAAATTTAATAGTACTTGATTCATTTTTTTTGTCTTTATTGTAAGCTCTAAATAAACATAGAGTTTCACATCTTAATTGAATAATTATAGCGCTGTCGTTCACAGCAACAGAAAAATTTGAAGGAAGAGGACTTATTTAGGTATTAACCAACTTATTCTTTATTAATTATTAATTTAATCTAAAATTTTATTATCAATTCATATTATGATGTCAGATCTATAGATTTGTCAATTAAATATTCATTTATGTTATAATAACAGTTATTTAGTAATAACTTTTTAATTTATTTGTAAATACAGCAATCTTTTTCTCAATTCTGAGTACCTCGGGTAGTTTCTATTCATACGTAGGTATTGTTCTTGTGGGAAGGGACCTTCATCTATCATGTCATCGTCGTCATTCACTCCTTTATTGCCCTAACACTGCAAATAAATGATTGACATTGATAAAGGAACTAAGCAAAACAGGAAGAAAAATCATTTTAAAAAACATTTCAAATGTTCTTATAAAGGAAATCGTACTAATATTATAAATTTGAAAGTTTGTGAGTATGGATGTAGGTATGGATGTTTGTTACTCTTTCACGCAAAAACGTCTAAACGGATTTGAATGAAATTTGGCACACAGGTAGTTTGTAACCTGGAATAACACATAGGATACTTTTTATCACGGTACTACGTTCCCGTGGGATAGTTTTCGGCCTCCACGCGGGGGAGGCCGCTGGCGTAAGCTAGTAGGTTCCTAATTAGTTAAAATAGTTTTTGTATAAAATGATAGACTTTTATGTATAAGCCTCTATACTTTTATCTAACATTGCTATGAAGTATGAAGACCAGCCAATTTTACAATTTCTTATTAAAATACTGATTATTATTAATCTCACATAGGTATTTATACTACATACTGAGTACGGTACAATAAAGTCGTGACCTATATATTCATTTTAGTTTTGTTCACTACAGACGCATTAGAAATTCCTACAAAGTTTTTAAACCATGAAAAGCTCTTGGCTTATTTGGTGGTCGTTCAAATTCCAATGGACCGGGTCAGCGATAGATTGCATTGCCAACGTAGGCATTTTAATACCGGCGCGACGAGGATGCATTGAGTTCCAGGCATGCATTGTTCAGCACAGACTAACTTCTACACGGTCTTATCCAAAGCTTTGTTGAATGAATGTCCATTTATTATTATTATAAAAAATCAGAACCAAAAGAAAAACATAGGCAATCTTGGCGACTTGCTTTCACCAATTAAAAATAGGTACACGCGATTATTCCGATCCTGATCGTCAAGTTAGAATACCTTTTATCTACTTATCAATACAATCTGAACTACCTACAAATATTCAGTCAGCATATCATTGCCTTTAGTATACATTCTTAGCTGCCAGAATCAAACTAATTTAGGAATAATAAAATTGTTAGGATTTATGGACACGTTGATATGTGGGTACTTGTTACCCCTTTTCACAAACTGGTTGTTGACTCGTTAAGAACTAGACGCAGACTGGGCACGATCAAACGCCTTATACTAAACGCTCTTTTGCTGAGAGGCCCGCCGCGCCGCCCCATCTGGTGACGGACGTGCCTTCATGAAGCAACACGTCGATAACACAATTTTTTTAAAACTTTTATTAGCTGATTGTTTAAATTCCAGTTCTTCTTTTGCTTAGGTACCGCATTTGGAATTTTGCTCTTCTCGTGGTGGGGACATTACGCTCACCTAAAGCAAAGTGTGATTCTGTAAATATTCCGCTATGTACAATTGGTCCGGGGAAAGGAAATGGGTTAGGTATGCTTGTTTTCGACATGAAATTGTACCAATAGGGTAATATCTACTTCAGGCAATGCAAGCTTTATGTACAACATATTCAACTGGCTTACACTCAGACCAACGAGCGTGATGAGGAAGAAAATAAAAAAGCACCAAGTACAAGTACTTATCTAAAAATATCCCTGCGGCCGCTTAATTGTACACAACAGTTCACAGTACACACTACCTTCCTTTTATGCTGTTAACAGTACTGTACCTACGTTGCACGTGGGACGTATTAAATGGAACAGTTTTTCGGATGAGACATTCCCATTCAAATGTATGCTAAACGTCTAACCTTAGTTGCGAGACGTATGAATAAAACAAGGCCGTTTCCGTGCCGCTATCTGGATGTGAACCTCCATAGTCTCATGGTGGTTGTTCCACTGAATTTGCAGTTTTGTGGGTAAGGGAACGTAGCCTAAAAGGAATTAGAAATTTCCCTTTGCTAGGATTATGGTACCTACCTACCTAATGTAGGATGTATAGCAATAGATAAGTTTACAAAAACTTAGAACTAACATATGTCTACCTACTACTACTAGCTGTAATACTGGAGACAATAAACGTTATTCTATTCTATTCTATTCCATATATGATTACATTGCTGCTTGTTATATAATATCTATGGAAACTACTTACCGTCGAAAGTCCTACTTAATAATCCTAACTTTAGTTAAATATTTATTTATAACTAGTCAGATAGTTATAAATAAATATTTAACTAAAGTTGCACACCCGACAGATGTTGTCCTGTATTAACTATGAATATAAGTTTTCTTAAATTTTCTAATGTTACGAGCAAGTTTATAATATTTTCTTTCATTAGAACCTGCTCCTGACAACAACAAACACAACAAAAAAAGAATGAGCAAAATTGGTCCAGCCGTTCACGTGTGGTGCCGTGACCAAGGGAAATAGGGATTCATTTAAAAAAATATAAATATTATAAATGCGAAAGTAAGTTTGTTTATTATGATTGAACTCTATAGCGTTACAATGCCGTTATAACGGCACAATGGATTTGGATGAAATTGATTTGATTTAGATGGCACACAGATACTATGACCGAGTAAGGGTTGCCAACCGTACTCTAAAATGGGTGTACTCCCTGCCAGGGGTGCGGGTTATTCGAAAGAGATACCGTGGCCCCTGGCAAACAGGCAACTGAAGGAACACGGGTGGGTTTTAGTCAGTAAAAGTCTGACACGTCCTCCCGCTCCACCCAGAGTGGGAGAGGTTATTAGATGATTTCCCAATCGCGAAAAAAAATGTGTGTACCTACTCTATAATATATAACACTAATAGAGTACGCTTAAATACACTTTTTACATGAACTGACTTTTTTGGTACAGTGCTTTGGTTTTTCTGCGGTTTTTCTATGTTTTCCACTGTTAGACTTGACTATTTGTCGGTCATAAATGTGAGGTGGCGAGAAGAGAGGAACAGGGCTTTAAAAATATGGTTAAATTGAGCTCCTGATCTTATATCAACATAGAATTAAAACATTTGGAGTCCTGCACTTCTTGTAAAATCAGTTTAATTTTTTTTTACCGCAACCATGCTAGAAAATTCATGAAAAATAATGAATAAATGGTACTCTATTTTATTAATCTGTACTCTTTATTTACTCTATTTGAAAGCAGAAATACTCTACTTTTTCTAGAAAAAGTTGGCAATCCTACTGCGTAAGCACCTACATAGGATACTTTCCATCCTGGAGCAGGCAGACTAAGTCGCGGGCAACAGCTAGTAATACTATAAATGTGAAAGTTTTATGTTTGTTAATCAATCACGCCAAAACGGTTTAAAACCTGGATTAACACTTACGATACTTTACTACAAGCCGCGGGCAAAAGCTAAATATTATAGTGTTGTTGAAACACCGAGCCTAATTTGACCGAAGTGCATAGCAAATTGGAAGCAGTTTTGATGTCACTCTTATCGTATTAGTTTACTAAATAAGACATGTTATGAAAAATAAAATACCAACAAATATCATGTTCGCCAGTCTCTTCAAGAGACGCGGAGAATGCCGAGATGAGTCACCTCGCAAAGCTATTAGCTATCGGTATTGGAGGTAGATAAATCCTCGCTGTATTTGAAATTTGCAATCATCGAAGTGTTCACAGAGCCAATCAAATTGGCTCGATGCATAGAATATAAATGAGCAGGGGTTTAAACACACTTACCCGTAGGTGCCAATTTTGCGAAATCATACTGCTTGAATATTCATAAAAGACTTGAATATTAATTGCATTATTGCACATTTCAGGGTTAAAGCTCTGGTATAAAGTACTATCTAGATTGAAGTGCGTGGTTTCTTAGCCGTCGTTTTATTTTCTTTAAGGTAGGTAATTTTAAGTATTTTGATTTACCGTGGGCATTTAAGAATGAATTAAAAAAAACAGTTGGATTATAAGGTAGGACCTTCGCACAACGCTCCGAATGAGAGACTATGTGCAAAAAACGCAGTCCACTTACTACTAAAGTAGACCTCTGCCATTTGTATTAGCGATTAGAAGAAACCCAAAACCGAAAAATATATGTATATGTCTTTAGATATGTTTTTAAATAAACAAATCTATCCTATATCTGTCCTATCGCAGGTAAGCTGGAAAAGATTTCTTAAGAAATAAGCATCAACTTTGTCCTTATGTTTCTGTTCTTTCCTTCTTGTCTGTTTATATACATAAATGGTTATATAAATATATCTATAGGTAAGTACGTGTAAGTTTTCACAACAACATTACGATGTGTTCCGCTCCGAACATACTGTATTTACATCATACATGTAAGAGATGTTATTACTGAAAGGTTAATCCTAGTAGCAGTTCATGTCAGATTGTTACACTTCATGAATAATAATATGTTGTAAGTACCCCACTATTAGGTGGGCAGAATTGCATAGAATGAGTATGTAGTCGTGTTCTGAGAATTTTCTGCCGAGAGTAGTTGTTGTATTTCTCCTATATTGTGGGCGCGCTTACAGCCACAAATACCCTGTAGGTACAATTACCGGTAAACAATACAATAAGCTATTGGCTCTGTGTGCGGGAATCGAATTCACGAGAACCTACGAACTATGTTTAGGTGCAGAATTTAATTTCTCAAGACCAAATGTTTTTGCTTTTGCGAGAATTTTCTTATGTTTAATTTCAGACAAATGGTTTGAAAAATACAATAAAATCTGTTTCCTGATTGCCGACATTGAATATTTAAGGCAGACATACGCGCTATTATACCCGCTTGTTTACACCCCGGAAGTCAGGCAGTCTGTATGAGGCCTGTAATCGGATTGCTAAGCGGGCGCTTATAATGTTGATCGGAGCTTTCGTCCGCTAAGCTGGTTTACCGGTTATATACCGGAACAATGACTGTTGAATACATTCGTGTGGGGCAGATATATAATTAATTCAACACCCACATTTCGCCAGTATGTAGTATTTGTTTATGAGAATGAACACCAAGAAGAAGGATAATATAGTTGTATGTAACACAGAGCTAATTACAGGTTCTCACGTATAAAAACAGAAAAAGTACCTAATGCAAATCTAAGGATCACTGGTGGGGTCCACAAGGGCCGATGCCTGCAGGGGTGCAGGTTGTTCGAAAGAGATACCGTGGCCCCTGGCATACAGGCAACTGAGGGAACACGGCTGGGTTTTAGTCAGTAAAAGTCTGCCACGCCAACCCAGAAAGTCTCCACTCAGGGCCCTGAGACAAACACATTAGAGTTCACGCCAAACGCTACGCCAAAACGTACGGGAATGACATTACCTGCGGAAAGACTGCGTCGTGTCCTTTCCGCAGGTCTGCAGAGCGGGAGAAATTATTTGATGATTTACCACCTAAAAAAAAGTAACAAGCATGATAAAAAGACTTTAATAAAAAACAACTGACTTCCAAAAAAATCACTACAAAGTGAAAAATAACTTTAATTTCGGAAGTCGGTGACTTCGGATATTGTAGCATAAAAATTTAGAAGTGAAACACACACTGCTACTAACACGTTTAATTTTGTGAATTAAAAAATACAAAATATACAAAAACAAACACCAGACAAAAATACAAAAAAAAGGGTGAAAATTATATAATAAAATTTCAGATTTGGGAGATTTTGATGCAGAGACTTGAGTAAAATTTTAAGAATTTAAAAGAGGAAAAAAACGTAAATTATTTTGTACACGACCTATCAAGCGATTGCAATTGGTTAAAACAAGGCCTATGTACGCAAAAGTGCGTTTGTTTTAAGTTATAACAGTAAGAAAAACCGGCGCATCGTTATAGAATTACCTGTAATATTAACTATCTTAACCCCTTAAAAAATCAAACAGACAGTGATCTAATACAAAAACAATATTAAGTAATAATTTTTGATACACTTATGTAGTCCGAAGAAACCAGACCGGTGGAGCGCGCGGGACGGGTGGATAGAAGGGTCTTCCGGGGGTTACGTGGCTGCAATGGAGCGACGCTTCAGCTCTTGAAACGCGTCACGTGCCGAGATGCGTCAGGATTTCGGGCTGGTGCGCGCCAACGTAGGTCGAGGGGAAACCACGCCGATATTAAGCCCGTGGGTAAAACCGAATTTCGGCCTGTAGCTTGTCTAAAGACAAAGAAAAAGAGCCTTCAGATCACAGGCACAAGAAAAATTCTTGAAGGGGGAATCAAAAAAAAGATCAGAAAAGAGAAAAATAGGTGACGGAATACATACCCAATGAATGCGGAAGGAAACACTTATTTGCACACGGAAACAGCTTTTACTGGTTGCTTTAACCACACATCAACATAATAACGTAGCTTTATTAAACTTTAATAATATGTCACATTAAAAGGAGAATTTTCTTATAAAGGGAATTCGTACCACCATCAGTGGCTCCCAAATCAGTAGTGAGGGTTTTGTCAAAAGAAAACATCCGACGATTTTTTTCCGATTCAAATTTTAAAATTTGATTGAAAAATATTTTTTATTGAAAAGGTTGGACTAGAAATCAAAAAGGTTTTTACCGTAGCGGATTTACGCTACAATATGAATTTAATTTAACTTTTTGTTACCGCCTTCCGAAATTAAAATTATTTTTCACTTTATAGTGTTTTTTGGGAAGTCGGTTGTTTTTTTAAATGTTTTTTTATATTTTCCACTTTTTAGTTATAGTACCTACCTCACACAATTCAAAATTTCATCATCTTTGGGGTCAAAATAATGCATATTTATGCGATAGCAGTAATCGCGGTTTGATTGCTGTCATTTTTTGAAGAGTTTCGTTATCTGTTTCCGAAACGCATCATCAGATCAAATTTAAATGGAACCATTTCGAAACAAACCCCTTTCGGACAAAAAAAAGAATTTTGTAAATCCGTCTATATATGACAGAGTTATGCCCGAACATACATAAAAAATATAAACATGTCGAATTGATAACCTCCTTCTTTTTGAAGTCGGGTAAAAATATGTTAAACATTACCTATACAAGGTACAATACGCACTAAATATTCCTATAACAAAAAGTCAGCTATCAACCAAGTGCGTGCAGAAAAGGTTTTGTAGATAAACGGCAAAATTTTAAATCAGATGATGTTACATACAAGCAGGCATGGCAGGGATATCGACGCACAACTCACAGATTCAGTACATGGTAAAAAAAAACAAAAGTCATTAATAAATGACATGATGTTTGAATACAAACTAGGCGGAGAGTCAGCACTTTTTAACGTCAAAATTGTATAAGACAGTCCCCCCAAAACGCCCGCCCTTCACCAGTTTTTAGTGCTTTAGCTGGGAAAAAGAAGTGGCGCAACAAACTCCCCAGCAGCACCGCTGTCTGTTCGGAACCCCCCTACATCGAAATGTATTCGGTTATTAAAAAACAATATGCTGTTCAGTACATTTTGACCGCGTAGGTATTTCTTTTCAAAGACAAAGTCAAAGTCAAAGTTATTTATTTGCAGTAAATGCGGTAGGTACTAAGATTGGTATATAAATTGTTAGTGCGATGACACATTTCGCCATAAATTGGCTGGCATGCAAATATTAAAGTAAGATGCTAGTGCTAGCACAATAAGCAAATCTCTACACAAATGTAGGTAAACAATAATTATTATTAATTAATAAATTATTTAAAGTCAATTTTAAATATGCTTCATAAACTCAACAGTAAAGTAAAATAGGTAATTGCTATTACACGATACAAACATAAAAATTGCTCTTATTTATTTATATTATTTTCTTTTCTATGAAACAGCAGACAACATTTTTTTCCTAACTGACGAAACACTTCGATGTTAGGGTGTCTAGAATCAAATGCTGAATTCATGGTCACAGTTTCGGCGTCGATAATGCCACCCTGTGTGGCAGTATTTTTGTACCTACAAAATTTTACGTAACCGCTTCACCAGCTTAGAAGCTAAACTATAAACACCGCACAAACACAACATTTTTGTAAACTGCTTTCAATCTATAGAAAACCTCGCCACAAGATTTTATAGTTGCTCCAACGGAAACTCTCCAGAATTTACAAGGTTTGCTTGTACTAAATGCTCCAAGTGGCTACGTAAGGAGTTTCACATTAACCACATTAGAAGGAACATTAGCACCGAGCATTACAGTGCATTAACAGTGGACACGTACAACTCGTATGTAACAATAACCGTATAACAGTTTCCAGTTTCTGGGAAGCAAACTGTTTGCCGCATCGTTCCCATGTTTCCTTTAAAACTGTTAATAAAAGAAGGTAACGTCACTAATGGATCTCGGTTCTATTACGGCTGTTAGGAAAATTTTAGGATTTTTTTAGGTTTGTTATGCTATATGGTTCATGCTCCCTAACGGTAAAATCCTATGCAAGCAGGATTAGCAGTTGAATTTTACTGTTAAAGCTTTAACTTAACTTTTTTTTTTGGGAACGATATCTCGCAGGTCAACCAACCTAGGAGGTTGTCGGCTGCTTAATTGGTTTTACCTGTGGCTGCTTCAATAAATTAAGGACTCCAGTCATGGCTTTGAAACTCTAAAACTAAGCGTCTACACGCTAAGGGCACCCTCTCTGGGGTACGGACCTCGGCTTAGGGCGGTGCTGGAAGAGAGCAGCAAGGGACTGGCTGTATCGTAATAATAATTATTATTAAAGGACGAATTTTAATGTATAGGCTCAGCGACGCCGGCTGGGTCGAGCAAGGGTCGGGGTGAAAAAACTATCAACTGCTGGAATTACTATATACCTATATTGAAAATTATATTACATTTAGATTAAGTCTGCAATATACATGCTACTTATGTAGTTGCACAAAAGCATGCTCATTTCGAGCAGACACTACCTAGTAACTTACCTTCATAGCACACAATTAGTATTTGTGGGTATTTGTAAAGAGTATGGTCATTTTTCATACACGGAGAGCATTCTGTAAACAAGTATGCTAAGTAGGTACTTATGTACTAGTGTGCGAACAAGCATGTTTTGTTATAGCAAATGTATCCTTATTCTAATTTCTCAGTATACGATACATCACACAAATGCTGCAAAGGCTTCAAAACTACGAAGAAAACTTCTAATAATCAACGCGGCAACCTGTTTTATTCACAGTATATTATCATGTGAAGTTTCTTTCCAAGAAACTTCACATGATAATATTTAACAATTTCGTAGAAAAATACAAAACAACCTTCTTTCCAAAGCTTTGGAGGGCGGTATCCTGTACACATTTAAATGTCCTTTCGAGTACATTTTCTAAACAATACGGTAAAGAACTAGATAAGCCGGATATGCGGTACATACTCATCTTGTTTTTCTTTCATCCCTCTTTTGTAACGGTTCTATTATGAGAGCACCCCTGTTTGCAGAATGTATTACGCTGGTCCCATCTAACCACAAAAGGTTTATCCTGAGTTGTCGTACAATCGCGGCTTCACTTATTTTTCTGATCTTACGTGTCTCTAAATTCTATTTAGATTACGTGGTTTCTTGTTTTTTTATTGTATGTCGTTATTTTAACTGTTATAAATGATTTCAATAAGTTGGTGGTTCTTAAATTATCGGTTTATCTATTACTAGCTTCTGTCCGTGACTTCACCCGCTTGAAATTTCTTATTTTAACACAAACTATGTGCTATAACATCGCATCACGATAGCAGATAGTTTTTTCTTGGCATTCTTTCTGGCTTTTTTTTCTTTTTACTCGGCTTTTTCGGGCCGTGGCGTGATGTTAAATAATCTTCCTCAAGAATTGGGTTGTCAAATGCAAAAATATATTTAAAAGCTGACTGGTAGTTCCCCCTCGATACTTTAAAATCAAACAAATACCTACTTCCGGGTTTCCCGTACCTATGGATGTCTTTAATGAGGGTTCCCGATTCTTGTTTTTAGTGACGTCTTTACCTACCTAGCTCGTTATATCGGTTGATAATTTGCTAGAACGCACACATTAGGCACAAACTGAATAACAAAATATTCGCATGATCATAATGTTCTGCTACCTACACTCAGCAGTCTCCCTTGTGACTACTATAAGACCAACAACTAATGAGAAAATCAGTCATTTAATCATGTTAATTCCTATTCATTCGACTTCATTTCGACCTTTCTTTGTTAGTCCGTCGTAGTGACGACTGTTATCCCTACTTTATAATCGCTGATTTGTCGGCTCATTTGAGGGAGCGAGAGCAACATTTGCAAGGGTTGCTAGTAGGAAGTTACTGACACATGCTGGTACCTATTAGGAATGTAACGGAGGCCTACTTAGTGAAGGTGGAGGTGGAGTTGGAAAAATGAAGAAAAAAAAGATAATTGAAACATGCACGCAGCGAAACACAAAGGCCAGCGCGCACCGCCGGACGGCAGCGGACGGCATCGAGGAATATTTGCCATAGAAGAGTTTGGACATAGGCAGCTTGTGATATCCAAATGGATAAAAAAAAAAAATGTTATCGTATTCCTTTATCAAATACATACAAATATAGTTCTGAGACTTTGTCTAATTGGACTCATATTTCAGGAGCAAATCGATAAAAAGTGTTTACTTTGTATAGAAATGGACATAAAAACTCCCCCACCGCCTGAGTTTCGCCTTGTTTTAGGTAGGAATACCTATAATTGGTATCTATCTACTTAGTGCCACATTGTGTCCCAAGACACAATATGGTGCCCCAAAAGGTGTCCTTTCGGATATATTTTCGATTTTCGTTTTATCATAAAAAAAAAACAATAGCATGACAAAAATACCATTTTAACTATGAATTTTCATTTGCCTGGGCTAGGCTAGAATCAAAATAATGTGTGAAACGTGCACTATTTCGGAATGAAATGTACCTAGACATTTACTTCCGAAATAGTGCACGTTACATACATATAATTGTATTAATAGGTTAGGTTTATTTAATGGTAAATAGGTTTATATTATTTTATTTAATAGGTTAGGTTTAAAGATACATATTCCCAAAAAACTTTTACCAAAAAAAAAAACAACCGACTTCCGAAAAAACACTACACAGTGAAAACAATGCATATTTATGCGATAGCAGCAATCGCGGTTTATTTACTGTTATTTTTTGAAGAGTTCCGTTGTCTGTCTCCGAAACGCAACATCAGATCTATATGAAATTGGGACCACACGAAAAGTACCAGCTTTCACATAAAAAAAAAATCATCACAATCAGTTCACCCAGTCGAAAGTTATGAGGTAACAAATATATAAAAAAAACATACAAACGAATTGAGAACCTCCTCCTTTTTTTGAAATCGGTTAAAAATACATAAAGTGACTTACATGAGAACAACGCTTAAAGTAAATTATTTATATAAAAGTTCGTCATAGACCTCATTGCAGTAATTATGATACACACATCCAACGCATTCAGCTTTTAGAAGAGGTGCAATTTGTCATTAAATATGCAGCTAATTGAGTTTTGAATGCATTGAATGAATGTAATTTTCTATACACGAGGGTATTTCATTATACACCGTGACATTTTAGTCGTCTTACAAAGGTGGTCCACTAAATGTATCCATCATAAAATACCTCTAGGCGCGATTAAAACATTGTTACCATTAATTAAGATAATAGGTACAAAGACAAATAAATAATGCTTTAGAATTACTAAACACCCTTCCTGTTAATAATGTTTACGTATCAAGCGGTAGAAGATATCTACCTACCTACTATGACATTCTATCATTAATTTTATCTCCATAGCAGTGTGTTTTAAACTACGTCATGCGTCTTAGTGAATGATATTTTCATCTTTTGAATTATGCAAATGTACAATTTCTTTTTTTTTTAAATAAATGATTAGTAGTCATTGGATACATGAAGTGGGCTGCCGTTGTAAGACGACTAAAATGTCACGGTGTATAATTGTGCTCCTTCAAAAGTTTTTTTTTTTGCCAAACTTAGTTCTCATCTTCGGTAAGATTAGAAAAACAGTTCGGCGACTGCTACGTTGGGTTACTTGTTTTACTTTAGTAAACGATAAGTTAGTCTGTATCATAGGTCTAAATACTTTGGTTGAGTGCCTTCCGAATGAACGTACATGTATTGTAAATATATAGCTGTGTAATGTTCATTATTTTCGAGGGAGCAGAATTTTGCTTAATTTTATTGTTTGCTAGGATGTTCATTAAATTCCACATTTTCTTAGGTTTATTAATACACACACGCTAAATTTTTGGTAGTAGTAAATATTCTTCGTATCTTGCATGTGTTTAGCAACATGTTCTCGTTTGAAGAAAAATTCTGCTTCCAGGGCGGTGTTAACCGGACTTTTCATTAGTTCTGCCCACAATGCATTTCTTTGGTTGATATCATCAATTATGTTTCTATTTATTCAGTCTTTTTGGGATAGGTTTAACATTTTGAGTAGTTTGTATTTAGTTTAAGGAAAAGAAAAACGTTTTTGAAAACTTAATATGAAATATAAGCAGATGTCAGTAGACGGGTTATGCTAATTTCATAAAATTACATGTTTATTTTAGTATATAAGACTAATTTAGTTGAAAAGTTATTTTTTCCATTTTTTTAAGTATTTTTTTTATGATTGTTTCTCGCTTCTTTGTAGCAATGCATTTTTATTAAAATTGTTCAGATCACCTTTTTATTACACGGGAAAGTATATGAGTCGATTGGTATCAAAATTGGTCAAATGCATGTAAAATAAATGGATTTGACCAATTTTGATACCAATCGACTCATATGTTACATTAAGTATTAAATACCTACTTAATGTAACATGTACTTAAAAAAATATGTTTTTTTTCCTTAAAATAAAAATACAAACTACTCATGAAAATTACTGAAACTTATTCAAAGACATCATTATCACCCTCGTGGTCATCATCACTACATTCAATGTCGGAATCAGGTACTGTGGTGATATCAATGAACTCGGTTTCATTTTCGTCACACATTAATAAGTCAATCAAGTTCCTTAAACATAGACTTTTTAACTTTTGGAGTCATCTTTGGCCGAATAATCGTCGGCAAAGGATCCGAAGATAACAGAAAATTGTGCAAAATGTCTTCATTAGTTGCCAAACTACTGCATTTACGGAATTGGCTTTCCCTATACTTCCGGAAGTATTTGTTCTTCGCTTCGGAAGCTTCATCCTACAGGAAGCCTATAGGCACTTTAGATAAATGGTCTACTATCTGCGGACCATGAATCAAAAGCTTGTGCAGACTAGATGGCACATGATAGGTACCATGGGCACAATTGCACAAAAAGTTCTGCAGTTTCGCAGCAGTACTCTCCGAATTTTTTTAGGGTAGCACTCAGTTTTCTTCTTCTGTACCATATTATAGCTCGGATACTTCACAAGCCCCTCTTTTAAACTAAAATCCCTATGAGTAATGTAGCCCCATTTTGATAACCGCAATGTGAAAAATAGCGCTAAAGCTTTTTGTAGAGAAACTTCGTGAAGTGACCTTGTTCTGTTCAGTTTTGGTCATACTCAAAAATGTAGGGACCTGGTTCTCTAAAATGTAATTCAGAGTAGCAGCTTCATCACTTTTCGCTGAAACCTTGAGAACATCCACTGCTGAAAATAATATTTCATCGGAACTGCACGATGTACGAGTATCTACGTTGCGTCTTCTTTTCTGACGGTTACTTAGGTCATCAAAAGACTTGCGTTGAGTTTTTTCAGTTGATGTCGAAGC
This sequence comes from Polymixis lichenea, assembly GCA_949091785.1. Classification (NCBI taxonomy): domain Eukaryota; kingdom Metazoa; phylum Arthropoda; class Insecta; order Lepidoptera; family Noctuidae; genus Polymixis; species Polymixis lichenea. The sequence goes on from OX420936.1 coordinate 12,079,351, forward strand.
ATCTGATTTTGAAGGGCTAACTGGCTCTTCAGACAAATCAACATTAGGCTCTTCAGGCAAATCAACATTAGGCTCTATGAGTATGTTTTCCTTGAAAGAATCTAGCAATTTAGTGTCAGATTCTAGACATTTAGTATTTTTGCTCATGAACCTGTTGACAGTTCTTTTAGCTTGGGGCCATTTTGCGTAAATGTGGAAACAAAACTGACGACATCAGGCTTGTATGTCTTTTTCAACACTCTCTGTTAATGGCACTTCACAACTTAATTTTAACGTATTAAACAATCGACTATGGTAGCTAAAATCATCTTGGTTGCCCAAAGCAACATAGAGATCAAAGTTCGTAGTAAAACCGCGGATTAACATAGTATTAACAACAACGCTTGGAAGAAATTTATAAAAATATAACTGGGTAATTAGGCGGACGATTAGCAATTATCTATTTTTTTACCAAATTGTATTATGTGGTAGATAATTAGCTAAATAAAACAATTAAGTAGCGTATTTACGCTAACTGTTTCATCGTGATTGGCTAATTGCCAATTACGATGAAAATTTATTAAATGTAAAATACTTACACTACCCTGTTTGTACATTTTCGAAGTTGCAGTATTTGTAAAAACCAACCCAAATCTATTTCCCAAACTGTCAGATAGAAGTGACCGGAGTCGACGATACGTCAATATATTGTGTTCGAGACAGTCCAAAACAGCACTGTTGCGTAATAGTGTTTTTTGTATGGCACCAATTATTTACGACCATATACCGGAATTAATTAAAATATTTGCTATTCACCTATTCAAAAAACATTTAAAGAAGTTTCTTGTAAATAAATCTTATTATAATATAACTGAGTTTTTGAAGGATAAGATATCAATATAATTTTTAATTGTGGACATCTAATTTTAGTGATATTTTTATATTGACCTCTGTATATTTTTTTATTTTTTTACTTAATTGCATTATGATTTTGACTACCAGTTGTGTATAACTTTTTCAATATTATTTGACATATAAATGTTCATAAATTAATAAATTCAAATTTCATAATATTTGTACGCTTTGCAGCAAAACATAGAGAATCATAACTAATATTGTAACATCTCACACACCGTGTAACTACCTATGTTTACAAATAAAGATTCTTATTCTTATTCTTATTCTTATTCTTAAACAATTATATATTTAAAAAAAAAAATTAATAAATAATTTGCTAATTTAAACAATGAGCATAAACAGCGTGTAAAAATACAACGTGTAACGGAAAAGGTATATACTCGTACATACCAAGGGCACGGCTTCTTTGGATGATATCAAACGATATTTGAAGGGTTTTTTAATCCTATTTCTACATGTTCGGAAGTTAAGAATGTTTTTAATAAATTGATACCAGAAACCGAACTTTTCAAATTGAAATAAACACATCACTCGGAAGAAATTTATCGTGATATTGGCAAGTAACGTGGAAGGTTATTGACCTACGTACTCGTAGTGCGATGACACGTTTGCTCTTATTTGAATTTAAGAAACATATGAAACCGAAAATTTGGTATCAATTCTTAGAGTATTTTATTTTGAGCTGAAACTATGTATTGTGATTCTATACCAGCTGTTATCTTTAGTGCTTAAGGATAGCAATAGGGTTTCTGTTACACCCTGTTTATTAAATAGTCCCCCCCAAGGTAGAGGCAAGTTTTTACTTGATAATATTTAATAACATATTATGTTTATTTAGTCCATCTGACTAATTTTATATTAAAATAATGCTCTGTATTTTGAAAGTAAATGTACCTAGGCACACATACACACATTATTTTGATTCAAGCAAAATGAAAATTCATGGTTACAATAGTATTTTTGTCATGCTATTGTATTTTTTATGATAAAACGGAAATCGATTATATCCTTGGAACTGCACCTTTGGGGCACCATGTGTCTTTGGATAAAATGTAGCATTTATTAAAATGACAACCCGAAACAAGGCGGAACTCAGGTGGTGGGTGACCTCAAGTGTCCATTTCCATACAAAAGAAAAACACTTTTTATGGATTTTCTCACGAAATATGAGTCCAATTAGAAAAAAGTTTCAGATTAATATTTGTAGGTAAGGTTGATAAAGGAATATAATAGCATTTATTTAAATGCATTTTGATTTCTCAAGCTGCTTATATCTAACCTCCGCTATGGGGACGATCCACTGTGCAGCGTCATGCCGGCAGCATCCCTCGGTATGCCACGAGGAAAATGTGGAAAGCACCCCCGCTTGCAGTGCCTGTCCCCCGCGGTCATATGCTAGCAGACTACGGTGCATACCGCCGCATGTCTCCACAATCCACCGCGGTATATTCCAGCGCGCTCTTCAACCCCGTATAGAAAAATCGCCAATGATGCTCTGTGGTCGGTGTGTGAGCTTTGGAATCGTACTTACCTTGTTACCATTAGATACGAATTCGCGTTGGTTAATTTAAATTCCCTGCCTCGCCGTCCGCCGATGTGCGCTGGCCTTTACTTAGACAAAAATCAACCAAAAGAGGTTTGCAGCTATGCCACTTCCTAAACGATTTCTTAGTTTTTCAAAGATTAAACTGGCTCCACTCAGTTCCTTGCTAATTAAGTACCAAACCGGCGCGGGAGATGACACGGGAACAAAGATTGAAACCTCGACTAATTTCTGGAGAATATTTAAGATTTTCGTACAGCTGGAGCTGATTTTCTTTAGAAGGCCTCCGAAACTTGAAAAGGTGGAGGTTTAGTTCCGTTACAACTCTAGTAGGTACCTATAACAAAGGTAAATAATTATAAACTCTCAGTTTGAGAAACTCTGCCTTATTCAAAGGGTCCGTATGATGGGTTTCGCGAAAGCTATTAGACCGGACACTTTACATAGCTCCTTGTCCTACATAAATGTCACAGGGTCCACTCTCACGAGGCAATCAGAAAGACATTTTAGACTTCGCCGCGTCTGACGTCGAGAGCTCCGCGATAATGACGTTACGTACTTCCCAAATATAGGTAGGTACGGTACGTGCCACATTCGAAATTACTTAGGCATATTTTGAATGATGGATTTTGAAATAGCATTCGGTTACATTTCTTTTTTCAAATTATTTCATTTTATCAGCATTGATTACTTATGTCATAATTAAGGTAAGCCAGGTAAAGTAGTAATGTAAGGAGGGAGAAGACAAGTTAATAATAATTACATACCATACACGTTTTTTATGTCTTTATCATTCATCATCTACTACAATAACTTTAAAATGGTTAAAACAAAGACGTGAATCTAAATCAATGTTGTAATAGGTTTGCGTAGCAAGCGTAGCGTTATCTCTACGCCGTAGCACTACTACGCCATAGCAACCGCTACGCCACAGCAACCGTGGGATCTTTATAATAATAGCGACTTGATGATGATGATGATGATGGAATTCCCTTTTCCGCACGTAGACTCCCATTCGGTCCGTTGTGCGTGGGGATTCTGGCTAACAGTGCCAGCCTAGCTCCGCCCAGAAGCACAGAAGCTTCCTGGGCGATTCGCAGGCTTCGCGGAGCGACCTCACTGTTCCGAGGATTTCTTCACGTTGAGAAGCCACGGCCTCGCATTCCAGGATGACATGAGCGGCTGATTCCTCAGCGTCAAGGCAGCCCCTGCAAAGTGGGCTATCTGTGGCGACTATGTTAAAAAGATGTTTGTTAAGGGAGTTATGGTCCGTAATTGTTCCTATTATTATTCTAAGGTTATTTCTACTCAGGCTGAGAAGTTTTTTGGTTAATCGCGGGTGTACAATTGGTAAAGCCAATTTTGACTGTCTACAGTCTGTTGCCCGTGACCATCTATTGTTATGGAGTTCGGTCGACCTTTGGCGAATCCACGCACGAAATTGTGAGAAAGGCAGGGGGAGAAGCGGGTACGGGCCTAGCATTTTCATATCAGAGCGACGATAGCGACTTAAAAAATGTAAAATGGAATGCTTATTTGTAAATTTATGTAAACTCTCATTATCATCATTATTTGCCTAGCCATTTCCCAACTTTTTTTTGGTCGCCTTTCAGTGTAACCGGATGCAGCTGAATGCCAGTATTTTACATGGAGCCACTATGCCTGTTTAAGAAGCAAAGAAAGCAAAAAAAATTTGTCTAGACTCTCGTCAACTAATTGTGGGTAAGGTTCAAACTCATAACCACTCTTCCTCAATACGCGCCTTATTAACCGTTGAACAACGCCGCATCGTCGATTGCCGCTTCAAAACTTGAGTCGTACCATACAAGTCTCTTATTGAAGTTCCGATCCTGCAACAGAATGCTTTACAAGGAAGCGTTTATTAGCTACTCGTCGCACACTCCCTAACTTTTGCCGGTTAAGTTGAGTGCAGTATTACGGTGGGGACACACTATGCGGTTGTACTTACACTAGTTTTGGAGTTGATAGCATTTGTTTTGCGACCAGCTTGAGGCGCGCTAGCCACTTTTATACGTTAAACCGCGAATGTAAACAGTTCTTTATTTTCCTGCACTGTATTTTAAATGGCTGTTATCGTATTTCTGTTTCTGTGTCAGTTTGATTTTTAGTATCGCGTTGTTTGGGGATCAGAAAGACTGAAACAGAGCTTTATTGTTAACTAGCTAACCCGGCAGACACTGTCCTGTCTTATCTATGAATATTGAATTCGCATTTTATTTATATATGTTACGCGCAATTTTTTTAATTTTGTCTTTCATAAGAACCTTCTCCCGACTCTAAGAAAGACAAAAAAAATATATTAGCAAAATTGGTCCAGCCGTTCACGTGTGATGCCGTGACCAAGGGAAATAGGGATTCATTTTTATAAATAGACTAGCTGACCCGTCGAACTTCGTACAGCCAAAATTTTATTTCTCCAGTCGCGACTGAGGAAATTTTATACTTCCGGTAAAATCAAATCAGTTGGTCGATTGTTTCGTCAAACATCTGTCAAAGTCTTCTGTCACATACCGTCAATCACTTTTTGTATTAGATTGCAAAAAATTATTCTGATCAAATCTATTTATTTTTTTATAAATTTTCTTATATACAAACCTTGTCCTAACAATAAGGAACACATAAAAAAAGAATCATTCAATTTGGTGTAGTCGTTCGGAAGTTATGCGCGTACATACATTTCGGCGATTTATTTTTATACAGGCTTATTTTTTAGTCACCGTCCAAATTTTTCAGGGTGATAGTACCCGTGAAATTGAACAACTTTCTCGAAGAAACATGGGTCGAAATATGAAAAAAAAATCGGACCTCCCATACAAAATCAATAGTCAGCTGATCGATTTTGTATGGGAGGTCCGATTTTTTTTATATATATATAGATTACAGTTGCATGGTTCTAAATTTTTATTTTTTTATTTTTTGACCCTATGAAGGAGCTCCCAAAAACACTTACGCGGGTTAATTACGTAACACACTAAGAGTAGGAATGACTTCCATAAAACTGCCGTTCAAAAACATTCATTGCGTTATTGAGCAGACAAACTTTTCGAACATAGGAATCAATGGATAACCTTTAAAATTATTCAGATTCTGATTAATTTTGTGTTACGCATTTGGAGTGTAGGTCTTAGTACGAAACAAGGTTTTTGTTTAGGTTGGGTAGGGTTTAAACTATCGGGACAGTTTTTGTATTTCGGACTTTATGGCCGACTTTAAAAGTTCTTAGTACAAAATTGTCAACCTAAGACCTTTTTAAAAGGAACTGCAATTTGACTGATTTTTTCAAAAACTGGCTCGATGGTGAAATTAATAATGTGGCTGTGCTATTGTAAAAACACAAAAAATAAACATTAATTGTTACGCGTCTTTACATTTCTCGGAACCCTCCCAAGCCTTTGGAAGGCGTCAAGGGGCCGAAGCCAAGTCGTAGAGGCCTGTTAGACGTTTTCGATGAAATGAGGCACCAACCGCCGATTATCCCTGTTCACATTGTCCAAGTGCACCCAAAGACAATCGCCGGTTGGTGCAGGACTATTGCAGGATATGGAGACAAAGATTTTGGACTATAGTTTTGGGTGGCTAAAGAGACTGGTTGGTTATCTAGGACTATGAAAAGACTATTATTAAGGAAAGATAGGTAGGTATAATAAGATATTTGGCTAAAACATGTGTCATCACAAACAAGAATAAAAATCGTGCATGCAGGATAACATAAAGAAAAAAAAACAGATTCAGGCATGGTTGACAAATACTATCGTAGGTACTACAGCTAACGTCTTTACATCACCCCTTACCTACATAGCAGGTGGCAGGGGCAGGTAGGCAGGGGCAGTTTAAAATGAAGCACACAGCTAAAATTTTAAGCACCTATAAACTTAAAACTATAATCATGAACTTACTATCATACAGCAATTAAACTAGAAACACGACATTTAAACTAGCCTAGGGATCGCCTACGTCCAAATGACTGTATTACGTATCTCGATCCTCGGAATACATAACATACTAATTGTTAGCAAACAGGCCTTTAAATGAGTGTTTTGGGAATAGAAACGGGAATAATATGTAGGCCCGAGGGCGTACTTCACTTTTGTTCGTAATGGTTGAAATAGTCGGGAATATTTCGGAATAGTCGGGATATTCTATAAATGTAAAGCTTTGTTGACACACGGATATGCAAACGGGATTTAATCGGCATTATCGTTTCGGCAATCGAGCTTTGTGTAAGTGAAGTGTGTTATGGCCCTTATTCACAAAGGATGTAGTGATTTTACTTTGAAATTGATTTTGCATTCAGTGGTAACAACATAATTACACACAGATACCTACTCCGTGTATCATTATTAACGCAAGACCTCATTCAGACCTCATTCATACAATGACCAAAACATATATTTTTAAACTGTTTTTAAGAAAAATGTGTTGATCAAGCATTACTTTATACATTTACAATTAAGTTTTACTGCCTTAAATTAAGATTGAATCTTCTTTGTTTCAAATCAGTGGTAGGTATGGCAAAATACATAATTTTTTACCAAAAAAAATATGGTAAAAGTTACTGAAATCGATTCGGTAGTCAATTAGGCACAAACTACTTCCAGGTCTTGAGTTTATTCTATTAGGTACACCTTGTACATCTTAATCAAGTTTAATGGTGTAGCTCCTCTAAATTTCCTAAAATTTTACTGTGGCATGCACAGCGACGAAACGGATGGAACTTGAATGAACAGCTTCTTGAGCCTTTTGCCACAGTGGACTTTTGTTAAAACAAATACCATTCCTTTAAATTTTTTGTTCAAAAGTTCCAGTATCCCAGGTGTTGCAACGTTGCGTCACAGCTGTTACAGTAACACGTGTAATATAAACCTCCGGACACTTTACCGTCCGTGACACGCACCAGCTACGGCCCGTATAACGCAGAGCTTTAAATCACGGCAGCAGTTTGTATAAATCATCAGCGGCCGGTAAATATTCTCTACTGAACGTCGGCCTTCCACGTAAACTGGTATAACTGTTATGATCATACTGTGGCGGTAAATCATTGTATTTGGCAGGCGGATTGGCGAAAGAATAATGATGTTTTGGAATGATTGAAACTTATGATTGAAAGATCTTCTTTTTCCGCAATTTCGATTCGGTTCGATTTTGTTTAGTGATCATGGTATGAAGATACTGGTAAGAGTAATCCTGTGGTTTATATGCTCTCATCACCACTAGCGTACTTAATAAAACACCATTTCCTTCATAGCAGGATTATGCAATGGCACGGCTTAACGAAGCATGTGAAAACTGTCCGATAGTAATAATCAACCTCAATGTTCTGCTGGAACACAGCAGAGGAATATCACAAACTTAACTAACTGAATGAACGAACGTGCACATCAAACCTTGTAGTTACAACTTGAGGGTAAGGATTAATTTTATAAAGAAAACGTAAGTAAGTTAAATTAATGTAAGTTATTACAGTTAAGTTGCACGGTTGGCGCAGCGGTTAAGCGATTGTCTGCTGCGCTGCGTGTCGCGGGTTCGATTCCCGCACGGAACAAATATTGGTATGACCAACAAGTAGTTGTTCCGGGTCTGGCTATTTGTGTATGTGAGTTTAAATGTTTGTGAACGCACCCACAATACAGGAGAAATTCCTAGTGTGGGGCAACGTTATAAAAAGAAGAAAATGGATATCTTCAAGTAACATAGTCTATCGATTAGACAGTAATAATCAACCTCAATGTTCTGCTCGAACACAGGCTTCCACTCTTCGAAAGGGAGTGGGCTGAAAGCTACCACGCAGGCCCGTGCGGGTTGGTTGATGTCACGTCTTCGAATTTTGGTTCTAAGATGTGTCAGTTTCGTCACGATGTTTTGCTTCACCGTTTTGAGACCAGAGGTGAAGAAATTATTTACACACAGTAAAGTGCTTAACTGCCTACCTGGGTTCAAACCTATTACTTGTAAGTCAGGGTCGATACTGCTCTTTGAAAGTTGTGTGATCGATGGATGACTAATATTAATAAAAAAAAACCTCCATCATCGCTTTTCCATATCATTTTCCCAACATCAGTAAATAAGTACATAAATATTTATACATTATTTCCAAACGGAATTAAAATTCTAACGACTCATCTCTTCTACCCACGCCACGTAATGAGGCGTGTTCTGTGTTTTAAATAAACTGATCGATCATTGTCAGGACTGTGTTTTTTAATACAATATACGAGCTTTAGGTGCATTTTGCTTGTTGTTTGAAATTAGAAAAGTAACTTTGTTATATTTTATATCTACGCATTATTACTACACTTTTAGGCATGCTCGCACGAGGATCTGGGTCCGATTCCCGGTCGGAAAATGCGTTTTTGAGTTTTTACGAATTTTACCCGGTTTATTACAATAGGCTCGCACTCACATTACAAGGGACTTTAACTATAACTGTTGAAATGTGGGTTTACTATACCTATAGGGTAAATTATTAACCAGTGTGCAAACTGTTACCATGAATTCAGAATATCACTCTAGATCCCCCCTACCGTAGATATTTTTCGTTGGTTATTCAAAAAAAAATCACCAGTTCCATAAAACAGTGCTATACCTACGCGGTCAAAATGTATGGAACAGCTGATTCTGTTTTGTATAACCGACGAAAAGTTTCTACGCTACCCCTAGCGTAGAAACTTTTCTTGTCTAGAATGATATGCTGAATTCATGGTTACAGTTTGCGCACTGGTTAAAATTTTATCCTGTAGGTACACCTCAGCCTAACCTAACAAATCGGGGATTACAGACGAGATGTTACATTATGTTATTTTATATTCTTGCTGGATGCAGGAAGGACAGAACTGGTCGAAGTGATGGAACTTGGGGGAGGCCTATGACCAGCAATGGACATCTTTCGGCTGAAATAATGATGATGATAACCATGTCATTGTGTAGTTGATGTTTTCCAAAAGTTTGGGGCAAGAGATTGAGATATATACAGTCTATTCATCTTCGATGCAGAGCCGAGTAACCTTAATTAATTTAGATTCCGTTTTAGGAAGGACTATAATCATTCTTAGACCACCCTGAAAGAGTGAAATGAACAGATAAGAGTGTGTTTCCTAAATTGAAGTGGTGGTAGAAAAACCCTGCCCGATTTCACCCTGATTTTGCCTTTTGACCGCGTAAATTCCCGACTGGAAAAAAAACCGTGTTAAAGATTATTTTTCGCGCAGGTCGTATAACTCTTTAGGGAAATTGTAGCCTGATACATTATTACTATTGCAATCTTTACTGCGGCCGTGTGGTCTCAAGTAGGTACATAATATATCACCTATAAAATCTCAAGGGTGTTGTAAAACCCAATTGGTGAATTAAATATTTGTTGTTTGGGCTTTAAAATGCACCTGAAGGAACTGTTTGGAAACAGCTGTGGTTTACTATTGCCTACTGAGCTTAATAAAATATTGTTGATGTTTTATCTATAAGAAATGTCCCAATAATACCAGCCTTTGACTGTCCCACTGCACGGCAAAAGCTTCTACTCAATCAGAGATGGTACGAGCATTGACCACTACGCTTGCTCAAAACGAATTGATGATTTCAGACTTATATTAACTACTAGCTGTGCCCGTGACTTCGCCCGCACGGAATAGCTTTTTAATTTTTATTTATTTACATAATTATATTTGTTAATAACAATAAATAAAAAATTTAAAATAAAAGTCTAAGCCTAAGTTACTCCTTATTATATCAGTTATCTGCCAGTGAGAGTCCCGTCGAAATCGGTCCACCCGTTTCAGAGATTACCCGGAACAAACAAATAGACAGACAGACAGACAGACAAAAATTGTAAAAAATATATTTTGGTATATGTATATACAGGTAGGTATATTGTGTATATATCCATATGCATTTGGTAAAAAGTGGTTATAAACAGACACTCCAATTTAATTCATCTGTATATAGATTATCTGTATAGATTAGCTTTTGCCAGCGGCTTCGCCCGCGATGAGGTCCGAAATTATACCACGGGAATGTAGGTACTGCCGTGAAAAAAAGTGTGTTAATCTAGTTTAAGTATGTGTGTGTGTATATCTCTATCTGTGTGTCAAACTTCATGCAAATCCGTTCGGCTGTTTCTTATTTAGTATTTTTCCGTAACTTTCCTTCATCGATGTCTGTTAATAGTTATTTATGATACTAGTGCGGTAGTTTTTACAAACGAGTAGACGAATGTAAGCCCGAGACGAAGTCGAGGGTTTACCATAGTCACGAGTTTGTAAATACCAATTCCTGCACGTGTGTTATACAATGTTTTTCAACACATTTGTGAGAAAACAGTACAGAGACCGTTTTATGCAATTTGCGGCTCATTCAAAATATCAGGTGGAGTAGATTCCATATTAATATCAGATTCCTCGCTTGAACTCTTATTATTATTTTGTTTATAAATATCAGTCGGAAAGTCGCAACAATCATTGACGTTTCTAATATGAAAATGGCGTGCGCTTCCAAGGACGTTCGATCAGTCAGTTTATTTATTCTCTTAGTGTGAAACTCCTTGGTGGAATTCTTTCATTATTTTATGGAAATTAAAAAAAAACCGTAAAGAATACGCATGGTGCTATACAACGGGGTATGCGGTAAAATAAGTACTTAGGTGAGAGTACCTATTTTACCGCACGTTTCGTTGTATGGTGCGTAATTTTTAACTTTCGAATAATTTATACAGGCTTTGTAAATGCATTTTTTGAGCAAATGTGTTGAAAAAATATTTTATTTCTCACCATTAAAGGTTACAATTTAACAATAGGTATATGACAAGTATTTCAAAAAATTTGTGATGATCATAGTAAGGTGCATAGAGTATTGACCCTAACCCCTGAACTAGGCCCCCCAGTGGGTTCCCGCATTGTCTTTGCGAGGGGGCCCAGTAGCCGTGGTCATCCCCACGGTGAAGCGAAGAGGAACCCCAAGGTGGGGCCGCTCGTCAGGGCTTTTGCCTCCAAGCCGACGACGTAGCGGCCAAAAAGTAGGTTGCGGTGAGGTGCATCGCAGCTGAGGCGGGCCGCGATGTCGAATGGGAGGCATCGCGGCTGAGGGTTACAGGTTGCGGCGGAAGAGGAGTGCCGGTACTTCTCAGTAGCGCTCTTCCCTTCCGCGGCCTGAACGGGGCCGCCACCGTTTGATGGCGGACGCGGTGGGGCCGCAGGGGAGGAGGAGTGTCGGCATAGCGTTGGCCGCTCTCCCTATCCCCTGCGGCCATAAAGTAGTAGGCGGCGGGGCCATTGTGCTGTCCCGTCGCAGGGGGCCAAGGGTGCCAGACACGGGGTCGTCTGGGGCCCGTATGCTATTTGGTTCCTGGGGTGGTTACGGCGTGCCATGTGTCCTGGTGCGCCGGTGATAGGGGTTATTCCCCTCCGAGGAGGATCCGGTGATGGACAGCCGCGGCGGGTTCGCGGATGGCTTGCGCTTTTCCGTGTTCCCGTCTCAAGCGGCACTGGAGGACACCGTGGAGTTTTAGGGGTTACAGTCCCACATAACTGCGCTATATCCTCGTGGTAGCGCAGTAGACATTTGTCCACGTTAAAAAAAATGCCTGGGTCGAGAGCGCGTTGTGCTCCACGCGCGCCGTCAGAGATGTCAGCAACAACTGGTGGGGTCCGCAAGGGCCGTTGACTGCCAGGGGTGCGGGTTGAAAGAGATACCGCGGCCCCTGGTACACAGGCAACTGAGGGAATACGGGTGGGTTTTAGTCAGTAAAAGTCTGACACGCCCTCCTGCTCCATCCAGAGTGGGAGAAGTTATTTTATAATTTCCCAAGTCATTTGATGACTTCCCACCCAGGAAAAAAAAGCCCCTGAACTAGTCGACAACCTGTATCTCAGGGGATAGTGTCCAGCTATAGAATATTCTAATTTTTATCTTAGGACATTTGTGTGTCACTGCTATAATAATATATAGATACACTCAGAAAGTAGTTTTGAATCGATAAAGTTACATTGGTACTTGCCCGGATTTAAACCCACAAGTTCGTCCATGAGAGGCGAGGCTTTAATCACTGGGCCACCACGACCTTATAACGAGGTCCTAATGATAATCTATATTCCGAGCCGGAGTCTAAGGTCACCGTGCCAACTGGATAGATGTCTTAAAGATAACGGTAGATACAGAAATAAGAGCAACGTTGAAATTGTTCGAGAATTGGGTGTAGTGGCAAAACAGGATAGGTCTACGTCCAGAAGTGGAGAGGTAAGCTGAGCATACTGTTTTACGGTTTAGCTTATTAAACTGCGTAACGCACACGTAGTCATCCTTAAGAGTATATTATAAACAAGACAAGAAACTAACAGAATAGATGGGCCGCTGGCAAAAAGTAGTGTATTAAAAAAAATTATACATTAGTTTTTGCCAGCGGCTTCACCCACGTGGAGGTCGGAAATTATGCCACGAGAACGCGTACTACCACCGGGATAAAAGTATCATTCAGGTTATAGACTATGTGTTGAGGCGTTTCTGGGTGATTGAGTAACAAATACCTAAACACATAAACTTTCACATTTATAATATTAGTGTGATACTAGGATAACGAGCCGTAGCATAACATTATATGAAAAACCGACCAACTAGCTCACAATTTTAAATGTACCTCAATGTAGATGGCAACAATTTAAGAGGAATGTATATGTAAATGCCTTTCAGGTGTAAAACAGGCTGCCTAATTCGTTTAAGGAACTTCCTATCCCATGTTAAAAAAAAAACTGACAAATTGGCTAATTGTTTTTATGACATTTGCGAATTTATGAAATATTGTAAAAAAACAAGATGACAGGTAGTAAATGTTGACATTGATTTTAAAGTTACAATTACCTAATTATAATAATATTAATTAATGTCGGACTGAATGAAAATCGCCAATCTTGAAATTAATTGTACTGAGCTATGTAATAATGACATTTGTGCACCATGTTGTGGTAGAATTTAAAGAACTTATAAAAACAATAACACCATACTATGTAAAACTATAAATAAATAAATAAAATAAACAACAAGTCACCACGATGGGTTTTGTTGAACTGCCAAATGAAAATGATTTAGAATCCTAATTTGTAACATAATCTTGCCTGCGGGTTGTTCGAAAGAGATACCGCGGCCCCTGGCACACAGGCAAGTGAGGGAACACGGGTGGGTTTTAGTCAGTAAAAGTCTGACACGCCCTCCCGCTCCACCCAGAGCGGGAGAAGTTATTTGATGATTTCCCACCCAGAAAAAAAAAAAAACATAATCTTGCCGAAAGTAAACCCCTATCCATACCACCTATCGATCTCTAATAAGCTTAGAGCAGATTAGGTTCCTCAACGTATCCTATCCACATAGAAGTCTAGATAATGCCTTAACTGCAAGTTAGCAATTAGTATTCACTTGTGGAACCGCTAGTTTGACCTACATACCGCTTACAGAAATTCTCTGTATAGAAGAAGAAACTTTCACGTACGAATTTTTGTCGTTTGAAATATTTAACTTTAAACATAAAAGTCAGTATGTGCTTTTATCTATACATGACATCATATCGTTGCACAACATGTTACCATGAATTCAATACATGATCTCAAACCTCAAATTCAAAGTATTTATTTCAAATAGGCAATAAGGCACTTTGAATGTCAACTGAAATATGAAAATAGAATTGATTCTTATCGCCCCTTCCAAAAGGTAGATTCGTGTGGAGCAGAATAGGCAAGAAACTCCACCGTTATTCTTTTAATATTATTCACAATTCTTTGTATACGCCACCGTAAAATTATAAATACCGTTAAATTATAATCTATCTCGCGAGATTGTGAACTGTCGAAAGATTGTAAACCGTAACATACTGCTACAATTTAAAGCATTATTTTTCGGTAGATTATAATCTATCGAATTGAAACCGTCAAACTGTGAATTGCGAAGACGGATTGTACCTTGCGCTATTACTAAATAGTCAAGTAACTGCCACTAACTTGGAAGTAGCGCTCGCCGGCCGCTGCCGCCGCGCCGCACCTCTAGCTTCGCTCGTTCGGCTCGCGCGCTGTTGGTCGCAATTCTAACCTAACCTAACCTATTCGGTCGGTAAGCAGTATGGTGCAGTTCACAATTTATCGACAATTTATAATCTCGCGAGATAGATTATAAACTAACGGTGTTCATAACTTTACGGTGACATATATATACATTAGGTAGATATAGAATAAAATTATCATACCTATCTACCGCAATAGGTAAAAAGTATTAAAAATGAGGAAAATTATAAAGAATTTATCATTACAATTTTTTAAATGGTGTTCACATATTTATAAACATTGTAAAAACAAGTATTCGGTGTTTCAAAAAAAATCCCAGCACCGCGAGAACATTATAGGCTTATTATTTTAAGGCCTTGCTAAATAGCTTTTTTTTTAATCACCTTGTTTTTCAAATTAGATAGAGCTAAATCGCTTTATCCCATTAGGTCACAAGTGGAGGAATGTTGACCGCGAAATATGAGATTTATGGTTCTGTCCTGAAGCATACATGGGCAATAGCAAACGCACGCAATGGCATACAAATAGATTATTAGCTGGCTACTTTACCTAAAAAGTATTACAATAAACTTGAATATCCTTATCTAACTATATGCACACCATTCTCGTAAAAACTCGGAGGGGTTTTAATGGGGTTTCCGTTGCATATTGGGTTGAGTCCCGCGAGTGCACTAGGGCATGTTTTTATTAGGGTTCCTCTCTGAAATGGATGCAAAAAAAACATAGGAAACTATGCGAAAACAAGCGAGGAAAAACAAACTAAAAACGCTATGTTACGGGGTCCTATAGATATAAAATGGTACTTACATAAAAATGTTTTCGGACGTAATCGTTGTGGTCCGGGCTGTCCTCGGCTTTATCTTGATAAAGGATATGTCCCATGCTGTCACTACGGATTAACCCATAGATTTCAAGATATTGGGGAACGGATTTCCCATGTCTTTACTTCGGATTTTCGTTGAACAAAGTTTTAATTCTGAGGCTCTATCGTAATAGTAAGGAAGCTTTGCAAGACCACTCCTCCATTTTGTCACCACCAGAAAGCAGGCTATAATACTTTATTGATGTGTTAAGAGACCTAGGTAGTACATCAATTTATCTTATCCAACCTTCCTTTTATTTCTAGAGGCATTAAATCTGACTTTGGGTCAGACAAGACGAACTTCTAGACGAACGGCTTTCAACGACTTTTTAATTTCTTTAAGTTTGCTCCGAGTGAGAATATTTGGAACTGACAAGTTGCCAAAAAAGGTACAGGCCATATTTTTCGAGTAAGCACATTTTCATCGAAAAAATGAGTTTCAAAAACGGAAAGTGAGATTCAAGTGTCGTAGTAACTCGGCTTTACGAGTCGCTATGTTCAGTGCTGTCTGTGTGTCCCCATATAGGATAATATTTCATGTAATACTGTGTTTTGTTCCCAGCCAAATAGTGAAATTTATTGCGACGGCGACAAGCGGGTTTATTATCATTTAGTTTATTGCCCAGCGAGGAATGCGATGATATATTATGGCCTGGTGATCGTTCGAATCGTACTGTGAATAACAATATGCCAATTGAGACTTGATATTACAAAGGCTAGAGTTGTTTTTACACAATGGCAAAAGCTTAACTCTTTAAGGTGACTACTTTTGTTATTCTGTATGTGGGTATGCGCAAATATTAATAAACCAGTCAGCTATCCATCTCCGTGTTTAATTGACGTCCCATTTGGCGACGAGAAATTCGAATTCCAATTGCGTGTAATATTGTAAAGAATAATGCCGATTGGTCGACTAGATCCTTTTGACATTAATTCGAAGCAGTGGCCGTCGTATAATCGCCGAGTTAAACAATACATATTACTAAATGAGGTTAAAGAAAACTTGTGTGTGCCATTGTTAATAACGGTTGTGGGTGAAACTACATACTCGTTAATGTGCGACCTATGTGCTCCGGCGGATCCAGAGACGAAGAAATTTGAAGAATTGGTATGTTTGGTGACCGATCATCTAGAACCACAAAGATCAGAGATTGCCGAGCGTCATATGTTTCGCTTACGTAGACAGCGTGTTGGGGAATCTATGACGGACTATCTCCAAGATTTAAAACATCTCGCGACCACGTGTAACTTTGGAACAATGCTAGAAGAAAACCTTGGTGACCAATTTGTTTCGGGACTATCGAATAGCGCGATGCGATCGCGTATATTTACTGAAAAAAAAAAATGAAATACAAGGAGGTGGTGGAGCTGGCTCTGGCGTTAGAGGCCGTAGAAAGGCACGCGGAGGTGAGCGCGGCGACCGCCGCCGCAGCCACGACCTCGAGTGCAGACGGCGACGTGGGCGAAGGCCTGCACAGGACCGACGCGGACCGAGCACGTGGCGGAGGGGCGCGCCGGCCGGGGCGCAACCCAGGTGCTAGGGCTGACGGCGTGGCGTTGAGAGGGGGCACCCCTGCGGCGCCGGCGCAGGCCGCGGCGACTCAACAGTGCTGGCGGTGTGGAAAGCCGCATCGGCCGGAAAGGTGTCGTTACATCAATTACAACTGTGATGAGTGTAATCAACGTGGACATTTGAGAGTGATGTGTAAAGAAGTGGGTGGTAGTGGTCGGTCTGGTAGGCAACACTACGTAAGTGAAGATAACTCGGGAGACGAAGATTTGTTAAGCATTGAACTGGCGTCTAAAGGTAATAAACCTTATTTTATTAACGTGAACATTGACAATTACGAAATTAAATGTGAAGTCGACACTGGAAGTCGCATTTCGGCGATTAGTGAAGACTTTTATAAACAGAGGTTTCCAAAAAAACAATTCAATCGGATAATCTAATGTTAAGGTAATAATAACATAATAATAATAAATAATTTACTTCGCTCTCGAAGTACAACAAGAATTTACAATTACAATTATAAAAAGAGTTGTTTGTCGGTTGTACAGCAGCACATAATAAATGATCTACCAACTCCCAAACTAAGTCAAGCTTGTATTTTGGAAGTTGGTGGTTCGGAAGATGCAGGACTTACGTATACACAACCTTGTAGCCTAGTAATTGACTTCCAATACTTGACAGTGAACAAACTAAATTTTGAAACATACATTGAGAAACTAATATCTAATAGTATCTACATTATCTAAAACTACAATTTACATAAGAAAAAGAAAAGAAAAGAAAAATCATTAAAATAATAATACTAAATAAGAAAAAAATATATAATAAAGAATATATGTATACCTTCACGTCGAATAAATTTTTATGTTTTACTTTTTTATAGTCAGAAGCATTTCAGTTTGAGCATAATCCATAGATTGCAACCAATTACTTAATTTATGTTTAACCTCTCGTTTAGTTAAGCTGTAAATGTTGATGGTTTTGTTGACTGCATTATACAGTCTCGAGCTTACTGCGTCAAATTGCCTACTAGCAAAAGCTGTTCTGCAAGGTACACCAGGGCAAACAACTGCACCAGAGCGTTTTTTATTAGTTTTGTCGTCCAGTGGTAGTAGCAAATGCCTCCGAAGTACTGTTTTTAAAATATATAATTGCCTCACAGTCATGACCTGACATTCGGCATATAGTTTGGCAGTTGAGTAAAACCTTGGTTTAAACTGTATCGCCTTTAAATTTACCCTTTGCGCTCTTTCCAGTACAAGAAAGAGAGTTTTATAAGTTCCACCCCATATGGGGATGCAATAAATTAAGACTGACTGACATAGGGCAGTGTAGACCATGTAAATCGTTGAAGCATCAGCGCTGCGTCTCAGCGTCTTAAAAATGTACATCAGTTTTCTGATGCGACAGGTGAGAGCTTCAATTTGTGGACGCCAGTCTAGTCGTTCGTCCAATATGACTCCAAGATATTTAATATTTCTCACTCGTGACAATGACAAGCAGACACAGTCTGCTGGCACCGCACAGATGTGAGCTTTGAGTATATTGGTGACTCGGGGTGGCTCAGGCGAGTTTGGAAGATAAAAACGCATAAATTTAGTTTTTTCTATGTTAAGGGTTAACAAGTTGTTAGAGAGCCACTGCATTACGAGCCGCAGAGCATTTTCGGCATGTTTTTGGCAGAAATCCAGTCTTCTCCGTGTGATAATAGAGCCGTGTCATCGGCATAAGTTAATATGTCACAATTCGGAATTTTTAGATTACATAGACCATTAATATAGATTAGGAACATCGTTGGTCCCAAAATACTCCCCTGGGGCACTCCGTAATTTATGGGTTCTTCATCACTCACCACCCCGCCGATACGAACAGACTGCGTCCGACCAGACAAGTAATCTTTAAAAATGCTTAAGGTTAGGCCACGTATGCCGATGCTTTCCATCTTGGAGATAAGAATAGGAATTGAGACCGTGTCGAACGCCTTCGACAAATCTAGAAAGATTCCAAAACATTTCTGCTTTTTGTCTAGAAATTTTATTGCCTTGTTACTAAAGTCTGCAACTGCATCTTCGGTTGATAGACCACTTCTAAAACCGTACTGGTTGCTTGAGATGAAATTGTTTTTGTCCAAATAACTAGTCAGGTAACTATTTAGGATACGTTCTAGAATCTTAGAAAGTGCGCTTAGCACGGAGATCGGCCTGTAGTTCGCCACAATGTCTCTCTTCCCACTCTTAAAAACTGGTGTAATTGTTGCTTTTTTAAAAGCTTTTGGGAATACGCCCGTGGCAATTGCTAAATTACACAAATGAGTTATAGGTGGAACTAAAGCTTTTCACGAAAACTTAATAACTTTTGATGGAATATCATCCCAGCCAGTGGCGCAATCGTCCCTTAGTGACATAATTACGGTTCCGATTCGTTCTTCGTTAACTGGAATAATACCCATCGAATTACATAGCGATTGACTTGTCTGGGAATGCATATTAAGGGGTGTATTCGTTGTTTTATTAGGTACTTTCAAAGCAAGGTTTTTGCCAATATTTACAAAATACTGATTGACACAGTTTGTAGATTCCTTGTTAACAGCTATTTTAAGCAGCTCAACTGGAGTTTGAGAGTGGCTCTTTCTACCAGCTATTGCATTAATCAAGCTCCAAGTGGCTTTGGGATTATTTTTTGCCTTAGTAAATTCGTTGGTTTCATACGCCCGCTTAAGTTTCCGAAGTAAGGTGTTACAAAAGTTGCGGTATCTCTTATATGTCACTGCAAGTGTATCATTGTCCGGCCTTTTGTTTAATTTCCGATGCAGGTGTTAAATTAAAATCCTGAGGTTTTCTGTCTTAAATCTTTACCCATGCTCTGCTGATACTTGAGCCAAAGTTCTGGGATTCGTTTGCATGTTTTTGGATAGTTATTTTACTGTTGCATAAGAAACTGTGGAGTTCCCGCTCCTGAGTGCTACTAAATTTTTTTTTGATCCATCTTTCATAACCGCTGATTGAAATCGAGCGTTTTTCTGTCTTAAATCTTTACCCATGCTCTGCTGATACCTGAGTCGGAGTTCTGGAATCCGTGTGCATGTTTTTGGATAGGTATTTTAATGTTGCATAAGAAACCGTTGAGTTTCCGCTCCTGAGTGCTACTCCAGACCCGACCGACAGACCCGACAGACTCGTCCGACAGACCCGACAGACTCATCCGACAGGCCCGACAGACTCATCCGACAGGCCCGACAGACCCGTCCGACAAACCCGTCCGACAGGCACGTCCGACCCGACCGACAGAGCCGACCGACCCGACCAACAGAGCCGACTGACAGAGCCGACAGACCCGACCGACAGAGCCGACAGACCCGACAGACAGAGCCGACAGACCGGACCGACAGAGCCGACAGACCCGACCGACAGAGCCGACAGACCCGACCGAACCGAACGACCCGACCGATCCGACCGACCCGACCGACCCGAACGACCCGACCGACCCGATCGACCTGACCGACCCGACCGACCCGACTGAACCAACCGACCCAACCGACCCGACAGACCCGACAGACCCGACAGACACAACAGACACAACATACCCGACAGACACGACAGACACGACAGACACGACAGAACCGACAGACCCGACAGACACGACAGACACGACAGATCCGACAGAACCGACAGACACGACAGACACGACATACCCGACAGACACGACAGACACGACAGACCTGACAGACACGACAGACACGACAGACACGACAGACACAACAGACACGACAGACCCGACAGAACCGACAGACACGACAGACACGACAGACACGACAGACCCGACAGAACCGACAGGCACGACAGACACGACCGACACGACAGACACGACAGACACGACAGTGGACGATACTATCTTGGGAAGTGGACGTTTAGAACCACAAACTTCCAAATTATTTTTATAAAACTGTTTTTGCTAAATCAAAATTTACGATACAATAAAAAATCCAATAATAAAATAAAAACCACTTGACAAGAAAAACAACTAGAGATTATGGTCAACAACAAATTAGTTACTGAAGCTGCTGACGTAGCTGAGGCATTTAATGAGTTTTTGCCAACATACCTTTAACTACGACTCGCAACTTAAATTCGTCCCCGTTTAAAGCGGTAAATAGCGGCGGGTATAGTGGTGTGCCCAAATGTAGTCGCTTATTTAGTTTCGAACATGTAACGCCTCGTGATGTAGTTAGTATTTTTAACACACTTAAGTCTTTACTGGGGCATCTCTATTAAACTTTTAAGTAATATAATCGACATCGTAGCCCCCTATCTAGCTATTACTTTTAATAAATGTGTTGACTTAGGAACTTTTCCCGACCTCATGAAGAGTAGTAAAATCATACCATTATTTAAATCTTGAAATGTTAATACTCAAGCCGTTGCTAAGACATTTTAATTTAAATTGCCTCCTTCATGATGAACAATATGGCTTTATAAAAGGTCGTTCAACTACAGACGCGGGCTTTGCTCTGCTGAAACACATATTTAACGCACGAGAGAACTCACAAAATGCTATTGGAGTTTTCTGTGATCTTTCCAAAGCATTTGATTGCGTGCACCATGACTCACTATTGCGTGCACCATGACACGCTATTGCGTGCACCATGACACGCTATTGCGTGCACCATGACACGCTATTGCGTAAACTACGTCATTACGGTGTTCGAAATGAAGCTCTCAACGTAATAAATTCTTATTTAAATAATAGGCTGGTGCCTATATGCGGTGTAGATATTAATGGTGTAAAATCTTCCGGGCTACCAGTTCAGTTAGGTGTACCTCAAGGCTCAATCCTGGGTCCATTCTTATTCTTAGTACACATTAATGATTTATTATTCTATTTAAAGGGTATCTGTGACGTTGTACTGTTTGCTGATGATACCTCTCTTATCTTTAAAGTAGACAGGAATAGACAAGATTTTGACGATGTAAACAGTGCACTCTCAAGGGGTTACGCATTGGTTTACCACGAATAATCTAGTTCTGAATTCCAAGAAAACTAAATGTATAAAGTTCGCTTTACCGAATGTAAGAAATCTGGGACCCAACATCGTCTTAGATAATGAGGTGCTTGCAACTGTAGAATCGGCCGTTTTTCTTGGCATAACAGTAGATGCCAAACTTCAGTGGGGATCACATATATCAAGCCTAGCGGAAAGGCTCAGTTCGGCTGCCTACGCCGTCAGAAAAGTAAGACAATACACTGACGTTGATACAGCTCGGTTACTCCAGCTCGGTTACTCCAGCTCGGTTACTCCAGCTCGTTGTATATGTTGGTCGGTCGTTTGTCTGTCGATAAGAATTGTTGGTCGCTGTGATTAACTCAAGACAGACAACGTTTGTGTTCTTTCACCAGAATTAGCTTAACTACTGACAGGTCATATGAATTACTTCATATCATTGTTTATTTAACTTGACTCCATAAACCATTTTTTTTTATCAATTAATTTTTCATTTATCGCTCGCTCACTGCTCCGTCGCCTCGCGAGCAAGGTGTCGCGCGGACGGAATGAGCACAGAGCAAAGTAATGTTTCAGATTCAAATGATGCGTTTGAAACGTGTTTTCTGAACCAATCTTTTGAATCACTTCAATGATCCGGATCAGCGAGTCGTTTCCGTAAAGAGTTACACACCTCTACACCCGTCCCATGCACTTCATCGGCCCAGTTTTTTCGGACTACTGAAGCGTACCAAAAATTATTAAGTAATTTATATTTCAGTTAATTCTATAAAGACGTGCCGGTTTTGCTTAGTGTTATAATGAACCATGAAATTTACAATATTTGAGTAATAGCTAAAGAATCGACACACAACTATAACGACCGATGTCATCGACTGGCTCGCTGAACTGAACGATGGACGGGCACTTCTGCGTTGTGCGCAGCCCCCCCCCCCCCCCCGCGCGCGCGCTGCTACCCCTATGCGATGCCGCTCTCGCCGTGCCGTATATGTGTGTGATGTCCTTGTGCAACACATGCAAGGCGTCAACAGTTACTAAAAGAATTAACCTAATGTTAGTAAAATTCTATAAACAAAATCGAAACGACTGATACCTACCTACGTATGCAGCCGTATCCAGTGAGCCAGCATGAGGCTGCCCCTCTTATCACACAATATGTTTGCGTTACCCTCAACATCAGAGTTATTTAAAACGAAACCAGAAACAGCGAATTCGATGAATCACCACATATTTTCCGTAATCAAACTTAAGGCAGTGTTCGTTAAAATGTTCCAAATTAAGGAGATATTAATCATGTGGCAGGCTCTTAAGACACAAAGAACAAAACTTAGTTTGCTACCCTCTGGATGGTTCCGACTCAAGTAAGACGTAATTCTATATTGTACCACTACTATTTGCCTTTAACCCGCACAATGTAATGGACAACCGTGAAAAACAAAACTTGGAAGAATCAACAACATAAATTATTGTATTATTAAGTAGTACTATGTATTACTGACATCATGTTGCAATTTAGATTGTACCATTATTATTCATTCCTGAGATTTTCTGTCCTAAATCTTTACCCATACTCTGCTGATACCTGAGTTGGAGTTCTGGGATTCGTGTGCATGTTTTTGGATACTTATTTTACGGTTGCATAAGAAACTGTGAAGTTCCTGCTCCTGAGTGCTACTCAAATTTCTTTTGATCCATCTTTCATAACCGCTGATTGAAATCGTGCGTTTTTCTGTCTTAAATCTTCACCCATGCTCTGCTGATACCTGAGTCGGAGTTCTGGGATTCGTTTGCATGTTTTTGGATAGGTATTTTAATGTTGCATAAGAAACCGTTGAGTTTCGGCTCCTGAATGCTACTCAAATTTATTTTGATCCGTCTTTTTATTCCACTGATTAAAATCCTGAGGTTTTCTGTCTTAAATCTTTACCCATGCTCAGCTGATACCTGAGTCAGAGTTCTGGGTTACTTATGCCGTTTTAGTATAGTTCATTTATAGTTGCAATATAAAATTTGGAGGGTTACCTCCTCAGTTGTAGTCATTTTTTTTTTGTATCATACCAACTTAATCACTCAATGAAATCTAGATTTCTTGCTATCTAACTTTTTCATAAGGCTCTGCTGATATCTTTTAGAGACAACTGCGTTTATTTTGTTTTTTTCTGTTCCTGGGGGTCTTGACTGCTACTTAACTTAGTCCATAGAATCTACGAAAAGCTACAAATTTACCAGGCCCCAGGCAGGCAGGCAGGTTTAAACTAAATTATTTTATTTTCCTTGTAGCGGGTAACATTTTCTATTTTTAACCGACTTCCAAAAGGAGGAGGTTCTCAATTCGTCGGAACCTTTTTTTTTTTTTTTTTTTTTATTTTTTTTTATGTATGTTCCCCGATTACTCGAAGATGGCTGGACCGATTTGGATAAAACATTTTTTGTTCGAAAGGGTATACTTCCCAGGTGGTCCCATGATCATCAAGTCAGGATCTGATGATGGGATTCTGGAGAAATAGAGAGAACTCTTCAAATTTTATGGGCACACTTGAAGCAATTTGTGTAGTTTTTGGAAGAGTACTTTCTCGGAGTGGTTCCATTTCACTTTGGTGAAGATCTGATGAAGAACTTCGGAGATAGGCAACGGAACTCCTCAATAAATGATAGCAAATGGACAGGGATTGCTGAAATCTCATGTCTGTCAATTGTTTACACCAGTTAAGAACATAACATCACGCCGGTACGCTGTGAAGGGACAGCACATGTGAACCACTAAAAAGTGAAAAATAAAAATCTTTTTTCAAAAAAATAAACAACCGACTTCCAAAAATACACTAAAAAGTGAAAAATAACTTTAATTTCGGAAGGCGGTGACAAAAAATTAAAATACATATCCAAAGTCACCGACTTCCGAAATTAAAGTTATTTTTCACTTTTTAGTGTATTTTTGGAAGTCGGTTGTTTTATTTATTTCATGACTTAGGTCGGCAGAACTATTCCGGAAAAGTATTAGGAACTATGGAACTCACCACTGTGTGCCTAAATCAGTTTTAAAATTGTAATTTTGGAAAAAATTATCTGCTACCGGAAGTTAGCAGAGCATATTTTCATTCGACCTTTTTTCAGGCAAAAACGCCTGAACTATATTTTTTAAGTATAAGGAACTCCAGAACTCATCCGCATGCGAATAGACAAACGAAAATTCTCAAGGAAATTCATCAAGGTCATTTAGGAGTTAGAAAAATGAAAAGCTTATCACGCAATTATGTTTACTGGCCTACCTTAGATGGTGAGCTAATGTGTCGTACTTGTGAGCCGTGTCGTATGGTGCGGGATGCAGCGCCGCATGCTGACATGCATCCGTGGGAATTCCCTTTGTTTCCATGGCAACGCTTACATGCAGATTTTGCGGAGTATTCGGGAAGAAAATACCTCATTATAGTAGACGCGCATTCGAAGTGGATTGAGGCACTTCCTATGGGTAGTACAGATGCACAGTCAACTATTATAGCTTTAATAACAGTTTTTAGTAGGTTTGGACTACCTTCGCAACTCGTTACGTATAACGGACCACCATTCCAATCGACAGAATTTAAAAAATATTGCAACCAAAATTGTATTGCACATGTGACAACGGCGCCTTATAGGCCACAGGGTGATGGCGCCGCTGAAAATGCGGTAAAGACTGTAAAAAAAGCAATTAAGAGAGCAGTTCTTAGTGGCGAAAATGTAATACAAGCGGTAAACACATTTTTATTCAATTACCGCAATTGTGAGCATGCAACTACGGGCGTGCCACCGGCAGTATTGCTAACCGGGCGTCGGATGCGGACGCGAATGGATGCGTTACGGCCAGACGTCGCGCAAGTGGCGCGCGCGGCGCAGCAACGTCAGGTAGCTCATGCAGGAGGCACGCCCCAGCCCCCTATCCGTGTAGGAGAACCGGTACTCGCACGCGATTACACCTCGAGTTCAAATAAATGGGCCACGGGCACCATTTCTAAAAGTACGGGACCGGTGTCGTACCGCATTGACATGGGAAACGGTGTCGAGTGGCGAGGACATCGCGACCAAATACTTCCAGTAGGGAACAAGTCGCGGTATTCACTTTCGCGAGCGAGCATCAGTACTCACAAGGGGGAAAGTAATGATAATGACGATCATGCTTTTGAGGATGCATCAGAAGTATCCAGTGAGTTGGAGACAGAGGCGGGTAGCGCGGGCCCGACAAGCCCGGTCCCACCGGCAGCGCCCCGCTCCCCGCCGCCGCCGGGGGCTTCAGCCCGAGCAATACGTGCGCACGTGCGCGCCGTGAATGAAGACAATGAGTCGAAATAGTTGTACAAGTATTTAAGAGTTTTATTTCGTGTTTGTTTTTAATATACATTGTTATTCTATTTTCTGTTTGTTATTAGTACTGATAAGTTAACATTTAATCTTAAGGGGAAAAAGTGTAAGGTATTGTGTCTACTTTTGTTATTCTGTATGTGGGTATGCGCAAATATGAATAAACCAGTCAGCTATCCATCTCCGTGTTTAATTGACGTCCCAAACTCCATATGTAATTTAATTTGAAATAGTAAGTTAGGCAAACAATGTTATTTTAGCAGTAAAAAATATTGGCCAATTTATCTCTGAAATGAATTTTGACAGTCAAATATGATTGTCTAGCTAGATGAAAAACGAACCATGCAAACTAAAGTAATAAAGTCTCTATGAATATTTTAGGATTTCGGGCATTGTCAATTACAGTAGATATTAGTTTAGATATAAGCTTTTTATTTCGTACAATAATTTGTATTATGTTCTTGACTACTTTTTGAACTCACATTTGTGTTGTTTTTCTATAGTCTAGCTTAATTGGACGTTCACAGTTACAATGAAAATGTTTATGTATTCATATTCCAGCTATGCTAACAAAAAAAAAAACACTAGGTAGGTCTCGCCGACTAAATTGATAGCTTGTGTTAGTTTTATCTCGAGTTAGTCAAGTTTATAACCCGTTAGCCTGTTTTAGTTGAATTTGTTAGCCGAACATTTATGACGTCAATTTGTGAAACGAATGAATAATATTTTAAGCTTGATTTTAACGGCGTAGATGCTTGTTTCGTTAGGGTTTTCACTGACCTAAATGTAATGTTTTAATTGTAATACTTACCCATACTTATGGGTTTACAGTTTTATCCACGTGCTCTAAGTAATTAAAGAAAGGGTTTGAAAATTAAAATCTAGTTTACTGTACACGGTTAGTCATGCTGAGAGAAGCTAACAATTTGAATTTTGAAAGTCAGTTTACATTATTCATTACATCACTTTTGTTCATATACAGGGTAAAATTTTAACCAGTGCGCAAACTGCAACCATGAATTCAGCATATCATTGTAGACCACCTAGCGTAGAAATTTTTCGTGGAATACCTACGCGGTCAAAATGTATCGAACAGGTGATTTTTTTTTTTTGTATAATCGACGCAAAATTTCTACGCGAGGGGTTCTAGAATTATATGCTGAATTCATGGTTACAGTTTGCGCACTGGTTAAAATTTTATCCTGTAGACTAGCACTTCGCCCGCGACTTGGTTCGCGTGAAATTTTGGTCCCGACCCGTCGCTTACCATCGCCAGCTCGCGCTGATACTTCGTTTTCATTTAGCTTTATTTCCATTTCAAATTGTTTTGCCAGGCTTGTAAAAGACATAGCGTGATGTTAAATAGCCTATAACCTTCTTCAAGAATTGGACTATCAGATGCAAAAATATTTTTTGAAGTCCATCTGGTAGTTCCGGAGATTACCTACAAACTTACAAACAAACAAATTTAACCTCGTTATAATGTTACTAGCTTTTGCCAGCGGCTTAGCCTATGTGGTGGTCGGAATTATCCCGAAATGAAATTTATTTAGTTGCCAGAAAATAGGTACTGACATGGTAACATGGTAAAATATTTTTTGTCTCACTATATTCGACTTATCAGTCGTGCAAATATTTCTAGTACATGCATAATAATATCATGAAATTACATCAATGTGTCACAGATCATAATCATAATAAAATTTACAGTCTTACTTCGTTAACATTAATTAGCTTACATTATAAAATATATTAAATTAGTTTAAATATATTAGATTATTTCTCACAGTTAAGACAGTTCATCAATTTATTGATAAGATTTATAAATAACGTCAATAATTTTAATTTTAATAAGTGCTCGTACATTTATATAGCTATACATCATTTCAGTTTAAAATTCAATTAAACATCTATTGAATAAAAACATCTGTCATAAAGCCAATTGTCAATTCTAAGTTATTCAATTTTCTAATTTTTTGTACTGGAATGTCCTACCGGGATAAAAAAGTAACCTAAGTGTTATTCCATGTGATAAACTAACTGTGTGCCAAATAAAAAAAAAAAAGAATAACAAACATCCATCCATCCTCACAAACTTCACATTTATAACAGTTGTAGGATTGCAAGTATAGATTTTTCATGTGCGTTTTTAAGTTTGAAAAAATCGAATCATTTTTTTTGGTTGGCTAAAAGTTTTAATATAGTAGGTATTTAAACATTTTTATTTTTAATGTGTACACTGTACATATTACCCATAGCCATTATAAACTTACCAATCACTGTTACTGATAGCTTAACATTCCCGAATAAAAAGTGGCTTACATTTAAGTAGATAAGTTGTGGGTGGTGTCACTTGAACGTGGGAACTTCTAGAGAGATAAATTGTTGCCGTTGACTGATGGCTCGGGATTGCCAGTTGCAAAAAAAGAAGAGGAGTGATTGACTTGTGGCCTACAGGCCTTGAAGGCATAAAATGGTTTTTTAATCATTGGGTTTTCTTGTGAAATAGTTCATTTAGTTAATTTTTTACGGTTGTCTCTTTCAACTAGTTTTTAATTTTTATCTATGTTCAATATAATTTGTACCTACCTACAACACTATTTTATAACTGTGACTTTGTACCTACATAATACTAGTGATGCTTGTCGCTTGGTACACACATGATGTTGCCATATGACTTAAGACCACAAAGATGGAAATGATCAAACTACAATGTGGCACTTTTTTAATAGTATTATGTTCTTTTAATTAACATTTAGAACTCGTTTTATGTGTAGAATCCAGTAATCCTATCTTATCCCACTAATATCTATATATCTGTATACCGGAGGTATACTATCCTAAGTCCATTTTTTTCGACATTCACTTTGTAATGTCCTTGAAACAAACATTTATAGATCTACTTAGTGGTATACTATTTTAAGTCCAATAAAAAAAATGGACTTAGGATAGTATACCTCCGGTATACAGATATATATATAAATGAATCCGATAAAATGGTTGGACCAATTTTACTAATTCTCTTTTTGTTTTATTTGTTATTGTCAGGAGAAGGTTCTTATGAAAGAAAAACTTAAGAAAGTTGCGCATGACATATATACGAGTATATCCTACATATATAATGTGAATTCAATATTCATAATTAAGACAGGACAACGTCTGTCGGGTTAGCTAGTTACTTATACATGTGAAAGTTTGTATGCTTGGGTGATAAACGGGTGAACGGATTTGGATGAAAGTTGGCAAACAGATAATTGATATAACTTGGATTAACACAGGATATTTTTTATCCTGGTTGGATAACGTGTATATTGCCGAAGAGGTTGTTAACTGCCTATTGTCAGTTTGGGCGCAGAATTTACCTGACCTTTAGCTGGGGTTCGTCTTAGATTTAAGGAACATCAGCTGATTCTGTATACATCGACGCGCAACCTGTTACAATAGATTCAGTACATGATACTGAACTTGAAAAGCTGTTCCATACATTTTTTGAACGCGTTGGTATTGCACTTTTTTTATTAACCGACGCAAAATTTCTATCCTAACGGTTACGGGGCTTCAGAGTCATGTGCTGAATTCATGGTTACAGTTTGCGCGTCGATGTTACGATACCACGTTGTATTCTATCGAAAATAAATGGACTAAAAAAATCAATTTTTAAGAGGTGTATTGATTTTACCGGGAAAAATAATATATATACTGTTCCCTTTGGGATGATTTTAGACATCCATGCGGGCGAAGCGGCTGGCAAAAACTAGTAAATAAAATAGAGTTTTTTACCAACAAGAATATTGAAAACAACACGGCATTTTTGGCATCAGTGGTGTTCAGGATATCAAATGATGAAGCTAATACCCCGAACAATATAATTGAAAGCGTAGATAAACATCAGTTAAGCATATTACCCGCTCACTGCATCAGCTAAGCTACCATAGTCAAAGGGGAACTGGGGTAATGGAGTGTTCCAAACGCGACGGAAACGATTGGAGCTGTCTCCTCGTGAGTCAGTGTTCCATTCACTTGGTAATTACTAGAGCCCGTGTTTTCATACGGGACGACTTCTTTGCGCGTATAGTTACGAGTGAAAATCATGGGCGATAATCTTAAAATGTTTGTTGTTAAATACGACGGGTCACGTAAGTAGGTAGGTAATCAAATACCTTCGTCTCTGGCTTTCAGGAATGTAAGTACCTTAACGGATTTTTATAAACAGGTACTATATCTAATAACTTAATAAAAATATCTGAAATTAAGTCACTAATAGACAACGCACATCCTACACTGCCGCTGCTGGTCTAGAAGGATGAAATTTAAATATAAATAGTAAGAACTCATGCCGCATGTGATACAGGTTTATCCTAGTACAGTCATCATAATTTGTACTACATATATTATTTCTAAGATTTGTATTTTACCAATTTTATATTTTGAATATTTTTATTTTTATTTTTTTATTATTTATTCCCTTACTAGCTTTTGTCAGCGGCTTCACCCGCCTGTACGTCAAAAATTATCCCACGGGAACGTACTACCGGCATAAAAAGTTGAGTTGAATTGAGTAACAAACCTCCAAACAAACATAAAAACTTTCACATTGACATTATTAGTGGTACTAGTATAATAGGGGTTAAATAGGGCATGGAAGTTCGACATTTTTGCTAACAAGAAACCCCATCGGGTACACTGCTTTTTACTTATATACATTAACTGCATAATCTGTACGCCTTCATCTAACCTTTTTTTCCGTGGGGAAATCCATGGATACCCTCCGTCATGGGAGAACGGAGGGTTATGTTGGACTCTCTAGTAAAACCCCACTGTTCCTTCTACTACCAAAAGTCGGGGGCTCAGGAGATAGTTGCACATTCACCGCACCATCACTGGTATCAGCATGCCAACACTGTGTGCCACTTGTTTGGCTTCTTCCTTTCTTTGCCTGACTGTTAGAGCGACGACACAGTCCTAGTTTCACCACCCTATTTGATAACTACCCCAAACGGTTGTTCCAACCTCAACCCATGCATATCTAGTTGGGCGCGCAGCACTAGCGGTCGGCACGAAGCGATCGACAGATGTCACAAAAATTTGAGAGTGGGCGAGAGAGTTACGTGTCGTTTAATATAATTATTATAAAGAACTAGCTAGCGTTGACTACGGCAACGCCCGGAGAAATATCAGAAATTATTCCACAGAAACTTACTAGGTACCAGGATAAAAAGTATCTTTTGTGTTAATCAAAGTTATAGACTATCTCTGTGCCAAATTTCATCCAAATCCTTTAAGTCATTTTTGCGTGATTGAGTAACAAACATCCGGACATACAATCTTTGTCACTTATAATAATATTACTTAGTAGGAAGTGAGAAAGTAGGGTTTCATAGTTTAATTTCAAACCTAACAGAATTTAGTTCTTAAATATAACTAACCGTTTTATTTAATGCTAAAAAACCTCCCCTTTTTAAATTTCTGTCTTTCGCAAGCAATTTACAAACTTAATGATACCAGAGTAACATAAAATCAGGAAGCTTTATGTCAGCTGACGCCTGAAGTTATTTTCAAATTCCCTTTACCGGCCTCTGCCGGTATTAGAGCAAGCTTAAGGGGTCTAAACGTAATTGTATCAAGCGGAATGGGCGAGGTCAAGTAGATTTAATACGCTTTTGAAGGCACAGAATCAAGCAAGCCAGAAAATTAACTAAATGTTAAATAAGCTTATGCGTCGTGTAATTATTGTTTATTTGCGAGGCTCAGTTAAAATGATTTAAGTAATAACTATGAAATAAAATAATTATGACGTGGGTATACTTTCACTGTTTGTGTTCTACTTTGGTACGAATCAGGCAGTTTATTTCAGGCGTTACGTCGCGTGGTAACAAGGAAATAATATATCTACCTGAATGTTTATAAATGGGAACTAAGTCGACATTCACGCGGACGTAATAAAATCGCGGCGGGGATTTACGCGCACATCCACATCCAAGCTCACGCAAAAGCTACTCAAAGTTAAGAACATTTATATACCCATGAAGCATAGCCATTTCACACACTTTCTATTAAAAAAATATATTTTTTGAAATCGACCCACAATTGCCGGAGATATCGCGGAACAAACATAAGAAAAAAACCAGATGAATTTAGAGCCTACTCCTTTTTGAAGTCGTTCAATTAAATCTTGTTTTTATTATTTTGTCGCAACGTTTTTTTCCTCTCTTATCATCAGGTTGTCCTTTGAGAAGACACTGTTTCCACTAGAAAATAGACGGCTGGAGTTTTTCTTTTTTTGACAAAGAAATAATTTCAAAACCAAACACTCGAGCATTTATTTAAACCACTCGTAATCCGCCGTCCATTTTTCATATTTCGCATAACACATAACTTCCCACACTGGTAAAGCTGGTCGCTTGGTTCGGTTGAGAGGGTAAAATGTGGAAAACCTAAACGAAATTTATGTTTTCCAGAATGTCACCCTTTATCGAACGTTTCCATACAAAATTCGGGATGGAGCATAAATTGTAGTGTCGGTCCGAGGACGTTTTACGGTGCTTTGAGGAGGATCTTGCTAGCTTCTAATACCGAACAGGGTCGGGGTATGTTTTATACTGTTTATTCGGACAAAACTTTGGACTAATGATTGGCCGTATTCGAAAGCTTCGCTACGCCATTCGAAAAATTTGTACCTAGTTAGTAGTTATATTTTATTGTCTTACAATGAAATATATAACTACTACTCATTATGGGCGACAGAATTGAATTATGATCGATTCTACTTTCCAATTGTATAAGCTGTTTATGTATAAGAGAACCAACCAAATCTAGTGCGTGCTGTTTCTTAAAACTTTAAAAATTTTTCGACCTTTTAAAATATAAGATTAACTTCCTTGAAATTCTGCGGTTCGAATTTTCACTTCTGGCTCTTTCGTAAACGCCAACTTTAAGCTGCAAAGTAGAAGCAAATAGTCACCCGCAGCTGACGAAGATTAAATTAAATGGGGAAAGTTTGAAGAACTATCTCCTTTCAGATTGTTGGATTGACGACGCGGACCGATTGTGAGACTGAATGCAATGGGGAACCGATACTGTCTTGAATCCAATTTTAAGTTTTAAATACGTATTTGAACAACAGGAAATGTACTGAAGAATTTATAGTGGGGACTTGGTTGGCCATAATATTTGGTTACTGATGTAAATACCTGCAACGTATTTACAGCCTAGTCTAATATTCGTAGAAAGAATTAAAAAAAGTTAATAGTGATTACATTAAGTACTAGCTTTTGCCCGCGGCTTCGCCAGCTTGGAGGTTGAAACTTATCCCACGGGAACATACTACTGGGATAAAAAGTATTCTATGTATGGAACCGGTTTATAAACAATCTGTGTGTCAAATTTCATCCAAATTCATTTGTCTGTTTTTGCGTGATTGAGCCAGAAACAACGAAACATACAAACTTTCACATTTATAATGATAAATCATGATAAATTATATAGTATCTAAGCAAACTGGTAAAAAAAAACACCACGGCAAAATTAAAATTACGTTTTAAAACTAGATGAGCCCGGTGTTCCATAACCGACTTCTCTAAGAAGAAAGACCAAAACATACTCACATTCAACGAAAGATTGAAGTTTATTTGCGAAAAAAGTCGTCGACATCAGCAAAACTACCCATAAGTATCGAAGCCAGCAAAACATTTAATATCAGAACCAAAACAAAGATAACTCATTCAGAAAATAATATTCGTTTCGCAGGAAGAACGATAATTTCTTGGCATGACATAATAAATGATGGTACGTGAATAAACACACAGGTACCATATATTGGGAGGGAGATAATGCCAAAATCCCGGAACAGAAAAACATAGATATACATACATACGTAAGAAAAACGGACCGATTCCCCTTTATTGAAAACCTCCGTCTTTATCATCGCCCTTTGATTCGAGCGAGCCCGAGCAGGTGTCATATTTCAATGGAACTTTTTCCTCTTCCCTAATTCGATCCAGCAAATGATTCGGAAAGGCCCGATTGGATGACGTCATTATTTATTATGTATAAATGCTAATGCACGGGTTTGTATAGCAGCTAGTGAAAGGCGGAAGGAAAATGCTCGGGTTGGGGAAAATAATTTATTAACTTTTCACGGAAATCTGTGGGTAAACTATTTTTGCGCTGTTAGGGAAATGAGAGTTGTAGGCGATTGGCAGTTCATTGTACTTTTAGCTATATTGATCCTTATTGTGATGGTTTTAGTTTTATGGTGAACATTTGTTGGACGGCGTTATTCTTAGAGATTATTCAGTAGTGTCAAAAAAAAATCATCATCATCATCTGCTTAGCCTATCCTATGTTGGGGTCGGCTTCCAGTCTAACCGGATGCAGCTGAATACCAGAATTTTTCATAGAGCGGCTGCCTATCCGACCTCCACAACTCAGTTACTGGGTAATACGATACCCCTTAGTAAGACTGGTTGTCAGACTTTCGGGTTTCTGACGACCCGTACTGATTGTCAAAGGTCGACGTAAGATAGCCGGGACCAACGGCTTAACGTGCTCCCGAGATACGGAGGGATGTTGGTATGTAAATATGGTCACCCATTCACGGACCGACCGCGACAACCACTGGTAAAATTCTTAAA
This sequence comes from Polymixis lichenea, assembly GCA_949091785.1. NCBI lineage: Eukaryota > Metazoa > Arthropoda > Insecta > Lepidoptera > Noctuidae > Polymixis > Polymixis lichenea. Next base: position 12,114,183 of record OX420936.1, read on the forward strand.
GTCATATTAGTAAGCACCGGATTAGACTTAAGATAATTAGAAGTAGAGAGATTCGAGTGCGAGTCGAGCAACGGGAAAAAAATTCAAAGTAAACCAGTTATCTTAAGTACTTATTCAGAATGCGACTTTAAAAGTAAGTAACCTTGGTTTAATCCTGAAGTGACTGGCAAACGAACTCCCTTGACACCTTCACAGCACTTTGATAATGTCTCAAAATTTATGAAGCGAAAGATGACACCACAAAAAATATTATGGCGCTAAGTAACGCATTGAATTTTTTTGCCGCTAACTTATTGTTCGCAACATTCAAGTTAATGTGGTGTTAATAATTGACATGAATGCGTTTAAACACCTAATATGTGTTGGAGAATAATATTACATGTTTATACAACACTACGAGCAGTATTTCGCAGTGTTTAATGGTTCGGAATCGTGATAGTTGAACTTAGTGCCCGCATTCATAATACAAGGTTTGGGCTCGGAAGATGGCGGGTTTTGAAACAAAAGAAATGAAGGATTTGTTTCTGAGAAGATTTTCTTCGTTCCAGCTCGTAATATAAAATGCAGTCCATTTTAATCTTGCACTTTATTACATTTTTAATAAATAGAAAGTATTGTTTCAAACAAGCAGTGTAAGTGCCCATGCCCTACTATTCCCAATTCCTAAATTACTAATCCAGTAATATAAGGTTCTTAAATGTGGATGCTGTGTGGGCTCTGGGTTCTTTATGATTAGTGTGTATTTCTGTATATGTATGTTCCGCGATATCTGCGGTAATTGTGGGTTGTTTTCGATTATTTTATTAATGGATATATTTGATTAACTTTGTTGAGACGGTTTTTGCATTTTGTGTATCGTGATGTGATGTGTGATTTTGTTTACCTGGTTAGTATATTATACGAATTAGTGTGGGGTAGGTACCACAACAAAAAAGTGAAAAGAAAAACTTTTTGCGAAAACAACAACCAATTTCTAAAAAAAAAACAATTTTTATTGCAAAAAAGTTTTAGGTTTTAGTTTGGGGGTTTTGTAGTAGGAAAGATTTTGAAGAGTCCTCTATAAGATCCATCTAATTAAGATGTATGACTATACATTATACGTTAAAAACATAATTATCATCATACAGACATGAACTGAGATCCGAATTCCCAACATTCTATTATTATCTCAAATCTTTACAAACAACACAACTTTTCCTTCGATTTTTGCTTAAATCCAATTTCGTAGAAACGTGCCGTTCATACACGTAGTACAAATCACGGTACTTTTCTCGGCAAATAAAATCAGCGCGTGGTGGCATTGACGGATCGCTCGCCCACCTACAATGAACGATCGGTGGCAGGTTGGCAGGCCATCGCAAGTGTTTCCTTACCAGCTTTTAGCCGAAAGGTTTCGTCTGAGAACAATTTTATTCCCGGGGAAAATACTGGATTTGGGGTTAAAGACGTCTGCCGTTTACTGTTCGTAAATATGTCTTGTATTTATTTGGTTTCTGGTTAAAATTCGAGTTTAAAACCGCAGATGTTTGGGTTTTGTCTTCGTATTTAGGTATTGCTAAATGTAATGGTATCTCGCAGATGTTAACCTATCTAAATTTCAAAAATCCAGATTTTAACCACAGCCCCTGATACAAGTGGTTTCTACTACTTATGGAAAACAGCGATACATGCAGATGTGCATCTGAAATCACACATCACTGATGTGTGATTTCAGATGCACATTAGGGAAATCAGATTCTCCGGCTGTTTTCCTGATGCACTTATAAAAACTAGTCCAACTACGTACTACCTACACTATCATAAGGCGGATGTGCTAAGGTTCGCGAAATTCTAATTTTCTTGCGTGTTTTGCTATTTGCAGGTGAGTGTCATTGTCTGTTGATTAAAATGATTCGCGACCGAGATCGACAAATAAAAATGGTCATTTAATGGGATTGTATGAATTTAAAATGAAAAACAAACAAAAAAAAAACACTTGTAATAAAACGCACGCGTATTATGCTTGCGAATCATATTTTGTTCAACATACCTACGGCTTGACACCTATCTGCTAACTTCTCCCTTAACCGTATGTTACCTACAGTTAGCTCAAATTGATCGACTTTTTGATTAAACCATACAACAATTTGTTACGATTTATACACGCGTGTTTTACAGCCTCCCACAAGTTATGGGATCCAAGATCCAGTAGCCGTAATGCCGTAATACAACGTGTGTTATAATACATAGAGAGGAAGTTAACGTGATCTTTAATGTTCTGTGACAAGCCATGTGTAAAGTCAGTTTGGTCTTTGTTCATTCGAAAGTTTGTTTTGAAATAAAAGTTATTTATTTGGTAGAATAATGTATTATGTTAAAGGATATTGTTTTGACTTTAAGGTAACTTGGGAACCGGTTTGCTTTGTTTAATTTCAGCAATCATGACGTATATAGGGTGTAAAAAGTCCCATTACATTAGCGCGTTGTCTACGCATTCTGCACATCAAAATAAGTAACATTGTTTGCGCAATATAAAGCACGCAAAAGATTACCATGTACAGGGGACGTGAGTGGATTTAAAGTTAAGTTTTTTTCGTAATTTAAAACATGTTTTCGAATTAAAGGTAAATAAAAGTCGTAATTTTATCAAATACCCGTAACCAGAAGGAAAAACTATAGCAATGTCGGATAGAGCAAGTGTACCTCGGTTTCGTTGAGCGCCTTTTTGCACCTGATAGATAACACAAATGGTAAGACATAAGTAATGTAAATGCAAATAGAAAGGACCCCAGGAAAGGACCCCTCAGGAATGATCTTCCTACCTTCAACATATAACTAAAAGGCTATATCTCTAAAAGTCGCCTTTCTCTTTTTTTGAGCCCATGCATCTTTCAATCAGCATAGCATAATCACATCAGCCTATAATGCACCCACTGTTGGGATACAGGCCTCTTCTCGATGAGAGGGAGTGGGCCATAATCTGACACGCAGGCTCAGTGCGGGTTGGTAGATGTCTCACGTCTTCGATTATTTCTTTGTTCTAAGACATGCCGATTGCGGGCTTGCGGACGGCGAGTAATGGGTAGGTCGCTGTCCGGTAAGGACCAAGCCCTGGTTAACGGCGCGTTGTGTTCCACGCGCTCCTCAAAGAGATGTCAGTATCAACTGGTGGGGTCCGCAAGGGGCGATGCCTGCCAGGGGTGCGGGTTGTTCGAAAGAGATACCGTGGCCCCTGGTACACAGGCAACTGAAGGAACACGGGTGGTCAGCAAAAGACTGACACACCCTTCCGCTCCACCCAGAGCGGGAGAAGTTATTTGTTGATATCCCATCAAAAACATAAATAAAAAGACATGCCGGTTGCCTCACGATGTTTTTCGTTCCCCGTTTTGTGAGCAGTCTGTGGCGATGAAATTAAATATATAAAGTAAAGCACCTGCCTGGGTTAGAAACCATGACCTACAACTCGTAAGTCGGGACCGAGATTGACACTACCAACCGGAATGCATTAGGCTATACTGAATCAAAATTTCACCCAAATTCGCCGTACGGCTTTTTCTTAACATTTCGTACGGGGTCCTTTACAATGGAATAAAATTAACATAGGACAGCCACGTTTTTGAAAACATGAATGCTCTGTGTTCCTGGTAATAGGTACCTACTTGTCAGCTCGAAACCCTTTCTCTCGAAACCTGCCATTATTAATTTAGACGACAGTCTATGCAGCCAACCGTTTTAACCCCTTCATTGCGTATTCTGTAGGCCAGTAATAAATTTCAAATTAACAAATTTCAAGCAAATTGAATTTATGGTCCTCTCAAAACATACGAGACCCCAATTTAGTATGAAACTTTGGAATTAGACGTGAAAAAAGTTTGTTTAACATTAATACTGGCAAAATTATTATTGTAAGTAGGAATTTAAGAAAATATTGTGGTCTCAAATTATTCAAATGGTATAGAAAATGGGTTTCTTATTATTATTTCGGTCCGAAATTCATGTTTAAATATTTATACGGGCTCCAATTAATTAAGCACAATACCAACCTTTATCACCCTTAAGCTATTTAATTAAAAATACATACCTAGATCCCACAATAAAACACAACATCCCTTTTAAAATAAACCTTTTTTTTTTTCTGAAATGTTTAATAAGAGAACAAGGGTAGTAAGAAGTTGTGGGCTAAAGTTATCACGTGCTGAGAGACTGGCGCGCTCCCAGCGAAAGTTGGGCTAAGACTGAGCTATAAATATCCTGGTCTGTGCGCCAATAAATTAATGTTGCCAGCATGTGGATGCACACCAGAGGTTGCGGTCTATTAACTTTCTGTATAAATTTTAACGTTTCATTCTGTTTTATTGTACCGGGTGTGTTGCGGTCTTCGTTGCAATTTTTGTTTTGGTAATTTGCTTAGCTGTGACAGTCTGGGTGTTATTTTTTCCCGGTTCGATGGATTAGATAGATTTATTATGTAAATATGGGTCATAATCATCTGCCTAGCCTTTTCCTTTTTTTCCAATATTGGGGTCGGCTCCCAGTCTAACCGAAAGCAAATGAATACCAGAATTTTACATGGAGCGACTGCCTATCTGACCTCTACAACTCAGTTACCTACTGTGTAATACGACACTCCTTGGTAAGACTGGTTGTCAGACTTTCGGGCTTCTGACGACCCGTAACGACTGTTAAAGATCCGCTAATGACATAAAGATGGTCACCAATCTATTGACCAACCCCGGAAAGCGTAGCTTAATCTGACCGATTGACCCGTGTGACTGGACTTAATTAGCTACAAGCCCCACAAATATGGGTAAACGTGTTTATTTATTATTTTTGTGTACACAGAAAACAAAAGTTTCTAACAAAATCTAATGCTGTTGGTGACAGGAGTAGGTTTGTTGGTACGCAGAAAGTACCTACTTCTTCTTCACAAGAAGCTTTCAATTTTATAACTTATACAATTCAATTTATCGTATTCTTTAACAACATAAAATATTCTTTTACTTTCAAAGGTTAGGTACATTAAAAGGAAATAAATTATAGAATTTCTTTTAATTATGAATAGTAGGGAAAGAGACTCATTTGCCTACTATTCAAAAGAAAATTCTAATATTTAGCTTCAGAAATAAATATTCCAAGTATAAAATTTAGAAATCAGATTTAATGCCTGCTGAGAAAATAGAAAGAACAATTTTCTTGGAAATCAGTGTTCGTATTTTTGTTAAGTAGATAAGTCAGACATCTCTCTAAATATATTGATATAATATACCTAATCTGTTCCTTCTAATATAATTCTGTGTCCTTAATTTTTTATTTGACCGCGCTAGTCTCTATAACTACCACCAGTCGGATTTGGAAAATAAAAAAATCGGTTAAATGCAAAAATTATTTTCGCCTCAATTTTTTAGGATACCTTACTTTATACCTGCTATTTTATAATAATATTTTTAACATCACGCTGCGGCACTTAAGAGCCGAGCAAAAAGTAAAAAGAACACTAAGCGAAAACAAAGTCTGCGCGAGCGGGCGATGCAATGCGACGTAGTGTGTCGGGGGACGAAGGCGGCCGCCCACCGAGAACCGAGCATTACTGAACTGTGCATAGGCATGCTAATGAGGTACCATCCCACGCTGCTCTCTTCGCAACAGTCATGTTTAAACTGCGGGAGAAACCGCGAGGTGTGCCTCGCGGTTTCTCCCGCCATTTGCCGCCGTTCGCCGTTGCTAGTAAAATAATAACAAAAGCGGTAGTTTTCTTTCTACCTAGATACTCGTAATTACTAATACAGCCCATGTTTCTGATGTTTCTCAATAATGACGAGCAAAACAACATGATCCATTATTTTACCTAATAATCCTCCTCCTCTCCTTTCGTTATAATAAAATATTGGGAAATATTCATACATTCTTCACAGTATCGAAATATAGTATTGTCCCATGTTACATGATAAACCTTTCAAACAGCAGATTATATAGAGGAGATTCTCTCATTCATTGAGGTTTTTACACAAAATGAGAAGTTTAGATTTACTTACCTTTAAGTTCCAAATGTGGCAAAAACCTTCCATAGAGTTTTCAAATATAAGGGTTGGAATCTAAAATAATCCAAAATGATTGGATCCACATAAAGAAAACAACAGTGACAGGAAGCAGCAGAATGTCATCAAGATACATAAAGTGGATTAAAAACGTATTATTGAAGCTAACGCAAAAACTACCAAAGCAAAGTTAATAAAAATTATATGGGACCACCCCTGAAGCACACCCTATCCATTAAAATAAGGTTTATTTGAAATCCATCCACAATTGACGGAGATATCACGGAACAAACTATATACAGTAAAAAATACGGCAAAAAAAAGTATTAAAAAATATACAAACAAACAAACTTAGAACTCCTCCTTTTTGAAGTCCGTTAAAAAACACAATACGCTGTTAGGAAAATTAATTGACACCTACGTCAATTTACTTTGTTTTAGCCATTTCATACAGCCAGTTGTTCTTTGGCAGTTGTCAAAGAATAACAGTTTTGATTTGAATCTATGGTACGGTCAATTTAAGTTGGGAGCTAATTTGCTTCGCAATATTTTTGCCTCTAGCACTAGCTAGCAGCGCCAGCCTTCAGCACTGGCCTCCAGCACTGGCCTCCAGCACTGGCCTCCAGCACTGGCCTCCAGTACTGGGCTCCAGCACTGGGCTCCAGCACCTGGCTTCCAGCACTGGCCTCCAGCACTGGGCTCCAGCACCTGGCTTCCAGCACTGGCCTCCAGCACTGGCCTCCAGCACTGGCCTCCAGCACTGGCCTCCAGCACTGGCCTACAGCACTGGCATCCAGCTCTGGCCTCCAGCACTGGCCTCCAGCACTGGCCTCCAGCACTAGCCAGCAGCACTAGCCAGCAGCACTAGCCACCAGCACTGGCCTGCAGCACTAGCCTCCAGCACTGGCCTCCAGCACTAGCCTCTAGAACTGGCCTCCAGCACTGGCCTACAGCACTGGCCTGCAGCACTAGCCTCCAGCACTGGCCTCCATCACTAGCCAGCAGTATTGGCCACCAGCACTGGCCAGCAGCGCTGGCCGCCAGCACCTGCCCGTAGCACTGGCCACTAGCACTGGCCAGCAGCCCTGGCCACCAGCACTGGCCTCCAGCACTGGCCTCCAGCACTGGCCTCCAGCACTGGCCTCCAGCACTGGCCTCCAGTACTGGGCTCCAGCACTGGGCTCCAGCACCTGGCTTCCAGCACTGGCCTCCAGCACTGGCCTCCAGCACTGGCCTCCAGCACTGGCCTCCAGCACTGGGCTCCAGCACCTGGCCTCCAGCACTGGCCTACAGCACTGGCATCCAGCTCTGGCCTCCAGCACTGGCCTCCAGCACTGGCCTCCGGCACTAGCCAGCAGCACTAGCCAGCAGCACTAGCCACCAGCACTGGCCTGCGGCACTAGCCTCCAGCACTGGCCTCCAGCACTAGCCTCTAGAACTGGCCTCCAGCACTGGCCTACAGCACTGGCCTCCAGCACTGGCCTTCGGCAATAGCCAGCAGCACTAGCCAGCAGCACTGGCCACCAGCACTGGCCTGCAGCACTAGCCTCCAGCACTGGCCTCCAGCACTAGCCTCCAGCACTAGCCTCTAGAACTGGCCTCCAGCACTGGCCTCCAGCACTGGCCTGCAGCACTAGCCTCCAGCACTGGCCTCCATCACTAGCCAACAGTATTGGCCACCAGCACTGGCCAGCAGCGCTGGCCGCCAGCACCTGCCCGTAGCACTGGCCTCTAGCACTGGCCAGCAGCCCTGGCCACCAGCACTGGCCTCCAGCACTGGCCTCCAGCACTGGCCTCCAGCACTGGCCTCCGGCACTAGCCAGCAGCACTGGTTTCCAGCACTAGCCTCCAGCACTGGCTTCCAGCACTAGCCAGCAGCGCTGGCCGCCAGCACCTGCCTGTAGCACTGGCCTCTAGCACGGGCTAGCAGCGCTAGCCACCAGCACTGGCCAGCTGCACTGGCCTCCAGTACTGGCCAGCTGCACTGGCCTCCAGTTCTGGCCAGCAGCTCTGGCCAGAAGCACTGGGCACCAGCACTGGCCAGCAGCACTGGCCACCAGCACTGGCCTGCAGCACTAGCCTGCAGCACTAGCCTGCAGCACTAGCCTCCAGCACTGGCCTCCAGCACTAGCCAGCAGCAATGGCCACCAGCACTGGCCAGCAGCACTTGCCGCCAGCACTGGCCAGCAGCCCCGCAGCTGAAAAACAAAAACAGCAATAAAAAAACAGCCATAGTTCCAAGTTAAATGTCGCTTAATCCAATATGCTTTGTATCGCCTTATTTCTGGGCACGCCACGGACACGGTTGTTTCGGGAGGTTCCCAGTGGAAACGTTCGGGTGTTTCCATTGGATGGAATTCGGTGGTCTGCCCGGCTTGGGCGGAGCACCACCGTATCCTCGTGAAGGCGATCGGCGGCGGCTGCCATGGTACGGAGCGAGAGTGCATGGGTACCCGTCGCTTCTTTCAGCGCAGCAGTGATGCTCGCAAAGAGGGAAGTGGTGCACGTGAGGCAGAAGCAGTATATGCACCCTCACGGCCTTAGCCTCCGCAGGAAACGCCCTGGCCGTCGGGAATCTCAGGCTGATTCCCGGCCACCTTAGGCGCGGGCTTGCGGACGGTGAGTAATGGTTAGCTCGCTGTCCGGTAAGGACCAAGCCCGGGTCGACGGCGCGTTGTGTTCTACGCGCGTCTCAAAGAGATGTCAGCACCAACTGATGGGGCCCGCAAAGGCCAATGCCAGCCAGGGGTGCGGGTTGTTCGAAAGAGATACGGCGGCTCCTGGCACACAGGCAACTGAGGGAACACGGGTGGGTTTTAGTCAGTAAAAGTCTGACACGCCCTCCTGCCCCACCCAGAGCGGGAGAAGTTATTTGATGATTTCCCACCCAAAAAAAAAACCCTCTCCGTCATAATACAAGCTTGTTCTATTCGTTTTTATTCCTACCCACAACAGCGCGCGTCCTGTCTCCCCGCCCACTCACTGATGACTGATGTACCCGCGTGGGGCGGGACAGTAATAATACTGACACGGTTTACGAAAAATATGCAAACATTTGTTTGTTTTAACTTACATTAGATTGTTAGTGTCGTATGAAAATTGGATGGTCTAAAAAACGAACTATTTTTAAGTGATACAGGAAAAATGGTTTTTATCTAACCACTTCATATTAGGTTTATCTAAAGTAAGTTATTTAAAAAATGTGGATACTAAGAAACTGTTCAACTGTTGTGTGTGTTTCTGTTTTAAGAACAGAAATATTGTTTGAAGATCCAAACAGAGTGCAAAACAGCTGCAGCGAAAACTATTGAACCGACATGTCTCATTGAATTTGGCTGACGGCAAAATGGTTGAAGCGACATTGAATAGTGTTAGTAGTGGAAAGGAAATTGTATGAATATACTTTTCATCTAAAGTTAACTATTTCGAAAAACGCTTTATGTGCCATCCAACTGAAATTGTAGGACGAGAATAACGCCACATGCTCCGATTATCAATGTTTGTGTACAGCTTAAATGAAGTACTAAGAAAATTTGGCAAATTTAATGTCGGATCATACATCATGTTTGAGAATTATGCACTAAAAGTGCTCAGAATTTTACGAAACCCGGCCTATCCGACGCAGAAAAATTCGCTGAATCCGAATATGTATAATTATAACTCAAAATCGTCGCTTCAAACAAATAGCCTTTCACCCTTCGATATGTATATTTAATTATGATTGAAGTTTATTGGCGAACACTTGTCTTGTTCTAACCGCCGCTGCAATAGTCAAACAAGCTATGTTGCATATATGTGAATTTTCAGCGTTACTGGAAACTGACCATGGTCGATGTTCGTCTAAAAAAACCTCACAGCTTTGTAATCCGATTTTTCAACTGGTTTTATAAATAAAATGCCATAAACAAAATAAAAACACAACATTGTAATCCTGAACTCGCAACAAAATCATACAAACGTTGTTTTCAGCAAATTCAATACCATTGTCTCGCGACGATTTTTGATGAAACAGCTCTGTTGTTCAGATCCGGAACGGAATTCTCAAGTTTACTGTTTATTTACAACCACATAACCATATCAATAGAGTTGCATGTTTGCGATTTACGATCAGATCCGAAGATCCGTTTTGATCAACAAAGCAGTTTTTGACTGTTAAAACATTCGTGTATTGGTACAGAAAAGTCATTCAGTTAAGCCAAGATAATTGTAGATCGAGGAGCATTTGTATAGATTTGTTTGTTTTGGGTTATAGCTGTTTGTACACTACCGCTTTTCCACTATGGTACGAATTGAAACGTGGGATTGCTTCATGCATTTTGGTCAGTTTCCGCTGAGTGGTTTACCAGCACAAACAGCAATCGTAGGGCTTCAAAAATCAACAGAAATTTCCATTTAGTCATTGGGTATGGAAGGTAGAAAGTTCGATGAAATTGCGGAAAAACATCAAAAATATCATTGTTTTTTATTGTTTTTGTGGTTTGTTTTTGATCAGATAATCGTATTTCTTATGGTGGATCCACAAAGTCCGGCGGCGTGCGCCAGGCCTGGCCATCAGCTTTGCGTGCTGCAATCGCAACAATACCGGCGGGGCCGGCATTGTGCCGGCGACGCCGCCGCGCCGATGGCGGCGGCCGGCGGGGGAACAGTTCGTTCACGGCTTTCGATGGTGGTGTCGTTTCATTGTTCGTTGTATAGTGTGCAAAATGGGTGATTTCCACTGGGACGATAGTGCAGTATTGTTATTAATAGAACAATTTCACGAAAATGAAATATTGTGGAATATAATCTAATAATACAAATATAATCTTGCCGGCTTTGGTCAAGACGCCGTCGGCAATGCACCGGCTGCGTGGATCCACCATTAGCTTTCCTGACTATCTCCATGTAAATAAGACATAAATGTTTCATGATGTTGTTTCCTATAAAATATCGTGATTCATAAATCCTTGGAGTTTCTTGCCCGTACTTCTGCACAGGAATCTATGTTTTGGAATGGGCAAATTAGCTTCAACTTTCTAACTAACTGACCAACTTCTTGGCAACTCAAAAGCGCCTGTAAATGGTTTAATTAATAATAATGCTTTGAGTTGAGTATTCAAGATCATTAATTACAGCAATAAAGACCGGTAAAGACCTAATATTAGCAAATATTAGGTCTTTACCTGTGAAATTGGAGATCTGTATGAAAATGTTAAAATAAAACAATTTTGGTATTTTTTTTTCTTTAGCTAATCAAAGTACCTACTGACCCAAATTAACTATACAATCATCACCCATCATCACCCAGACATCACCCGTAGCGAAAGCACCATATAACACGATTCCCACCGGTTTCAAAATCAAAAAATCAAAATCAAAAGTCATTTATTCAAACTAGGCTGAGAGTCAGCATTTTTTGAACGTCAAAATTACATAAGACAGTCCCCCAAAACGCCCGGCCTTCACCACTTCCTAGTGCTTTAGCTGGGAGGAAGAAGTGGTGCAACAAACTCCCCTTCCCTTCGGGGATTCGCATCGGCAACTCTATCGCTTTAACAAAATGTCACGTCAATAGTGGCTACTATTGTCAAAAAATATATTTACACTACGGGTATTTAATTCACCATAACATTCAAACAACAAAAAAGGTTAGTTTTGGATTTGTACTATTAACAAAAAAAAAATGTTCTAAATTAACCCTGCGTCAAAACAAGGGAATCGAATATTCGAATTATTCGAATAATATTTTTAAATTCTTCCTCTATGGTGTTACTTGTTACTTAATTCTTTGATTTTATTATAAATATTATAAGAATACTTATTAATCAAGATCTGAGATTTCGATTAATAAGACTTGTATTGTGATTGGTTGTCTGTGTATCGATCGCTTTTGCATCTAAAGGCCAACACTACCTCAGAAGGCTACGCCGAACTTAACACTGGAATCATTAAGAAATGTGCTAAGGAAATTTACGGCGTTTTAACGCATCTTATATATCTGTGTTTTGTTCAAGGACTGTTTCCCGATAAATTTAAAATATCAATTGTAAAACCACTTTTTAAAAAAGGTGAAAAACATGATGTTAACAACTATAGCCCAATAACCTTAGTACCAATTATGTCAAAAATCTACGAAAAATGCATGCAAAAAAGGCTTATTAATTAATACGAGAAATTTAACATTATAAAGAAAGAGCAATTCGGTTTCCAAAAAAATAAATCAACAACTTTAGCTATCTTTTCACTCTTGAAATCGGTACTGACTTATATTAATAATAATCAACTAACGACGGGCTTATTTTTTTATTTATCTAAGGCGTTCGACCTAGTTGCGTATAATATGCTAATTCAGAAATTAGAGACTATAGGAATTAGAGGAGGTCCTCTGCGGTGGATATCGTCATACATATCCGGCAGACAGCAGTGTATTACTATCACTAATATTAATTCCAATAAGGATATGGTTTCTTATCGCTCTGAATTTAAAAACTCCAATCGCGGCGTTCCTCAGGGCAGTATATTGGGCTCGACTTTGTTTCTCCTTTGACGTTCAAAAAGAGCTGACTCTCAGCCTAGTTTGAGTAAATGACTTTTGATTTTTTTTGATTTTTCTTTAAGTGAATGATATTGTTGACGTGATTAATCATAAATGCTTTTTGTTTGCTGATGATATTTCGATAATTGTTTCTATTGATAAAAATGTAAATCAATAGCTGATCATGAAGCAGATATTAATAATACAATAGAAAATTTTATAAATTGGCTTAATTATAATAATTTATCTATTAACCTTAATAAATCAGTATATGTACAGTTTAATAAATCTTATAATAACAAATTTAATTTTAAAATGAATATATCAAAACTTCAACAAGTAGCACAAACTAAGTTTTTGGGAACGATTATAGACGAATATCTAGACTGGAAAGCTAAAATTGATAGTGTATGTACTAAAATCAGTAAATTTGTTTACGCTCTTAGACGGGTTAAAAATGTTACAAAAATTAAAACAGCTGTAATGTCCTACCGTGCATATGTGGAGTCCTCGCTGCGATATGGACTAATTGTATGGGGAAATAGTACCGACCATAACAGAACATTTATCGCTTAAAAGAAATGTGTTCGAGCTATTCAGGGCATTCCACCGGACGTATCTTGTCGACCAATATTTAAAAAACTCGGTTTGCTACCACTACCTTCACTATATCTATATGAAACATGTATGTTTGTACGGAAACACAAAGATTTATTCAGAACAGCAGCGGAAGTAAGCTCTAGGACTCGGCGTGACAAATTTAGACTTGATTTAGATGAATTCCCTCGATTAACAAATGATTAATATAGTACAATTAATATAGTAAAGGCTGTGTAGTTATGGCTGTACGTATATGTAATAAATTACCATGTAAACTTAAATGACTAAATAGCAGACTGTTCAAATTTCACCTGTTTAAATGGCTAAATGATAATAATTTTTATAGCATTAAGGAATACTTTGAACATAAGTTGTACTAATAATTTTGCATGCTTTAGTTTTAAGCAAAACATGTATGATCTCATCCTTAACTCATGTAACACCTTTGCATACCATGTTTTATGCAAATAATTAAATAAATAAAGTTTGTGTAGTACTTTTATAAATCAGTAAAATATTTATTTATTCCTTGATATTACTCAGACTTCTACTGTATCTAAGACATTGGCAAATAAAGACATGATTTCATTTTTTGTTATTCGAATAATATACGAATAATTCGAATATTACCAGAAAAATAAAACGAATATTCGAACATGAAAATTTCCGAGTATTTGCAAGCCCTAGTCAAAACGTCATAATCGGGAACTAAAAATTCATACATCAGCGATCCCGTAATGATGTCACTTTAGATCACGTGGCACCGCTTGATATTGACGAGAGCAAGTTGCTGTACAACGAGTTATGACAGAGACAGATGTAGAAAAAGTGCGTGAGCGAGAACGAGCCGGAGGAATATTGCACATTTTATTTTCAGCTGTTTTTTGTACATTCCTATATTAGTTTTAGAATTATAGTGAGTATTATTTATTGATGAGTCAGTAAGTTAAAGCCGACTTCGATTCGCCTTCTCTCTTAGAAAAATTTACACCTCACATCACGTTCGTTCATCCATTTGACATTGTGCCATTCGGTAAGATACCGAATGGCACAACAGTGACGGCAGACTGGTCCACCAGAAGGTGACCATCATCTTCCTATGAGTAAAATTTTTTTAGAGCATTAATTAGGTGCTGTACCTGGGGCCACCTACGGAGACGAACAGTTACGGTTGTCGTACAGGATCCACTTTTCATCGCACGTAACTATTCGATTTAGAATTCCCTCGTTTCTATGTCGATTCAGTAGTGCTATGCATGCTTCGACGCGTAAGTCTCGCTGTTGCTCGTTTAGTTCGTGTGGCACCACTTATATTGAATTTTTATCTTTCCGATTTCACGCAAGTGCTTCAATGTTGTTTGTAAAAACAACGGCTGACGGCTGAGCTTGCATTGGAGTTAGTGTCAACTAACTCCAAGGCTCGCAGCAAGTTCAGCCGTAGATTGAGTTGGACCCGCTTCCACTATCGTCTTCAATTTGTCATTGTCCATAATTGTGACCGATTAACCGCGACGCTTGTTCTTAAACTCAAAATTTCCAGATTTAGGTAAAACGATTGAACCAATAAAAGGGGAGTTTGTTGCACCACTTCTTCTTCAAAGCTAAAGCACTAGGAAGTGGTGAAGGGCGGGCGTTTTGAGGGACTGTCTTATGTAATTTTGACATTCGAAAAGTGCTGATTCTCAGACTAATTTGAATAAATGACTTTTGATTTTGATTTTGATTTTGAATGGGCTGTGTTTATTCAAGCAGTATTAGGCCCGTACACGTCGTTATTGTTTCGTGTTGTTTGCGCAGCGGTATTTCCACGTAGGAATTAATAATTGAATATTGTACGAATTTTCAGTTTATCCATGGCGCCAAAAACTAAAACAATTTCACAAAAACAAAACACTATCTAAAAGCAATGGCTGAATTTGAAATTAAAATAACAGGACTTTTAAATAAAAGGTATTTTAATTTTGAATAGAGCGCCCCATCCAGAGATTATTAAATCTGAAAATGCTGGTAATAAAATCTCCAATTACATAGGTAAAGACCTATTAGCTTCAATGTCGGCTGATTATAAATTATCAATGCAAGCTGCATTCCTAAACAGTTTCCGCGCGGATTCCTTTGCCAAATTAGAAATTAAATATTAAGATGCGTAAGAGAATCGTACAATGTTTGTCCCTAAAGAGCCGTAAATCTGAATCATACATAATATAAGCCCTTGTATGTACTTTCGTATACATTACGAAAAATAAGTGGCAAAATTGCACCTAGCACGAATGCGCGGAGTAGTATCATAAATTTGCATGATTGTAAAATTACAAATTTATTGTTTCTCACATACTTCCATAATAATAACGGTCACATAGATCGATCGATCAGGTTAAGGTTACGTTTGCCATAGATGAGTAACCATCTTTACACGACCTCCGTGCCTCGGAAAGCACTTTAAGCCGGTGGTCCAGACTGCCATTCGTGGATCTTTAACTGTCATTACGAGTTGTCAGAAGCCCGAAAATCTGACAACCAGTCTTACCAAGGGATATCGTATGACTCAGTAACTGGCTTGTGGAGGTCGGATAAGCAGTCGCTCCATGTAAAATACTGGTGGTGAGCTGCCTTGACTGGAAGCCGACCCTAATGTAATTGGGAAAAGGCTAAGCTTAACGCTATGCTAGGGTTTTAGGGCTTTATTCACATCTATGGGAACTAACGCCCGCTTGCACCACAAATCACTAAATGTTCTGTTTCTGCCAATCGTTTGATCGACAGACAGCATCCTGTTACACAACAACATACAATACGTCAAAATGACGTAGTGTGTCAATTTGATGAAAGATTTCTCTAACCGCAAAACAATACTAAGGCTTTTTTCTCAAGTATCAAAAGAGTTATACGAGTCGACTGGGTAGTATCAGTCTCGAAGATAAATACAGTGTGGCGTTTAGATTAATTAAAGTCAAAGTTACGTTCTGCTCTTTAATTAAAGTTTTATATATTCGCTGGAGCCCTCCCGCGGCGATGCCCACATCCCTCTACCAACTTACCAAAGGAATGTGGCCAAGGTACATCTCAGTGTACATATATGTTAGTTACAAAATTTTAAGGAAAGTTTTAAAACTTTTGCAATATTCTTAAAGTTAATTTCCTTAGAGACCGGCTTCCGCTGATGTACGTTGCTTTGTATGTCTTCCTTTATTAATTTTCTTTGTTGACTGGTTAAGAGAAAAGGATGGGTCGTGAAACGGCTAAAGAGGAACTTCTAGCTAATGTTTCTTTTCTATTGCTGGAGGGCTTGGGATATAGCCAAGACTCGAGGAACCGAGCCTTTGTTAATTTCATTTGTTAGAATAATACTCTAAATTTTCTAAATTTTTATGGTGCCACATTGTTCTCAGAAACGCGTGAGGTATGAAGTTAACATTATATCAAATACGTAGTTTTACGTTTTCTTGGAGCTCTAAAAACAAGCTTCTAAAGCAACGCAAAAAAAACCCCGATTTATGGGACATGATTTAATACTAGCAAAAAAATCAAAAAGGGCAAGAATCTCATTTTGTTTTGCTATTCCCACCAAACATTTGCAGTTGGGGAATTGACCTGACGTATATCATATGTATGGAAGAACATTTATTCAACTGCATTTTCTCGGGATTAATTCATTAGAACTACGGAACCCTTCATTGTGCGTGTTCTGACTCCCCTTGATTTGGCGGGTTTTCACACATAATTAATATTTTAACCGCGTTGGCATGAGCATAGTGGGTAGGTATACAAAATACAAAATTTGTTTATTGACATAAAACAAGGTAATTATACAAATAGTTAGGAATGCTTTTCAATTCTTTAGTTATTTTGCACAGACAGTGACTAGCAGACTAATTAACTTCAGGCAAACTACCTTGCATTTCACGATACCACATTCTCTATACACACATCCACAAACGAACAAACACTCATTTACATATACACAGAAATATCCTCATCATTAAAAATTATAACATTACACCGTCATATTTTGTTTATCACAAACATTTGGGATAAATGCGCATTTGGTGTATGCCCGGGCCATCCGGACTGTCCCACATAATTATATTTTGCCCGGGAACTCCGGGTGTGGCCAACAGAGCATGGGAATTTATATACGACCATAGGAATTTATCACCAGATTTATGGTTTTCTTCATTTGTTTATACAGACTATCTGTATGGCAAAAGTATGTTTGGTTTAGATGTTGATTTGAGCTGTACAAATTCAGACCTTGTTCCTATGGCAAAAAAAGGGGAGTCTAAAATAAAAATTGTCTCGGTATGTTATTTTGTCACTCATCCACGGACCAACCGCGGCAAGCGAAGCTGAACCTGATCGATCGACCCATGCAGCTATTATTACATTGGTAAAAGCCCCTACTAATTATTGAAATCAAGTCCATTCACTCACTGGGCCCCAATTCTGTATGGTTATAATGATTCCCCGCGGAATCTTACTACGTCCAAGCTACGTCATTATCGTGTTTTGTATATAGAAACCAATGTAACGGTAAGGAATCGAAATGTCATATTCTGTATGCTCCAAGACAATTTGTCGATATTTATTAGCAGATTTCGTGTGTGATCTAAGAAATTGACGTGGTTTCGAAGTAAGAAATCGTTAAGTGGTCATTAGGGACATTGTGGGTGGGAATTAGGGCCCTGATGGACAACGCACAGCCAAGTCTAGAAGCACGAAGTTGTGCACCTTATCACCTAACAAAGGTGAGTACTTATTTAGCAAAGATTTTTGATAAATCTATACATATAATAAAGCTAAAGAGTTTGTTTGTTTGAACGCGCTAATCTCTGGAACTACTAGTCGAATTTGAAAAAAATATTTTTGGATATGAGAGACATATTCACGAGGCAGGCTAGCTATTTAAAATCACGCTGCAACCCGTAGGTGCCGAGCAAAAGACTTAAAGTCAGAAAGAACTTTAAGCGAAAATTAAGTAGGTAATAGCGCGAGCGGGCGATGCGATGCGGCGAGGTGGGTCGGGGGAACAAGAAATTTCACGCGGACGAAGTTGCGGGCAGATACTATCCTACTATCCTATTAATATTATAAATGTGAAAGTTTGGATGTTTGTTGCTTAATCACGCAGAAACGGCTGAACGGATTTGTATGAAATTTGGCACACTGATAGTACATATAGTAATAATAAAGCCTTTTATTCCATAACCCTTAATTTTACATTTCAAATGTTGTTAGTATTTTTATACATGTGCTTATTATCTAGTGTTAAGTTAAGAGTAATTTAATTAAATCTAATTATGTTATGATATGGACCCCATTTTGGGTACAGGCCTCCCCAACCTTTTCCACCTTTCCCTATTCTTGCCCTGGTCGAACCAATTTCTCCCCACCGCCTGCACGATGTCGTTTGTCCATCGCTGCTTTGGTCTGCCGGGTTTTCTTTTGCCTGACGGTTCCTTCCATTTTCTGGTCTCTATTGTTCACCTTCTATCTGTGCAGCGTGCGATGTGATCAGTCCATTGCCACTCTATTGTTAGTGCGTGTCTCAGTGCATCCGCAATCTTTGTTTTTTGTCTTATCTCCTTGCTTCGTACTTTATGTATTTTTCTGATCAGATAACACATAGGATGCTTTTATCCCGGTAGTACTTTCCCGTGAGAGATTTCCGACCGCCGCCGCCGCGCCGCGCGGTAGAAGCCGCTAGCAAAAGCTAGTAATTCTTAAATAAGGTGTTGAAAAATTAATATTTAGAAATTTAAGGAGTTCTTTATATGACATTCAGAACATAGTCACGAAAAAAAATGTATACACAACAATCCGTTTCAAAAATATGCAATATTTTCCCCACGCACTAATTATTAAATATGCACATGCGCACCGTACCTACACCGTATAGTGTAGGCACAGACAGCCGCGCGAGCGAGACGAGCGCGTTGTCAAATATCTACGTAAACAGCTGATTAAAATTTTCCCAACACATTTCTCAGACTTTGGACTGGCAATTTATCAAACTTACCTAAAATTAAATTCACTAATTTTTTTTTGCAATATGTTAGTTTTTTGATGCCGAGCAAGTACACGAAATTCGGGACATAATTTTTTTAACACCTTATATAAAAGTTCGTCATTTTTTTGCTGATTCAAAATCCCATCGAGGTACGGCTCCTAACATACTAATTAAAAAGAACTCGTAAAAATAATAATTATGGATGTTAATGTTAAAGTTCGCCGTTGCTATAGTAATTTATAAAAAAGAACGAATCGAATTGAAAATCATCCAATAATCTAGACTGATTAATTTGTTATGGCATCTGATTAACAGATTCCATTATTGTTTTAAATGAACTCATTTGTAAAGGCTGTTAATTAATATTGATAATAACTCATTGGTAAGCGATGACGCCCAATCTATAATGGTAGTATTATAATACTCCTAATTATTTAATACTCATACCGGATTAGTTTATAAAATCAGAGTGTTTTTTTAATCACGGATTGAGCATATTTATTAACAACTAGCTTTGTCAGCGGCTTCGCCCACGTGGATGGCTAAAGTTATCCTACGAGAACGTACTACCCCCCCAGTGGGGTTCCCGCATTGTCGTTGCGGGGGGGCTCAGTAACCGTGGTCACCCTCCCACGGTGAAGCGAAGAGGAACCCCAAGGTGGGGCCGCTCGTCAGGGCTTGTGCCTCCAAGCCGACGACGTAGCGGCCAAAAAGTAGGTTGCGGTGAGGTGCATCGCAACTGAGGCGGGCCGCGATGTCGAATGGGAGGCATCGCGGCTGAGGGTTACAGGCTGCGGCGGAGGAGGAGTGCCGGTACTTCTGAGTAGCACTCTTCCCTTCCGTAGCCTGGACGGGGCCGCCACCGTTTGATGGCGGACGCGGTGGGGCCGCAGGGGAAGAAGAGTGTCGGTATAGCGTTGGCCGCTCTCCCTATCCCCTGCGGCCGAAAAGTGGTTGGCGGCGGGGCCACTGTACTGACCCGTCGCAGGAGGAAGTCAGCAGCAGCTGGTGGGGCCCGCAAGGGCCGATGCCTGCTAGGGGTGCGGGTTGTTCGAAAGAGATACCGCGGCCCAGGGGCCGCGGTATCTCTTTGTTGTCATCCCCATGTTCCTTCAGCTGCCCGTATGCCAGGGCATACGGGCAGCTGAAGGAACATGGGTGGGTTTTAGTCAGTAAAAGTCTGACACGCCCTCCTGCTCCAACCAGAGCGGGAGAAGTCATTTGATGATTTCCCACCCACAAAAAAAAAAAAAAGAGAACGTACTACCGCAATAAAAAAGTATCTTATATATTAATCCAGGCTATAAACTATGTGTATACTAAATTTGATACAAATCCGTTCAGCCGTTTTTGCGTGATTGAGTAACAAACATCCAAACATTCAAACTTTTACATCTATAATATTATATAGTAGGAGGTAGAATAGTAGGATAGGATTAAATTATGCCAGCGCCACGATATTAAAAACTGCATTAGAATACATTTTAAAAACTAATAGAAAATCTGAAACGTGTCCGAGTATCCCATTTTAAAATCTATCGTTGACCCGGCGGCGTGTTTACCGGTTTATCCGCGTAAAATATTATTTCCTTCACGATAGACCGCCCGATGACGGCCGAGTGTTACCGAAGTTACACGAAACGTGTCGAGCGAAACCGAGCGGGTGGTGAAAAATTTATTTACCTGACGCCCGGGTCACATGTTATTTCTATGGTCTATATTAGGGAAGCCTTTTACCACGAGTGGGGTCAGGAAACTGCCTGTAATAGGCACTTTTGTTGTGAACCCAGAAACGTTACTCTGGGTATTTCAGGGAATTTCAGGATTTTTTGTAAATGAAGGTCCAGTACCTCGTAGTACGTGCTTGATTGTAATCAGGTTTTTTTTACTGATTGCCAGTACCGAGACTTGGATGTAAATGTAAGGTCACCAAAAGTGATAAGAAACCAGGGTTGTCGGATTCAGTTAATGTTTAAAAAAAACCCGTGGATGTACCTATTCGAATAAAATTTTATTTAATTAATAAAATCAAACAGTTCATTTATGTAGTGTAATGTAGCAAAAAGTGTCGTTACAACATTTGGTCTTAATTTTATCCGTCTAGCCCCCTTTTGCAACGGGCGATAAGGAACTTCGTTCCAACATCCATCGGTTTCTTGCTACACTTCAACTATATCCGAACGACCTTGATTACTTATCTCTTTTGAGGACTGTACCTAAAAGAAAAGCATTTTGCGTTTTTGAGCCTAGCTTTTTGACCAACATTGAAACTTGATTCACACGGTGCGATTTAATTATCTGTATTTCTCCTGTTATTATACGGAACAATAAAAATTGCACCGTCTCCACGTCGTCAACTCTAAACAGTTTAAAGACGACGCAAATACTTTATTGCTTCAATTTATTGTAGTATTGTAGTTATGCTCAGACAAGAAACTTGCATCATGTAAACAAGGCTTTACTATGTTGAAGTTAAAATTGTACACCTACAAATGTGTTGAATTAAAAATAACGCAATATTGTAGCACATTCCTATCTCTGATTCGTATTTTATTCCTAAGCTCACAATTCCTTGCCTAACAAAACCTGCCATGTAAGTTTTGCCACCGAAAAATGTCCACTCACACTTATATCGTGGCATACATTTCTCCCACAACCTTCCTTCGCTTTTAAACATATAGGTAGCTGTATCTCTTTTAGTCTAAGAATGGAGCCCTATTTTCTGAGCGCACGCCTCTTTTGTTTCGTCCACATTCATTAATCTATGCGAGAGAGCTCTTAGCCCACAGCCTGGTACGGCACTCTTACGGCACTCGACATTGCTGTGTTACTTGCCGTGGTATTTTTTTAACACTTTTAGTACCTTATAGCTTATTAATGCAACACTTAACTATTTCTTGGTAACGGCTAGGTCGGGTTCGTTTTGGAATTTTGGTATAAGAATATTTTTCGAGGAATTTTTGCTACAAAATGTATCATAATTAAGTACTTAAATAAAAGTAGACTTGATTGGGATGCTTCATTTGTACATCGTTATCCACATTTCATAATTCTGAGAACTAGTTTACATAAATTACTTACCGATCGTAATCCTTCAATAAAAGCAATATAATATTTATAGGTTTTAGAATACCAGATCCTCTTTTTATTTTCATTTTTATTCACAAACACAAATAATTTTGCTCTTACAATTTTACTTTCAAGTTAAAATACTTTCTAGTTCGATGGCGAGACACGCTTATTTTTTAAACTACTATATACCTACTAACTAATTTATTAATACTGTAAGGTATGGTGAATACGTCTACATCTACATGGTCTACACATGAACTGACCAAGATTTATGTCTGGACTTTGAAAGAGACTGTGACGTCTGAGTTTGTTTCGGTATTTTTTTTCAGAATAGTCAAATACGAAACACCGACTTTATATTGTTTAAAAATATGATTGACGTGTAAAAGTGTTTGTACAACAAACCTACTTATAGAAATATAATCATTTATTAGGAAGCTTTTCGTCGTAACACTAAAAATAAATTATGCATTTAATTTGTACCAAATATTCGTAAAATTTTTAAAAGCACAACTTTCTGCTTTTCCAACGAAATTATTTATTATTTCACCCGCTACCGTCAGCAACGCACGAACAATAAATTTTAATTATTTCGTTAGTTTGTGCTTTATTTATTTACGTCTAGTGTATTGAATGAACATAAAAGTCACTTACGGGTAAAATATAGCCACATATGGCACAAAAAATAAATTTCTCGAAACTGGCTGATACCGTACCGTACCGTTAAGGTATCAACCAGTTTCGAGCAATTTATTTTTTAAGAATAAAATAAGTTCTTTTATAGTGCTAGTTTACGACGGCAGCTGTACAGTACATACTTTTTCTGGGCTGAGATCAAGTACGTCTTCTTGAAGATTTGTAAAACCCATGACATTGACATTTAAGCAGACTTTAACATGGCTTTTAGTGACATGCACACAGTTAAACGTAAACTGTAGTGCAAGTGCTGACTTTTATAAAAAAAACCCGTACCTAAATTAAGTGTCTTCCCTTTGACTAATAGGTACTTAGTGAGTGAGAAAGACGTTATTGGAAAATTTCTTAGTTTCATAGTTACTTAACAGTATATGATATATTTAAGTAAATAATTTATTAACGAATAGGCTAGATTGTTACGTGAATAAAAAATATGGGGCACATAAAAAAAACCAAGAACTGAGTGAATGAAAAAGTTTTTCGGCCTTGCTTCTTGCTATGATAGTTTATTAACTAGCTCAACATTATATAACTATGCCAATAAATCTCCTTAGGGGAAACCCTCTGAGAAATTTAAATTAAGCCACACTGAATAAAAGCTGTTGTTTAATGTATTTCCTTCAAGTAATCAAAACACTGCGCATTTTTTTGCTCATAAAAATTCGGCTCACGTAAGTCGTAACGCAAAATATAAAAGAAGTGATGAATTAGGTATTTTGTTTTGCTTACATAATTAATAATGTTATTTACCTAGGGAAAACTTTCGACTTGAAACAGAAGTGAATAAAACCAAAATGTTTTTTTTGCACAATACCTACCGTAAGTAAGGAACATATTAGAACAAAATAAGAAAAAAACTAACTCAATAAGACGGTCACGCTCTTGCGCATGCACATGCAGTGTGACGTTATAGATCTTAAATTGTTATAAATGTGACCTATGTTTATTATTCTATCACTTTAACTGTCGTAGTTATTAGCGGTTGTAATCTTACATATTTTTGTCGGTCAGAAATATTGAATACTATCTGCTGCGCGCGGCTTCGCCTACGTCGATTTCGGAATTTTTTGTTTTTTGTTTAAAAAAAAAACGTTGCCCCACACTAGGAATTACTCCTGTATTGTGGGTGCGTTTACAAACATTTAAACTCACATACACAAACACCCAGACCCGGAACAACTACTTGTAGGTCATACAAATATTTGTTCCGTGCGGGAATTGAACCCACGACACGCAGCGCAGTAGCCAATCGATTAAGCACTGCGCCAACCGTGCCGTCATTTAAATTATACCTTCCTTATGAATTACTCTATTTATTGGTGAAAATCGCATGAAAATCCGTTCAGTTTATTTTGAGTTTATCGCGAACCGGTAGACAGACAGACAAACAGACGCAGCGGGAGAGTTTGTTTTATAATATGTAGTGACAACTATGAGTACAAGTATACCGAGCCAAAAGATGTTTTCTCGTCAAAACCGGATTGCCAATCATAGTATGTGTGGCTCGCGGCAAGTGAGTAGGTAAACAAACCCACTTAGGTACCAAATTATCTCTCTCGACTTGATTGGCAGAAAGGCTGATTGAGCTCACTGAGATTGCCTGTGACACGGATCGCGGTTTGATTCCCGCGCGTCACATGTTGAATTGAGTGCAAATTCGAGCTTTTTCAATTTGAGTGCATTTGCATGATTATTTATGGGTATGTGCGATGCCGATTGCGATATAGATGAAAAAGGTGTAGGAAAAATATTAAGTGCTCTTTCTACAGAGGAAGAGCACATATTAATTTTTCTGTCCGTCTTTGTAATTTAATGGGAACAAAACCTACTAGTAATGCAATAACCACCCAATTGTCATAGGCCATTTGCATTTATTTTAAGCTTGCTATAGCCTGTGTCCTTCTCCAGGTCATGGTGTACCCATGTACCAAATTTCATCCAAATCCGGTCAGCCGGTTTAGCGTGAAAGCGTAACAAACAAACAAACTTTTGTAGTCACCCATCCACGGACCAACCGCGGCAAGTGTAGCTCAACCTGATCCATGGTACGATAACCCGATAATCTGGCGCACCTGTCATAACTTGGCCACAAGCCCCTCAAGAAAGATTTATGAGTATAATACATTAATATTGAACTAAATTAAGTATAATAAAGAAATCTAGATGTTTTGTCAAGTTATCAAAACGTGTGAAACAGATGCCGGTCGCTACTTTATTTATAGAGATTTCTAACCCTAGCATTCCTTCGTTCCTATTCCTACTTAAACTAAACTCAATCACACAAACACAAACACAAACGGCCAAGCGGATTTGGATGAAATTTCGCACAGAGATAGTTTATAACCTGGATTAACACATACGATACTTTTTTTTATCCCGGTTGTATGTTCCCGTGGGATAATTTTCGACCTCCACACGGGCGAAGCCGTTAGAAAAAGCTAGTCAGTAATCATTGAAACCACGTTACGTCACGGACATGCTCCACGCGCCGCTGATAGATATAGGTAGTTGGTTGAGCGATAACTGATATCAATCTGTAGATAATGTTCCTTAATTAATTATCCATATTGCTTACTAGGTACCTAATTAGTGCTACACTTACGCGTGTAGGATTACCTACCTAACGATGATAATCATCCATTAATATTCCCATGTATATGTTGTATACATTAACGCAAATTAACATGTCTTCTATGTACAGTCGGCAAAAGATACCAGTATCCAGCTATAGTCTGTTCCAAAAGTATCTGATAAAAATATAAATAAATGGATCAGAAAACATACCTGTGGATGGCAATTTGTAGTGCCACAAATTAAGTGCTTGATTTGATTTATTGAATACATAAACTTGAAATTATAATTTTAAACCACCTTAATTATGTTTTTCATTTGGCATTTGAAGTTAATTTTATAAACACAATTTTTGTAGATAATTTTACAATTAAATTTTAATCATGTTATTTTAAACAATAATTATAATTGGAAAAAGTGGTGAGATTCGAATTTGAAACCTGTTTAATGAATACAGATAAACGTGTTACTTATTCATTTTTAGTGAGTGATTTCTGATTGAAACATTTAACCTGTACGGGGTTTGTTCACCCTTTTTTCAGATTTTTTTGTAACAGACCCTACCTTTATCAACTTTTAACTCAGTTACACGAGTGGTATGTGACAAAGTCTTTTTCATAGCTCGTCCGAGCATGGCAGGTGTAAAAAAAACGAACACAGTTGCATACCCTCAGGATATTCGATTTGCCCAGTGATTGGATTGCGCTTCGTAAAAAATACGAATGCTCTGCTTTTTCTGATAAAAAGTATGGGTCATGGAAAGCTGACCTAAAAAGTATGGGTCAGCTTCCCATCTAATCAGAAAAGGTAGAGTAAGAGATTCAAGAAATGAAATAACAATATTTATGAAATTAATAACCTGGTGATGCAAAGGTTTATTTGGGTCACCAAGATACAGACTGTGCCTAGTTTGGGACTCGCTGCTTAATCTATGTAAGTCTTCTGTAAGTGAGAATTACATACTATGTATAAACACTATATGTATATTTAAGAACCTTGTGTAAGAAATATAATTAAATTTGAATAGGTAGGTGTTGATTTCTTGAATGCATAGTTAATTATTTTGCCGCCTGTACCTATACAAAGTAGGAGTTTGGTATTAGCATTAAGTACTTCTCTTCTTAATCTTTCCGGCTATTGTTCTTAAAAATGGCAACGAAAACTAACAAACTGCTTAACTTAAAATAAATGACGCAGTTGCTATAAGAATAATTCCGTAAGCATAAGTTTACATAACAAGGATCATTTCTCGGAAACCCAAGAGGGAAAACCGTACGGAAAAGGAATAAACATTTATTAAATCATGCCGTATGTGAGAGTTAGAAATGAGTGTTTTATTACCGACCCTAGTTTGTGGCCAAGAAAATTGCGACCAGAATTTCTATCGAGACTTTTTTTTCCGTTGTTGTAAGGCATTGTTTGTCTCGTTAGTACAGTGGTTGCAAGCTCTACTACTGAGCATGAGGTCCTTAGATTCGACTCCCAGGTCGCGCAAAATGTAATTCTGTTTTTCTGCCAAAAAAACTCCAATAGCAGTCCGCAGTCTGGATTTGAACCAGGTTGGTGGTAATATCCCATTTCTTCCCGTGGGTGTCGTAGGAGGCGACTAAGGGACTTACTAGAGAACGGGCAGCAGCGTTCTCTATGCATTTTACCACCATACTGCGATCGCCAACCCGCCTGCCAAGCGTGGCGATTATGGCAAATCCCCCCCTTTTGGGGGAGGCTTATGTCCAGCAGTGGACGTCTTTCGGCTGATATGATGATGATGATGCCAATAGGCTCGCCAATCGCCTTTATGCAAGCTTGCATGAGGACCTGGGTTCGATTCTCGGGTCGATCAAAGAGACATTCAGATAATTTTATTATTATTTAGTTATGTATTGATTTTTCCATTAATAATTTCTCAGCAGCAGCCCGGAGTCTGGATTTGTACCAGTTTGCTGGCAATAGGCTAGCCCCTTATTAAATGAGACTTAAACATAACTTGCGAAATGTGGATGTTACTATAGATAGGTACAGCTCTGCCTAGCCCTTCCGGGACTACACACGATGTTATTTTATGGTATGTAAGGGTGTTTATTACAGTATATATTTTCTTGAGATATTTTCAGGCGATTTACAGGGTATGAAGGTATCTTCATTTTCATGCTACTTTAGATCGCAGTTTTACATTATAATTAATAGTGTCTAAGGAGAGCAACTGTTTGTAAGCGGCACTATTGTGAACCGGTGATCCTCACAATAATTGTTTAAATATGGTCATGCACCCAAATATTGACCGAATTAATAGGACCGATGGACAGTGGAGCAGACGAGTCCTGGAGTGGGGACCACGTATCGGCAAACGTAGTGTGGGACGCCCTCCAGCTAGATAGACCGACGACCTTAAAAAGGTGGCTGGGACAGACTGGATGCGGAAGGCGGAGGACAGAGTGTTGTGGCGCAGTTTGGGAGAGGCCTATGTCCAGCAGTGGACTGCGATAGCCTGAGTTGATTGATTGATTGTCCCAGATATTGGTTTTACACAGATTTTACAACATATTATACAGGGTGTAACAGAAACCCTATTGCTATCCTTAAGCACTAAAGATAACAGCTGGTATAGAATCACTATACATAGTTTCAGCTCAAAATAAAATACTCTAAGAATTGATTAAAATAAAATCGGTTTCATATGTTTCTTAAATTCAAATCAGAGCAAATGTGTCACCGCACTACGAGTACGTAGGTCAATAACTTTCCACGTTACTTGTCAATATCATGATAAATCTCTTCCGATTGATGTGTTTATTTCAATTTGAAAAGTTCGGTTTCTGATATGAATGTATTAAAAATTCTATGTAATAACTTTCGAACATGTAGAGATAGGATTAAAAAAACCCTTCCAATATCGTTTGATGTCATCCAAAAAAGCCGTGCCTTTGGTAAGTATATACCCTTTCCGTTACACGTTGTATACAAGATAATGATCTAGTTAGCTGTGTGAACTAAGGTATGGAATTGTCCATACCTTTAAAAAAAATGCTCAGTAAATATTTCGTACATCGCTTATTTCGTGGCTCAATGTGGCATGAGCGACGGCTGTCGTAAAACGTCAAAACAATATTAACACGGAAAGTGCTTACACGACGTCTTTTACGAGCGTTAAGCTCAGTGCGAGCCCCGGAGTACACAAGTAGTACAGCCGATAATTAGCTCGGTATTACCATAACACCTTATTTATTTTACGTCGCGTGATTTGGTTTGAAGGAGGTAAGAGATTAGGCGAAAAACACCTTTATTTTGACATCACTAAGGTACTAACATTTCGTACACAAGTCATTATTGCTATGTCAGATAATATTCGATACAATCACCGAGGTATGTACGTAACAACCTTCACGTAATATTACAAATGTCGGATTATTAGTTCGTAAGGAATTCTCTTAATAATATCAGAAATCGCCTTTATTTTCCCGTAATACAAAAGTTGCACGTAAGCCGGCGTGCCGACATCGAAAAACTCGTTAAAAATCAATACGTTGCGGCAATGTTTACACGTAGTCATAGCGAAACGAGCCGTATTGGATGTCAGCCAATAGCGAGGGATATTTGTCGAAAGCCATGACAACCGTAGATACGCACCTGTGCTTCGAATATTTGGTCAATATGTACAATAAACATTCCGAACAGACGCTAATACATTTTCAACGATGAATCAAGACGCTAAGAAAATCGCGAACAGCCTCTACGGACGAGTCAACGTGCCGGCTGTCGAAAGATGCCGAGTTAACTTTTGCACGGACTTAGAAAAGTCAGTTTTGATGAGCAACTTTGAGAGGCGGGCATGGAACCAAGTTGGGCCCGACGATGAATGGAACTTCTACTGGGCCTCCACGCAGACGTGCCGGAACTTATTCAGCGTCGAGAGCGGATACCGGATGAATGACAACCAAATAATAAATCACTTCCCGAACCACTACGAACTGTCGCGGAAAGACTTGCTCGTGAAAAATATAAAGCGCTACAGAAAGGAGCTCGAAAGGGAAGGCAATCCTTTGGCGGAGAAAGCCGAGGTCGCTTTACACGGAGGTCAAGTTGTAACTCGGTACGTTCATCTAGACTTTGTACCTATTACGTTTGTGCTACCCGCCGACTACAACATGTTTGTCGAGGAGTACCGTAAATCACCGCAAAGCACCTGGATCATGAAACCGTGCGGAAAATCTCAGGGAACGGGAATTTTTCTTATAAACAAGCTTTCTAAACTGAAGAAATGGTCTCGTGAAGCAAAAACGCCTTTCCACCCACAATTGACTAAAGAAAGTTACGTTATTTCGCGTTATATAGACAATCCCTTACTAATAGGGGGCAAAAAGTTTGACCTGAGACTTTACGTGTTGGTTACTTCTTTCCGACCTCTGAAGGCTTATCTGTTCCAACTCGGCTTTTGTAGGTTTTGCACGGTGAAGTACGACACAAGTGTTACGGAGTTAGATAATATGTACGTTCATCTTACTAACGTTAGCGTGCAGAAACATGGCGGTGACTATAATAACATTCATGGCGGGAAGATGACGGTGCAGAATCTTCGTTTATATTTAGAAGGCACGCAAGGCCGAGCGGTTACTGAGAAGCTGTTTGCAGCGATGCAGTGGCTGATAGTGCATTCCTTGAAGGCTGTTTCCTCTGTGATGGCTAATGACAGACATTGTTTCGAGTGTTACGGTTATGACATAATAATTGACAATCAATTAAAGCCGTGGTTAGTGGAAGTGAATGCGTCTCCTTCACTAACATCGACAACGGTGAACGATAGGATACTGAAGTATAAATTAATAGATAATATGCTATCGGTGGTTCTGCCTCCAGATGGTGTGCCGGACGTTCGTTGGAATAAAATACCGAATGCTGAAGCTTTGGGTAACTTTGACTTATTAATTGACGAAGAGTTGATAGAAAAGGAGGAACCTCCCACTCACAGTCGCGCAGTGAAAACTAAATACAAGTGAAACCAAGTTTATAATAATAAGTGTATCTAGCTAAATAAGTTCACCCTGTAGGTCCTGATACTTTTCTGATCGACGCAATTCTGAAACGTTCACAATAGCGATACGAAGTTGGTACCAATAAAATTCAAATGTTCTAGAAAATTGCAGCGAGCGAGAACGATTCGAGAGGAGAACGGTACTACGGTGAACTGGCACTAATAGTAAAGTTGTAGTAATCAAAGACAGTTCAAAGTTGCATCCTTTGAAAAATACTGAGAACTATTTACTAACTCTGTATACACTTAAACCAGATTAAAAACTCCGATTAAATAATACTACCTATGGGTTTCAACAAACTATGTTCCTAAAATCATAAAAAAAAACACCTTTAAAAGTTGCTTAGAGTACCAATTGTTTATTTTATAGTTCTTGTGACTATATGTTGTGTGTGTGTGTTGTTATTATCATAGTGATGTACGTTAATTCAATAAACTTAAATAAATCAATGCAAGAAAACAACGTTAAACTAAGTAAATTAAACCAATATTGGTTACCCAACAACATACGTTATTAAAAACATTCAAGCCCCTATAACATGCTGCGATCTCGTAAAGCTGCCACAAGAGAGTGTAAAATTAGAAAGCACGTCAAAGAAGCCGCCACCACCGTGCATACGTTGCTATTTGCATTTTAAAGTTTATGGTGGAAAAATAACACCGTTCGGGCCATTCTATATGCTAAATAGTGAAGAACCTCCATCCGGTTAATGTTGTACAAGTTTATATCTATGCGACCGCGACTTGGCTTTGCTCGCAACTTTATAATTTGGCGCTCAACGTACTCTTTGCGAGTTTGCGAAGTTCTTTTTTTAAATTATATGGCACGTGTGTAGGCTTTGTATGTGGTTTCGGTAAGTAGATTTGATGTGAGTTTAAAATAAATAAACGAGCGCTTTGTTTCCAGCCAGTATTGTGAAATGTAGGACAGTGTGCACACTTAACACGAAAAAGTTTTGTCTTAGAGTGGAAAACAGGTTTTTCAGTATGCTTACTTTTTGAGAATTTTGACTATGGGACTGTTTATGCATTGAAATTACAGTTGGTTGCTTGGAATGATAGTCTGCCTTGGCCTTGTCTGCGCACAGCCTTAAGGTGAAAGCTACAGGGTAGCTCACAAAATTCAAATGTTCTTACGTTTTTTCCCAATTAACAAGTCAGTGTCAAGCTTCATGTTGAACAAAATATGATTCGCGACTATAACAAATAAGGCTTTATTTTGACTTTTTAATGAAATAGTCATTCAATCGAATTAAATTAACTTAGACGATTGTATTAATAATTTAAATGATTATAATTACGCAAAGCCATATTTATTGCCTGCCAGGGGTGCGGGTTGTTCGAAAGAGATACCGTGGCCTCTGGCACACAGGCAACTGAGGGAACACGGTTGGGTTTTAGTCAGTAAAAGTCTGACACGTCTCCACCCAGAGCGAGAGAAGTTATTTGGTGATTTCCCACCCTCTAAAAAAAAGCCAAATTTGTTACGGTCACGAATTATTTTTTAATCAACATATATTATAAGCTTACACTGAACTGCAAATGTCACAAAAAATTTAAGAATATTTTAATTTCGTGGCCTACCCTGGAGCTGGAGCTAAAATCCTGCTTTTATCATCATCATCATCATCATCTGCCTAGCCTTTTCCCAACTATGTTGGGGTCGGCTTCCAGTCTAACCGGATGCAGCTGAATACCAGTAAAATCCTGCTTTTATAACATACTATATTTTGCCAGCGTCTTCAACCGCGTGGTGGTCGAAAATATCCCACGGGAACGTACTATCGGGATGAAAAGTATCCTATGTGTTAATCCAGGTTACACACTATCTGTTTGCTAAGTTTCACCTAAATCCATTCAGGCGTTTTTGCCTGACTCTCACATTTATAATATTAGTAAAATAATATTAATAGTTATATCAACTACCGTTTGACAAGTATCAAGAAGTGGAACGTGAAGTGGAACTACAATCAACACTATTGTAAGTTATAAAATAATTATCATGTAAAAAAATAAGTTACATTAAAATTGCTTATTAGTCTTGTAGGCTAGATTGTAATCAATTATTAGAACAGGGTTATTAAAAAAAAGAGAAGTTGTTATAATTCCTTGCCATGCTAGATGCGGCAGTCACCTATAGGCGGATATTATTTCAAATTGACCAATGAATCATTACGGTCGGAGCTTATAATGATGTGCGCTCACGAGCTACAATGGCCACATCGTGCGTAATGGCGCCATTTGAGGTCCGCAATGAATGGGTTAATGACATCCAGGGGCGGTTTTGTAAAAAGTAAATTATGTGATAGTGTTACTGTGAATGTGTTTTATTATTACACTTATTATAATAATTCGTGCAAAATGTAAAAAGGTGCAATATTTTTGTAAACATTGGGAGGTCGTATTTTAGTTACCTCTATGTCTTAAGAAAACGTGGTTTCTTATGATTTTATTTGTTACTAGCTTTTGCCCGCGGATTTACCCACGTGGAGGTTGAAAATTATCCCACGAGAATGTACACGACCTGGTTAAAATGTATCCCATGTTAATCCAGTTTATAATTTATATGTGTGCCAAATTTTTGGCACAAACATTCAAACATACAAACTTTAACATGTATAATATTACTTTAAAATGTTATTGTTATGTAGCGTAACCAGTTATTAAAATATAGTTAATTTCACTATGTTCACGACACTAGAAACTTGTCAATCTACGAATTGAACAGTTTAGATTATGTTTGTGATACCTAAGTAACTGTAAAAAAATATGAAAGCTAATAAAAAATAACACCAGAATTAAGTGTGTATTTATTTATTAGACCCGCAACGGAAAATGCCTTTACAAAAATTTTCATAAGTAGCGTAAACACGTTTGAAATGAAAATGAAAGCACATCAAAAGAAAGTAAATACCGTAAAATGATGGATTGGTAGGAACACGACAAGTACGTGCCGTTGAAAACATTAAAATTTGCACTCAAAGAGGATAATGTGGGATCAAAATAATACGCGAAATGGGAAAGCAAATTCAATATTATACAATGAATAAACGTTTTATACATCACATTTTATTAAAGCTTTCAAGAATTTTAATAAAAACGTGAATAACTGAAATTCACAATTTAATAAAATATTAGTCCTACTATACCTAGAGATATATACATCCTACTAATATTATAAATGTGAGAGTTTGTGAGTATGGATGTATGTATGGATGTTTGTTACTCTTTCACGCAAAAACGGCTGAACGGATTCGAATGAAATTTGGCACACAGGTAGTTTGTAACCTGCAATAACACATAGGATACTTTTTATCCCGTTACTACGTTCCCGTGGGATAGTTTTCGACGCAGGTGAAGCCGTTGGCGAAATCTAGTTTACCATAAATGTGTTATGTTACAAAGGAGTATGTGAGCATCGTAGCAGATGGTGTTCTGAAGTTTCAGTCTAACCCCATGGGAAGAAGGCGTGAGCTTATATTTGTATCCATCATGTTATCCTACTAATTATATAAATGTGAAAGTTTGGATGTTTGTTACTCAATCACGCAAAAACGGATGAACGGATTTGGATGATATTTGGCACACAGATAGTTTGTAATCTGGATTAACACATAGGATACTTTTCATTCCGGTTCCCGTGGGATAATTTTCGATCTCCACGCAGGCGAAGCCGCTGTCAAAAGCTAGTAAGGTAACATTACAAATTCGATAGTAACTGTGTCTATATGTTATCTTTTCACGTCTAAACCGCTGAACAGATTTCGATCAAGTTTAGCAAGAAAATAAATGGCACCCTGGGGAAGGACATAGGTTACTTTTACATTTCTAAAATCCAAGCGGGCGAAGCTGCGGGCGGGGGCTAGTGTTATAATATTTCTTCGTTTTTATTATTCTGTAAATAGAAAGCATGTCAGTAGAATAAATGATGGTACCATGGACCACGGACGGTACGGTGGACCACGGAAAATATATGTAGGAAACTTGGAAGGACGGCTTTACACCGTTATAAGTGTGTTCTCGCCTTAAGGCTACGTTCAGAGAACAAGTGCTCAACACAAAGCCGGTAGTCTACAATAGAGCGTGGCAAGGAAGCTATTTTATAAACGTTGCGACACATTCTATAACGAAAGATATAACGTAAGGTTAAGGTATTTATCTATGGGCCTGCGGCGCCTGAAATAAATGGTTTATTATTATTATTATTTCCTTTATTTCATTAAATACATATAGATTACATTTTTAAAATTCGAATTTATAATACTTAAAAACATTTAAAAATATAAAAAATAGTAGCCCACCGGTATCGGGAACAGGGTCCAAGCTACCGGTCAGGGCTCCAGAGAGAGGAACCTCCTAACAATGCGAGCCGTGTCAAGAAGTACCGCTTTCTGAATCTGGCCCTTGACCCCGCTGCCCAACGAGAGCCTCTTCGGGTGTTGGTCGAGGCTCTTATTATTATTATTACTATAACATGAGTTGACATAATGAGCAAAAGTGTTTGTTTAAAGGAAACAACCGACGTTTGAAACAACACCAATTTAAACTGAAAATAACTTTAATTTCGTAAGTCGGTGTCTTAGGTTTTGTATTGTCGTGTTTTTGCCTTCGTTTCCCGACATTGAAGTTATTTTTCACTTTTTTCAAAAGTCGTTTTTTTTTTAAATAAACACTTTTGCTTGTTATGTCATATTTTATCTTTCGGTATAGAATGAGTCATAATCATAACGTTTATAAAATAGCTTCCCACGGCTTCTATAGGTCCAGGACTCGTGGGTCCCGAGTTACGTAAAGATTAAAAATAATATCAATGTAAATATATTTGTTGTCATTTTTGTCAACTCATGTTATATCTTTCGTTATAGAATGTGTCACAACGTTTATAAAATAGCTTCCTTGCTACGCTCTATTGTAGACTTCCGGCTTTGTGTTGAGCACTTGTTTTCTGTACGTAGCCTTAAGGTGAGAACACACTTATAACGGTGTAACGCCGTCTTTCTAAGTTTCCAACATATTTTTTCCGTGGTCGTCCGTAATCCAACTATCTCTCGACCATTTTACCATCATTTATTTCACACACTATAACACTAGCGCCCGCCCGCAGCTTCACCCGCTTAGATTTTAGAAATGTAAAAAGTAGCCTATGTCCCCAGAGTGCTATTTATCTCCTTGCCTAATTAGATCAAAATCCGATCAGTGGTTTAAGCGTGAAAAAATAACATACAGACACAGTTACTTTCGAATTTGTAATTTATTTATTTATTTATTTATAATAAGCACACCAACAGCACTATCACTTACATTTCAAATAAACTTACATCTAAGATCGGCATTTCAGTAACCGTGCAAATAACAGGCATGCATGGCATTGACATAATGAAAATTAGAGACAAGAAGAAAAAATAAAAAGTGTGTCCAGTAAACCTAAATCTAGAACACCATAGAAAACTAAACACTTTGAGCTATATAGGCGTACATTGTTCGCACTGTTTATATAGGGAACGTCTGTATGAAACGAAACTCATAGAGAAAACCTCGATAGGGTAAACCGTCAAATTGGACCTTTCATTATATATCCTTGCCATACGTGTTAGGGGGCTATTAAAAGTGGTGTTTAAGGTAGATGTAGGCAATTGAAAAATACGATGATGTCGTTTGCTACGTTGGCTAGTCTTAAAGTTAAAATAATTAATCAATTGCGCATCTATGGAACCATTAATAATTTTGTGAAGAATCAGTAAGTCAGAAGTGCACCGTCTTTCTTTTAAGCTAATCATCTTATAGTGCCTTAACCTATCATTGTAATCAGGTAAAGCTTTTCGGATCCCATTCTTCACACATAGATACCTAACAAAACGGGCCTGAACAGATTCAACATTATGAATATAACTTGAATTAATAGGGAGACCAAATAGTGGAACAATACTCCAAGGTGCTCCTCACCAGTGTGTTATAGAGTAGAATAATACTACTATAATTGCGGAAAGGTTTTGACATGCGGATTATAAAGCCAAGCATTCTTTTAGCCTTAGCAACTATAGTATCTATATGATCGCGAAAGGACAGGGATGAATCAAAGAGTACACCTAGATCACGAATGACTGATACTCGGCTCAATACCGATCCATCTATATGATAATCAAATTTAATGTAGTTCACTTTATTCGTGAATGTAATAGTCTGGCATTTTTTAACATTGAGCGTCATATTGTTGTTGAAACACCATTGTTGAAGGACATCAAGATCTCTTTGAAGCCTCATACAATCGCTCAGGTCCGATATCCTGCAGTATATTTTTAAATCATCAGCGTAGGCTAAACAATTACAATTTATTAAATCTAAAATATCGTTTATAAATACCAAAAAAAGCAAAGGGCCCAACTTAGAGCCCTGCGGAACACCAGAGCCAGGAGAAAAAGGTACAGATTCATATCCCGCCAAGGCAACTATTTGAGAGCGATTCATTAAATAACTCTCAAACCACCGCAACAGAGAGCCATGAATGCCAGCGCAATTCAATTTCATAGAAAGAATTGAGTGATCAACACGATCAAACGCTTTTGCAAAATCTGTGTAAACAGCATCAACCTGACCCCTAGCTTCAAAGATGTTACCAATGAAAGTAGTGTAAATAAGTAAGTTAGACATAGTAGAACGGTTAGACACAAAACCATGTTGCTTCGAACTAATTATATGACGAAGGTGAGAATAAACTACATTATAAATAAGACCCTCAAACATCTTAGCAAATTGTGAAATAATACAAATTGGTCTATAATTAGTTACGTCATTCATATTACCAGATTTATGTACGGGGAAAACGTGAGAGATTTTCCATAAATCGGGGAACGTACCTTCGTTAAGGGACTTATTGTATATTATCTGCAGTGGTACAATAAGAGCATCCATGCAGAGACGAATAAAAATAGGAGGAAGTCCATCCGGTCCAGCTCCTTTATTAAGATCTAACTTTTTGATGCTATCTCTAACGTCATTTTCAGTAATGTTAATGGAATACATACTGTAATTGGACGAAGAGTAACCTGGAGACAAGTTACTAGGTTGTTGACTAACACCGTACACAGATGCAAAATATTCAGCAAATAGATCAGCCACACCACTACCCCCCACACCAACACGATGACCCCAAGAAACCTGGGTAGGAACACCTCTGAAAGTTTTTTTTGACTTAGTGTAGCGCCAAAAAGCTTTTACATTTGTTTTTAATTCACTCTCAATTCTTTCTATATAATCTTTAAAACAGTCATCCATGGCTCTCCCAGCTCGCACCCGTAGGGAAACAAATGTATCATAGTCCCGAGGGTTATTGTACCGTTTGAAACGAGTCCTATATTTATGCTTTTCTTTGAGAAGTTTAATCAACGAAGCTGAGAACCAAACTGGATAACAATTATTCTTAGGCTTACCCTTCGGCGTGTATTTATCAATATTTTCCCATAGTATATTATAAAAGTTCAGAACATAATCATTAGAACTCAAATGAGAATAATCCACCCAATTTACTTTACGCAGATCACGAACACATGCCTCATAGTCTGTTTTAATGAAAATGTATTTAGACTGTAAAATATTATAATTTAAATTAGAAATTACAGTTTTAGTAAGTGCTAATTCTAGCGGCGGATGATGCACATCTGGTTTACTGATGGGGGGTGCACAAGAAACAGAAAGACTGGAGTTCTCATCAACTAAGATAAGGTCTAAGATATTATTATTTTCATTGCAGATATTATTCATTTGAACAAATCCGGTGATGTTTAGGAAGTCTCTTAACGCTAAACACTTAGGGTCACTAAGTCCTAGAAAGGGATGATTAGATTCAAGCCAGTTCACACTAGGAAGATTAAAATCACCAAGAATCAGAGTAAAGCAATCCGTATAACGCAAAAAAATTTCTTCAGCCTTGGCCAAGAATTGGACAAAGATATGGCAAGGTATATAAGACGGCAAATATACAACACAAATATTCATACAGACGCCACCAGCACTAATACATAACCACATATCCTCAACGGAGGTTTGCCACTCAGTTTTATTAACAAAATTATACTTATTACTAATAGCTACCAATAACCCACCACCATAATTTTTAGAGTACAAATCTTTAAACTGTGCACTACGGTCACGGCGTACAACAGTATATCTTTGATCAAAGTATTCAGAGGATAAGAACGAGTCATCTAACCACGTTTCTGTCAGACATATTATGTCATAGTCCGAATTTATAATTGACATTAGAATTTCATGTGACTTCGTTTTCATGCCTCTCACATTCTGATAAAAAATGGAAATATTATCCATTAAACTAAATAAAAGTAAAACATGACATGTAGAAAATAAGTTAATGATTAAAAAAGTTATACAATGTAATGTTATTACCTACTAGCTTTTGCCGGCGGCTTCGTCCGCGTGGAGGTCGAAAACTGTCCCACTTAAACGTAGTACCAGGATAAAATTATCTTATGTGTTATTCCAGATTACAACCTATCCGTGTGCCAAAGTTCATCTAAATCCATTTAGCCGTTTTTGAATGATTGAGTAACGAACATCCAAACTTTCACATTTATATAATTAGTAGGATAGTGGCACGGATACATGTATAAGCTCACGCCTTCTTCCCATGGGGTTAGACTGAAACTTCAGAACACCACCTGCTACGATGCTCACGTATTCCTTTGTAACATAACATATTTATGGTAAACTAGCTTTCGCCAACGGCTTCGCCCGCGTGGCGGTCAAAAACTATCCCACAGGAACGTAGTACCGGGATAAAAAGGATTGTATGTGTTATTCCAGGTTACAAACTATCTGTGTGCCAAATTTCATTCGAATCCGTTCAGCCGTTTTTGCGTGAAAGAGTAACAAACATCCATACATACATCCATACTCACAAACTTTCACATTTGTAATATTAGTAGGATGTATATATATCTAGATATAGTAGGACTAATATTTTATTAAATTGTGAATTTCAGATATTCACGTTTTTATTAAAATTCTTGAAAGCTTTAATAAAATGTGATGTATAAAACGTTTATTCATTGTATAATATTGAATTTGCTTTCCCATTTCGCGTATTATTTTGATCCCACATTATCCTCTTTGAGTGCAAATTTTAATGTTTTCAACGGCACGTACTTCTCGTGTTCCCACCAATCCATCATTTTACGGTATTTACTTTCTTTTGATGTGCTTCCATTTTCATTTCAGACGAGTTTACGCTACTTATGAAAATTTTTGTAAAGGCATTTTCCGTTGCGGGTCTAATAAATAAATACACACTTAATTCTGGTGTTATTTTTTATTAGCTTTCATATTTTTTTACCGTTTTATGTGTGGATTAATACTTATCACAAACATAATTTTAACTGTTCAATTCGTAGATTGACAAGTTTCTAGTGTCGTGAACATAGTGAAATTAACTATATTTTAATAACTGGTTACGCTACATAACAATACCATTTTAAAGTTATATTACACATTTTAAAGTTTGTATGTTTGAATGTGCTAAAAGTTTGGCACACATATAAATTATAAACTAGATTAACATATGGGATACATTTTAAACAGGTCGTGTACATTCTCGTGGGATAATTTTCAACCTCAACGGGAAAATCCGCTGACAAAAGCTAGTAACAAATATAATATTACGAAACCACATTTTCTTTAGACATAGAGTTTGTAATCTGGAATAACACATAAGATACTTTTTATCCTGGTACTACGTTTCCGTGGGATAGTTTTCGACCTCCACGCGGACGAAGCCGCCGGCAAAAGCTAACCTAACTTAAGGTTAGTTGTGAAAACACATTTTTTTTCTTTCCTCTATAGTGTATAGTGTACAACACCTTAACAACTTTAACAGTGAATGTTACGAGTATCTGTTTTGCACCTATTATTTATCATTGTTAAAATCTTAAATGCCTGCTATCATAGCTCACAACCAAAACACATAAATCAAAACGAACAATGGCGACGGAATATAAAAATAATACGACAAATAAGTAATGGTTGTTTATGTAGCGACAATTCAATCAAACAATGCTACTTTTTAAACTGGTCGCATAACCAACTTTGTTCAGAAAACTTCGGTAAGTTTGGTAATTCGTCGTGTTGGAAGAAAGCCAGTAAGGTTGTGTGCGTTATTTGTTACATTATGTGCCACGTATGTACAGGAACGCACACCTAATAAATCTGCATGACCACGAGAGCACACATATAAACATTAAGACGCGAATAGTTCGTGTCTCTCCCGAGGCACTCACGGCGTTAGTGCATCGCAATGTGAAATTGATTCAAATTGTACGAGCGAACGGGTATTGCTTCGATGATATGAATGATAAGACCGACGCTTGACAGGTGGAGTTGATATATGAATAAAGATTTTTTTGTTTATTGATAAAATAATATTACTTATAAATATTTATCTGATTTATGTAGGGTAGGCAGTGTCTTTTTGTATTTATGTACTACACGCCACTGACGTCTAGTATAATCTACAAGATACTACTGTATGTTATTAATGCTTCATAAGACGTTCAAAGCAACACAATATGTTTTATTGAAATGTTACCGTCGTCTTTGCAGCACAAAAAGCACTCGTCATCTAACTTAGCCTTACCGACTAATATATACGACAGCGCTTTACACCGCGTCGCGCCTCCTAATGCATGCTGCATACTTTTCCTTGTCGCATATCGCAGGGTACTGCCACAAACTTGATACAGAAGATTGACTCCATACAAACAGCGAAAACACACGCAAACATAGACATTCATAGCCATGCGTGTACGTACAGTGAGTGCAGTTGCACTCGCGACTGGCATTTGTTGATGTCGCCGTACTTGCGAGTCTATCTGAGCGTTATAACCGGAAGGTGACTGTCGTGGGAATATGCGTGAACGTGCTCGTTTATATCTGAATAATGATGTAAATACGCGACTTCGTTGATCACGCGAGTATGTCATCTATACCAAAGAGAAAAATTGAAGTATCTGTATGTAGTATTGACAATTTAACAGCTTTTTACTAAATGCATATAAATGTAGGTAATAGGTATTTAGTACATAGTATAAAAAAAAACATTTTTTTTTTTAATTTTGTCTGTTTTTCTGTCTGTCTGTCTGTTTGTTCCGGATAATCACCGAAATGACTGGACCAATTTTTATGGAATTTGATAAGGGGCTACTTTAAACCTTGGAAGGACATTGGCTACTTGTTATCGACATATCACGTGGATGAATCCGCAAGCAGAAGCTAGTTACTATTAAACGAGCGCGACGATTGCGTAATCAGCCTATGTGTGCGTGGATTAGCAGACTGATTCCTGTAATTAAAAACGATCCAAATCTAGTCTCATCTTAGGGAAAATCAATGTCAAAAACTTTGATAGTCACTTGTCAAAAATGTAGGGAAATTATAGGACAGATTAGTAACGTTCTTAAAAATATGGGAATCGCCCTAATGTGTGTAATACGATCGTTGTATTAAGTAGGCCTTCTGTAGAAAATATATTATGTATTTTGTGGTACCGCTATGTGCGCATTATTTATGTAGTACACTCTACGACTTAAAGGAACGGTTACTTGTTACCCAAGGTAAATTGTAACAAGCATCTACTAAGCTTTGAGATTTGTACCGAATTTTTAATATTTTAAAGGATTTGGCTGTTGTTTGACATTGTTTAGGGCAACGTTTCTTTTTGAGAGCTTAACAAATACGTGAGGGAATCTAATGGTCATGTGGCCTTTTGTAGTATTAAGAACGGAAAAGAAGAAATTAAGGTGGAAGCGCCGGGGTAACCCGTGAAATTCAAATTTTGTAATGTTTTCGGAGGGCTAATTGGGTAATGCACTATCAGTAGGAATCGCTTTCATTTTGACAGTTCACCGTGAAGCGCGGGCGTTTTGGGGGGCTGTTTTATGTAATTTTGATATTCGAAAAGTGCTAATTCTCAGCCTAATTTGAATAATTGACTTTTGATTTTGATTTAGTGTTCCACGAAATTAATGGCGTTTTTACTTTGCTAATAACTATATTAAATATTTATTTCAGATCAAAATCCACATGTTGTTAGTAAAAGTCTTAACCTAATGTTAGTGAACTTCTATATACAAAATTGAAACGATTGATACCTACATGTGCAACCGTATCCAGTGAGCCAGCATGGGGCTGGCAATGGGGCTGTCCCACCTACCACACAATACACTCAGGATACTGTGGGACCTAGCACGTATTCTACCGAGAATAGAAGCGCACCGTTTCCGTATAACGGCATGAAAACCATCAACCCTGGCGTCGGTGAACATCCCGGAAGACTTACCCCTTATTCATAAACGATGATTAAAGTTGAATGATGATTAGCGTCTGTTTAACCATACAATTCTGACGTGGGGGTGAGCTGCTAAATAGACATTTTTTTCGAGCGTACGAAAGAATGGATCAGTAATAATCTTTAAAATGATTAAGACTGTGAATAATATTGTGTTATGCAATTAGGGTATAGATCAGTGTTAGGCTTTATGTTGTACAAAATATGAATCCCATTGAATTATTTTTTTCATGAGAAAAGCCCTCTTTTCATTAACAAAATAACCCTTTGTTTTGATGATATAATGATTATAAATTATGTATACCATATTTCCGTGTGGTGCCGTTCCGTGTGGTGACGGACGTAAAGAATAGCACCATCCCATTTCTTCCCGTGGGTGTCGTAGAAGGCGACTAAGGGACTTACTAGAGAATGGGCAGTAGCGTTCTCTATGCATTTGACCACCATACTGCGATCGCCAATCCGCCTCCGAAGCGTGGCGATTATGGCAACCCCCCCCTTACTTGGGGGGGGCGGGACGATTATCGGCTGAA
This sequence comes from Polymixis lichenea, assembly GCA_949091785.1. Taxonomy (NCBI): domain Eukaryota; kingdom Metazoa; phylum Arthropoda; class Insecta; order Lepidoptera; family Noctuidae; genus Polymixis; species Polymixis lichenea. The sequence goes on from OX420936.1 coordinate 12,157,574, forward strand.
ATGATGATGATGATGCCATATTTGTTACGGGTGTGAATCATATTTTAAATAATGAATTTCGCGTTCTTTCTTATCGCATCCACCTTAAATGTTAAAACTATTAAGAACAATTATGATTCAAAATATAATTTAGGCAATAATTTTTGTTTAAAAAAAACAGGTTAATTAATTAACTAAAGCACAGGTGCGCTTGCCTTGAAAATAAATTCACTCAGCTTAACCGAGCGTCTAAAACACATTAGTAAAACATACCGCCACAAAACAGGCCAAAACTTTCAGCCACCAGAGAATGGACGAAAAAAAAAGCAGGGTAAAAAAGTTAGGGAAGCCAGCAGTAGCCAGGCTACGCCAGGGTATTTTTCGATCGATAGGATGCCCGTGGAACGGCCTCCTGCATATTTTAACGTTACGATTTTGCCCTGAGCTTAGAGTGCGAGCTAACTTCGATTGAAAAATTCGCGAAGCGCTTCGTCACTACCAAAGTTATAAATCACATTGCGGGGAGATCGATGAACAAGAATGTTGGTACTATTATGTAGAATTGGCACTATTTTTTACTTTTCACCTTGTAATAGTCACTGTGATTTATGAGTTGGGTGAGAGGTAACTAACTTCTTTTGGTCACCTGCGTTTTGAACTATTGGCTGGGTATTTGAGAGAGTTGCCTTGTCATGAATCTCGTTTAAAACTAGGTTTTAGTCGAATGAGTTATGACTGATCAACGTTCGTGGATCTTTCTTGGACGCTACTTATTTTCTGATTTTTTTTTTAAACGTTGCCCCACACTAGGAATTACTCCTGTATTGTGGGTGCGTTTACAAAAATTTAAACTCACATACACAAACAGCCAGACCCGGAACAACTATTTGTAGGTCATACCAATATTTGTTCCGTGCGGGAATCGAACCCGCGACACGCAGCGTAGCAGTCAATCAGTTAATCGCTGCGCCGACCGTGCCGTGAATGCGCTAACTCCAGATAGATTATTAGATAAGGAATTTGCAGTCGTAAAAAAAAACTATCATAATCACTTGATTTATTAGTCTATTCGCACGAAACTTGGAAATAATATAGGTATTACATATTTTCCGTAGGCAATTCGCACGAAGTCAATTTGTTTGTGGGTGAATCGTCAACTCCAGAAATACATTTTAGGCATGAAATTTTGAATTGTATGCAAAATTATTAACTTTTTTTTTTGTTGCTATATAATGGGACATACTCGAACTAATGTTATTACTTTATTGCATAAATTAACCGAATACTGAAATGCCAGTCTTTGTTTTACTACTGAGACAGGGATTTTAGCACTCATTTTTGTATAGACAAAACAATCAGAAACCAAAACGCAACGTAATTCACATACACAATCATCCGTGCAGTCTCGTGCACACACAAATGCTTAACGTAATTAAATATGTACCTTAATCTTTATAGTGTTTGTATTTTATTATTTTCAAATACATTTTTTTTAATTTTTTTTATTGTAATTATAAAGCAAGGTTTAAATTCATTTTCCGTAATGGGTTTAATATAGGTTGATACCTAGAAGTATCATTTTACTTCGTTTCTTCCACAACATTAATCGCTCAGACACACACTTTTCATAAAATCAAAGTCAAAATCAAAATCAAAATATTTTATTTCACATAAACCTGCAACTTATGAAAAGTCAGAAGCTAGGTGCATAATTCCCGTATTCCTTATTTCATGTACTACTTTGCTTATTATTAGGTAATAAGCAAAGTTCAGCGTCCACCAACACCATTTCTGGTTTAATATCAGTAATAATATTCACCGTGACATTTTAGTTGTCTTACAACGACAGCCCACTTCATGTATACAATGACTAATAATCATTTATAAAATAAAATATTTTGAACTTTTGCGTAATAAAAAAATTAAAATATCATTCGCTAAGACGCATGACGTAGTTTGAAACACCCTGTTATGGAGATGGAATTAAAGATGGAATGTAATGGTAGGTAGGTAGATGTCTTCTACCATTTGATACGTAAGCATTATTAACAGGGAGGGTGTTTCATAATTCTAAAGCATTATTTATTTTTCTTTGTACCTATTATGTTAATGGTAACAATGTTTTAATCCCGCCTAGAGGTATTTTATGTCGGATACATTTTTTTTTAAAACGTTGCCCCACACTAGGAATTTCTCCTGTATTGCGGGTGCGTGTACAAACATTTAAACTCACATACACAAATATTGAGTGAACCACTTTTGTAAGACGACTAAAATGGCACGGTGTATAAAACTGTGAGCTGGCTTGACTATCTTCATACTATATACAGTATATAGATAAACTTAATAGCCAACGTTCAAGTAAATCTTTCAAGCGAAAACAGCCAGCTGTTATGGTTCATGTAGGATTATGTGTTTGAGAAAGAAAATATTGGATGACCACGATATACTGGTGCAGTGAGGAGTTTCAATTTTATAAAACTATATTGTACTCCAACAAAGGATATATACGCTAAGATTTGTGGAAGAAAGAAAGAAAAATGAGTTTATTTGCTATTGAAACGCATGCAAACAAAACGATAAGTTACATGAATAATAAAGAGAAAATAAAAACAAACATAAATAGTCAGCAGCTGTAGCCATCTTGATTGCAACAAGAAGGTTTTGCTTTAAGTTGTTGGTTAAGGCTCCCGCAGAGGAACTTCCTTATATAACGATTTCTAAGAAAACTTCATGGAAATTGTTCTAACAGAATCACGTCGCACCGTCGCGTCTTGCCTATTTGCTGGAGCCTTAATCATTTAGAAAATTAAATGATTACAACATCAAAATTAAAAGTAAACAAACAAATTACGCTCTTTTTGAACGTCAAAATTACATAAGGCAGTCCCCGAAAACGCTCGCCCTTCACCACTTCCTAGTGCTTTAGCTGGGAACAAAGATCCCAGCAGCACAGCGGTCTGTGAAGTTGGAACAGTATGCAAGAGTAAAAACTGGTTTGTAAAATACCCAAATTAATACAAAATATGTTTTCTTACAGATTGTCAAAAGCATGTTAGTTACTGTGATTTGTTGATTGAAATAACAACAAGCAATCAAATAAATTGAAATGAGTTCGTCAATTTGTTTTGACAAATTTTTGTGTACAATAGCGTTGTAGAACCCGGTCTTAGCCCATTCAATTCATTAACTGGCAAGTTTTATTAACTGTCATATGATTTATTTCTTACCAAAATAACAATAAATGTCTTCACAGTCCATTTATATTACCAAAAACATACATAGAAAAAAAGAAAGAAAGCAGGAAATAAAAATAGATTTATTTGTCACAGAAACACGTGCATATAAAAAGATGACATAACATAAAAAAAAACATGATAACAACACAAATATTTATACGTACGCATATTAGAACATAAATAGTCGGCTGCTGCACGCCGGGATTGTGACAAGAAGGCTTCCACTCAGCATTATGCTGTGCTATGGGACCCACAGCACAGCGCTGATTTTCAGTGGTCACTCGAAAAACAACGTACGAAAATAAAGCCAAGATTTCTAAAAATTAGACAAAATAAGTAACAAAGTATATTTTTTATAATATAAAATGATATAGACAATTCAGTTCATAGTCAGTTACGTAGTCAACACGGCTAGTTAATTTATGAATAGGTCATTGCATTTAAAATACGCAAGTTAAACAACCTCATTTTCAACTACTTGCAGCTTATTCATATAAAAATGGCCAAAAAATACAACTTTATTTATCCAAACCAGTAAGGAAATAAACTGCCTCGCACACACACCTTGTCATCAATATTTCTATGACATCCCTAAACTACATGTTCCGTCATTCCAACGGTGAACGGTAAAGGGGAATTGGCGGAAATTGCACTCAATTGAAGGCATCGTCCCTAGCCTACAAATTACGAATGTAGGTACTGCAAGTCGGGAACTATGACTCGTGATGTACCTTTTTATTGCTGGTACGTGATCACGGTAATCCGCTATTCATAGGTTGTTGTGACTGTGAGCTTTCTTAATGATTGGTGAGGGAGAATTTTACTGAAACTTTCCATTTTTTTTATACAATTTTATCAGGTATTCAATTTATTTATGAGTTTTGCCTGGTTTGGTCCGGTGGATGCAATCATGATTTCTAACCGTGGGGTTCTGACGTCAGGGTCGGACAATGTTTGGGCTCTTCCAAAACAAAATTTGTGTCAATAGTATTAATAACACATGTCACTATGTGCTAGCGACCGTTTCCGGGGGCTAACTATTGAGTGTGCATGTCACCCCCTGCCGTGTTTTCCGTGTATTGTATAAATAAAATATTGGACAGGCAAGGACCATAGTTTTTTTACATAGTTTAAGGTAACGAGTCCACTTTAGCCAACCAAATCCATAACCCAATATCTTTGTTTCCATATCCTGAAATAGTCCTACACCAGCCAGGGGGTGTCCTTGGATGCACTTGCAGAGTGCAAACAGGGATAATTGTCCATTGGTCCTTCATTTCATTGAAAACTTCTAAAGAGCTTCTGCGAGATGACTTCGGCCCCGTACGCCTTCAAAGGTCCAAGACTCCAGGGTCCCGTGATATGTCTAAGACGTCGAAATTTGACGATACTAAAAAAAACACGAAATTTGACCATAATTAAAAAAAGAAATTAGCTATCTGAACTTCACCATATTTTAACTGTGCCAAATTTCATACTGCTCCGTACACGTCATTTTCGTGAAAAGGAGTACAAAGTTTTTGCTTCACGTACAGATTATACAATATATAGATTACTAGCTTCTGCCCGCGACTTCGTTGGCGTCAAATTTCTTGCTCCCCGACCCACCCGGTCATTCGCCTCGTTCCCGTGTGTGTACTGCCTATTCGTGACTTTTTTCTTTTTGCTCGGCACCTAAGGATGTAAGCGTCATGATATATAGCCTTTCTCGATCAATGGGCTTTCTAACACTGAAAGAAATTTTCAAATCGGACCAGTTGTTCCAGGTTAGCGCGTTCAAGCAAAACAAACAAAAGAACTCTTCAGCTTTATAATATTATTATAATAAAAATATAAATAAAATGTATAGATATAGTATAGATGATTCCAGTCTAAACCGTTAAACTAAACAAAACAATTTCCGTCTCAGCATAACATCAAGCCGTAATAACTAAAATCTATTAATAGTTTTCCAGAACATTCTTGAGCTTAATCTTCGCCACTCGTTGAAGCTAACTTATAGCATTTCCGAACTTTTAAACTGTTATCAAAGTTCACGTTTAATATGCCCTAGGAACTACTTAGTATCACGAGCCGGGAGAGGGTTTAATGAGCTCTTTGGAGCAGAAAGCGGTTAAATTTATGAGTGCACTGCAACGATAAATTACGGCTGTGCCTGTTTACTGGTTATCAGGACACGTGGGAATATTGGATAATTATTTTCATGTTATATTTTTACTAGCTTTTACTAGCTCGGCTTCGCCTGCGTGGCTGTCGGAAATTATCCCACAGAATCGTACTACCAGGACAAAAAATACCCTATGTATTATTTCAGATTACAAACTATCTGTGTGCCAAATTTCATCCAAATCCGTTCAGCTGTTTTTGCGTGATTGAGTAACGAACATCCAAACATGTAAACATACAAACTTTCACATTTAAATAGGATTGTAAGGTTACGTAGTTTATCTTTAAGGCCTTTCGCTGTGCATGGTGCAACTGGCGACGGAGGGACAAGACGCGTTGGCATCCAGTCACAAGTCCTGTTTCTGGAAAATCAATATGTACCGCTACGTGACGCGTGCAATCCGCGTCCGCGCCGCATCCGTAGCGGTGGAACAGAGAAGTGGGTGTTGAAGTGTACCATTACAATATACAGGGTCTAAGGGAAACGCTTTCGAAAACGAAGACCGGTGATAGGGCTAGTGATTTGGGTGGGCATTTTTTGTACAATATGCTGTGAGAATAATTAAATGAACCATTATTTGAGATTAAACACATTTAAAAACGACCCCATGTCCAGGCGGTGACCTTAGGTTTAGGCAACCTTTGTAAAGCGCCGCCAAAATAAAATAAGTAGAAATATTACAGAAGCGTCAAACGTTTTAAAATTGATGCAAAATAACCAATTTAAGACGAAAGGTTATTGGTATCCGTTTGCATTTAGGTTGTATACAATATGTAACAAAAACCGTGTTGTTCTTTTTAGGGACGTATACACTTACCTACAAGCACAACATTTACGAAGTTATAATTAAAAAAATAAGCATTGGCTGGTCGAGAGTTCAGTATCAAATAACTATTAAAATCGACATATTCGAAAAAAATGTTTACAATATGTGATTTTACAAGTATCCTTATTTCGCACAATAGACTACGAACTCGGCGGCTTTCTTTGATCTAATCAAAATCAGTTAAACTTTACAAATATTCATAATTAAATATTTATTTTAAATATTTTTGTTGAACAGTTTTTATAAATGACTTGCTTTATTACGTATGTATACCGATTCTGAAAACGTGGGTAGAGGGAACAACAGGGTTTTTGTTACATATTGTATAACATATGTTCTGGCTTCGGAAGCGTTCCCCTTACAACCTGTTTAGTGCCAAAGTTTAACCTGGAGCTGAACGTCTCCTAATCAAACTAAAATGTTCCCATTGCCGGGACGCGGGCCACCTCGCTGTGAGAGGAAATCACCCTTAATCCACCACGTGGGCACATTGATAGATGTCACATGTATTAACCAAGGAGACCCAAGGTAACCGCCATAACCCGAAGAATCGCCGAACTTAAGTGGCAGTGGGCAGGGCACATTGCTCGCAGAACAGAAGGCCGATGGGGCCGAAAGGTTCTGAAGTAGCGACCGCGTACCGAAAGAAGCAGATTGGGAAGGCCTCCCACAAGGTGGACCGATGACCTTGTGAAGGCCGCGGGAATCCGCTGGATGTGGCAAGGCCGGTCGAAGTGGAAGAGCTTGGGGGAGGCCTATGTCCAACAGTGGACGTCTTTCGGCCGAAGTGATGATGGTGACGATGACATGTATTTTTGGTTCTAGGACATGCCGGTTTCCTCACGATGTTTCCTTCACCGTTTTGAGAGCAGTGGTGATGAAATAATTTACACAAAGTAAAGCATCTGTCTGGGTCCGAACCTACGACCTACAAGTCGCGGTCGCTATCACTGGGTCACCACTGCTCTGCACTAAGCTGAACATCTACATTGCAAAATTGTCAATTTATGTAAATAAATTATTATAACAAATACAACTAAATAAAAGCTTGTAAAATAATGTATTATACACCGTGAAATTTTAGTCATCTTACAAAGGTGGTCCACCCAATGTCTCCGTCATAAAATACCTTATTATTTACATTATTACCATTAACAGATATAATACCTCAGAAGATCTCATGAGGGAATATGTGTTGGCAATGAATGAGCTGGTAAACTCACAAACCAACAACTGTGAGCAGTGTCAAACCCCGTCCAATGTACCTACACCAGACCATTCATTGACAACATGTAAATCCACCTTACCACAGCCCTGTGTTGATTTGACATTTCCTGTTATTAATAGTTCCAATAAACAGTGTAAGCAAATTGGAAAAAATGAAATAGTGTTATTTTGCGATGAGATTGGAAAAGAGTTAGGCAACTTGTTGACAGATGAATATCCGGGACATTCCATAATAAATTACTGCATGCCTGGTTGTTCTTTATTTAATATTATGAAATAAATTATCAAATGTAATTTTAACCAGAACACCACATTGTTAATTTTTATGGGTAATAGGGGAAATGTCAACAAGGGAGAATTGCTCCAATATTATAGAACATTATGTAATCTTAGTTTAAGTAAAATTGTGTTGTTTACATTCCCGTATAGTAACAGTTTGCCACAGGAAGAAAATAGGTTAAGATTTGAAATTAATATGACATTGTATAACTTGACATTTAATAATAATTTGTTTCATTTAATTGATACTAACAATTATGTTGGTAATAATTTGCATTTAACAAAAGATAGATATAGTATTGTGATGTACTATCTTTCTAATTATCATAAAAGACAGATAGCTGTGTCGCTATCATATTTTTTTTCCATTACAGCCAAGAATTTGGCTAAACAACTTGCTCCTTTTGAGCAATGCAATGACATATCTAAGTATTCTGCCAATAATTTGGCAAATAACAATAACATTGATCTTCATTTAAATTAGAAATTAAGACAACAGAGGCGACCTCTTGCAAAAATGTAAGGATGGCAAATGACAGTGTAAAAGATTTCCATAGTATCAACCTGGTGCATCAAAACATTCAAGGGTTTTTGAACAAGGATTTAGAAGTAGATTTATTCCTTAACTGTAACAATATAGATATTCTTTGTATAACAGAACATTGGCTTAAAAGCCACCAATTCATGTTTAATTTTAATAATCACCAGGTTGGTAGTTCGTTCAGCAGAGTAAATGCTATACATGGTGGCTCATTAATTTTAGTAAGTAACCTGTTAAAATTTAAAGAACGTAAGGATATTGTGAGCCTCTCTGTTGAGCGGACAGTTGAAATAGCATGTATAGAATTGGAGCGGTCTGTTGTATTAAGTGTGTACAGACCACCTTCAGGATTGTATGACTGCTTTGAAAAGGTAATGGATGAAGTATTACACAAGATTTGTAACTCAAACAAGTCCATTATTGTTTGTGGTGATTTTAATGTTAATTTATTAGATAACTCGGTTTATTGTAGTAAAATAATAAGTTTATTTCAGTCCTACAATCTTGTAAACCTATTTATGGAGCCCACAAGAATAACCCCTAGTAGTGCCACATGCCTAGATAATATTTATACAGATGTTATACCGAGCCACAAAGAAATTATAAATTTACTAGATTCAGATCATTGCGGGCAACGGATTACCATTCAAAATCAAAATAACAAAATGGGTAAGAAGGATATCACTGTTAACCCCAAAACTGCATTTCGCCTAGAAGCCTTTAAAGTTAAACTCCTTAATAAATTACCAGTTTTGTGTGCACATGCTGATCCTAATCATCTATATGATGAGTTTTTTAAGATATATTGTAAACAATTTAATTCCATTTTTATTCCCAGGACTATTTCGATTAATAGTAATGTCTCTTTCAGTGATTGGGCTACCATTGGTATTCATAAAAGTAGAACACGACTTTATGAGCTGTACAATGAAAGGACCTATGTAAACACTGCTGAATTTAATTTATATGTTAAAAATTATTCTAAATTATTTAAAAAAGTTTGTTGGATGGCCAAGTCGCGTTATTTGAGTTTAAAGATTAAAAACAGTAGTAATGTAATTAAAACGACTTGGAATATTATTAATAATGAAACGGGAAGGTCGAGTAAGCGAAATACTGACTACAGCCTGTCTATCAATGACAACATAATAACATCAGAATCGCAAGTCGCCGCGGCTTTTGAAAATTTCTTTACAGATATTCCCGTTTCAACTACAAAATTTCTAAACTCATCACCTTCTGTTGCTGAGTCTTTGCTTAAGGAAAATGTTAATGTTTGTGATTCAGAATTTCATTTTGAACATGTTAGCAGTAGAGATATAATTAAAACCTTTCATACTCTGAACGTAAAAAAGACTGCAGATCTGTGGGGCAATTCTGTAGAAGTCGCCAAGTCCATTATTGACATTGTAGCACCTACTTTAGCTCTTATATTTAATAATTGTATCGACTGTGGGGAGTTTCCTGACCTGATGAAGAATAGTAAAATAGTACCTTTGTTTAAATCAGGTAGTACATCAGACCCCTCTAATTATAGACCTATTTCAGTACTACCTACCTTTAGTAAAATTTTTGAGAAATTAATTTTAGACCAATTGCAAAGATTTTTTAATAAACATAATTTATTACATAGCAAACAGTTCGGTTTTACAAGGGGTCGTTCAACTACCGATGCCGGTGTTGAACTCTTAGGGCATATTTACAATGCATGGGAAGATAAATGCGATGCCTTAGGGATTTTTTGTGATTTATCTAAAGCTTTCGATTGCGTGCTTCATGAAACTTTAATCAGGAAACTCCGCCATTATGGGATCCGGAACACCGCTCTGGATCTTCTTATTTCATACTTGTGTAATAGGATTCAGTGTGTTGATGTGAATGGGAAAAGATCTCCCGGATCAATAGTATCAATGGGAGTCCCACAGGGCTCAATTCTTGGTCCTTTCTTGTTTCTTATTTAAATTAATGACTTGCCTTACCTCATAAAGGATAATCATGAAATAGTGTTGTTTGCGGATGACACTTCACTTTTGTTTAAACTTAAACGTCAGCAGCTGGTTAGTGACGATGTAAATAGTGCAATCTCAAAAGTAGTTCATTGGTTCAATGTTAATAATTTACTTCTCAATGAAAAAAAAACCAAATGCATTAAGTTTACGCTACCTCACGTTAGGCAGGTGAAAACTAGTGTGTTGATGAAGGGCGAAGAATTGAATCCTGAAGATAGCACTGTATTCTTGGGCTTAACTCTGGATGCCAAACTTCAGTGGGGTCCACATATAGATAAATTGTCGAAAAAGCTAAGCTCTGCAGCATACGCTGTTAGAAAAATTCGTAATTTAACTGATATAGAGACAGCCCGTTTAGTGTACTTCAGCTATTTTCATAGTGTAATGTCGTATGGTATTCTGTTGTGGGGAAATGCCGCCGACATTCAGACTATCTTTGTCTTGCAGAAAAGAGCTGTTAGATCAATTTATAAATTAAGTCCGAGACATTCTCTCAGAGAGAAATTTAAGGAAATTAATGTAATGACTGTGCCTTCACAGTATATTTTTGAAAATCTTTTGTATGCCCATAAAAATATTAAATTGTTTAAAAAATACAGTGATATCCATAGTATAAATACTAGGAACAAACACAAATTTGTTGTACCATCAACAAGGCTCAAGAAAATAGGTGGGTCATTCAGATGTCAATGTATACGCTTTTATAATAAACTTCCATGCCATGTTCAAGATCTAAGTCTCAATAAATTTAAATCATTCATTAAACGTAAGTTGTGCCTGAAAGCCTTTTATACCGTTAAAAATTATATTGAAGACACAAAGGCTTGGGATTGACCTGCTCCAATTTTTGCATACTAAATGTTGTTTTTGTTTTTGCAAACTTATACTCTTTGACATTTGATAATTATTATATACACATTGACATAAATATTTACTTTGAGAAGTATAATATTATTATTATTTTAATTATTGTGAATGTGAGGACTATGTGGGTCATATTTTTTTTTAATAATTGTTTTTTTGTGTTTTTTTCATCTCTTTCTCAGTTAGTTTTTAGTATTAATCTGGCAGTTTGAGTACTTTATGCGGCCTACCCAAATGTCCTATCTTTGGTATTGTTCATCAAATCGTTGAGCTCCTCAAGTTCTGAGTTGAGCTGCATGATTACTGATAAATGCGTGCACTGAATGGACAGGTCCACTCAATCTGTGTGGTTCTTTCCTCAAAAGACCATTTCAGACACCGATCCACATGGTCTTCACATAATCTGACCAAGATTATGTCTGGACTTTAAAAGAGACTGTGACCTCTGAGTTTGTTTCGGCCTTTCTTCTCAGAGTAGTCAGATAGGAAACGCCGACTTCATCTAGTTTAAAAAAAATATGATTGACGTGTAAAAGTGTTTGTACAAACCTACTTACAGAAATAAAATCATTTATCATTTATCATTTATCATTTATCATTTACCTCTAGGCGGGATTAAAACATTGTTACCATTAATTAACATAATAGCTACAAAGAAAAATAAATAATGCTTTTGAATTATGAAAAGCCCTCCCTGTTAATAATGTTTACGTATCAAACGGTAGAAGATATCTACCTACCTACCATTACATTCTATCATTAGTTCCATCTCCATAACAGGGTGTTTCAAACTACGCCATGCATCTTAGTGACTTATATTTTCATTATTTTAATTATGCAAATGTTTAAACATTTTGTGCAAAAATTTTTCTTTTTTTAATAATTGATTAGCAGTCATTGGATATATGAAGCGGGCTGCCATTCTATATAACGCTTTATAGAAATAAGAAACATATTTAATACACCTTTGTTAAACCACACATAATTATTTAATCAAATGTTTCAACAACAAATTCATTGTCCACCCACAGCCACTCTTAATATTACATGCAAATAGAGAGAAAGGATTGGTTATGTATACCCTGGTCCATCGCACCCGAGTGGTTACAAGAGACCCGCATTCTGACAGAATTCTTAAAAAGGAAATTAATCATAGAATCACCCTCAATAACGAAAGTAAAAAAAGAATGTTACTTTTTTCATTGGCTTGTAATAAAGAAGCCTTAAAGCCGAATAGGCTTACATTTTTAATTTACAAGCAAAATAATTTCAGTTCACGCCAGACGGTCACATAAGCGAAACCGAAGTTAATGGCTAGTGCAATAAATTTCCCACCCAATTTAATTACGGCCATTTAAAATACTACGAAATACGTTTACGAGCTACGAGCGACGATATTACGAGCTCCATACAACGTGAACATAAAAAAATGAATGAGTCAAGCTAAAACGAAACGTTCATAATGAATGTTATACACTACACAACGCATGGCAATTACGTCATTTAACTACATTTGCCGCGTAGCAACCGCTACGCCCGTAGGCATTCGTAGCAGATGTGGTGTAGCCATAAGTACGCGGCTACACTACACCGAATGGAGTCGAAACGTTTCGGTGAAATATTTGTATTACTGTGGGCACCTTTCACTCTGCGTTTATGGTATTTTGGGCTAACATAACATCACACTAATGATCCGTAAAGGGGTAAGCAGAATTACTAGAGCTACCGAAATCTCCTTAGACATAAATAAGGGGGTTGGATATAATTATTGTATAGTTACAGGAGCTGTGCCATTGTTTCCTTTAGTTAATAATTCAACAATAGCCCTTTCCTATTGTCATCATTTACGACTCTCGGGACGATAGGCTGGTTTATGTACCTCGTTATGTTTTCCTTTAACTTGGGAACAACTTGAAAATTTCAAAATTAAACGACCTTTTAGAATTGAGCTGGCTGATAAATGACGACAACCGGTTTAGTTGAGGTAACTCAATAAAACTTCCGATAAAACGTCAACTCTTTGAATTATTTAAGTAACGAAGTTAGCCAAAGTAATCATTGACTTTGCGAGGATATCTACGCATAATAAATGCAATTTAAATATTTCACCCTTTCGTTTTGAATTTTGTTGTATTAATATCAAGTGCATTTGAATAGTCTTCAAGAGTAGTAGTGGCACAGAATATATACCCGAGCAGAAATAAAGCTTCGTACTTACGTCGTGCGTAGGTACACTACTACACGCACAGCTATGTGTGCATGACATGTCATAAACAAGGCGCGGAGTTGGGCCAGTTTGAACTGGCTCAGTAAGAGGACGAAGTTAAGGGCTGCTAGTGGCAGCGATACGATGTGGACGTTTATAATAGATTTTAATTGTTGTTCAATATGCCAAGCTGTTGTACTGTGTGCACAAACAATGGGAAGAAAACCAAGGAGATTTCTTTTTTTGTATACCAAAGGATCTTGTTAGGTAAATGACTATATCTACCTATACCTTCACATTTTTAATGCTTATTATAGAAGTATTAAGTAACGAGATAGGTAGTATCCAAAATAAGTAAGATGGCGGATAAGGTTTTCACATAAGAATGATTAATTATTATTCCTAAGATTTACCTACTACCTATATTGGCGTATTATTGTTCGTCGCCAACTTATTTGTTACGTATTTTTGTTTTAGTAAGTTTTTAGGTAAGTACTAAAGTATGTGTGTAGGCCGTCTTAGCAAGATTCCGTTTGACCTTTTGTATTAGATACAAACGTTCGTGAAATAGTAAAACAAGGAAGTTAGGAAAGGTTTCCTACCTTACGGCCTGGCCACGACCTTGCCGCTATCAGTGAAAGCTTGGCGCGGGGCGGCGAGCGGGAAAAACAAATACACCAAAACTTATGATTCATGTTACGAGGCGCCGCACGCAGCGGCAACGTCAGCGGTATTCGTCGAGCAATTCGCGGCAGTAGCGCGCAACGCTGAGCTGGGCTTGAACATGAACAAATGTACGGGCGCGTGATTGAGGCTTGAGGTGCCACGACTCAGAGCGGTGCGGACATTGGCGGTGGAGCGGCGGACTGAGCGGTAGCTTGCCGATTAAAATACTTTGGACGATTTGGTAGCGCAAATGAACTCCGACGCATTTATTACAGAAATTTTAAACCTTTCACTTAAATCGATGGTAAAACATAGTCAGCATAAATTTAAAAATGTATTAAAGGCTGTGTGAAGAAAATAAACAATGTTTTCCCGAATATTAAGGTTAGGTTAATTAAATTGATAATTTATAAAAGTACCTCCCAGATGTACCTAACTACTAATGTGTTAATATAAGCCGATAGAAAGTTGTGAATAGAGTAGTACTGGCCCGGCTTTTTATTTGCACGAACCAAGTGACAGCCCTATAAAAGTAGGTAAGAATTTTGAGCTCTGTTAGGAAGCTTTCATTCCGCTCGGGTATATATTCTGTGGTAGTGGGTTGCTGAAAATTAGCGTCAGGTGGTACACCTTGTGTTGGTATCTGACATTATCCTAAGCTGAGGCTATTTTGGCATTATAATCATACTAGCTTTTGCCATAGGTTCGCCCGCGTGATGGTCGAAAATTATCCCACGGGAACGTACTATCGGGATAAAATGTATCCTATGTGTTATGTGTTATCTGTGTGCCAAATTTAATCCAAATCCATTCAGCCGTTTTTGCTCGATAGCAACCCAAACAGCCGATGGAGTTACAAACACCCAAACAACTAAATGTCTAAACATCTAAACTTTCATATTTATAATATTAGCAGGAAGTAGGATTATAAAGATAAAGATCATTTTATTTTGCAAATATGGGTATAACAGATAACAAAAAACTTAAAAAAAAAAACAACCGACTTCCAAAAAAAACACTAAAATGTGAAAAATAACTTGAATTTCGGAAGGCGGCGACAAAAAATTAAAATACATACTTATCCAAAGTCACCGCCCGTTTTTATTTTTCACTTTTTAGTGGTTCACATGTGCTTACCCCTTCACAGCGTCCCGGCGTGATGTTATATTATGAACTGATGTAAACAATAGATAGACATGAGATTTCTGCAATTCCAGTCCATTTGCTATCATTTATTGAGGAGTTCCATTGCCTATCTCCGAAGTTCTTTATCAGATCTTCACCAAATTGAAATAGGACCACTCCGAGAAAGTATTCTTCCAAAAACTACCCAAATCGCTTCAAATGTGCCTATAAAATTTGAAGAGTTCTATCTATTTCTCCAGGATCCCATCATCAGATCCTAACTTGATGATCATGGGACCACCTGGGAAGTATACCCTTTCAAACAAAAAAATAATAATCAAAATCATACATAAAAAAAAGAAAAAAAAGGTTCCGACGAATTGAGAACCTCATCCTTTTGGAAGTTGGTTAAAAATGATTACAAGATCTGCCATATTTGACCATGTAGGCCTTTGCAAAGGATACACAAAAAAAATACATACTTACTAAATTACAAAATATTTTTCGTTAAGAAACTTACTTAAATTATTTAAAAAAATTACCACTAAAAAGCTTCGTAGTCTAATAAGCGCATTTTCTTTCTTTCTTTTATTCTAGCGAAATGTATGTTCAGTGCGTTGGGCAATCAGCTCATACAAGAATAAGTATAATCAGCCTATAATGTTCCCACTGTTGGGACAGAGTCATGTCTTCGAATTTTTGTTGTAGGACATGCCGGTTTCCTCACGATGTTTTCTTTACCGTTTCGAGAGCAGTGGTGATTAAATAAAATTACAAGAATTAGCAATCAGCTCCACTATCACATAATATTTTTACTAAGGTACTATTATCTGTTTGGTAAAGCCGATTCAAAAGAAAGAAGGCATTTTACCATTTCAAGTTAAAATCTGTATAAATGTTAAGACCTTGGAGTGACTGTTTTTTGATAATCGTCACGTCATCATTTAACTGGAAATCGCGCAAACAAAATATAGGATGTAAGCGACATCGAATTCAAAGTTGCAGTTTCAGTGTCGATGTCTCTTAAATACACCCTGTAGTAACAGCTGCAAGACAAAACATTTACAGCTGCAAGACAAAACATTTACAGCTGCAAGACAAAACATTTACAGCTGCAAGACAAAACATTTACAGCTGCAAGACAAAACACTTTCAAGTATCGTGTACAGTATACTTTGAATTGAATGTTTGTTCGCATACATTTTCTACTTTTTGATTCTCATTGGTCTAATTATCGTAGTTACTGCTGAGCATGAGGTTTGGGTTTGATTCCCCGGTCGGGCAAAATGTTATTGGGTTTTTTCTATCTGGAATTTCTCAGTAGCAGTCCGGAGTCTGGGTTTCTGCCCAGTGGATCACCCACTATTACATGGGACTTAAGAGAGTTCATCCCACGCGGGCTGGCAACAGCGCATTTTTAGTAGTTTTCGAGATTCATTCATTTAATTAAATACAAACAAAAGTATTATTTTTGTTCAGCGACGCACTAGATCATTGGTATTTAAAATTATTTTTGACATTTACTCTTCAATAAAAACATTTAGTCGTACTAAGCAACGCAAATAGAAAATAAGTGATGGTACGTCGATTTTTACAACTAAATACCAAAATAACTGTAAAAAAAATAGCATACGACCTTGTAAATACAAACGATCTGGTGCATGACTGAAAAAAATGTTTACCTTTAATTTGTATTTAATTAAATAATTACGAAAAACCGCTAAATATGCGCCGTTACTAGCCCGCGTGGGATGAACGCTCTTAAGTATAACTGGCGAAATGTGGGTGCACTATAGGTACAACTCTGCCCAATGCTTCGGGGAAACAAGGTGCCATGTTATGTTATGTCATCATTCATGCTTTCACAAGTAAAACAAATGAACTTATTGTATTTTTCTTCAGCAATCTCAAATCGTTTATTTGTAATCCGTAATGTACACTTACAGATGGTAGATCAATCATCTGCCTTGCCTTTTCCCATCTAAGTTGGGGTTGGATTCCAGTCCAACCGGATGCAGCTGAATCTGTCTGACCTCTATTTGACCTACTCAGTTACTGGGTAACACGATATCCCTTGGTAAGACTGGTCATCTGACTTTCGGGTTTCTGACGACGCGCAACGATTGTCAAAGATCTATGAGTAACAGCCTGGACCAACGGCTTAACGCGCTTTCCGAGGCACGGAGGGGTCTTGGTATGTTAAGATGGTCACCCATTTACAGACCAACCGCGGCAAGCGTAGCTTAGCCTGATCGATCGACCCGTGCAGCTAATATTACGTAGTGGTAGGTAAATAAAATAATCGACACAATTATGGACCCTGTCGGGCACAGCTAATTTTTAAATAATACGCTTATTACGTAATGATAGATAACGCCAAAAACCCACAACTGTCAATACATAGTAGTATCTGCAACCAATTCGGAAGTTTCTACCGTCATAAACCGGTTTGCAGTCAGTCTGTTCGTAATTCATGTCGCACGTGCTGCGGCGCCAAATGCAATTTGGTCGCAGATATACAAGTCTGTCCGATTAGTGGTCTCAATTTGTGGACTGTGCGCGGCGTACGGTCGAAGTGGGCATGTACGAAAAGGCTATTTTGTTTGTTACTTGGTTGGTGCAACTGTTTGAAGGAAGTGGATATCTAATGAGGACAAGTAGGAATCGACTTGATAATAATAAAATAATAATAATCATCCTGTATTGTCCCACTGCGTGCAGGGCTGAATGCCTCCCTATCCATTTTGAACTCAACTTGATCCTGATACAATACGGACCAATTCCTCATATAAGCGTGAAGTTCGTCCCACCATTTACGCCTGGGTCTTCCACGCTACCGTTGGACGTTTTCAGGGACCCATGATGTGGGAATAGAAATCTAAAATTCTCTGACAGACTAAAACCGCTGGGCCTAGAAGGGTGAAATTTTGTAGAAGAGCTTTATTTATCGAAGGTGAGCACTAAGAATAAGGATTTCTGAAAATTTATCCCATAAATGGTGATGTAATTTTATAAGAAAACATCAGCCCTTTGACTATACTCTGGGTATAATGCATTTGATGTAAGTAAGTTTGTTAATAATGTACTAAGGTTGTTATTGCAAGCATAATATGCTAATACCTCTAAGCATCTATGATGATGTCAACCAGCAGTAAACGCAGCTGGCACAACGAATTTTTGTTGAGCGTAGTCTTCTCTGAAGGTCAGAGTGTCATATTAAAGCTCGAGTATTGAGTTTTATTATTGTATTATTACATACAGTAATAAAACATTTTCATTTAACACAATACTTGACTTTATACCATAAATACACCGCACCAATAACTGTAATACGGCTTGAGTAAATTCACGAAACAATTTGAAACACAGCACGAGTTTATCAGCAAAAATTGCTTTTATCGCTCACCCGAGCGAACTCCGGAGTCTGTTCGTTGGCGTTCGGTAATAACTTTACAAACAGAGTTACCCGTCACGATCCTGCCCTTATTCACTCTCTATACACTGTATTATGAAATTCTCCATTTACAGACATAAAACTCGTCGGGTGCGACATAAAGTTTTATTTTTACTACACTTCCGTGCGTTTTCATAAATGTTGAGTGCGGGTATGAGACCGCGTTTACGTTTGCGTTGATGAATTTTCTTAATGAAAATCTTTTGTGGGCGCGTTCTTATTACAGTTACGCATGGAGTCTAGGCTTAAGGCAACGATAAAGATAAAAGGTAGCAAATTGGTGAGACTCTAAAACATTTTCGCTGAAATTCTGCCTTGAAAAGGGAATACAAACCGGTGAGTATCGCGCGGTTGGCAGAGATATTCAATTGAGCGTCAATCATTCTGAAGTGAAGCTCGACACTTGATGGTTTCACGTTACGCTTGAATAGTTCATGCCTCACGTGATAGATGGCTCTGTCACCGTTCTTGGCCATCATATGTTAGGCTTCACGGGACACACGAGAGAGATTCGGTTTTACTTTATTTTCTTCCGTGCGCCATATCAATCAAATTGTAACTCGTTTATGTTTCGATATTAGGAAAAAATATTACGAGACAAATTATACTGACTTATTATCTATCCTCAAAAATATTATGTGATAATAATTATCAATAAGCTTAACTTAGCTTAGATGCAAGATAATAAAATAAAAAATAGTAAAACCATAATTCAGCTAAAGCAAAAAATAACACAAAAATGCCAAATCGCAAAATGAAACTGCAGATGAGAACGTCTTTCTGTAAAAATAAGATAACTCTGCAGTAAAAATCGAACGCAAGCGATCTAGCTTTATAGTTCCAAGTATTGATAGCCGAGAAAACTAATTTATCTTTTGATAGTTAACGATTTAATCTGTTCAATCCCACCGTACGAGCCACTAACCCGTTTCAGACCACGTCAAGTTGTAAAAAAGCCATTTCGAAACACCCGTATACTAAATAATGTATATGCATGTACCCGTTTGTCTTTGTTTTACGGCAGTGAGGCGAGAGGTGCTAAAATGAAGCATACTTACTTAACATCCGACATGTAAACTGGATGCAGAAATGTAAAAGTAATGACAGATTTCTTGAACTTTTAGAGCCTCATAAAACCTTTTAACTATAACGCGCTACTTAGAGTACCCACCCACAAAACAAATGTATGTAGTTTTATGCCCATTGGCATATTTTGAACAGAAGAAAAGAACAAACTAAAAAAGAAGAAAATAATTTAATTCTATTAAAAAGCGTGGGGTTTTTTTTAGGTATTTTTATCATCAATTAATGTCAAGCACCCCACGCTTTTTAATAGAATTAAATTAGTTTCTACTTTTTTAGTTTGGTTTTTAAAGTGTGTTTTTTAGTTATCAAACTGTTATTTATTTAAAATTTTTTAGTTCTCCTAACTACAAAAGCGTGATTTTCCGTTTTTATTTTCTATTTTTTTTAATTATTTAATTGTCATCAGTCCTCGATAAGTCTACAAAATTTAAATGAAATCTGACCGTTTGAAGTGGGTCAAAATCAAGTCCAAAGGATTCGGTTACAAAAAAACAAACATGCTTACAAACATACAGGTGAAGCTAATAAAAGTGTGTTAAAAATACAGGGTGGCAGGTAAGACGTACATCTATGCGTAACCTGTAACCATAGATTCAGTAGATACATGATTCTAAACACCGCTGCGTTTAAATTTTTCGTCGGTTTTAAAAATAATAATTTGCTGTTCCATACATTTTGATCGCGTAGGTATTTCACTTTGTAGGAAACAGCTGATTTCTTTTGTTTATATATTAACTGACGAAATATTTTAGCATACTGAATCCATGGTGGTTATGCATCAAAATTCTTGCCAATCTGTTTATTTTTATGTCATAATTTTAATACTTTATCCCCTCAAAACACGACTGCGATGTACTCTACTGTAAATTCTTTTGTTTTATTAGATACCGACGTTAAAGAAGTTGTAAGATTATTATTGGGGTAAAAGATGTATGTGCTACTGAGTGGGATGACATACCCAACAATATGCTTAAAAGATTTAGATACATACTTGCCCCTCCGGTAACCCACATTTTTCAGCTATGTTTATCTAAAGGAATATTCCCCAAAACTCCTTAAAAAAGCTATGATCACTCTTGTATTGAATACAAAAACTGTGTAAATAACTACAGATCCATTTCAGTGTTAACAGAACTTTCAAAACTTTTAGAAAAACTTATTAACTGTAGGTTGATAAAATACTTTCAGACAATCAATTTGGATTTAGGCCCAAAAGATCAACTGGTCAAGCAGTACCTACACAAATTAACTAATAATATTGCTACCAATCTAGATAATGGTATGCACACAATTGGTATCTTCCTAGACCTCGCCAAGGCCGTCGACACTATTTCTTTTACTTTACTTTTGCACAAGCTTGAAATACTATGGATAATCATCACATTTGCTGATTATCTCAGCGAGCGTAATCAATGTGTAAAAATAGGTATACAAATTCTGAACTTAAAAATAGTGGTTTTGGAATTCCACAAGCAGCATTTTGGGGCCCACGTTATTTTTAATCTATATAAATGAACTGTGCAGCCTGCCACTTCAAAATAATGTCTTATGCTGATGACACCGCTCTACTGTTCTCAGGTAAATCAAGAGTTGAGGTCTATGCACATGCCCAAAATGGTTTTAACATAGTGTCCGATTGGCTCCATAATAACGTCCTAACATTAAATGCAGATAAAAAAATACATTTTATTTGCAATGAAAAGTACTGATATACCGCTTACTAATCACATTTACGCACATAATTGTAGCACGTACGATGACACTGCATGTTGTTGCACTACTTTAGCTAAAGCTGACTATTTGAAACATCTAGGTGTTACCATTGATTCCAATCTAATTTCCGGAAACATATCGATTTACTATGTACTTGAGTGCGGAAATTAATGTGTTTTTCAGAATTTACAGAACGTAGCCGACTATAAGTTAATTAAACAGGGCTATTTAGCTTTGTGTCAATCCATTCTTAGTAATTGCATAACTTCCTGGGGTGGTGCAGCAAAAACAATTTTACTCCCTTTATAGCGTGCTCAAAGAGCAATTCTAAAAGTTGCTGCCTTTCGCGCATTTAGATTTCCTACGCACCAGCTCTACCGTACTAACAGTTCGGTAATTATTCATTCTAAGCATAGTAGTACACCAGCACACTGCACTTCCTTTTGACCCAGTACTTTCCGACAAGAGAAGGAAGGATTTAGTTTGCATTAAGCCTCAAACTAGACATGCGATTGCTAATCGAGTTTATGTGTTTTTAGGTCCTTTTCTGTATAATAGACTTAACAAAATAATGACCATCTATAATTTAAGCTATAAAAAATGTAGTATTATATTATCAGAATACTTAGCGTTACTCAATTAAACAGACACAGAAAAACTTCTAGAAATGATGTCATGACGATAATTTATTCTCTCGTAAGTATTTACTTTTGTAGTATTTACATTAGCTTAGTTGTTGGTATTAATGTTTAATTACCAATATGCTTTATCTCATAGTTGTTAATAGATTATTTTTATATCAATTTAAATTTAAATGTTAATGTCCTAATTTAATTCAAATATAAAGTGATGGCCCGAAACACAGGTTTAAATAAACCTAGATCGGGCGGGTCGCTACCTAACATTCTAAATCCGAAACATTATCACTTGCACTTGTAATAAAAACATTTTAGAAATAGTTTATTTTTAGGCAGTACATTGTAGAAGAAATTTAGAACTGTTGGCTAAATGTACTCTTTTTGTATACGTTTTTATGAAATACATTTTTATTTATTATTTACAATCATCATCAAAATTTCAGCCGAAAGACGTCCACTGCTTGACATATGCGCCAAGCATTGCCACTTCGCCCGGTTTAATTCTTCCAGCATCCATCGGATTCCTACGGCCTGTACAAGGTATTATTGTGTACGCCTGAAAAACTGGAGAAAGCTTGTACCTAGTCAATGTATAGATTCCTAAATTATTATATTATTTAGAATTTCAACTGCTCAAATTACAAACTATTACGTGTTTATTTTATTGAGAACAGTAGTGGCCCAGTGGTTACGGTCGTGTAGGTCGTAGGTTCGAACCCAGATAGGCGCTTTATTTTGTGTAAATTATTTCATCACCGGTGCTCTAAAACGGTGAAGCAAAATATCGTGAGGAAATGTCCTAGAACCGAGAATTCGAAGACATGTGACATCTACCAACCCGCACTGGGCGTGCATGCTGGATTACTTTCCAATCCCTCTCACAGAGAGGGGGCCTGTGTCCCATTTATTTCACGTATTTTCATAAACACAATAAAGATATCAAATTAACATTCAGATTTCAGAATAGCCGAATATCCGTCGGCAGATAGGCTGAAATCAATACGCGTAATCCAATTAGGCGACGGAAAAATAAACCGGAACATAGTACCCGAGGGTTGTTAATTATTGAGTAGTATCTATTTCCGCAGGGAACTTGATTGGTAATTGAACGATATTTTAATCGATTCTGTATCGAGTCGCGTCCGTAATTGGGATCGCTCAAAGTTTGCCGATGTTTGTCCATAGTGATAGCTTTGGGTATATAACATAATATTTACATGACTCAATTAATTTGTATTTTAATTTCTGTTGTGTTAATGTTTCGATAGTTTGGGGCCTTCGCACGGGGGGAAATGGGTGACATTAACAGACAGAAGTGTTGCTGCGGAGTTCGTTGCGCCACTTATTCTACCCAGAAAACAAACTATGAATTGGGAAACGGCGGCCGTTTTACAAGCTGTCTTGTTTAATTTTTACGTCCAAAAATTGTTGAATAAATGACTGAGTATTGAAATTATGTTTTATATTGATTGATTGTTTGTATTCACTGATTTTGTTTTTGGTGAGAAATGTCAAATATTCAGTGTAATGAAGGAATATTTTTACAATAACCAATACAACTTCATTTCTGAATATTAGGGGTCAGAATCAGCATGATCACTTAATAAAGTAACAAAAATTATGAGGGTTGCCAATACTTTGATGTAATCTTTCAAATAACAACTGGCTCAATAATACACTTTGAAGCCGCAAAAATAAAGACATTGAACTCCTTTGTGCCGCATACAAATCTATAATTTACACTGCAATCAACACAAAAGGGGAACGGAATATTCAGTGCAAGTATTCCTGGACACAAAGTGAAACAAAAATAGTTCCTTTTGAAACGGGTTGCTTTAAATTGCCCTAATGTATTGAGGATTCCCCGTATATCGGGCTTTTACTTGGCATAAGTGTCACGTTTCTGTCCGCCTCCCTTTAATCACGGAATTTCCTTTGATTTAATATACCAGTAAGTGACTAATTTAGTTATTATACTCATAAGGCTATATCTATAGAAAAAAGTGAAAAATAAAAAAACTTATACAAAAAAAAACAACGGACTTCCGAAAAAACACTACAAAGTGAAAAATAACCTTAATTTCGGAAGTCGGTGACTTTGGATATGTATTTAAATTTTTTGGGATGATGAAATTTCGAATTAGTGAGGTACTATTACTAAAAAGTGAAAAATAAAAACTTTTTCCAAAAAAACAACCGACTTCCGAAAAAACACTACAAAGTGAAAAATAACTTTAATTTCGGAAGGCGGTGACAAAAAATTACAACTAAAAAAAGAATCATCAAAATCGGTTCACCCAGTCGAAATTTCTGAGGTAACAAACATAAAAAAAACATACAGACGAATTGTCTTTTTAACGGACTTCATAAAAGGAGGAGGCCTTTTATGAAGTCCGTTAAAAAGACAAGACATTTTCTATCGAAGGGAAGAATACACCTGTCACGGCAACCGTATCTGTGTTGCGTATATTGTATGGTAGCGGGACGAGCTTATCGCCGTTGATTGGGCGGAGTTCCAATATCGGATACAACAATTTCTTCTAACGGACGTGACTCTCTGTATTGTTTGTGGATCAACTTTTTCTATATCGATTAAAATGTCAGATGCTTTCGATGGTTTGTCAAATACAACCAGTAATTGTCAACAAGCAATTAAAAAAAGAAACTGGTGCATGATACAACGCATTGATTAAAAAAAAACAAAAGAGTGCGTAACGATTGTATGAAACGGTGCATGAATCTGGAAGAAGCAAATAAAATGTCAGAACGTCACGTTTACAAAAGGGGAAAGCGAGACATAAAAAAAAATTACGTTAAAACATGAAAAAAAAACACGACTCGTACCTTTTATTTGCATGCGTGAAAGTGCAGACAAGCGAATGAAACAACACTCCATTTGCTGCCTCGCAATCACGAGGACCCTCAACAGTTCCCACGTTCCATTAGACGTTGCCCCAATTTGTAAAGACTTTCATCCCACTCCATCTTTAGAAAAAAGGAGAAAAAAGATGGAAATGTATTTATTATTTCGCCGAGGTCAAGGATTTGAGATTATACCGGAGTTTTTGTAGACTTCGTAATGAATGAGACGTGAAAGCTTACCTGGGAGAAAAACTGAATAGAACTCCTTTTATGTAAGTTTTGGTTCGTTAACGTAGGTATTTCATGAGGTTCAGATTTTTTTTTGCGTTGTAATTATGTTGGCGTTTGTTAATTTATTTTATTTGTAGGACTAACGAATTATTTCATAGGAGTATTTCTATGAAATATTTTAATGAACTGTTTGTTAGTGTTTTGATTATGATAAAAAATCTTCTACTGTATTAATTGAGTTGCCAGTAAGTTCATCACCATTGATTTTATCGTAGCGTATATTAAAGGAAACTGTTTTAAATTCTATAATTTCATGTGTTTAAGCCTTGTGATTTACTCACATGAAATTATAGAATTTAATATACAGTTAGAAATGCAAGTGAGCAAGAAAAGCAAATTGAACAAAGCAAGCTTATGCTAACTTAATTTTAAATTTGGGAAAAAAACTTAAAAACCTGTATTGAACTAAGTTTTCCTCCGTAAGTTCAGGAAACATTTTTGCCCACTAAAAACAAACCTGTAATACACATAAACCCATAAACACAAAAACCTGTAATGAAGCAGGATCTTCGTTGGACTATTAAGTCATTTTTTATGAAAGTTATGAACATTTTAGGAAGCACTTCAAACTTAAATTGGAATTTAGAGACATTTTCTAAGTCCAGTTTATTTCCGAAGCCGGGCTTCAAAGAAGATTGAAGAGGTGTCCATCTAAATGAACACAAGTACCTATCATTAAAACAGAAATAAATTAAACAAAAACATGATAACGAACAGTATTTCCATTAATATGTTTGTTAATTTATACGTAGTTTAACATCATTAAAACACGACATATCTAGTAATCAAAATTAATCTCGGGTTGGTACTAACAAAAATCTATTAACATAGGCTATTTTTCAATAAAATTTCTCGGAAAACAACATCGTTAATTAAAAAAAAACTGCTACGAAATAAATTGAAAACTCTGCACGCAATACGCGAAACAAATTCACACGTTTTTATGTCCCCCTGTAGTTTTACAAAAACTGAATGTGGATACGAATATACGAAATTGGCTCAACATTTACATAAGGAAGATTTACAAGGAGGTTCTCCTTCGTTACAGAGCTGTCAGGCCCTCTGATGCTGATCTTTTGATTGCGTTCGTGTGACATGGGGAGTTGGGGACAGTGTGGCAAGTGGAAAAAGTAATAGCCACGCCACAAAAATAAGAGATGATTTAAAAATAAATTGTTTTTTTTTTTTGTTTATTGGTGTGCTTTCTTAATCATTTTTTCTGGTTTAACCTCTTTTTACACACTTTATATTAGCTTCACTTGTATGTTTGTATGTTTGTTTGTATGTAACCGACTCCTTTGGACGCTATTTTGACCCACTTTAAACGGTCAGATTTCATTTAAACTTTGTAAACTTATCGAGGACCTATGACAATTCAAACATTAAAAAAGAATTAGAAAAAAACACGCTTTTGTAGTTAGCAAAACTAAAAAATAGAAAATAAATAATAGTTTAAAAAAACTAAAAAAAAAACCCTTTAAAAACCAAACTGAAAAGTAGAAAATAATTTAACTCTATTAAAAAGCGTGGGGTGCTTGATATTAATTGATTATAAAAATACCTCGAAAAGTCTCTCTTTTTGTTTTGTATTGCACTCATTGTAAGTGTGTGAGTAATGTGATGGATATTGATTCATGGATTTCACATAATTACTACTAGTAGGAATAATGAGAAGAAAACTCACAATATTCCTACTGGTAAGAATTCATGGTAGTAATAGTGGGTACAACCCGCTTTCTTCACTTTTTTACCGCACTGCCCCAGAACGAAGGTAATGTCAAATAGGTAAGTAAGTAAATGTGCATGTTTTAATTGATCCTGTTTTAAATAGAAAGAACCCGTAGGTAACACCGATGATGTAACCAATATTTTGATTTAAAAGAGAGAACGTGGAGTTTCTTACCCGTTCTTCTACATAGGAATTTACTATGTTTTGGAATGGAGAACTTGTTTCAGCTTTCTGACTGAACGACCCCTTGATAATTCAAAAGTGCCTGTAGTTGGCTTAATTTAAATAAATGCTTTGAGTTTGATGTTTAGGTAATACTGAATGTACGATCATTTCTTAGTTCTAATAATGACAACGTGAACCAGATGCTTATCCCTGGAGTTGTAAAGTTTACTTCAGTTTGCTTTGAGCTCTATCGATTAGCGTCTTTCGTCATTTCCTTTTAGGTTACATAAAGCTTAGTGTACATAAGTTGTGAGCAAGGATATTTTATAATATTTCCATTTAATGTGAAAGTTGTATTGTACCTAGGTACTTACAAAAAGCAGGAAGTAGGTAAGACTTACCTATTTATGTTTATGCAGCTTTCCGTAAATAAATGTTTCGGAAGAGGCGTAACTAGTTTCGTATACAAGCATACAGGTAAAACATATAAAGGCCCGATGTCGCACGATCTTGACACATTTCTTTTGTTTCCCTTTTCATATTTTGGTGAAAAACATAACAAAGAAATAAAAAGGTATCATCAAGTTTACTCCCTTGCGGCGTAAGCAGAGATTGAGTGTCGGCCGCCATGATGGATGATAGGTACTTGAATACAGTGCCTTTGCCTACCCAAAGGTAGCCAAAGTACATTGTTTATAATATTTTGCTTCGGCATTTTAGTATAATTTAATATTAAAGTTTGCTTCAAACGTTTTTCAATCACATTTTGTGGTAAATGCCTGTGTAAGAAAAAACATGTGTCAGTTGATGACCTAGATGTCAAGGGGCTTGTGGCTAAGGCTAAGTAATAGCAGCTGCACGCGTCGATCGATCAGGTTAAGCTACGTTTGCCGCGGTTGGTCCGTGGATGGGACCATCTGAAACTGCCGAATTGGTTGCAGATACTACTACGTATTGGCAGTTGTAGGTTTTAGGCGTTATCTATCATTACGTAATAAGCGTAGTATTAAAAAATTAGCTGTGCCCAACATGGTCCATAATTGTTTCGATTATTTTATTTACCTACCACTAAGTAATATTAGCCGCACGGGTCGATCGATCAGGCTAAGCTACGCTTGCCGCGGTTGGTCTGTGGATGGGTGACCATCTCAACATACCAAGACCCCCATGCCTCGGAAAGCACGTTAAGCCATTGGTCCCGGCTGTCATTCACTGATCTCTGACAGTCGGTACGGGTCGTCAGAAGCCTGAAAGTCTGACAACCAATCTTGCCAAGGGGTATCGCAACCCAGTAACTGGTTTGTGGAGGTCAGATAGGCAGTCACTTTTTGTAAAATACTGGTATTCAGCTACATCCGGTTAGACTAAAAGCTGACCTCAACACTGTTGGGAAAAGGCTAAGGTGACCTACATGGCATTAGTTTCACTCAAGTAAATCTTTTAGATTTTTTTTTTAAATAAATCCTTTTAGTCAAAACCTTATAAATTGTAGATACCTACGTATTAGGTAGAACGAGCAAACACAGACAGATATATAAAAACCCAGTCAAATATTTCTTTTTGCCTTCACGTTACACGTAGCCGGCTAAAAACATTGGTTCACGCTCAGAGCAAACTTTGTATATTGCGTAGCGCTATCGAATAGCCGCCCAATATCCCAACTAGGAGCCTATCATGGCAAAATATTTCAGAACAAGATAAACAAATAGGACGTAAACAATAGCATATAGACCATATCGCTGTTTCCCTTTGTTTATCCAAGCTTATTCGGCAAAAGGAGAAAAACAGGTATTTTCGTACCGTCAACTTTGGGTTCAGATAGGATCTAAATAATAAATCATGTCGAATATGTTACACAACCTTCAGTTTTAGTTCCCCCAAACATAAATAATTCTATGATTTTCCGCTATCCTTGTAACGTATCAAAATGTTCACATTTACGATATGAAAAGGCAGATTATCGCGGTGTAGTTTAGAAAATGATACAAACAAACAAAAGAAGAGAAAATATTGAGAGAGATTTCCTCAGGGAATTGAAGTCGCCCCCACTAAAATTGGATGGTAAACTGAAGACACAATGGCTTTTATTCTTTTTACCTTGTCGCTAGGGGCGGGTGCCGAGCGAGCCGACGCCACTACAAAAATATTTGATCGCCTGCCCATCAATCAATGTTGGTATTTTTAATTTGCTGTTAAAAGCATGGCCTACATACACCCACAACGCTTCAAATTATTAACATCGACGTTGAAAATTAATTACCACAGCACAGTATAATATACTCTTTAAAATTTTCATCGCGTTATTAAAAGCTACACTGAAAAAAAAGCAAATTGACAGTGACAAATAGAAACCATTACCGTACGTTTTATTTTATTTTTGTTGTGACTATATTTTTATTTTTTAACAATGTCTTCCATTTAGAATATTTTAGTGCGTAATGACACAAGAACCAAAAAAGGTATCCCCCGCAGTTTACGGTAAAGTTGCGCCGCCAGCTATGGAGAAAGGTAGAGTGACGTATTGTACCGACTTGGAGAAGTCTGTCATAATGAGCAACTTCGAGCGTCGCGGCTGGACTCAAGTGGGGCCCGACGATGAATGGAACTTCTACTGGTCCTTCACACAAAATTGCCGAACGGTTTTCAGCATCGAGAGCGGCTACCGAATGAACGACAACCAAATGATAAATCACTTCCCAAACCATTACGAACTATCGCGTAAAGATTTATTGGTGAAAAACATCAAGAGATATAGAAAGGAGCTTGAGAGAGAAGGTAATCCCTTGGCCGAAAAAGCAGACCTTGCATTACCTAATGGACAAATTATTACCCGTTATTTACATTTAGATTTTATACCAGTGACGTACGTACTGCCTGCCGACTACAACATGTTTGTTGAAGAATACAGAAAGTCCCCTCAGAGCACATGGATTATGAAACCGTGCGGAAAGTCACAGGGGGCAGGAATATTTCTTATAAATAAACTTTCGAAACTTAAGAAGTGGTCTCGTGAAGCGAAAACTCCGTTTCATCCCCAATTGACCAGTAAAGAATCATACGTAATATCGCGTTACATCGACAACCCGCTCCTAATTGGAGGGAAGAAATTTGACCTACGACTGTACGTTCTGGTGACGTCATTCCGCCCACTAAAAGCGTATTTATTCCAACATGGCTTCTGTAGATTCTGTACAGTGAAATATGACACTAGTGTTACTGAGCTCGATAACATGTACGTGCACCTAACTAATGTCAGCGTACAGAAGCACGGTGGTGATTACAATAGTTTGCACGGTGGGAAAATGAGTATCCAGAATTTCCGTCTGTATTTGGAAGGTACGAAAGGGCGCTCGGTAACCGATAGATTGTTTGCAGAAATGCAGTGGCTTATTGTTCACTCTCTGAAAGCTGTCGCCCCCGTGATGGCTAACGATCGCCACTCCTTTGAATGTTACGGATACGATATTATAATAGACAATACTCTCAAACCTTGGCTTGTAGAGGTGAATGCTTCACCGTCTCTACAGTCGACGACTCATAATGATAGAATATTGAAATACAAATTAATAGATAACATTGTGTCTGTGGTTGTTCCGCCTGATGGCATTCCTGACGCGAGGTGGAACAAGATCCCCACTGCAGAAGCGCTCGGTGACTTCGAACTGTTGATTGATGAGGAACTTATTGAAAAAGAAGACGCTAATTCGCGCTACAACAAGTACCATCGTGTCAGACCATAATTTAGTAACAATTATTTTCAAGTCTTGTTTTATTAGTATAAACAGAAACAAATCCACTTTTACTGTTTTATTCAATGAAAAATCCAGCTAGAATAGGTACACTATATTTAAAATAATTTTATTTTAGTTTTTGTGAGCTCCTCTGTCAGAGCGTAGATCCATTTCACCCTTGTGCATAGAATCTTCATCGATGAGTATTTGGAAATCCCCTAAAGCCTCAGCGGAGGGTGTTTTGTTCCAGCGTGAGTCCGGGATCCCACCCGGAGGCAGAACTACCGATAAAAGATTATCCAGGAGCTTGTACTTGAGTATCCTGTCGTTAACCGTCGTGGCCGTCATCGAAGGGGAGGCGTTCACCTCTATAAGCCACGGCTTTAAGTTATCGTCAATGATTATGTCGTAGCCGTAACACTCGAAGCAATGGCGGTCATTCGACATAACGTGCGCCACGGCCTTTAACGAGTGCACTATCAACCACTGTATGCTCTCAAAGAGACGGTCGGTCACTTCCCGACCCCGGGTTCCTTCCAAATAAAGCTTTAAATTATGTATGCCCAGCTTCCCCCCATGCTCACTATTATAGTCGGTGCCGTGTTTTTGCACGCTGACGTTCGTTAGGTGTACATACATGTTGTCGAGCTCAGCGACGCTCGTGTCGTATTTCATTGTGCAAAATCTACAAAATCCATTCCGAAACATGTAAGCTTTTAAAGGGCGGAACGACGTAACGAGGACGTAAATCCTTAAATCGAATTTCTTCCCTCCGATAAGAAGCGGATTATCTATATAGCGAGATATGACATAAGTATCTTTACTCGTGAGATGATGCTGTAAGTATTTCTTAGATTCCCGAGACCATTTTTTCAGTTTCGACAGTTTGTTTATAAGGAAAATCCCGGCGCCTTGGGATTTGGCGCAAGGCTTCAAAATCCAGGTTGTTTGAGGGTATTTTCGGTACTCTTCGACAAACATGCTGTAGTCGGAAGGCAGCACGAACGTTACCGGAATGAAATCTAAATATAAATAGCGAGTGATGACTTGCCCGCTCGGGAGTTTCACTTCAGTTTTTTCCGCAAGGGAATTACATTCTTTTTCCAATTCTTTTCTGTATCTCTTTATGTTTTTTACGAGTAAATCTTTACGAACTAGTTCGTAGTGGTTTGGGAAATGGTTGATCAATTGATTGTCGCCGAGGCGAAATCCACATTCTGTGCTGAATATATTGCGACAATTCACTGTGTTTGCCCAGTAAACGTTCCACTCTTCTTCTGGCATCACTTGATTCCATCCCCTTCTCTTGAAGGTGTTAATCACTATAGATTTATCGAAATCTGTACAGAAATTCATATTATGTTTCCCATCGTGTGGTAGAGTTGTTAGACGGTAGATTGAAGCTACAGATTTCTTGCTGTGTGACGGCACTGTTCGCGAGGGCCGCATCACTGATAATAATCAAGAATACACAAAAAAAAATAGCGTTTGTGTTATTTTAGTGTGTAGCAATAAAATTAAAATAAACCATGACCGTCCTATTTTTGACAGTAATACTCGATTGTCATGTTAGTAAACGTCGTTGTCATGGTAACCTAAAGATATATTTTTAGGGGAGAAAGGGAAGGAAATAAATTTATAAATCCTTGTTTACCATAGATTTTTTAAATGACTTAAAAACTTTAATAGACATAGTTTTCAGTGGCACTAAGTGGTCTACCGTAATACGTAATTTGTTGATAAAAGCTACTAGAATCAGAAAGCTTTTTCTTCGCTGTTTCAATTTTCAATAATGATAAACAGCAAGTTCTGTTATAAGCTATACTTTTGTAAAATAGACGTTAAACAACGGCTTATATGACGTAAGAGACTTATAACATCCTGAAGCAAACAACTTATATCTTAAAGTTAGAGTTTGCAGGTTAAGGATTTCCGAAACTAAGTACGCTTCGATTCTTTGCTCATCCGTCAAATGCAGAGACGAAAATATTCAAGATGTTTACTTTGATATGAAACGGGATGTTAGTGAGCTTAGGATATCAATTCAAATGTAAATATCTGAATAAATATTATTCACACGTATATTTCGACTTTGAGAGTTTGATTACGGGCCATTAAAATAGGTTGTGTACCTACAAAAATATTTTTTACGACGACGGTATAATATTTTATTGTTTACTAGCTGTGCCCACGACTTCGTCCGCGTGGAATAGTATTTTTTTTTAAATATTATCTATACATCTATACATCTTCTCTATATCTATACCTCAATACATCTATACATCTAGGTATACATATAAATAAAATTGGAGTGTCTGTTTGTAATATTAAAATAACCGCTTTTTGCTACATGCATATGAATATATATACGGTACATATACCAAAATATAAAAAAAATATAAAAATTGTCCGTCTGTCTGTTTGTTCCCGCTGATCTCTGAAACGGCTGGACCGTTTTTGACGGGACTTACACTGACAGGTAGCTGATGTAATAAGGATTAACTTAGGCTATTTGTATTTTAGAAAAATCCACGCGGAAGGAGTCGCGGGCACAGCTAGTATTACATATACAGGGTAAGTTTTTTTTCAGTGCGCAAACTGCAACCATGATTTCAGTATATCATTCTAGATCCCCCAGCACAGAAATTTTTCGTCGATAATATAAAAATAAATCAGAAATTTCATAAATTTTGACCACGTAGGTACTGCACTTTTCTATGAAACAAGTATTTTTTTTTGTAAAATTGACGTAAAATTTCTTCTGAATTCATTGTTACAGTTTTCGCACTGGATAAAAACGTATCCTGTATTAATAAAAATAAATAAAATTTATTTTAGTATATACATATATGTACATGTATGTTTTGTATATGTATGTTGGTGTTTTGTATACATCCATATGCGTTTAGTAAAAAGCGGTTATTTTAATATTACAACCAGACAATCCAATTTTATTTATCTGTATAGATGTATTTAGAGATTGTGTTCCTCACTTTCTAAAATATAGTATCAAAATTAAATTGTTTTTATTATATCTCATACATACAACAAATGTCCTACAGCAGAAAAACACTAAATTAGTAACTGGTCTAATGACTAGTTACTAATTTAACGTTTTTCATGTAGGTACTATACTACTTATAAATATATATAATATTATAAATGTGAAAGTTAGGATGTTTAGATTTGGTGAATGAGAAAAGGACATCGAACGGGTGTCCTTTTCCTCCTTCCGCATTTCTCCACGATAAACAAAAAAAAAATGCCCGGGTCGACGGCGCGTTGTGTTCCACGTGCGCCGTCAGAGATGTCAGCAACAACTGATGGGGCCCGCAAGGGCCGATGCCTGCCAGGGGTGCGGGTTGTTCGAAAGAGATACCGCGGCCCCAGGCATACAGGAAACTGAGGGAACACGGGTGGGTTTTTGTCAGTAAAAGTCTGACACGCCCTCCCGCTCCGCCCAGAGCGGGACAAGTTATTTGATGATTTCCCACCCAAAAAAAAAAAAAAAACCTGAATTAGCAGTGAAACAAGATAAGTGGGCGTAACGTTTGAATAATAAATGAATTTATGACCACTAAGCTCAAGTGGAATTTACATGTGCCACGTTTCGCCAGTTGTCGGCCATTTGGAAACGCCATTAATTTATGACACCATTAGGAATGCAATTTCGATTAGCTTGCCGTGTGTTATTTATTTAAGGGAGGGTATTTGGACTTAGGCTGGAAATAGAACTACTATGCTTTTGTTTGAATTTTGAAATTTTGAAGTTATTTCGATGATTTCCCACCCAAAAAAAAAAACGGGTGTCCTTTACTCAATCAAGGATTTGGTTGAAAGTTGCCACACAGATAGTTTATAACTTGAATTAACAGTTAATATAATACTTTTTATTCCGGTAATAGGTTCCCGTGGGATAATTTTCCAACTGCACGTGGGCAAAGCCACTTGCAAAAGTTAGTGATTTCTAATTCAAACAAAAGCATAGTAGTTCTATTTCCAGCCTAAGTCCAAATACCCTCCCTTAAATAAATAACACACGGCAAGCTAATCGAAATTGCATTCCTAATGGTGTCATAAATTAATGGCGTTTCCAAATGGCCGACAACTGGCGAAACGTGGCACATGTAAATTCCACTTGAGCTTAGTGGTCATAAATTCATTTATTATTCAAACGTTACGCCCACTTATCTTGTTTCACTGCTAATTCAGGTTTTTTTTTTTTTTTGGGTGGGAAATCATCAAATAACTTGTCCCGCTCTGGGCGGAGCGGGAGGGCGTGTCAGACTTTTACTGACTAAAACCCACCTGTGTTCCCTCAGTTGCCTGTGTGCCAGGGGCGGCGGTATCTCTTTCGAACAACCCGAACCCCTGGCAGGCATCGGCCCTTGCGGGTCCCATCTGTTGCTGCTGACATCTTCTGACAGCTGCTAATTCAGGTTATGCGTTGAATTCGTCATCATTGACTGGGAAAAGTTCAAGCGTGACTACAACTAAGGTACCTATAAATATAAAATATACACCGTGAAATTCAAATGGTTGTTTTCCCGCGGTAGAACAATTTGCCATAAGGAGTACTTTCGAAGCATAGAGTAAAAGTTAAAAAAATACGATTTTTTGTTTTAAAATAATTTAAAAAATATTCATCAACTCGATAAAATATTACTCAATAGTAACACTAGAGGTAACTTGTAGGTACTACTCGAATCGCATGCACCTCCGACAAAGGGAACAGAGCGATGCATAAATGTTCAAAGCAAAATAAACTCTCGCACGTGGTGATTTTTCATAATGGTTAATCTGCCATTTTATGTTTCTAATATTTTATTTGTTTATAAAACGATTGTATTACCAAGACAAAACCATTTCGCTGCGGGAAAACAACCATAATAATTTCACGGTGTATAATTATATCTATCTCCCTAGCTTTTTGCTAACTATGTTGGGTTCGGCTTACAGTCTACCTGGATGCAGCTGAATACCGTATTTTACATGGGACGACTGCCTATCAGATCTCCCAGTTACCTCTTGGCAAGACTGGTGGTCAGACTCTCAGGCTTCTGACTACTTACCCGTAACGGCTGTCAAAGACCTACAGATGACAGCTGGGACCAACGACTTAACGTGTTTTGTGAGGCACGCAGGATTTTCGATATATAATGGATGGTCCAAGAACGGACCGCTGCAAGCGAAACTTTACCTTCGATCGACCCTTGTGGCTGGTATAATTTAACCATGAACCTCTCTTCACAAAAACTAATAAAGTATTTTTCAAAACTCACGCCTTAACAAGTCCAACCGGTCGGTTGCTGTTCACTCTCGCTCTCAGCTCATCGTTTGTACCGATTTATTAAAACAAAATGATCGAAATCGATTGTAATCATATGTAATCATAATCATCGTAAATTGGCAAATAGCCGGCAACGAGCGCCGCGCAACGTGTAAATGCCACTTGAGCTTAGCGCCCATAAATTCATTTATTATTAAACATTATGGCCATTTACGGCCACTTATCTCCCTCCCCACTAATTCACGCCGATAGGCCGTACGTATGGCCGTTATTTGCAACTCAATGTGCGTCTTCGTATGAATAATTCAATCAACAGGAGCAGCGAAATGAGCTCAGGATATTAATGTTAGTGTTTTTTTTTTTACTTTCGTATGGATGACGGTGGAGGCAGACGAGCGTAACACAACAATTTACGCCGAAGAAAGTGAGTCACCGAAATTACGTTGCGCTCGGTTGCGTGCATTAGAAGTTTGCGCCACGCTCGGAAAAATTAGTCCATAAGGAACAAACAAGTTGAGAGAACGGAAACACTGCGGTGTTTCTTATTACTTATTTTGAGCGTCATATTTATACGTCTACTACAAAGTTATAGGAATTATCCTCTATTCTAATTACCCCCTATAATAATAACCCACAGCCCCATTTACATGATGCAATTGTCTTGCCTGTGGCATACAATTAAATTGAAGGAACGATTATTTTAATTTTTTTCATGTTCTAATTTTTTTTTGTTTGTTCTCAGTTGCCTGTGCCATGTCATAACAATTACGCAATGTATAGTATATTGTCTTTGGTCCCTGGCCCTGACATCAAGCAATGGAAAGAATTGTTGAACTTTAATTGGTTGAATACGAGGCTTTTGGCTATTTTGTCTGTGTATTTTGTTTATCTTTTTTTTTCTAATGTGCGTGTTGTTTGTGATAAACAATTTTTCTTTCTTATTTGCAGCTTCTAAGCACTGTTTAGACTGGACCGTGAACTGTTTTTTTTTGTTGCTTTAACTTATGGTATGCCGCAGGAAATTATATCCTGCTGTGTATATCAGGCTTTGTAGATAGGATATTTTTCAACGTCGTAGAGTTTTATTTCCTTAACTATAATCGTTTTCATAAATTATGTGTTCACAGAACCGTGAGAGCGTTGACACGGCAGAGATGCAGCGTAGTGATAGGGAATACAATTTCATTTTGGCGAAATAGTGTCGATACGGGAACTTGTTGAAAGTGGAGCGATCTCGCATATGTATGTTCATGTTACTAATATTTCACAGACGGTTTTCCACAGTTTTTCGAAGTTAAAAATGTTTCATTTAAAATATCTTACTGTTGATTCTACTGGTATGCGGCGTTACACAAATAGACTGTTTTTGTCTATTGTTTTAGTATGTAAATTCAAAAATTGTACGACGATCTCAGTTTCATTGTCCTATCCCTACTGAACGGTGATTTTTCGCTCTTTAACATGTCTGAACAACAAGGCAACATAGAAAGTTTCAATTTCGAAACATTAGACGGTGATATTCATTATTTCACACCCACAGTTTACCGAAGACATCATTAAACACCCACGTATTATTTGCCTGGGAAAAGGATTTCAGATTGTTATCACCGACACCGACACCGGATTCCGAAAGTAAAGCTATTTTTAACTTTGTAGTGTTTTTTTTTGGCTAGGGGCTTCCGACCAAGTAATGACAGCCGCACAGGTCGATTGATCAGTTTAAGCTACGCTTGAAGCGGTTGGTCCGTGGATGGGTGACCAACTTTATATTCCAAGACCCCTCCGTGCCTCGGAAAGCACATTAAGCCGTTAATCCCGTTAATTCATTTGCGGATGCCCGAAAGTCTGACAACCAGTCTCATCAAGGGGTATCATAATACCCAGTAACTGGGTTGTGGAGGTCAGATATGCAGTCGTTCTATGTAAAATATTGGTATTCAGCTGCATCCGGATGATGAGTGTTTTTTTTTTTGGAAGTCAGTTTTTTCGCTTTAACGATGCTGGTCCCTTTGAGAAACTTGTTTAGTCTGATGGTCTGCACCACACCCTTGAATGTGACCGCAGCTGTCTTATACATGCTGTATACTCGTACAACGTGTAACGGAAAGGGTATATCCATACCAAGGGCACATCTTACCAGCTGTTATCTTTAGTGCTTAAGGATGGCAATAGGGTTTCTGTTACACCCTGTATACAACGATAGTCCTGCGCCTGGTTCCTCTCCGGTCGTGTCGGATTACCTTCCCATCGGATTATGAGAGTGAGGGAAGAGCGAGAGCACCTGTGTCTTGCGCACATACTTGTTGCATTATAATATCTCCCGCACTGAAGGCTATTCTCCGTTGAGATTGGCCGCTATGGCCGAAATACGGTCTGGAGGACTAAATGTCATCATCATCATTTCAGCCGAAGATGTCCACTGCTGGGCATAGTCCTCCTCAAAAAGGGGAGGGGATTGCCATAATCGCCAAGCTTGGCAGGCGGGTCGGCGATTGCAGTACGGTGGTAAAATGCATAGAGAACGCTGCTGCCCATTCTCTAATAAGTCCCTTAGTCGCCTTCTACGACACCCACGGGAAGAAATGGTATGATGCTATTCTTTTACGTCCGGCACCACTATATGTATATATAACTGATAACCAGTTATTGGGTAAGGCCGCGGATTTTGCCACTTTGTAACATAGAACTTTTATGTTACAGTAACGTAGAACCAACGCGAAAGTAACTAAAATATTTACAAAAAATATTTGTAAGGCTAATTTCATAATATGGTATTTTTAACCGACTTAAAAAAAAGGTGTAAGTTCTATGATGTGCTAAGACCAAAAGCTTCAGTCCGAAATTTGCATTTCGACAACTATGAAAGTTTCAATGATAGCGGAAAAACATGCTAAGTGCGCGTGATCAGAAAAAGGTTTAGAACTGTATACAATCACAAATTGACCACTTACCAAATTAAGGGAACATTATCAGGAAAACAAAAACTACGATATATGTAAATGTAGTAACAAGATATTTATTGTGATATATTTATCAAAAACTCTTCTTGTATTAAAGGCTAAATAACATTTATTATAGAAATTATGTTTGAAACCTAGAAAATAAGCTACTCACCAATGAGATCAATGGTATTTAGTAAAATCACAGAAATGAGAACAATCTTATAAAATAGGTACGCACTGCTAGATATTATCAAGCATACATTTCCAGTTTACGCTGATCTCGCATTGTATAGGATTTCCGTACAGTAAGACGACAGCTTATACCAGAAATGTATAGCTTGATGTGTAGCCTTGTGTACGTAATATGTCTATTTAGTTATACTTATTAGAAATTAGCATTTTTTTGGAATCACACATGCATTGTCTTTTAATTGTAACAGTAAAATAATATTAATAATGATTGTTTCTTAAAAACTCTTCATAAAAAAGAAAAATAAAATAGTCACAAGTCTTTCTTAATTAGAACTTAAGTAATTAATTGTTAAATCACAGAAATAATTACAAATCTAGTAACGTGTAACAGGTAAAATAACTACCTACATATACTATCATAAATTATTCAATTAAAATAAACCATATCAAAATCGTTACTCAGGAAATACTCTTTAGAGGATTCTCGTTGAATCAAATTTACCTTTTTGACGATAGATAAAACGGTCACTATATCGATATCTAATTTTCTTTGGACTACGAACTTCACGGAATTAAAAGAATCCTTAACGGTTTTCAAAAACTTTACCTTATAATAATTTTCTCCGTCCTTAAATTCTATATTCTCAACAAATCCTATAAAATATTTCCACGTTTTTCTTTGGAAATATCTAACCAAGATACTATCATTTAAAATAAAGTCATTCTGCTTATTTTTTTCACTCTCAATCACCCTTCTTCCTTCTTCATCTAAATTCTCATTGTTATTACTTTCATCTTCTCTTGGATTCTCAGTTTTGTTTTTTTCCTCTAAATCCGTTTGGCCCATTTCTTTCCATTTAACTGCCTCTTTTATATCTTCTTCCCCTTCTTCTTCTTTTATTTCTTCTTTATTTTGTCCACTCAAGCTTTCATGATATTTCTCGTGTCCAGTCTCGAGTCCAATTTGATCACTGTCTTTATTTTTAACAGCTTGTTTCCTCTCATCTTTTCCAGAAACATTTAGAATTTTCTTGCATTTATCTTCTTTCGTACGGTCAATATCAATGTTGTCTTTGCCTCTTTTTATAATATCTTCTTTTAAAGTTGTCTTGATCTCTTCTTTGGTATAGTTTTTATTTTCCTTATTCTCATCTTTATTTCTAATATTACTTTTAATGTTGTCACTATTTTCACTTCTTCTCACATTCATGGTGTCTTCTTTTACAAATAAATTGCTCTCCCTTAAATCATAACTTGCAGTATTTTCCGGAATGTTTCTTATTTGTGGCAAAGTTGTCACAAAATCTTTCTCATTAATATGTTTCATAGTTTCGCAAAATCTTTTTTGCACAATCTCTTCATTTTCACATAGTAGTTCTCTCTTCTTTTCTTGTTTAGCATTATTTTTATCATCAGGTTTCTTTAAAATTATCGTAGATAACAGAATCACTTTCTTGTTTGGTTCAATTTTCGGCTTTAGAACACCAGTTTTTTCGTCAAGTTCAGTGATCTGATTATTTTCATCATCGGCGTCGTTAAAATCTAGACCCATAGAATCATCAGAAAGAAAGGTCGTGGCATCTGAATCATCATCATCATCATCATCTGCATATTCAATAATATCGTCATCGTCTTCTTCGGTTGATGAACTGACACGCCTAGTTCTCTGTTTTCGATTATTTGCCTGTAATTCGTTTGTGTTGATTATGGGGCAAAAGCTATGAAATACAGGTAAGTGACATTCACAGCTGCCTCTAGGAGCCCCACAGAAACAGCTGAGTTCTCTATGTTGGAGCTTTAGCTTTTCTATTGTTATAAGTTGATGTATTTTCATTGTTTGTGGCAACGGACTGAGTTTTACTTGTATTGGCTTGATGTTATGAGATGAAATATAAAATAATTTGATACTTGTGTCCTCTGATTTCAGAATGTCAAATGCTGTTTCAGCATTTGGGATGTCTTTTCCCTGAGCGATTTTGGTATCTAGGGTTCGTTTGATGACCCCCCCGATACCATCAGCGGCACCTTTTCCATGGGCGGCGTCAAAAAAAGACCAAGTGCAATAATTAAACCCGTATTCGTAGATTTTTTCACTAAATAAGTAAAAGTTTTTTTTTGTCTGTACTGGGTCGTTGGGCCGTCAGAGAAAAAGTGAATGGTACAGATCTTGGAATAATTACTCTTTATGTGTTTTAAAATGGGATCGAGGTGGGCCCATATTGCCTCAGGATTGTGTTGGTTGTCGGGTGAAATAGAACAGAAAGAAATAGGTTTCTTCTCTCCTTTGACGTAAATAACTCCTGTATGTAGCGTTATCTGTTCTTTTATGAAATGCATTGCCTGTATTTCGCTGTGGTACTTACAGGTGAAATTTTCAGAGAAGTCTATATGGATACATGCCTCTTCATCTTGCAAATTATTAATGCAATCTTTATATTGTTTATATTGAAAATAAAAATAAAAAATGTGAGTTTTAAATTTTTTCATTTCTTCATGAAATATCTCAAGTAAGTCTTTTAAAGTACCTTCTTTTTTTATCTTTATCATCTTTTTAATTGTCTTCTTCTCCCCTGCTTTTTCATATTCGTGTTCTTTTAAAACCCAAGTAAACCAGCTTGCTTTAGCATACAGTTTTTCATTATCAACTTTTAATTGAATTTCTGAACATGTGTCATGTCGCAATTATTATACATGCAATCTTTT
Source organism: Polymixis lichenea (assembly GCA_949091785.1). Lineage (NCBI taxonomy): Eukaryota > Metazoa > Arthropoda > Insecta > Lepidoptera > Noctuidae > Polymixis > Polymixis lichenea. The sequence continues at coordinate 12,199,498 of OX420936.1, forward strand.
GAATAAAAATCACATACTAAATTTGAAGTTACTTCATCTAAATTGTTAGTTTGAAGAATATTAACAGATTTTAGTGCATCAACGAGAAATTGCATATTGGAATGCTTTTTGCACGCGCAACTCTCGCAATCCTTGATTTTTGGAGAAAGTACGTAGAACGGGCGGTACTTTTTGAAAGTACTGAAACTTATTTGGGCTTCTTCCACCATAAACTTTCTATGAAGTACGCTTAGTTTGTCTAGCAAGTATCTTTTTTGGCGTGTAACTTTTTTGAAAGTCCTATATTCTTTTTTGCCTGCAGTGGCGCGGCTTACATCATCTCTATTATAAAAACATTCGATTTTCTTTTGCAATGCAGTAGTTTTGGTCTTGTGCTGACGGTAGGTTTTGAAATTGCTCTTGAATCCCAGAGAGGTCCTTATATTTGTCTTAAGTTTATATTTTGTGACAATATTGTTATCCACAATTTTTTTTTAAACATTTTTTTCAGCATTATTAGCAGTTTTGAATTGTGATTTTAGTGACTCTGTAAGTATATCATGTTCAAGTAATTTTTTCCTTATGTGTTCTTTTTGTGGGGTTTCAATGTTAGGTAAGTTATTATTTATGAACTCGGTAATTTTTTTTCTCGGTGTTTTTTCTTCTAATTCTTGTATATTTTTGTTTTCTGTTTCCTTTTCCATGTCTAATTTACTAAATATATTTTCATAATCTTCTTGCATCTTGTCTATTCGGTTTTGCTGTCTAATCATTTTTTTTTTGGAGAGCTTTGAAACCTTTAGTCAATGTATTTAACTGTGATCGTAATTGTACGTTTTCTTGTTTCAACCTGTATTCAACTCGGCTTTGCATCCTACGGCAAACTAAACTAAAATTATTGTCTTGCTTTGAGTTTGAAGCTTGTGATATAGTCGGTTCATGTAGTGGTGCCAATTTTGCATATTTTGCTTTTGTCCGATCTTCCTTCCATTTTTGCCGTAATTCTTGTTTCTGCTCTTCAGTATAAGTACTCTTTTTTTTTTGGTAATGTCGTGCAGATCTTTCTTTAGCTTTTCTTCGTATTTCTTCATATTTTTGAGGATTTTCGGTTTTTAGCTTGTCTCTGTATTTTTTTTGTTTTTCAGCCGCAGTCAACGGCATCTGTGACAATGTTTATATTGGTTAGTCGTCAATCAGAAAAGTGAACTGAATCAATAAAGTTAAGGTTAAGGGCAAAATTTCAGTCAGACTACTCATTTCGCAACACATATTTTCATATCTCTCTGGTTACCGCTAAATGACTTCATTTGCTGGAAAGATAATACCACTCGAGGTGCAGATTCCGAAGAAGGTGTACGTACGGGGTGCGCGTAATCTTGTTTTAATGTAGACATGCCATTAGAAACACTGGCTCCTAAATTACAAATAGGGTGGCAAATGTGTTACTGTACCGTTAAGACTTAACGGTTCAGTAGTAACACATTTGCCACCCTTAACGGTGATTATATATTTTATGCCAGTAAGTGAATTATTAGCCATCTTGAACTTTACAAACGCTACTTTACTTGGTGAAAACCTCGAGCAAATAGGATAACACTTAGTAAGGAAGTTTTTTTACAAGGGTTGCCGTACCTTGCCGTGTAAAAGAAAAAATATAATAATCTACGATATGCACAAACCTTTACAACGCTTCAACGTCACCGTAACATACAATCAACGTTACTTGTAACATAGAAGCTACATAGAAGTAACGTATAAGCGCAATTTTCAAGGTTAAAAATAGGCATAATTTCAAAACCGAGCCAAATTTGAAACAAAGACACAGTATCACGCATTTCTTAAACACTCGCGCATGGTAATATGTAAGAGGTGTGTAAAAAAAACTGTTATTTACCTTCGAAATCACCAAAATTCACAATAAAAATCCACTGCCGAAACACAAGTGTATAGTTTGACAACACTCCAGAGACGACAAAATGGCGTCTTTTCTTTTTTTTTATCGTTGTCTATACTGTCAGTGTTACCAGTAAAATTACTAAAACGACCACTATCTGTTTTAAACAACTAGAAGCCAAACTTTGGTAACATAGAAAATAGTAACATACAAGTAAAAATATGGAGACAAATGTTTGAATAGTGATAATTCAATGAAAATCGCATGATTAAAGATATGAAAACCACGATATAGCAGCTTAACTTAGAGGCATTTAAGATAGTCACAAATAATAAGACTTTTACTAGAAAAAAATAAAGTTTTGTAGCTTTCAATGTGTCGCCGAACCAAAAAGACACCGTGTTTTTGACGAAATTTGGGGGTCTGGACAGATTTAATTCATTGTATTTTATAAACTGTAAGACTTACATTCACTTTAAGGATACATTCTAATAGTTTAAGAATTACGTAATCAAAATATGATACTTTCATTACAATTTACAAAGCATTTTATTTTTTATGAGCAGTCAAAATTTGGGACATATTTTTCATTCAAAAAGTGGCAAAATCCGCGGCCTTACCCTATTAATCATGTACCTATATTCAGAAGCTCTCGGTTATCTTTCAAAAAGTGTAACACATGTCAAAAAATAAATCACTGAAAACGTGTGAGAAAGTTAATAAAATCACTTAAACTACAGTGCGGAAGTTGGTCAGGATTTATTGCTTCCTTGTAACAGTTAGCACTGTACTACGATTCTTTGGAACATGTGTTTAAAAGCTGTGTGTGATAAAAACAAAGGATATAGATGTTACTTTCGTGAATCTGATACGTTTTTAGAGTTCCGTATCGTAAAAGCGCCGTTTGGGTCCGGAACTCTAAAAATGTGAACTCTAAACCTGCTTAAGTTATAAATTGGTCGCTATTACAACAAATTCTTACCTACTAATATTATGAATGTATGTAAATGTATGCAACGAAAGTAACTCTGTTTGTCTGTCTGTCTGTTACGCTTTCACGCCTAAACCGCTTAACCGATGGTCATGAAATTTGGCAAAGATATAGCCTGATATATGGAGAAGGACATAGGTTACTTTTTTACACGATAACCGATATCCACGTGGGCGGAGCCGCGGGCAAAAGCTAATACCTAATAAAAAATGTGAACTCTAACCAGGAAAATACATTACAACCGTCTGTCTTTTTGTATGTTCGTCTATCTGTCTGTCTGTATTTCTAGAATAGTAATATTTATAACCAGTTAAAATTTTCACCGATAGTCTACATGCTTACAACAAGTACCTAATTACAATAAAATAAACTGTTGACGTTTTGATGGTAAGTAACACATAGTCGAGAAATTCCGAAACATGCTTGTGAGGGCATTATATCTTTCATAGAAACGTATTTTACTACGAGTACATAGCGTTTCGTGGTAATCCGTCTACAGCGAAGTGCCTCGTGCGTGCCTGTGTAAAAGTGGCATCGATAAACGGAAAATCACACTTACAATCGTTTTGATATAAATTCTGAGGGTGCTTATACGATTGAACAACGTATTCGTGGAAAGGTTTATGTACACAAAGTCGCGATAAGGCGTTTACGATATTAAAACTTGGTTTTAAAGACAATTATTTTTCCTGGAAAGTCTATTGCTTTCACAGACTGATACCAATTATATAAAAACTGAAAAACTCTCTACATCCATCTGAAATATCTATTATTATGTAGTTTCTGCCCGATTTCTTGTTTTAAAATAGAATTAAAAAAGGTACACTCTGCATTAAACTATAGCAACTCACTAGTGAAAATCGTACCTGTGCTCCCGAAGACCCCTACATAAAAACTCATAAATTTTACCTCTTTATAATATTAGTGCACATATACCTCTTTGTAATATTCGTATAGATACATATTATCTGTAGACAATGTACTTGGTCTGTTCCGTATTGAGATTGAATTTGAGAACACGCAGTGCAGAAGACAATAGTTCTGTGTAAACTATGCCGTCAACCGTGAGGAGTTTCCGATTGCGATTGTGTTACGTCATCGGGGTGCAGGTGAGTTGTCATGCTCGACAGTGCGTGGTCATCAATATGGCCGATACGGTTGTACCATTGCACCGATAGGTCTGACAGTAAAATCTGACGAGGCGTTAAAATACAAGTATTTTAATTAAAGTAGGTTTAGTTTATGTATTTGTTTAGTCTGATAATGATGACCAAATTATTTTTTGCTGATTTGGAGTTGAGCAATAGCAGATTTGTCCAGCTTAAGCATAATCAGTCTTTTATATTCCCACTGCTGGGACAATAGCTTTATCTCTGTGAGAGAGAGTAGGACGTAATCTACCACATGGGTTAGTGTTGCGGGTTGGTGGATGTCACAATGTCATTTGATTTTTGGTTTTAGGTTAGGGTTTAGGATTCGTGTCCGTTTGATGACAATAGACTCACCTCCTGTTACATAACTGGCGAAATGTGGGTACTTCTCTGCCTAAACCTTAGTAGAAAATAGACGTGAAGTCAGTTTAATGGTGAGTACTAATAAATTGTATTAAAAACATAATAATAAATTTCTGTTACAGAAAAATGTGAAGCTCTGACTCCAGAGCTAGGTTAAAGTACCTGTATTTTAGTGGCCAGCAATACTCACTTATATATGGCCACACATTTCTAAACCGCTGTTAATTCTAAGTTATATTCTATTTCATTCTATGTACATACTATCAAATTCAACTTGTAACTTAAAAACGCAAAACGAATTTTATTGACTTTAGACTTTTCCCACCGCACCACCCGCATAGACACTTCAAAGTAGTAGGGGCTCGGGTTTACCCTGATTTTACTATAGGTATTTGTGTACTATTTCAAAAACTACTTTGTTGTCAATGTATTCAAAATCTACACAGATTTAGAAACAACAACACAACATAAAATCTGCCAAACTGCTTAACAGTTTGTCGGCAGTTGTTCTCGTATAAAGGATTTCTAAATTCATAATTTTTTTTGCTAAGTGATCTTAATAAAATGAGGAGTGTAAACTACAGTAAATATAAGGTATATTTACTGTAGTTTATACGGTCCAAATATGAGATACTATACGATACTGTGCGAGAAGCATAGAACTGGTCAAAGTGGTGGTGCTTGGGGGAGGTCTATGTCCAGCAGTGGACGTCTTTCGGCTGAAATGGTGATGAGCTGACTGTCGAAATAAAAAATCTCACATTTTACAAAAAGGCATTTTCGTGAGCGTGAGGTTTCTTACAAATAAAACTATGTACATAATGAGAGATATTTGTTTTTTAGAACTATTTTTTGTTTGTCTTTAGATTTAACTCAGAAATTCGACTAATTTGCTACTTATTTAATAAAATTTCATGCTGAAAGTGATAGATAGTGACAAATCACTTTATTGTACATAAAGTAGGTACCAACAGCTTGGCTATTCTGTAAAAAATCCACCTTGAAAGCATAGGTGAAGTGAGCTTAAAGTGAGCTGTCATTGTATCTGATGCAAGAAATTTACATGACTAACAGCTCACTTCACCTTAGTTTTCACGGTGGGATTTTAACAGAATAGCACTACAGGTGCCTTCTTGAATGGGGACATTGGTTTACGCCCACAAGGTTTCTTTTTATTTACTGACGAAACTTCATAGAAAAGATGAAAATAATAATCAATAAAAAATAAATATAAATTATGGGGCAAACTTTCGGAGGCAAAGACTAAACAAATCTATTTAAAAAAAACTCTAAAAGGTGTTCATTTATAAGGACTAGATTTACATATACTTATTAAAAGTCAAGTAAGTAATTTAAAAACCTCTGAATCAAAATTATAATAAGTATTATATTATCAGATTTCATAATAGAAACAAATTAGTTTTCACCAAATAAGTTTAATTCTTCACGCTTCAAGTGAGTTCCAAAAATTAACGTTTCAATAAAAGTTATGAACAATTATAATAGTTAGTTACGAAACATTCGCCTACAAAAACTTTCCTCTCCAATTACGAATGAAATAGGTGGCGTCTTTCAAATGGCATTCGAGGTTTTCTCTAAGTAAGAATATTTTATTTTCATAAAAAATCACTGAATAATTTGAATTGAAAATCGTCAGGGTCAAATAAAATTCGTTAAAGAAACTCCGCAAACGCGGTGGATATCGATGTGTAAACATGATAAAACAAAGAAAAATGATTACATGATACATTTTCAAGGACCATTGGTATCCATGGTTATTTGAAGTTTTTTGTGTCTACTTGTTTTGATTACGTTGTGTCACATCTGTGAAAAAACTGAATTTATATACTGATATTTTAAGTAACTACATGACATAGGTATGGTCATTGACCCCATAAATGTACAAAAACCCAACATCCACAATCAGCGTCTCAAAAGCGTCCGCATAATTAGGGTGCAATGTGCGCTGGCGTCAAATAGTATCGTCAGTCATCTTAGTCAGTCTTTTTGGACATTGCTTTGTAAAACCAGTTTAAGTCATGCGTGTAAGGTTGAATTTGACGAAAAATGTGTTTTATCATAACTATAATCACTGAAGTATAATTGGGGACACTTTTGAGTCTTACTTTTGTTCGAGACTGCGCATCTTGGGTTTTTTGTACATCAATGATTGGCCCCAAAAAATCTTAATTTATTTTTCATTGTGTCAACCTACATATCCGCTGAGTTTCGCTAGATATAAACTTCACCTGTAACGGCATTACAATAGAAGTCGTAAAAGAATTTAATTTACTTGGCCTGTCCATAGATACTAACTTTAACTGGAAATCTCACATTAAAAAGATTAGATCTAAACTATCCTTTGCATACGCCCTTCGTGAAGTCAATAAGACTACTAATCTTTTTTTTTTTGGGTGGGAAATCATCAAATAACTTCTCCCGCCGCTCTGGGTGGAGCAGGAGGGCGTGTCAGACTTTTACTGACTAAGACCCACCCGTGTTCCCTCAGTTGCGCCTGTGTGCCAGGGGCCGCGGTATCTCTTTCGAACAACCCGCACCGCAGACAGGCATCGGCCCTTGCGAGCCCCACCAGTTGGTGCTGACATCTCTTTGAGACGCGCGTGGAACACAACGCGCCGTCGACCCGGGCTTGGTCCTTACCGGACAGCGAGCTACCCACCCATTACTCGCCGTCCGCAAGCCCGCGCCTACGGTGGCCGAGAACCAGGGCGTCTCCGGCTAAGGCTACAGTCGTGAGGGCGCATGTACTGCCTCTCCCTCACGTGCACCGCTCTCTTTTCGAGCATAACTGCTTCGCTGAAGGAGGTGACGGCTAACCATGCACTCTAGCTCCGTACCATGGCCTGGACCAGGGCTGGACGCGAGAGATCGCCACCACCGATCGCCTCCACGAGGACACCGCGGTGGTCTGCCCAAGCCGAGCGAGACAAGGCAAGACCTCTACCGTACGCTCCACCGTGTCCTCAGGGCGATCTTCGCAATGGAAACACCCGGGCGTTTCCTCCCGCTTTATGCAAAACAGGAACCTCCCGAAACAGCCGTGCCCGGTACGGACCTGTGTCAGGCGGAAGATGAGGACACCATGCTGCCTCTCAAGCCACTCCTCAAAGAGGGGACTTACCGCCGCAATCGTGGCGTGCCCAGCACTGGATTGCGACAATCGCACTCTCTTCGTCGCCATGAGATCCCGCCGGAGCTCTGTCCGCTGTGCCGCGATTTCCCGCGGCAGCGGAGTTACACCCCGGCGTTTGGCCTCCTCGCACCACTCCCAAGTGCGTGCGAGGACCTTTGCCTCCAGATCCCATGGCGGCAATCCGGCAAGGGGGCCCGCCGCCTCACCGGAGATCGTGCGGTATCCCCGTACCATCCGGAAGACTACTAATCTTAAAACTGCACTTGTCACCTATTATGCCTATGCATTTGCGCATTTGCTCAGTTACGGCTTGATACTGCGGGGAAACAGCACAGATGCACCCACACTTTTGCAATGCAAAAAAGACTAGTAAAATAATCTTTTTAAATATAGAAGACATCAACAGCTGTAAACCTCACTTACAAGAACATAAAATACTAATCCTGCCCTGCCTGTACATTCTAGAGTTATGCAAATTTGTTCGAAAGTATCAACACTTTTACACTACGAGAGCAAATATACAGACAAGATACACATTACGCCATAAAAACAGATGCACACAACAAGTACCCTAGTGATGTCAATGAAAGGATTTAATAAATAACCAGTAATAATTTAAAAACGAAAAAATAATAATAATTTGTAAATAAATTGAAACAATTTCTTTTATGGAAATGCTATATATAACATCAATGATTATCTAAATGACAAATTTTAAATTATATGTTTCTTAATATTTTTATTTAGTAGGTACTTTATTAATTTTTAATAATTATTATTATTTATTAAAATTATATTTACAGCATTTAATTAATTTTATATACTTATATAGTATACAAACGAATTATGTAGTTAACATTTCTGTGCCCGAAAGGGTGCATAATAACCATGTCTCTGTAGGTATACCTAGCACTAAGTTCATACTGTAGAATAGAGTGTTGAAATATTGGCAAACAAAATAGCAATACACATTTGTCTTAAAGTAAATATTTGCAATTTATGTTTTTTTTTTATTTCTAAATTAATTTAAATACCTAGACTTTTATTTTTGTTTATGTAGGTAATCTTAATTTTATCGTTTTGCTGTGCCCGTAGAGAGTCCATATTTCTGTACCTAGCTTTAAGCCCTTTGTAACAACCCTGTATATCTATGCCACAGATTATGGAGTACTGTAGACCATAGACATGTTACGTATAACTATGTACCTACATAGGCATCAAATATTATTAATACAAAGTATACTTAATGAATTACGAACTACCTACCTCCTCGGAACCGCAACCCTCAAGAGCCTACGTAAACAAAACCCTACGTAATCTTATAAATACTGATACAATAATGCTTACAAGCGTCATAATACTGCTTGGGTTATTCCCAGTAACAATCTATCTGTAAGCAGGTACGCCTTCCAGATATTAATACAATCCTCTAAAATAAAAGTAGGTACCTTCCTAAAATAATAAAATTAACACTGTTGTGCTCCATTTGGTACCATAATTAGGTAAATTGGTGATTGTTTTTAACCGCAGCTGTGTCCATGGGCCTACTTGAAACGAGTTTTGGTATAACGAGTAGATATTTTGAATAAGGCGTATCTATATTACCGGACGCAATGCTGACAGGTGCAGCGAGGCAGTGACCGAGTGGCGACCTAGGACTGGAAGACGAAGTTACTTTCGAGGGTAGACCTTGGATGAGGCTGGCACAGGAGCATGGGTGTTGGAACAAGAAAATAAAGGCCTTATGCAGTGGGTGAAGCGGTCGGTGGATTATAAAGATGATAAGATTCGACAATGCTGCAGGAAGTGCCGAAGACTATGGTCTGACCTTAACTTCGATAGTACTCGGTAAATGCTCCAACTCTTTTTTTATATTTTGTTCGGATTGTGAAGCCTTAAAAAAATAGAATAACGCTTCAATAGTCTTCAAAGTAGGTACTTGCAAACACAAAATAAAACATGGCGTCGGGAGAAGGAACTTGTGAAGTATTGTGTGAATGATAAATGAAGTCGCTCTGCGTTATAAGGTGGCTGCAAGTAAATCATCTGCGATATGTTACACGTCAACTGACGTGATGATCCTTTGTGAGAGGTTTTCCAGAATCTTTCAGTATGTTAATGTCGTTTTCCTTAACTAGAATTCTTTTTTGAGTTTTTTTTGCTTTCTAAGTGGGGTGAGATAAGCTTCTCTAAACATGAGAAGCTCCTCCTTTTTTTGACGTCGGTTAATTAAACTACAAGAAGCCGAAACTAAACGTTTCCATTAATATTATGTATACGACCTTATTAAATTTACTGGATATATACTTAAAAGCTACTTTATGCTACTACATTTTTGAAGTATTGTAAAATTTTGACTCCAGAAGAGAACCGCCCGCCCCTGCTTCACACGATTTTTACGAAATAACAGATCATCCAAATTTCTTTAGTAAGTCTTGTTACTTTAATTTTGTTAACCTATTTTGCTTTAAAGTATTATTGTTTTTAGTTAGACTTTATCTTTAAAGTATGATGCAAATCTCATCAAAATCCGCTGTAAGTGTAGACGAATAACGCGGTCACAAGACAGACACGAAAAATACTTTATAATAAAATAAAGTCGTTTTCGTATCTGTCTTGTGACCGCATTATTAGTTATAAAACCAGTTTTTGTCCGCAGCTTCGCCCGCGTAGATGTCGGAAACCATTTTTTTGTTCATATAACTCTATTGGTAAAGTAGGTTTTTTAAAAGTTTTTTTTTTTCATATTAGGTACATCAACTGTCCGTATTTCTGATAGCAACACATAACGATACTGACAGGTAAATGCTATCAATTAGGTTGTCACTAATGAGCTGATATTCGGTAATTACATTTACATAATTGCTCTTCACGCTCCATTTGCGCGGTAAGGATCGTTGGCGTTCACATGCCTGATTGCATGCATTCTTTCGAGAGAGCGAGCCGGTGGCTGTAAGTCCTGTTCATTTATGAATGCAGTTACGACGTATGGAATGGTTATTTACTTACGTGATTCAAATTTTCATGGTAAACAAATTTGTGAATAATTTTGTGTTACCGAAAAAATTCGAAAATAACGTTCGATTAGTGACGAGCACTAGACTTCAATAAACTTTAAGTTTTGTTATTTTTAGTTTTCTTGTCATCTGTGTCGTACTGTCTACCTATTATGGAGGATGTGATAAGGTACCCCGTGAAATTACAATTTTCTTACCTTTTTTTTTGCAATTTGCAGTTTAGTGTCAGGTTGTAGGTATGTTGATAAAAATTATGATTCGCGACCGCAAACAAATACAGGATAACTTTTTATCCAGTTCGCAAATTGTAACCATGAATTCAGCATATCATTCTAGACCCCCAGCGCAACAATTTTACGTCGGTTATACAAAAAAAACCAGCTAGAAAAGAGCAATACCTTCGCGGTCAAAATGTATGGAATAGCTGATTTTTTATAATCGTTACTGGCTGATACTTTATTAAAACTAATAAAAACGTCAAAGTCTTTTAGCATAAAAATGTTCTTAAAATTTTCTAATAAATTCTAGGTAAAGTTGAATAGCAAATAATTAAAAAAAACATTCACAAATGGCTAACATTCGTAGAAACCAAAAAGTGTTTACCAAAGCCAAAGCAGTACAAAATATGCTTTAATTTTCTCTCTGCAATTCCATGAAACGTCAGTGAAAATATGAGAGGAATAAGTGCGGGTATTAAAGCACAGTTTTCAGAACCTAAATGGTTTTACATCTCTCCACTAGCGATATAAGTATCCAACTTCTCATCTGGAAACGGACCACCTTATAATAATGATGGGTGTCGTTGGTGGCGCAATAATTCCTTGACAAAGTATTTATTTGAGGAAATATTAACGCCATTTTTATTTAAGCAGTTGTTAGCTACTGTTCTAGCTTAAGGCCCTGGTAACTTTAAATAATGTCGTTATGAGCGATAATAGTTCTTATTGCAGACCGATACGGGTTAAAATCTGTTGTAATGAATTCGAATAATAAATTATCAAACGTACGTCGTAAAAGTGTAAATAAAATCGTATAAAATTAGATATTAACTATTTAATCATAAATAATCCATCACTGGATGCAGTTTGGCATTTGGAATTTATGGTATATTTTTAATTATAATTATAATTGTTCATGAAGGGATAAACCGATTTTAAAGATAATTAAGAGGTGACCTTGATGATTTTTTTGATGCATTAAAGTGTGTTTTATTATGTTTTGAGTTCCACCACTGTATGCAAAATAAACTTGGAAATACCATATATTTTTTTGCTTTCAAAATTATTTACGGTTAAAGAGATACACTGGTTTTCAAAACCACTTTTTTGACCTTTTCAACAAATCTCTGCCTCGACATTGGTTCATCTACTATATGCTATTCAGTAAGCCATGGGTATGGGAGTCTCTCTTTACCAGACAGGCGCTTTACTCAGTCCAAATGATTTAATCACCACTGCTCTTAAAACGGTGAAGGAAAACATCGTGAGGAAACGGCATGTCCTAGAACCAATGAGCATATAGGATCTACCAATCCACACTGAGCCCGCGTGGTTGAATATGGCCCACTCTCTCTCACAGAGTGCAAGCCTGTGTACCAGCGCAGCAGTGGGAACATTGAAGGTTGATTTAAACTGTTTAGTAGTAGTTCTTGCCTCTTTTTTTCGATGTCCTGCGCCTTAATTGCGTTACGCAGGATCAATCATAATCTGAATCATTTTGAAACAGATTGCTAATCCATTGCTTCATAATTATGTTCGAAAAATGTGTCTGCTCAGCAACGTAAATAACGCAATGAATATTGTTGAACTGTCAAAATGAAACAGATTATGATTAATCGTGTGTTACGCAGATGCAGGTCGGGCAAAGTGTTATTGGGATTTTTCCATCAAAATTTCTCGAACACGAATCCAGACTCTGGGCTATCACCCGGAGTCTGGATTCGTGAATGATGATGACAATAGGCTAGCCCCCTGTTACATGGGACTTAAACGTAGCTGGCATAATATGGGTGTACTATAGATGCACCTCTGCCTATCTCTTCGTGAAATACAGGTGTGATGTGATATTATATTACTAATAATGTAGGAGATATGACGATATTTTAAGTTTAAAATAGATCGACTTTTAAGAAACACGACAATTGGTTTACTTCATGAAATGGAACTTCTATTACAAAGTCCGCTGGCTAAAATACGGAAATAGTTTAGTTTCAAGTCTCAGCACCATTTAAATAACGTACAGGAATGGTTGTTCATATCGAGTGTCAGGAAACTCGTTTATCGCAAGAAAAATGGAGTTGCCTTCGCGTATTCTTATTTCAATTGAAGTTATTCACAAGCAGCATTTCAAGCTGCACAATTCAGCTTGAATTTATAGCGGGAAGTTATTTCAGCCGCAGTACTTTTGTCGAGTTACCTATTCGAGCTGTTGCGAATGGCGCTGGTAAAAATATTAACGAGTTTAAAAGTAGAACCTATTTGTTTTTTTTTGCTGAGTTTTGACTCTTTAGTTTATGTTGTTAATAAAAACAGATTCTTTGAACAGTTTTTTTTAACTTTTTTCTACATTAGATGGTCAGTGTTATGATTGCTGGCTATTAGTAGATTATGAGACAATAATAACTGAATAAAGGGTTGAAAATAATCCAACGCTAGCACATAAGATAAACATGAACTATTAACGTTAATGACGCACATGAGTGGGCACACATTAATAACAACATGGACACATCGTAAAACAATAGGTACTGGCTGAGGAAAATAACAAACATGAAGCAGATTGACTTCTGTTATTATAAAGGTAGTTCCAGAAATAAAACAATAGATTACATATATGGTATGTGATATTAATAACAAACGAAACGATTAACGGGAAAGCGCCGTTTAGTCCACTCTCGGCCCCTCGACCCCTAAAAAAGATTTGTATATTTGTTTCCTCTCAACCCATAAACATAGCTCACACTCGACCCCCAGGGGGTGAGACTGAATTTTCATACAAAGGACAGACATACCTTGTCCACTTTCGACCGATTCGATACAGTAAGATCGATTTTGGTACAGGGTCAGTTCACACCGAGACGCGACGCTACGCGCACTTTTTAAGATAGCAACAGAATATCTAACTTATTTAGGTACAACACGAAAAGTTATAATTTCACTACGAGCGCGAAAGCGTGTCGAAGAACGCTGATATGCGCCATGTTGTGCAGCCCGTATACCTTATTGTGAAGTAAATAAGATCTATTTTGTATCGTGATCTTAAGAAGTGCGCGCAGCGTCGAGTCGCGTCGCGTCTCGGTATGATCTGACCCTAAAGGTACAGCCTACTTTGGGGGTTGAAAGGAAACTAAAACTTGGCTGGAAAATAAAATCCACGCTTGACCCCCAAGGGAGAATAAACTATAGTCAGGGGTCCAGTGGACACAATATTTATTGGGGGTCGAGGGGCCAAGAGTGGACTAAACGGAGAGCTCCAGCGTAGCCCGCGAAATTCAAATTTTATTAAGTTTTTTTTTGCGGTCAGTGTCAGATTGTATGTTTACTAAAATATTTTTGGCGAGCGTAACAACTATGGTTTTTTTTTTTTTTTGTGGGTGGGAAATCGTCAAATGACTTCTCCCGCTCTGGTTGGAGCAGGAGGGCGTGTCAGACTTTTACTGACTAAAACCCACCCATGTTCCTTCAGCTGCCCGTATGCCAGGGGCCGCGGTATCTCTTTCGAACAACCCGCACCCCTAGCAGGCATCGGCCCTTGCGGGCCCCACCAGCTGCTGCTGACGTCCTCCTCCGACGGGTCAGTACAGTGGCCCCGCCGCCAACCACTTTTCGGCCGCAGGGGATAGGGAGAGCGGCCAACGCTATACCGACACTCCTCTTCCCCTGCGGCCCCACCGCGTCCGCCATCAAACGGTGGCGGCCCCGTCCAGGCTACGGAAGGAAAGAGCGCTACTCAGAAGTACCGGCACTCCTCCTCCGCCGCAGCCTGTAACCCTCAGCCGCGATGCCTCCCATTCGACATCGCGGCCCGCCTCAGTTGCGATGCACCTCACCGCAACCTACTTTTTGGCCGCTACGTCGTCGGCTTGGAGGCACAAGCCCTGACGAGCGGCCCCACTTTGGGGTTCCTCTTCGCTTCACCGTGGGAGGGTGACCACGGTTACTGAGCCCCCCCGCAACGACAATGCGGGAACCCCACTGGGGGGGAACAACTATGGTTTGACTGAATTAAAATCATTAGGAGACCATTTATGTTGACATATTTTTTTCCCTAAGTGTATTTTATTTTTATCCTGTTGTATTTGTTCATCATTTCAACCGAATACGTCCACTGCTGGCCATAGGCCTCCTCCAAACGGGGCAGCGATTGCCATACGCGCCACGCTTGGCAGGCAGGTTTGCGATCGCAGTATGGTGGTAAAATGCATAGAGAACGCTGCTGCCCATTCTCTGGTAAGCCCCTTAGTCGCCTTCTACGACACTCACAGGAAGAAATGGGATGGTGCTATTCTTTACGTCCAACACCACACGGTATTTGTTACAGGTCCTAAATAAATAAATATAATGCTATTGTATGATTTTTTCATGAAATTTTGCAGTCGATAAATTCAATATTTAAATCAACATACACAATGACCTGTAAATTACAAGAAACGTAAGAAAATTTGAATTTTGCGGGATACTTTAGCGCATTCTCCGTTACACAAATCCTGAAACACGTATAAAACGATAAACTTAACCCGTTCTAATAGAACATATTGAATAGTGTCAGTTGTGATCTGATATTACCTAAACATACCAGGCGACGTCAGCCTACACTAATTTCCATTAAATCCATGTTTATTTTAATAATAATTGGTTAATCATGAACTAATAGAGTTTATGCAAATATCTGCATATGGTTTATGGACATGATGGCATTACGTTGCTTGCTTCGAAAGCTGTTTACACAAGGCGTATCGAGGTAGATAGTAATTGATCAATGAACGTTTGCATAATGTTGACTACATACTCGTACATGCATTAACTCACGCAAATTTCTCATATGGGGGGGGGAAGCTATAGAACGCGATCAGCGATGGCTGTTTTTCAGCCTAAGCCATACTAACACATGTGCAACTTTTTCACGCCTTAACAGCTAAACGAATTTCGATGAAATTTGACACAGGTGACATGTTCAAAATAAACGGAAATTATGTAAAGGAGTCCATACGTAGACACATGCCGTGTTATTAAGGATGATGAATTTAATAATAATCCTTACTTTCTTACTAATATTTTAAATGCGAAAGTAAAGTAACTGTCTGTCTGTCTGTCGCGCTTTCACGCGAAAACTACTGAACCAATCGTAATGAAATTTGGCAGAGATATATATAGCTTGGGATATGGAGAAGGACATGGGTTACTTTTTTACGCGATAACCGACCTCCACGCGTGTGGGGCCGCGGACAAAGGCTAGTTCATTATGAAGGAGTTTCTTTGAAAGCACAAATTGTTTTTAAATGAGCTTTATTAATCCCCTTTTATTTTTGACAGATTTTGAAAAGCAATAAGGTATGTTTTCTTAACTTCGGTTCTTTGTGTTTTTAAGACGATGGGTAGGTACCTATGAGCTAGTGTTAGATGTGGAGGTAAAGTTCACTATAAGACCTAGATCTTTTCATAGAAATTAATTTCACAATTTAAACTTGAAATTTTCCTGTCCTGTCAACATTTAAAAGATAAGACAGATAAGTAGATAAACTATTTATTCTGTGAAACCTGAGATTATTGAATTTCTAGATAGAACGAGCGTAAGAAAAACTGTGAGGTCTGTATCAGCTAAATACAACGTATTGTCAAGGACACGTATTCCTTCAAACATACTGAACTTCAATTCTTTTTACCTATTGTAGTATAGTAATTTTATTTTCGGTGCATTGACTTCACATAAATAATTATATATTTAATTTATAAAAATATTGTGAAACATTTTAAAATAATAACGGTGGAGTTTTTTGCCCATTCTTCTCCATACGTAACTACCTTTTGCAAGGGGCGACTAGAATCAATTCTATTTTAATGTAAATATTAATTAAACTGTGCTTTTGTGTCTGTAATACAAATTAATTAAGGTAGCTTTTCGTGTCTGTCTATGCCACCGTGTTCTTCGTTTTAACTACGAAACCGCTTTTCATACGATTTTCACATCATATTTCCGGAAGGTTTATAGAGATCTCAGGGTTTTGACTAAAAAAACCGCCCGAAGCAAACGTCGGTAGTCAAATGACAAAAACAAAATGAGTTCTGTTTTATTTGCAGCGCGCTCCACCTTTCAAAACAAAACACTATTTCTGCTTTAATAATTCCTCTCAATAATGTGAAAATAATAACATGGTAACGGTTTCCAATAAAAATAATAAAACAGGATATGGGCAGGAAATTGACGTCCGGCGTACAATATTGCAGAAGCGCTAGTATAAAAGGTTTTGTGGGCTTAACACACTTTTATCTCTATCTATAGGTCCTAGTATAAATTGCCAGTGACTTTTTCGTATAAAACGTCAGCCTTCTTAATTCGGTCATAAGTAGAACATGAGCGCCGCACGCACCGCATGACGAAAGCAAGACGAGAGGCGGATGCGACGTTGCCGCTCCGTGGACACTGTTTTGATTTTTTCTATGCAAGATGCAAGCAATCGTCAATTGCCGATAGCGTGCGCATGACGTGCGGTTTAGGTGGACAGTAAGCCTTACCTAAATATTCCATATTCGTCAGTCAGTTCCGCAAATATTGAATATGTATGCTCAATGAGCTTAAGTACTTGCTAATTCCATAGTATGGTTTGCATGCGAAGGTCTGAATTTCATTTTTTCAAAAGTAAAAAAAAAAAAATGATTTGAATACAAATCAAATATCATTCATGTACTATATCTATATCTATATTCTGTAACATCTCCCCCCAAGAGCAGAAATTTTACGTTGGTTATACAAAAAAAATCAGCTGTTTCATAGAAAAGTGCAATAACTACGCGGTCAAAATGTATGGAACAGCTGATGTTTTTTTATATAACCGACGAAAAATTTCTTTTCGCTGGGAGCTCTAGAATGATATGCTGAATTTATGGTTACAGTTTGCGTACTGGATAAAAACTTATCCTGTATTTATAAAAAATGAATCCCTATTTCCCTTGGTCACGACATCACACGTGAAAGGCTGGACCAATTTTGCGAATTCTTTTCTTGTGGTGTTTGTTACTATCAGGAGAAGGTTCTTAAGAAACAAAAAAAATAAAGTTGCCCGCAACATTAGAAAATATAAGAAAACTAAACGACCATATGGTCGTTTAGTTTTCTTATATTTATATAATATTAGAGAAGTTCATATGAACTTCTCTAATATTATACCAATGCGAATTCAATATTCATAGCTAAGACAGGACGTCTGTCGGGTCAGCTAGTACCTATTACATAAATAGCACCAAAATTTACTCAACGAAATATTCTTGTTTACTTTTACATAATATTCTTCCAATATAAATAATTACTCAAGCTGGTTACTACTTAACAACATTACGTCGTTGTAATGCGAACCTTCCTCAAATAATTAAATTTTGCTTAGAGTTCAACGAAGGAATATCATAGCTGTGCAAGATGAGCTTTATGACTGATTTGGGTGTTCAGAAACGAAATACCACAAGCAAGTCTTAAGTAAAATGAGGTGAATTTCAAAGGATTTCGCCTAATTGGAAAATGAAACTCCACGATAGTTAATTTGGTAAGTAACATCGGTTGGAATTGAATAAATATTTGAGATAAAATCCTACGGAATGCGAGGAAACATGATGAATAATACAATAATTGAATTTTGCTCAATGTTTAAGGTCTTATACTGTAACTTGATAATTGTCTTATGGATTACGGTTTGAAAATTCCGATGAAAATTGATGCTTTTCTTTCCACTTGAATTCTTCTCAATCGTTAAGTATCAACAGAATGACTCAGATTAGCCAGCAAACTAGATTAGTAGCTAGGCCCGAAACCCCAGTATGCCTCGTTCGTGGTAAAGTACAGTAGGCAAAACTTTATGGTAACAAAGCCAGGTAGTATTTTTTTTTTTTTTTTTTTTAAAAACAACATTTATTTCTAGCAGCACACTAACAACTTTAGGAATAATGGATTGCACATAATATTTATACAAGGTGTAACAGAATGGACGCAAGACTCGAAACCAGCCCGTTCCCAATCGACCACTGAGTCGAATTCAACAACTTTTAACATGGGTATTTTTCAAAAATTATATATTATGCCTCACCCACCACTGATAACCCAAAGAAAACCCAATCCCATTTCAAGGTGATTAAGGGTCAAGTTTCAATGCATAAAGGAAAGCTAATCGAAAACACGATTTTCGTAATAATAACAGCTAGCCGTAAAAATGAGAAAAAAAAAGTGATTTGGTCATTGTATTAGGCTTTTACCTCAATACTCAATATTGGGGCGTATGAGGTCCCGCGTTACTTACGTTACACGTTGTATAAAAAAAAAACAAAACACAAAACAAAAAAAAAACAGATCTCAAGTCGAGCGTATATGGTTGTTAGAGAGAAATTCACACTGACCTCCGTACTAGTAAAAACTGTATCACGGTGTTCTCCAATAATCACATGTACATTATCAGTGAACATATATTTTAAGATATTTAGCAGGTAGTTCGGCATTATTTAATATATTGCTATCATTTACAACCAAAAAGGTGGGTAAAATGAGAAAATATTATGTATATGCAAAATATTTAGACAATTTTTTTTAAGAAGCTGAAGTGGGTACGTACGGTAGAATAAATGAAAGCTGCTAAGTATATAGTCACAAGCTGTGTATATTGTTCAAAGTTCACAGTCACGTAGGTACACAAGTTTGAAGAACAGAAAGGTGAAAGAGTATACAGAGAAGCACAGTAATGTTCACAAGCACAAGAGAAGTAGAAGGCGGATAGGCAGAGTACATTTATCAGCTTAGGTAACAAGCGCGCGAGATGCATTCAGAGATATGCGTAAGAACAACGTGTCGTTAGCCCAGCGGCATACAACGGACTGGCGAGCGGGTGGTGAGGCGCGAGGGAGCGGGAGGTGTGCCGCTCGCTCGCTGCGTGGCCGCCGCCAGCGGTCGATGACTCACGCGCTTGTTATTTACATATTTAAGATAAACTATTAAATATATGCTAACCGTGATGCTACAAAGCTATAGTGTTGGTGTTTGTCTGATGCTGTGTGTTGATGTAATTGGTGTATGTGACTGAATGTGTATTTGTATTTATGATAGGCTTACTAATAGCTTTTCTGTGTTAACATAATCAATTTGAAGTAGAAATTCATTTAAAATCTTTTTGCAATTATAGATTGACAAATCACGTAACTTCAAACGTCTAGACAACTGATTGTATAAATGAGGCCCGAAATGGTCAAAAAATTTGCTAGCAAAAACCGTTTTGGTTCTAGGAACAGAATATACCAAATCCTTTCTACGTCTGGTTGTCAAAAGAGGTAACTTAGAGTGTTGCTGTAGGATCGAAGTTTTTATAAACAATTGTCTAATCGTCAGTAATGATAGTTCTTTATATAGTGTATGTGTGGGATACATAAATCTTCTGAAATTCATTACCTTAAGCACAGCTCGCTGCGCTCTTTCTAGGGATAAAATTGTTGTTTTAGATGCGCCTCCCCAAGCAGTGATACAGTAAGTTATTATTGACTGGCAAAGGGAAAAATAAATAGTTCGTAGTAGTTTTGGTTGGCAAACATTCCGCAGATTTTTAAATAAGTGGATCATTCTCCTAACTCGAGTAGTCATAGAGGCTATTTGTTCCTTCCATGCGAGATTTTGGTCAACAGTAAGACCCAAATATTTGATGGAAGATACCTGTGAGAGACTGTAGCAGGAGCAAGACATAGGATTTACGCAAGAATTAATTTTAATGGAAGAGGAATTAATCGGTGGTTGAGTACTATCACGAATGCTGAAGGCAATGTACTTCGTTTTTTGGGCATTTAGGGTAAGAAGGTTGCGGTCAAGCCAGGTTGTGACTAGACCAAAACCCTCATCTACCAATTTAAAAGCTTCGCTCCATGTGTTGCCTTTAAATAAAAGAACTGTATCATTGGCAAATGTAATTATTCTACCACGTGTGAGATGAAGGTCACACAAGTCATTTATGTAAATGAGGAATAAAGTCGGTCCCAAAATGCTGCCTTGAGGTACCCCAAATAGGACTTTTTCTGGTTGACTTGTGTAATCCTTCATTCTCACACATTGCGTCCTGTTTGACATGTAATCGGTAAACAAGTCCAGCGCAACACCACGAACACCGATGCTCTCCAACTTTCTTAGGAGTATGGGAACGGAAACCGTGTCAAACGCTTTTGCTAGGTCCAAGAACACACCTATGGTCTTGACACCCTTATCCAAACCATCGACAACATATGATAGAAGCTGGTGAACAGCATGAGAAGTTGATTTATTACTCCTGAATCCGAACTGGTTTGCTGACAGAAGCCCGTTGGATTCTAAGTAGCTTTTCAAGCGCTTGTTTATAATACGCTCAATGATTTTAGACAGGGTAGGCAACAAGGAGATTGGCCTATAGTTTGAAACACAGCCTCCGTCCCCAGACTTATGTATAGGAATAATGACAGAATGTTTGAGGACGTTAGGAAAGATGCCTTTAGTCAGGCACAGAATACAAATCAGAGTTATGGGTAATGCAAATATCTCAACGCCTAATTTAAATAAGATTGAAGGAATCTCATCCCAGCCACTGGAATTAAATGATTTTAAATTAATTATTGTACTTTTTACTTCAGTTTCGTCCGCCGGCAACAAGGCGAAAGATTTAAGAGACGAAACGTTTGGGTTACATGTTTTAGCTAAATCATCTTCGTTTTTTTGAGTTCTTACTTGGATGCTACGAGCAAGTTGACTTCCTACATTAGAAAAATAATTATTTATATAGTTAATAGAATCTTGGGGGTTATTTTTACTTTTCAAAAGGTCATCAAGGTCTTTTGTGTCACTTTTGTATATACAGATTTCCTTAATTATTGACCATTGTTTTTTTAGATTATTTTTGTGAATGTTTATTTGTGATCTTAGATATTTATTCTTTAGGTTTTTTAGTAAGTTTGTACAAGTATTGCGATATCTTTTGTAGGTTATATTAAGTATCTCATTGTGAGGGTCTTTTCTAAGTTTTTGGTGCAGATTATCTCTATTCCTCATACAATGACAGAGTCCAGGCGTTATCCAAGGTTTAATGTTGCGTTTCCTGCGCGACAGTTTACAGATGTACGTATGTTTATTGATGCTATCTCTTACTGTGCATAGAAATTTATTGGTGACTTCATTAGCGTCATCAGAATGTAATACCACAGTCCAGTCAATTTGTTTTAGATCATCGATGATTGCGATGTAATTTACTTTTTTATATGTTGTCTGTTTTCTCTCAGACGCTACAGATTTTTTAGGGAGTGATATCATAACGCTGCAGTGATCCGTAATAGTCGATTCGCATACTAGGGTTAAAGTATCGCAGTTACTTTTGACAAAGCAGTGGTCCAGACAATTATTTTCTCGTGTCGGAAACATATGTGATGCAAGAAGACCGTGCGAAGCAAGGAGGTTCATATATTTCGATGTTTTACTGTCAGTACCGTCCCTAATATTAATATTTAAGTCACCCATTAGTACGATGTTTTTATATCTTTTATATGTTTGTAATACATTATCTACAGCGCTAACGAAATTGTCAATATTTTTAAACACGGGTGGTCTGTATAAAGATATAATTGCTAGATCGTTATTAATAGTAGTAACCAAACAATTAACATCACAACCTTCTCCCGTAGGTTCTGACACAGAAACTTTTAAATTCTCATTAACAAAAATCACAATACCATCGTTTTGGTTAATATTATTAGTAGTCGCGAAAACTTGGTAAGAAGCAATATCAGGTAAGGTTGTATTTTCTGAAAGCCAACATTCGGTTAATATAATAAAGTCAAAAGAAATGTCAAGTCTAAACAGAAGTACACGAAGTTCATCAAAGTTATGATTAATACTCCTAATATTTTGAGTGAACACTTTATAGGTATTAGTTTTATCAAACAAAATTTTGCAGTTTTCCGGTATGTCTATGCATTGAGCATTCCCGACATTGATATGTTCATCAATGTCTGAGGCGATGTTAATTAAGTCAACCATATTGTTTAACAAAAAAAAGTAAACCCATCTGCTTTAGGGAAACGCCAAAATGCAACAAACGCGTGATTATGCAAAATAATGAGCAAGTACAGTCTATCAGAATTCTGTGTAAGATGTGTTGTGATTGTGTGGCGTGAGATTGTAATTTTGAGTAACATGAAGAAATTAAGAAATAAGAGTAAATTTTAAGAACTATGTGTGTAAATCTTACGGCTGCTAAGAGCTTAACAAAAACGAAAAGTAGAAAATGGGCATGCAATAAACAAATAAACCAATGTAAACAAGATAATATGGTTTTCATCAAAAGTCATATTCTCGAATTGGCACTTTGAATGTTAGTGTTCTCAATATCAGCAACAATACCTTCGATATGTTCTGCGGAGTTTATGAGTATGGATGGCGATCCCTCACTCTTCTTAATGAAAATTCTTCCATTGGAGACCTAGCAGAACTTAAACTCGTGCTTTTTCTGCAGTGCCCGGGCTAAATAATGTCGTTTACGTGCATTAGGAGTCAGGGATTCTGAAACATATACTGGGAGTTTCTCACCCGTGATCTGTAGTTGATTTGTGTTCAATTTGTCTTCCTTGTGTTTCTGATTATATAATTTAATAGCATTAAGTATATCTACACGTAATTTAACCGTCTGATACTCAACAACAATGACGTTGTTTTGACTAGATTTCTTTTTATACACTTGACGAACATTACCAGGAGAGATGGGTAAATCAACTGCCTTGTGCAGGTACGACACAATTTCGCTTAAGTTATCAGTGTTAGATAAGGGCACGTTTTTAATTTCAATAGTAGTCTCTCGCTGTTTTCTTAGCAAATCTTCAATTTGACCTTCTAGAACATTAATTTTAACATATGCCTCTTCATTGGCTATCATAATATTTCCATACTTATGTTTCAAATCTTTGCACATAGTCACAGACTCATCTAGAGCTTTCTGCAGGATTGTATTAGACTGGATTATTTCTTTGTTTTGGTCTTTGATTTCTTTAATCATTTCATTCAGTCAGAAATTTTGAGTCTTGATCTTCTTTCATAGATGAGAACATATTCCTTAATTCACAACGCAATTCAGAAATTTCATCATCAGACTGACGTTGTTTTCTTTTTCTTGAAGACACGAAGTCAACGTCTTCTGTAACGCATGTAGATAATTCTGGTTGCGACGCGTAGGTAGTTTCTTTGGGCGAACGTAACATGTTAATTTCTCTACAAACCTTGCGTATACTGTGCAAAGCGCTCCTTATCTAAATCACGACCTGAGCGCGTGATCGAACTTATTAACGAAGCGACAGTTAGATTTCGACCTTAGGTACTTGAAGCTATGGATTATTTTAACTTTACTCAAAACTATTTTTATTTTGAATAATATTTTTTTAGTGCGGCCTGACCGTTAAACACGTCCATTCACTGCGAATACAAACGAGGAAGGTATAATCAGCCTATAATGTTTCCACTGCCAGGACACAGGCCTCCTCTCTCTGAGAGGGAGCGGGTCGTAAACTCATAATCCACCACGTGGGCCAGTGCGGGTTTGGTGGATGTCACATGTCTTCGGATTTTGGGTTCTAGGAGATGTCGCTTTCCTCACGATGTTTGCCTTTACTATTTTGAGAGCAGGGGTGAAGAAATAATTTGAACCTATCACTGAACCGACTCGTAAGTCGCGGCCGTTACCGCTGGAACAGCACTGACCGCTTAATTTGTCTAGCTGACCCACCACTGCTCAAGTCCAATGCCAGATAAGCTTGCCTTTTTTCTATTGAGACTCCGTACTAAGCTAGGCCAGGTCTAGGTCACACTGTTACCACCGACGAGTGGCTTACTGTAGGTACCTATATTTAAATGAGTAAATCATAATAACTGCTTACCAGATTCTGGACAAAATCTGGTGTTACACTTGTTATATGCTTGTATGGCATCTTGAATACAGATGAAGCAAAATACAGCTGTGATTGTTTTAAAATCTATATTTCGATCAGAGTATTGGAGAAAAACTTTGCTAAGTAGATTTCTAATTCTTATACCAAGTAATAACCTTGATTGTATTCGTTTACTCTTTGATGTCTATTTGTATGGCAATATTGTGAAGGTTATTTGACTCTTTCAACTTTGACATGTAAGGTTTCCCTCAAAATAAACAAAAGGTGATTTTGTATTTTACCTCGTTACCTACAAAGTAACATTGAAGTACCAGAAAATATGTTTTCCGTCAAAGCTATTGCATCCTTTGACAGAAGTTATGAATTTCCCGTATTTAGTTACACAAGTTGATACAGACGCCAGCACATTGAGCTACCCCAAACTGTCAAGTTTTCCCAATTGAACATGAACCTTATTAATTTGTGATTAAGTTTGAAATCTATCAAATAAATTTGACAGATTGGAGTAGCTTGTTGTGCTGGCGTCTGTACGTCAGTGTTCTACGTTATACCAATTCGGTGGTTATGGCGCTTTAACCACACTTAATATGTAGTTTTTCCGATGTTACCAATTCTGGTAAATAATGTTTTATGCTCCTTGTCAATAGTGTATTTTGCGAGCATCGGGTAGAATGATAGCTCTCATCACTTAAGTTTTCGGTGCGTTTTTAACAGGATACATCAGCTGATCTGATAGCTGCTGATCTACAGTAGTTTGGTAAATATGCCTAAGCTGGTAAGCGTGTAGTAGGTACCTAAAGGTAACCAAACACTTGTCTGCGCCTAAAGAATTGACCGTGCTAGATTAAAACAACCTTGCGAATGTTTCCGGCGATTCGTTCGATTTGATGACGTGTGAGGTCTCATAGGATTTCATACAAATATTTCTTTAATTCGATTCCTTCGACTCCTTCGCTTCCTTCTGCTTTGATAAGTGTGCGTTTACCTTAATAATTGTCCTTGTTTGCAGAAATTGCAGACTTAAGTGTCCACTATGACCTACTGTCTATGCATGGCATGCTGGAGGCGCGCGGTAGCTGAGGGGGCGCATCAGCATCGGGCGTCAG
The DNA here is from genome assembly GCA_949091785.1 of Polymixis lichenea. Classification (NCBI taxonomy): domain Eukaryota; kingdom Metazoa; phylum Arthropoda; class Insecta; order Lepidoptera; family Noctuidae; genus Polymixis; species Polymixis lichenea. Next base: position 12,225,282 of record OX420936.1, read on the forward strand.
TGGCGGTGGGGTGCACGGGCGCCGCGGGCGCTTGCGCGGGCTGCCGCACAGTGGAACGAATGTATGGGAGCGGTTGGACGTAGACATGTCCGAAAAATAAGAGTAAAATTATGACAAACTAATGATGCCATCTTATTCGATTACTTAATGCCTTCATAAATTGTGGTGATGAATTTCTTCATAACTCCCATATTTCGGGAGTAATTTGAGAAAATGTGAAATTTTACTATGAAAATGAGTGTATCGAGCTCTCTCCCTCCTGATTCCGGGCTTGTTTCAAGTAGCGGTCTCTAATATCGTAATGCTATTACTAAGAGCTATATTTAATACTAAGACACATAGTGCGCCAAATGTGCACTTTCTGGGATAAAAGGAAATGAAAATTTAAAAAAAAAAACGTTTTTTCCCCATTTGTATTTACTTTAAACCGCAGACAGACTTATTAAGAGGTCTATAAATATATTATATATATATACAGAAATATATATTAACAAAAATATTCACAAGAACTGATGAGAGTATGACTTTTAAGTAAGTTGATAATAAATTACCTAGTTTCATTAAAAGTACAATAAATAATTAAGATGTAAGCTCTAATTTACTAAGTTACACATTTTAAAACAATAACATCATTTAATTATCTTCGTCATCATCATCATCATCAATTAATTCAAATTCAGAATCGATGTCCGCTAAATCATTTATGTTAACAAATTCGATATCACTTTTCTCAGAATCCGTAAGCTCATAAAATTCCTTAAAAGAAGATTTTTTTACAAACTTATTTCCTTTTGGACGGATACTTGTAACAAGTGGATCAGAAGACAGTAAAAGATTGTGCATAATATCTTCATTGCATGAGATACTGCTATGCTTTCGAGAATGCCCCTCTCTATATTTTCTAAAATCTTTATTTCTAGCCTCAGATGCCTCTTCGGATAGAAAACCAATGGGCACAATTGACATGTTCTGAACTATGTCTGGCCCATGCATTAAAATTTTATGAAGTGAAGAAGGCATATAATACCATGGGTATAACTCCACGTAAAGCTTAGCAGTATCAAAGCAGAACTCTCGGAATTTAGTTACGTTGATCTTCTCTCCTGATGAAATACACTGCAAGATCACACAGATTTTTCTTAAAAGCATAGCATCTATTCCGGTCAGTTCAGCAGATTTAGTGTAGTTTTCAAAAAATCTCCTTGCCGAGTTGCCATTGTTGGTGGATCCACTGCCTTGTTTCACAACATCGAGAAGTAAGCCCGTTTCTCTTCTTACAGCCTCTTGAACTCTTTTCTTCCTGTCATCAACTTGCCTTTTTGCTATATCACCCCTTACTTGCCATGATTTTATGTCTAATTTGTAGGAAATGTGTAATAAGCATTCCATTGAGCGAATCCAAGCGTGAAGGGTGCTTAAGCTATATTTATACATGTCCTCGTTTGCGTGTTTATCTTTGATTAACTCTAAATTATTCATTTCTTTAGGACAAGCCTTGCATATGTCACACACTGAAGCTGCTGTATTGGATATAATGGAATGAATTTTACCATCAATCATTGTCAACAGCAGTTGGTGTTTGACACTAATTCCATCAGTGATGGTGGATGGAGTTAAGGCTTCAATCTCTGCTTCGATTTCAGCCATCTCTCTCTGCACATTTTCTTTGGTTTCCTTTATAAACTTAAACAATATTGGCCGGCAAAATGAAGTGGAAGATGGTCGCTCGTTTTCCCAAATTGTTACACCTTTTGAGACGAGCCGCAGTGGTACAAGACTAATCATAAAATTACTAGCAAGATCGATTTGCTCATCTTCACTCGTCCTTTGATGATAAATGCTTTGGCTAGATGATCCGTCAAAACCCCATTTGCTGGTCAATACGAGCTGTTGATTGGGATCAACAGGGGTTTCTAACGACCTAATAAGTCTTCTTGAGGTTAAATCCATCAAGGCTTGTAATTTGATTTTTGCAGAGCTCTCTGTAACTGTGAGATCTTCTTTGGCCGGATAGCACTTAATTTTTTCTTTAACCAACATGTAGTAACTCGGGTATTGAAGAGCTCCTTCTTGAGTGTTGAAATCCCGAAGAGTGTTATAGCGCCATTTCGATAAGTTCATCGATACATAAAGAGCCAATGCCTTCAAAGGGGATATTTCCCGTACCTGAATTGATTTACCTTCAATGAAGGCTTTGATTTTTGAGGCCTCTTCTGGATTCTCCGTCAAGTATTTCATAACATAAGCTGTATCGCTTTGTCCTGCCTTTTGAAGCGCCCTTTCGGCCGAAAACATAATTTCAGCGCTGCTACTGCTGCATGAAAGACTATCTTCAGTGCGTCTTCTTTTTTGCCGGTTACTAAGGTCCTCAAAAGATTTACGAGGACTAGGATGTGTACAAGTTGAAGCATCAGATTTAGCAGGAGAAATTATGGGCTCGATGACGTCACTTATATTTTCTGTAGAAGGTTCCATATTTTCATTCTGTAATTCCGGCCATTGAATTGCAGCCTGTAGCCAAATCTCATGTTTCTTCCGAAACTTATCTGTGCTTCTTCCAGACTGTGTCCATTTTGCATAAATGCGGTAGCAAAATCGACGACACCAGTCTTTTAAACTTGTTTCAGCACTTTCACATAACTGAACACAACTGTTATCTTTTAAAACACTGAACAAATAGTTAAAGTCGCGTAAATCTTTATGTGCGCGTGCGCATAAAGCAACGTGAATATCAAGATTTGTATTAAAATTTGGAAAATACATTGCGAGATTAGCTTGGATACAACGAGGTGTAAATCAACACTGATTTTAAAGTTACTAATAGTGACCTATTTATATAAAATCCAGGTATCCCAGGTATCCTTTGTTAAATATTGCAAGGTAATTAGTTATTGTGATAATTAGTAAATGATGCATGCTAAATTAGTGTATTAAGAGCCATTTAGTAATTAAATAATAGCAATGTTCTTATCAGTAATCATTAGTGCATCAGTTTTATATGTAAACCTTAAGTCCCTAATTATATATCCTAATTAGCTTATATCTTCTCTAATTGGCTGCTCAGAAATGTTATTGTAATAAGGTAAACCTTTAGAAAAACGGTTTTAATCAACAAAATAAACAAAAAATAAAAAAATTGTGTTATAAAATAAACATCACTCTTTATCCCAGAAAGTGCACATTTGGCGCACTATGTGTCTTAGTATTAAATATAGCTCTTAGTATTAGCATTATGATGTTAGAGACCGCTACTTGAAACAAGCCCGGAATCAGGAGGGAGAGAGCTCGATACACTCATTTTCATAGTAAAATTTCACATTTTCTCAAATTACTCCCGAAATATGGGAGTTATGAAGAAATTTATCACCACAAGTTATGAAGGCATTAAGTAATCGAATAAGATGGCATCATTAGTTTGGCATAATTTTACTCTTTTTTTTCGGACATGTCTACGTCCAACCGCTCCCATACATTCGTTCCACTGTGTGCCGCGCCGATTTAGCTTCACTTAAAATCTTACCACGACCAAGACACTCCGTTTTTGTTTTAACTTGTATTTAACGTAATACACCAGATTGTTATAGTCCACGTATTTTATTTATTCGCTCCTTTAATTGAGCAGTCGACGTAATATCGTCAACACCTACTCAGTTCCGAATATATCTTTACTTTAAAGAAAAAAATACCTAACTCAATCTAATAAACAACCTGCCTAACATTTTCCTAATTATCTTGGGGTTGGCTTCCAGTCCAACCAGGTGCAGGCGAATACCAGTAATATATATAAGAATAATAGTATACGAAGCGACTGTTTGTCTGATTTCCACAGCCGAGTAACTGGGTATCACGATATCCTTGATAAGACTGGTTGTCAGACTTTTGCCCCCTTATTTCCAAGGTTTTTCTTTAAGCATGGTTTAAACCACCGAACCTGTTTTTGAAATAAGAACCTAACTGAAATCGAAATACAGCTCCTTATTCTAAAACTGACAACTTAGTCCAGTGCTAAATTGTCATTTTTGTATTAAGAACTTTACCCAAATAGAAGAAAAGTTGGTAATGCAAAATCAGAGTTTTAGGCTAGAACTAAAGCTAGATAGCGTTTTGTAATAAGACGGTTGGGCTTTCTGAGTACCTACCTGTAATGACCGACAAAGATCTACGAATGACAGCTGGAACCAACGTTCCGAGGCACGGAGAAGTCTCAAAATGATGGTTATCCATCATCTTCCGTCCACGAGTTGACCACGACCAGCGTAGCTTAACCTTCCATTAACCCTTGCGACTGTTATCTACGAGCCCCTTATAAAAAGCATGTCTGACAATGTCATTAAAAAGAAGGAAACAAGAAACTTGTTTTAAAAGGATGATATAAGCAATCGATTGTATGAGATTGCGTATAGTATTCAACTTGTTTTAAAAGAATGACTATTAGACTGAAGTTTCTTGTGTCCATCTTTTTTAATTAAAATTCCCTTTTTAGGCAGTCGGGTTTTTTCATTTTGTAAATTATTTTTATTTCACAGTTTTTAGTTAATATTTTTGACGTTAGTGAGACCTATTTATGAAACCCTTTATTTTGATACCCCACTCACCTGAGTGGGGTATCAAATTAAAAAATATTTTCTTCTCAAAACCTTTTGAGAAGAAAATATTTTTTGAAGACACTATGGCGCCAAAAATCGGCAATTTTTTTTTTTAATGTTGGTATCCTACTCAGTGTCACTCTCACAATTAAGACTAATCTAACTGCACCTCTACAGCTGAAATCGATCAAGCCGTTTAGGCTACAGAGCGTACCAAAGAAATATACATACATACATGCAATAGATACATACAATACACTCGAAAAACATAACCCTCCTTCTGGCGCAGTCGGATAAAATAGGTAAAATGGTCATGTCGACTACTTGCTTGTAAATGTATCGCAATAAACGTAGACACTTTCTTGATAAGATGTTTCAGGCACATTACAAGCGAGCTCTTAGAAGTAGGTACCTCCAACAAGGTCAGGCAAAGTGTTATTAGCTTTTTCTTTAACAAGAGTTCCCAGTCCTTAGTCAGTTTGGAATTCTTCTTCATCCATCGGCGTGTCGATATCAATCTATGTACAGTCTGCCCCGAATTTGGCTACGAGTTTGGCACCTTCAGTTGCGTCCATCAACTCCTGTAGCGTGCAGACAATAGGACTCGCTGCACACAATATTCATTGCCCCATTGATTGTGAGACAGCACCACAGTTGGATTCACCTGACTAGGGGGCCTACTCTCCAAGCACGAAATTCGTAACATCGGTCGAAGTTACGGGCGTTTCCTACTGCGTATCACTTACGGACCTATGATATGTTTGGGGCCCAAACTAAGAATGAATTACTACACGATTTGACAGCTGTCCCTTCTCCCTATATAGTTTTACCCATCCAAAAAAGTTAATTAATCATCTGTAGGAGACACTTTGAAGTTTCGAACTATTTTCGTTGACGGAGTTAGAGAGTAGCCCCTCTGGTTTTCTTTACTTCGACCAGCCTGTATAGTATTATTTTAGATTATTATGGAATGAGTGCATAAAGAAGGTAAGTAGGTACTTAAATGTCTACATCTTGCCTACATCTTCATGTAGAAAATAGTTGAGATAGCAAACTTATTAATAAATAAATAAATAAAAATCTTTATTGATACAAAAACCTTTGAGATTGCATAAGACTAGGATACATATTAAGTTGGTTAACTAAATAACATACAGATAATGTAAACCCTGACTCCTAAACTAGGTGATCCTGTGACTAAGGAGTCAATATTCTATATTCTTATTTACTTAGATTAATAGTAAGACCACTATATGCTTGCTTTTCAGCACTGCCCCACAAGAAGAGCATGACTTTGATTTCCGTGCGAGTTAGATACTATTCAGCCAACCCCGTAAACCCTTAAACTATAAATAAAAACATCTAGAATAATAAATAACCTCGTAACTATAACAAATAGTCAATAAAGACATTTGGGTTTTTGTCCACACTCATATTTGTCGCAGAATAACATAGAAAAGACGTAGTATTATCTCGACAAATATTAATTTCACCCTTGAGGAATACTTTTCGCAAAAGTGCGTCGGGTACTGAGAAAAATTGGACTACATTACGAACAATAACGTGCTGACAAGTATTTTAGATGATAGTGTTAGTCTCTAGTGAGTAATAAACATGTTCTAGAAATTTCTTAGGATGATGAATCGTTCAGCTGGGAGTATAAGAAGATACACAATGTGTATTATCTCGCGTAAATTGAAAATTGTCTGACTTACATCTAGTTTCGTAAGAACATAAACAATGTGTGAAAACAGGCGTGATGTTAACGCCTGTTTTCCCTGTTTTGTTAGGCAGAAGTGTTCCTATAGTACCCCACATTTCGCCAGTTGTGTTTATAAGTACTATGTAATAGGGGGCAAGCTATTCCCAACAACCGGGCACAAATCTAGATTCGGACTGCTGAAAAATTCCAGATGGAAAACCCCATAACGACTTTGCCCGACCCGGGAATCGCATAAAGGATCTTATGCTTTGCAGTAACCCTTGCGAGCACAAAACCAACGAGGCCATTTCATAAGTTAACTGTTTGTTTAATCCTTTGGCACCCCGGGGGTCTCGAAACAATAGATAATTTATTATTGTGTCTCATCAATGAACGCCTCATTGTCTGAGGATCTTGTTGTCCTTAAATATACAATTCGGAAGGATAACACAATTTTATTTCAATTTTGTCAATTTCCCAGTACACAAATAATTTTCCCAATCGTTGATAAATGATTTTATTTCCGTAAGTAGGTTTGGAGAAATACTTTTACACGTCAATCATATTTTAAAAACTAGATGAGAGCGGCGTTTCGTATTTACTCTGAGAAGAAGGAACGAAACCAACTCAGCAGTTCAGATATAAACTTGGTCAGATCGTGTGAAGATGTAGATTGATGTCTGAAATGTTCTTTGGTGGAAAGAACACAGATGGAGTGGAATCCTCCAATCAGTGAACGCATTTGTCTACTAACTAAGAACTTATGGATCTCAACTATTGACTTGTGTTATCTATCATAACAATCAATTATCATCATATTACTTTATTATTATTATTATAGTTGCCGTTATCTACCCTCATTTTTAAACCAGCCGTTTATTTCTAAAATCTAACAAAGGAAACTGCACAATTTTAAAGCTCCCACTGAAATAAACCCAGTTTCACATAAATTCTTGAACGCACAAACTCAACTAGCGTCACATTTACAATAATGCATGTTGTACACATATTTCCTTTGCCTCCTCACAGTCGGATATCGCAATATCTCTGAGGCATACTCCGTGCACTCAAATATAATATTTGTCTTTGGCATATTTATTTTCCAACTTTATATTGAGGGTGAGCTCGTTTTCTTATGAAAGTCGTGTGTTCTGAGAGAAAATAAATGTCGTGAGGTTTGGAGTTTAAAATGATTTCGATAGCAAAATATTTAAGTAGATTACCACTTTAATATTTTATCGGTAGAGCGTACGTGGAGTTTATAATCTACTAGCTTTTGCTAGCGGTTTCACCCGTGTGGAGTTCGGAAATTATCCCATATATTCTCCTATGTGTTAATCCAGGTTATGAAGTGATTGGTGCCAAATTTCATACAAATCCGTTGAGCCGTTTCTGCGAGATTGAGTAACAAACATCCAAACATACAAATTTTCACATTTATGATATTCGTAGGAAAATTGAGATAGGGTATAATAAAGTACTTAGAAGCGTTTTAAAGCGTTTATAAGAATAAAGTTTTCGTGCAATCGGATTAAAATGAGATAAAACATTATATATTTTTTGCTTTCTTAAGTTAAGAATTGTAATTGGCTGACAGTCACACTTAATATTCTTATTCTGTTTTGTTTAGCTGCAAATCTTCCAAAGAATCCTAGTTTAGTTTTCTCCTGCACTCTCCTCATCTGCTACAAATTGCAGTCACCTGCTAGACTTAATTACCTGCCTCAAAAAGGAGTTAATATTCATTGTGCTCACGTTGCAGCGTGTGGGATATGACAAGCTAATCATAGAGCCAGCTATGTCATCCGGGTGACATTGTTGACCGTTACGGTCAACCGCTCGATTTATTTACATGGGAAGACTGATCCTTCTACCGCAGTTACAAAGTTTTTAGCCGAAATCCGTGGGATTAACCTGTTTTAAAATTGTTTAGAACGGTTTCAAAACACGACCACGCGGGCCATACATTGAATCCACATTGCTTTAAAAATTAAGTTAAAAAAGAAAAAAATCTAGACTTCACTGAAATGTTCATATATATACAAATACACAACTACATTAAAATGAAGATAAAAGCCAGATTTTATATTTTAATTATTAAATACATACTTACATTTTTTTAAATTATCTACTTTAACTTGACAACAAGTTTTAACCAAACTTTTCCCATTACAAAAATTGGCTTAACGTACCTTATTTACAATTTGCGAATTATCTACTCTCTATAAATAAATAAACGAAGCAATAAAATTAATAAAAAATAGAAATAAACTTGAACATAACCCAAACCTTCTTCGTAATGATAGTTCTTATGTTCGGAACTCGAGAAAGGGACCGCAAAGCGATATTAATACGTTTTTTATCTCCCATAAGCCTACGGTAATGTTGGTCTAAAGATCCCAAATGTTTCTCAGATCGTCGTAAAGGAATCTCGGCCAATCAGAAAACAATTTCCGTGGTATGTTGTAGCTATAGCGCTGGTATAAAAAGTGCGAGATTGTATGTGAACTCGTGCGAGAAAATGGTTTTTTAAACCTACTAGGTAGGTATAATATTATTGCCGATACTCTTCGAACCGCAAGCGTGACTGCTGAGTACTTTGGGTTCGATACCTTGGCCAAGCTGGGCGGAGCTAGGCTGGCTCTGTTAGCCAGAATCCCCACGCACAACGGACCGAGTGGGAGTCTACGTGCGGAAAAGGGAGTCCAATCATCATCATCATCATCACCTTGGCCAAGCAAACTGGTGGTATCGTGTATATTTTTTTAAATTATAAACTGGTGACCGGATATAAATTCAAACTAGCCAATTGCACAAGCCGGGTTCGGACTTGTACTTGACTCAGTAATAAATACAATTTTGTATGATCAGCGACAAAAGTCGATTGACACTGGTACCTATTTTTAGACATCATTCTAATTAGCACAAAATTATTCAAATCTTTTATTTCTTATACAACAAGTAAGAGTTACCTACCTAACTTCTTCGTTCCTATAATATTTAAATTGAATAAATAAGATTTGAAAAACTAAAGTGTTAGTCGACTCTTGCCGCTGAATGTCTACGTACCGGGAAAGCACCCAACACTTTACTTAATGGCTGAACTTTGCGTTATGCTCGTGAACGGGTGCTGCTTGTGGTGACTGGTCGTTTTGCTGACCATGGTTTTGTTATTGTTAATTGTATGAACTTTTTATTAATTTTATTCCAAAGGTCCTCGTTTAACTTTTGTTACTTCAAGTTATACCTATATTTACATAGTGCAGAATTAAATATGTAAGTGGGCACGCCCTTTATGCCTGGAGGCTTTTATTTAGATTGTACGTTTTGTTTACGTTTTTATTTTTATTTATTATTATTTATTTCTGCTTAAGTACCCATAGTTTTCAATGTTTTGTTGGTATTGGCGTGTGCTAGATGACACATGGATTTTTTTTCGTGTTTCGTAATGTTAATTACCTACTATTGTATAGAATCAAGTTCTTCTAACTTAACAGACAGCTGTGCTGCTGGGGAGTTTGTTGCGCCACTTCTTGTTCCCAGCTAAAGCACTAGGAAGTGGCAAAGGGTGGGCGTTTTGGGGGACTGCCTTATGTCATTTTGACGTTCAAAAAGAGCTGACTCTCAGCCTAGTTTGAATAAAAGACTTTTGATATCATAATAATATATGTTTCATAATTCACTATTTTCGCAACTGCGTGCCGCGTCCAATTGTTTTTTTTCCAACCGAACCCACCCACTACAGTCTTTGCTTAGCGTTCTTTCTGATTTTATTTCTTTTTTCTCGGCTCCTAAGGGTCCTTAGCTGATATTAAAGCCTTCCACATGAAGACTTTTTCAAATCTGAGAAGTAGTTCCAAAAATTTGCGCGTTCAAAGAAACGAACTCTTCAGCTTAATTATTAGTATGGAAAGAACGTTCTTACAGTTCGTTTAAAGAGATTCCATAATCTAAGTTTCTGTTCCCACGTTAAATAGTTTTCTTGAGATGGCACATTCGATTTCCGGTTTTCAGTCAAACTTTCACTTAAGTTCCGCTGTAGTCATTATCTTCTCTAAGTTTTGAAATGGTGGAGTTAGATATAATTACTTATGTGCCTAGAGATTCGTATTATAATTTGCAAATTAAAGGAAGTTTCATAGGCAGGCGAAAATACAGAAGTTTCTGTAATGAGTGACAGACTATTAAATAATATGTTAAGTAATTGAGGTCTTTGTTAGATGAATGTGTATGTTTGTTCATCGATTATTCCTTTTATTATTATTTACTAAATTTTGGCAGCGGCTTCGCCCGCGTAGTGGTCAGAAATTATCCCACGGGAACGTATTACCGGAATGCAAAGTAACTTATATGTTAATCCAGGCTATAAACTATCTGTGCGCCAAATTTCATCCAAATCTGTTCACCCGTTTTTGCGTGATTGAGTAACAAACATCCTAAATATCCAAACATAAAAACTTTCACAATTTTAATATTAGTATCTAGGATTTATGAATATTCTTACATATACATTTTATATATCGTTACAAAAAACATACTAAAAATATAAAAATAGTGGCCCAGCAGCATCAGGAACAGGGTCCAAGCTGCTGGTGGTCAGGGCTCTACAGAGAGGAACCTCCTGACTATGCGTGCCGTGTCCAGCAGTACTGCTTTCTGAATCAAGCCCTTGACCCAGCCGCGCAGTGAGATCCTCCTGCGAAAGAAATACTTAGGTTTGTATCAAATAATACCTTTTGCTTAACAGAGTCCATAACGGAGGCGATCGGCGGCGGTGATCTCTCGCGTCCGGCCCTGGTCCAAGCCATGGTATTGTGTACTGCTCGAATGAGGGAGGCGGCGCACGTGAAGGACGGTCAGTATATGCGCCCTCACGGCCTTAGTCACCGCAGGAGAGGCCCTGGGCGTCGGGAATCCTAGGCTGATTCGTACCACCGTAGGCGCAGGCTTGCGGACGGCGAGTAATAGGTAGCTCGCTGTCCGGTAAGGACTAAGCCCAGGTCGACGGCGCATTGTGTTCCACGCGCGCCTCAAACAGATGTCAGCACCAACTGGTGGGGTCCGCAAGGGCTGATGCCTGCCAGGTGTGCAGGTTGGTCGAAAGAGATACCGTGGCCCCTGGCACACAGGCAACTGAGGGAACACGAGTGGGTTTTAGTCAGTAAAAGTCTAACACGCCCTCCCGCTCCACACAGAGCGGGAGAAGTTATTTGAGAATTTCCCACCCTGGTCTACAATGGCTCTTAGGTCTAAGCATTTTGCTTAACATCTTTGTTTTTACCTTGTGGAACGAAATTAAATGAATATGAATAGGATGATTATGAGATATCAGTCGGGGCTCTTCACTATTAGGCGATTAACTGTTACGATAATCGGTACAAACGATTACAGAGTCCACGTCACACATGTCGACAACCACGTGTGTGGGTCAAGATACTTGATTTGTTAAATCCTTCTCAGCTTTATTATTAACCTGTTATGTCACACACACTGCAGGAAAATGGCCTTACTTCCGTCTTTTAGTTTTTATTATTTGCTTATTATGCTTCACGCTTTTGCTTTGTGCTTTGCTTGCTTCTTTGTTTTCTCTCTCTTTTGCAATGAGAGCCAAATCCTTTAGGTAGGATTCTACTTATTAATTGCTTTTAACTATCACAAACAATAGATACAATATATCACAGCCGTACATTTTTTTTTCATATTCAATCAGAAAATACCCTAATACTATAAGCGATGAAGAAAAATAAATAAAAAAATGTGACGTAACGAGCGTTCCAGGATCACTAGTTCGTTTCCCTTCAATCCGGGAGCACCTGTAACTTATTCGGTTATGGAAAAGAGCTTTTAACATTGTCTTATCTTGGACCACCAGCTTTAACATGTATCAAGGCACGAGCACCTACTACAACGTGCAACGTAATTCACGCAAGACCTCATACCCCAATTAGAGTATTGGTTTAAAAGCATAATACAATGACGTAAACTTTTTTTTAATAGCATACTGTTATAATTAAGAAAATCATGTTGATCCTAGGATTACTTTACGCATTTAAAATCGAGTCTTATGTCTATACATTAAGATTGAGTTTCCTTTGACTCAATTGGCGGTAGGCATGGCAAAACTCATAATAAAAAAAATTACTCTGTTGAAATTTTATGAAATCTATTCAGTTATGAATTATGAACAAACTAGTTTCAGGACTTGTGTTTCTTCTGTTACATCTTGTATATCCGTACAAAGTATGAATAATTTAACTGATGCGATAAATTGAAAATTATAATCAATAAACAACTATAATATAAATAAACAAGCTTCTGCCCGCAGTTGCCGTCTGCGTGGAAGTCAACTACTTATACCTTCCCTAAAAGATATCCTATGGCCCTCGGCAATAATGTAAACTGCTTATCTGTGAAATATTTTTTATAATCGGATCTTCTAGAGATTACCTCTTACAAATAATCTATTTGACTTATTTTTATTATCAGCTATAAATTGTTAATACCTACTATTGACTGGTAATTATTGTGCCGCAGGACAGAGAGAAGATTGAGAAATTATAAGATATTTATACTCTACAAATGGGTCTAGAATAACCTACACATACATACCTACTAGGTACATATAATACAAATAAATAAAATTTATGAGTCTGTTTGTAATGTCAAAATGACAGGGTTTTAATTTAGTAAAACTGAATTATATGAATATATATTTTATTTAAAAAATATTTTTTGTTATAAGTACCGTACATACCCATGACTGCATAATAATGAATGTACATAAATGCATTACATTTTTATTACATTTACAATTTTGAAATAAAATATATATCTGACTGTCTGTTTGTTCCAGCTAATTTCCAATACGGCTGGAATTGCGGGACTTTTACTGGCAGACAGCTGATGTTATAAAAATAATAGTTTAAAAAACTAAAAAACACGCTTTAAAAACCAAACTAAAAAATTAGAAAATGATTTAATTCTATTAAAAAGCGTGGGGTGCTTTTTGAGGTATTTTTATAATCAATTAATATCAAGCACCCCACGCTTTTTAATAGAATTAAATTATTTTCTAATTTTTTAGTTTGGTTTTTAAAGCGTGTTTTTTTGTTTTTTAAACTATTATTTATTTATAATTTTTTAGTTCTGCTTGCTTGAAAAGCGTGATTTTTAAGTTCTTTTTTTGTTTTTTTTTTCTGTTTTTATTTTTTATTTTTGAATTGTCATTGGTCCTCGATAAGTCTACAAAGTTTCAATGAAATCTGACCGTTTGAAGTGGGTCAAAATAGCGTCCAAAGGAGTCGGTTACATACAAACATACAAACAAACAAACAAACATACAAGTGAAGCTAATATAAAGCATGTAAAAAGCAACAAGCGTGTCCCGGTAGCACGTTCACGTGAAATGAAATTTACGACAGTCATGCGGGCAAGGCCACGGGCACGGCAAGCAAATACTAAAAATATTAAAGCTCTTCTTATACAGTTGTTACCAATCAAACAAAACTAATGTTGTACATACGAAATGATTTCGAAGCCACAGAAATACTTACTTTTAAGATTACCAATCCAATTCACTTTTTTTCAGCAATCATTGACTGTAGTAAAACGTCGAAAGAAAGCTTTGTCAAAATAAAACCAATCGTTGTTTGAAGTCAATTTTCCATTAGTGTAGAGATAAAAGGCTTTCGGCATGTTGTGTCATGTTCCGATTGACTAGGCTTTTAGATGAACATGGATCCTGAACACGTCACGTATGTTTGTATTAGTGTTTGAATGTTCAATGTTATGTCCCTATAATGGAGTCAGAATGAATTGTAATAGACGATAAATTGTTGCAGATTTGATTAATGATAAATGATTTTATTTTTGTAAGTAGGTTTGTGCAAACACTTTTACACGTCAATAATGTAATAGAGCTTTCATCTGGCGCGGGCTGGCAACATCGTATTTAAAGTGGTATTTCGTGATTATCTTACAAGTTTAAATCAAAGTACCTACTATTTTTTGCAGTCAGGCACAGCTAGTTGGTATTTATAAGTTTCTATGCTATTTTTGTACAGTTACTTTGGTATTTACTTTTAAAACTAGACATACATTTGCATTACTTATTACGATTAAGTATTTTTATTTAAGACTAAATGTTTAAAATTATTATAATTAGGTAACAAATTCGTAGTGCTTGGCTGAAAAAAAAAACTTTTATATATATATATAACGGGAAATCGGGAGGCCGGGCTGTTGCATCTGATTGCTGATCGTGACCTCGTCGGCACGGGAATCCATAGTGGGCGTTAAATTTCAAGAATCGTTGAAATAAATACGCTGTAGCGTTGACTGTTCACGATTTTAATTATAAATACACTTGAATCACTTAAAAAATTAAGGATTACAGTAATAATTAACGATTTTGAGCCAATGGGTTTACGACGGGGTGACCACCACGTGCAACGGCTGTCAACAATTGAATGAATTGACACGACGTCGCCCGCCATGACAGACACAACTAACACAACTCCGTTCGGTGTTACCCGCTCTTGATTAAAATTACCATTTAGCTGATTTCAAATCGATTAATCGTTAAAAAGAACAAAATAATGACCAATGATTAAAAAAATAACAAAATAAATGACAACTCTCGAAATTAACTGATTTTCATTATTTAATAATGTCACGCGCCGTTATTTATATAATTTTTTATGTATGTTCGGGCATAACTCCGTCATATATAGACGGATTTGTAAAATTATTTTTTGTTTGAAAGGGGTTTATTTTAAAATGGTCCCATTTAAATTTCATATAGATCTGATGATGCGTTTCGGAGACAGACAACGGAACGCTTAAAAAAATGACAGCAAGTCAACTGCGATTGACCCCAAGGGTGATGAAATTTCGAATTGATGTGGGGTCGTATTAAAACTAAAAAGTGAATAATAAAAACTTTTTACAAAAAAATAAACCGACTTCAGGAAAAACACTACAAAGTGAAAAATAACTATTTTCGGAAGGCGGTGACAAAAAATTAAAATACATTATCCAAAGTCACCGACTTCCGAAAATAAAGTTATTTTTGACTGTATAGTGTTTTTCCGGAAGTCTTTTTTTTTTTGTAAAAAGTTTTTATGTTTATTGTATTTCAAGAAATAATCACGAGAAACCACTATAAATGCGACGTCGCTAGCCCGCGCGGGATGAATGCTCTTATTGAGTGGGGTAGGTTAGTGGGTATCATGTTGTTTACTATCCATGGCATTAGAGGTAGGGCTCGCAAACAATTGTTGGTAAGTATAATCAGCCTATAATGTTTCCACCGCTGGTACCCTTTGTCTCGGTGAGTGGGAGTGGGCCGTAATCCACCACGCGGGCTTCGGGCGGGTTGGTAGATGTCATATCTTTGAATTTTTGGTTCAAGGACATGGTGGTTTCCTCACGATGTTTTCCTTCACCGTTTTGAGAGCAGTGGTGTGATGATATAATTTACACAAAATAAAGGGCATGTCTAGGTTCAAACCTACGATCTACAACTCGTAAGTCGCGGCCGTTACCTCTAAGCCACCACTGCTCATCGAAAATTATTCTTATTTTTAGAAATCGGTCGTTATATCTGAGACGATCATCAATTTAGTGCATCATTGACTTTCGTTTCCTAGACATAAAGGCAGCTACTATACCTATTTTAAATAAAAGGAAGTTCAACGTAAAAAGCCGGAATTGATCCTTGTTGGTTTCGGTAGCTGGTTTCAAAGAATTCCTGGCTTTTTGTCGGTATTGCTTGTAGAAGAGCTGAAACAATTTTTTTCAGGTCTTCTTTTACTGTTTCGAATACCCTGCAATTGCTTCTACCTCGTTTTATGTTGAATAAAATACAGACATTTATTTAAACCATTACATTAAAATCAGATTTGAATCCGATTCGAAGAATGAAATGAAATAAATTGGTGTAATTTTTTTCTCTGCTCGTCCATTTCACGTGGAAAAGTAACAACATCAAATTATATTTCAGAATCCTCTATACTTACGTTCATAGGAGGTTTTAAATCATATCGGCTTCAATGAATAATGGTTGTGGTCGACGGTCATCGGGCGTATTGCGAAAATCAACAGTTTTGGGAAATGGGCCTATTGTGATTTACCTGTTCTATAAATCTAACAACAACACAATTTTGTTCGTGACAAAATTAATAAAACATGTTCGCGACGATGTGTCACTACATAGTTAATTAGTTTGTTTTTGACATTAACGTAGATTCATAGTGATAAGAGTGATAGTGAAACCAATAAACAGTAGTGACTAAGCGGCTAGTATAAGATAACCGTAAGTACCACCCCTGCAAACCTCATTTGAGTGAGCTATATAGCAGTAACTTATAGTTTCAGTTGCGTCCAGGTAACCTAGTACCGAGACCTAGCCCTGGACGTAACTTTCAATAATGTAAACCTAAGATAAAGCCCACTTAATTGAGTTTGTATGTCGTGTTACTTTAGTTAAGTAATTCTTAAGATTTGTGTTTTTGCTAACCCTCTTTCAGGGCGCGTCACGCCCTGAAAGCCATAGTTGTATAGTTTTAAATATCAGATTGTTTTAGGTCTATAGACCAGCCTGAGATATCTATAATTGGATTTGAAATCCGTTCAGTAGTTTTCGAGGAAATCAACTTATAAAATAAATTTATTAACATTTTTCAGAATTTTTTCGGGTTTCCTCGAAACATTCTTTCAGTATGGAAAGATATAGTTGATGTGGATATCTCAGGAGACGGGGAATTTCATGGGGAATGCAACAATATGTAACATGCCTTGTATATTTTAATAAATTGAGATGTTATATGCATAATTCCGTCATAAATGTAATGAAATCTAGAACAAATAAAACTTAACAACAGGAAGCAATTTGCGGCTCTCGTTACGGTAAAGATTCATAGTACGATAGTAAACGTGTAATTTCTAGCAATTCGTAGTCATCGGCAAGATTTTTATTTAATTCTTAAATTAATTAATAGATATAGTTCAAGTAGTGTTCTGAAATTGCTTCCTGTAAAACATAAAAAACGTGTGTTATTAATCAGGTAAGGCACCCCCCCCCCTTTACGGAGTCAAAAAACACCCCCTTGCTAGACGAAAGTCTGGAAACTATTTCTTTGAGACGAGTCGTAACACTGGTACATATGGTAACGTCATGAAGCCCGGAAGATAGTAGCCGCCCTGAAGATATCTGGAATCTATAGGTGCAGGACGTCAGCGCCGCGCGGACCGGGAGCCCTACACACACAGTGGGACAGGCATACACCCTCACCACACACCCCTCGCGTCCAAGCGATCACGCCCGTCCGGCACAAAACATATTCACACAAGTCACTTGTAACAGTAAGTATATCCTACGTACACTTGCGTACGTACCTTTACGTACATTTACGAAATTCAAAAGCGACTTTTTTTTAAAGTATCGTTATTGAAACTGTGTAACATTTTTTAGAAAAAGATCCTATTTGTTCCAACTACTGAAACGTGTAGAATTTGCCGTACAATTTTGTTAGAGAATATACCTAAACACTTTTGAATTTCGCTAAAGCGCTCACATATATGTATTTTGATATTCCGTAACTTCATAACATAAACAGACAGAGAAAATCCTTTAAATTAATTAATGTTTGCCTACTATAATTTAGAAACAGCACAAACAGATCGAGTGCTAAAAGCTGGTTAACCAATAAAGTTGGCTGCTAACTATTACTGTATATTTGCGTGGAAGTTTGAAACTTGAGCTGGATCCATATAATGGGCTCAGACGTCTAATTGGATGTAGTTCTGATGTTAACCGCTGTGTGTTCGTTATACAAAAGTTTTTCTATTTTTTTTTTATATCCAATTCAATTTCAGCCCCAAAATGTATTCTAATAGCCTCGGCCAAATTATCCGATGTAATTAGTTTGGTTATGCTGTGTTTCGTTTTTTTTTTCTAGTAGTTCGTGGTTTGGCTCGAGTTCATTTTTAAAACAGAAGTTCTTACCGACCAACGTTTATTTGCTTTCTTTTGCTTGCTGATATTTGTTCTCCTTTGTCGATATTTAGTAATACTAAATAAAATTGTGCAACATCTGTACTTTATCATTTCAGCCCAAAGACGTCCATTACTAAAAATAGGCAACTCCCAAAAATATATAATTTAAATATATGGGGGGTTTGCTATAATCGCCACGCTTCGCAGGCGGGTTGGCGATCGCAAATGTATAGAGAACGCTGTTGCCCATTCTCTAGTAAATCCCTAAGTCGCCTTTTACGGCACTCGCGACAAGAAATGAGCTGGTGCTATTCTTTACGTCCACCACACTTATTGTACTTACTATTTGTATGTAATGCGCAGGTTCCCGTCATAGAAATACTATAGCACAAGTTGGAAAATGCATGTACAGCTTCTACGTAAGAAATAAGAAAAACTTTTATTAGAAGCACCTAAGTAAAACTCTGTACATACAAAATGAATGCAGTAAAAGTTCACTATAAACTTCTGAGGCACAAGCAAGTTAAATGTATGTCGGTTTCTAGAGAGAATCCCAACATCATTTACACAAACAAACTGCAGAGTCCACTAATTGAATTGAATGCTAAATAGCAGATAACACTTCGAAGAGCTAGATATAAAACGTCACAACCGTAAGTTGACCCTTAATATACCGATAATACTTCGTTCTTGCTCTGGCCAACACAGTTATAACGACCAAACTAGCCAGTTCAAGCACTGAATGAGAGAAATTAAACCAATACTGGTAATGAAACCTCGTAATTGGTTGGTCGCATATGAACATAGAACGTTCAGACACGATGATAATGCTTGTAATCTGTTAGTGAGTATATTGTGCAGAATTAGTAGAGCATTAACTATTGTGTGAATTTAGAATCGCTAATCTGTTTGTTGCGAGATATATGCGTATCGTTTTACTGATAGGCCAATTCTTGGGTTTATAAAAAAGTTTTAAATCAAGGCTCAATGTCAAAAACTTGTGAAGAATGTAGGTAAATTAGAGGTATTTTTGACCAGCGATTAGGACGTGATGAATTATGTTATTGCTAAATCAAATAGATCGGTAGTCAATATCATTTTAAAAGCCTAATTTCTCAGAAAAATTATTTAACATCAACTAGCAAGTAAAACTGACATTAGGACGTGATTTCAAAATAATTATGTCATTGATAAATCATATAGGTAGGTGGTGATTGGTGGACAATTTTTCAAAAACTTCTCAGAGAACTTATTTTACATCAACTACTTAGTATCATCTTCCTAACTAAACGACTCCTTGACAATTGAAAAGTGGCTACGGCACTTGCCTGTAATTGATTTAATTGAAATAAATGCTTTGAGTTTTTTTTTTGGGTGGGAAAGCATCAAATGACTTCTCTCGCTCTAGGTGGAGCAGGAAGGCGTGTCAGACTTTTACTGACTAAAACCCACCCGGGTTCCCTCACTTGCCTGTGTGCCAGGGGCCGCGGTATCTCTTTCGAACAACCTGCCCTTGCGAGCCCCATCAGTTCGTGCTGACATATCTTTGAGGCGCGCGTGGAACAGAACGCGCCGTCGACCCGAGCTTGATGATTACTGGACAGCGAGCTACCCATTACTCGCCGTCCGCAAGCCCGCGCCTACGCTGGCCGGTAATCAGCCTGGGATTCCCGACGCCAAGGGCGTCAAATTCTTTGCTTTTGTAACGCCGCAAGGTAACGTTTTCATGAAAATAAATGCAACGTTATTATAATACTTGCTTTAACGCTTTAGTCATTATAAAAGGAGAGCAACCGAAACCATAAAAAAATATAAACCTTTCATTTATTAATAAATAGGTACTTCCCGATAATATTATATACATTTCCATCGAACGCTAACAGAATGCACCATGAATTAATTTCGTTTAATGATTTTAAGCTAACAATGGCCATCACGCTGCCAGCTCATGTAATTAACTGCTTATGGCATGAAAATTTCACAGTTAATACAATTATATTTTCATTTTAAATGCCTTATATTTATTTTGTAAACTGAAGGTAGATACCGATCATAGACGGTAGCCTTAAATCAGCTTATAAAGTAATGTGTTACAAATTCAAATCACCAATGAGTAGTTTTGTGTAATTTTGCTTATTAACGACCTGCTACAGCTTGGTGCTATCGAGTACGTACATGATAGTACAGTTTCAGACCTTTCCAGTGCAAGAGCCAGCAGAGATGAAACAACTGCTCTTAGAGAGGCCATAGTGGAGCGATTGAATTTGACCTTAAATCTTGTTTCCCAGTGGGGTGACGATAATCTGGTCAAATTCAATGCTCAGAAAACACAGACATGTCTTTTTACAGCCAAAAGGAGCCAGTTCCGGTTATCCCCAACATTCCGAGGTGCATCTGTACCCGTTACCGACCGCCTAACGCTTTTGGGCATGGAGTTGACGTCTGATGTCAACTTCGGCTCAACCATCGAGTCAAAAGCTCAGACTGCAGCCTAGAAGCATCCTAAATAAGGTGAGGCGATATTTCACACCTGGACAGCTTTTGAGCCTGTAGAAAGCTCAACTGCGTTCTTGTGTGGAGTATTGCAGCCACTTATGGGATGACTCAGCAAAATACCAGCTTGCTGCCCTTGACTTGGTGGAACGCAGATCAAAAAGACTCATAGGCGACGAAACGTTGGTGGCTGTGCTTTACAGTTTGGCTCATCGGCGTAATGTTGCTTGCCTGTAGGTCTTCTATAGACTGTATTTCGGAGAGTGTGCGCAGGAGCTCCACGACCCGATCTCACCATCGCTCTTTTACTACCGGACTACCAGATGCACTGCAAGGTACCATCCGCACTTGGTTGATATCCCGACCAGTTGTACTCAGCGCTACTCCCCCAAATTTATTATGCGCACAGCCAAAGTGTGGAACTCTCTGCCTGCGTCTGAGTTGCCTTCCACATTTAACCCGTCTACCTTCAAAACAAGAGTGCACAGGCCTTTTCTAGGCACGCTCGATCCATCATAGACCTCATAAATTGCTTTCCATCAGGCGTGATCGAGGTAAAGAGCTGGCTCATTTTAAAAGAAAAAAAAAATATCGTGGACGATTGCTTTCTTTTATTTGCTTTGTCACTCGGTGACCACATCGCCCAGTGCAAAAAAAAAACAAACCTAAGTGAATGTGTTGATTACGATCTACCATAAGTAACTTGTACAATTGGTTTGCCTTATCGGACACTGCAAAGGCAAGGATAGTATTACAAAAGCCAATATTTATGTATCTTCTAATTAGTCCTAAGACATTAATTCTAGTATTTTCATTCCGAACATGCTCCATCAGAATATGGAACACATCATCAACTACTCCACAGTTTACGATGGCTTATAGGTTATTAGATAGTTAGGATCAAAGTCAAATTCTCTCTCATCCTCTTTAAAACCGCTCCCGCCACAATCTGCTTAACCAATAGGAACGCAGCTTCTAGATCGTTCTAGAAGACGAGTCAGAAACATGCTACACGCACCCTTTTCATGACGGGAGTCGGCTGATGTCCGTCAACTGGGCTGCGCATCAAAAAAATATACTTAAACTATTTTACAAAACTTGTATCTTCGTCCCGAACCTTATTGTTTTTATTTCCATTAGATTATTGTAAATAAAACTTTAAAAAACTTTTACGTCAAATAGGCACATTACAAGGCACTTTTTAACAAAAAAGGGTCTCGTTTATGAAAACAAACTAAAGGAAAGTAAAAATATTATTAAGTAGCTTCTGCTCGCGACCTCGTTCGCGTCAAATTTCTTGCTCCCCGACCCACCCCGTCGTCGCTCGCCTCGCCTGCCCGTGCAACTACTTCGTATTCGTGATTGTTTTCTTTTTGCTTGGCTCCTAAGGGTCTTAGCGTAATGTTATATAGCCTATAGCCTTCCTTGATAAATGAGCTATCTAACACTGAAAGAACGTTTCAAATCGGACCAGTAGTTCCTGAGATTAGCGCGTTCAAGCAAATAAACAAACAAGCTCTTCAGCTTTATATATTAGTAATGAAGTAATGATTAATAACAGATATTACATAAGTATAGATTAATATAATGAAGTAGATACTTTGAAGCAACCATAGATTTAAACTGAAAATTAAATCAATATGCATACACGTCGGCTGAAACCCGAATATTCCGTGAAATTCTTCGGTTACTAGTTGTTTCCAAGTAACAACACAAAAGGGAGATCCATTCATCAAATTGCTACAACATATATTGCAAACCACACAAAATAATAATGAAAATCGGTAGTATCTGTGGGTTTTTTTTTTCTGGGTGGGAAATCATCAAATAACTTCTCCCGCTCTGGGTGGAGTGGGAGGGCGTGTCAGACTTTTACTGACTAAAACCCACCCGTGTTCCCTCAGTTGCCTGTGTGCCAGGGGCGGCGGTATCTCTTTCGAACAACCCGCACCCCCGGCAGGCATCGGCCCTTGCGGGCCCCATCTGTTGCTGCTGACATCTCTTTGAGGCGCGCGTGGAACACAACGCGCCGTCGACCCGGGCTTGGTCCTTACCGGACAGCGAGCTACCCATTACTCGCCGTCCGCAAGCCCGTGCCTACGGTGGCCGGGAATCAGCCTGGGATTCCCGACGCCCAGGGCGTCTCCTGCGAAGGCCACGGCTGTGAGGGCGCATGTATTGCATCTCCCTCACGTGCGCCGCCTCCCTCTTTGCGAGCATAACTGCTTCGCTGAAGGAGGCGACTGCCGGCCATACACTCTCACTCCGTATCATGGCCTGGACCAGGGCCGGACGCGAGAAATCACCGCCGCCGATCACCTCCATGACACGGCGGTGCTCCGCCCAAGCCGGGCAGACCTCCGACGTATGCTCCACCGTGTCCTCAGGGCGATCTTCGCAATGGAAACACCGGGCGTTTCCTCCCGCCTTATCCGAAACAGGAACCTCCCGAAACAGCCGTGTCGGGTGAGGATGCCATGCCGCCTCTCAAGCCACTCCTCAAAGAGGGGACTTACCGCCGCGATTGTGGCGTGCTCATTGTATCTGTGGGTTAAGAGAATATTTCAAATGAAAATTATAACCTCTTTGTAGTGAATTAAATCATAGGCAAGTAATTATTTTCCGGATAATTCTCAGTACTGGGTAGAATTGCAAATGTAAAAGGTAATGTACAGCCAGGAAAATTAATTATAATTGATACCGTACGTGAACTTGCCATGTATATAGTAATTTTGTACAACTATCAATGGACGACATTTGTGATTTCATTAACCCTTATTAAAACGCTGGGAGCTATACTTCCCACATCTCAGATTGAAGGAAATCGTGTTTTATTTTTATTTGCATAAACCTAATGCAATGTAATATTTATCTACGCAATCTTAACATTTCAGAGAACCTGTTTTAATGGCAACACTTTTCAGAGAATTATTACATGTCATGGTAAACACACGTCAAAGTCAGTTGACGTGATTTTGCCGCCGAAAACGACCGTTATTTTTTAGTTTTTTGTGTAGTGCTGAAAAAAAATTAGGCAAGCAGATTTGAGTTTCAGCTATGTAAACTAGACTATATTACGGTTGTGTGAAACGTAAAAAATGCCCAGAATCTTTCGTTTATACCTTGGTAGAGTCGATTGAAATTGAGTCTCTAAGTGGGAAGATATCATCCCAGTGTTCGTTACTGCACACTACATTCGGAAATTCTGTATATAGAATCGGTGTGTCTAAAAAAACTTGGTATTTGCAACTTATTAGTTATTATTCGTTATTTCATGATCAACACGAAAAGGATAGTCTGATCAATGTGATAGAAAAGTCCCTAATACGTAATAAGTATAATTTCAAACTCTATGAATAAAAAACTTCTATTATAATAATTTATTTTATTGATTACCCGAGTGCCGAAAAGTCCTCACCAATACAAGTAACTTGCTACTACAAATTCATATCTAGCTAGAGCTACTCAACTAAAAATGTATGGTGAAGTCATTCATTTTTCAATTTCCGAGTTCTTCCAACTTGCATTGATGAGTACTTTTACCTCCTTTATTAAAAATCACGATCTATGTAATTTTTTAAGTTAAAATTTAATTCACAAGTGGAGCCAGGGCAACTAGCTAGTGTTTTAAAATATTGATGTCATACTGGACACTGGGAGCTATAGTTCCCACCTTTCCAACTTTTTTACAAGAGAGAACAGACGACGGGATATATACTTCCCACCAAAAAAGGGTATTTCCCCCCCACTAACCCCTCTTTTGTGTGTATTTTTGAAATCTACGACCCAATATTACCCAGGAACGCATCTTACTTTTTTGAAAACTCCTCCACAGGCTCGCGTTTGAATAAGGGTCAGTCAATTTAAATAGGTAGTCACCTGCTGCTTAACAATTGACTTCTCTTTACCTAAGTAGGTAAGGCTTCGTTTGTGAATAAGTCTGGTCTGGATTAGGTAATATCTGGCAGTAGGAATATTGCCTTTTTTGGCATTATCAACCTAGAATGGGAATTAAAATAGAGTAGAAATGTGAAAGGACCAGTTAGGAACCTGTTCGAGAGATCCCGAAACAGTTATTCACGGCACTAAAACCAAGTGATTTTTTGACGTATTCAGTTAATAAAATGTTTTTAATAACTCTACTGTAAAGGCGGGGAAATTATTTAATTACGAAATTAACTAATGGAATTAATTATTCAATACAGAACTGTAATTCTTTGACGGTTGTATGAAATGGCTGTATCGTAGAAAATAGACATGGTCAGTCAATTTGATTTTACATTAAATTTTTCTGACTGTCCAACAATATCAGATCCCTCACCAAGCCAAATACTTATCACATATTCTTTCGGTCGTTGTGATGTTATTTTGTACTAAATCACACCTGGATCAGCATCAGATTTGGATGTACCATATCGTATTTCAAGAGCTTCCTCCTACCTCACTTTCATACATTTTGTATGAACCACAGCACAGGCTTGTCGCTCCACACTATTTAGTATTGATATACGCTGCGCTTCGGCACGGATTCGTCGACTAATATCAGATTCTAAAAATGTCAGACGAGTTTAAAACGCTAGATTTTATGAATGCCAGATTCTACAAATGCCAGATTCTAATAAAGCCAGTTTCTATTCATGTCAGATATTTGTTTATAATTGCAGTATAATAATTTCCTTAAGCGCGTGTATAAAAATTTCGCTAATTTCAAAAGTTTTTGATGTAGTTGTTGATATTGTTTTATTGCATTAAAAAATTGTACCCGATCAGGCAACCATATGCGCTTAGTTTTAAGCATAACACCAACATGCCACATCCAACATTTCGTAAATTCTGAAACACGTATCCGTTTGAAAACATGTATCACAAACACAAGAATCATAATCTAATCCGTCGGGCACAGTCCCCGCGGCACAATTTGGGTAAGTGCAACGATGTCACAGATATTACAGCACAAAGAGCGAAACTAATGCAATTTCCTTCATTTCGTCGTTATGGAATTGTTTTGTTGCCATTTATATTATTGTATCGTAGATGTGTAAGTAAAATTGATGGAGAAGGATAAAAAAAAAATCTGTTTTGTGGTTTCACATGGATCTTTTTTAATACATAAAGGAACACATTACGACATTATTCAGTATGACCAGATGTGACGTTTATAACTTAAAATTAAAATACAATGCGAGTCGAGCTCGCACACATAGGATTCATTACCACTGTACTATATTTAACATTACATTTAAACAAGAACACTTTTCTGGTACATACCAGAAAAGTGTTCTTGTTTAAATGTAATGTAAAAATAAATAAAGAAAAACATTAAAAGATCCACATGGATCTTTTAATGTTTTACTTTATTTATTTTTATTATTTGTTGTAATAACTAACCTCTAAATAAGGTGTGATACGTTTAACCTTAATACTTATACAGGGTGGAAAGCTCTTTCAAGGTAACGTCTGGCAAAAGTATGAGTTTCCACCATTAAAACAAGTATCAACACATTAAAAATCGCTAACACAAACAATACCAATTATAATATCATTTGAATTAATTATAACTCATTTGAATAATTCACGCAATAATGAAAAGTTTCGAAACTCGCGCAAAACTAATATCAATACTGGAAATATTGAAAGTACGAGTACGTTTATTATTATTAAAAGTTATATACTTAATGTTGACGTAGTAAAGTTTCCTTTCCGGGTTGGAACAGGAACATTTTGGTACCGATACTAGCTCGGTTTCTGATGTGAAAACCAACTAATAGTGCCCGGGGGTGCCATAAGTGGCGTGTGTGGCGTGGTCAATGGATAAGCCGATATGTTGTTAAGCACTTCAGTCTAGGTGCCAGTTTGTTGAAAATGTTTATTCAAAAATACGAGTCGGTAACCTAGGTAAAAATAGTGACTCAGTGACTATCTATACATCTATACATCTATACTCTATACATATGAATAAAATTGGAGTGTCTGTTTGTAATATTAAAATAACCGCGTTTTTGCTACATGCATATGAATATATGTACGGTACATATACCAAACAAAACATTTTTTACAATTTTTGTCTGTCTGTCTGTCGGTCTGTCTGTCTGTTTGTTCCCGCTAATCTCTGAAATGGCTGGACCGTTTTCGACGGGACTTTCACTGGCAGGTAGCTGATGTAATAAGGAATAACTTAGGCTACTTTTATTTTAGAATTTTTATTTCTTTTTATTGATATATAAATAATAGTAAAAAACTATTCCGCGCTGACGAAGTCGCGGGCACAGCTAGTAACAAATAAAGATGATCTTATAATAGGGATTTCGCTATACAACCAAAATTTTTTTTTAACTTAATTTGAAAAATTTTGTAGTTTTTCGAGAGATGGCCATGGTTGGTCGACAATTCACGTGACCAGAACACTGTCCTATTTTTTGGCCAAAGAATCAGCATCCCCAATTCTCCATACAACGTGGTAACGCTACCAGCCTTTTGGGCACTTTTCCTTATGATAGCGATGCGCACGAGTTTTTTGATGTCCTGTGATTCTTCTCCCTCTTATAGATACATGTTCATATTAGTAATATTTTTCAAGACTGTTTTTTATTTTTATTTACATAATGGAGTTAATAAAAAATCAAGTAACTTGATTTGATTTTAGTTGTGGGTAAATAAATTTTCATCCATATACTCATAATAATTTCAGTTCTACAAAACAAGAGTTTGCATTGAATGAAAACAAAAATAAACATTTTGAGTCGTTTCATGTTTAGTATTTGAAACAATACGTAATTAATAAGTACATCAATGTCAAATTTATCGTTTTAACATAAAATATCCTATGACACTCGGCAATAAAGTGGCTTCTGATTAGTAAAATTATTTTCGAAATCGGATCAGTAATTCCGAATATTATCCCTTGCACTCAAACGCACAAATATATATTTATATATTTTGAATTTATTTTCTTTCTACTGAACGCATCCTAAAAATAAATCATAAAGCACAAAAAGTAATTCAGGAGCCAGTCAAAATACCTTATAAAAACTTCTCCCCTCTGTAACCGAACTTTATTTTCGCGACTTTTTTGTTCTGCAACGTATTAACCTAAAAGATAAATAAATTGGTCGTGAGTCTAATCTATGGGACACAAAAGTTTTATTTACTCTATACCTAGTCGGGATAATTAACGGAGTTATAGGTACAAAAAATATTCGTTTCAGCCTCGTCATGTGTTACCTATTATAAGGGTAGCTATCGTCTTCACGATCTGTAGGTAACTACTTTTCTAGATGAAAGTTCCATTATAATGGTGATATACCACAAAAATTAGTCATAGTAATATGAACATTACCGAATGTTCAACGCTAGTCCAGTTATCAAGACAGTACAAATAAAATGAGTGTCTGAAATAGGACAGTCTATAAATACTAAAATTATGTACGATTATTTTCCTCAATTCAATTGATTTATAATAATAATTCTTAATTGCCATAAAAACAGGTTACAGAATAATGTGAGACCCTGGCTCCAGAACAGGTTAAAATACTTGTATTTCAGGAACCGGTGACTTTTTCCATTTCGGTTACAATTAAGCAGATTTTAAGCAGCAAAAGGTGAAAAAATATAATTATGTTACTTAAAATTAAGTTGAATAAGTAGCTACTAAAAAATATGAAAATTAGAGATAATTAAACAATCTCATTGAATCAAAAAACTAAATTAGAATAGAATCAGGGATAAGACAACATTTTATTAAAAATTGAATTGAATTGAAAACAATATACTTACACGTTAAAATCAAGATTGCGCTGTAGTCTTGTGTCTGTAGCCAGATCTATACCTGCTTTTTTGTGTCACGAATCTCAATATTTTTTTTTTAAAATCTCGATTCTTTATTGCGTACCGTAATGAATATAGTTGGTAGGGAAATAATTATATTAGTGTCAAACACAGCATAGATCAAGTAGGAGAGAGGACGAAGAACACTCGGTGTTCAATGCGACAATTTTTTTTATTAGCTTATTAGTTTAATAAATAAGACCACTTATTAAACTAAAAGGTTATATTGTTGTCACTTTTACGATATGTACGACAGTCGTTACAACCAGTACAATCATGAAAAACGTTAGCTCGGTCGACCGATTTCTGCCAACCATAGATCAAAAACCCCATGTACCAAAAACTGCCCGAGCGACTCCAAAGCCAAATTACCTCCATTTTTTTTCATCACCTTTTCAACGGCATGGCGGTTGGCTGTGTTGCCAATTGAAATAAATAAAACTTTAGTATTTCGAAAAAAGCAATCATGACTGTAGTTAGCTAGCAGCAGAGAAGCAGGGAGGCAGGCGCAGCAGCAAGTTGGTAGCTATTTTGGTGACGACATAGTCTGTAATATAATCAGCCTATGCTGGGTCACAGGCCTCCTCTGTGAGAGGGAGTGGGCCAGAATGTACCACGCGGGCCCAGTGCGGTTTCGTAGGTGTGTCTTCGAATTTTCGGTTCTAGGACATCCGCATTCCTCACGATATTTTCCTTCACCGTTTCGAGAGCAGTGGTGATGAAATAATTTACGAAAAGTAAAGTGACTAAGTTCGAACCTATGACCTACAATTTATAAGTCACGGCTGTTACCACCGGACCACCATTGCTCGCAGTCTATACTATGGTCGTATATTATTACGTCGTACCTAGTGAAAATGTTACCAAGTCATCAGCAAAGGTGCTAGTAGAGGTGACTACCTAGGGTGTGCCGGAGATACTGGGAAATGTCGTCATGTATGTGTGACGTCACACGTTGGCTTTAATTTTGTTGTATGCACGCAAACTAAAATATAACACTGCATTCATTCATGTTCCTTCCCCAGCTACATTTCTCACATTAATTATATTTACGTACGAATATGACAGAGTGAAACTAATAAACGTCCACTCCGCCATGAATTTTAACGTACAAACACATTAATAATTTCTATCGCACGAACGGACACACAGTTGCAAAAGGGTTAAGTTAACGGATCAACGCTTTTGTTCTGAATAAACGTAGTCTTGAATAATAGACCCGTCCAGAGACCAGATTGTATTACGTTCCGCAAAATAATACCTCCAAATCTGTGGAGTAAATTATTTCAAAGCAAATCAGTATCATCTAATAGAATAATAAAACGGCCCACCGCGTTGTAACGAAGTAATTTTACAGAACTCTTGGTAACGTAAGGGTTTATGAAATAAACATTAGATGAGATTTACGTTGAACAATATTTTTTTGGGTTAATGTCTATATCCAGAATATTTAGATAATTTTAGCGCCCGTGGCGTGTTCTGAGTACAAACGATGTTAGGTAATTATGGTGCCTTGAACGCAAAGATATCTGAGAAATAATGAGTGAGAATCGTGTCAATGAAGAGGAAGAACTGAATAAGTGTAATTGCTACGATTTAGATCTTCATCAGCTTTCCATAAAGGAGATACTAAAATGTAGCGGTCATTTCAATACCCATGTATAGGTACATTGTTGAGCAGTATTAAAATTAAAATTTAAAATTAAACAGTCAAAAATCCGACTGCGTAAAAAGAAAACTTGATAAGGAATGGAAACAAGAAGATTTTATTTTAAGAGGTTGACTATTGAGCGGGGCTTGGGCACTCCACGATTGCGGCGGCAAGTCCTCTCTTTGAGGAGTGGCTTGAGAGGCGGTATAGCGTCCTCACCTTCCGCCTGACATAGGTCCGCAACTGACACGGCTGTTTCGGGAGGCTCCTGTTTCGCATAAGGCGGGAGGAAACGCCCGGGTGTTTCCATTGCGAAGATCACCCTGAGGGCACGGTGGAGCTTACGGTGGAGGTCTGGCCGGCTTGGCTGGAGCCCCGCCGTGTCCTCGTGGAGGCGATCGGCGGCGGCGATCTCTCGCGCCCGGCCCTGGTCCAAGCCATGGTACGGAGCGAGAGTGCATGGGTAGCCGTCACCTCCTTCTGCAAAGCAGTAATGCTCGTGAAGAGGGAGGCGGCGCACGTGAGGGAGAGGCAGTATATAAGCCCTCACGGCCTTAGTCGCCGCAGGAGATGCCCTGAGCGTCGGGAATCCCAGGCTGAATCCCGGTCACTGTAGGCGCGAGCTTGCAGACGGCGAGTAATGGGTAGCTCGCGGTCCGGTAAGGACCAACCCCGGGTCGACGGCGCGTTGTGTTCCACGCGCGCCTCAAAGAGATGTCAGCACCAACTGATGGGCCCAATGCCTGCCAGGGGTACGGGTTGTTCGAAAGAGATACCGCGGCCCCTGGCAAACAGGCAATTGAGGGAACACGGGTGGGTTTTAGTCAGTAAAAGTCTGACACGCCCCCCTCATCCACCCAGAGCGGGAGAAGTTATTTGATGATTTCTCAAAACATTCTTAAATAGTATCGTAAATAATATTCACGAAAATATTATTTACGATAAGAAATTATATCTCATATAATTTATTATCGTAAATAAAATTTTCGTAATTTATTATTATTGTAGAAGACTCTGTGAAATATAAAACATGAATAAACTAATAAAACCACTTCCGAAACGATAATTAAAAACGTTAAAAATGAAAAAACTGAACAATTGCCAAAGGTTTTTTTTTTTTTTTTTTTTTTCTGGCTGGGAAATCATCAAATAACTTCTCCCGCTCTGGGTGGAGCGGGAGGGCGTGTCAGACTTTTACTGACTAAAACCCACCCGTGTTCCCTCAGTTGCCTGTGTGCCAGGGGCGGCGGTATCTCTTTCGAACAACCCGCACCCCCGGCAGGCATCGGCCCTTGCGGGCCCCATCTGTTGCTGCTGACATCTCTTTGAGGCGCGCGTGGAACACAACGCGCCGTCGACCCGGGCTTGGTCCTTACCGGACAGCGAGCTACCCATTACTCGCCGTCCGCAAGCCCGTGCCTACGGTGGCCGGGAATCAGCCTGGGATTCCCGACGCCCAGGGCGTCTCCTGCGAAGGCCACGGCTGTGAGGGCGCATGTACTGCATCTCCCTCACGTGCGCCGCCTCCCTCTTTGCGAGCATAACTGCTTCGCTGAAGGAGGCGACTGCCAGCCATGCCCTCTCGCTCCGTACCATGGCCTGGACCAGGGTCGGACGCGAGAGATCGCCGCCGTCGATCACCTCCACGAGGACACGGCGTTGCTCCGCCCAAGCTGGGCAGACCTCCACCGTATGCTCCACCGTGTCCTCTGGGCGATCTTCGCAATGGAAACACCCGGGCGTTTCCTCCCGCCCTATCCGAAACAGGAACCTCCCGAAACAGCCATGTCCGGTGAGGACCTGTGTCAGGCGGAAGGTGAGGACGCCATGCCGCCTCTCAAGCCACGCCTCAAAGAGGGGACTTACCGCCGCAATCGTGGCGTGCCCAACAATTGCCAAAGGTAAACTACGAATATAATTGATCACATAGTGTGTTGTTGATATTTATAACTCAAGATGACATACATTTGATTTGACAGATTTTTAACTGATATACATGGAAGTAGTAAGTACTATAACCAACTAGCACTTTTGCTCAGCATTTCTGTGAATTTCCTTGCGACAATCATTTGCAACATAGGCCACTAGCATATTTGAGATCTTATTGTTATTAAGTAAGGATCCAAAGGGCTTTGCCTGAAATATATGGGCAACTGGTGCGTTTCTGTTTTGATGGCACACTATCGCCACCTTGTTAGATGTGTAAAGTACTTCCATTCAAACAATAGTTACCATGGCAGAACAGCTCTAAAGTACATCCGCCTCGAGTTATGCGCCCTAATCTACGACGCGTATTAATTAGGAAAACTGAAAATATGAGTTACCTTTGCATCATATTGGCGTAAATGGCATAGTGTAACATCAAGTTACACTTCACCATGTGTTAATGTTCATAATGTTTAATTAATTAAAACAAGTAACTATCAAAATTTTGACTTTCTTTAAACTCCATATAACTTGTCACCTATTTGGATACCAATGCTTTTGTTGGCAAAGCTGACAGTTCTGCTTTTCCCTTGTACCAAATCATCATCGGCATCTTTTTATTTGCAATTGTTTTTGTTGGGTTCATTCTTCAACAGTACAGGAATCTTAAGGCGCGCGGCTAGAATTGGAACGAACACTACCATCTTATGTTTCCAATACAATTTAAGTGACAATTTTACAAATGTTTACCAATAACGCCCCCAGTCAATGTCATTCAGACGTCAAAAGATCCTTGTAGCAATAAAGCAAAAATAATGTACTTTACGATAAAAAGGTAATGTTTGCTTGACACACAAGTCAAATGACGATGCACGAACGATGTGTGTAAAATCAACAATCAAAAGTTTTAATTCAACGTGTGAAGTAATATGGTCCTAAATAAATTTGGTAACGTACTTGAATTTGAACTTTGTCACGTCGTTGTTAAGTTTCCACTTCCAAAACTTGATACTAAGCGAAGATTATGAATTCGACTTTAGTGCGTAGTATATGCAAACAGATGAATTATACCTACCAAATGAAGAATTTCTTTTTTTCATAATTGCCTGAAGGGGCCGAAATATTTAACAATCCGTCGAAAATGATCAACTCTTGACCAAGTGTGTCCCGTCCGTCTTCTATATTGGAATAAAGTTTGCTTAAATAAATAAATAAGTTGTCTCAAGTTTTGAACCATACCAACGTTCTGTCTCTGTCAACTGCAAACGATTGACAAAAAAAGGACGATGTTATAAATTCGTTAAGCACTAAATATATTCGTAGTGCAAACGGACTTCGAATAACCGAAATAAATGATAGAGGCAATAATGAGCAACAAAAACAACATTGTACACAGCGGTCAATAATTTCATTGATCATAGTTGTTTCATCTGATTATTTTGCAGATACCATAGAAGGTTAAAATATCAGATAGATATACGCCGGGCGAAAAGTTTCTACTATCGCGAAGGGACTGTGTTTTGTTTTCGTCGAGTTTCATAAAGAGGGTAAGTAAAAGTAGTGGGGGTGAAATTTGTTTTTTTCCTTGGTTTAAATGCCGGGCGAAAAAGTTTCTGCTGGTGGGAAGGGATTGTGTTTTGTTTTCGTCGTGTATGAAGAGAGGGGCAGGCAACGAGGCGCGGGTGAAACTTGATTTTTTCCTGGCTTACTACGCCCCCTTAAACTTAATAGGTACTATCAGCAATCTCATGCAGTCGGAGGACATAAAGGTCTTTATTGTAAAATTTATCAAGTTGCCTCCCGAACAGCCAGCGTGGTGAAATTTATAATTTTTATGACAAATTAAAGCAGTGTAGTTATCTCCAATTTAGCCGTACATGCAGCTGATCGGAAAACTCAGCAGTGCTAATGCGGTCTTCTCAATAGGCACAGTGCCTATTAATAACATTATAGCTACGTGGCGTAGATGACATGGTGCTACTGAACCCATCGTTTCGGGGGTGCGGAAACTCCTGCGCATTTGTGAGACATGCTGGGACTCATGGGCTCAGGTACAACCATAAGAAGAGTGAGTACATGATTTTCAAAGCTGGTACCAAATGTTTCTCTTTTATACCTCCGATCACTCTTTGCGGTGCTAGTCTGAATAGGGTTAACCATTTTAAGTATCTGGGCCACTGGGTCACAGATAACATGTCTGACAATGAGAACAGCGAGTGGGAACGTAGGGCGATGTCGGTTCGCTGTAACATGTTGGCACGTAGGTTTTCACGCTGTACTGAAGTAGTAAAGGTGACCTTATTTAAAGCTTATTGTCAGTATTTTTATACGTGCAGTTTATGGGCCAACTATGTGTAGCGATCATACAGTGCCTTGCACGTACAGTACAACAATGCGTTTAGGGTGCTGCTAGGGCTGTCGCGGTTTTGCAGCGCTTCAACGATGTTCGCGTAGGCGCAAACCGATGACTTTTATGCTATTATTAGGAAGCGGAGTGCCTCGCTACTAAGCCGCTTCTGACGCAGCACTAACAGTATCCTGAGCGTATTATCCGATCGGTGGGACTCGGTGTTGTTGGAGAGGTGGATGTACCTGCACGACAGTTCGTCACCATTTGTTAAGTGATTATTGTTTTATTATTATAATTAATTGCAATCAAATGAATTTTAACCTAATGACTATAATTTTGCTGTAACTTTAATGTCTCATTAATTTCAATTTTTTTATTAAATTAAATTAATAATTTATTTGTAATGCAATGATTAGAGAGAATATGTAATGTTTTAATGTACTTATAATGAATCCTTATGTATACAATTAATTGTAATCGATTGAATTTTTACCGAATAACTATAACTGTGCTGTAACTTTGATTTATAATTTATTTTTTAGGAACTTTAATTTATAACTTCTTTTAATGAATTCTTATGTATATTTATATGTAATTTGTAAATATGGGAATAATTTATAAATGATTATTTAATTTAATTAAAAATCCTTTTTTCTACAGATTACGCATATCTACTAATATCGTATAAAATTTTCAAAAATATCCATCGGCTAGTTTTTGAGTTCTAAGTTGGCGCCTCAATTCAAACGTCTGAATTGAGGAGCAACCTTAAGAGTCCCGTAATTTTTTTAGCGTTTTATTACAAACTCTAGAATCGGGCCTACAAAATCGGATAATTTAGGTACTACTAAATATTGGTAGTAATACCCGCATTAATATGAGACATGGCTCCTCAATCCATACGAACACAATAATTTTGACAACTTGACACATAACAGGCAGTTTATGAATATTTCTGTTTTCAATTATAGCTTTATTAACTAAGCGTTGTGAAACATTCCATATTATTTGCATCAATAATGAGTTTGTCCAGTGAACACGACAGATAGCGGCTTTTCATTAAACATTTAAATTTCAATATTCGTATCAATAATTTAGTTCGTTCAAAGTAACGAACTAATTTGTTAGCAAGTGGTACAAAACATAACATAACACGTACCCATAGTACACCAACATCCCGCCAATTTTGTTTAAATCCCATGTAATAGGGGACGAGCCCATTGCCGTTATTTAACAGTGGGGTTTCCCACTGTTAAATAACGGTAATTGGCTCGTCGCTGATAGAGAGCAAAACTGATGTCGTAAACTTAATTTTGCATGAAATTCAAGACTTTGGCATAAAATAATATCAGTAACTACATTATAATTACAAACTTTTTGTAGAACAGAAAAACACAAAACATTAAATTTTTCCGAATCAAAAAAACATCACGAAATTGGGTAATCTTCAAGAATGTTCGATTAGTTACTAGTATGCTAATGACTATAAGGATAAAAATTTGATGATTATTTAAAAACAAGGCATACAAATTATTTTATTAGTCACTGGCTAGTTTGGCCCACTTACTTATACTTTCATAACTCACGTAGTCTGGAGTTCTGCTTAGCATGACCCTTTTGTCCACTTATCGTCATTTTGTACTAATTAATTTTAAAGGTACGTTGTTCTTGTAGCTGCTACAAATGTACCTACATATTCTTTTATACAAAGGTCGAATATTGACACTCGGAACAGACTAAAAATGGACAGAAACGATATTTAACACTATTAAATCTTCCAATCATAATTCTATTGAGGCGAGATTTGCAAATTTCCCTACGTTCTATATTTTGTTGCAGTTGTTAGCGGCTTGGCAACAACGGATTTCATTCAGGCATTGCAGCCCAGTATAAATAGTGAGGGATCAATAGACTGTTCCCGGAATACCTCAGTCAGGTTGTCTTGATTGATTTTGTAATGAGGGCCCGAATATAATGGCTTCTATTTGTAATCATTTTAGGTAATACCTGCTAGTGTCCGCAACTTCGTATTTTGCGTACGATGCAATTGTTGTATTGGAAATATACATATTTCAACAAATCTTTGCTTTGGAAAATTAACAGCACGTTTTTTTAAAACAAACTCAATGCTGGCATTTGCTGTAATTTCAATCTTCTTAAATAAGCTAGAGATTGCTCTATTATTCGGTTATTATTTGTGAAAAGTCATTACCTTATAAATCGTGGCTAAAACCCAAATGTATTTAAGCGACACAAATGCAATTCTCAAATTAACATCCACAAAGTATCCACAAACTCTATTATCCAACAAAATACGTAACAATATATGCCTCACCAACGCCGCAGACATTTTAAACTCACTTCCTTGAATATTAAAACTCTTAACATCCGTATCGCGTCTTGTACGTTTAAAATTTACATCAGTTACGAATGAGGAAACTCTTGTAATAAAATCCATGGGTCCCGCTCCTTCGCGACATATTTACATAAGTATGTTAAACTTCATTCGTTCGATATACGAGTTGTAATGTGTAATTCTTATTCCAATCTCGTGTGTGCCGTACGTCTGTACTTATCATACAGTTTGCTTCTTGACAGATTTTATTGGCGACGTATGTTGGGGGCCAACGTTGGAAGTTTTCTGTCACGTTTGAAATGTCTTTGATGTTGGAAGTCAGAAATGTTTTTTGTCCACAAAGATTTCTGTTATGATTTTTGTTTGGTATATAGTTATTTTTTCTTTCTTGATTTGCCTTTGATGTATTCTGCTCGACATTTTGACTTGGGACAAAGAGAAAAGCTGTGTTTTAATTTTTGAGACACTGTCTAACATAAGTAAGGTGGTGTCTCAAAAACGTGCGTAGATACAAAGGAACAGACGACGGTGGAGGAACTTAGAGTGTAAGGTTCCTAATGCGATTGTTAACTAACTAAAGCTTAATTTACTAATTAAGTTCCTGATCACAAAACATTTCCAAACGTATGATTCCAAATATATTTGTAAACGTAAACTAACGTAAACTTCCCGATATTCGCACCAACCTAATTCTGCCTCCATCAATATTTATCGAAAATGTTTACGCGAAATTTGCATATTTAGACTGGCCAAAACTCAGCCCATACCAAATGTGCAGACCGGTGCTATCCATGATGACGGATTGCGTACAAATATTATGATCATTCCGTGGTGAGGATTGAAAGGCAATTTTCAAAGCGTCCCATATCCAGCTGTGGGCGTGTATTGGTGACAGGCGGTTAATAAACTGATTTTCGTTTATTCCTGTTCTTGTGCTCCAACGTACGTATTTCCAGATAATTTTAATAATAGAAGTAGGTACATGGAGCACCATAACATGCACCTAAGCCCCAAGCTATATAAGATATATCTGCCCGGCTTGGGCGGAGCACCGCCGTGTCCTCGTGGAGGTGATCGGCGGCGGCGATCTCTCGCGTCCGACCCTGGTCCAGGCCATGGTACGGAGCGAGAGTGCATGGCTAGCAGTCGCCTCCTTCAGCGAAGCAGTTATGCTCGCAAAGAGGGAGGCGGCGCACGTAAGGGAGATGCAGTACATGCGCCCTCACAGCCGTGGCCTTCGCGGGAGACGCCCTGGGCGTCGGGAATCCCAGGCTGATTCCCGGCCACCGTAGGCACGGGCTTGCGGACGGCGAGTAATGGGTAGCTCGCTGTCCGGTAAGGACCAAGCCCGGGTCGACGGCGCGTTGTGTTCCATGCGCGCCTCAAAGAGATGTCAGCAGCAACTGATGGGGCCCGCAAGGGCCGATGCCTGCCAGGGGTGCGGGTTGTTTGAAAGAGATACCGCCACCCCTGGCACACAGGCAACTGAGGGAACACGGGTGGGTTTTAGTCAGTATAAGTCTGACACGCCCTCCCTGCCACGGAGAAATTATTTGATGATTTCCCACCCAAAAAAAAAAGCCGAAAGCTGTTCGCCCACAATCTTATTCGTTACTGAATTCAGTTTCCAATATGTTGGTTTGTGGTAAGTATATAGATTTACCACGCAGATTACCTAATAGAAATAACTGGTGAGCTTTATGAGTACTTAGGTTTAATTGAGCTGAAAAAAGAATACATTTTTTTAGTCGAAATTAGCTCTGTAATTATATATTTAATAAAATCAAATCTGAAAAACCCTTGTCACAAAATACACCACCTACTGCTAAGCTGTGTATTTTTGTATCCCTGAAAATCCAGATTCGCAATTATAGTACCTACTGCAGATGATCTAATTTGATACCATATTATTGCTCCATGTTTCAACTACTATTTGAAGCCAAGAATACAACAGACATTATAACTAGCTCAGTACTGGCACAAACGTTCACAGATAAGTTTGATTGATACGACAGTGCGTGAATGCGGGCGCGATTTGTCACGAGGGAACACGAACGGTTTTAGTACAGTTTCATGTAGCCCCTGAGAGCTTCAGCCTTTGTTGGTATTGGTGATTATTTTGAAAGTAGGATTTCGACGTTTTTGGCTAAGCTAAAGTCACTATTTGCGACTGTCTGTCTAACTGCGTTGTTCTTCGAAACTACGAAACCGATTTTAATGCGGGTTTCGCCATAATTTAGCGAACTTGTTTCGAAAGGTGATTATACGCTTACCTAAAAACTGAATGTGTTGTCAAGCCGTGAAGTAAGCAAATTACAACGAGGCGGGTCACTAGTGGTGGTAAAATAGTGAAAGTTAAAATAATACAAATTAATTTTAAAGAAAAACAAAATAATTAGTAGATAGGTTACAACCTACTTATACTTAAGCCCAATACACGGTGTGATTAAATTGCTTGTGGAATGCCATAAGTGGCAGTAACGATTGTGATATGCCACCGGCAAAAAACTTGGATCGCGTAAATGAGGCTGTGCGCAGACTGAAACAAGAATTACAATTTTGCGCCTAGGGTGGCCGGGAATCAGCCTGGGATTCCCGACGCCCAGGGCGTATTCTGCGGAGGCTGGGGCCATTAGGGCGCATATACTGCCTCTCCCTCACGTACGCCGCCTCCTTCTTCGCGAGCATCATGCACTCTCGCTCCGTACTATGGCCTGGACCACGGCCGGACGCGAGAGATCGCCGCCGCCGATCGCCTCCACAAGGACACGGCGGTGCTACGCCCAAGCCAGGCAGACCCCCACCGTATGCTCCACCGTGTCCTCAGGGCAATCTTCGCCTTAACCGAAACAAGAACCTCCTGAAATAACCGTGTCCGGTGAGGACCTGGGTCAGGCGGAAGGTGCGTATGCCGTGCCACCTCGCCACTCCTCAAAGAGGGGACTTACCGCTGCAATCGTGGCGTGCCCAGGACCCCACCAGCTGATGCAAGAATGACTATTACACTAACGTTCTATGAAAACAATGATGGCGCTCAAATTCCAAATAACAATTCAAATAACAGTCGCTGCGCGTTTAGTATTTATCTTAGTTGTTATGTTATAGAATAAGTAATATTGTGTGTAGTGAACTGTATTTCTCGAAGAGTAGGCAGCGACGTTTAATACCTGCCTAACGCCCACATCACGCCAAATATGTTTTGAAGTCCATGGGATCGAATCTATTTTCACGAAGGTACCAAACGGGCACTAATCACCCGCGCATCTCTTTTTCTTTTACAGAGCGACTTAATTAACGTTTGAAAACGTATGTAATAAACGAAAA
This sequence comes from Polymixis lichenea, assembly GCA_949091785.1. Lineage (NCBI taxonomy): Eukaryota > Metazoa > Arthropoda > Insecta > Lepidoptera > Noctuidae > Polymixis > Polymixis lichenea. Next base: position 12,265,492 of record OX420936.1, read on the forward strand.
TACCTTATGTAAAGCACTCAGCTTCGTTAAATGCCAACATGAAACAAACCACAACTTTCCAAGTACGGTCCGCAAAAAACCGAAAGACAAGACCAGTCACTCGTTCTGTTGCCTTTGGGCAAAAGTGTGACGTCATATGCACAGGCGAATATTTATTTATGAATCCAATGCAGAGATGAAGCAGTAAAATCTGCCCAGAGATATGTGAACCGAATACCAAGAGAAATAAATAAAATTGAAATGTATGTTTGTTATTCGAGAATGTACAGATTTTTATGCGGTTTTTCTGTTGACTTGTTTAAGGACTAAACGAAGTGTTGTGTGATTCTATTGTTGTTTTAAAAATCTTCTTTGCTTGTGTCGAAATACTTATGACTAAATGTTAGGTATAGCCAGGCAGTACCTAAGATTGAAAAAGGGGCTCAGTACCTAAAGTGTGACGGATGGTCCTTATCATAATGGTAACTCAGAATTCGTTTGTTATTTATACTGTTTGATGATTTGCACGATGGTATTTCCTATCACCAGAAATGACCGAACTTCCATACAAACTTTCGTTCCATTTTTATCCCCGCTGGCCCCATACACAAAAAGTGAGTAAAAACAAAAAAAAAGGATTTTTGAAAATTCGGAGTGAATTTTCAAAAATTCTTTTTTTTTTTGTTTTTACTCACTTTTTGTACATGAATTAAGGAACTAATGTGCTAAATCCATCCTTCTAACCCAGTGGTTTAGGCTGTGCGTTTTCTGCCAGTGAAGGAATGAATGAATTTAAGAATTTGTTTGAATAAATCTAAAGTGTCTTTTAATTATTTGTCTATATTTATTTATTTATTGGAACTCCAACACAGTGACTACATGATAACATGCATGTGTTAACAAAAACGGACACATACAAGTTTACGCTTCGAATTAGAGGACACCGCATCATTCACTTATAATTTAGGTTATGTACCATAGGTATGACAAGGACGGAAATATTCAAATAATTTAAAATACATTACACGAAAATTATACAAGGGAAAAAAAATTAACAGTAAAAGTACAAAGGCGCTGGCCTCTGTACTTTTCATACATCAAGCTACCCTAATCTGTCAAATTTCTTTGATAGTTTTTCAACTTTACTACTAGTACCTAAGGTGCATGTTTAATCGGGAAAATTTGACAGTTTGGGATAGCTTGATGTGCTTTTTTTCTTTAGAATTTTTTTTTGTGGGTGGGAAAACGTCAAATAACTTCTCCCTAAAGTTATTTTTACTTTGTAGTGTTTGTTTTGGAAGACGGTTTTTTTTTTTGTAAAATATTTTTTACTTTTCACTTTCTAGTTATGGTACGTCCTTGCTATGTAAACAAATGAAACAGGAAGTATTATAGAACATCATCAAGATACAACTAGTAGTTTAAATACGTATTATCGAGTCTAACGCAAAAACTTCCCAAGCAAAGTTCAGAAAATTATTATATATAATATACCCTATCCATTAAAATGAGATTTTTTTAAATAAATCCGCCGGAGATATTGCGGAATATACATAAAAAAACAGAAAAAAAACAAAAGCTATACCATGGTACAACCTACTCATCTGTAAAAGCTACTAAAGCATCAAACAAGCAGCATTAATGGAAGCAAAATCTTATAAAATATACATAAGTACAATATTTACATACTCACTCGAGCAGTCGTCTATCTCGTATAAAAATAATGAAAGTTCCTGAGTAACGGTTACCTTCCCCGTAAAAGTGAATTTTCATCATAAACGCAACGGTGGATATTAGGCACACTTGAGGCGCACACACTTAGCTCCATTTATCACACCTTTATCGTGCGTTACGTAAAAATTCTTACATACAGACGTCTCAAACGATCCCCTCTTATTCTCTCCACGCAGCCTACTTGTCTTTATTTTCCTTTTATATAAAGAAAGTTGTTTATCTAACTAATCCTTACAAATCTTCATCGCTTTACTTCTAAAACGGACCAAAGCCTGAAAGGGCTCTGTAACTTCGCTTTTTTCATTGAAGCTTTTCCACTATTTTAAATCGTTACGAAGTTTTCACATTTTTCTTTTTGCTTCAGCTGTAGAAATTTATTTGATTTTCTAGTGAGCTGAACCGGTAAATCTTTGAAAGACTTTGGTGTATTAAAATTCTTGAGAAATCAATTACAGGCAAAATGGATTGCTTGTACTAGGAATTAGCATAATATCGTGCCTCTGGCATCTACTACTTAGTATTATCATTGGAACAATATTCTCGGCGTCAAAGAGGCGATACGCCACACGCCACAGGGTGTGTTCTATCGAGATTGCAGCCACTGAATATTAATACGCATCGTCATAACAAACTATTTGCAACGCAATCGAATTACGAAACAGCCTCTTGTATCAATATTGACAGTACAAATAAATTCGTCAGGTCCGCAACATGTATTTGTTTTTCGTTTTAAAACTATGTAAAGGGGATGTTTGGTATTTTCAGTCCTCGTTTTATTTCTCTATTTGGGCGTATGATTGCACGGTAATTCAAATGTTCAACCGAAAAATTACGTTTTATTGTACCTTCGTAATTTTTTCGGAAAACATAAATGAGGATAATCGTGGGGTTGTATTTTAGCCAGTACGCAACTAGTGTATAGTTGTGAAGGTTAGAAAAACAAAACGATTATCCACTTCACTTCACTATCCATCCTACAAATTGTTGTAATAACGCCGAAACATACGTTGCTTAGAAATCCTCGGTATTTCAGTCGGCATCCAACCGTCATTTGTTTTTTCATTAGCCTTTTCCGACATCTTTGTCAGGATAATCCAGGATCAGGAACTGATACTGTATATTTTCGAGGTTTTTCTATTTAGTTTACCTTTAGTCTGAAGTATAATAAGAAATAAAAGGAAAATTGATAGAGCGCAGAATTCCTGGCTACTTGGTCCACGAACTTAGTCTTAAATAGCAAACTACAAGAGATTCGTTTTAAAGCCTTCCCGCATTGAACGCGCAGCGAAAGCGAAATTTTCAAACTTCCTGATACACCGCCATTGCGCACACTGGTCCCAAATTAAAAAAAAGTGGACATTGATAGTAGACCGCTGATATTTTTTTTTATTGTTGATACAATGATAACAGATAAGGCAAAAAAATATTATTGTCCTACTTCAAATACTTTTCTGTAAAAAAAATATTTCTTTTTTTTTTGTATGGGAGCGATTACATTTTACTCAATTTCTCAAAAACTTTAAGCGATGTCGAGATGGCAATCACATATGTTAGAAAACTAATAATTCTGAGTATTTGGCTCGAAGAAACTTATTGCTTATCTCTGCGTACTTTCGAGATAATAGTGACAGAAAATAACATTTTTTTTTAATGTTAATTTTTTGCTTTTTTTTAATCATAGCCTTACTTTAGCACATAATTATAATGTATGCGTAATATCAAATAAGTAAAAAGAGACTTCTCTGTAAAAGAAGTTATGGGGGCTCACTAATGACTGAAAAGCTATGACCTTTCTGAAGGAGTACTTTCATCAGTTCTAAAAAACAATCAAAATGAAGACATATTAAGCTGCAAACATAAAGTTGAATATGTTCACAAACGATTCTGAAAAAATATGATGGTGAAAGATTAATATTTGGGTCTATATTCTCTTGAGAAATCTCTATTTCCTCGTTTTCCAACGAAAGCAATTCATTGTTCAAGATCAAAGCACTAGCCTCTGGAAACAACTGTTTATGTAAACGAGCAAACTTTGGTTTGATATGGCTGATGTAAGGATCTGAGCTAATTAGAAAGCTGTGGATAATGTCTAAATTAGTCTGAACTCTACCGATTTTTCTTGTATGTGCCATTCTAACATTCCGGAAATCTTTATTCCTCGCTTCGGAAGCTTCTTCGGAAAGCATGCCTATCGGAATAAAGGAGAAATTTTCACAAATATCAGCACCGTGTATCAACAATTTATGGACACTTGAAGGCATGTAATACCATGGATATAAGTTTACATATAGCATTGCTGTTTCTTTACAATATTCCCTAAACAAGTTGGTATTAATAAGTTGACCAGATGAAATTGTTTGTAAAATGACTGCAAATCTCTTGATTAAATCAGGGTGGATACCCGTTATTTCAGCAGATACTTCATAATTTTCAAAAAACCTTCTTGCCGTGTTACCGTCATTGGTTGTACCAAATCCCTGTTTTACTATGTCAATTAACAAACCAGTTCTTTCCCGGAATTCTTCTTGTGTCAAATTCTTTTTAATTTCTTTTAACAATTTATCTTCTTTTCGTGCAGCCCACTTTTTGAAGTCTAAGTTGTACAAAATGTGTTAAATACATTCCATACATCTTATCCACATATGAAGCGAAGACAGACCATATTTATACATATCTTCTCTGATGAGTCTTTTGGATACAAAGTCCAAGTCATTCATTTTGCTAGGTGGGGTATTGCAAATATTACAAACAGCTGCAGAAGAAGTATTGGAAATCACAGTAGAAATTTTCCCATCAATCATAGTCATGTACAAATCATGTTTAATATCAAAATTATCTAATTTTGATATTAAACATGATTTCTTCCTCTAAGGATGCACTTTCCTTCTTTATCAATTCATTTGTTTCTTTTGCAAATATAAAGCCAATTGGACGACAATAGTTTGTTGAAGAGGGAGCAGGATTTTGCCACAAGATAGTACCACTCTCTTCTTCCAAACGAAGCGGAACCAAACTAATCATGAAAACTGAAGAATCGTCAATTTTAGTGTCGGAGTGTGACTTTTGTTTATAATTACTTTGAGAAGATGACCCGTCAAAACCCCATTTGCTTATTAGTTTTAGCGATTTTTTGTCGGCAGAGTTGTGCTGAATTGTTTTTAATATCCTATTAGTTGTCAAATCTAGAAGCGATTGAAGTCTTATCTTAGCATCAGATTCAGTTACAGTTATGTCTGACTCTGGAGGATAACAAGTTTTTTTAGCTTCCAGGAGCTTTTGATAGGATGGAAGACCATACATTTTCTCTGAAGCAAGAATAGTTCTTAAATTTCGATATTGCCATTTTGACAAATTTGTTGAGGTGTAAAGCGCTAACGTTTTATCATCTGGTAAACACGGTTTGTCAGTCTTTTTAGCGAATAGTACATCATATACCATCTCACATTTTTCCTTGTTTTGGCTGAGTTCGTTTAATATAGCTGCTAATTTTGTTTTTTTAGACTCTTTTAATTTGGCACATAAAGCATAAACTAATTCCTCCTCTGTGTGATCTAGAAGTGTTAGAGAACGCCTTTCTTCTGTTTATCAGATATATCAACAAATGGTTTTTTACTTGTACCATAACTTAATTGATGAGTATCCACTTGCGTTTCGAAATTTGGAATTACTTCCTCGGCAACTTTAAAAATGCTGCTTAAATCGATATTTTGACATTTTGGCCAAACTATTTGGGATTGTAACCAGTCTGAATTTTTGTTAAGAAAGGTCTTTTGAGCTCTACTGGAAGCAGACCATCTTTTTGAGATATTACTTGAAAAATTACGACAAAATAATTTAATATTACTCAAATCTTCGGAAGACAATTCAACACCAATACGTTCAATAAGGGCATTAAATAAAAATTCGACATTTTTAAAACCACCTCCTGATTTAAGAACAACGTATAAGTCTAAGTTGGTGACAAATGCGGACATATTATAATTTTAAGGAAAATTGAAAACAAATTAGAATCAAAGATATCAAAGACAAAGTGAATTTGATTTTAACAAAAAAAATTACGAAAACAAATTCGACGAAAGAAAGACAAACAAAAATTATTTGATTTTAAAATCCAAAGATTCAAAATACAACAATAACAAAACAAACAAACAACAAGCATTTCTTCAAGCGCACAGAAAAAATAAGGACACGTCTTATCGCAACCACATTTAGTTGTACACTGAGTGAGGTGTACGCGCGCGATTCGTGACCGTATTACGTTACGTCATGAGAGGCGGCCATCTTGTTATCCCGGCAAACTCGCGTCGAAGCTCCATTTTGCTGGCCAGCGGACCTATTGCGATATGAGTAAGGCTATGATTAAAAAAAAGCGAACAATTAACATTAAAAAAAATTGTTATTTTCTGTCACTATTATCTCGAAAGTACGCAGAGATAAGCAATAAGTTTCTTCGAGCCAAATACTCAGAATTATTAGTTTTCTAACATATGTGAATGCCATCTCGACATCGCTTAAGGTTTTTGAGAAATTGAGTAAAATGTAATCACTCCCATACAAAAAAAAAAGAAATATTTTTTATAGAGAAAAGTATTTGAAGTAGGACAATAATATTTTTTTGCCTTATCTGTTATCATTATATCAACAATAAAAAAAAATATCAGCGGTCTACTATCAATGTCCACTTTTTTTTAATTTGGGACCAGTGTGTTGCGGCAGCATTTCATTGCAGCACCGCAACGTACCGCATCACATAGCACCACAACGCAACGTATCGCACTACACAGCCCTGCAATTCACAAGGCCTCTTTGGGGAGCCAGTGAATCGCTCCTATGATGCTGTATGTGTAGTGTGCATATACATTCTACACACATAAAAATGAGTTTATTTTAAATTAAGTTTTGCGACTTACATTTATTTCCAATCAATTAACAAGTTACTTTGCCCTACTAATATAAAATAAACGTCAGAAACCACGTCAACATAAAGTAAAGGTAAATAAAAACAACGGTATCATAATATTTCATTACATAAAACAGTATCAACCCAACAAGCATGTGTTTGAAATGCAACGTAAAATATTAATTAAAGCCGAAAAGACGTCAAGAAACAATATTTCCCTGAAATAAGATACGTCGTGTAAAATATTCATGAAAATAAAACTGTTTTTTGTTAATATAAAACAGTTTTTGTACATTTTCCATAGAACTCGATACACCACGTACAGACACATCAAGCTATCCCAAACTGTAAAATTTTCCCAGTTGAAGATGAGCCTTATACTTTTGCAATAAAGTTGAAAAACTATCAAAGAAATTTGACAGATTGGGGTAGCTTGATGTACTGGCCTCTGTACATAGGTTGGTAAGTCGCGTATTTCTAAAAGCTTTTTTCCCCGTTCCTTTAACGGCCCGAGTAGATACAAGCGTCAGTTGGGCTTTTTATTTTTCGAACACTCAAACTGAATCCCGTGGATGTTTTGATTCTGTATTTTTATGCGACAAATAATTCTTTTCGTTTAAAAGTTTGCAAACCGTTTGAAAAATGGCTTAGCGCATGAATCATGTGTGTTGTGATACGGAAAAATTGTGGATTTTTGACAAATGGATGTTTTTTGTTACGTGTGGGTTTGTTAGTGGAGTGGACATTCAATTACTGTAGCCACAATAGATAGGAATGGGCAATAAAGCATGTGCCGATGTATAACAAGTATTTATATATCTCATAGCTTCACAGTACCATTTAAGTTATAGATTCGGTTTGTTAGAAATACAATTATTATTCAGTGAAATTTTAATTCGAACGCCACTACCAGATTCCCGTTTCAAAACCAATTAGGTATGTACTATAGATACCACGCGATATATAGGTACGCTTATCATTCAAGTTTATACATTTTATTTAATAAAGAAATAAACCTACTCAATGTTGTCCTTGGATTCTTTCAGCAAATTAAAAGGTGTTACTTACGGGACTTGAATAAAATTATTCTATTAAGTCTCATCTTTTCAGATGTCCTTTTCATTACGACTTGACGATAGGTAGTAATGGTTTCATTTAAATAGTAATAGCATAGTTTGTTACGCTTGAAAAACTAAATTAGACGAAGAGAATATTTTACCTCTCATTTTCTTAAAAGCTTTTTTTTTTAGTGTTTATACATAGGTCAAATCACTCGTGTAATTTAGGTCATCTATTTTGAAAATCATGAGAAAATATTTAATAAAGAATCGAATTTAATTTAGTTTCTCAAGAACCTAAATAGAATCGCTAACTAAATGACTGTAGGTTTTTTTAATATTATTTCCTAGGTACTCAATATTTTCTGTCCAATTTGGCTGAGCATATTTCAATTTTAATTTTTCATATTATTATTCATCTACTCAATAATTATTTGGATCAAAAGCAGATTATTGCTCCAATACCAGATTGAAAAAGAATATAATCATATTTCCACACCAAAATGCAATCTAACGCACCAGTAATAAAATTTAACGTATTCATTCATCCCGTATGTAATAGGTATAGATCGTTTGAAGAGCTTCGAATATATTCTGCGCGGTTTAATCAACCAATAAATGGAAAATTTGGATTTCAATACGGGTTATAGGAATCATTTGAAACTGCCATTCTTAAGGCCATGCTTATACTTCTAATTATGGTTTCGAATATTGCTTTTCAACGTAATGTTGGACTTAAGGGTAAACGAAAACTGGAGGCGGTTCTCGTAAGTACATGGCACAGGTTCATCTATATTATTGAATTTCATACGGCTGCGTACACCTAATCTGTCATCGACCGACTTGTGCTCGCACGTCGCCTGCCCAATTTGGCCGATGTTACCAAAAAAAGAAAGGCAGTGCGTACCTACATCTAGATTCTAGCTATCGTTCGTCATCGGACGATGTCGCACGATTTCGTGTAGGTATCTACGTTGGTGAATAATCAATTAATATACTAGACATGATACTTATTATTTTAAACAAATTAAATGATCAATTTGGGTGAAATATTTAATTCAATTTACAAGTTATTGTGTTACACCGAATAAAACAGCTTATGAAAATACCAAATACCTAATAGCAAAATTAAAACGAAACTTACCCCAAGACTGCAGTTTCCTAGCTGCTACTCGTACCTGTTAGTTACGATTCCTAACAATGGAAAAGAAGTTTAAAATAAAATAAAATAAACAAAAACTGACACAAATTGGAAACTAAATCACATCTAAATCGTCTAAAACGCTATAAAACAGTTAATTGATGCAAATATACCACAAGTAACTACTTACATCATTAGCTACCTACAGGAATTTCCATACATCAATTAAAATGGACTTGCTAATCTAATATCAATGACAAAACCTAAAATTACACCTAACACAAATTTGTTGTACCATCAACAAGGCTCAAGAAAATAGGTGGGTCATTCAGATGTCAATGTATACGCTTTTATAATAAACTTCCTAGCTATGTTCAAGATCTAAGTATCAATAAATTAAATCATTCATTAAACGTAAGTTGTACCTGAAAGCTTTTTATACTGTTAAAGATTATAATGAGGACACAAAAGCTTGGGATTGACCTGCTCCAATTTTTGCATACTAAATGTTGTTTTTTTTTGCAAACTTATACTCTGACATTTGATAATTATTATATACACTTTGACATGAATATTTACTTTAGAAGTATTTATAATATTATTTTTGTTTTAATTATTGTTAATGTCAGGACTATCAATGTGGCTCATATTTTGTTTGTTTTTGTGTTTTTTGTTTTGTGTTTCATCTCTTTATCAGCTAGTTTTAATATCAATCTGGCAGTTTGAGTATTTTATGCGGCCTACCCAAATGACCTGTCTTTGGTATTGTTCGTCAAATCGTTGAGCTCCTCTAGTTCTGAGTTGAGCTGTATGATTACTGACAAATGCGTGCACTGAATGGACAGGTCCACTCAATCTGTGTGGTTCTTTCTTCAAAAGACCATTTCAGACACCAATCGACATGGTCTTCATATGATCTGACCAAGATTATGTCTGGACTTTAAAAGAGACTGTGTCCTCTGAGTTTGTTTCGGCCTTTCTTCTCAGAGTAGTCAGATAGGAAACGCCGACCTCATCTAGTTTAAAAAAATATGATTGACGTGTAAAAGTGTTTGTACAAACCTACTTACATAAATAAAATCATTTATCATTTATCATTTAAAAGAAAGACAACAAAACAGAGAGTATTCGATGCAAATTCAACACACGCACGTGATTCAATGATTTCCATTGATAAAACTAGATAAATCCAAAAGAAAAATCTCAAAACAAAGAAAGAAATAAAACGCAAAACAATCGAGAAGCAGACGACCATGTAAAACGCAATAATACAGATAGTTGATGCAAATCTAATAAACGTACCGATATCATTCATTGGTTTTCATTAACAAATCCAGATCCAAATGTGGCTAATATTAGCGACAAAATGTAATTGAAAAACCTGAAAACAAAACACGAAACAATTGAAAATCCAGCTACATCTTGTAGGAAGCGTTAATGCAGATAGTTGATTAAAATTTAACACACAACATGGATATTACATAATTATATACCACGACTTCCATCGATCAAATTAAATAGACCTGATAACCTAATCTCAGTGACATATCAAATCTAGAAACAAAACAAAAGAAAGAAAAAGAAACAAACCTCGAAACAATTGTAAAGCAAACGACATCGTATAGAACGCGTTAATTCAGACAGTTGATGCAAATTCAACACACGTACGTGGATCGTTATCTACGACGATTTCAATCTGGGATACCGCAGATGGTGTTTACGGTCGCATGCAGTTTACGTGGAAATTGCATGCGCGCGACGCATTAGCGACTACCCGCAAATTACGAACGCAATCTCCGACGAATCTGCGACCACGTTCATAATATTTGTCGGCTTATAGCCTCGTACGGAGTTTTATGCGAAAACTTTTAATAGCGAAATTGGTTTGTTGTGTTTTCTGTGTGTCGTAGTTGTGTAATATGGTTGGAATTTTAATGAGTTGGTGCAAAGAATTTATTTGTGTGTTTGTGTTAACAAATTGTAAATAAAACACACTACTATGAAACAAGGCTTATGTTCATTGGAAACACTCCCATCCCACCACACAAAATATCGCACATTATTGTCCTCAACAAATAGCCTCAACTTGTGGCTGTCCACATATTAATAAATTGAAATCCGGTAAATAAGAACATATTAGTAATGTCTCCAAGAGAATCTGTAATCTCACTTATGGCACTATTGGCACGTAGCGGACTCTAAAGTCATGCGAACTCTCTATCTGGTGCTCTGTTAGTGTGTTCTTGCCTATTGCATCTCCTCATGGCGAGGATCAGCCAAAACACACCTCCTGGAACTAGAACGAGCTCAAAGACTTATCCTGAAAATAAGGCTATTCAAACCGTGGCTTTTTCCTACGACAGATCTCTACCAATAAGCTAGTTTTAACGGTTAGACAACTGTACGTGCTCGCTTCTATACTTAGGCAACATGCCTCCTTGAACTTCAGTAGTTTTAATCCAGTCCTACAGAGACGGCGTTTTCATCAAGTCTGTCAAGCTACACCATCTAGGACGAGTTTCAGCCGATTCTTCTTCTTTTTTCAAGGGCCACGTCTGTATATCATTGCAAATAAGCTGCTAACAATTTATTCACTAACGAGAATTGAATGCAGACGTAAGGTCTCAAAATGGCTCCTACCACTCACATAGGTGAGAATAACAGTTCAGTTCTTCAGTTACAGAGAAGTATAACACACATGCATTACACACACACGCAACTCCCAAAACACCCCAAACACAACTTTGTGTATCACACCCATTAAACCACTACACACGCATTATACGTATATACCCACCAACAAATTCACAAACCTACCCAAAACACCACTTACTATTATTTTTTTATTGTACGTTAGCTGTAAGGACTCCATGCTGTTTTATTATGTCCTTAGCATAGCTCTCGTTCCGTGTGGTGCCGGACGTAAAAAAATACCACCATCCCATTTCTTCCCGTGGGTGTCGTAGAGGCGACTAAGGGACTTACTAGAGAATGGGCAGCAGCGTCCTCTATGCTCTTTGACCACCATACTGCGATCGCCAACCCGCCTGCCAAGCGTGGCGATTATGGCAAATCCGGGGGGGATTTGCCATAATCGCCACGCTTGGCAGGCGGGTTTTGGGGGAGGCTTATGTCCAGCAGTGGACGACTTTTGGCTGATGTGATGATGATGATGATGATAGCTCTCATTATGTTTTCGAGATTAGAAGACCAGAAGACCCGTAGCACAGATTTTACTTAGTATAGGCTCCTGTCTCCCATCTTAAAACTTTTTGAAATATATACTGTGTATACATTATTATTTGTGGGAGAAAATAAATAATTTTATGATGAAAGTTTATGATTATGATTTAATCAAAATCAAAGAAGAAGTGTGCAATGTTCAAACCATTAATTTAAGTGTACTCTGAATACTCTAGTTACAGTCTTATCTTGAAAAAAATCCCATAAAGGCCATGAGTCAGTATCAAAGCATTGAACCGCAGTGCAAAAACATAAAACAAAATCCGACATAGCAACAAACCGCTAAGAAAGATACCATCTTTAAAAAAAGAACAAAACACACGCACGAAAAAGGCCAACACGATACTTCACATAAACCTCCTTACACATCATCGCAAACCATTATTCAGAAGGTAAATCCCGAACGGGTATCGCGACTAGATGTCTGTAGGCCTTATTAATGACCCCACCTACCTGACTGAGACGGATGGCAGGTACTGACCTGACGTTGACCTTGCGCACCCTATTTATTCCAGGCCAATTTACCTTTGTTTTTATTGTGTTATCTTTGACGGTAGCATGTTCTTTCTTTTGTTGGAGAGCCTAACTAATAGGCGAGTGATTAGCGTCGAGTGGGCGCTTTCTTTGATTCTTGTTTTTTGTTTTCTTTATTAAAGTGTTGTAGAAAACGTTGCGGGCTTGGATGGTTTGTTCCAAATTGTTCTTGCCAATTTCTTTTGTTATTTCGTTGTTAATTGAGGAGTCTATTTTGGATAAACGAAACTGACTTCACTGTGATTGTTAGATGTTTAGACTAGGCATTAACGAAGCCGATATCGAAATTGGATTTTAATAATTGGAATGAACTTTAAAAAATCAAATCTGGCTTCAACAAATTGGAAAAACAATATCTACTAAAAATTTATTTCTAGCGATGAAAGCGTTGTTTTCCTACCGGTGTGTACCTACCGCGGTCAGGTTTAAATATTTAATATCCAATCACGTCCTACAGCTTTATCTTATAGCCGAGGGATATAGCCGAATCTGTTTATTAAATTAACACAAGCCATTAACATATTCCGGGTACGCACACCCTTAAAAACGAATACATACATAACTAGAATAATAAACAACAAAACTACGTTGCTTTCTGCCTGAGGGAACGAAATAATGATCAACAGAAGACTCACTCCGAAATGTTGTGCCAACCGACAAAATACAAATGCCACGTGAAATAAAAGATCCCTGATATATTTTTTGTCACGCTCTGAAACTAATTGCAAGACCTCCTTTGGTAGCAAATAAATCATGATAAGTATGCTGCTTCGACCAGACCAGAAAAGACGGTCAAAACGTTGCCAAATCTTCCACGAATTCAGTGATGGCTGATGCACAAATGACACCATAATATTGCGATCATATACATAATGATATTCACATTACTGAATTCGGTCTGAGACTAATTTGACTCTAACTCTGATGACAAAATTTGAGCAAAGCCAAATTTCGTATTGAAAACGGCCACATCAGTCGTATCACCCTAATCAGACCAACATTTTTGGTAGGGTGCTGACTAAATGATCTAGCTTTGGTTTTCTAGTTGGCCCTTCTGAGTATGTATCCTTTTAGTAAGTCGGCTTAGTTTCGTTATTTAATTATTCCGCTTCTAATCCAATCCCTGAAGCGATCTAATTCAGAAATCCCTACGAGTGCCTATTAATTTACTGAATGTTCGGGATAGCTAATTTCTTTAATGTAACTAGTAATTGCCTTCCATTTCGTAGTTTTGTTTCTCTTTATAGCTTCTTTCTTTGTTGCTTTATTACCATTATCTTCGGGAAACGATTACCGTTTTATTGATTTTGTTTGTGAAATCTAAGTAGGTTTTGTATGAGGTGGATAACAGTACAATATTGAAATTTTAAAATAATTGATTTACTTATAGTTCGACTTTTAATTGTATTCAGTAACTTGACAGTTGAAGGGTTACCAGATTTTGACAATAAAAAGATAGTGAGGTGGTGGAAGAGTGAACGGAATTGAATGAAATTTAAATAAACATGGATTTAAAAAAAAATTTACTTGTTTTAAAACATGATAATTATGAAACATAAAAAAATGTGGAATTGGTTATATATTTTGTTTTTCAGTAGTTAGGTAATTTATTTATAATTTGTTTCTATTAGAAGAAAATAAAATAAATATTACTTTTATTAATAAATCATTAATTATTCTTATATAATTCACATCCACATCTTACAAACGAATGTTTAAAGTTTTATCATGAAGTCGCTCTTGAGCAAAATTGTTCACTACCACAACACTATTAGTTTTAGTATGGTAACATCATTTTTCTTTGAACTGTCAAGTTACTGAATACAATTAACAGTCGAACTATAGACATTGGTAGTACAAATGATTATACTGACATTTAGCTATAGATCTGGGAATATAGGTATGGACTTATTATAAATTAAAGTCACTTTCCGTCTTCAGATTTTGATGCGGTTGTCACGATAATTTAGCGAATTTGTTCCGAAAGATTTATGTATATAACAAACTAGCTTCTGCCCGCGACTTCACCGACCCGCCCCGTCGCATCGAATCGCCTACCCCTGCGAGTACTTCGTATTCGTGACGTTTTTTGTTTTTGCTCGGCTCCTAAAGGTCTTACCCAGATGTTAGAAAGCCTTCCTCAAAAATTAGGCTATCAAATGCAAAAGAATTATTCCAATTCGACTGGTAGTTTCTGAGATTATCGCGTTCTACGAAACCTGAAGAGCTTAGCTTTATAATATTACTAGCTTTTGTCAGTTATCCCGTATAAAAGTAGCCTATGGCCTTCTCCATATCCCAGACTATATTTCTGCCAAATTTCATAACCTTCGGTTCAGCAGTTTAGGCGTGAAAGCGTAACAGACAGGCAGACTTACTTTCGCATATATAATATTAATAATAGTGATAAGTAAATCTAGGTAAATAAGTATAAGTGATAAGTAAATAAGTATAGATGAATGGGTAGTATATTAAGTGTTAGTAGACTTGTAAAGTTACCTGCAAACTTCTGCTCACTGCTCTGTGCTCCAGGGGCTCGGCGGCTGAGTTAGTAGTCCTCAATCCAGCTAACACTTCACTGCACACTTATTTCCACAGGCGCTGGTTATGTTCTTGTTCGTATCGTGAACGGGGTATAGCACAAAATCACAGAAGGATCATCTCGTATGAGAAAAAAGGTTTTAACACGATGAGCACATTGTTTTGTTCGTGTCCGATCAGTTCAAGTAAAAAAACACGTGGAAGCGCGGCACCACTGTCGCCCTTCGTCCACTAATTGGATTGCTTAGCGAATGGGCAAGAGGCAGGCTGGCAACTTAATCAAATCCAACCCTTCCTACCACACACACAAATGTTTGCGTACCCGTTGTGGGGTTGAAAAACTATCCAAAATTCCTAAGATGAAATGCGTACGTAACAAAGAATATCAAACTTACATAATTGAACACAGAAATGTCGATGAATTGTCAAGTCCTAAAAACGTTTTTCTTTCCAAGAAGATTGAGCCACTATCTAAACGATTGGCTTTTCGTACACAAGGTCGCATGTTCCCCACTCGGAGCAAATATTTGTATGGCCTACAGATATTTGTCCGGGTGTTTGAGCGCGCGAGATGTGTTCGTAACTGCTCCCACAATGTACATAGAGCAAACTGTGGGCTTCTTATCTCAAGAAAGTGAGTTGCAGAAGGAATTAAAATAAGTTTAGCACTTGATAGGTGAATATTTGAGAGTTTATATAGATCTTTTTAGGTATTTATAATCGTCATTTACCTACAAATTAGTTAAAATTAAACATAACTATACGCAAAAATCTCGGTAATTGACATGTTAAACACAAAATCGAGACTTTAGAATCATTTTGCAATTTACCAATTTAATATTAACTATCTGGAAATGGCTATGAGCTTATTTCAGCAAAATTCTGTTTAGTAAATCATCCGAATGAAACTAAACTAAACATGGTCTAATCATACCATAGCAATTGAACAACGTTTTCAAATGCTAAAGCTACACAATCGACCCGGACCTTACCAACAAATAGTTTCACACTACACAGACTCCATTCGCTTCAAAGCACCCGACAGTATTGGAAACAAGCCGTATACGGAACCAACTATCTACTACCACAAAAGGCATAGATACAGAAGGCTGACTCGGTACAACGAGCGAAAACACACGCACACAGACACTCGTCACGCACGGCGAGTGCAAGCGCACTCGCGACTGGCCTTTGTTTTAGATCGCCGTAGATCTGCGTCTACATATGTGTGCGCTAGCCTTCTATATTTATATATTTGGTGCTAGTACTCCCGTCACTACCCAATTGTGACAATATTCAGTCTGTAGTATGCCTTCCAAATATGATTGCATACGGAATATAGTTTCTATTTTAGAGAATAATAGTCTCACAGGTATATTTTGATCAGAATATACGGGAGTTTGAGATGCGGTGGATTGTTTGGCTGGATGGAGATAATTTAGCTTGAACAAATTTTAAATAACTAGCTTTTTATCGCGGCTTCGCCTGACTGGAGGTCGGAAGTTATTGCACGGAAAGGTACTACCGGGATAATAAAAGTATACTATGTCCAGGTCTTGTTCAGGCGTCAATGCGTGTAAACGAAACAGACAGAGTTAGTTTCGCATGTATAGTATTAAGTATGGGTTAGTGGACTAAATAAATAGTCATGTAATTTTCTATTACCTACTGTTTTATTAGTTTTTTTTATTATTTTAGCTTGTAAATTTTCAGTTAATTTTTAGGTTTTGCTTTAAAAGTAATCGATAAAATGCCAGAATTTGTCCAAAGTGAATTATAAGTCTAGCATAATTCCATTACCAGACCAATTACGGCGTTCAAACCGACTATTGTTTGAAATTTTCAAAAATGGTAGCGGCCAAAAATGGAACAAACATATTCAAAATGGCGGCCTAATTTCTCTCTGTGTCGGCTCTAACTACGTAATAAAATGATCGAAGCCGCAGAAAAACTAACTGCAACTTTGTACACCAACCGAAACTGCACAATTTCTTGCTTGTTTTGTTTCAATTGAATCCAACTGCCAACATTAAGTTCATTTGTTTGCAGTTACCGCACGGATAGTTCAGGAGTTGCGATTAACAATGCAACTACAGGATAACGTTCGCATATTCGTGCCAAAACTTGGTTTTCATACAAAGTTAGTTCTGCAGCGCTAATCTGATGAAAGAATAACACTGGATTTATCATGCTGCGCGAGTTCTGAAAGTGGAATGAGTTCCCGAGTTACCAACTAATAAATTGGATGGTTGAGCGGTTGTAATTAATTTTAGTATTAATGTTTCTACTTATCGTAAAAGTTGTGTTTTAATAGTCATGACTCATAATGGCTACGATGCTACGGCGTAGATGATGCTACGCGTGCTACAACGTTGCTACGTTGTCGTAGCCGAAAATCGACAAACTGAGATTTTCGTTTTGGACTACAATGTTTCTTAATCGTTACATCACTTATTTAACCTAATGCATTAAAATTCACTTTTGACTGTAGCTTTTGAAATATTTTATTGGCCACCATGAAATGATGATTTTAATCAGGAAATAATCTATTACTGGGCGAGGCTTAGACTTGAAACATTTTATTTTTTAATTACAACTACAACCGAAAAACCGTTAAACTAATGTATTTTCACATTCAAACGCAGCTAGTTTAATAGAATATTCCGCGGGTTAACTTTTACATTGCAAATAAAAAATGCTGACGAGGAACAAAATGGAAATCAATGTTTGAAACAAACGTGATTTGCATCGTGGTGACCTAATTTGAAATGCAACTGAACAAGCACTTCTAAAATAAAGCACATTATTATTTTCCAAATCTATACATTATTTTATTGGTTATATACTTAACTTATTTCTAACACAAACTTTTTGGGAGCTATAATGTTTGAGCCATTTGGGGTTGAAACACTAGAGGTTTGAGTGCTCATCGAGTAAGTATATCGGGACATCACCAAGCAGCTGGTCAACTCTTCACGTGACCAGAGGGCTGGCTTATTTTTAGGTTAAAGAATCAACCTTGCCATCCAACGTGGCAAGACTGCCAGCCTTTTGGGCACTTTTCCCACTGACAGCAATGCGGACGAATTCTTTGATGACCAGAGAACTCTTTCCTTTTTTCCTTTATATACTGGTATATAATATACTTATAGACTTATCTTAAGACGCTGTAATGTAGGTATACAACCTCCATCAACTAAGCCTATCGCAGTCCACAGATGGGCATAGGTATGTCACAAATTGCAGCACAATGATTTGTTCTCCGACTACCGCAAACAGTCTGACCCGACCGCCATTTTAAAGTGGTCGGTCCATCTAACTGTCCCGCACTATTCATGCTGATTCGCGGATTCTACTAAAATACTGGACGATGTGAATCATTAGTTGAGTAAATGTGTATGCTATAGCAGAAACTCCATTTTTTTCAGCGTTTAAAATTCACTCCGAATCATACCTATATTTCAAGGAAAAAATAATACCCAAAAACATTTACTGGACGATATTTGTAAAGCATTTGCAATTGCAATTGTATGCTTAGATGGTATGCTTATCTTGAAAGGATGAATGAAAGGCGACTAACAAAAGATATTCACAAGGCCGATGTGAGCACAAATGCCGGGAGAGTACGCTCCAGAACAGGAATCAGCAATTAAATAAATAAATAAAACTTTATTTTTGCCAAAAGAACGATATTCTTACAAAAACTTACAATATTACTTACATTCTACGAATCTTAAAAGATAAAACCAATTAGTATCTCAGTGCACAATTAATTACATTCAGGTTATTACAAAACTTAGTCACTCTGACCCCCGTACTAATTATAAACTGTATTACGGTGGGACAGTTTTCGTCGTTCTCAGTTAACATTATTTTATTAAGCCGATTTGAGAGAGAATAATTAGATATTCCTACTTTTACAATAACAAAGCAAAATGTGGGTAAGCTGTATCACATATTCAAATACTTGTTTGCTTGTTTTTTTTACTTTGCAGATCTACTATCGTAAACTCACATGGAAAATTTTTAGATGTTTAGTTTGATTAGGTATAAATTATTTGTATTGTTTTCGTTACTTTAATTTATTTATTTATTTATTTATTTAAAGACTATGGAAGACTTACAGCTAAATACAATGGTAATATATAACAGTATGATAATCTGACAGCCAATTACAGGTCTTCACGTTTAGAGCTTGTCTGGTATAAAAGTACTGTGGAACAAAATATACAAGCTGCCAAAAATTGCCAAAAAACAAAAACAACAATAAATTTGAAAAATAAAAATTAGCAGATAGACCATCACCTAAACTAAATAAACACTAATATAATTGTGACAGGTTATTTCCCTTGAGTACCAAGATGTTAAAAAATCAATTAAAAAGAAAAAGAAAAGTCTAAGGAATTTAAGCTTTAAAGAAATTCGTTGCTAAACACTTCTTTGCCGAGGTCACACCTGTCTTAAAAAGATCAAAGTCGAACTGCTTGCACACATTATTAAAATACCTACTTACACGCACAACGTACGAATTTTGTCTGTAGTTAGTAGTTGCAAATGGCACCCGTAATGGTGAATTGAACCGTTTGGATTTGCTTGGAACGTTAAAGTAGAAAGCTGACAAAATATCTGAACAATTTATGTCACTTCGAACCGTCTTCAAAAAAAATATACAGTCAGAGATCTCACGACGATTAATCAATGGTAAGAGATGATATTTTTTACAGAGACTGAGATAGTTATCGGACTGATACGGTACCCTCTGATGGAAGCATAAAAATTTTATAAACCTTTTTTGAACGCGCTCAATACGGTCAATATACTTGTGATAGCATGGACTCCATATTTCAGATGCGTATTCCAAGTGGCTTCTAACAAAAGCACAGTATAGAATTTTTAACGTTTTAGCTTGCGTGAAGCACCTGGATAACCGCATTATGAAACCAAGGGATTTCGAGGCTTTAGCGACGATGGCATCAACATGCTTATCAAATATAAGTTTGGAATCGTGATGAACCCCCAGATCAGATTAAATAAAACAATTGGAAAAATCAAGAGATAAAAAAAAAGTAAGTAAAAAAAATGTTTTAACTTTAATAAAGCAACAGGCAAAATAACTGATTAACAAAAAAAAAATAAGTGAAAATAAAAAAATTATAAAAAATTAATGTTTTTCTTTTTTAATGCCATATTTGGTGTTTATTTGTATAAAATATTTGTGTGAGTGTGTGTGTTTCGTATGTTTGTATGCGTACGAGTGCGTGTGTGCGCGCTTAAGTGCATGACATTACATCATCTCAATAAATTTTCCATTTCATTCATAGTAATCTAGTTCTTTAATTAGTTTCATTTGATTAAAAACATCAATTAAGACTTAAAACGAATATTATTTTGTTATGTAATAACCAACAATGAAAATAACAAAGTAAGTAATTCGTGTCATTATGAAAAATTAAATTTTAACTTTGAACTAGGTATTTATTTGTAAGTATGTAATAAACTTGGTGCAAGCTATTGCCATTAAATATTTTCTTCCAATTTTAATATTTTTAGATCATGTTTTAGTTGTAAGAAAGAAAAAATATTAATTGTGACTCGCACAGGAAGGTCACATGTTAAACTAAACACACAATCATACAAAAACTATTAAAAAAAACAAAAAGAAATAATTACTTCCCGCACACAATTATTATTGGTTGGCGGTCCGGATGTGTACCGCGCGGTTCACCATTTAGTGACTCCTGCCCTAGACGGTCTTATTATACTGACCTCATTGGTGATGTTCTCGGAAAGGTCGGGTGCGGAAGATTCGCAACCGGCGTGCGTGTATGACGAGTCGTATGAACTTAAACGAAGCAAAATAAATATGTAAGGATCGTAGCAAGTGTCGTGAATGTATGTATGTATTTTTACTAATAATAAAGCTAAATAGTTTGTCTTTGTTTGAACGCGCAAATCTCTAAAATTACCAGTAATGTTTCCATTTGATGGCGCAATTCTTGAGAGAGACTATAGGCTATACGACATCACGTTATAACCCTTAGAGACGAGCAAAAAGAAAGTCAGGAAGAACTAACCAAGCGTGCTATCGCGGGTGATGCGATGCGATGTGGACGCAGTTGCGGGCCGAAGCTAGTGTATTTATACAGCCGAAACCGCGTGGAAAAGCTAGTGCCTTTCTATTGCTATTCCGTACCGCAAGTATGTAGTTAAACAGAACAAAGTTCTACCTAACCAAACTCGAAGTTTTAGCGACGAATACGGCAAACTCAATGTTTTGATATGAAGTTGGAAACGTGCTGCAGTGTATACGTGCATACATTCTGTAAATATAAATATTAATTTCATGGCAATTTCTACCTTAAAAATTGCAATAAAATATGGATGATGTATTTACCCGGTATCTGAGTTACATGACGGACTTATGAAAATGCGTGGAACATAAAAACTTTTTCGTGGCAAGTGCTCGGGCCAGTGCTCGAGCAAGTGCTCGGGAAAGTGCTCGTGCAAGTGCTCGGGCAAGTGCTCGGGCAAGTGCTCGAGCAAGTGCTCGGGAAAGTACTCGAGCAAGTGCTCGAGCAAGTGCTCGAGCAAGTGCTCGGGAAAGTGCTCGAGCAAGTGCTCGGGAAAGTGCTCGAGCAAGTGCTCGGGCAAGTGCTCGAGCAAGTGCTCGGGAAAGTGCTCGAGCAAGTGCTCGGGAAAGTGCTCGAGCAAGTGCTCGGGAAAGTGCTCGAGCAAGTGCTCGGGCAAGTACTCGGGCAAGTGCTCGGGCAAGTGCTCGGGCAAGTGCTCGGGCAAGTGCTCGAGCAAGTGCTCGGGAAAGTGCTCGAGCAAGTGCTCGGGCAAGTGCTCGGCCAAGTGCTCGGGCAAGTCCTCGGCCAAGTGCTCGGGCAAGTGCTCGGCCAAGTGCTCGGGCAAGTGCTCGAGCAAGTGCTCGGGCAAGTGCTCGAGCAAGTGCTCGGGCAAGTGCTCGAGCAAGTGCTCGGGAAAGTGCTCGAGCAAGCGCTCGGGCAAGTGCTCGGGCAAGTGCTCGGGCAAGTGCTCGGGCCAGTGCTCGGGCAAGTGCTAAGGCAAGTGCTCGGGCAAGTGCTCGGGAAAGTGCTCGAGCAAGTGCTCGGGAAAGTGCTCGAGCAAGTGCTCGGGAAAGTGCTCGGGCAAGTGCTCGGGCAAGTGCTCGGGCAAGTGCTCGGGCAAGTGCTCGGGCAAGTGCTCGGGCAAGTGCTCGGGCAAGTGCTCGGGCAAGTGCTAGGGCAAGTGCTCGGGCAAGTGCTCGGGCAAGTGCTCGGGCAAGTGCTCGGGCAAGTGCTCGGGCAAGTGCTCTGGCCAGTGCTCGAGCAAGCGCTCGGGCAAGTACTCGGGCAAGTGCTCGAGCAAGTGCTTGGGAAAGTGCTCGAGCAAGTGCTCGGGAAAGTGCTCGAGCAAGTGCTCGAGCAAGTGCTCGGGAAAGTGCTCGAGCAAGTGCTCGGGCAAGTGCTCGGGCAAGTGCTCGGGCAAGTGCTCGAGCAAGTGCTCGGGAAAGTGCTCGAGCAAGTGCTCGGGCAAGTGCTCGAGCAAGTGCTCGGGAAAGTGCTCGAGCAAGCGCTCGGGCAAGTGCTCGGGCAAGTGCTCGGGCAAGTGCTCGGGCAAGTGCTCGGGCCAGTGCTCGGGCAAGTGCTAAGGCAAGTGCTCGGGCAAGTGCTTGGGAAAGTGCTCGAGCAAGTGCTCGGGAAAGTGCTCGAGCAAGTGCTCGGGAAAGTGCTCGGGCAAGTGCTCGGGCAAGTGCTTAGGCAAGTGCTCGGGCAAGTGCTCGGGCAAGTGCACGGGCACGTGCTCGGGCAAGTGCTCGGGCAAGTGCTCGGGCCAGTGCTCGGGCAAGTGCTAAGGCAAGTGCTCGGGCAAGTGCTCGGGAAAGTGCTCGAGCAAGTGCTCGGGCAAGTGCTAGGGAAAGTGCTCGGGAAAGTGCTCGAGCAAGTGCTCGGGAAAGTGCTCGAGCAAGCGCTAGGGCAAGTGCTCGGGCAAGTGCTCGAGCAAGCGCTCGGGCAAGTGCTCGGGCAAGTGCTCGGGCACGTGCTCGGGCAAGTGCTCGGGCAAGTGCACGGGCAAGTGCTCGAGCAAGTGCTCGAGCAAGTGCTCGGGCAAGTGCTCGGGCAAGTGCTCGGGAAAGTGCTCGAGCAAGTGCTCGGGAAAGTGCTCGGGAAAGTGCTCGAGCAAGTGCTAGGGAAAGTGCTCGAGCAAGTGCTCGGGAAAGTGCTCGGGAAAGTGCTCGAGCAAGTGCTCGGGCAAGTGCTCGAGCAAGTGCTCGGGAAAGTGCTGGCAGCTAGAGTTCATTCAAGTGCTCGGGCAAGTGCTCGGGCAAGTGCTCGAGCATGTGCACGGGAAAGTGCTCGGGCAAGTGCTCGGGCCAGTGCTCGGGCAATTGCTCGGGAAACTCGGGCAAGTGCTCGGGCAAGTGCTCGGGCCAGTGCTTGGGCAAGTGCTCGGGAAAGTGCTCGAGCAAGTGCTCGGGCAAGTGCTCGAGCAAGTGCTCGGGAAAGTGCTCGAGC
Source organism: Polymixis lichenea (assembly GCA_949091785.1). NCBI lineage: Eukaryota > Metazoa > Arthropoda > Insecta > Lepidoptera > Noctuidae > Polymixis > Polymixis lichenea. The sequence goes on from OX420936.1 coordinate 12,289,141, forward strand.
AAGTGCTCGGGCAAGTGCTCGGGCAAGTGCTCGGGCAAGTGCACGGGCAAGTGCTCGGGCAAGTGCACGGGCAAGTGCTCGAGCAAGTGCTCGAGCAAGTGCTCGGGCAAGTGCTTGAGCAAGTGCTAGGGAAAGTGCTCGAGCAAGTGCTCGGGAAAGTGCTCGAGCAAGCGCTCGGGCAAGTGCTCGGGCAAGTGCTCGAGCAAGCGCTCGGGCAAGTGCTCGAGCAAGCGCTCGGGCAAGTGCTCGGGAAAGTGCTCGAGCAAGTGCTCGGGCAAGTGCTCGAGCAAGTGCTCGGGAAAGTGCTGGCAGCTAGAGTTCATTCAAGTGCTCGGGCAAGTGCTCGAGCAAGTGCTCGGGCAAGTGCTCGGGCAAGTGCTCGGGCAAGTGCTCGGGCAAGTGCTCGGGCAAGTGCTCGGGCCAGTGCTCGGGCAAGTGCTCGGGCAAGTGCTAAGGCAAGTGCTCGGGCAAGTGCTCGGGCAAGTGCTCGGGCAAGTGCTCGTGTAAGTGCTCGGGCAAGTGCTCGGGCAAGTGCTCGAGCAAGTGCTCGAGCAAGTGCTCGGGAAAGTGCTCGGGCAAGTGCTTGGGCAAGTGCTCGGGCCAGTGCTCGGGCAATTGCTCGGGAAACTCGGGCAAGTGCTCGGGCAAGTGCTCGGGCCAGTGTTTGGGCAAGTGCTCGGGAAAGTGCTCGAGCAAGTGCTCGGGCAAGTGCTCGGGCAAGTGCTCGGGCCACTGCTCGGGCAAGTGCTCGGGCAAGTGCTCGGGAAACTCGGGCAAGTGCTCGGGCAAGTGCTCGGGAAACTCGGGCAAGTGCTCGGGCAAGTGCTCGGGAAAGTGCTGGCAGCTAGAGTTCATTCAAGTGCTCGGGCAAGTGCTCGAGCAAGTGCTCGGGCAAGTGCTCGGGCAAGTGCTCGGGCAAGTGCTCGGGCAAGTGCTCGGGCAAGTGTTTAGTCAGTAAAAGTCTGACACCGGCCCTCTTGCTCCACCCAGAGCGGGAGAAGTTATTTGATGATTTCTCACCCAAAAAACAGAAAAAGGAAACGTTTTCATTTATATTTATAAATTTTCGAACTACTTTAGTGAAGCGTTTGCAAGTCTTCTGAAGTTTATTTAGAAACACATTATTAAATTTTGGTAGGATTTATTTACTTTTAAGTGGTATCGTTCTCAGAAAGTCAGGTTTGAGAGAAGGTTCGGCCAATTTGAAAGAATGGATAGCAGTAACCCTCAAAATTATTCAGATTCTGATTATTGATGTGTTACGGAATTAAGGTACAGTTGATCCTCTTTTATTTGAGTACAGGTTGAGTACGTAGCTAACTACAGAACTGTTAAATATAAAAAAAATGTAGAATAGTACAGACGCTAGCACATCAACCTACCCCATTCTGTCAAATTTCTTTGATAGATTTTCAACTTTATGTCATGAGTTTAAGGTTTATGTACAATTGGGAAAATTTGACAGTTTGGGGTAGCTTGATGTACTGGCGCTGGCTCTACTTACGCTAATCAATTCCATAATCCTTATATACCTATTCAACTAAATTGGGAGTGGTGTGTATTTTTATAAAAGATGAAAATAAATAAAACTAATAGCATTACTAGATTATTTTCAGCCTTAAATCGGGGATAACTTTCCAATTTGACGATTCACTGAAAATTAAATGCGGCTGAGTGATTGGCTCCCCTGCATTACGGATCGAAGGTACAATCCACGCACGGAACAAATTGCTGGTCGGGCTCAGGGTATTTATTTTGCTTCAAAGATTTGTCTGTTACCGCATCCACGATATTTTCCCTTCAAAACCGATCTTTTTCTGATTTTTGACTCAAAGAACGTAATTTAAAATCAATCAACCTAGGTATTTTTTTCTAAAAATTCAGACTGTTTTGGATTTTGGGCATAAACAAAGCACAAAGTAGGTATATAATCCTCTACAGTACATTCCACCCTCGTTCACAGCCTACAGGAATGTACGAAACAACTTTACTAATTAATACTATAGTAGTAAGAGTACCTACTGCTCACGACGTGCAAGATAATGGAAAACGTTGAGACGATAGCGCCGCAATTCCAGAACTAATGATTTGGAGCCATTGACTTAATGCGGTTCCTAACTTGCTTGAATGTTGCCGGATTTGGTTAAATTACTTCTTCCACTAACATTTGTTTAATCATTGTGAAGTTAGAACAAAGTTTTCTATTATTTTGTGCGAAAGTTCTTGCGGAATTGTGGTTGAAGTTTGCATTGTAGACTTTGTTTAAAGCTTGGGGTAACTTTATCAGTGATTTCCACTTCTAGTTTTTAGGCAGTATAAAAGTCTTTCACATCTACTCGACAATCGTCGATCAATTTTATGAATGGGTTTAAGATCGATTGGATTTGCTGGTGAAAACTGTCGATTGGCGGCGGCTGATCTTATTCCCTATCGAGGACTGGGTACATACACCACATACCGCAGTGTCTCAAGCCGAAAATATTTGATTAGTGCATGTTGTCAGTGATAACCTATGGCACTGAAACGTGGTCGCTCACAATGGGCCTCATAAGAACGCTGACAGTTACCCAAAAGGCAACAGAGAGGGCTATGCTTGGAGTTTCCCTACGCGATCGAATCAGAAATGAAGAGATCCGTAGGAGAACCAAGGTAACTGACAGCCTGAAGAATTGCTAAACTTAACTGGCAGTAGGCAAGGGAAATTGCTCACAAAACAAATGACCGCTGGGGCCGAAAGGTGCTGGAGTAGCGACCGCATACTGGAATACGTAATGTTTGAAGGCCTCCAACAAGGTGTACCGATGAAGAAATCTGCTGGACGTCTTTCGGCTGAAACTATATGCTTAATAATTGTCAGTCGTCAGAAGTGAAGCCCAAAACCTTCACAAGTCAAAAAGAGGCTTCTTTGAAAAAAACGAATAAAACGTAATTATTATGATACCCGCAGGTACCATATATTTTCTTACAAAACAAATTAAGCTGCTGAAACCAATGCGTAAATCGAATCAAATAAAGCTATTTTGTACTAACTAAGTTACATGCTCATTAACCGAAGTAATGGGATCACCGTCTGTAATAGAATCGGCACTGTCATTTACTCGTGGTCATTACAGAACCTCCCTCGCCGTAATAAGAGGGCACGGTATTATAAGACTGAGAATTAAAGTAAATAACGTCGTTAGTTTGATGTTTTTCTTTGAATTTTCTTGTAGATTCTAATTCAACGTAGTTTTTTTGTTTTATGTACCTAATTTATTTGTAGACTGCTATAATTTCTGTTTAGATAACAAAAACACATATATTATTATATCATGCCTAAATTGACGAAAGGGCTTGTGTTTAAGTAATAACAGTAGTACGGGTTGACCGGTCAGGTTAAGTTACGATTACTGTGGTTGATCCGTGGATGGGTGACCATCTTTAAATACCTAGACCCCTCCCTGACTCGGCAAGCACGTTAAGCCGTTCGGGTCGTCAGAAGTCAGAATGTCTGAAAACCAGTCTTATTTATTTATTAACCGACTTCCAAAAGGAGGAGGTTCTCAAGTCGTCGGAACCTTTTTTTTTTTTTTTTTTTTTATGTATGTTCCCCGATTACTCGAAGATGGCTGGACCGATTTGGATAATTTTTTTTTGTTCGAAAGGGTATACTTCCCAGGTGGTCCCATGATCATCAAGTCAGGATCTGATGATGGGATCCTGGAGAAATAGAGAGAACTCTTCAAATTTTATAGGCACACTTGAAGCAATTTGTGTAGTTTTTGGAAGAGTACTTTCTCGGAGTGGTTCCATTTCAATTTGGTGAAGATCTGATGAAGAACTTCGGAGATAGGCAACGGAACTCCTCAATAAATGATAGCAAATGGACAGGGATTGCTGAAATCTCATGTCTGTCAATTGTTTACACCATTTAATAACATAACATCACGCCGGTACGCTGTGAAGGGGTAAGCACATGTGAACCACTAAAAAGTGAAAAATAAAAACTTTTTTCAAAAAAATTGGTTGCCTGTAAAGTCGGTATACGGGCGAAAGTTTTACGTGACAACGACTTTGAGTGGTAAAATAATTGTATTAGACAGACATAAATAATAATATTTATGTCTGTCTCTCTCGCTCTTAGGCGGGCTAACCATGCCCGAGTGGAAGGGACGTGTGCCTCTCACTCGCTCTCATTGTGAGCGCATAACGTGAGCGGAGCGTAACGCAGTTTCTTGAAGTGTCACCCGGCAAACCAATTTATAAGACGTTGTCACGTCAAAAAATAAACAACCGACTTCCAAAAAAACACTAAAAAGTGAAAAATAACTTTAATTTCGAAAGGCGGTGACAAAAAATTAAAATACGTTCAGTCAATTTGCTGTTGTGTGTTTTTCATTACAGAGCTTTCGAACTTTTAATGCTTATTTATTAGGTGACGGGATGGTGCGTTATCAATTGAATTAATTGAATCGAATTGTTTTTATTCATTATTTATCTAGACACTCGGGTACTGAGTGTACTAGAGGACAACTCTGCCAAACCCTTTAGGGAATCATCAATAGGCCTAGCCTTTTTGCAACTATGCTCGGATCGGCTCCTAATCTAACCAGACGCAGCTGAATACCAGTATTTTACATGGAACGACTGCCTATCTGAGCTCCACAACTCAGCTAGTGGGTAAAACCTTACAAGACCACCACCACCACCCCACCACCTTACTCCATTGCTATCTGTGAAGGCTTGTAAATTGCTTTTCGTAAATTATCTTACTACTACTATTGTAATGATAGCAGTAAGCCACCCAAACAAAATGAAATAAAATTTTATATATTTTATTTTTCAATTTTTAGTGGTTCACATGTGCTTACCCCTTCACAGCGTACCGGCGTGATGTTATGTTATTAACTGGTGTAAACAATTGACAGACATGAGATTTCAGCAATCCCTGTCCATTTGCTATCATTTATTGAGGAGTTCCGTTGCCTATCTCCGAAGTTCTTCATCAGATCTTCACCAAATTGAAATGGAACCACTCCGAGAAAGTACTCTTCCAAAAACTACACAAATTGCTTCAAGTGTGCCTATAAAATTTGAAGAGTTCTCTCTATTTCTCCAGGATCCCATCATCAGATCCTGACTTGATGATCATGGGACCACCTGGGAAGTATACCCTTTCGAATAAAAAAAAATTATGCAAATCGGTCCAGCCATCTTCGAGTAATCGGGGAACATACATAAAAAAATAAAAAAAAAGGTTCCGACGAATTGAGAACCTCCTCCTTTTGGAAGTCGGTTAAAAAGACCGAAAGTAATTACCTACTACCTATTTAAAAAGATTTACTTAATTTTGCCGCTTGGCTGGGCCTCCAGAATAAGTGTATCGCACGCCTGATATGGTAAGCATGTCAACTAGGTGGATGCTGTCGGAAGGTGGTCGCCATAACCACTTTCGTCTCCCATAAACTACCCATGACCGTACACTAAAATAAAGCCTGATAACATATTTTGATATACACTGTTTATAAGGTAGGTAGAATAATACCTTTGGAACGGTGGAATGGTTTTAATGTGCGTTCATTTCACGCATCAGGATTTTTAATCTTTTAATGGCTCTTGACAGCATTTTTCATCATGATAGGCTTTGTACGCAAATGAAATACCTACACGGATTTTTACTTTAATTAAATTTTATATTGAAATTACGGTCTATCTCTGTAAGAACGTCATTCCTTCGAGTTTTATGTGGCCATAAATTATTGCATTTGATGAGATTTTTATTAAAATGTCTTTTTAAAATGCAATCCCTTTTTTATTGCCTAGCTAGCTGTCGAAATGGTGAAATGGTGAAAAGATATTACTTATGTGAAAGAGGATTTGTTGTTGTCTACTATAAACATTGATGGTTGTCAAATTATTTTGTATGTAATTAATAAAAGTTACGAATAATCTAAATCATCGTCACTGGCAAAATCTTGTTAAAATATCTATCCTAAAATAATAAAAGTTTACAATTTATAACAGATTAGTCGTTTTATAGCCCAACCCCATAGTTTTAAGCGCTTCCCACAATCTCGAATACAAGCAAGGCTACCAACATTGTAACAACAATCACGTCCAGTTTTATCACCAACCGAACAACGAGACATAATGAAGATATATCAAGCATCATAAACGGGCTCCTATTCATACATTACGGTACTCAACGGATTAAAATTACTTTGTAGCGTGGTTTTGCTATCTCAAATGAGATTACACTGCCACGATACGTTAAAACAAACATTTGAAGCCTTTCAAAAGCCTCTTTAGCTTTATCTTTTGAATTATTTGTAGGTTAGTTTTAGTTGTGTGGTTAAGTTGGGTTTTGTTAATGATGTACCTTTTATGTTATCTTAGTATGTGTATGCGGGTTGCGGTTTATTGTAAAAGTTTCATTCGATTAGATAAATTGAATTGTGTAACATACGTACCTATCAGACAAAATAACTGGTACTCTGGGAAGACCAGAGGATTGATCATACCATGTTTGTTTGTTAAGCGTAACTAAACGATGTTTTCAAATCCTAATAAGAAAGCGCGATGAAAACGTAAAGTAATTTCGAATAATTTTTGAATCGAAAATACAACAATCTCGTAGTATTTTGATTAAAATACAGACAACTACAATTAGTATCATCCATATATGAATACAGTCTTAAAACTAAGTAGGTAAATATTAGTGCGAATACACACATACATACACACATACATACATTAGTACTCAGCACGTTCGTGTCAGGACCTCGTTAGTGGTTGTCTTCACAGAGTACATTAATAGTCGTCTTAGTAAGAATAATGCAACGTAAGTCCACATACACACGAGCGGCACGCCTCAACGGCAGAGGCATCTGCAGCCGTCGCCTTGTCTGTGACTGTGCTAGCTGACAGGCAACCTTCTGATAGTTTTTGAGCTGAAGAAGATGGCGAGGAGTGCACTCAAAAACTACATTGATCACACGCAAAATAGATGGGTTTCCTACATCAACGGAATTATTTCATGATGGAGCGGCGGCACGCGAGCAAGGCTAAGAACGATGATCATGTTAGACAAATAAGAAGTTAGGTTCCAACTAGCTATTGATTGCATTTATCTGTATATATTACTAGAAGTCTGAAGGAACAGAGTAAATAAAATACATTATATTATATGTTAACATTCAAATCACACGTTTATTCTCATTATCATGATTTCTCATAAACTTTTCACTTAAATTACTTACAATACTCTTTACTATAGCATGTACCTAATTGCTACGTAAATTATACCACTAGCAATAGCTACACTATAGGATCTAAAATTTTAAACAAAATAACGGCCACAGTTTAAATTTTAGTATGATATTTTAAAGAATAGTTATTGAATCAGACTGACTGACTGACGAATAGGTCCTCCACTTGATACTACATATATGACTTGTTCTCTTGGTGGTCCGTTCTCGAATGCCGCCAGGCCGCCGCATGCTGCCGATGATCTCAACCTCGTTAGTAAGCGTTGAAATCCACGGACAGAAAGAAGAAAACAAACTATCGTTGTCAATTGACAGGCAAAGGAAATGTGGCTATTCAGCCAATATGATTTTAACAAAATAAAAATGATGTAAACTAAATGTACTTCTCGTGGCGAAGTGATGAAATACAATCTTAAATTCTCTAACAATCACAGACAACAAAATTTTTACTGTCACTTTATATGACGTGCATTGACGACTAAGATTGGCATCTTGTTACTGTATGGTCACGGAAAGCAACAACAGTTTCATTTAAGATATCTTTAATTATTAGGTACTTATTTAATATTTTAAATTTACTTTTAGTGTTCGATGGTAACGAAATACCCTCACAAAATATTGTCTAACATTCTACTTATAAATTCTTAACTTACAAACGAGTCAAATGAGGCTTGTTTGTAAGACAATTATTTTTAAACAGGTTCTAGAGATTGGTCTCCATAGCAGAATTATATGACATTTTTGTTCGAATAATATACGAAGGTACAAATTGGAAACGAAAGTACCTACTCACTTTAATAGTTCTTATGTTTTGTTTTTTTTTTTCTAATTTATAATACCTACCTGCCAAACCAGATTGTATAAACTTGAAGTTTTACCCACGTAGTCTTTTTACCGTATTTTGGTATTTAATACTCCATATTATTTATTGTTGTAATTGTTGTCTAGTTAAGAAAACAAATCTTACTTTCTGGTGTTCACAAAGAAAAGTGATGCGCCCACAAATACTAGAATGAAAAAGGAAAATTATAATGTAATGTCACTAAGAACACTATCTACAAATCCCTACAGTATTTACACAAGAAAAACAACAATATTGGAACAAATAAGCTGTGTTTTCCACTTTTCTTGTTCACGTAATTGCTACTTCGCCGCTATACCTACATTCGTGGGTAGTTTTGCTTTTTGTGAGTTGTTTTTGTGACCACAGGAGCGGGCCGTGTTTGCAGAAGGTATATTACCTAAGTGGATTAGTTGGTTACCCCTGGCTTGCAATATTGATTAATTGACACAGTTTGAGGGTTCTCGGCGTGCCCTGAGCAGTCAGACTCGCTATTTTTTTGCAGACTGGCTAATATTTTGTACGGCATGAGGTTCTTGTATAGGCACTTATGTTGCTGCTTGTCCACGAGAAACAGGATCTTCTCCTCTTTTAGGATAACTTTAAAAGATTTTAACGTAAATGCAGAATTGAGCTGTAGTGGCCTAGTAGTATCGGCCCCGAATAACGAGGGGTCGTGAGTTCGATCCCAGGCAGGCACATTAACTTGTGTATTAAATTTCATCACCGCTGCTCTCAAACCGGTGAAGGAAAATATCGTGAGGAAACCCGCATGTCCTAGAAACAAAAACAAAACTTTTAAAGATCGAAGACATGTGACAGGAACCAAGCTGCACTGGGCCGCATGGTGGATTTACGGCCCACTCTCTGCCACAGAGTTGAGGCCTGTGTCCCAGCAGTGGGAAAATCATAGCAGGGTTAGAGATTAGTCGAATACTAACTGATTAGTTATAATTTAACAGAAGTGTAGTCAACTTCATAATTATTTCTCACAAAATTCAAAATTCACAAATCATTAAAACTTCTGTAAGGGAGGAGCTTGTGGCTAAGTAATATTAGCCACACGGGTCGATCGATCAGGTTAAGCTACGCTTGCCGCGGTTGGTCCGTAGGTGGGTGACCATTTTTACATACCAAGACCCCTCCGTTCCTCGGAAAAGCACATTAAGCCGTTGGTTCCGGTTGTCATTTGTGGATCTTTGACAGTCGTTACGGGTCGTCAGAAGCCTCAAAGTCTGACAACCGGTCTTACCAAGGGGTATCGTATTACCCAGTTACTGGGTTGTGGAGGTCAGATAGGCAGTCGCTCCATGTAAAATACTGGTATTCAGCTGCATCCGGTTAGACTGGACTAGACCCGACCCCAACATAGTTAGGAAAAGGCTATAGGCAGATGATGATTAAAACTTCTGTACGATCCATTATAATTCTACACAAATTAACATAAAGAAATTAAGCGATGGCATGTATATTAAACCTATCTATTGACTGCAAAACACGGAACATTCAAAATGGCTGCCCTAATAAAATAAAAAGGGGCTTTAAAAATCCCATGATTTCCCCTTAAATAGGATTACAGGGCATACAAAGGATATTATATACGTAAGTATAATGTAACGTTACCGATGATACAAAATGAGGTTCGTTGATGCGAGTGACGGATTTGGGAAGGCCCGAATATCCGGCCGAGCTTAGGTGCCACCTCACCGACGTAGGACAATGACATTGGCCAATAAATGCGCTGGTTTAATTAGGGGCTCACATAATGAGTAAACATGAGGATTTGAATTTTCGGTGGGCAAAATTCTGGTCATCCTATACTGGGAATTTGATATTTGATTTGCAATTGCAATTTGTATTCGAACGCCAGAAGGGCTTTATTCTGTGTAGGTGCAAGTACTGCTGAAGATTAAATTGGATTAAATCGGCAACGGGAGTTTCGACAGTTGGTAGCAGCCGTAAGGTGGGGTACATTTACACCGCATGCAGGTGAGTTAAATAATAATATGATAACTTGATGCCACTGTCATCGTCGCCCTTTCGATTATCCGTTTTTCCCTTTCGTCTTTTATTGGATTTGCCTGTTACAAAATCTGTTTCGCATTAACAGCTGGAATTGAAATTGTGATTGGACATGCTGCCTTTACATTTGAAGCGGACTTGTTACCGTAAATAAATACAATTACAAAAACATAATTTTAGCTAAAAGGAAGCATCTAACTCTAACAGGCACAAAACTTTATGTTGTACAGAATAACAGTTTTTAGTTAACAATACTATCACAGGTATAGTTTCATTTAATTGGTTTTATTACACGAAATAATGCGTATTCAAATGTGTACCTATTACCTTAATAACGCATAGCTATAATTATTTGAATGTTTACTGTCATTGACAACATATATGCAAAATACAGCGAACATGAGTGGAATATTTTCAAACATTTAGTACCTGTAAATCTATTATTGTAATGATATCATTACAACAATGGATTTATAGGTACTAAATATGTTATATTAAAATTAACATCCCAATAACCACAAAATTGCATTATAGGATGTCACAAAAGGTAACACCGGTAACTTTAGCATATAAGAAGATTTATTATAGTACACTCGAACTGCAATCGCTGAAAATTACGCTTTCGCCTGTATAATAACGCTATTACGCGTCATAGAGGCAACACTGTAGTGTTGCAAGCGTTAATATAGATAAACAGTTCAGTATTATCCAGTTTTTAGCATTCAATAGTACTGTAAGCTGCAATTAAGCATATTTGTGGACTTAAACTAAGCTATTTTCTGAATTGAAGGCCGCAAGTGTACCCCCTTAGATGGCTTGCATTTTAAGAAAGAACATGTGAGCTACTATAACCCAATCAGTTATTCTGTGACTTCAATTAACAATGATATAATGCTTCTTGCTGCACATAGATGAACTTCAATAGTGTTAATCAGCTTGTTATACGCAATCTTATATGGCCCACATGATCAATATGCCCGAACTTATATGATGCGAGATTACAGCAAACAGCTTTAAATTAGCTCACATGTAACCCATGATCTCGGTTAGTGCTGAATACTTGTACTAGCGTCCGTAATTAACCTACTAATGTAGTTATATAAGATCTTGAAGACTTATTTTTCAACGCCCCGTTGGTATTATCAGTTAATCGCCGCCAGCATTACGATTTTGCTCTATGTGGAAATATAAACGAAGAACTGGTGGAATACGCCGAAAAATTAATGTTACAATACTTGAGAATTATAAACAGAGACACAAATGACACAACAAGTTACATCTTTTGCGAATAATGGTTCAAGAGCAAATGGAATTTTAGAACGGGTGGGTTCCGTATCCAGAAATGTTGGTGTAGTCCATCTAAATCTGCACGTCCTGCAGATTTAGACGGACAAAGCTCTACTAGTAGGTATACACCGTATGTTAAAAGATTGTGTTTACGTATCGTGCAGTAATGACACTGAAACATTGTGGGTATTAATGCTACAGTTATCATTGTCGTAATCGAGAACGTGCTGTAGGTGTAGGTACCTAAGTTTTTTAAGTTTTTGATTTCGCAATGATCACACTGTTTAAAAGACCGAGCTCTTAAAAAGTTACAAAATTTATAATCATTTCTACTTTGGTCGTGAAAACTTTGATACTTACTATGACACGCTCATCTAAAAAATCTACGAAAATATGATGAGTGGTTCTCGGGATGTTGTAGGTAACCAAATAGCATAAACGGGTAGACACACCAAACGTATAATTGTGTAAAATAAATCCACGGATCCCTAAAACTCATGCAGAGAGTTTAGTGGTCCACTGATGATAACCTACAATATTTGCGTACATGTTACCCATTATCAAGCTTTACATGAATCTGTGGCTGACTTCTTTCACACAAAGACTACTCGTATCAGGTCGTTACTGATTCATGTATCACGACAGGGTACTTAAACAGCCCATACCATTTAATTGTAATTAATATAGTGCACATTGCTTGTCTGCCATTTTAAGCTTCTAACCTTTGTAATATAATATATTAACAATTTATCTTTATTTAACCAACGAAAATAACAACTGGATTTTAATAGAAAATCTTATGATTTTCTATTAAAATCCAGTTGTTATTTTCGTTGGTTAATGATTTTATACGTAAACAGTTTATTGTCAAATTAGAAATGAAAAATAAGAAGATTTATTTTCTCCTAATTTATCATCAACCTATTGTATACTATATTTTTCAGGTAAACAGTGATATTATGCGAGCGCGTGAAAATTTTTCCTTATATTTATATAGTATTTGACAATAAACTCTCTTTCCCATTCAAATTTTATACACATGGATGAAAAAGCAACGTTTTACTTCCTGATAATAATATTTCCCTATTTCACCAAAAACGTCATGTCACAAAATGTTTCTCACAAACAACATATCAAAATCATAATTATAAAGGAGTTGGGTAAAGTTTATACGCACTTTTGTCATTTATGAATTTTCAAGTCCATAGAAGCGTTATGAATTTCCTAGTGTGTACTTAGTGCTGAAAAGTAGCTAACAAGGACTCTATTAATCGGCCATTGTGCTGTATAAAAATAAATAAATAAATAAATCATTTATTTGGACCAAAACGTGTACAAAATTTATAAACCTGCCAAACTGCGTGACAGTTTGTCGGCAGGATTAGCGCTCGTTTTAAAAATTTGGTATCAACAATTTATTTACACATCTAAGTAGGTCGATACAGTCTTACAGCTAATTTGAAAAGGACGCGCGGTAAGAATACTATGCTTACAGTGCGGGCCGCCGCGGGCACACACGCAGGCGACGGCTAACACCGCTCATGCTTTTTGTTGTTATTGTTAGTTATTGTCACATGTCGCGGTCAATGCATTAAGTAGTTCAGCTTTTAGTTTACTTTTTAGGGTTCGCTTGCTAATTACACCATCATCCTTCCTTAGCCAGGCGATATTATTAAACAGCGTAGGGGTAAAATACTTATTGGTTCTTTTGCCATAGTAATTTTTTACTGGTGCTCGTACATATTTACGTTCTGTAACGCTTCTAGTATTGTATGTGTTTTGCACGTGTACTTTGAACTGGTCGTTATAAAACTGCTCTAGAACCACCAAGTACTTTACCTTCTCATGAACGGGAAGCACCTTACATACAGCAAAAAGTTTCTCGTAATTTTCTTTACACATAAGCTTAATTTTTTGGTTAACAAGGTACTTCAGAAAACGAATTTGCAGCGATTTTATACTATTCAGGTAGGTTTTGAATGTACGGCCGTAAGTATTTAACCCATAGCTCAACAGAGACTCGGCGAGTGCAAAATAAATCATACGCATCGTTTTTCTACTCAACGGCGCCTTCAGGATATGAAACTTACTTAACACTGACCTAAGCTTCGTACACACTGTGTCAACCTGCGTCTTCCAGTTCATGTTACGGTCCACCCACAAACCAAGATACTTTAATTTACTGACATACTCCAACTGTTGACAGACACAGTTAACATTTCTCACGTGCATACACTCGTACGTGTGGCCCACGATACCTATATCCCTACTATCGACATTTTTTCCCAACAGGTTGTGTGGGGAATGTACGTGCATCACTTTCGTTTTAGTAAGATTTAGTATGATACCGTTATCGTGCGCCCACCGGGTAATATTATCGAAGTCCGATTGCAACACAGCCCTGGCCTCCTGTATATTCTTAGAGGAGTACATAAGGCACATGTCGTCTGCATACATATAAACCCGACACTTCCCCACTACATTACTAACGCTATTGACATGCATTACATAGCCAACCGGTCCATACACGGAGCCAGTCGGAACGCCAAGGTTTACCTTAGCTTCTTTACCAGCCACACCAGAAATACAAGTCTGTAAGGTTCTGCCACTTAAGTAGTTCCGGAACCACTTGTTCGTGGGCCCCCTGATCCCACACTCATCCATGGCCTGCAACAACACCTCGTGGTCCAAGGTGTCAAACGCCTTTTTATAATCAATGAACAGCGCCAGGACCTGGTGAAATACTCCATGTAAATACTCCCTAATAATACCTGGTGAAAAAGGTAACACATACTCTAATAATCAGTCAATGTTCACCTCTTGGGTCGACTGTTACCTCTAATAATGCTCAAATAATGCTGATATAACGCAATTAGGTACAGTTATTCAGATAACAGCTGTTTAATTTTTGCCCAAAACAGAGTTATATAAGCTGAGACAGCGCCTCTAATGCTATTATTATTCAGCAGGCTTGTACAGCTCAGGATTCTATTGTGCACAGTAATTCAGCTTATAGACAGCGCTTCTGTGTTACTTGGGTATACGTTAATTTTAATATAACATATTTTATCCAACCATAAGATTCATTTTCATTTTATGTTTTAACCGAGTTAATAGTTCTTCTGTTTTCCAAGTAATAATAATGGCAAGTTATGGAATTGGGTCAATCGCCATTTTATGAAACGTTAAAGTTTTGATTCATGATCAACTTAGTTTTTTTTTATCAAAGCTATACAACACGACACAGCAATAATTACTTATATCTACAACAACATTTACGTACTGCTAACTCATTTAATAAATAATAGGTAATATATGGACCTTAGGGCCTATGCACACGGCGTGTTTTTCACCACGTTCGCTGGCACAGATACTGCCTTGAAAAAGCTACGCTTGTTGTGTTTGCAGAACGAATACTCACGCCGCCGGCATGTAAAAAAGAGCCTGTGTAAAGGTCCTAAGGTGCATTATTACCTATTATTGGCTAAGTAATAATAGCTGCACGAGTCAATCGATCAGGTTAAGCCAATCTGGCTGCGACTGGTCCATGGATGGGTCCCATCTTTACTAGCAAGAGTCGTTACGAGTAGTCAAAAGCCCAAAAGTCTGGCAAACAGACTTACCAACGGGTATCGTAATTACCCAGTAACTGGCTTGTGGAGGTCAGATTATGAGCAGTCGCTCCATGTAAAATACTGGTAGTCAGCTGCAGCCGGTTAAATTGGAAGCCAACCCTAACATGGTTGGGAAAATATTAGCAGATTGATTGACAAGTACCTGTATAATTACCCAAACTAAGTTTTCAACTAGCACCGATAGTTTCCTAAGACTGCAAATTTCGAATCCATGCAAGCCAAACTATAAGGGTGCTGTATTGTTAGTAATCCTAACGAAACTATCTGAGCAAGTACTCGGCCAGTAGTTACCCAACTTTGCCCAGCACCTATAGGTGTATTGTTCTGAACTAACTTATGCTTATTCAGGCAGGAGGAGCTTCGTTGCCCAGTTCGGGATAAAAGAAAAATAGAAAGTGTTTGACTGTTTTTCCTACAGGTAAAGGTGGAATTGGAATTAAAGTTGTATATTCTGCTGTTGTGAATTCTGTCGTAGCAGCATGAACTATAAATGGATAGATAAATGCAGTAGTAAAAATATTTACCAGTCTTATCGGACCTGTCATACATTTTGAGAGATTGTTTTCTCTCGTAGCAGGGCCTCAATTCTATATCGTTATAATGATTCCCCACGGAATCTTACTGCGTTCAAACTACGTCAATATGGTATTTTTTGAAATCAATGCAACAGTAAGTAATCGAAATGTCATATTCTGTATGTTCCAAGACAATTTGTCGATATTATTAATACGACATTAGCAGAATTCGTGTGTGATTGACGTGCTTACGAGTAAGAAATCGTTAAGTGGTCATAGTGAATGATCTATAATATGGTCATATATTTACCCAGGGACCACCAGACCTAGGTATGTGAGCGAGGCTCATAGAAATGCCAGGCTGGGTTTCATTACATGGTACGACTACGGAAAGCCCTCATCGGGTCCTGTTTATGACTCAATGGTGAAATGGCGGGAAATTTTCAAAGGAAAAGTCAAGTGGTGCCAAAACCACCAGGAATAGTTGAGGATGGATTCGCTGGCAAAGCACTATGCCAATTCAGACTTCAAAAGTTTCTGGAAAGGTACTTAGAAGCTAAATCCAAGGCCTGGTTTTCCTGTGAGTATCGATGGTATTGCCAATCCAAAAGATATTGCTGATTTGTTCAAAACCCAGTTTACCACACAGTCGCCCCTGGGACCAACATGCGGGGAACTCGATCCTCTTCCCGAAGATGAGGAAGTACCAACGATGGTCTTGGCTAAAGGGTTTAGGGCCAAAATTAAAAATATACTTAAAGGGAAATCCCCAGGACACCATGGGCTAAGCATCGAACATGTACAGCATGCTGGTGCGCATTTGCCACGAGTACTCGCACTACTATTTAACTTGTGTCTGTCTCATTCGTACTTGCCCTCGGACATGATGTGGACTCTGGTGGTGCCAGTAGTCAAGAACAAGACTGGAGGCGTATCAAACTACAGGCCAATCTCACTAGCCACCGTCATAGCCAAGGTACTTGACAGCGTGCTCAACTCGCATCTAAATAGGCATGTCAATATTCATGATGCCCAGTTCGGTTTCTGGGCAGGGCTGTCAACGGAGACGGCCATTCTTAGTCTGAAGCACGCTGTTAAGTATTACATGGATAGACAGACACCAGTCTACGCGGTTTTCCTGGACCTATCCAAGGCCTTTGACCTAGTCTCTTACGATTTACTCTGACAAAACCTAGGAGACACAACACTGCCGCCGGAGTTCGCATCGCTCCTTATGTACTGGTACCTACACCAAGAGACTCGGGTGAGATGGGTAGGGGAGCTTTCGGAGCCATGTAGGCTGGCGTGTGGGATGAGACAGGGGGGCTGTCCTCGCCCTTGCTCGTCAGTCTCTATGTGAATGCTTTGGTCGAGCGACTCAGCAGCATGCGTGTCGGATGCTATATGGATGGTGTTTGTTTGAATAATTTGAGCTAGGCCGACGACATGGTGCTGTTGGCTCCCTGGATCAGTGCTCTCCGAAAGTTACTGGCTGTATGTGAGTCGTACGCGGAGTCTCATGAGTTGATATACAACACCAAAAAGAAAGAGTATATCCTCTTCAGGTCTGTTGCCAGACGTCCATCTACGGTCCCCTCCTCTGTTACTTAAAGGTCAACCAATAAACAGGGTGTTTAAATTTAAATACTTGGGCCATCTGGTAACAGATTCCCTGAAGGACGCTTTAGAATTGGAGAGGGAGCGCAGAGCGTTGTTAGTCCGGGCGAACATGCTAGCCCGCAGGATCTCTCGATGTACAGTCGCAGTTAAAATATCCCTTTTCAAGGCGTATTGCACAACACTGTAGTCGGGGGCCCTGTGGTTCAGATATTCAGATTCAGACCCAAAGGGCTTGCAATGCTCTGTGTATCCAATGTAACAATGCATTCAGAGTGCTGTTGCGACTGTCACGCTTTTGTAGTGCGTCGACAATGTTTACTGACGCGCGCACTGACAGCTTTGACGCAGTATGGCGCAAGAAATCTGCCTCGTTACTTCGCAGGTTGCGTGACAGTCCCAACATCATTCTGAACTTGATAGCCACCCAGACAGATAGTCCGCTTGTGTGGCGTTAGCCGATTGAACAAGATCTGTTTTAGCTATAAAGTACTAACATAGGCTAAGTAAAATTGTTAAAATTGTTACTAACACAATGGACCTCAATTGTAGTCTGAATACATAATTACATAAAATAAATAAATATTCATCTAACTGTCGCCACTCAGGAAAGTTATTTAATGCACCATGAGGAACGAACTTTAGATGGTAATATAGAGTATATAAGGCTGAGTATCTGTTATCTTTTTTTCCCTTCTAACATCGTAAAGCTAAAGCTAACCTGACGTATTAAAACTTATGCTACACAGAGAGTAAACGGTTTCATTTAATATTGCGTTTTAAACGACGCAAAATCCCTTTGCCACCTTCCTCGTTTAATGACACCAGGCACGTAGGCTTTAGCCGCACTCGACGCAACACGCACACGTAACAAAGTTTTAATCAACTGACTGAAATCTGTCTGTCTGGCAATCTAACGCAAATCGAATCGTACTGGAGTTGAGACATATTACGCAGTCTGGCTTCAACCTAAATCCATAAATTGTGCGAGTGAAAAATTCCCTACAGATTATGAAAAAGGAGACGTCAGAAATTGGAATTTTATTTTGTGAAAAGAATAGTCATGTTTTTTGTGATTTTTTGGATTCCGTGCCTAAAGAGGGCCAACGGAACCCTATTACTAATGCTCTGCTGTCGTTCCGTCGGTCTCAAGCCTGTCTTTTAAAATTGTAGGAACTAGAAATTTTCACAGAGTGTGTAGGTAGGTACTATATGGCCACTATAACAACGAATAAAATAAAAAGAGATAAAAATTAAAGAGTCTCATCTAAGGAACGTGATAAAAATATCTAGTGATAAATATTGTACGGTAGTATGGAACCCCTTGTCCCGCTTCTCCCCCGAGTCCTGTCCGGCTTCCAGTCTAACCGAATACAGCTGCATACCAGTATTTTACATGGAGCGACTGCCTATCTGCCCTCCATAACCCAGTTACTGGGTAATACCTCTTGGTTGTCAGACTTTCAGGCTTCTGACCCACGAAATTAATTTTGCCGACAATTCTGACGACATTATGTACATTAATTTGGCCATTGCTATTATACCGTGTCAATGATACTGTCCTGCCTCCTTCCAACTTTGCCGCCAGAATTCCTCATATCCTGATTTACACTAACAAATAGTCTTGAGGGTCACTTAAATTCAAGACGAGTGCAATTGAAGATCGAGTCAACGAGTTTTCATACCCGTGTCACCCTTTTCAAAGGGATGACATGCGCCCTTGAGGAGCGCTTACTTCACACCTTACGGATCAAAGTGCTATAACACGATCTTCAAACTATGTAACGAATATATTCCGGTGTTCCGTTTTCTTCATGATATTTTCTTCCGAACTGACATTTCCGATAAAAATTTTAGGAGTAGGCATTTAAAAGTATTGAAAAATTCGTGCCTTTTCGCAGTGTTAGAAATCAAATCGCCCACGTTTTTTGTTCATTCAAGTAATAATATCTAGACTCGTCAGTCAACCTTTTATGATTCTTAAAATGAAATAAATATTTACTAGCTACTTTATTTATACTTTTCCCTTCTTTAAGAAAATGACGTCACTCAAACATGTTTCCTTTTATTCGGGAAAAGCTTGATAAGACATTGAAAAGCATTTGCGGAACAAAATGCGAACGTAACAAAGGTATTAAATATTTATTTAAAAACATTTTGATTTTTGTCCTGTTGTCTGGCACTATATCTTTGTGAAATATTAAGTAGATAGCTTATTAAGTTAAAGTAAAACATAATTTTCACCACTGATTTTTGTGGTCGTCACCGGCGAACAGTAGGTAAGTTTTATCAAAACCTAAAATGAAAAAAATCCGTACGAAAAAAATCAGTGCAACATTTCAGCACATCCAACGTATCCGCGGGTAAAAGCTTGTCACCGTACGGACGTTGATTTTCCTCTGACGCTGACGCCAGGCACAGGCGACAAAAAATCCAATGTGTACGATGTGATACCAATACCTAGCTATAAAATATAACATCTCACCAGTACTCGCTACGGTTACTTCAACATTTAAATTGGGAACACGTAAAATACTTTTGGAAATGATAATAGTCGAGAAATTCAGTTTGGAGTTTGTGTATAGTCCCCAGTAGATATTTATCGTTTAGGTAAATATTTCTGTAGCTAGCAATTGCTTCGGGACCAATTTTCCGATCGCTCGAAATATTTACACATTACAAACTTACACAGACGATCGAAATTTCAATAACCAGCCCAACTTTAACAAAATATAGTAGTAACTGAACGTTCTAACTTGAATTTATTGCAGCGACTTTTTTGTCGTTACCAGCATATGGTAACCATTTTATATGGGCTCCTGTATTCACCGCTCGTTTTCCAATACAAAATTCTATTGGAAATTCGTTTAAAGATGATATTTGTGCGAGTTTGAGCCGTATTATTATCATATTCAAATATTCAGATGTACTATGGAAATTGACTAAACGTATGAACATACACGGTGGGTTGCTTGCGGGTTTTCTCTGAGAACTGTGTTTGCATAGAATCAAAATACAATAAGGAATTCATTTAAACCAATTTCCATAGATATTCGAGTTTGTACCTCTGATTATTCTATAATTACATGTTTGAAGAAGAAATCATTCTCAATCCAAATCTTTCATGAAAATAAGTATGCATACACACGAACGACACTTGTCGACAGCTGCAGGCTTAGCATGACGTTTTCTATGTCTAGGAAGAATAGACAGTGCTTTTTCAATACAAAGTGACATTTCGTTTCTCGATTTTTCACATCGCACCGTAGATATCCTTCTACAATCTATCATTTTGTCTTTCGTTTCTAACGATTTTTGTCTAGGTACTTAAAAATTTAGACTTTTTCAAAAGATTATTTATTTCCAAACTGTCAAAATCACACTGACAACAAACTTTCTACTCGACGGCCACAAAGTATATAAGATTATCTACAAAATCATGATTCGTTTAGAACGCATAACTGTGATAATTAAAAGAAAAACGTACCTATCTTCTCCTATTGTACATCATTTACTTTTATTAGTCACTAGCTTTTGCCAGCGGCTTCGCCCGCGTGGAGGTCGGTTTATTATACATATAAACTTTCCTCTTGAATCACTCTATCTATTAAAAAAAACCAGCATCAAAATGCGTTGCGTAGTTTTAAAGATTTAAGCATACATAGGGATATAGGGACAGAGAAAGCGACTTTCTTTTATACTATGTAGTGATGTCAATTCTTCGAAAAATCGGTGCTCGCGCTAAGCCTGCTGCAGTTACTTATGCCCTTGACGCAAGTCAGTTGTGTGTTGGAGCACTAAGCTAGGTTCGGTACTATGATGGCTCATACTCCTTGTCTCTGAGTACTCTATAAGTACCTATCTTTAAGTGATTAACAACTAGCTTTTGCCAGTGGCTTCGCCCGCGTGCATGTCGGTGTATTAAACATATAAACCTTCGTTTTGAATCACTCTGTCTATTGATGAAAACCGCATTCAAATCCGTTGCGTAGTTCAAAAGATTTAAGCGTACAGACACGAGAAGCTACTTTGTTTTATACTATGTAGAGATATTCAGATGCTAATTATCAATATAGTTACGAAGCTATTCGATCTTTTCGTATAAGTTTGTTCCGCCGCTCGACGAGACTCATCATCTGCTTAAACTTTTTCAACTACATTTGGGGACGACTCCAGTCTAACCGCATGCAGTATAATACCAGCACTTTACATGGAGCGACTGCGTATCTGCTCTCCACAATATACTAACTGCGTAACATGATACCCCTAGGTAAGACTGGTTGTCAGACTTTCAGACTTCTGACGGCCCGTAACGACTGTCAAAGATCCACGGATGACAGCCGGAATGCAGGGGTCTTGGTTAGGAAACATGATCACTCATCCACGGAACAACCGTGGCAAGCGTAGCTGAACCTTGTCGATCAACCTGTGCGGTTGTAATTTCTTAGCCACAAGCCTCTCAAAGAGACTATAAAACATATATAATGTGCAGCACTGTACGACTATGGTCGGTTCAATAATGCCCACATAAATACACAAACACACCACACCTCACACCACAAACACTCACACATACATATGTTCATTCACGGATGCACACACGCAAGATAGTAATTAATTAGTAAATTTTTTAATTGTTTATTGTTGGTGTTTGTTGTTGTTGTTATTGTTGGTTGTTGGTGCTTACTTTAGCACCGCATCATACTTGTAACGGCAGCTCGACCACGGTGGTGACGGAAGTAACTGGTGCTTATAGCACAGGAGTCCTAATTTAAGCCCAGTTGCACATGTTTTGTATCTTGCCATTACTTATAAGATCTAATTTAAGGTACAAGAATTGTAAATAGGTTTAAGGTTTTGAACGAATAAATATTACTATTAAAAGAAGCTAGCTTCATTAGCAGAAAACATGTACATATTATTTAAAACAAACTATATTTTTCGTTAGATAACGGCTTTTCTCACCATACCGTCTGCGAGTCGTCAGGTGTGGAAACTTTTACCTGCATTTTTCTAAAGTGCGTAAGTATGTATATCCGTGACGTAACTACTGCAGTAATGTTTTTATAAGCACAACTCTTATTTTGTCTTTAATCGATATGGTGCGATTTGGGCGAAAGGCTAAGAAATCACATTAAGCCATTGGTCCCGGCTGTAATTCGTAGAACTGTGGCAGTCGTTACAAGTCTGAAAACCAGTCTTACCAAATGATCGTTACCCGATGTATTCACCTGCATCTAGTTAGATCGGAAGCCAACCCCAACATAGTTGGGAAAAAGCTAGGCAAATTAATTGGTGTGACAACATTACAATTTAATTAAACTGAAGGTCTACACTACTACCAAAACATTGCAAGTTTAACTTTTATTTTTTTATGTAATTAAAACGGTACAATACTAACCACAGAAATTAAAGACAGCTTTAGCAGAAAACAAAACGTGGACAAAATGGAGAAAATAATATAAAATATCAAGACAAAGTAAAAACTTAACAACACTTTCATAAATCCCTATCATAGTACTTCTGACATGCCAATAAAATCTTCGTCCATTCGTCCGTAAACAGATCGTTTGTTTGGTTAGTGTCCAATTATCAAACCCTGATGAATTAATGAGGCACAATTACAATTACATGGGTATTGATTGTGGCTCTTCTAGCAGTCGGTGACTCTCGATGCTAATAAAACCTTGTAAATCAAACAAATAGTTGTCAGCCGGAAAAGGCCTGTTTGCGTTTTTTTTTAGATAACCGACGAAAATTTTCTACGCTTGTACAGTTTGCACTTCAATGTCCCTGTTACCATTCCTCTGCCTTTATCCCAAGTTATTTGGGGTCAGCACATCAAGTCTCTTTCTTCCATCCTTCTTTCTCTAGGTATTAATCACCATGTCGGTAGTCACCCCCTTTTAACCATATCATTCACACAATCTATCCACCGCATATCCTGGTCCTGTATAGGTACAAAAATAAACAATTGAATTGAACCATTGATTGAATCGTATCATAAAGGCTTGCCCGGAGTGTTTATTGTTCTATATACACTTGGCCTCTTTCTACAGCCCACAATATCGAAATAAATATTACACGTAAAATAACGTTAATCCTGAAGTACCTACTTGTATCCATAACATGATTAAAGTAACGCTCATTGCATGTGATAATAATTGGGGAATTTATTTTATGCAAACTAGCCTCTAGCCAATTTATTTTTGTGTATATTTTTTTTTTGTAAACGTAGGTATGATTCGTTAGGTGTAACAAGGATTTCAAATTCAACTGCCTCTGTGGATATATTATTACTGTACCTATTAAATATTTATTTTATAGTACGGTATCGAATCGACTTACCGAACAAAATTTATCGATTAGGTATATACATTTAATCGATTTTTTTGTTTTGATCTAATTGAACTACGTTCAAGTCAAACTCGTTTTTCACCCTGTATAACACTTTGTGACAACCCTAACAGTAAATGTTCTTAGGCGTGAACCAAAAGAGTCAAATAGCTTTTATACCTCCTTAAACTGTTAAAAGACCCTTTAGAACGTACACGATGCATGTCTGATGTAACTTTGCTTTAGCACGTAAGAGTGGAAACGGTAAGGGTCTTAGTGTCCCGGCACCGTAAAACGGACATTAAAGAGCGTGTTATACAACATGCTGAGCATAAGAGGGTTAGGTGCATGTTCGACTTTCTTTGGAAGTTAAAATCGTTCGGCTGGCTGTCAAAAGGCTGTAAAATATAAAATCAGTCTACAGACATAGAAAATGCTATTGCATAAATTATTGCGAAAGTCATTCAAAAATACAGAAAATAAGTTATAATGGTTTGTGACTGAAATTTATGACAGGTTTTAGTTTTTTTTTTTAATCCTTCCGATGTTCCCCTTTTGTCCGTCATGCACTACACAGCTTTTCTATACACATGTACAAGCATCTTTTGGCGCGTGGCAAAATGGTCACCATATTGTTTTTTCAATACAATTTTAAAAGTTTTTTTTGGAATTTCTCAGTAGCAGCCCGGAGTCTAGATTTGTGCCCGGTTGATGGCAATAGGCTCGCCCCTATTACATGTGGCTTAAACATAACTGGCAAAATGTGGGTCTGCTATAGGTACTCTTCTCTCCAACCCTTCGCGGCAACAAGGCGTCATATTATGTAATGTTTTTCCAAAAAATACCAACTAATCAGCAAATGTCTTTTGACCAACAAAAGCTCAATATAACGATCTATATTATAACTATACACGAGGGGGCTTGTAGCTAAGTAACAATAGCTACACGGGTCGATCGATCAGGTTAAGCTGCGCTTGCCGCGGTAGGTCCGTGGATGGGAGACCATCTTTACATACCAAGACGCCTCCGTGCCTCGGAAAGCACGTTAAGCCGTTGGTCCCGGCTGTCATTTATGGATCTTCGACAGTCGTTACGGGTCGTCAGAAGCCCGAAAGTCTGACAACCTTTCTTACAAAGTGATATCGTGCTATCCAGTTATTGGGTTGTGAAGGTCAGATAGGCGGTCGCTCCATGTAAAATACTGGAATTCAGCTGCACCCGGTTAGACTTGAAGCCGACCCCAACATAGTTGGGAAAAGGCTAGGCAGATGATGATTATATCTATACACGAATTTAACTGTCCAATGACAATCAACATAACATAGCGCTGTCCACTGCGGTATGTCACACCTGTAAGGTGTTGTCCACTGGGGTATATCACACCTGAAAGATGTCTCAGTAATTCACTAGATGATGGACGGTCTCTTAACATATGTATGTATTGCTTAATCCCTAAACACAAGGGATTAGTGCTAAAACCAATACTCAGGTGATTAAGGTTTACTAAGTAATTGAGACGGCTGTGGTCGAGGGAGCTTATATTGATTAAATGTTTAAGTAGATACGTAGATGTGTCGTAGGGGTTTCGGTGTTAGGAATACTAGGATTTTAATATTAATGAGGTACCTATTTATTTAGTTTTTTTTTTAATCGTTAAAATTTGAAGACAATTGATTCAATTCCAAATATGGTCATAAATGCATATTTATGACCATATTTGGAATTGAATCAATTCAGTGCATTATCAATAACTTATCTTTCTATTACGATTTCGTGAGTCCGGTCAGTTATTAATAAAAACAATCGACCATTTTAAATGATACATTGTTTACTTTTATATGTAGAATACGATTAGTAGACGTACAATACAGGGGGCCCGATAAAAAATCTATCACCCTTTTGCCTCGATTAAATTCAAACTTCGACTCCTTTGAGATTTAAGCTGGCAGGTGAAAAGTTTCGAACGGTTCTTTCTTAGGCCCACTGGCACCACAAATCTTCTCTAGACATACTATAAAAATAATAAAATTAAAGTGCTAGTTTATAAGGTCTAAATAGCAGCTTTTGATGAGCTATGAAAGTAAGTATATACGGTAAGTAAGTACTAATAACAAAAATACATTTTTTTCAATTTTTTGTCTATCTGTTTGTTCCGGCTAATGTTGGGAAGGGTTGGACCGATTTTGACGAAACTTTAATTGGCAGATAGCTGATATTATAAGGTGTAACATAGGCTTTTTGCCCCGCCAGCAAATTCCCGTGTCACTGATATATGTACCCTTGTTGCTAAAAATAATTACTTAAACATCATTCTGCTCCTGTCAACTTCAAACAAATATGAAGCATGACTTAAGTGCGGATTTACGCCGCACGAGCTATACACGTGACTTAAGTGAGTAGGTATATTATTGCACGCCGTAAAGGACTACTTAAATGACACGTGTCGTAATGTACTTTTAGAGCTTTTGAACGTTTTCAGTGTTTAATGGTGCTAGGACGCCTTAGTGCACTGCAAGACGCTACGAATTATTTTTTTTATGTCTTAAATTTATCTTAAAAGATTTAGACTGAAAGTGGTATTTTTCTCAGTGAAGGCACAGTTTTTAACCGACTTCAGAAAAGGGGGAGGTTCTCAATTCGACTGTATGTTTTTTTTATGTTTGCTACCTCAGAACTTCCGGCTGGGTGAACCGATTTTGTTTGTTAATTGAAAGTTGGTGCTTCCCGTGTAGTCCCATTTCAATTTCATATAGATCTGATGATGCATTTCGGAGACAGACAACGGAACTCTTAAAAAAATAACAGTAAATCAACCGTAATTGCTGCTATCGCATAAATATGCATTGTTTTGACCCCAAGGATGATGAAATTTCGAATTAGTGGGGTAGGTACTTTATGTAAAAAATGAAAAATAAAAACTTTTTCTAAAAACAATAACAACCGATTTCCGAAAAAACACTACAAAGTGAAAAATAACTTTAATTTCGGAAGGCGGTGACAAAAAATTAAAATACATATCCAAAGTCACCGACTTCCGAAGTTAAACTTATTTTTCACTTTGTAGTGTTTTTTCGGAAGTCGGTTGTTATTTTTTTTGAAAAAAGTTTTTTAAATGTATGTACAAATAAAAGAAGATAAAAAAAATTGTCTATAACAAACTACTTGTAGACAAAAACAAACATTATTTCTTATGGATAGTTTACAAAGTGACCATCAGCAAAAGGCTAGGTTCCAAGCAACAATAAATCCATGATATAAAGGTCATCCTTTATTCTATCTAACAGGAACATTGCTAAACATGAAAGCCAGCATTTATGCTCAGACAAACAGGCTGAGTGAATTCAGTAGTTTCTAGTCTTTCTAGAAATGTCCTCTGAACCGTGCGACGGTAAAACTTTTGTCGTTTATGTCCGAACGGTTCTTTTGTAATCGAGTCACGGACGGGAGCGTACCGGGTCAAACCGGGGACGGTTTGTTATGACGTAGACAACGCTAATAGGAACAAATGCGTTTTTTCATTTATTTAAGTAAAAGAGGCATTGCGAAAAAACCGTTAACTTTTTTTTTGGAGCTTTTTGAACAACTACATAGCTAAAGGTAGGTATTTAGTTGTTGTACATATTTTAAATGGTTGTGAAAAAATACGGTTGCTCAATATTAAAAATAAGATACTTACTTTAAAAAACCACAAATAAAAACCAACTACAGCGTCTACATCCAATAAAAACAGTACAAAATAAAAATACCTTTAATTCCGTGTAGTCGGTGTCTTTGTATCTGTATTTGAGTTTGCACCGTTTTTTTTTAGTCATGGTATAGTCCCACACCATTTCGTAGGTACTACACTACTTCCTAAGTACCTAAACAACAGTGGTAGGAAATCTTAGAACATCATCAAGATACACAAAGTGGTTTAAATACGTATTATCAACGGTAACGAAAAAATACCCCATTAAAGTTAATATGGAACCACCCTTGAGGCATTCACTATGCATTAAATAAGAGTTTCTGAAATCAATCGACAATTTCCGTAAATATAGCGAAACATACATACAAAAATACAGACGAATTGAGAACAATCCTCCTTTTTGAAGTCGCTAAAAAAAATACAATTTATTCGAAAACTCTGGTATCAAACTTATACTCAATAATTCATGTAGATACACTGATGAGTAATTTCAGAAAGCCACTATTATGAAATATTTCCAAAACCACGCAAGATATCTTCGAAAACAAAAATCTAGAAATCAGAATTATATTGCTCATTAAAACCTAATTACGTAGGTACAACGTACTCGCCAGTATTATTTACAGACTTTGCAGGTGGCTTTTTAATATTGCTCATCGGTGTATTTTAAAGTAGGTGTTGTGTTGTGACCGGTCTTATAGGCTTTAACATTTTTGTATCATTTATTTATTTATCTTTATGGCACCAGCAAATACATACCAAATACACTACAAAACATAATTTCTTTAAAGATGACGTTTATTTTCCACGTTTTGGATAATAAATCAGTCGTGTCAGTGGGGCAATTTTAATCATAAAACATACACAAAATTTTCCACTTCATAGTTACCAACATATTTAACACGTACCTGCTAGAATTTGCTACATTTAAAAGATTACTCAGACGTAGTCGTACATAGACTAACAAAAGCCGTTGCTCAGCAGTATTACCTTACAACGCTAATACAGGCTATTCAATAAACCATATTAGCTTCAACTTGGTACTTACCTACACCGATGCAAGATACTTCAGTCTTAATACTCCTATATCGAAGACTAAGTTGGAGATGTGCTTACTTTGATATTCGATTCTGACGTACTAATGAGTTGAACTTATCCAAGGCAGAAACAGTTCTAGTGTTTACTTAGGTTTGGTTATGAGGTGGCTTGTGACTTTAGAAAATGAGAAATCGTTTGGTTATAATTATTATTATTTTCCCTACTTTGGGATATTCTTCTAGAGTCTAGTTATTGTCACGCTGTAGTTGTTGTGTCACCTATGCTACCTGCCTTTGTTCACCTATGCGTGAATACAGACAAACAAAATGGGGTACCGATTTCAAAATCAGGAATCAAAATAGGATGTTCTTCCACCGTTTAGTACTAGGTGATCATGGGACAGAGAAAGAACATAGAATAAGCAGGTAGGCCGACCCAAATAGACCGACGACCTGGAAACGTAAAGCCGCGATCCCACGGCCCGTTAACTCGCAGGCCGTGTCGCGACCCTCGCCATGTATTCCCAAGATGTGTGTCGGCCTGGTGTGGCCTCTTGACCGCTATTTCGGCATGACATGTGACACGGAACGCATGGTTGCGCGTGCAGCCGCTGTGATTTTATTCAGTGGTCAATATTTGATAAACAAAGCAAAAAGAAATGCCAGGCGCGTTTCTCTTTTACGGGACGTACACGCCGCGTAAAGCGCCCTCGCGTCGCGTCTAGCCGCGCCTTTGTAATTACCGACTTCTGAAGGATTGGACGTGCGACGACAGGCCACCGCAGGCTTCATCGGATGAGATAGTTCCCACGACTGTCGACCTGGCCTAGCATGATCTGGCCTGTCAGAAAGCGGGCCGTGGAACCGTAGCTGAACATCGTGTACATTGTGTAATAAATATAAAAATCATAATGTGATTAAATTTAAGAGCAGACTCCGAAGTCGATAACAATAAATAAGTAATGAATTTCCGATTCAGTGAATTATTATTTATGTTTACAATTCACTTGAACGCTGGAGAGCTTAAAAATGTTAATTTCCTTATTTTATAGCAGACAGTATTGTTTGGTGTAAAAACATTCATCATTGTATAGCCGTGTTATATTTAAACTGAAACAATGGTCCTGAAAATAATTTACTGACGAATGAAGATAATTCCTTTCACTGTACAAACAATACCTTTCTATTTTTAGGTACACATCTTTGATACAATGTCACTAAAATTCTATAATTTTGTACCTGTAAATACCTACTTACCTAAAACAACTGAGATCGTATTCAAAACTTAATTGATTACAAAAATATCAGGACATTAAGAAAATAATTTCACATCTATCAGTAGAAGTGTATATATGACAAAACCTAAATTAAAAAAAAAATACTAAAATCCAATTACAAAAAAATCATGCATAAAAAATTACAAAACAAGGATATCTTCTAATCTGAAAGCCGCGGTCATATGCCACTTTGCTCTAAAGATTATTAATGGGTAGGATAAGACCCCGACTTACAGATGTGAATAGTTTCTTGTTTTATACTTTTTGCACCGTAGTTTTTTAGTAGTCGGGTTTTAGTTCTTAAATTCACTTATTATTTAAATTATTTTGGGGTTAGCTTACAATTTAAAATTAGTTCAGGACTTAGTCCTCTAGAGGGCGTCTATTCATTTATGTGACGTCACATATCCCATACCAGCGGACGATCAAGACGCTTCTAACGTATCTCATTTATCAAATTCTATTAAGAAGTTTAGAAGTTATGAGGGAACAGATGAACATACATACGCACAGGTCAAGATAATAACCTTCCTTTCTGCTTCGCCGTAGTCGGGTAATAAAAAAACAAACTCAATCCTACATTATTAATGTATCAGTAACTACAACAATAGCGAGGATAATTACTAAAACCAATCAGCACTTAGCGTAATACGTGATCAATATTAATTCACGAACATACACGTGTAAATTTGATCTAGAGCTAAGTACGTGTGACATCGAGATATATCTCTCTATTGAAATTACCTCCATTCAAACCGGATGCTTTGAGCTCCGGTTGATTAGCTGTTTCGTATTGCTTTTGATGGTAAATCAACAGTACATTGGCAGTACTGAATGGCTAAGAGGCTTAGGTATGCTGGTGGATTTTAAAGATTATTTCACTTTGATAGATAGTGAACGTAAGACGATGAATGGTGGGGAACTTTGAAGTAAAATCTCCATTTAAATATTTATGGAAGATTTTTTTTGAGTGGTATTTTTTTGAGTGGTATTTTTAGTGGTATTTTTTACAGTGGTATCTTTGGGCAGCGTTCACAGTTTAACAACATTGTTTCAGTTATTTACTTTGCTGAGCAGACAACTTATGACGCAATGGATTGAATAGCTGCTCCATGCATTATCCTTCAAAATGATTATTATTTTTATTGAAAGTGCGTTACACAATTCGGGTGCTGGATTCATTGGACGTTAATAGTGTGTAAGTATGATACTCTTGGACCACAGTTCATTTCACAATAAATAATAAACAATATTTTACTTTTATTGCGGCGACATTTCGGAAGAGTCTATGTCCGGTCCTTGCCCGACTTAGTATTTTTTGTACAAACACTTTGTACAAATTTTAATAGAACCTCTAATTCGTTTTTTTCATAACCTCCTAATGCAACATAAACAATTAACCGTTTTACTTTCAAACGTCTCCCTCTTACTGCACGTATTTCATTGAAAAATACTTCCTTTCAAGTGTACTCCGCTTTTAATACTTACAAAAGAAAAGAAAATCCCTTTAAATCGAAGTCATGTTGTCAAGCGAATGAATGCCCTAAATTGTCTACGGGAGCTTTAAAATGAAAAAAAAAAACGGAAAATTAAATGAAATCTTCTCAGCACATTAAACAATATTTTACCAATTCAAATAATTAAACTGACACACACAAAAGTCATACAAGTAAACGACACTTGATCCTCACATTTACTTCCAAAATACTTTTCCATTCAAAAATCTTATAAACTCCATAAGCTTGATTCCAAATTGATTTGCATGGAACAAAGGGGGTCTCGAGCCGCAGAAATGAAAATACGATTTGGGTACGACCAGATAGCAATTTGTTGCGGCGCCATCTGATCTATTGGAAATTTGAATGGGTTCCTCGCCGGTAATACACTCAACTCAATTGTTCAGTCAATACAACAAAGGAATTATTATAGGTTCACCGAAGAGATTTGGTTGTTACCGCAATGTAAATATGAGTGAACACGTTTGTATTAGGCCTTGTGTGTTCAGTGGTACGTACAGGAAATTTTGAGGATATTTTTGTAGACACGTTATTATTAAGGCATCGAAACAAAAGCAAATACCAATAAAAACATGATTAGTTTACCCAAACAGACTTACTCTAGCTAGAATCTCGACTGCATGATTAGGTTACCCAAATAGACCTACTTCAGCTAACATCTCGACCACCTCTTCAGTCGCTAGTGCTACTGTTGAACATGAAGTCATATGTACAGTTTCCCTGGAATCGAACAGTGTAATTAAGTTTCCCATTCTGAATTTCTCAATAACAGCCTGGAGTCGGGATTTGTGCCGGCTCATGGCAAAAGACTCGCCCCTATTGCATGGGACAGGAACATATCTGGCAAAATCTGGATGTACGCGTATTGATATCATTTGCTTGACATCTTTAGGTCACTGCAGGGATCCAGCAGAATATCAGCGTCAGGTATATTTGCCTCACACATGCTGAGCTGGACTCCCATTTGGTGCAACTCTGAGACGCACACCGTTCGTCGTATTCCACCGTACGTTATTGAATTTTAAATTATGTCCTAAGCTAAAGGATCCCGGCCACCGAAGGCGCGTGGTTGAGGACGGCGAGTCATGGGTAGCTCGCTGTCCGGTAAGGACCAAGCCCAGGTCGACGGCGCGTTGTGTTGCACGCGCGCCTCAAAGAGATGTCATCAGCAACTGATGGGGCCCGCAAGGGCCGATGCCTGCCAGGGGTGCGGGTTGTTCGAAAGAGATACCGCGGCCCCTGGCACACAGGCAACTGAGGGAACACGGTCAGGTTTTAGTCAGTAAACGTTTGACACGCCCTCCTGCTCCACCCAGAGCGGGAGAAGTTATTTGATGATTTCCCAACCAAAAAAAAGTATCATCACTACTTATACGTCTATGTTACTTCTTTTTTATATATTTGCACCTTGTACGTAATTCGCCAATTACTGTTTAACTAGCTTTTGCCAGCAGCTTCAACCGTGTGGAGGTTGGAAATTATCCCACGGGAACATAGGTACCACCGGGATAAAAGTATCCTATATGTTTATCCAAGTTATGAACTATCTGTGCGCCAAATTTCATCCGAAACCGTTTAACCGTTTTTGCGTAATTGAGTAACAAACAGCCAAACATCTATTTATACATACAAACTTTCATATCGATAATACTAGTAGGGTCGTGCTTTGTATGATTTTGTTATGTCTTTTGTGTGTACCAAATAAACGTTTTATCTATCTATAGATATATAGGAACATCTCTACCTAACACTTCAGGGATTGCAGGCGTGATGTCATGTGTTAGGTTTAGCTAGAATCCTACAAACAGTTCACACTACTCACGTAGTCTGCGAATATGTATTAATGCAAATGTGAACAGTTGAACATGCTCCCACTAATTATTTGTATGCATCCCGAATCCGCTGAATGCGTTAATTAATTAAATCTGGGCATTAGGCTTGTTATACATTTCAATATACAAGTGAATGTTACCATCAAAACGATGCTATTGAATTCCAACTCCATGCATATTCGGTCGTAATTCCTTTCGGTATGGAAAATATTATCAATTAACTTTTCAAATAAATGAGCATTGCATAATAAGTCTATAATGTTCTCACTGCCGGGACACAGGCCTCCTCTCTTTGAGAGGGAGTGGGCTATAATCTATCATGCGGGCCCAGAGCGGGTTGGTAGATGTCACATGTCTTTGAATTTTTAGTTCTTGGACATGTCGGTTTCCTCACGATGTTTTCCTTCACGTTTTGGGAGCTCTAGAGATGAAATAAATTATACAAAGTAAAACACCTCTCTGAGTTCGAAGCCACGACCTACAACTTGTAAGTCGGGGTCGTTGCCACTGAGCCACCACTGCTCTCAAAAGGCGTATTTAGTTAAATATTGTGAAATTGTTTAAAGGTATTCCAACAAATTCTCCAGTTCTGAATAACGTTGATTAAAATTACGAAATAATTAAATGGTAGCCGCTCGAGCGCTGATAGTTTTGTACAGATTGTAGATTTATATAATTGGAAACAACACAAAGAAAGTGTTTTAATTAAAATCGAAGCTCTTTATTTCAAGAGCTCTTCGGTAAAATGGCCAATTTTCAACAGAACTTGATATTATTTTCATCCAACGTACAGTTATTTGGGGTTTATTAATAATTGACAGGTATTTTGTTAAAGGCAAAGCAAATTGATGACATCGCAGTGCCAGTGAACGAAGGTCTGGAGGATATTACCCGAGTCATCATGAGATAATTCTAAAGTATCGTTAACACAATTAAATATGTGTGGAACACCTACACTTTCAGAAATTCGAGTCGAATACAACAAACCTGGCAACAGACAAAGGTAAAAAGGCCAAAATGCCAAGTTAATGTACCATCCAGTACTTCGACCCAAAACGGTAATAAATCAATCAAAGTCAAAAATACGTCAGCACAAATCCAGCCATTATGTCCTCGATCCATTAAAGGCAAAAAACCTAAGAACAAGACCTCAGAGAGCACTGAAAACTTCCTTAATATCATTATTCAAGTAGAAATATTCCGACAAGAAAATAATCATGACTTGGTCAGCATAGTGGCCGAACTCCATCCAATATCATTTGCCATCCCCATTGCTAGTCAAGTATACTAGAGATGCGGGTAGTGCATTCAATGGCTCTGCAAATTTGCCTCCGTCGGACTGTAAGCATGATAAAATGCACACTCAAGGAGAATGGAGTCACTACACTATTATGCTGGCTTGCTTTATTAGAAAGCTAGATAAATAGGCAACTACAGTGATATATCTTTACTGTTTGACGTAACAGACATTGAATGGGGCTTTGTTTACGAGAATGGTTGTTTGCTTACATTGTCTTTCATTTTTTGGTTGGCAGAATAATATGTCTCTTGTTGGAAAGTTTTTCTTTCGGGAAAATTTAAAGTTAATTACTGAGGAAAGTTACACTTTGGAACTTAAGATGAGGTCAACCCGGGTTTAGGATGATTTGTGTCTGTTAGAGTTCCGTTTTAGCACAACTTCGATGTTTTGCTTTACTTTGGATAAAAGTTTATATTGTCGACTCATCGCTATCACAGATAGTTGTAGAAATATCTGATACCAAAACCAATTCGGTATTGAAACGTCTTCGGTCAGAAAATTCTTCGTGCCTTGAAGATAGTGAATTCAAGCCATCAAAGATCACAACCGCTCTTGTTACAATATTTCCAAGAAATAAAGCCAATGAAGCAGCAATAAAAAAGCACAAAGGACAGTGCCTAATTGAGCGTCGTCGAACAAATTGAAACAATGTTAATCGAAATACACAAAGAGTGAAAGAAAATATTTTACAAACAGTGAGATCTTTTATTCATATTTCAATACCGGCCAATTTAATGTTACTCTTCTTCCTCATAATTTCCTTGTACCTTTCCTTGGAATATTTTGTAAAAAGTCATTTGAAGAGGATCAAAGTTTTCCAATAAGCTTAAGAGCCTACAGTAAACGGTGTTATAGCCTGGCATTATTACGGAGTGCCTCATTAATAGGAAACGTTATGCATGAGTTACGCATTTCTTTAGATCATTTTCTTTTAAATGGCTTTATAAGTATCTAAGCTACGGTATAAAAACACTTGTTCTTTAAATATTTTGTATAAGTTTGGATGTCACTGTTGTGTATTCCAAAGAAATTTCTCTATCTACCTCTTTAAATTCTTCTTTCTCCTGGCTATTATCCCAATTTATTTGGGGTCAGTCCTCTTAGTACTTCTGCGTCATACCGTACGGTTGTGGGTTCTCTTTTGTAGTGTTATCATGTCATTTTGTACTCGCATTGGTGGTCACCCATGGCCTCTTTTTCCCTCTTCTACATTCTAGTCTCTTTTAGTCATATGGTCATCATCTCGACCGACTCAACCGAATGCACATGTCCGTACTAGTGTATTCGGTTTTCTCTGAGGTTTTCATGTATTTTAACGACTTTAATTAAAAGTACAAGGATATATTCGTTTCTTATTTGATCCATTTTCGAAACTCCACCAGACCAGCGTAGTTTCTTCATCTCTGTGTTTAAATTACCTACCTAAATGACTTAATTGCAAATATTGCCCTTATTACATAAGCAACTTCATTCTATATTTTTGGCTGAACTTCACCAAATATATTCGAAATGTTTTCTGCTGTTCAGATGATTTATAACAACGTCGCGTCGCAATAAACCAAAACTTTGACAAAATACTTGAAAAACATTCCCAACAAACTAGGCCTTATATCACATCTAAAAACATCAAAACCTAACCTATTTCTTTACCGTTAGGAGACGGGTTTAGACAATTTTTTGCACACCCCTATTTGATTCATCTTTCGCTCGTAAAACATTCTGGAACGTGCTGACTATGCCGCCTTCCATCTTCACCGCTGACTGGCTATAAGACAAAGAGTGTTTTTAAAAACTTCAGTCCGTATTCACAGAGTTTCTAGGCTAGAGATAAAACGCAACTTCTGTTGTGGTGTGACCGAGTTACACAATGGAAACAAAAGTATGCTTCATGGGACTTTATCTCTGCATCTACGTGCATAGTAAGAAAGCTATGCATTTTAAATTTTTGTTTTACAAGGAGGAATGTGGCTGTTGTGGGGGACTACAACGGTTGTTTTGAATAAAAACGTTTTTAGTTCGTTTCTTAGGTAGACAGATAGATAAATCGTTTATTTGGTGCACACAAAAGACATAACACAACGTGATGTGAAAATGATTACTAATTAGCAAATTAGGCACAAGGTGCAAATATATATATATCACCACAAGTGCTACTTAATATAGTAATATTGTATTGTATTATTTTGTTATCTTTTGACTTTAATTTTGAACAAATTATTCTTAATTTTTTATAAATTTCTTTAATTTTTTATGTAATAATAGTCTCTATTTATGTATTCTTTATTTTTTTAAATCATTTAACTTTTAATTAAGTATTTGCCACACGTACTGCTATTAATGTTCCTAGCGGTTGGCTCTTTTTTTTCTTAAACTTCTATGCCTACTTGTGGACAGTGTTTTGGGTTACTTTATAACCAAATTGCTATTTAAGTCCTTATAATGTAACTGTTTGCTGTTCCTCTCAATAAAACATAAAATATAAAGAAAAAAAAGTAAGACATATAGTGATGACTGTCGACACTTCCGGCTTTGACAACATTTTAAATTGAAATGAAACAACATGCGGTGGAATACAAACACAAGTGGAACTGAGGATAGGTATTATGAAATTCAGTTTATTTGCAAAGAGTTTTCAGTACTTAATAAATACGTTTTCACTTATAAGCGCGATTGTTAATGAAGAAGATATTTTCATTTTTATTTAGATTAAAAGATACTTCCCTTATACATACAAATTTGAAGGAGATAGCTAAGCTATCCTATTAGAGTAAGCCGTCAGAAACATGCAAGTAGGTAGGTAATTGTACTTGAAACTATACAAACTTGAAGTACCTACAGTAACTATCCCAAATTAGTGAGTTAGTGAGGCGAATCAATAACTTGCGTGTCTGTTCATGACAACAACATGTACGAGATATTAAATATCCCGGGGCAGTATCCCGTCAATTTGCGGTTATATGAACTACCTACAAAGGTAGTAGCTACATCCATGTCTTCCTGTTTCCAGTTTCGGAATAATTGCATAGTAATTTCTGTTAGAGCGATATTACACCCACTCGATCTATGTAGCATCCACGGATTGACCGCCTCGATGATCGATACTGAAGTCACGTGACGGGAATTTCATCGATCGGATTCGGATCGATTTTATTGATAAGGACGTTTGTTCGAAATCGACCGTTATCCATTTTATTTTGAGATGGAAGTTGTTTTGTATTATTGTTGCTTTCATGCAGTTTTTTTTTATGGAAACGCAAATTCAGACAAAAACTAAATTGTATCGATTCCCTGATTGAGAAAACAAAAATTAGTACCTAATATGCTGGATGCGAGAAGAACAGAACCGGTTGAAGAGGCTGTGTTTGGGGGAGGTCGATGTCCAGCAATAGACGCCTTTCGGCTGAAATGATGATGATGATAAAAAACTTTTTCAAAATAAAAACAACCGACTTCTAAAAAAACACTACAAAGTAAAAAATAACTTTAACATTGGAAGTCGGTGACTTTGGATGTGTATTTTATTTAATTTTTATCACCGATTTCCGAAATTAAAGTTGTTTTCATTTTGTAGTGTTTTTTTGGTAGTCGGTTGTTATTTTAAGTTTTTTATTTTTCACTTTTTAGTTTAAGCACCTACCCCACACAATTTGAAATTTCATCATTCTTGGGGTCGAAACAATGCATATTTATGCGATAACAGCAATCGCGGTTAGTTTGTTGTCATTTTTGGAAGAGTTCCGTTGCCTGTATCTGAAAAGCATCATCAGATCTATATGAAATTTTTATGGGACCATTTCAGAATAAACTTATTTCGAACAAAAAATAATATTGCAAATCCGTTTATATATGACGGCGTTATACCCAAACATACATAAAAATAAAATATGTAAATATTTCGAATTGATAACCTCCTTCTTTTTGAAGTCGGTTAAAAAGAAAAATGCAGGTTGTTGATCCGGTACGCGGAAATAATACATATTACATAAATAATGTTCATACGTGGTACCTACTTAATTAGGTCGAACCATGGGGTCTTTGTTTCAACGAAAATACATTTACCAATAATAAGCCACGAAAAAATACAACATATTTAATATTTATACGGTTGTGCTGGTAAGCTAATAACAAAATCTCCTTTATCATTTCAGCTGAAATATGTAGGCATTTATTTTCGCTTAGTAAAAACATTCAAATATAATTTTGGACAGGATGCCGGAAAAATTATTAGGAAGAGTAAAAATATATTTCATTCCTTATTATTCCGCTGTTTTGGGCTAAAACAAGGGGTTTTAAAATTACGGGACACGGCGATAAGGCAGTTTTTCTTCCCATAATAAAATTGGAGGGATTCACCGGATGCCTCGTTTGTAATATTTGCAATGGCACATGGCTTTTGTTTTTATTCATTTTTGCATGCCCGTTTTCGGAAATTGCTTAACATTTTTAAATAGATTACGACGTTTTAAATTCAATTTCGCTCAGGGACTTGAAAGTTCTGTATTATTTTTAACAGACTTAGGTTTTCAATTTTATCGTTACACAGCGAGGTGTCTGATCCATTCGGTACTCCCTCAACGTTCTCGGTTTAGAAATAAACAATAAAAAACCCAAAAAACAAATAAAACTGTTATGCTTCAAGCATTACTTACATTCAACCCTTGAAAAAGTCTTAACGTAATACTTGCGTAAATCTCAACGGAAAAAAAAAAACAGTTTATTCTTCCTCTTAATCAAGTGGAGTGGCGCACACAATTTTCGTATTATACCAGACCGTGGTTTACATTCTCATTCGGAGTTTTTCCGACTCCAAGAGCTAGGTAAATTTGCCTTTAACTAAGCTTCCCTCAAATCGGATATACTCGTTCCTACGTGGTATTAAAACAACATATCAGATGGTACACAGTAACCCTTCGCCAAATAATCCAATGCGAGTGATATGGGTTCGACAGCGCCGGATGAAATGTCCGATTGATTATTGGGATTGCAATCTTTTTTTGATTTTCGGGGATTAATGAATGATAGGACTTATTATTTTGCTAGCTTTTAGCCAGAGGCTTCGCTCGCGTGGAGGTCGAAGTTATGCCACGGGAACGTACTACCGGGATAAAAAGTGTTATGTGTTAATTTTTATTTATTTTTTATTTATTTATATAAGGTACTCCAACGACTTATTCAATAATAACATATTACGTAAAATAACTTATATATCTATTAGTATGGTGAATTTGTCACTTAAAGAAGTACACAGCTTAAACATAAATCAAAAAGTGCATACAAATTATGAGACCTATTTCAAAGTGCGTTAAAATAATTAACAAAATTTCAATCATAAAATAAGTAAGACCTACTTTACAATAGAAAGACAATATTAAAGAAAATACATTAGATTTACTTAATTAAATAATTAATAATAGATACTTTAATTTAATTTTATGAATGTGTGATTATTATACGTAAAACGACTGCAATAAACGTGATCAAAATTTTATGGATGGTTGGGGGACATAATATTTTTTGTGTGTTAATCCAGGTTACAACCTATCTGTTTACCAAATTTCATCCAAATTCGTTTAGCCGTACTTGCATGATTGAGTAACAATCATCCAAACATGGGAACGTGCAAATTTTCAAATTTACGGTATTAAGTAGGATTTAAAATTTTAAACCTAGTAGGATTATTGCTTTTATAGTGGTGCGTAATATGAAAGATTGTTTTTTGATTATCCGGTGTTGGTAGTAATTTCAATAAAAACTTTTAGTCTTGTCTTATACCGTAGTAGGCCAAAGAAAAGATAGATAGATTCTGTGAAGAATGGTATCAAAGAAAAGAGAATGAATGATAACGTGACCGTGGACAGAAGAGAATACAAGAAGAAAACATGTTGTGACAACCCCAAGTAACATGGGACAGGTTCAGGAAGATGATTAGCCAAATGATTAGTAGAATGATTAGCCAGTCATAAATGTTGATAGAGCATATCGGTGTTAACAATGTTACATTGACAGCGGTAATAAGTTGTTAACAATGTTACATTGACAGCGGTATTATGTTGTTAACAATATTACATTGACAGCGGTCTTATGTTGTAGCTTTAAGGGCGGTTTTCGTAGTACAAGTTTTATCACTGTGTTACTATGTGGCGTCAGAAGCAATAGTGATATTTAAAAAATTGATGTTCATACATCCCCCCCTGAAAAAGACAGAAGGCTTATGTCCCAGCAGTGGGAACATTATAAGCTTATTATGTATTAAGTAGTGATGTATCGACTAGTCGGCTTTACCGACTAGTCGACCATATTTGTAGTCGGCGACTAGTCGACTAAAACCACTGACTGATCGGCCCAGTTTTTACTCGTATTAATCATCATCTGCCTAGCCTTTTCCCAACTACGTTGGGGTCGGCTTCCAGTCTAACCGGATGCAGCTGAATACCAGTATTTTACATGGAGCGACTGCCTATCTGACCTCCACAACCCAGTAACTGGGGTAATACGATACCCCTTGGTAAGACTGGTTGTCAGACTATCGGGCTTCTGACGACCCGTAACGACTGTCAAAGATCCACAAATGACAGCCGGGACCAACGGCTTAACGTGCTTTCCGAGGCACGGAGGGGTCTTGGTATGTAAAGATGGTCACCCATCCACGGACCAACCGCGGCAAGCGTAGCTTAACCTGATCGATCGACCCGTGCAGCTATTGTTACTTAGCCACAAGCCCCTCCTACTTTACTCGTATTAATATGCTTAAAAATTTAAAAGACGGTGATTGAAATGAAATTGAAATTTTTACTGTTATATTTTATTATTACAGAATCAGTTTTACAGTTTACTTTCAGTGCCATCAGGAAATTAGGATAGTAAGGAATAGGAACCCTTCGTTTGGTCTATTAATTAATTGGACTTAGATCCAGAAATTAAATACCGAAAGTAAAATTTATTAATACAAAAATAAGAAACTCTATAGCAAACAATAGGTTTGTCATTGTGAACATAGCCGATGTCACCCGAAATCAATGATCGGCTTAACCGACTAGTCGGCTATTTTGCAGCCGACTAATCGGCTAGGCGGTCAAAGTCATAGTCGGCCCATCTCTAGTATTAATACATTGAGAATATTCAATTATTTATTTTAGGCTTCGGCCAAGTAACTTTAATGCCAGTAGGTAATTTGCATTAACTGTAGGTACCAAACTGTTTTGTTGTATGTAGGAACAAAAATACAAGTTGTTGTTTTCCTATAGATATGTACTCTAGACGCAAACCAGTACAATAGGTGGCTGTGGTCAGCTGTAGCCTGACGATAGTAAACTGGTCTTAATTGCAGAATGCCCCATAATAGCTTAATTTTGAAGACAATATTAGTTGCCAACTGAATTGAACCATGTGGCTTATTGTAGATAGATAATACCTATTTCTGATCTTGTATCAGGCAGGCTGGGTTTGCTAAATCTAATATCTTGGTGTTATTGACCTAAAGGTATAATTAAATTCCACATTAATAAAGCGATAGTGTACCTTCAAATAAGGCATTAATGTTGCTACTCGAACGAGTTAGCTAGTTCATTTATATCATATCAAGTGTAAGAAAACTATGTGATTGGTATTGGTTTAGATAAAGTTTATCTCTCTTAATTTTTTCTGCTTTCCCTAATAACGCTCGTCACATTATTCTATTTGATATTACTTTTCTTCAAATTGTGAGATCCTTGAATACCAAAAGTTTAACAGAACATTGACCTTTTTTAATTAAATACGTCAATGTTTTTCTTATTCAAATAATTCTATACCTAATACCTATGCTAAATTCAAGTAAATCCAGTTAATTAACGAGGCCTATTTAAAGCAGCTCACCGAAGCGTAACTAAATAATATGATTAAATTAATACACTTTCCTTCTCCTTATAATAAGTTTGCTGCTAAGCGACAGGGACTCATGAATTTTACATTTTAAACCTAACACAATTGCGTACCTACGAGTTCAGTTAATCTTGTAAATCCAGCCTTATAAATAAAGTGAATTAATAAAGTTATGGCGGGTATATTAAAGGTCGGGGTCGAGATATTCGTCTTTTTGCACGTCCGTTGCATATTATGGAGTCGCCTGTCGTCTTACATAAGAGTTCAAATATTTGAAGTTTCATATGTTTGACACCGGCTGTATACAGTCTGCACACGGCCTTAATAAAGGAAATTAATGGAGTTATTGTAAATTAATGACTGAGGTCGAGTTATCCGTCTTTTACAATAATCTCAACGCAATTTGGCATCATTCCATTTGAAACTGTTGTTTGTTATTTAGACATCTCATTTATCTTGCTCTGAATTACGCTATGACAAAGCGAAGTATTCATATTATAATTCTTAAGTATTATAAGAGTGCCGAAACGTTTCGTATTTGAATTACGAAAATGAAACGCCCCTTTTGTTTGCAAGTTTAAATCTTTCCTTTAGCTGTTATTGTTTTTCGGTAAATTATATCACTTAATGTTTAAATCATTCATTGTAATCGGTCGTATTTGAATAGAAATTTAGGTTCGTCATCATTCCAGTCTTTATGGTACAAGAAGATAGGCCTCCTTTCTTTTACGCAATTCAAAACGGTATATTATTACAAGTGTCCACATCTTTTAAGCCTCACAATGCCGCCTGACCAGACTGGTCTGACGCTTTATATTTTCTTCCCGTTCTAATATATTTTCATCGGACTTACAAAGGTACCCAGTATTTTATCTATTAGATTTACGTGCCAATAATATCGCATTGACGATTTCAAAACCCCCCATTGTAGTCCATTGGCGCTACTCCCACAAATCTTCGAGGTTCACAACACCACAATGGGCATTCCAATATAAATTTATATCTGCTATCCGAGTGCATTCCATAAAGATACATATCGAAACGCGACACCGTTTGCGGAAAAATATTCGGAATGGGAACGCAAAGCTGCCGTGCATGACTGTACTGAAAGGGATTATGTTCGAATAGATTTTTAAAATGTTTGCAGTTTAGAGCGCTGGACATTCTTGTTCGGTTTGTTTTTATTGGATGAAAGCTAGCCAGTTAGTACAGTTATGAACAGCAGACTGCAGTGTTAAGCCATATTTGACACAAACTTAGGTACGTCTACCCAGTACGAGCTCATAGACTTATCTCTTCGTCATGTGATTTATGACGTCATACCTACCCACACACCTACGACGAGTTGTTAAACTCATTATTGCTTTACTATTTTTAAAGAAAACTCCAACTTTACCAAGATTGAAAATATCGAATTGTCACATTGGTCTTAAAGCAAAAAAAATATGTACCTTGACGTTTGATGATGTGTAAGTGATACGTTCTACCTCAGGGCGGTAAATTAATTACAAAGTCGGCTATACCTACTTTCGGTAATGATAGTACCGGTGCTTATGATCCTTCTTCTGGGCAAAGGCCAGGAGCAAAGCAATTACGTATTGCCACTTTAATCACGGAAAGGTTTTAAATGTCCTACTAACGGTGAACCTACGGGATTAGGGATGCGAGTAGACGTTTTAATTAGGGCAGGTATTAGGAAAACTCGTTTAGAAAGATGAATACGCCGCCGCCGCCAGACGGAACCTAATCCTGAACTTGCTTCTTTTATTCTCACAAATTCTCTCAATAAATCCCTGTTGCATTGTTATTCGCTGACGACTTGAAATTAGTTCTTAAAATAAAACAGGAAACTGATCATGACGTATTGCAGCA
Source organism: Polymixis lichenea (assembly GCA_949091785.1). Taxonomy (NCBI): domain Eukaryota; kingdom Metazoa; phylum Arthropoda; class Insecta; order Lepidoptera; family Noctuidae; genus Polymixis; species Polymixis lichenea. Next base: position 12,333,024 of record OX420936.1, read on the forward strand.
GGATATTAATAGGGTACTAGAGTGGAGTCGTAGGAATAAGTTGTATTTCAATGTAGCCAAATGTTCGGTGTTATCATTTACCCGTGCGCGCGACCCAAGTCATTATCAATATTGCATGGATGGAATCCGACTGCAACGTGTCTCAGAGGTTAAGGACTTGGGCGTGCGCTTTACAACTGATTTAAAATTCCGTAAGCACACCACTGATGTTTGTAAAAAAGCATACCGCAATTTAGGGTTGGTCTTACGGCTAGGAAACCAGTTCACGAACATCAGTGCTCTGAGATCGTTGTACGAAGCGCTTGTAAAAAGTCATTTGGAATGCAATGCTGTCGTCTGGTCGCCACATGAAGCCAAGTACAAACTGATGCTAGAACGTATCCAGAACAAATTTGTGAGATTCCTGTACTTAAAGCAGTATGGTGTATATCCAGGGTATCCACTGTTGTATCCTACTCTGTTTGTGCTGGGCATGGTAGGCTATGATAAACTGGAAGTACGAAGAGAAGTAGCTCTCGCCACCTACTTATTTAAGATAATGCGTGGTAAAATACACAACCCAGGCGTGTTACGGACGGTTGGTTTGTGTGTACCTGATGGGTACGTGGGGCGACGGAGGCGGCCGCCCTGCTATGGGTGCCGCCCGCTCGCACCAACCTCCTGCTGCACGCGCCGCTGACGCGCGCCCTGCGCACACTCAATATGATGTCACAACAGATTGACTGCTTCAGTTGTACTCTGAGTGAATTCACACGGGCAGCATTTTTTAAAATTGCTCTTGATTGTTTTTAAATATAATAATTGTGTCTACATTTATAAGCTTTTATTACTATAACTACACTATTGTATTAGGTGAGCCTGTGATGATAGTTGTATGTGTTTGGGGAATAAATAAAATAAATAAATAAAATAAAAATTGCTTTACCTAAGTGAGTAAAATTGTTTAGTGCTCCAATTCCAATAAGTGTCTTGAAATTTTCATGGAGTAATTTTCGTTTAGTAGATACCTATATGAAACTTAATGCGTCATTTATACCTTACAAAAAATTGGTGTAAAATAACATCTATCTATCTAAGCATATAATAAAGCCGAAAAGTCTTTGTAATTATTTTATATTTGATCCCTTTGGGCTCTTAGTAGCCGAGCAAAAAGAAAAAAAAACAGAAAGAACGCTTAGCGAAATTGAATTAATAGTGCGGGCCAGGCGATGCGATGCGACAGGGTAGGCTGAGGGCAGAAGCTCGTTAATAGATATTTACGAATGCGTGAAGTGTTGAAAGAATGCAACTTGCTTTGTTGAGTAATCTCGATTTTTATTAGAGTTGTGGTAGACAGAAGATATGGCTTGCCTTGTTTTACTATTTTTATCCAAAACTACAAAATATTTCATAAGCACATTCTTTACGTGTCAACAAGACGTCCTATTCAAATTTCATCATTAATAATAATTTCGTCCCATTTTACCACAATAAACCATACCTAAAATTGGAAGACTATTGAACATCTAAGAAAAAACAAAAATGTGAGAAAAAAATAATTTTAAATTGCCGAATCGGAGGTGTGATATGACAGATGTCACCTCCGACAAAACACCATTGAGGTAATATGTACTAACGTACTTAGTACATATTACCTCAATGCAAAACACCAAGGAAATAAAAATTGGAAATTGTGAAACTGAAGATTTATGTTGACTAGATCAGCGGCAAGTCGAACACGCCCACCATCTCCGGACCCGTCACTCAGCTCCGCACCTATACATATTATTATTTTAAGACCCGTAGTTTTTAAATTAAGTCCATAAGTAATTAAATTAAGTCCTCTAATAGTTAAATAAATTAATAAGCACATTCTTCATTTCTTTTACTTTACTAAAATGATGGAGTCAGCGGTACACAGTTTTGCAGGATGTAGTTGAATATTGCAAGCACAAGCCGCTTCGTTCTGCTACGAGACAGAATACGGACCGGATTCTCTTCGCTTTGTGCTCATATGTATCTATGCGCCTGATCGGTCTCCGGTCGTGTCGGATTGCCGTCTTATCGGACTATGAGAGTCAGCGAAGAAAGAGTGCACCTATGTCTTAGACACTAAACCTGTGCACTATAATTATCTCTCGCGCCGAATGCATAGGTCGTTATGGCCAAAATTCTGACCATTATTATTTTGGGTTTAAATACACTCATTTAACAGAGAACGCAAGAAGAAACCAGTTTTTAAAACCAAAGGTACCAAGGCCTGTTCTATTATTTATGAACTAAGGAAGAAGAAACTTTATCGGCTGAAAAAATAGGCAAAATTTTCTTTTGAAAAGCACAATACACGGGTAAATACAAGAATTTCGTTGTTATAACAATACTAATGACCCTTTATTTTGCTCAAGAAGTTGCTTTAGGTAAGTACCTACCCGTTTTGCCTTTCACATTAATTTATAATCAGTTCCCAAGCTAGGAGAGGACCTTACTCGAAGCCAAAAAAAAACATTAACTGTCGTTAAGTCTTTACAAAGACGACATTTGGAGACTTAACTAACAACTGTAGAATTCTGTATTATTACCTTACTTTAGGTCTTACAAACTGAACACGTAGAAAGTGAAGAAACAATTGTGTTGTGAGTCAATTAATGAACTCAATTACTAACTACAATTAACTGAATTACTTTACAACTAGTACTGTTGTTCGGAACACGTTCACACGTGCGGTGAGGGCTTCGTTTTATGCTCGTGTGCCATTTGCTTTGTCTTGTCGTGTAATTAAATGTCATTTACGCCTAGTTTATAGCATGATTTAGGAGGAACTGTGACCGTAGTGTTGGAATTGTATGTTGTTAGTGCTTTTAGGGCTTGAAGTCGGGGATTGAGGTTTGTTCAGCAGTAGTAAATCATTATCTATCCAGCCTTCTCCCAACTATGTCGGAGATGAGTACGAGTATTGTACATGGAGCGACTGCCTATCTGACCTCCACAACCCAGTAACTGGCTAATACGATACCCCTTGATAAGGCTGGTCATACTTTCAGGCTTTTGACGACCCGTAACGACTGTAAAAAATCTACAAACTTCCGAGACACGAAGGGGTCTTGGTATGTAAAGATGGTCACCCATTCACGGCCCAACAGCAGCAAGCGCAGCTTAACCTGATCGATCGAACCCTGCGGCAATTATTACTTAGTCACAAGCCAAACCTCTCGAACTTCATTCAAATGATCGCACAAAATTTTAAATTGGATTCACACCTCGACATATTACAAATTTCGAAAGGTTAAGAAAAAATCTAGGGTATGACTGAGCATCATTCTAAAATATGGGCCTAGAAATCGATAGAAAAAACTGTTTGGGTACCTATAAAATATTTCAAGTCCAATAATTTTGAATAAAGACTAAAATCTTACATTATTTCTTTTAAGGTCTAGAAGCTTTTGATGGACGGAAAGAGGCTGACACAGTTGCTTTTACAATAGAGCTCCGAATACCCTTTGAATATAAAAAATGCGGTTAGTGAACCTTACAAAAAATATATGTATTACACTTTATATATTTAGTATACTGTAACCATAGTAAGTTTAATCACCTACTCAGTATTTTTTGTTAGGAAGTTATTACCACGCGTGGTCGTTTGGGCAATTAAGAGTGCGCAGTCAGCCTCTCGACCCCTAGGAGTGGGCACCTTGACACCCGCAAAAAACACTTTGTGGCGTCAGCGAATGTGGCGGCTCGCCATGGGTATTTTTGGTACTCGTGTCTGGGTACATATTTTAAAATACACTGACTGGGGCGCTAAAAGATTGAGTAAGGTTTTCACTTTGCTGTATGTCGCTTTTAATAGGTTTTGATGACTTAGGGTCAATTACCAGGGCAATTCTATGGGCTGAAAGTAAACGATATTTAGCTGAAAAGATGATTTGCTTAAAATGGAGACATTTGACATGTGCATTTGACGATCTCATGACTGCGTCAGTGACCAGAGTTCGCGCAGCTGAATTTTGGGCCAAAGATGTTTGTATTTTTTGCCATCGATAGATACGCTAAGACGAAAAATGGGGTACGACTGAGTTCTAGTTATCCAATTGCAGACAAAATTTGTGAGAAATCCAGTTTCAAACTGTAAATTAGTAGGTAATAAATATATATATAATCGATCCATTATTCTGATTGAGATGGGTAAAATCAAGCGAAGACGCTCAATAAATACCACAAAACAAAAAAGTACCAATAGCAACATAAAATAAAAACGCGGATTACACGTTTTTAGAATTACGTTTTTTGCTTTGTCAATTTTCTTTGTCCAAAAGCTTTTATTACCATCCCACTCAAGGGCTGAAACCTTAGGCCTCTCTACGAGCACTTGAGGGAAATTCTACATTATTCGTATACATTAGAGGGTAGATTGTAGTAAAAATTTAAACAACAGAAAGTATTTTATCCTTTCGAACCATTTTACGCACTTATGCTATCTAGATCAATCCTTTTTCACATGAAACGGCTTTTTACGGAACAAAAATTGGAATAATAAGGCTTTTTCTAGGGTTCTGTTGCTAAATGGCAAAAATGGAACCCGGTTTTTTGCTCAGTTGTCGTTAACAGTTTTTTTTTTTGATAACAGAAATATTTATGTAACTTAGAAATATATACAGGGTGTAACAGAAACCCTATTGCTATCCTTAAGAACTAAAGATAACAGCTGGTATAGAATCACTATACATAGTTTCAGCTCAAAATAAAATGCTATAAGAATTTATACCATATTTTCGGTTTCATATGTTTCTTAAATTCAAATCATAACAAACGTGTCACCGCATTACGTAGGTCAATAACTTGCCACGTTACTTGCCAATATCACGATAGATCTCTTCCGAGTGATATGTTTGTTTCAATTTGTTCTGGTATCAATGTATTAAAAATTCTCATAACTTCCGAGCATGTAGAGATAGGATTAAAAAAACCCTTCCAATATCATTAAATATCATCCAAAGAAGCCGTGCCTTTGGTTTGTATATACCCTTTCTGTTACACGTTGTATAACTTACTTCGATTACGTTACACGTTAGCAAAGTAAGTTTAACGTAGGTATGTAATGTTTCTCTTTATTACAAAGACACAATTTCATTTGGAATTTCGGTTTGCCACGTGAGGACACGTAAGCGGTACACAGTACATATGTTTTCCGTATAATACCACGTTCTGAATTAAGGGCAGTAAGTAAACGGCAACTCTCGTGTCAGAGTTTGTCGACAGGAAATTAAAGTTCAGGATTTCAACCGCACGCGGTACCGAATATCAACTTTTTGTAAAATATTCAAGTCGACCCACATTCTAAAAAAAAACGTTACGTTTGAATTTTTTTGGTTGCGTAAAGCTTTATCATGAATATTTTGGGTGCCCCTGAATGGGTCAGTATTATACTTATGACCCGTTTTTAGGAGAACAGGTAAGTTCCCTTTTTTATGAAGAACTTTTTGTGAAAGGTTAATTTGTTAGATCAATCTTTTTTGGTGTTTTTGTACTATAAGTTTAATAGTATTTAGCTAACAATTGGAGGTGCTTTACGGCGGAGGAGAGCCCAGTACGGGTTGGTAGATGTAACAGGTCTTAGAATTTTTGGTTCTAGGCCATGCCAGTTCCTTCACGAAGTTTTTTTTTCACTGATTTGAGGGCAGTGGCGATGATATTATTTACACAAAGTAAAGCAACTGTCTAAGTTCAAACTCACGAACTACAACTCGTAAAGCGAACCAGATACCACTAGGTCACTACTGCTCTATATATATATGGTGTATCTATTCATACACGAAATATCTGAAAGGGTCATTGTACTCATCATTATGAACAACTTATACTATGGGCCCAAACCTGAAATCGCGAAAAAAATATCAGCTGTTCCCTACATTTATGTTCGCATATCTCGTCAAAATGTAGGGAACAGCTGATATTTTTTGCGCGATTTCGGGTTTGGTCCCATAGCAAAAGTTGTTCATAATGATGAGTACAATGACCCTTTCAGATATTTCGTGTATGAATAGATACACCTTATATAATATATATGTTTACACAAAGATATTATTGAATGCAGGGGTAACCCTAACCAAGAGTAGCTGGCCCCATTCTAAGGGTGTCGTAAGAAGCAACTAAGGGATTTATATAAGTAGTCGGTTGGACGGCAGCGACAAGTTAATGTAATCTCGTAATCCCCTTAGTCCTGCGCTTTCTAATGAGGAACCGTCCACTTCCCTAGAGAACTAATAAGGGAAGAATTTGTCATGTTACTTAATCCCGCCGCATTCATTTGAAGAATGATTAATGTTCGTTTCACAAATACACATCTCTTTATTCCAAATAAACAGGGGACAGATTAATTCGTCCCCGGAAGGGCCCAATGTTATATGACAACAATAAAGGAAATTTCAAATTGTACATTAATCATACGGTGTAACGTTACAAATTTGTCACGCCACGGTTGGCGGTGCGACGCGGGCAATAATTAATGAACCAATCGTGAAACAAGTAATTATGGAGAGGATCATTTTTCTATCGTTATGTACACGTTTGTCTAGTCCTGTGTTATGGCTGCCGATGCCGCATCTTGTCTATGAAGCGTACATTTACATAAACATACAATCAGAATAACAAAAGACGCTCTGATGAAAACTCATTGGCATAATTTTTCGCTGTCTGCGCGCCAGAATATTCTTGATGTTCGTCGTTCCGAATAATATACCCAATATGAATACTCTGAATAATATGAAATATTGAGCATGCAAATCGTTAGAATAGCACTTGATTAAATGCATTGTTTTATTTTACGTACCACTTTATTTAAGGCTGGGTTTTTCATCTAGAATATCTCAGTAGCAGCGCGGAGCCTGGTTTCGTGCCCGCTTGATGGAAATAGACTCGCCCTTATTACATGGGACATAACATAACTGGTGAAATGTTAATGTTCTATAGGCACACCTCTGCATAACCCTTCGGAAAATACAGGGGACATGATACGTTGTGTTTATCTAGGCACTCAATTTAGTAAATCATTATTGCAATAAAACTTCCATTTAGCACTAATCGAAACCGATGTAATCTACGGACGTAAATTGAAAGGACACATAAATTATAATTGCACTCGCGTCAGTCAACTGAATGATAGCTGACACGTTATTACGAAGGGTTAATGGAGTTTGTTCATTTTCCAATAAATTTCTCCGGTAGATGTTTTAATTATTGAGTGGCTCAGGTTCGGGATCACACGTCACGCAGATAGCCAATTAGCGTTGGGAACATTAACCCTACACGTCGCGAATAAAACCCACTTTTTGTAATTACTTCATTTAAATATTAATGAATTATGTAACTTTATGAAATGAAATGCTTTTTTTCACCTTAATTGCCATGCTCCATTTAATTCGTCAAGGAAAGTCGTTTATCGTAATTTGAGATGAGTGGGAAAATTATGGATCATCTTAAAATACTTTTTAAACGATATTAATGTCGACCAGAAATATGAATTATGTTATTATATTATCCAGAAGATTGTAAATTGTATGTATTGTCATGTTTTTTTTTTTTTTGGTAAGGGCATCTCGTAGTTGACCTTGAGAGGCCGTAACTACTTAACCGGGCTTTCCTGCGGGGACTTTTAGTTTTTAGGCTAAGAGCCTCCAGCCAGGGCTTACAAACTAATTTACTAAAACCTACAGCAACTGCGCACTGAGGGCACCCCCTGCGGGGTACGAGCCTCGGCTCAGGGAGTCACTTTTAGGGAGGGCAGCAAGTGGGGACAGGCTGGATCAATAATTTCTTTATTATTAATCATGGGGATTTTAACTCTACTTGCTCAGCTTCGGCGCGGGCTGGCACTTCTGCGGGCAAGGGACGGTTGGGGGAGGAATCGTTTACTCGGGGTCTTCGCGAGGCGCGAGGACCTCGGCGGCGAGGTCGGAAACACGGTCTGTTTTTGTGTGCTGTGCTGGTGGCCCTACTGCTTTCTTGAAGAAGAGTGATGGGGTCATCAGGGTCGGAGAGGACATGTCGCGGCCGGCGAATACGACTGATTTTACTGGGGACATAACTAGCGGCCTTCGCAATCAATGGATTGCGGTGTTGCGCGGCGGATTCAAAGAAACGCTTTGAATTTCGTTTTAAGAATTGGGCTACAGTGGGGATTTTAAGGTCGAGATGGAGGATCTCGTTCCTAACATACCAGGGCGAGCCTGTGGCTTGACGGAGGAAACGGTTTTGTAGTGCCTGCATCCTATGGATGTATCGGGGCTTCGTGTGTGCAAAGACTGCACTAGCGTAAGTCATGATTGGCCTTATGCACGTCGTGTATATTCGCAACTTGCACTTGAGTGACAACTTGCTACGTGCGTTCAGAACAGAATGCAGCCTTCCAAGAGCGAAGGCGGCGCGTGAGCGCGCCTTCATAATGTGCTTATAGAAGGAGAGGTGCTGATCCATGATCACTCCTAGATATTTGGCTTGCTTCTCCCAAGGGATAGGCTTGCCAAACATGGAGATGGGCCGGGGGGGGTCGGGTCTGTGTCGCGGTTTCGAGAAGAGAACCGCTTGACTTTTGTCTGGGTTTACTTCAATCCTCCATTTTCTAAACCACGCGCCAAGAACATTGACTGCGGTCTGGAGTCTGGTGGATATCGCATCCTGACTGACCCCAGCGTAGTAAATGGCTGTGTCGTCTGCGAACAGTGCCAACTTTGCCAGTCTACGCTTGGGGATATCGCTAGTAAATAGCGTGAAAATGAGAGGGGAAAGCACGGCGCCTTGAGGGACGCCGGCGCGTATGGGGTGGGGGGAGGAAATCGCTCCCTCTATGCGATAGCGAAAGGTGCGGTTCGACAAAAAGTCTCGAAGGATGAGTACGAGACGGTCAGGCACGCCGAGTTTGTACAGCTTATATAATAAGCCGTTGTGCCAGACTTTGTCGAAAGCTTTCGCTATATCGAAGAATACTGCACCGGTCATAGAGCCGCGCTGGAATCCAGCGCTTATGTCTTCTACGATGCGGTGGACCTGTTGCACGCACGAGTGTTGGGTTCTAAAACCAAACTGCTCGTCGGGAATGAGGCCTTTCGTCTCGGCAAAATTTCTGAGTCGCTTATAAATAAGTCTCTCGTAGATTTTACCGAGCGAATTCAGTAAACTGATGGGGCGGTAGCTCGTGGGCTCGGACTTGGGCTTGCCAAGTTTTGGAATGCCGATGACCGTGGCTTGCTTCCACGCCTGCGGGAAGATGTTGTTGCTCAGGGCACCATTGAAGATGGTGGTCAAGAGCATGATCATGTGAGCGGGCAGCATCTGGAGCACCCTATTGGTGATTCCGTCAGCGCCGGGGGCCTTGCGGGGTTTCAGACCTTTGATGATCTCGTGAACTTCGTCCGGGGTGACGAGAGGTATTGGATCATCAGGGTCTTCGACGGGCGGGAGGGAGGCTCTGCGTTCAACTTCGGCGTCCACCTCATCGAGGTGTGCCTGGTCTACTGGCAGAGAACTGGGCGTGCACTGGGCTTCGAGGCTCTCGGCAAGGCATTCGGCCTTGTCGATGTCGTCGAATGCGACTGTGCCGTCGGGCCTGGTCAGGGGGGGCATGGAGGAGACTTCTCGGGATTTGAGATTCCTCTGAAGTTGCCAGAAGGCTAGATGAGTCGGCTCTAACTCGCTCAGCATTTTGTCCCAGCCGGCGTCACGAAGCTCTTTCATGCGCGTCTTCACAGACCTCTGCAAATAGCGCATGTGAGCCTTGTTCGCATCGCAAGGAAAATTGCTGTAGGCACGAACAGCTGCGTTCTTCTCATTTAGCAGTTCGCGTACATCGTCCGGCAACTTCCATCGGTGGTCTTCCACCTCAGGAATTTCCCTTGAACAATCGTTCAGGACAGATTGTACGTGACCCGTGAATGAGTCGATCGCAGCCGTTGTGTCGGCGACAGAGTCGAAATGATCGGGTATGGAATTCAAGTGGGGGGATGTGTTGGTTTTCAGCGAATCGCTTACTCGCCTCCAGTCCGTTACCACTTTGGTGCGGGGGAGTTGGTCTGTATCTGGGAGACCCGTTCGCGGGGCCAGATGCAAGACAACCGGACGATGGTCAGAGGTGAGCTCGTTTATTGCTTCTATGGAATCCAACCTTAAGTTGATTCGCTTCAGAATGGCAATGTCGAGTACATCGGGCCTGTGATTTACATCGTGGGGAAAGTGAGTTGGAGTCATCGGGGCGACGACATCAAAGACTAAGGAGGAACAGAGGTCATACAGGCGTTTTCCTCTAGTCGTTTGTCTGGAACTATTCCAAGCGGGGTGTTTTGCATTGAGATCGCCTGCTATGATAACAGAGTCACTCATGCCTAACAGGGCGGAAATGTCATCGGAGATTTGACTGAAATCTTCCGGTTGGGGAGTGGGAGGAAGGTAGGCTGAGACTATCGTGACGGGTTGATGACCCGTCAGGCCCAGTCGACAGACTGAAACTTCTAATCGGTTGAGGGTGGGGGGATCCATAGGGATGCAGTGTAATGACCTTTTATAGTAGATGAGTGTTCCACCCTTATGACAACGCGACCTGTCGTTGCGCACTATACGATAGTTTGCAATTTTCGGGTCGCGGTTGTAGGGTTTTAAGAATGACTCTTGTACTAATAATATGTCAATTTGATGGTCGCGGAGGAACTGGGCGATCTCATCACGTTGGGTTAGTAAACCGTTGGCGTTAAAAGTTCCTAGCTTTAGGGATCGGGGTTTTAGTCTCGCGGGGGCCGTATTATTCATTTTGCGTTATTAAATTGGACGAGGGCTTGCGTAACATCGGGATACGCTTCGTAGATGAAAAAGACCTTCGCGATGTCTTTTTCGTTAACGGCTGCTTGTACCTCCTGTGCCATGCGGTAGGCACGGGGGGTACAGAAACGGAGAAAAATGCTGTTCAGTGTGTTGAACACTGAGGCGCCGTTTATGCTGGTCGCGGGGCCAGCGGTTTGCCCAACTGCGGCTGCGGGGAGCGCGGCTGGGAGCGTCGCGGGGGTCGCGACGGCGGCGGGTACGGAAACGCGGGGGGGCGAGGTAGAGGGCGCGGGGGCGCCGGTACGCGGGTCCCTGAGCGGAGGGATGGGGGCGGGAGTGGGCCTAGCGGATGCCATCGCAGGGAATGCCTGCTGATGGTTAAGCTGGTTCCAGGGACTCGGCCTCTGAGGGCTGAGCCTGTCCGGGAGTTTGGACGAAGGGGCTTCCCTCTGCTGGCGGGCGTCGGCACGCTTCGCCAGTTTGGGAGAAGAGGATTTGGGTGCTTTCGAGCACCCTCTGTAGTTCGCGGGGTGACCGGATTCACCACAAAGAACGCACGCCGGAGGTTCCGTGCAGAGGGCACGGTCCTTTGGCCGGGCACAGTCGGCTGTGCCGTGATCCCCTAGGCACTTGACGCACCTGGGTTTCGCGTTACAGTGTGACTGTGCGTGACCGTACAGCTGGCAACGGTGACATTGCCCGATTATCCCGGATTTACGCGGTTTTTCGATTTTTAGTCCAGACAAGTGGCAAACCGTCTTGATCTGGAAGATCGGGTTGTGTCCCTCAGAAGGAGGGCACACTACGAGCACCATGTCGAAGGGCACTCCGCGACGGGCTCGGTGCATGCGGTGCACCTCTAATATAGGGACTCCTTGGAGCTCAAGGTCGGCCTTGATCTCCTCGGTCGCAATTTCGGTTGGAATGCGTTTAATGACAACCCGCAATTGCCTGTCCTCTGGTAATGCGTAGGTGTGAAAGGACACACCTCTATACCTTAACATTTTTGTGAGGTCCCTGTAGTCGCGCGACGTAGGGACCGTCACTTTGATACCCTGAAGGGTCGATCGGGCGCTGGTGTAGGCTATGCGAGCCTCCGAACACCATTTGGACACATCGGTCCACTTCCCCTTGTCCTGGATGAACACCGGGGGCGGCGGGGGCACCTTTTTCCCCGCAGCGGTGCGGGGCGCGACGGTGGGTGCAGACGCGGGCGGGGATGCGATCGGGGTGGGGGCCGCGGCGGGGGTCGGCGACGGCGGGGTGGGGGGGCGCGAGAGAAGGGACGCCGAGACGTCCGTCAGCGCGATCTTCGCAGCTTGGGAATTTCCGCAAGTCTTCTTCTTGCGTTTCTTCCCCTTGCCCTCGACAGTGGTGAAGCCACTCTCTTCTGTGGACGAGGGGGAAGAAACGGAAGCAGAGACTGCTGCTTGGTCAGAATTAGAATCCGAATCACCCGTGAGGGTGTCGGTATCGGAGGGCGCGTCTTCGGCGTCCATTTCTTCGGCGGGCTCTTCCGAGAAGGCCGGAGAGGGAGGGCAAGCCGGGGCGGCTGGAGATGGAGACCTAGAGTAGGTCGCGGGCGCAAACGTGGGCGCGGTCGGGATAGCGGTCGCGAGAGTGATCGCGGGAGGATTCGCGGGCGAGTTCGCGGAGGTCGCGGGAATCGCGGAGACGAGTAAAGCGGGCGCGGGAGGCATTGCGCGGAACGCCTGGATGGTTCGCTCGATGTCATCGGGCAACTCGGGATGCGTGGACAGGAGTAACCTCATTTCGGCCAAAAAGGCCGATTTTGAGGTTACCATGATCGCGGTGGGGAGCCTACTTTTTGCTCATAGGGAGCGGCCTATTTCCCTATAACTCCTATCAAACCTAGCGTCTACTTCCCCGGGAGGATAGCCCGGGGATGTGTGGCCCTCCCTGCCGGGTGTAGGCAGGGGGGTGTGTACCTAATGGTGAGCCCTAAGCTTGTAAACCTGTTGCCAATCTTAATGTGCAACAGGGCCCTGACGTCCAATGCGAGGGGTGTAGAGACACCCCAAAGACACTGGGTGAGTTGCTGTGGAGGCAAAACTGTCACCAGTACCGACTAGGAGATCCCCCAAGGCCGGTGGTCTGGGACCCGTCCGATTGATGCCTAGCCCTGAAGGGGTTCGGCGGGTGAGTCGGGTCAACACCCCCTCGGATTCGTTGACACCGTGAGGTTTCAACCGAGGACCACAAAAACAGTGGATTTTACCCGGAGAGGGCCAAGTGATTCTACACGAAGCTTTCTCCGACAAAGAAATAATATGTCTTGAAAAAGACAGTTTAGACTGAATTAATCAGCGAAATAAATTCACCAATTAATTAAATCGTCTGTAGCCGGGGCGGCTACAATGTTCGCAGCGGGGCGCAGCGAGTCTTGATTGCGGCGAGAGGTGAGTCACGCAGCAGGCAGGAGCACTTCACAACACGTCCGTTCGGGGCGAGCGTCGCGCGCAGAGTGATGTGTATTGTCATGATAAATATGTACAGACTTAAAGCTAAAATTCTTAACTAAGTAGTGCGTGTTGCGCTTATTACTAAAATAAATTGGCCAATAGGAGATCAGTATGAATATTACAGTTTTGCTCCAATTAGTACTTAATCTATCCGCGTGGTGCGTGACGACGCAGTGTTCGCGCGAGGTGTGTCACACATATAAATATTCCGTGGCGCCACGCGATCCTCAGTGGAACTTTCGCTGTGCCAACGTACGGATGTCTTGATGTTTACAGCGAGCAGCTACAGTACTCCCCCCTGAGCGAAGCGTACGGGCATCTTGACGATCCTGCCTGATCTGGTGCGGGGTGCAGCGGGTTTGCTCGTCGGAAGTTGGCTGGAGTGTACTTCTGGGGTAGCTGGTGCTGATGGTGTTGTTTTAGTACTGTGCCCGTGATCTTTTGTGTTTATCGTGTACGCCGGTTTTAGTCGGTCGATAGATATGTTTGCGGGTCGACTAGGCAACTGTATCGTGTAGTACTTCTGGTTCCTTTCCATTATCTGGTACGGACCTTTGTATGGACGTTGCAGCGGCTTGCGGACGGTGTCATCACGCACGAACACGTGACTGCATGTTTGTAAGTCCTTGTGCACGAATATACATCGCTTGTTGGAATGCGGTTGGTATGACGGCGTGAGCTTCGTGATAATATGATGTAGATTATCGACGTAAGTATGATCCATCTTCGATATCGTTGGCGATGGTGATATAAAATCGCCTGGTAGTCGCAACGCTTGTCCGTAGGTGAGCTGCGCAGCGCTGGTGTCGGTGTCAGTACGCGTCGCGGCTCGTAGTCCCATCAAAACTGTAGGTAGTTCGGTAATCCATTTGTTGTTGTTTTCTAGTCGTGACATGAGCGCGGCTTTTAATGTTCGATGCCAGCGTTCCACGATGCCGTTACTCTGCGGGTGGTAAGCAGTAGTACGGGTTTTTTCGACTCCTAGCAATAGTGCGAGATCTTGAAACAGTCGACTTTCAAATTGTCGCCCTTGGTCGGTTGTTATTCTGGTAGGACAACCAAAACGTGAAATCCATGTTTCGTACAGATTTTTTGCGACGACCTCGGCTGTTATCTCCTGCATAGGTACTGCTTCTGGCCAACGTGTGCAACGATCAATGATGGTGAGCAGGTAGCGGTGTCCACATGAAGATATAGGTAGTGGTCCAACGATATCAATGTGTACATGTTGAAATCTTTCACTTGGCGGGAACGAAGTGATGTCACTGTGGTTGTGTCGCTGTACCTTGGATTGTTGACACGCAAGGCATGTCTTTGCCCACTCGCCAATGTCAGTATTCATTGCTGGCCAGAAATAACGCTGTTTTATTAGTTTGCGCGTTGTTCGTACCCCAGGGTGACTTGTATTGTGCACAGCGTTGAATGCGATGCGACGATAGTCATCTGGGAGATATGGTCGAATGTGTGGCGTCGATGTTTCGCAGATAATAGGTTTGTTTGTACCGGGTATGACGATTTTCTTGAGTTGGATATTCGTTTGTTTTGATAAGGTCTGTATGTTGCTGTCCTTATCTTGCGCTTGTGCTAATTTGTCGTAATTTATTGGAGATGGCAATTCGATGGTTTCGATGCGAGAAAGTGCGTCGGCGACGACGTTGTTTACTCCGCTTACGTGACGTACGTCTGTTGTAAACTCACTGATAAACAACAGCTGTCGAGTGCGGCGTTGTGTATCGCTATCCGATGGTAGCTTGCGTATGGCGTAGGTTAGCGGCTTGTGATCTGTGTACACTATGAGTTCTCTTCCCTCAAACATTTTTCTGAAGTGTTTTATAGCCATGTATATAGATAGTAATTCTCTGTCAAATGTGCTGTATCGCAGTTGTGTGTCAGAGAATTTCTTCGAGAAATAGCCGAGTGGTATCCACTTCTGGTTTACACGTTGTTGTAGCACGGCTCCGGCGCATGTATTCGACGCGTCGCACATAAGGGAGATTGCGTCAGTTGGTGATGGAGATGGGTGAGCGAGTAAAGCTGCGTTTTGGATGCTGGCTTTACACAACTCGAATGCTTGAAGTGCTTCTGTGTTCCAGTCGATTTTCGTCTTGTCACGTTTTTTAGAGTTGTGTAGGAACGCGTTGAGAGGTGCTTGTATGTAAGCTGCGTTTGGTACACTATCTCGGTAAAAGTTTATCATGCCAATAAATCGTCGTAAGTCTTGTATCGTCTCTGGCTTGGGGTAAGCAGCGATAGCGTTGACCTTGTCCAGCGGTGGCTTGATTCCATCGCTTGACACACCGTATCCCAGGAACTTGACGTTTTCTTTGCCAAAGACGCATTTGGACGGATTTATTGTAATACCGTACTCGTCTAATCTGTGCAATACTTCTTGTAAATCTTCGATATGTCGTGTTTCGTTTTCTGATGCGATTATGACGTCATCAATGAACGGGAATGCGTAGTCTAATCCGATAAGCACTTGATGTATGAACCGTTGGAAGGTTTGTCCGGCATTTTTCAATCCTGGACACATTCGTGGAAATTCGAACAGGCCGAAGGGTGTTGTGATGGCTGTCTTCTCGATGTCCGGTTCATACACTGGTAGTTGTTGGTACGCACGATTTAGGTCGAGGGTAGTGAAGATTTTTTTTCCGTGTAGTAGGTAGGTGAAATCTTTGAGTCGTGGTACTGGATATCGGTCTGGTTTAGTGACATCGTTCAACCTTCTGTAGTCGCCACATACGCGAATGTCGCCATTCTTCTTGGGTACGACGTGCAGTGGTGTGGACCAGGGACTTTTGCTTGGACGGCATATTCCTTGCTGCATCATCGTCTCAAATTCCTTTTTCACGGACAGGTATCGATGTGGTGGTAACGGTCTTGTTTTGCTGTAGATTGGCGGACCGGTGGTTTCAATGTGGTGTTCCACGCGGTGTTTTGGAGTATCCTTCATGCATGATGGCCTCAAGATGTCTGGGTATTTGCTGATTAGCTGGTGATATGGCTGGTCAACGTCGATACTTCTTATTGACGGCTCGGCGGTATAGGTAATTGGTGCCTTGACAATAAGGTTTGTGACCTTGTCGACGAGACATCGACTGGCTATGTCGACAAGAAGTTGGTGATGTTTCAGGAAGTCGGCACCGATGATGGGCTTGCTGACTGCAGCGACGATGAATTTCCATGTATAGGGTCTTCGCAGGTTAAGGTCTAATTGTAACGTTTTTTCACCGTACGTTGGGATAACCGTGTTGTTCGCTGCATACAAGCAAAAATTGGTTGCCGTTGCTTTCCCGCCTTTTTTCTTTGGTATGACGGACACGTTTGCACCAGTGTCAATTAAAAATGACAGACGTGAGTTTCTGTCTGTAATGAATAGGCGGTAGGATGTGTTATTTGCGTCGGTTCCCGCCTCGTCCAACGCAGGGTTTAGTTTCCCGAAGGAGGTTTTTCGTCTTCGAAACTGCATGGACGCGTACATCTTTGTGCTTCCTTTCCGAACTTACGATGATAATAGCAGATTCCTGTTTGTTCGGTTCGTCGCGGCGTATTGCTGCGCTGTGTGCGATGGTGATTGGGCCTGCTTGACGAACGTGACCTTGAGCGGTATCGACTGTATGGTCGGCGTTGGTCGTGTTTTGATCGACTTGCCTTGAGTTCTGCGATTTCTCTGGTCAGCATGTCGATCTTCTCCTCGATCGATGTAGGTACATGGGTGGTAGGTGTCGTGGCTACTGCAGCGATCGCGCCATGTGGCTGCGCCTGCTCGAGGATTTTGTCTGCCATCATCGCCAGCTCGTGGATGTCGGAGCGTTTCGCGATGTTATCGCTGACAGCGAGGACTGCTCGTATGGATTGTGGTAGGTGATTAGTCCACATAATCCGCAGCGTTGAGTCCTTTATGTTGTCGCCGGCGAGACTCTTCATGCGACGTAATAGCTGCGATGGTTTCAAATCGCCGAGTTCCATTTCGGATAGTAATCGCTGTACCTGTCGTTGCTCGGATTCTTCATATGCTTCGAGCAAACGGGTTTTCAAAGCTTCGTACCGATTTTTGTCCGGTGGGTGGAGAATGATGTCGGATATTTCATCGAGATCTTGCCGTTCGAGCTGTCCGATGACGAGCTCGAACATGGTTTGGTCGCCTTTCTTCTGCGGGGACATGATGGCTTCAAATTGTGCGAACCACAGTCGTATCCTGTCGCGCCAGATAGGTGGAATGCGCAGCGACGTCGAAACACCGGAAAGTTCTTGAACTTGGTCGTTGCTTGGAACAGCCATGGTTTGGAATAGCTGGTTGGCTTCAATTGAATCTTCGGATCTGGAGTTCCTTGTTGGAGGATCACGTCGGGGTCACCACTTTAGCGCTAGGTACTTGTTAAGTAAAACTCCAGAAGATTGTAAATTGTATGTATTGTCATGATAAATATGTACAGACTTAAAGCTAAAATTCTTAACTAAGTAGTGCGTGTTGCGCTTATTACTAAAATAAATTGGCCAATAGGAGATCAGTATGAATATTACAGTTTTGCTCCAATTAGTACTTAATCTATCCGCGTGGTGCGTGACGACGCAGTGTTCGCGCGAGGTGTGTCACACATATAAATATTCCGTGGCGCCACGCGATCCTCAGTGGAACTTTCGCTGTGCCAACGTACGGATGTCTTGATGTTTACAGCGAGCAGCTACACTTTCATTGCGAATCATATAAACGTAAGACAATTTAAAAAAGATAAGTAGGTAGGTAACAACTTATAAGTATTACAATTTTGATAGCTAACTAGCATAAAATTGCTGGGCTGCAACAAAATTGAAATCTGTAGAGTTGAAGGTAGTTTTATGTTTTCATATGAAACCTTCTGTTTCCTTAAACAAGGTAAGTAAGCCCCCAATGTAAGGCGAGGCAAGGTTAGATATGCCTTAAGCATAAAGTATTCCATTCCAAACCCCATAAACATAGGATTATTTCCTCATAAATAAAGGAACAATTACTCATAATTCCATATAAGACAAGGTATACAAATTACGTTAGCGATAAAGCCAGGTTTTACTGAAACGCCGTGTCTGATGGAGGCAGCGTCGGCATCCCTGCGCTTAGTGTTTAAGCTGACAGAAGGATTAAAGACGTGCGCCAGGGATACCAACCAACCAACATTCATACTTGTAAGCGTTGTGTTATGGTATAACATTTAACTGAGGAAAACATTTGTAACATCCATTTCGTTACCATGTTTTGTTTCGCAGTAAGAGAACTACCGACCTATGCACTTAACATACAGGGTACATTTTTAATCAGTGCGCAAACTGTACCTCTGAATTCAGCATATCATTCTAGATCACCTAGTGTAGAAATATTTCCTCGGTAATATAAAAAAATTGCTGTTCCATACGTTTTAACCACGTAGGTATTTCACTTTTCTATGAAACAGCTGATTTTTTTGTTTTTGTAAATCCGACGAAAAACTTCTACGCTAGGGGGTCTAGAATGATATGCTGTATTCATGTTTACAGTTTGCATACTTGATAAAAATTTACCCTGTATGGCTTATCGTCGACTCGCACGAATTTACTCGCTTGAATCGGGCGAATCGTCGCCTTTAAAAAATCCCTTTTTTTCTTTTTAGAGTTTTTGTTTGGGTTTTTTAATTTTTAATTTAACTTTTATTTCCTGCTTTTTAAACCCTTAGGTTTAAAAACATACAAGACATTAGTCTCGCTTAAATCTACGCAGCGTTGCTTATGTTTCCCACAGTGAAGTTTGTGACTAATTTATCCTCATTCCTCGTCCTAATCACCATTAAATCCATAACCTATTCATTGAGACAAGATTGAGACCTTTTCAATGAGCCCAAACACGATACTTCTGCTGTTTGTTGGTGAGTAACTTGGGTATCCTGGAAATTCCGGGTGTTGCTCCAGCTTCAGTTCAAGGTTACTTTGTTCGTCTAATATCATTGAAGTAATAGAATGGAAAATGCTCAAATCCCTTCATCAACCAGAAAAGAGCTGATAATCTTCAAACGGCTGAACCGATTTTGATGAAATATGTTTAAAACACTTCCGACTAATTCACCTTTCAAACTAAAAAAGCAAAATTAAAATCGGTTTATCCGTTTGGGAGCTACGACACCACGGACAGACACATACACACCGTCGTTTTTGCGTTGGGGATTAATAATATAATATTTTCTATAGGCGACTCACCCGAAATCAATTTATTTGTGGGTGAATCGACAATTACAAAAATTCGTATTAGGCAACACTTTTGCCAAAGTGCCAGTAAATTTATTACATAAAATACAAAACGTACTAGTTGTCTATTACGTAAATAAATTAACTTCGCGCGAGTCGCTTGAAATAAATATTATTGTTACGTACCGTTTTCTGTAAGATTGTAACCTACCGCATTTAATCTTAGGAATTTTCGATAGTTTTTCACCCCACAACTCGTACGCAAGTATTTGTGTGTAGGAGATAGGGTTTAATTTTATTAAGTTGCCAGCTTGCTTCTCGTCCATTCGCTGAAGCAATACCAGCGGTCAACGACGGGTGACAGGCGCTGCACGTTCGTATGTTTCTTCACTTGAACTGATCGTACACGAACTTAACAATGTGCCCCATGTGTTAGAAAACCTTTTTCTCATACGAGATGGTCCTTCTGCGATTATCTGCTAAACCCCCTTCAAGACACGAACAAGAAATTAACCAGCACCTGTGGAAATAAATGTACAATGACGTTTTAGCTGGATTTAAGACGACTGACCACGCGCTGAGCCCGACCAGGAGCGCGAAGCAGTGGGCAGAAGTTTGCAGGTAGGTTTACAAATCCACACCCTCAATCTCCTATCTAATTATATTATTTTAAAGTGACGTTTCATCCGATGCGGGCGAGTAAATTCGTCGATTCGACTACTAAGCCAATATGTCACCGTTAAAACTTATGTCAAATGAACTGTCAATAGTGTCAATGCCTCGAACTCGCTGCAATGACAGTTCACTTCGCCTAAGATTTCACAGTGATTAGATAATTCACAATAAAGTCAGGAAAATTCACTGTTTGCCACGTTAAGTATCGACTGAAAGTGTTCGTAGGTATATTCAAATAATATAATTATAGGTATGTTCCGTGTGGTGCCGGACGTAAAAGAATAGGGCCTCCCATTTCTTCCCGTGAATGTCGTAGAAGGCGACTAAGGGACTTACTAGAGAATGGGCAGCAGCGTTCTCTATGCATTTGACCACCATACTGCGATCGCCAACCCGCCTACCAAGCGTGGCGATTATGGCAAATCCCCCCTTTTGGGGGAGGCTGTTGTCCAGCAGTGGACGACTTTCGGCTGAAATGATTATGATGATGATATTCAAATCACATCTGTCATTTGATAGTTGTATAAAATGGCTATAACACGGCAACTTGACATCTTGTGCCAATTAGATAAACAAATAATTAAATATTAATAATAATCTGTGCTCGTACAACTGTGTGTGTGTTCTGTGTGCGTCTTTCACAATCCAATAACGACTAACTTGCACTACGTTTTACCATTTTAAAACCCCTGATCGCGGCAGCCGCCTGCTACACTCCCTCCCGTATTAGTAAGATTCGCCGACCGAGGCATACTCTTACCATTCCCGAAGACACTACAACTCTCCGCCAGGAGAGCAGTAAGCCCACCAGCAACCTCAGGGTACACCATCGCAAACCGCCGTCCTTCCGTCCTCGCCGCCGAGGCCCGTCGCGACGTCCGTCCCATACATACGTAATTATGCTCGAGCCAGCCCGCGCCGCTGAGCTTGTAGTATTAAGTTCGTCCTCAATAATAATCAATCCGATTCAGTTTGTCCCTTGCTGCTCTCTACCAGCGATGCCGTAAGCCGAGGTCCATACCCCACAGGGGGTGCCCTTAGCGAGCAGTCGGTCTAGTATTAAGTATTTTTTAAGCCCTGGCTGGTAATCTTAATCATTCATTCATTAAGATTATCAAGCCCAATTAAATAGACGACAACCATATAGGTTGAACTGCGAGATATCATTCCCAAAAAAAAAGCATTTTAAAATTACTTTTGAGCCCCACCTTTCAATAACGATAATATTATAAACGTTATTTGTAAGTGCTGCCAAAGTAGAATAATACATTCCATTGCCTGAGTTGTCATAATGAAAATAGTTATTTGTACTTTAACAGTGTTGCCATAGTAGATTTTGCTATTCGGATTTTTATTTTATTTTATCAATGTCACCACGACACATGTAAGCCAATCTCCATACCATCAAAATGCGAATACATTTCTCGTTATATGTTATAAAAACTCGGGTACGATTATTAATATAATTATAACAAAAGATCCCGAACATAATGCCTCACACGATCCCACAATGAAATGTCATCTCGCCCGCCTGTATGTGAAACGTCACATTATTGTAAAACATAAATCCTCTAAACACGAATTACGCATTACGTCATCAGATAAGACATACCTACGGTTGAATATTAAAACCCTTCACGATGTTCCAAACCTCGCAACAGCTAATAATGTTGGGTATTGTTGGATTTTCATCTTTATTACAATGTTTCTAAGGGCCATAGGGGTTGTATATGTAAGTTCTTCATGCGAAGCGAAGGCTCGCGACATAATTGCGACTGTACCCGGAAGTTAATTGCGTGTTCGTTGTCAAGCCGCGGGTTGGGATGATTCAAGCCTCGGATCATAGAAATAAGGGAGATAAGACGCGAAGGCTTTACATACATACGTAATTATGTATCCCGAATGCTTGTGGAATGAGATAAAAATGTATTGTTGCTTACAATCACGATTGCTTCACTGAAGCCGCTGAACTGACAAAGTTGGAACACAATAAGTGAAAATTATATACATACTTTATACAGTCAGAGAAGGTCAGATAGGCAATCGCTCCATGTAAAATACTGGTATTCAGCTGCATCCGGTTAGACTGGAAGCCGACCCCAACATAGTTGGGAAAAGGCTAGGCAGATGATGATACACAGTACCTACGGTGTACTTTTATGAATCTTTGTTAACTTTTCTGTAGATTATAGACGATAGTAATGTAAGTAAACGCAACCGGTACGGATCTGTCACAAGTCTAAGCAGTTTGGAAATGTATTAATATTAAATTATAATATAACAATAACGACTGCAGGCTTAGCATGACGATTTCTATTTCTACGAAGAATAGACAGTGCTTTTTCAATACAAAATGACATTCCGTTTCTCCATTTTTGACATCGCACCGTAGATATTTTTCAGCACCGTAGATATTCTTCTACAATCTGTCATTTTGTCTTTTGTTTCTAACGATCTTTGTCTAGGTCCTTATAATTATAGACTATACCAGAAGAAAATTTCTTCCCAAACTGTCAAAATCACACTGACAACAGACTTTCTACTCCACAAAGTATATACTTATAACTACAAAGTCATGATTCGTATTTTTTTTTTTGTTGGGAAACATATCTAATGACTTCTCCCGCTCTGGGTGGAGCAGGAAGGCGTATCAGACTTTTACTGACTAAAACCCACCCGTGTTCCCTCAGTTGCCTGTGTGCCAAGGGCCGCGGTATCTCTTTCAAACAACCCGCACCCCTGGCCGGCATCGGCATCGGCCCTTGCGGACCCCAACAGTTGCTGCTGACATCTCTTTGAGGCGCGCGTGGAACACAACGCGCCGTCGACCCGGGCTCGGTGATTACCGGACAGCGAGCTACCCATTACTCGCCGTCCGCAAGCCCGCGCCTACGGTGGCCGGGAATCAGCCTGGGATTTCCGACGCCCAGGGTGTCTCCTGCGAAGGCTACGGCCGTGAGGGCGCATGTACTGTCTCTCCCTCATGTGCGCCGCCTCCCTCTTATCATGATTCGTTTAGAACGCATAAGTGTGATAATTAATAGTAAAACATAGCTATCTTCTCCTATTTTACATCATTTAGTTAAAAGTCATGTCTATTCTTCCGTCGACAAATCGGTGCTCGTGCTAAGCGTGTGTGTTTAGACGTGAAAAGATAACTCTCTGACAAACACAGTTAATGTCGCATTTTTATTAGTATGGTTAATATGTACGTACCATTTAAGTATCTACATTGTTAATAAAAATTTAAGAGAACCTCTGTACAAATTATTACTTGCAAACTTTAACTCAATCTGTACCACTCACTTTTAACTGACTGTGATTCAACATTCTAATCCAAGCACGCTAAATCGAGGTGTAGTCGCATTTCAGAGTTACCCGTTGCATACCGCCTGATGTAAATGAGACATTCGATGTAACCCTACTCCCGCCGTCTGGCAGTATCGACGCGACGCGAAGCTAAGCTAAATCGAATGACAGTCAATTAAAGTGCGCCCTAATCTAGTTTATTAAGTCCTGAAGTGATGATGCATGATTTTCTATTGGGTATTCATTAGCTAAAGCAGTTAGGTAATACAAAGAGAATGCACAGTGTGGCGATAAGGTTAGCACATCACAAACTCAAATTCTAAATTATGTATTTAAAACAGACACAATTAAAATAATTAATAACCATTCTACCAGTGGGACCTTTTTTTCTTTATAGTACTTCACAACATTAACCTTAATTTGTGATTACTTGGCAACAATACCTACCGTAAAGTTTGTGTCGAATTGTTGATACCATCGCCCCGCGCGTGTCTAGTGCCTTATTATCAAGGGTGGTTTATTTTGTGGCAATTACTATAAAAATTATCAGTTTTTTTTTATTTTGTAAATTGTGTAGTATTTAAAATAATTTAACAGACTCATAACAACTGGTAATAACAGCTGTGATAACCTAATCGCCACTCTATATTAACACAGGTCACGGATTTTAAAAGCGCTGATCAAGGCAAAATATATCTAATACCATACAGTCAAATTTTATGCAACTGTTGTGATTAATTGGCCAAAATAAAAACAGCCAATGAAATCGCGTCATAATTTTACAACCGATTTTCAATAGGTACTCAGAAACCATCGGTAAAGATGTATTTTTCTAGACAACTGAGGTGGTTTTTGAAAACAATGAAGCTAGCATGGTCCGGTGTAGCAGAGAGGCTTAACTAGAGACCTTAAAAATAGATGAAACTGCTTAATTTGTGTGAGATTTGTGTCTGTAAGCGCACCATTCAGGAGCAACACGCAAAAGTATGGCAAAGCTTTTCTTAAATAAAAACAATTCGGCAGGGACAATGACTCGTAAATCTTAACCATGAATTCAGCAATGATTTTAAACAGAATATAAATTTTTCGTAGGTTTTCAAAAAACAAATCTGTTGTTTCATAGAAAAGTGCGATACCTAACAGATTGCGAGTCCCCGAGCTCCTGTATAAATAGCACGTTGGATGCAATACATTTAGTATAGGTATGTATACTCAATTTACCATAAGCCTGGTTAATAAAAATATTACGTTTTAATATAAATGATGCTTATTAATGTGTAGAAAATGATACAAGTATATTGTGTTAATTTTTAATTAGCAATAGGCTCGTAAATCACAAAATTAAAATTTACAAAAAGATCCAAGCTGATTACAAATAATGCTATCAACAATTAAGATTTCATTGCAAGCAGGGTAAAAAAGAGTATAAAAAGTGTATAAATACAAAATTAAGGCCTTATTATTCACGACAGGTTCATTAATATTGTAATGGATGTAAAAGTTTTCAAGTGGAAATCCTCGTGCCCTTTTCTTTTCAAATGTTTAATGGATCCCACTCTCTTCATACTCGCATAATTTGAAGAATTTTGTTATGCCACTTTTAGTTAATATACTTTAGTTGAAATGTTATGTAGAGATTCCTGGTAACCCGTGAGTATTCATTTTTAAGGGTATGCTTCAGAAACATGTCGTGAGAATGACTAAAATCTGGAGGATATATTAGGTTAGCATTAAATAAAACTTTTGCTAGCGCACGGGTTCAATAGTGCAATTGTCAAAAAAATGTGTAAGTTCCTATAAAGCCGTGTTATTTTGCGTAGTTGGTCGTCTTCAATGGTACATTTATCACCCCATCCATGATAAAAGGCCTTATTCTTTATCGGTAGAAACGTGAATCAAAAATCAAAATCTTGGAAGCCCAAAGGATGTTGCGACCTCCTTACCATCAAAGCTGGCAGTGCACCCTTCGGCATAATAGATATCCTTCTACTCCGGGCAGAGCTTCTTACACTGTCTCCAACCCGAGCACCCGGCATTATCGAGAAGCGCCTGTAATCAACACCCGATAAGATTAATTGGTCGAGAGCACAAATAGGATAGATACAGAAGGTTGACTCCATACAACGAGCGAAAGCAAGCGCATGCACACGTAGATGCGTTAGTAAGGCAATATGAAACCGCCTCAAAAGTAAGCCTTAGGCCCGGTTCACTGGAGCGTTGTACTTGTGCAGGTGGACCACATGTCGCATGTTCCAAGAACTGCACGGGGCTATTCAAATATACGCTCCGGCCTACACTTCCTTTCCATTCCGACCGTAGTAGCTAGTAGCGTGTATGTTTGCCAAGCTATTCGGGAGTGCTCTTGCACGTGCTGTAGTCAAGCGTGTTTATGTGTGCGTGCGTTTTCGCTCGTGGCATGTAGCTGACCTTTTGTGCCTATCTATTCTGTGTCAAGAGGCTGTCATGTGCGACATATGAGGCCGTTTCATGGTTTCTGAGAATAGTTCGCGTGTGTATGTAAGCTGATAATTGTCAATTAGTGGTAACGGCTTGATGGGTGATTTAGTGGCGTGGATTTGGAGATCTGATTCGTATGTCTTAAGATTTCAACTAATGATAAATGAGTTTAATTACGTTGTAATTAAAGGATTACACCAATTCGATAAACAGCTTGCTGGGAGAAAAGGATTTCATTTCTATTTTATAAGCATTAAGTACCTATTGTTTTTTACGGTTCTCTATTGTGTTCCCCAAATTTTTTATCCATTATCTAAAGTGTCACATTTATTTTTTGGTCTAATTATCATTTGTCCGAATGATAACTTGCCCGAACTTTATTTATCCCAACAATGTTCATAACAAAGCTTTTGTTATGAACTTCTCTCAGGCAATAAGTAGATTCGAGTTAGGTATATGACACACGGGTAATATTTTTTTTCGACCGACTTGTTTTGAGATAGTTCACTTGTTGTGTAGATCCCTGTAAGAAGCATGCAAACAAGCATATACCATGCATGCAGCAAGCATGCAACATGTAGCATGCAAGCAAGCATGCAACATGCAAGCGAGCATGCAACATGCAGCAGGTATGGTTTCTGTCATGGCTCCAGCGCTGCGGGACTCCGGCGGTCCCACGCGAACTTATCGTCGTAGATGGTTTAACGCTCACCACCGCGGCTTCGTCTTGACTATTAAGATATTTTTTCTTTTTTTTCTTTCAATTAGTGCGTTAGTGATTCTTTTGATTGTTAGTATGACTTATCTTTATTTACTAATCGCCCATTTTTGTACTTGAAAAAACGTTCAGATAGTCTGTTGTGGTTTATACAGTACACGCAAGAAGCACAGAACCACTTGAATGGCGGTGCTTGGGGGAGGCTTATGTCCAGCAGTGGACGTTTGTTGGCTGAAATTATGATACAGTACAAGAGGATTTATATTTACCTGGATGCAGGTATAAGAGACATCCGTTTGAACAGATGTCTGGCAGCAGATCGCAAGTCATCGTCTTGCATCAAGCTGACCAGGTCCTTCTCGCGTTTCTCGAGAGGAGCGTCTGCAGCCAACACTTCGCCTTCCAATGACACGTTCACGCACTGGTAAAGAAATTATTGATTGATTTTGTGTTTTATGATAATGTTGTTTTTATCTTGTAAATTGGCAAACTGTGATGGTGAACCTGGTGGAAACATAGACATATTATTATACCTGCTCCAACTTGGACATTCATAGTAATGTTAAATAATAATGCTGAAACGTTTCAACATCTGCTTAACCTTTTGCTAACTATGATGGGGATGGTTTCCAGTGTAACTGGATGCAGATGAATACCAGCATTTTATATGGAGCGACTGCGCTGACTGCCTATCTGATCTCCACAGCCCAGTTACTAGGTAACACGATAGCCCTACGTAAGACTACTTGTCAAACTTTCGGGCTTCTGATGACCCGCAACGACTGTCAATGATCTACAAGTGACTGCCAGGTCCAATGGCTCAACGTGTTTTTGGAGGCACGGAGTGGTCTTGGTATGTAAAGATCTCTCTCTTTCTCTATCTCTCTCGTCTCTTGTGCCTGAAATTGCATTGGCACTTATACTCTTCAAACCAGAGTACCTAAACCAATGTTTGGTTACACAAAATTGTATCCGAAGTTTTTTTTCTTTAGGTCTCCAGTTTTTACTCGACTCACATCCATAACCTGTCTTCTGCTAAACAAGAACGTCTCACAAAAGAGAAAAATCATGGATAAAATAGATACTCAAAAAAAAAATGAAGTCCCTAAAATGCACTTTTTTTTATATTTTCGTCCGAGGTATTACGTAAACCAAAATAGAGGCATAAATTCACTGCACTGAAATTAACTTTAAGTTTAAAAACGTTAAGCGTTTTCTTTTATTTTGTGATACTTTCGGACTTGCCGGCTTAGGTCCGGCATGTAGCACTTAGCTTACCAAAAGTGAATTACGAAAGGATTTTAAACTTTTTTTGTCCTTTTCGTATTTTTTTCGACTTGTGTATACATAATTGGATGAGTTCGACCGGCTTTAACTTTAAAAAGTCTGGACCATAAATAGCCTTAATGGAACCAATATTAGACATTTCAAAAACAAATAGCCACAATTCAGAACCCCAAAGCAATACAGTTTAACCTAGAAGCCATAACAAAACAGCGATCTAAATGCCTATAACCGTCCAACAATATTCTCTCCGCTATGAAATTAAGTACTAAACAATGTTCTATAAAGTACTTAAAGTTTTAATGCGCTTACTGTGTCATAGAAGTCGGCAACTTCATGGTATCCGTAGGAGCGAGCAAGCCCGGCCGCTTCCAAGAGAACTGCACGAGATTCAGGCCGGTTGTTCTGCAGGAGATGGCAGCGAGCCAATAGAAATAGGGCATTTAGAAGCCATGGACGCTGATTGGATGAGCGAGCCTCTGTTGAGTTTAAAACTATTTAGTTTATTGAATATTTGGTTCATTTCGCTATAATTGAAATGTTTGGACAATTACAGTTTAAGATACGTTTTATTAAACGTAAAAATAAAATCATGTTAATTTTAAGGGTAATAAATGTATTTGTGTCTCCGTGTATGTGTGCGTCTGTGTCGTATTTGCTTGTCCATGTGGTTTATTTTTGAGTTAAGATTTTTTCTGTTTCGTCATATGACTTATTTTGGAAGTACGATAAAAAAGAAGATACAAATGTTGTACATAAAAACTTTTTCGCTTTCTATAGTTATATCAAGATTTTAAAAATTATAAAGGCTAAGATCTATAAACGTTACTTAGAATCACAGTGACGGGAATAACGCGTAGCCGAAGTACCTACGTGCTAAGTACTAAGTAAAGTAATAATCGATCAACTGTTGATTTATGCCATGCGATGTCCTTAAAATAACGGCAGTAATGACCAGGCGTTGCCAATCTGTTCATGTTCATATAAGAATCTTTCTATTAGTACGAACAAGTTATAACTAAATATCTATAATATGCTTGGATCCACACATGCATTATATTTATGATGGTAACAGATGTATAGAAACATTCACCTACATCGAGATATACATATTACACTATTTGTATCTAAACCTAATACAATCTAAAGGGGTGTATTTCGAAAGCAAAGCTTACGAATCAATTCGAAGTCACGAAGTGTCCTCTAAATTTGTACTGCCACCCACTGAAGCCAGTATAAAATCAAAGAGACAAAGTTGTGACAGGTCACTCGTAGTTTGAATAAGCAATGCTGTACAGGATGTTACTGTCTACGAGGTCAGAATATATCGAATCATTGAATCGAATAATTAATTGTTTATCCTTTCCCCTTTTGGATGTTCACCATTATTAATTAAACAGAAAGTACCAGAACACACTCTGTTTTCAGCAACATATTATCAGTTATTAATAAAACTCTCATAAAAACTCTCGACCCATTAAAATAAATAAATCTCGTTTTCTTGTGTGTATAACGTTGCGAAGTTTATTCATTACATTAATGCTCTCGGTGTAGACCTGCGATTTCAGGCTTGAGCTGCGTTTCAATCTACTTACTGTATGCGAACAGGTTTCACGTATGTTACCACGCTTCCCGTATTTTCAAACTCTCGTCTATGCTAACACGACTTTAGAATCTATACAAAGTGAATTATCTAAAGAGGGTAAAAAGAAAACGACTGCAGGTACAAACTGGGGGCCTTTGAGTCAATATTTTCGAAGGAAGTCAAACAATTTAAGAATAAAAAGACATTCGTTCGATCGTGGGAGGCTAATTTATTTCCTCGAATCAACGACCCGTTCACTGGCCTATAAATTCTCGGGGCACGAGTATTTTAGTGCTAACAAAGTGATAAATTCGGTTCTACTGAAAGTGTCTTGACTTACCGGTTTGACATTTGGAAGCGTAGACTCTGGCTTTTAAAGGTTGTTTTGTGTCAACATTGAGACGAGCCAGTTCATGCAACAAGTAACATCGTTCTGAAGCTCGTGTACTCATGGACAGCGAACGCTCCAAGGTGCGGATGCGAACCCTGGAGACAAACTAGTATTCGTTTCCACGGAGTAACAAATCAATTTAGGTCCGGAGTCAGGTCATCTTTAGGCAGGACCAACCATGCTCCACATATCATATAATTTTTTACAGTACTAAAGAATACGAAGTAACTGAAGTACCTACTCTGTACGGTTCATTGCTATAGTTCATTGCCACGCTAAGCCATTTCCTAACGACCTTTTCCTATTGGATTCTATATGAAAACATTGAATATATTCAAGAGACTTAATGGACAGTTTCACAGACAGCCAAAACAAAAACAGTGATGTAACAAATTTATATTTCCGACTTTACAAAAATCATAGTGATAGAAAGGAGTTTTTTTTAAGTGGTTAAGTTTACAAAAGCAACTAAATTTGTAGCACCAGCATCCCTATTATTTTTATTCGTGAGATTTACGATGTTTATAAAAATCTTGGTATGTATATACCCTTTCCGTTACACGTTGTACAATAAAAATACATAAAGATTACCTACCCACATTCGGAAAACCACATATTATTTTTGATGACAGGTTATCTAAAGGCATATAAAGGAAAAGATAAGCCACCACAGACATTAAATTACATAAAACGTTAGGGTGGGAATACCGCTGGCTAAGCTACGTCGCAGATAAAAGGTCGAATTAATTAAAGAAAG
Source organism: Polymixis lichenea (assembly GCA_949091785.1). Classification (NCBI taxonomy): domain Eukaryota; kingdom Metazoa; phylum Arthropoda; class Insecta; order Lepidoptera; family Noctuidae; genus Polymixis; species Polymixis lichenea. The sequence goes on from OX420936.1 coordinate 12,363,657, forward strand.
TTAGGTCAAGGCAAAGTTACGTAATCCCTAGTCAGTCTAGTTTCCATATGGTTACGAAAGAACTAGAGTGCTTTAATTTATACAAGTACTAGATTTTCAGGTCGAGATAGTTTACTTATGTAATTTTAAATGGGCGTCGCTGGACACTGGACAGTGATGTTAATGCCCTTTGTGTTACTTAATCAAAAGGCACTGGGCAAGTGGCGAAAGCCCAACCACTCGGCGTTGAAAAATCCAATAGTGCGCTTTTATTATGCACTAGCTGTGCCCGCGACTTCGTCCGCGCGGAATAGTTTTTTTACTATTATTTATATATCAATAAAAACAAATAAAAATTCTAAAATAAAAGTAGTCTAAGTTACCCCTTATTACATCAGCTACCTGCTAGTGAAAGTCTCGTCAAAAACGGTCCAGTCATTTTAGAGATTAGCGGGAACAAACAGGCAGACAGACAGACAAAAATTGTAAAAAAAAATATTTTGGTATATGTACCGTATATATATTCATATGCATACAAACAGACACATGTATAGAAGATGTATAGATTACATTTAGTTTTCGCATGGTGTACCTGAGTGAAAACGGGCATACGTGTCTATTCCTATTGTGCATATAATTTTTATTTTATTTTGAGACTGAAACTAACCTTTTTAAGTTATAGAAAAACTCAAAAGCATCCTACAACAATTAAATCCTAACCAGAGGTTATTAAGACAACTACAGGTAGTGGAATACTGAAATTACTTAGCGTCTCGTGGCGGCGCGGGCGGACGCACTCGCAGCACGGAGTCGCGACTAGGTTCTCGCGAAACCGACATGCCCAGCAGAATAAACGCTCTTCGTTCCCGATCCGACTCGCTCATACTTTCTCGAACACGTTTCTGGACATAAAATAAGAGAGATTTTTCACGGTCTACGTGACTTGGCAAACAAGCTCTATTAAACTTCCCAGCTTCGTAATGCCCATGGCTACACAATTTATAATAAAATACAGAATTGAACCTACCTGGTCCAGGAAAGCGTTTCCAACTATATCGTGAAGCTTTTGCAGGAATTTATCTTTTCCCGGTAATAAGTTGGCTGGTTTTCTTGTTATCTGTTCCATTCCGAACTCGGCTTGTTCTAAGCACTTGGCGGTGTCTCGTTCTTCGTAAATGGATTGAGTTGTCTGTATAAGGCGACGTGCGTCGGTGGCGTGTTGCAGTTGCGTGTGCATCAACTGCTCTTTCCGTGCTCGTGACAGGCGAGCACGAGCGGCTGCCTCTAGCGCACGAGCAGCGTACAGCGGTGTACGCTCACGTAGGACAGCCTGATACATATAAAATAAACGATCAAGACTTACAAAGCTCACATTAGAAAAAGCTGAATCATAATGTGTTCCAGCCTTTCAGACGACGTGACAGGCTTACGCAATTTAAATGATAATATCTGTCTGAAAAAATGGACTAGGCAAAAACACAGACAGCACAATTTTTTTGTGAAAAATACTGGAATGTAATAATTTGCGTTGTTATTCAATAAAGCTTACAGCTATGCAGTGAATTTTGTGAACACCGAATCAACTACAGGGTTAGATTTCAATCTGAACAAGTGCTATAAATTCCAATTTAGCTGGCCGTTTATAAAGAATTGCGCCGTGCAATGTATTATATTTTGTGGGTCAACGGGCCAGAGGTTAATTTTATAAAGTTAAGATACTGTGAGCGTACTTGTCGTTTCTCCAAATCGGCGAGAGCTTTATTGGCCAATTCCTGCAGTTTTTGCGATCCTTGTTTATTGGCAGAGACCAATCTTTCGTCCTTACATAAGGCAGTTAAGAAATATTTGTCATGTGCCATTCGCTCCAAATATTTCGAAGCCATTAAACGGGAGATTTGTTCGGCTCTCTGTTTTTCCGCGCGGGATATTTCTTGGACCTAGAATTATGGTTATTGCCAACATATTTTTTATTTCTCGTTGTAAACAAAGACGTATCTGCACTTTAGTAAACGAGATATAGACGTTCTTTACACGGAAGTAGTATATATTTTACTACTTCTGTATTAAAACGTCTTCTTCAGGAATATTTATTTCCAACATAATAATTTATTTTGGAAATTGGCGTATTGTCGGTAGCTTCGAGATACCTACGGTATAAAACATATTCTAACTATATCTACTGAGGTTTACATAATATAGATTCTCGACAGACTCAAATTATGATCGCAGACGTTATAGTACGTCTTCGACTTTTAAACACATATTTATTTTTAACCGCTAGACTTTTCACGCAACTTCACAACAATAACAACTACCGTTTATCACAATAAATATCCAGCATCAAAAACAACAAAGTAGTTTGTCGCACTTTGGTCATTAAATTCATAGCAGGCAGCTGTTTTGAAATATGAGTAAAGTTCTGGACCTGTTGTTCTTTTTGCGGTTGCATACGTCCACGGTGCACCAGGACTTTATGAGCATCTTCGTCTTTGGATTCCGTCTTAATCTCCACGTTGCTAAGCAACGACACAGCTGTTTGTAATACTTTGCTCGCCGTCTTCCCAGCACATTCTCGCACCTAATAACATTTGCAGTAAATTAGTGAGCATTGTAACTTGATCTTAAATTGTGTCGTGTCATGACCTAAATGATACAAGAGGCGCTTTAAGTTAGTTAGGGTAACAGATGGACTGAGTACAAGACGTTGGGTACCTACTTAGTTGTGTTTAGAATAGAAATGTAATTGCTTATCCAGCGGTAGACTGTCAATAGCATTGAATAAAATAACGCATATTCAATTCTATGCTATTGACAGCAATGTCGCAATGTAATATCGCGTCTGCCAGGGGTGCGGGTTGTTCGAACCGCGCTGTTGTACCGCGGCCCCTGGCACACAGGCAACTGAGGGAACACGGGTGGGTTTTAGTCAGTAAAAGTCTGACACGCCTTCCTACTCCACCCAGAGCGAGAGAAGTCATTTGATGATTTCCCACCCAGAAAAAAAAACAATATCGCGTACGGTAAGAGGTGACCTGTTCGTCTACATACACAGTCTGTATACACAAGTTCACTCTATGTGAGGGAACTTGTGTATACAGGCCGTGTATGTCTATCAATCTATAATCTATTTGTTTTTTTGGCTGTAAATAGTGTTATATGCTATGCATGTGTTATATGCTATACATATAACATCATGTCTATAGGTATTCCTCTAAAAGATAGGCAGAGGTGTATTAATACAACACCGACAACTCGCAATTTATGTTACAAGTCCTTTAACCAGGCACAACCCCAGACTCACAAAAACCTTGAACAAATAGAACTTAAAGAGTTTTTTTTTATTTATCTTCGTACCTACTTATCTGTACTGAGGTAGATCATTACCGGCACTTCTGAATCGTCATAACACCGTCCCAAAAAAGTTTTAACCTGCTGAAAAGGCCTGGCAACTTGTTTTTAGAGAAAATTTCCGTTGCTACGTTTTTTGGTGAGAAAACATTCCATTAGAAGATAGCTGAATAGCGTGAAAACTTTGTTATTTTTTTAGACGGCTCTAAGCGAGTCTCTTGGACTTTTTACTGAAAAACAAATTGAAAGCGGGACGTCTCTAGATTATTTTATGAGACGATTTAAAATTGGTTTTCGGAATGTTTTTACTAAACGCTCTGCAAATTTAACTTTAAGATATCTACATCAAATGTTTAATCCATGTTTGTCTAATTCAGAACATACGAGTAGGAACAACATTTTAGAACCACATATACCTACTAATTATTCATAAAAGACTTACTGGCTTTCTGTATATTGACGTTGACATCAGTATACTGAAAGCCAACAAAATATCAAAATTACCAATGCATTGGCCAACAGTGGCTGCAGCGTTATTCAAACTTCTTTATGTCTATCGGAATAACTGAGCTGTTGAACTAGGTACCTACCATAACATTTCCTAAATAAAAATTATTTGTTGTCCAACTTCTTAAAATGATTTAAATAAGTTAATAAAAGGAATTACCGTTTCTTCAGCACATCTTGCGCATTCTGCAAAATCTGGTGGGAACTGTCTCATACGCTGTCCTCGATGCGCCAGAACCAAGGAACGTTCGAAAGCGCATTTTTCGTATTCCGTTTGCGCACGGATTTGTAAGGCCCTTGAATTTTTCGGTTCCAAAGCTGGTAAGAAAATTTAATATTATAATTAAGATCTTCTCCTTAGCGCGTCCAGAATTCATCTATGTGTTTGGCCCCACCACTAGCGTCCATCAGTTCCTGTAATGTACAGACGACAAGACAGGCAGGACAAGATTTTAAGTTTCCCATCGTTTGTGGACCAGCACTGAATCTCCACCTGAACAGGTTTTCCTTGCTTCAGCCAATCCGCTTAGCCAAGGCAACTCGTGTCCAGGTCGGAGATCCTCAATAGGTGGAACCATTGGTGTTGGTTAACTAACACATTCTTGCCATAACTTCAGTCTTTCTTTTGATCAGCCAGTCAATCTGTTTGCCAGTGAGTGGGACGACACACTTTAAAAGGCTGTTCCGACATTACACCCCTTATGGCGCAAGGATGTTGTCGTGCTAAGGGTGATTTGGAGATGTGACTTCTACAAAACATAATCATACACCTAAAACCTGCCTAATATATAAATTATTATCTCTGGTGGAATTCCGGCTTCATCTCTGTTAGTATAGTTTATTGGTTCAGCTAACATTAATTCATCCATTGGTAAGTAGTATCATATTGGTAGGCATTGGCCAAGCAGTTTTCACCTAAATAAATCTCATGTCCTCTAACGTCAAAGTCTTTGAACGAAACTCTGAAATATAATTTACATGCATCTACGTGCAGTAAATTATATATCAATGTTTCAAGCAAGAAACGGACGGCGTAAAGACGATGTTAACGTTTGTTAAATATTATACAGTAACAAATGCTTTCATCCAGCTACGATTTATTAGGAAATAAAAAAATAAGTATTAGTAAGACAGGAGCAATGCAGTTATAGAGTAATAAAGGTTATATATATTACCTTGCCATGTTTCCGCACTTAAAAAATTTGAACATGACCTACATCGAGAAAAATCTTTGTCTTAAAACTTGCAAAGCGCGAACTTCGTGTAAACCTTTATGGCCCGTTATTTGCACTAACTGTTAATACAGGTACATAGTTTATGTGGAGTATGTACCGGCTGCCTGTGCCGCGTCCGCCAAAGCACCGCTGTAATGTGTTGATTTCGCCCGAACTAAACTTCGCCCAAGCAACGAGCGAACATCAGAAGGCTGTAAATAAAATATATGTTCATGTTTTTAGCTACTACCGGCTGGAGTGGTACGATTTTATCGTCAAAAACATGCTTAAATATGTATGTTTTTTATGCGGATGAACGAATAAACGGACGGATATTAGGTGGCTTTAGTCTTCCGCTTTTGTGTACTGGAATTAATGTTGGGGTCCACATAGAATAACCAGGCCAAAGTTTATCTTAAAATTGAAGGCGAGATCTTGGAGGTAATTGTTATTTTATTAAATTGATTGATAGAAGGATACACTGTTTTCGTTTGGAAACACGCTGAAACTAGCTGCTACCTATAATTCTATAATTGACACAAAAATTATACGCTTTGCACCAGGTTAAATTATTGGTGTCCCATTATTAAGTAAGTATTAGGCTTCAAACATTAAAAAAACTCCGATATTTCAACAAAAAAAAATTGGCAGATTGTACGGAAAAACTTGAACAACCTACTATCACCGGCAACAATAATGCTACGTAGGTATTGGTAGTTGCAAAAAGATCAAACTTTTTTTAGCTTAAATATCAGACGATTAATTCATTGATTTTTTGAGCTATCTTTACTGAATAATCTTTTAAAATAATGTGCATTTTACTTGTTGAAACAAATGAAACTGCTGTGAAGCGGTGCAAATAAAATAAAAGCAATAAGAAACTATTAAATAAAATGTTAACTTGCCAGAACGCCAATAGTAATTTTTTATTGTTTCAGGCTATCCAAAGAATGAACATTACTGATGCCATGGGAACCGTATAGGTGGCAGCACCTGTCGTCGACACAATAGACGCAGCACGTCGAGTGTTTAAGGGGAATCTAGTCGCGGGCTCGAACTCACTATTGGGCCTAGCTAAAAAGCACGCTGTCTCACCAGGAATCATGTCCGACAGAGGTAGTATCAATGATGAGCAGTTAGATGCTAGTCTACAAGAACAACGTTATTGAGTGAGATGCAGGATCATTTATAGTAAAACAGGCGTGTAAAAAACAACAACTATAAAAAGTAAAAAATAATATTTATTGGCCGTTTATGTTGTAGGTAGTATTTTGATCAAGGCATTGTCAAGTCAGGAGAACGGCTAATGAAAATGCTAGGCCTCCTCTGTTTGGCGTTTTCGATGACCATCCCCCGACTTGACAATGCCTTGATCAAAATACTACCTACAACTTAAACGGCCAATAAATATTATTTTTTACTTTTTATAGTTTTTGTTTGGGTCGGGGGTTTTTTAAATTTTTAATTTAACTTTTATTTCCTACTTTTTAAACTTAATGTCTCGCTTAAATCTTTGCAGCGTTGCGTTTGTTTCTCACAGCGAAATTTATTATTAATTTATTCTCATTTCTCGTTCTGGTCACCATTTATCTATAACCTATTCATGAGACCTTTTCACTGAGGCCAAACACGATACTTCTGCTGTTTATTGATGAGTTACTTGGGTATTTTTTTTTTTTTTTTTTTTTAATAACTATCTATTAAGTCATTAGTTATTGACATGATCTACTCATAACAATATTTTCTATAATGAGTTCTTTTAGGCTTTATTTGGCCTCGACAGTTTTCATTTTATTTGTCGGTATATTGGTATGGGTAGCTGACATTTTGACTAATTATTTAATTAATATTTTGTGTCTCGTAATGTTTATTACTTTGCCTAAGTATGTATAGAATCAAGTCTATCCGACTAAACAGACAGCTGTGCTGCTGGGGAGTTTGTTCCACTACTTCTTCTTCCCAGCTAAAGCACTAGGAAGTGGTGAAGGGTGGGCGTTTTGGGGGACTGTCTCATGTACTTTGACGTTCGAAAAGTGCTGATTCTCAGCCTAATTTGAATAAATGACTTTTGATTTTGATTTTGATTTTGATTTATCCTGGAAATTTCAGGTGTTACTTTGTTCGTCTAATATCTTTGAAGTAATACAATACCAAATTTCGACTTGATCAGATCCGTGGAAGATGCTCAAATCCCTTCATTAACACACACACGCACACACACACGCACACACACACACACACACACACATACACACACAGACACGTCAAACTTATAACACCCCGTCGTTTTTGCGTTGGGGGTTAAAAAAATTAAGAGTGGTCCTTCGGAAGATCGGGTTTTATAAAAAAATCACTGCATAAATCAATATAGTTTATTGATTTTTTTATAATTGCGCTTTGGCGGTACCGGCATGGTTTTGGAGATTATATATTTATCTTCTTTTATTACTTAAACACACCCAAAGTTAGGTAAATTAGACAGAAAAACGAATATTTGTAGGCTCGTAACTTTTTAATGGCTTTTTATTTTAGTATTCTGTTTCCATACAGACAATATTAGTAATGAGTAAAAACTATACCATGTTTAAGTTTTGATGTACATTGTCGAACACTCCCGAAGTTTGTATAGAAAAAATGACGACAAGATTCACCTTAACAATCAACGGACCTGATTGCTTCGCACTATTTGACGTCCATTAACTGTCTTTGTTTATTTCACAAAGGACCCCTTTTATTGCAGTAATTGTATTTTGATAAGATCATTGTTATAAATCGAAGGCACTTCCAAAGTGTTTATTAATTTTCAGGTTTATCAATAAGATACTGTCAGACAGATAAGTTTACGGATAGAAAACTTTGGGTATTATATGTAAAATATTTTGTACGTCTAACGGCCGGTTTTTCAATCGCCAGTTAACTTTTATCCGATAAATAAGTTCGAATAAGTGCAATCTGTCAAAACGTCCCATTTACTCTTCAGGTAAAATTTATCTAATAATTGATCGCCCTAAATAAAATAACCACCTTATCAACCAAGTTACACCTCGAATTTAATACAGATGGTGGGACTGAGTGGAACGCAGTTAGTTCTTAAAATATTTTTGTTTGTTTGTTTTGCTTTTTTGGAACCTTAGACAGTACTCAGACAAAGGAATGATACACAAATGTGTTATTTATACGCTCAAAAATGTTAGTAAATTCAGTAACGTAATCGCCACAAAATCGCAATCTAGCATCAGTATCACGCAGAAGTAAAATTTTGACGATAGTACCACGCGCACCACGTTTGAGTTGACCACGGTTGACTGAACTTGGAGTTATTCGAGCAAAAATTATCAACGGATTATTGCATCTAATTACACATTTACTGGTTAGAAATACAATCTCAAGTTGTTTGTTTTTAACTCACATTCCATCGAAGAGCTTCGTTGTACGCTTGTGTGGAGTTCTCGAAGAGTTCCAAACGTTGTAAGTAATTGCTGGAAAAACAAGTCAGTTAGAAACGTTAGAATAGCATTGAGATTGTTTTGAAGTATAGTAAATCAACGATGAATAAATGTGTGGGAAAGTTGGATTGTTTATTTCTTGGTAAGGTGTATTTAATGGGGTCGTAAGCGAGTAACAGTGCCCCGCGCTAAGATTTCGCATAACCCCGGTTTTTTTTAATGCGTTTCCAGACCGTGCTAGTTTCCATACCCTGAGAAACTGTATTAGTATTAAATAAATAAATATATGATCCGTAAACATAAATCCAACTATTAACTCGGTTTCGCATTCTTCATTTATAGGTAATGTTTGTCATTAAGTCTTTCAATAAAAGCTTAATGCTTTAACTTAAGCTTGCATCAAATAATTGAATACTACTATAAAGCCTGAAATAACTATAAACTTAGCTCATTAAAGCCACGCTGCGGTTTTATAAACTTTCAGCACACTATTATTTCAAGCCAAAATCTGGCTAAACAGTGAGTTGGCACTAATTCTAACCATGTTGATGCCATTAGAGATTATACGTATGGTGGTTACGAACAGCATAAGTAACTATGTCAATTCTGCTCAAAACCACAGGGCATTAACGTATGAGCATGAGGTTAATGCTGTGCATAGGCCATATTATTTAGAGCTTTGCATTTCCAGCGTGACCATTACAACCACAAACCTGTATACGTCATCCGCAACTGACGTGTAAACAGCGGAAAAGCCATAAAAAGAAAATACCTTGGGAACCTTTTTTTAATTAACTCGGTACTAAATGAAGTAATCAATCATTGTCTGCGCAATATAACCTGAATTGGCAGGTGAAGGCTCTAGTGGCCCTCCGTTATACGGGATACCGGGACAGATAATAGCGCCGATCAATGACACTCTATGACTTCATTTTATGAGGGAACCTGATCACTCTATCGTGGGCCGTTCAAGTTGAGCCCCCGTTTCTAGACGACTGAACAAAAATACGTGTTATGAACGGGGTGTTTCTCATAACCTATCTTTTGTGAATGACGCTCAAAAGCTGTAATAAAAAATTGAGGAACAATTTTTTTATCTGTTTTATGCAAAGTATTTAGTCTCAAACAGCTGCTGTTTAATATTATAGAATTGCGATACATCATCGCTCACCTGAGGCAGAGGGTGAAGTAAATCACGAAAATAAATACCAGTACCGAATAAACAATTTGTCACTACATTCCTGAGTGCGAAACTTTAGCTTTGTTTGTTTAACATACCCTCTTTCTCGGAACACGTTCACCGCGTTACATATGGGTCTCTCTTCCGCCTCTAATTTCGTCTTCATGCTTCTCAGATTCTCCTTTGTCTCTTCTAAGACACACACTCGCAGTTCATAACTAGGTACACTGACTGTTTTTCGTCGCAATACAGAATTCACGAATAAATCTAGGTGACCTCGATTCCCTCAAATATAAAATTTGGGGTTGGCGACGACGATCCCGAATTATGATATTCATGGAATTAAAATTTAGTATCTGTTATTATCTTTACGACGGAATTTATGAGGGATGAAAATGATGTTAAATCCGAATGGTTCCTGGAATCCGTTTCGGGATAAAATAATAATTTTGAACACTTAAAATGAAATTGCACTTTCAGCCAGCAATAACTTGGTATTATTTATATGCAAGGATGATCTACTAACCCTCGGATCCCAAATGCTTAATTAACCTACTTTCTAATTTGTTGAAACATCAATAATTTTTACTTTATTTATAGATTTAATTTAGAACAGTTTAAGTAACGATGAGGCTGACATGCCATAGTTGATACCATAAATAGTTGAAAGTAAATCAAATCATTTGAATTAAATTTTGAAACCAGATTAAATTAGTAACTGATCTGTTAGTAAGTTTAAAATTATTTTACAAGACACATTACAAAATACAAATACACGTGGAAGAATCTTTCGCGAAGAATAAAAGATCGGCCCAGATAAGTATATTTTGTAGAATTCCTCTGCTTATCATAAAAGAAGTGCAGATAAGAAATTGTCATCAACGCTGGTGAATGTACAAACATAAATCTGTAACGTTTGTCTCAAAACGAACCGTTCACAGACAAATGTAAACTTTTATTGTTATTCATCCGTCGTAAAATATCTATGGCGGCCATTTTCTTGTCTTTGAAGACGAAAACTACGGGATGTATTAAAAGTCTTTCGCTAACAACTTTAAACTTGCAACTCTGAATCTGGAACTTCGTTTACGAGAAGATTTTAATATTTGTAAAACTGTACTTGTTTTTCGCAAAGATTTTCTTACTTATATGAAATATTTCTTCGGATTTGAATGTGTCTGGTATACATCGTGTAGGTTAACTTTTAATTTATCGTAGAGGGATAGCTACAAAGGTTAAAGTTAAAGGTTAAAACAAGGACCAGTGACGTCATTGTGCACCTTAGCTTTATACAATTACGAATTTGTTTTTTTCTGTAGTTTTTAGTATGCTCTTTGATTGCATTGACGAAAATACCACAGAAAAATATAAATTATTCTTTCACCCCGCGTAATATGGTCATCAAATGACATCCCCTCGTCCGCTGGTCCACTAACTAGAATTTTATATTTTCAAGACCATAACTTTCAGCAAATCAAAAGCCCATCTTTATAATATTGGCAACGCTTCACAAAATTTAACAGCATATGTCTTGGGCCATTTAATACTCCATGAGCCGCGTACAATGTCCATCGTTTACCTTTTATAACTTATTGGACATAAAGAATAAATATTGAAAAAACCTAAAAATATATGGACAATCTTTCTTTATGACTAGTACTTATGGGATTCGTTCGCGGTCTGCAGTATAAGGCTTTAGGCTTTGAATTGATAGCAGCACGTGGTTCTTTTGAAATATCAACAAAGGTCTCTACATGATGAAGAAAAGATTCCAAGAAAAATATGGTAGTAGCTACGCGGCTGCTACGGCGTAGCGGAATAGCTAAGCTTTCATAGCTGAACATTGACGAAAAGACAAAATATTCTTTGCTGTGTTTTGTTGTTTTTTTATAAGTTTATTGTTTTATAAAGTTAGACACAATAACAATCATCTTAAAAAAGAGTAGACTGTATTAGATATGCTTCCTAGGTTCACTGATGATGAATGACCGACCGCAGCACTTTTAATCAAATTATTATAGTCAAAAAGTAACGTAATGACATACTTCAGTACTTACCCATCTCAAACGTTGTTTGATTATGTAGAAAAGAAAGAGCGATCAGAACATCGAGCTGTCGTCACTCTCCTGTAAAGTAGTCGGTACATACGAGTACGTCACACTGCTATGAAATTGCGAAACATGAAAAGTCGCTCTGTATAAGTTTCGTTGCACTGAAAGCCGATGTAGATGTGTGTATGTTGAGTTTTTATTACTGACGCATGTTGAAATATGTTATAACACTACTTCAATTTCATATTTTATGTTGCTACCAACTTTATGCTTTAACTTTGAATGAAACAGACAAATTCAAATAACACAATACAAATTAGCTGTACGAAAAAAACGTGTGAGTTACTTTTAAACCCGATTCGTTGCGGATGGCACGTTTCAGTGCCATCACTTCTTTTTAAGTGTGGCGTCAGGCACGGATATGTGTCATTTTGAAATCGATGATAACTCCTTCAATTAAGTTTTATGGAAGTTTTACCTGAAACCAAACTATCTTCATTTTTCACGTATATTAAGCTCGTAGCCTTCGTTTCTGGATACTGTAATATTTTTAAAAAAATAGGGGGCACCAACCTTTTTGGAAGTTGAAGTATTTGATATTAAATCATCATATGATAATAAATTATAAATGTATTACAGTAAAGCAGCTAAATCACTTTGCTGCGGTTGTCTTTAGCTTGTCTTCTATAAAATTTTACACCCGCTCTAAATAAAGATAAAATTTAATCATATAAAATAATTATATATTAGTACTACTATCATTATTATTACTATTTAATCTAACTTAGCAGTTTTTATTTGCGTAGTTTAATTATAAACAATTGAAATTTGTTATGCAAAAATTTTTAGACCCAATTTAATACCTCATAATCAATCAAATTACTAGGAAATGCAAAATAAGTTGAAAAGGTTGAGCACATCTGTATTAAATAAGTCACTTACCTTCCATTTCCACAAATACACTTGTTTCGCCACTTTTTATCGCTTAAAACAACGTGCCTGACCGTTCACGTTAGATTTCACATGTAAACTAAAAGTATTCGAGCTTTGAATACGTAAAAAAATGTCAAAACACTGTTTTCTTTTCCGCATGGCTGAAGACACAGATGAGTGTCATTTAATCGTATGGCGTTGGGCACTGATCAGTGTCACGTTATTTTTGTTCGACGCCACGGCTAGAAGTTAGTGAAATTAGGCATCGCAACGAATCGGTTAACACTGACGGTCTATTCTGTAAAAATCTCACCGGGAAAACTTTTGTGAAGTGAGTTCGAAGAGCTTTCAGTTCACCTGGTGCCCCCCCCCCCCCCCTAGCATTAAGACTATTGTCAGCTCACTTCACCTATGTTTTCACGGTGTGATTTTCACAGAATAGATCTTCAGTTCTGAGTGAAACAATTATATTACGTGTACATTACTAGCACACTAACAGAACTGTTAATATAGATGGCCAGTAGCATTTTTTTTTTGTAGCTGCTGGTTTTTCTACATATTGGGATACTTATTGAAATTAAAAATCTCTAACCAACCCAACATATAAAATTCGGCTGAACATCCAACAATATTATATAGCCGTAACGGCTTTTGATTTAAGTAGTGACAGAAAGTACTACCTAAATATTTTGCGACAAAATACTTTTAAAGTAAATAATTAAATTTAAAATATTATTCACTCTAAGCTAGGATCTCAGGTAACTTCGATACTTCGTCGCTGTTCTTTATTTTAAAGGATTATCCCCAATGAATACTAAAAAGTTTTTAGTAGAAGTAAGCACGTATTTTTTGCAATAAAAGTGTTTAAAATCTAGGCCTGAAAGTGCTTTTAGAATGTATTTAAGTAGGTGCCTTTTGGTTTTAAAGCTAGTAAAAGTTTGCATAATATGGCAATGCCTAAAAATAAAATAAAAAGACAGATTTGGCATATTAATGTCAAGTTTGACTTTGAGTAGGTACCAAACTAACCCAGTAGGTATCTGTTCGACACTCGACAACTGCCCGAGGATGATGTTTGAAATAAAACAAATCGTTCAAAGCGAGTACAAAAAAAATATTTATTCCAACCCTTATATACTATTCACGGAGAATCTTAACATCGCGATTTACAAAATGGTAAAACGCCATCTATCGAGCACGGGAAAAACTCGCGATCAAACATCCCGCCCACTATGGACAGAATGTCCAGAACTTAGCACAAATATAACAAAAACGAAATTACCGCCCACCATGAAACAAACAGGATTTGGTGGGAATTAACAAAAAAATTAAACATTAATGGACTGTATGTGAATTACAAGGAATCAAAACTAAACCTTGACGACATATAATACTTTACTATAAACTTACATGGTAACTTAAACAATAATTAAGGCTAACAAAAATAATTAATTTAAATTAAAAAACGTGATAATTAACATGCTAAATGTTTATGAAGTTACAGGAAGCACAATTAACTTCGACACAGGTCTTTTAATTATGGAACCTTTACAGCGCAATGTAACCACTCTTGTGATTTTGTCCGAGCCAGTATGCTTATCGGTAATGAGGCCATAGAGCCATCTTGCAGGTGGAAGATCATCTTCCATAACTAACACTACGTCACCCAATTTCGGTTCTACGGTTTGATGCGCCCATTTGTTCCTTTGGTGGAATTGAACCAGATATTCACGCGACCACCTACGCCAGAAGTCCTGAACCATGCGTTGAGTCAAGTGCCATCTTTTCAAGGTACTGATATTAGAGTTCTCGAAATTAATTTCAGGTACGAGAAGCAGAGCCTCGCCCACTAGAAAATGACCCGGCGTTAATGGGCATGAATCTTCTGGGCTAGTGCTGATGGTGGAAATAGGTCTGGAATTCAGACAAGCTTCTATTTGGGCAAGCACTGTCGTCAGTTCCTCAAAAGTGAGTGTGCTATTACCAATGACTCGTTTGAGATGGTATTTCGTTGACTTCACTCCAGCCTCCCAAAGTCCCCCAAAGTTCGGGGAGTGAGGTGGAATGAAGCTCCAAGTGGTTCCGTTGGTTGCCAACCAATCGGCAATATCAGGTGCTATGCCGGACCTTTCGTGGTTGAACAAGGCCTTCAACTCCTTGTTAGCTCCCACAAAAGTAGTGCCATTATCACTCCACATCTCGCCACAATGACCTCTTCTCGCTGTAAAGCGCTTGAAGGCTGCTAGAAAGGCTTGCGATGTCATGTCACTGACGACTTCTAAATGTATGGCCCGAGTGGCCATGCACACGAACAAACTAATATAACCCTTGGTGGAGTGATGACCGCGCCCTTTGGTAGGCCGCACGCTAATGGGACCTGCATAGTCCACGCCACTTTTAAAGAAAGGTCTGCTTACATTGACCCTAGCAGAGGGCAATGACCCCATTAAAGGATGTACAGACCGTGCGGAATGACGGATGCAAATAACACATTTGCGTACGAAATGCCTAACTACAACCTTTGCGTTTATTATCCAATATTTGGATCGCAAATAATTAAGAGTTAACTGAGGCCCGCCATGCAACGTGCTCTCATGAGCGTCACCAATCAAGAGGTGGGTTAAATGTGACTTAGGCGGAAGAATTATAGGATGCTTTGAGTCTTCGTGAAGGTTGGCCCTGTGTAACCTGCCCCCAACTCTCAAAACCTGTTCCTTATCCAGGTAAGGATTGAGCGAGGTAAGTACCCCTTTTTTATTTATTTCTCCTTTTGACTTTAAACTATCCATCTCCAATTCAAAGTGTTCCTCTTGACATAATTTGATGCATGTCAATAATGCCCCTTGAATTTCAGAATGTGTTAGAAAGTTATCAAATTTTGTAGTGTAATTTTTATTTATAAATTTTAAGAACCTTTTACAATAAGCTATTACTCTGGTAAGTTTTTTAAGAGATGAATATTTTGAAAGTACAGAATCCTCCCTTGTTTTCTTTACTGCGGTGTTGCATGCCACCAATGATTTTTTCTCCTCTAGGTTAGTTTCTTTTATTTCTGTTCTACTATAACTAATATCTTTATTTTTTAACCAACTCGGTCCTTGTGTCCATAACTCTAGGTCAGCGCATTCTGAAGGATTAACGCCACGCGATGCGCTGTCTGCGGGATTGTCACTGGACTGAACGTGCGACCACTGACTATTCTCCAAAACAGTTAGTATTTCAGACACTCTGTTGCCTACAAAGGTCTTCCAGCGACTGGGGTGGCTGCTCAACCAGGCGAGCACCACCGTCGAGTCAGTCCAGGCATGTATGTTTTCTTTACTGATACCCAAGGTGACGGAAACTTCACGCAAAAGTTTTGAAAGCAGCAAGGCGCCGCATAACTCCAAACGAGGTATGGATACCTGTTTGACAGGGGCCACCTTGGTCTTAGCGGCAACTAGACTAACATGCACGTGCCCATTGACATCAATACACTTAACATAGACGGCGGCTGCGTAAGCGACATTAGAGGCGTCAGAGAATCCATGCAACTCTAACAGGACGTCAAGCTGACTCGTGTGAATCCATCGTGGCAGACGGAAATCTCTAAGATGGTAAAGGTTATTTCTATAATTAAACCATTCTTTTAACAGGTGATCTGGAAGTTCATCGTCCCATTCCAATCCTGCTAACCACAGGCGTTGAATAAACACCTTGGCTGTTACTATCACTGGCGCAAGCCAGCCGAGGGGATCAAATAAACGAGCGATGTCAGATATCACCTTTCTCTTGGTTATAGGGGTTTCGAGTGTAGGAAGTTGGACAGTATATCTAAACTCATCCAAATATCTATCATAAGTTAACCCTAAAATTTTCGTTAGTGTATCCGTTTTAAGTTCTAAGTTGTCCTGCGTAACAGTATCCTCGTTTATTTTGTTTAATAGTTCGTTGCTATTGCTGGACCACTTCTGAAGCTTGAAACCCCCACGACTTAATAATTCATTTAATTGGTGATAAATTTGTTCACCTTCAGCGACAGATTGACAACCCGTCAAAAGATCGTCTACATAAAAAGATGTAAGGACTCGGTCTGCCAGCTGAGGAAAATCATTTCCTTCATCACGAGCTAATTGCTGAAGAGACCGGACCGCTAGGTATGGCGCAGAGGATGTTCCAAAAGTAACACGCAACAAACGAATATGCTTTAATTCAGCTTCTGGATTGTCACGCCACAAAATTCGCTGAAAATCAGCATCCTCGTCTGCAACCTTGACCTGACGGTACATTTTAACTATATCTGCGACCAAACTTATAGGATGACAGCGCCACCGCATGACAGTTTGACGCAAATCAGGTTGTAGGGTTGGGCCAACCATTAATTCCTTATTTAAGGATACACCATTGTGGCCTGAACATGAAGCGTCGAAGACGACCCTAACCTTAGTTGTGCTTTTATCCTCACGCACAACAGCGTGATGTGGTAGGTAGAACGCATTATTACCTAATTCTATCTTTGGGATAACTTCAGCATGTCCCAGTTCAATGTATTCATTAATAACTGCACTATACTGTATCCTGAGTTCCGGTTCCTTCAATAATCTATTCTCTAGGTTGATAAAACGTCTACGAGCAATAGCCTCTGACCCCCCAAACGTGCAACTGGGCGAATTAGTTTTGAATGGTAGTTTTACAACATACCTCCCGGTTGCGTCGCGTTTGGTGGTTTTAGAGTAGAAATCCTCACATTTTTGTTCTTCTTCAGTCAAGATTACACTACGAAATGAGGGTTCTGACTTTAACTCCCAAAACTTACGCAAAAGGTCATTGACATCCGCAGACTGTACTACAGTATGATAACATACGGGCCTAGAGATGGCCGACGATGGGATCTCACCAGACAAGATCCAACCTAACTTGGTCTTCTGGGCGACTGGAGATCCAGGCGGGCCTTTAACTAAACCGTCCAATAAAATTTCTCCGACCACACGCGTACTCAACAATAAATCTATTTTCCCTGGCGTATCAAAGGACGGATCAGCTAATTTTAAGGCCGAGAAAGAAGCCGAAACCTCAACGATTTTCTTCTCAGGAAGATGAGACGTGAGTCTTTTCAACACATAAGCATCGACAACTAAAGTAAATGTAGGATCTAGACGTGACTGCAATTTCAGTCTAACCATCCACTTAGAGGGCATTGAGTTTCCCTCGTCATCGCCTAGTCGACATATGTTGGTGCGTGCAGATGTTTTCTTTAGTCCTAGCAACTGAACTGCAGCCTCTGTTATGAACGAGACTTGAGAGCCCTGATCCATCAGAGCTCTTAAAACAACAGCAGTTCCAGTTCTCGACTCAATGTTGGCTCAAGGCTGTGGCTAACAGACCGTGGTGGTTAACATCCGCAAAACAACAAACAGGCTTGGTCTCGCTCTCACTGGAAGAGGTGGCTGCTTTAGCCGCCACCACCTTTGTTTCTGTTGAACCATCAACAGTTTCAGCGGAAATGGCAGTTGATTTTGGGTGAAGTAGTGTGTGGTGCTTCTTCTTACACAGGTGACATTTGGTATTTTGACGACAAGAATAAACGGAATGGCTTGTTCCTAGACAGTTGTAGCAAAGCTTACTGACTCGTGCATACTCACGACGTTCATCACAATCTTTCTTAGCAAAAGTTTTACAGTGACACAATTTATGGTCTCCAGAACATAATACACACTTTTGAGACGCGACATGAAAAGATTTGGCACTGTTATCACGAGCATTGTTTTGTTTGTGGGCTTTAGGATCTAAATACTCCAAGGCTCTGAACCTAGATTCCATGAAAGTTTTAAACTCATCAAACTTAGGCAAATCATCACTAGAACTAGAACTAATTCTTAGTTCCCACAATTTACGGGACTCAGTATCTAATTTTTCGGAACATAGGTACACAACAATTGCATCCCAAGAACTGACATCAATGTCCAGACTGCGTAAACCATGCAAACAATCAACAGTCGTGTCTAACAGGGTTTTGACGTTGGTCGATGATTCCTTAGTAATAGACGATTGATGGACAAGTCGTTTGAGCATACAGTTAGCTAAAAACCTTTTATTGTCAAATCGTTTATTTAAAATCGACCAACACTCATCATAATTAGACGCAGTCACAGGTATATGTCGAAGTAACTGTTCTGCTTCGCCTGATAGGTGTCCTTTTAAATAGTGAAGTTTTTGAACGTGATCTAGTGAATCATTTTTATGGATCAGCGATGTAAATAAGTCACGGAACGTCACCCATTCGGAATAGAGCCCCGAGAATGTAGGTAAACAAATTTGAGGCAATTTTACATTTGAATTATTTTGAATATTAGAATGTTTATTATTACTAGGATTAGAACTTTCGCACGGACTAAGTTGAAGTAGGTACTCTTTTAATTCAGACTTATAGTTTATGTACAAATCTTCAGTTAAGTCATATGTTTCTGTCGTAAAATAAACATTCTTTTTTAATTCTTCGTCGGTTGCTTTTTCTATGATGCGCCTATGTGTCTCAACAAACTGTTTCCACTGTACCTCTAAAGATTCTAATCTTGTTTGAATGTAAGTTTGTGTAAGACGATCCTTTGGTGATTTTTTAAAGTTGATTCTAGCTTTCTCTATTATTGATTTATTGTTTAATTGCAATTTACCCAAGGATTCCATTGTGCACCACAAAGCGTAATTAAATTTCTTAATGCAACCGACGAAAAATTACAAGACAATGAACAAAAGATCGGTAAACCTTTACAAATGTGAACAAGTTTAATTAAGACAAAATCGGGCATAGATTTCCCGGCACAACAATTTATCAGTAGTACAAAACTACTAAAATCTAAAGTCTCAACACTTGTGATTGTACCAAGTTGATCTTCAAAACTATCTGATTTTACAAGTCTACAAATAAACACAAGGATTGTAACTCACAGTTTTGTCTGCCAAACCGTTCCCAACACGTCGCCGTCGTCGTCACTCTTGATACCGCTGCGAGTGTGTCGTCACTGACCGTAACGTCACACTTGTCGTCGTTGCTGATGCCTCGTCGATGGTCTCTGCTGATGTCACCGTAGTCTCGTGTTGTGGGCCTTAATGTTGGTGGCGCCCTCGGGTGGAGACGGCCGCAAACCTCGTTGCTGCGCTGCTGTACTCCGTTGATCACCAATTCACCACACACTGGGGAATTTACAGGCACTTCAGGGCGATCCACCACTGGTTTCTATGCCTCACCACACGACACCAAACTGTCACTTCACTTGCCGGCGCGATTTTTCACTTTCGCTATCCGACTCGATAGGACCAAATATGTTCGACACTCGACAACTGCCCGAGGATGTTGTTTGAAATAAAACAAATCGTTCAAAGCGAGTACAAAAAAAATATTTATTCCAACCCTTATATACTATTCACGGAGAATCTTAACATCGCGATTTACAAAATGGTAAAACGCCATCTATCGAGCACGGGAAAAACTCGCGATCAAACAGTATCTGAATTTAAATAAGATCCATAATTACCACTGATATACGAGAAACCCGAGATACATAATCAGCGTCTCAAAAACGTCCGCATATATAGGGCGCAATGTGCGCTGGTGTCAAATAAAATCGTCAGTCATCTTTCAGACAGTATTTTTGGAAATTGCTTATAAAAAAACCACTTTGAGTCATGCGTGTAAGGTTGAATTTGCAAAAAAATGTGTTTTATCATAAGTATAACCACTGACGACAGTTATAAGTGTTACTTTTATTCGAGACTGTGCATCTTGGGTTTTTGTTTATCAATGATAATTACTGTAAAATGACAAATACTAAGGACAAACTTCACTAACAACGCCATCAGCACTTTTAAATCATGTTCAAGACCCGTCAAAATTCCAAAAAATGTTTGTAACTGACAGCTCTTAAACACGGTTTAGATTTATTTTCACTGACAGCTCTTGAAAATACATAGAACAATACCAAGAAATAGACACAAATAACCTACATTTACAATTTGCAACAATGTATCTACAATAATATGAACAAAACAGTTTTTTTTTTTGGGTGGGAAATCATCTAATAACTTCTCCCGCTCTGGGTGTAGCAGGAGGGCGTGTCAGACTTTTACTGACTAAAACCCACCCGTGTTCCTTCAGTTGCCTGTGTGCCAGGGGCCGCTGTATCTCTTTCGAACAACCCGCACCCCTGGATGAACAAACACTTTCAACCACTATTTGATGGATGACCACCGCACGCCGCATTACTTCAAACTGACTTAACATTCACTGATTCAAATAGAATTTGGGGAATCAAGCAAGAGACGTGGGTCTATTTTCCATGTGAAACTCGTTCGAGTGGAAATAGTGACGTAAATAGAACGGACAAATGGTCTGGTGATATTGGCATCAAACATTTTCAACCCGATGGCATATTGGTGTTTTCTTTGGCTTTGATAAAGTCGGTATCTATTATGAGGTGTAGTTAACTCTTTAGTCAACTAGTCATACTTATATAGACATGCACACATAATCACACACATTTACAACACCTACATCGCACAGAAACACGCACGCACACTAAACATTAATAATAATGTCACTCTGTACTTCTGTGTACTTCGGCGTAATGTTTTGATTAATATTTAATAATAACGTTATACTTACTGTCAGCTATGAAGCTACCTTAAAGTAAATAAATTAACACTAGATTCACAAATTTCGATCCAAAACGTTAAACAAATGTTGGTAGGTAGGTAGGTACTTGACTGATTTATTTATTGCACTACGTAAAGTCGGGAAAAAAAATCTTATCAAATAAGCACATAACCTACGTCAATTTGCCGTGTTATAGTAATTTCATACAACTAAGTTAAACTGTCCGTGTATTAAAATCACAACTTTCAAATAATGACACATGTGATTTGAATATACGTACCATTTAAGTTGGTAGTTAATTAAATCAACAACTAATTTCTCTGACTTTATATTCAATATGCTCAAATGGACTTTTACAACTTTCCTACAATATTAGTTGATAGCGTCCAAATAATGCTGACTGATATAAACTATACTGTGTATTTTCATATTAGCATTACTAAAACTACATACTGGAATTTAAGTTGAGACACAAGCTGAATGCAACTAAGTTTCACAAGAAGAGCCTTGGCGTCCATATTAATGTATTTAACCAACACATTTTCGACGACGAGAGTAAATTATAATTTAGCTTGCTTCAAGCAAAAGTCCCCAATTTATTTTGCTACGTCGGTATAATAAGAATATCTTGTGTTATTTACTGTGCGATTCTAATTATGATTGTTTTCAGAGTAAACGTAGAGCTCCTTGTAAATATACTTGTCTAAGAATGACTTAAGTGGCAGTGGGCAGGGAACATTGCTCGCAGAACATATGGCCGATGGGCCCGGAAGGTTCTGGAGTGGCGACCGCGTACTGGAAGACGTAGCGTTGGAAGGTCTCCCACAAGGTGGACCGATAAACTGGTGAAGGCCGCAGGAATGCGCTGGATGCAAGAAGGACAGAACCGGTCGAAGCGGCGGTGCTTGAGAGAGGCCTATGTCCAGCAGTGGACATCTTTCGGCTGAAGTAATGATGATGATGAAAAATACTTTAAACTAACCGATTTTTGACGTCAAACAGCATTTTGGTGCCGGTTTAATAGGTGCAGCGCTTCAAAGTAATTTTAGCGCGTAGCTAAAATCGGAACTAACGCTGCCATTTTACTTTTCAAGACATTCATATGGAATTTAGCATATACTATGAAATTCTACAAAACAATTGCACAAATGCTTACCAACAGCACTCCCTGCCAACGTAAATGGGAACACGGTAGGTTATTGTTGTTTTGGTTTCTTTTTTCCTCATTTAGTTTTAATCATGGTCTGGCAGTTTGAGTAATTTATGCGGCTTCTCAAATTTCTTTTCTTTGGTATTTTTTTTTTGTACTGATGAGCTCCTTAAGTTGAGCTGCATGATTAAAGACAAATGCGAGCATTGACTGAACAGGTCCATTCAATCTCTGAGGTTCTTTCCTCAAAAGACCATTTCACACATGGTCTTCACATGATCTGACCTAGATTATGTTTGGATATTAAAAGAAACTGTGTGTAACCTCTGAGTTTGTTTCGGAATTTCTTCTCAGTGTAAAAGTGTTTATCCAAACTACTTTTAGAAATAAAATCATTAACAATTAACGTCATTCGACCGCCAAAAGATCATTGAAACAATGTGTACACCTAGAGGCAGCAGATATAACGCAACACTTTTTCGCGGTTGGCAACTCAATTGGCAAACTGCGTTGGTAAATTATTCAGACATCACATCGTCCTTTTTTGCCAACATATTTTATAAAAATCTTTAATTCATAATAATTATCTAGGTAAGCTGTGAATTATTATTTATTTATTTTAAAATGGTAACATTATTCTATAATTACCTTCCGGTACTCCAGTTCCAGGAAAGCAAACGCTAATGGAAGTTATTTTGTGTTCCGATTAGAATTCCAAAGAAAGATACGCTCTGCGAGCGTAACAGAATAATTAATTCAATTTATTTCATATTTAAATACCGAAATAACGTTAAGTAAAGTAACATTTGAATTTGAAATGAAACGTAAAACCATTTCCAAGCAATTAGTGACTGAAATTACGTAAACGATTTCATTTGGAACGATAAACAGAGATAGTATATCCAGGTAACGTTGTAAGTGGTTTCAAAAAATAAATTACAATACTTTCATTTAAGTTTACGGGTAAAGTCGAACGTTTGCCAAGTTTCCTTGTAAAGCGGAAAGAATTAAGTTCTGAATTCCCAAGAGAAAGCATGGTGAGGTTACAAGATGAAGATTGTTGATTAGGACGCGCCCTTTCTATCGTCATTCCTTGATAAAGGCAGTATAATGACGCTAGGGTGCAAACCGACCTTCACGCAAGTCACACACTTATTTTCTTATCATAATTAGAAAACTTACCTTTTCAAAGTGTTTATTCATTTATTTTGATACCTACTCAAAACATCAAAATTCTGCGCCTGTTTTATTGAATTCTGTATCTCTGCGAAGTCTTATCTTTATTTCTGAAGTTTGATAAAATCGTATTTGAATATAAAGTAGACCAAATTTAATGACGGAGAATTTTTGCACTTCGAAAATTTGAAAAGAATTTGATATTACAACGCAGCGAATTTTTATTACCAAGTTACTTAATTTTTGAAACAAAATTGTGTTGGTTTAGTAAAATATTATGTTACCTACGTAAACAAACGATGTTACAATTTTCAATAATCAATTTTTGTAGGGTTTTTGTGAGCATTGTCTATTCCATTCTATATTTTATACAAATATTAAAATAGTAACGAAGTCAAACTTGCATTACTTTTTGTTTTCGAAAATATTCAATGTGGGTACATTAAATGTTTTTGAAAAACGTAATGACTACGAGGCTGGTGTGGGAACGAGTCTGATAATGAAAATCTTTGTGAAGATTCTTAATGTATTGTGCATGTGAGAACGTTTAACGCCTTGCAGACTGTAGATTTCGCACCTTTAGAATTATAGAGACCTATTGTGCTTGCGGCTAATTTCGAATTAGGTCTCTATAATTTTGAATTATACAGACCTATTTTGCTTGCGACTAATTTAGCATTAGGTCTCTTTAACTCTAAAGGTGCGATTTGTAGACGATTTTCTATCGTGTCATAATAAAACTCAAAATATCGTTTTTAGATTTTTGTCCGTTTGTCTGTTCGTCTGGATGTATGTTCCAGATTATCGCAAAATGGCTAAATGGACGGATGTTTCGCACACAGATAGTTTATAACCTAGAATCTGGATTAATACATAGGGTATTTTTAATCCGGATTATAGTTTAAGTTTCTATGGGATGTTTTTCGACATACACGCGGGCGAAACCGCGAGCAAAAGCAATAGCTTGTGTTGTGATAAAGTCTGTTTTCTAACTGCTCAAAATGCCTGGAAACATCGCACTGTAACCTTATTTTAAAATAAATTTTAGTATGACCTCTCTATTTCTGCAAGTTAGTAAAAGAAAAATCTTTTGTTAAATTTACAAATAATGTTTCTTACTTGGTAATCTTGGAACACAATGAATAGAATAGCTTTTTGAAGTTATTTTCCTGCACTTAATGCGTGTCCGTATGGATTGAGGAGCCATGTCTCAGATTTAAACGAGGGTATTACAAATATTTAGTAGTAAATTTGCCAAATTTGTAGCCCCGATCCTGGAATTTGTAGTAAAACCCTTCAAAAGTTACAGAACGTTGAAGGTGGCCCCTCAATTCAGACGTCTGGATTGAGGAGCCACCTCAGAACTCGAAAACTAGCCAATGGATATTGCTAAAACTTTGGTAGGAATTAGTAGTGTTTATGCTTAATTTGTACAAAAAAAATGGGGTTTGTACGGCTGAATTTGAGGTAGCTACAATGCTTTGATTTATCTGAAAAATCCATAAATTTCCTCGCGCTGTTTCTCGGAAACTGATGAAGCAATTAAAATAGATTTTTGGTATTATTTAGTAGTAAATTAGCCAAATTTGTAGCCGCGATCCTAGAATTTGTAGTAAAACCCTTCAAAAGTTACAGGACGTTGAAGGTGGCTCCTCAATCCTGACGGTCTATAAAAAACATATGTACGTAGCTACTAAAGTAATTGATCAAATCGAAGTTTGATTATGCCAATATTTAGTAGAAATTTCTACTAAATATTGGCGTAATCAAAATTCCTCTACATTCAGTATTTCAAAAGATATTAATAATTTCAAAATTCCTAAAGAATTTTCTGTGCAGGGTGACCATAAATAATTCAAACTGCGTTCATAAACAGAACTTTATTTACACATGATTCATTCTTCACCAAATCAGTACATAAATAAAGAAACACAATATATTAAACACAAAGAATATAAAAAAGACAAATAAACTAAAAGCGGATTATCCCAAATTAGCTTTTATAAAATCTCTAATCTCTAAACATCATCTCTATATTCCTCCTTATTCTATCATTAATTACTAGCCTTCTCTAATATTTATTTTAAAATATATTTACTAAACAAAGTCGCTTATTTTGCCTGTCTGAGCGACCGCGCTGTTCTCCTAAAATACGTAACAGATTTTGATGCGGTTTTCACCATCATTTATAAAATTTGTTTTGGAAGTTTTTTGCATGTAATACATTTACTACACATTTACGTAAACGTATCAGAAATCTTGCCGTTTTCTTATGTCATAAAAAATACGGTTTTTAGTTGTGTCGTAATGAATGATTGTAATGAGTCTTACTCTTTTATTACCTACTATGAAAATTGATACCGGACAGAAATCCACAAAACGTGAGATCATTAAAATTTGAAAGTAGGCAAAGACACTCAATGTACTAATTTTAAATCTATATTATCTATACCTACATGTTTTAAAACAAAATTGTTTTTGTGTCTGTCTGTGTGACCGCTTAGATCTTCTAAACGACAGATCGAGTTTCATGTGGTTTCCACCATTATTTAGAGCAAATTTATTGATTTATTGTTTATTTTAATTTTAATCAGAATCGAAATGTACATAAATATCAACTTAAGCGATTTAAACAATGCAAATAGAAATCACATGCTAACTTAACTAGAACTACTAACAAAATAAAACATAATTGTACGTTTAATATATTAATATTTAACTAAGATTTAGCTAAAAAATCTCGGTAGAGATAATGCTTAGAGATTTTGTAAAAGCTAATTTGGGATAATCCGCTTTTAGTTTATTTGTCTTTTTTATATTCTTTGTGTTTAATATATTGTGTTTCTTTATTTATGTACTGATTTGGTGAAGAATGAATCATGTGTAAATAAAGTTCTGTTTATGAACGCAGTTTGAATTATTTATGGTCACCCTGCACAGAAAATTCTTTAGGAATTTTGAAATTATTAATATCTTTTGAAATACTGAATGTAGAGGAATTTTGATTACGCCAATATTTAGTAGAAATTTCTACTAAATATTGGCATAATCAAACTTCGATTTGATTAATTACTTTAGTAGCTATGTACATATGTTTTTTATAGACCGTCAGGATTGAGGAGCCACCTTCAACGTCCTGTAACTTTTGAAGGGTTTTACTACAAATTCCAGGATCGCGGCTACAAATTTGGCTAATTTACTTCTAAATAATACCAAAAATCTATTTTAATTGCTTCATCAGTTTCCGAGAAACAGCACGAGGAAATTTATGGATTTTTCAGATAAATCAAAGCATTGTAGCTACCTCAAATTCAGCCGTACAAACCCCATTTTTTTTGTACAAATTAAGCATAAACACTACTAATTCCTACCAAAGTTTTAGCAATATCCATTGGCTAGTTTTCGAGTTCTGAGGTGGCTCCTCAATCCAGACGTCTGAATTGAGGGGCCACCTTCAACGTTCTGTAACTTTTGAAGGGTTTTACTACAAATTCCAGGATCGGAGCTACAAATTTGGCAAATTTACTACTAAATATTGGTAATACCCTCGTTTAAATCTGAGACATGGCTCCTCAATTCATACGGACACCTTAATGCTATGCAAACTTTTAGAGACAAGATTCGTTCGAGTTTTGGCTTGTGTCCAAAACTGCCTTCATTCCTTCATCTTAGTTTGTTCGAAAGACAAACTAACAATTAACTTGTCCCACAAACCACAATGATTATGTAACCCATGCGGATAATATGACTTAGCCGCAAGCCCCCGTTGCTTGCGGCTAAGTCATCTTATCCGCATGGGTCGATCAATCAGGTTAAGCTACGCTAGTCACGGTTGGTCCGTTTATGGGTGACCATCTTAACATACCAAAACCCGTCCCTGTCTCGGAAAGCACGTTAAGCCGTTGGTCCCGGCTGTCATTTGTGGATCTTTGACAGTCGTTACGGGTCGTTTGAAGCCCGAAAGTCAGACAACCAGTCGTACCAAGGGGTATCGTATTACCCAGTTACTGGATTGTGGAGGTCAGATAGGCAGTCGCTCTATGTAAAATACTGGTATTCAGCAGCATCCGGTTAGACTGGAAGCTGACCCCAACATAGTTGAGAAAAGGCTTGGCAAGTGATGATTATGTAATCGATGGCATTATCTGTTTAGAATTATATATAGGTTTAGTTAACGAACCATACGATAGCTCACCTCTGACCTATACCTACCAACGCTCAATGAAACTGGAAGGTCAAAGGTCTAAAGCTTTTGGTGACACGGGAACCTAAATTAACTTGAAGCAATAATAAAACACTGGTGACCTTTGTAGCTAAGCTGTTGTTATCCGTTGTTTCGCGATTTATCCGTCAAAATCATGAACGAATTCCTCCAAGTCCTCAAAAAACGATTGGATTTTGTGATATAAATAAAAAGTTCAAGATTCCATCAACACGAACTGCGTCCTAAATAAAGGGTATTGAAGGATTTGTTTACGTTCTAATCTGATTGGAAAGAAAAGAAACAGCGGTACTATTTGTACCATCGCTTCGCGTTACCGAACAGAGGGGCTTATGGCTACATAATAATAGCCGCACGGGTCAATCGATGGTTAGTCAATGGATGGGTGACCGTCTTTACATACCAAGACCACTCAGTGTCTCGGAAGCACGGTAAGCCGTCGGTCCGGGTAGATTCGTGGATCTTTGATAGTCGTTACGGGTCGTCAGAAGCCCGAAAGTCTGACAACCAATCTTACCAAGGTGAATGGTATTACCCAATAACTGGGTTGTGTAGGTCAGAAGGGCAGTCACTCCATGTCAAATATTGGTACTCAGCTGCATCCGGTTAGACCGGAAGCCATTTTTTTTTTTTGATTACGGGGGTAAATCCTCATGGATGTTCTCCGCCCCGGGGAGGGCGGAGGGGTCTGTCATACTCTTACTGACTAAAACCACCCCGGTGTTCCGTCTCTCACTTGCACCGGGGATCACGGGAACTAGTGTGACTTCCGCGATCCCCGGCTAGTGCCGGCCCGCCTCCGCGGGCCACCTCGCGATAGGGGGGGAGTGAGGTGTTAAACTCCCCCCTTACGTCATAGAGAGGCGCGCGTGGAACACTACGCGCCGCCATCTCGGGTCCTTACAAGTAGGGGGCGACAGATTTCCCCGGATCTGTCGCCCCTGGACCCATTTAGGGGGGCTGGAAGAGGGCGTTGTCCGCCCTCCGCCGACGCCCGGTGCGTCTGCTGCGGATCGGGTTAGCGGAAGCAATCTCCCGCTCCCTCTCCGCAGCCTCCTTTTGCGACATGACTGTTTTGCAGAAGGAAACCACCGCGTCCCAGGACTCCTCGCTGCCGACCATCGAGTCGACAACGGCCGGCAGCGACAGGTCACTGCCGACTCCTGAGATGAGGGCACGGCGCGGCTCCTCCCAAGCGGCACACTCTGCCAGCGTGTGCCACGCCGTGTCCTCCCAACAGGACCGGAAGCCTACCCCAACGTAGTAGTAGGAAAAGGTTAAGCAGATGATGACTTCGCGTTACCGAACATTAGACTTCAGACAATGTTAGATTAAGGAAAGTCCAATAGTTCCTCACTCACGGTACATTTAACCACAATGCTTCTACCATCTTTGAACACGCTCACTTACATTAATGTGGCTTTAGCTTACCGCGGCGATAACATATTACCCATTTCGAGGTATTTTGTTACATATAAATTTTCGTTTGGTAACTTTTCAGGACAGAACGCACCTGGGTATTGTTTGTTGTGGTAGATATCGGTGTGATAAACAATCCTCTTCCAGTTTGGGATCAAGTTTGTGTTTGTTTTGTTTAATACTTCACATTAGGTTTGGGAAAGATGCCCCAGATATTGAGTGTATGCAGGATTTCAGTTGGAACGTTTATTGGTAATTACAAACATTGAGATTTGACTTCCATACTGAAATCGGATAGTAAACCATATCTTAGGTACTTATTTAACTTGGAGCTTTTGTAATTTAAGTATCTGTATCAAACCTCACCCCAACTGTGTTTTGGTCGGCTTTTAGTCTTACCGGATGCAGCTGAATACCATTATTTTAATTGGAGCGACTGCCTATCTGACCTCCACAACCCAGTTACTGGATAACACTATACCCCTTGGTAAGACTGGTTGTCAGACTTTCGGGCTTCAAACGACCCGTAACGACAGTCAAAGATCCACAAATGACAGCCGGGGCCAACGGCTTTACGCGCTTTCCGAGGCACGGAGGGGTCTTGGTAATTTATGTTAGTATCTAAAAGTTTAATTTTGATCAGCTTCCGTATGCATCGTAAGCAGAATTTTTTGCAAGTCATCATTAAGTGGAGGCCCAGTGGTATCGGGCGCGACTTACGAGTTACAGGTCTTGAGATGAACCCAGGCAGACACTTAACTTTGTGTATTTAATTTTATCACCACTGCCCTCAAAACGGTGAAGGAAAACATCGCGAGGACACCGGCATGTCCTAGTACCAAAATTTCGAAGACATGACATCTACGAGTACCTACGTCACAGAGAGGAGGCCTGTGTCCTAGCAGTGGACACATTATAGATTGATTGTAATCATAAAATTACATATAGCACGAACCACAATATTGACCACCAAATAAATACCTTTAACAGTATTTCGAGAACATAGTTATTCTGAATACAAATTAAATACCTAACTAACTACCTATCTATAGTTCGACTTTTAATTGTATTCAGTAAATTTACAGTTGAAGGGCAGATTTTGACAGTAAAAAGATAGTAAGGTGGTGTAGGAATGAACGAGATTGAATGAACTTGAAATAATGTACTTATATGCAATTCATTTTATTTTAAATTTAATAACTGTCGTGTCTACCTATCCCTAACAAATGAAAGGGTAGAAATAGACCAGACAAATTAAATTTAATACAAGGAATAAAAAACAGAGGAGCTATAAAAAGGTACCTGCCTAGAAGGAAAACGCACTCTATTGAGAGATGAGGAGGACAATGGAGATCACTAGGTATAGCGTCAAGGGTGCGGCGACGTTTCGGTGTTCAGGGATGCGGTGACGAGTAGGCGTCCAGGGATGCAGCGACGGCGACGTGTAGATGTCCAGGGATGCGGCGACGTGTATGCGTCCAGGTAAGTGGCAAGGTATAAGAGTTCAGAGATGCGGAGACGTGTAGGCGTCTAAGGCAGCTCCGTGGCTCCAGACATTATTTCAATAATTAGTAGCACTGCTATTAGTTTCGTACAGCAGAGGAAACTCACAAGAATACGTCTCCTGTTTTCAGATACCAAGCGCACCGTCAGTCAGTTGGCTTCCCAAATCCATCACTCGCTTGAATGACCCTTCAGCTCTGTCTCTGTCCTTCTTCTTTTTTTTCTCATTCCAAATTCCTTCCTCTTTTTCTTTTTTAGCCATATATTCTCTCATATGCCAGTCTAGTCGGCCAAGAATTATAAAACCTCCTTCATACAATCCGAGGGTGCGTTTATGAATCTTATAATAATAATAATTTAGAATTTCCTTATTTAGTAGACAACGTAGTTACATAGAAAAACCAAATTTAGGCTATCCAAAACGATATAAAATTATTTTTAGTAAGTATGTACAATCTTAATGCAACCTTCCTTGAATAGACTGCATAGATAATTAAAAGAATAAGTAGACATCAGTTTGACATGTTTGACTTAAATGTCATAACAAGAATATTATGTAAAAAGATGGAAAAATTTAATGTAAAAGCAGGAAATTCTATATAAACGAATCGTTTAAGACCGATTCGTAGAGTGTTAACACAGAAAACAAAGAGCGAAATATAATAATGTAAGAAAGTCGTAAAAGGATAATAAAACAAAGATGATGTGGGTGAATGAAAAAGAAGCGTAAGTACAGTATCAGTAATAAACAGATACTATATAACTTGTCTTAAAAACATGATATGCACTATTAAAAATTTTAGAATCTGTTATAAATTTTGTTTTTCAGTAGTAAGGTAATTTTATTTAGTTTCTTTCTATTACAAGGAAGGGAATTACTTTCATTAATAAATTATTAAATATTCTTACATTCCACATCGCACAAATGATTTTTTTTTTTTTATGACGAATGGTAAAAATGGTTTAATTTAAAATGAAACCATTTTTATCATTCGCTCTTTACGCAAAATCGTTCACAACCACTATTAGTTTTAGTATGGTAACAGTTTTTTTCTTTGAACTGTCAAGTAACTGAATACAATTAAAAGTCGAACTAAAGGTAGGTATAAGAATAAGGTACAAATAAAACAAAAGAGCACTTAGGCGTCGAAGAATTCGTCTGCATCGCTATCATCAGGAAACGTGCCCAGAAGACTGGCAAATAATATATCTACTTCCACCCAAAATAACGAGTATTTTAATTGGCATATTCTACAAACGTGCACCCATAAAGATGATCTAACACTAACAGAATAACACAGGTGATGACTAAAAAGGCTCAGTTTCACAATAAGTCTAAAGCTGAAAAATAAAAAAATGCCAATTAGGCCGCGCTATTAATTTCACCGTTTTCCCGCGCCGTTATCTATTGAGTTACGAGCAATTTCGATATCAATTTATCACACCGGTAAATTCTAACTGATATTGCTTTGCAGATTTATTAAGTGCTTAACGCGAGGGGACTCCCATGGAATACTGAAAATTGATAAGGATACCATTTAGTGAACATTTTTTGAATAATCATTATAATATTGACTGTTTTTTTGGGCGGTTAACACTTAAAGGGGATAAAGAAGAGGCAACTAAGGAGTTAGATGACTTAAGTGGATTTATATATATTATTTTATTATACAATACTATTTCATTCAGAGGAACACTTTATACAGATTGGCAGGGATAAAGACGCGCAGTCTGGTACGGTGAATTCGATACCTACTTACATGGTTTTAACTTCACTGTGTTCAAACTTTTTTCAGCGGTGATAAAAAAAAAACAATCAGCTGATTTATATAAAAGTGCAATACCTACCCGGTCAAAATATATGGAACAGCAATTTTTTTTTTCTTAATAACCTACGAAGATGAAGAAAATATGAACGTTGTGTTGTTATTTTCTGTCAGTAATTAAAAAGAAATTACATAATCACCGACGTAAAGTGGGGTATCTAAAATCATGTGCTGAATTAATGGTCACAGTTTATGCGTCGACCTGTCTGCCACAAGTTATATACTGCAGGAGTATATAACTTGAACGCCTAAGGACTGTCCCTAACAAACGAAACCTAAATATAATACAGCCTAAAAAGTATGTTTTTTCTATTTTATAATACACCCTTTTAAACCATTAGGGAACAAAAGACCTTGGACAATTATTACAGAATGAAGTCCTCTATTTACTTAACAGACAAAAGAATATTAAATAAAAAGGGCCTATATAATTAAGCCTACAAAATAAGCACTTGTTGCTTTCATTCTCGGATGTAAGGTTTCTAATAATCTACCCAACAACCCTTTTAAGTGTACCCAAGTAAAGACAGCGTAGTCTAAAAGGGGCGAGGCTAAAGCAAGCATTTGTCCGGTCCGGTGTGAAAAGGGACTCATCGGTCGGACGTAAACTGAAGTCTTAAGAGGGTGCATTCTGGAAGCGGGTAACGTCGCAAATAGCTGTCAAACATTACGCTGGTTTTATTAATTTATCAATTTTACTAAATGAAATTAGGAAATATTGCTCTGTAGTGCCCAATATTATCTGTAGTGTATATACACTACAGATAATATTGGTGTCCAATCGATAGCACGTTTCAGCTGCACGTTTTTTTCGAACTCACCGCTCTACAGGTGTGCTTCAACGTCTTATTCATTTTAGTTGTTGAATCAATTAATACAACATACATTTGTTTTTTTTCTATTATCTAGAGATACATTAATATTATTATACCATAATTAACGAGAAGAGAGACGACAATACATAGATTATTTTTAGTGTATTGTCAATATATCGTTACTGTAGTATCATCGTTGTTCTAATTAGGCACGATGATGATACTACGGCTCCGACTTCTGTGTGCGGGTATAGTCGACCGCATGACTGATTTTGGTACCTACTAGTGTTAAGAAATTTTTTAATAGATAATGATTTTTCATGCATACTTTGTCAGCCTATAGCTCCGATATCCCATGGATTTGGGGTATGTATCTTGGGTATTATTTCGTTCGTTCTAAGCAATCGACCAGCATACAATTTGTTCGTATCGATTTCTGGGTCAATTGTGATACCGTCTCTTTTCATCCGAATCCGTTTAGCCGTTTTTGCGTGATTGAGTAACAAACATCCAAACATCTCAACATCCTAACATACAAACATTCACATATATATATATTACTAGGATAGACAGCTATTTGCGAAGTGGCGACATTTCAGAATGCGCCCTCTTAACGAGCAGTGAAACTAAGTACTTATTTACTATATATCTTTTGAGACAGTGAAGTTCAATAGGGTAATAGTCCAGTAGCCAGAAAAACATGCCCTTCGATCATTCAAAAGTTTTTTATTTTTTCTGTGTGGATAAATTTAGTGTATTCAATGCTATGTACAAAAATGCTAACAGTTTAGAGTTATGCAATAGGTATGAAGTAGGTATTTCCTATTATTTCGTGTTATAACAAGAATATAAAACTTAAATTAAAATGCTTTACTGATTCTTTATTAATACTATCTAAACTATATATTAGTGAAAATGCTAAAAGATAGGTATTGTGGAACAATGGAAAACTGAAAATGTCCCGTAACTCATTCAATAAAAAATTTAAGTTTTTTAAATCATCTCCTTTACGGGCATAGGTATTAGTTACACCTTACAACAAAAGTTCTAACAACTAAGTAATATGCTGCAAAAGTAATCGTTTTTTTACGTTGCGATATGCTC
The DNA here is from genome assembly GCA_949091785.1 of Polymixis lichenea. NCBI lineage: Eukaryota > Metazoa > Arthropoda > Insecta > Lepidoptera > Noctuidae > Polymixis > Polymixis lichenea. The sequence continues at coordinate 12,398,159 of OX420936.1, forward strand.
AATATTGAATTTAAATTGATAATTTTGCGCCTACATATTCGTAATAATAAACTCAGCTTCCACACAAAAGTTTCAACAAATATGTGCTATGCCTTTTGTTTAATAAATAAAATACAACTTGGGTATGCGGGGCGCGGTCAGCGCGGTGTAGGTACGATAATGCGTGCGGCGAGGTACGACGACACTCCACTGCGGAAGTGCAGATGTATTGAATGAGGCACGAAATCATTTCAATATTCTCACTTCTCACAAATCACTATACTCCGTTCGAAATAAGATTAGACATTTAAATAAACCTTTTGTACAGTCCATTCAACTGATTTTGACTTCTATTGCTTTGGTAGCATGATAAATGGCATCTGCAGTAAGCAGTTGGTATTGTAACCACTTTTAATGTCATCCTTATGCATACGAAATAAAAGACGAAATCGGTTGGTCGGACTGTAAAAAGGTTTGTTTAAATGTCTAATTATATTTCAAATAGAGAATAGGTACTCTGTTCCGGTCCGTGGTTTCGCCCGTGTGTAACTAATTATTCATCAACAATTGTCATAATCCCGTCACTACCGTCTAAAAAAGACTGTTTTGAAAAATACGCTGTTGTTCTGTTCTTAATTTCAAACAACTTAATAGGTACCTACCGACCAAGATCGTAATAATTATGTACACTTTCAATATGTAGCTACTTGTTATAGTGATAGGGGAAGGGCACAGAGACAGAAAGTGGAGATTCCGTTACAATTTTTTTTCGGGATAGTTTTCCCGGGAAAAATACATTTATATGTATTTAATATATTAAAAAAAAAATATATTGAAACGGTAAAATAATTGAATTCAATTTTTGTTCCATCATTTTAAAAGTACCCTTAAGTGATGTCCCGAAAACCGAAACAAGAAATTCCCAAAAAAAAAATGCTACAAATAATTTCTTAATAAACCTCTTTGTTATTGAGAAACAATATATACTTTATAAAAAGCTTTCTCTTAGTAGACGTTGTGTTTCATGTTGAAGATTCCAGTTCTCCGAGGTTGCAGTTCGCTTCATAATCTGTGCATTCGTTTGGTTTTTATTTTTTCTGGGTGGGTGGGGTCATCAAATGACTTCTCCCGCTCTGCGCACCGTCGACCCGGGCTTGGTCCTTACCGGACAGCGAGCTACCCATTACTCGTCGTCCGCAAGCCCGTGCCTACGGTGGCCGGGAATCAGCCTGGGATTTCCGACGCCCAGGGCGTCTCCTGCGAAGGTCACGGCCGTGAGGGCGCATGTACTGCATCCTCACGTGCGCCGCCTCCCTCTTTGCGAGCATCACTGCTTCGCTGAAGGAAGCGACTGCTAGCCATGCACTCTCGCTCCGTACCATGGCCTGGACCAGGGCCGGACGCGAGAGATTGCCACCGCCGATCGCCTCCATGAGGACACGGTGGTGCTCCACCCAAACCAGACAAACCTCCACCGTATGCTCCACTGTATCCTCAGGGCGATCTTCGCAATGGGAAACACCCAGGCGTTTCCTCCCGCCTTATTAGAAACAGGAACCTCCCGAAACAGCCGTGTCCGGTGAGGAACTGTGTCAGGCGGAAGGTAAGGACGCCATGCCGCCTCTCAAGCCACTCCTCAAAGACGGGAATTCCTATGCTTTACGTAATCTCTCAAAGGAGGTAAATCAAAAAGTTTTGGTTACGGCGTGTCATGCATATGTTACGTCTGCATTACGATACGGGATTATATACTGGGGTAACTCCACCAACAAGGAGACAGTATTTAGAGCGCAAAAGAGATGTGTGAGGGCGATATACGGTATTCAAAGCACGGAAAGCTGCAAACCGTTCTTTCTGAATTTCCGTATATTAACAGTACCCTGCCTATACATATATGAGGTGGCCGAATTTGTCAAAACAAACTTCCACCTTTTTGAAAAACTACACAATTCGCGACATAGAAATAAAATAAGCAGTAAGCAGCACAAAAAAGCAGTATTCCGTAAAAACTTCCTAGAAATGGCACCACATATTTATGATAGGTTACCTAATGCTTTGTTAAGTATTAAAGATACCCATTTATTTAAGAAGCAACTCAATAATCTACTGATAAGTAAGACATACTACACAATTAATGAATACCTCTCTATAGAATATATAGATAGAAATTTGTGTGTGTAATACTAGTAATAATACGTGTAATTAGGGAGAATACCTGAGTTCGTTTTGTTTTTAGTTTTATTAAAATTATCATATTTGTAATAGACACTACTTAGTAATTATGACATTATATATTCTGACATTACATACTTATTGATTTGAATTTAAGACATTTTCTATGGTATTATATTGAGTTATTAATGAAATGGTAAAACATATTAAGGTGAATTTATGAAATAGTATAATTTTATTGGTTTAATATAATTTTGCATGCCCGAGTTGGTGCAACACAGTGGACTGCGTATTCACTTGACATCTAGAAATTTATGATTATGTATTGTGTTGAGCAAAAAATATTTTAATTTTAATTTACCGCCGCAATCATGGCGTGCCCAGTGCATTCGTTTGGTTAGATGACTAATTTGGAGAGGTCCAAATTAGTCATCTAATATCATTGATAGGGCGGGAGGAAACGCCGGGGGTTTTCATTGCCAAGATCGCCCTGAGGACACGGTAGAGCATACGGTGGAGGTCTGCCCGGCTTCCGCGGAGCACCGCCATGTCCTCATGGAGGGGATCGGCGGCCGCGATCTCTCGCGTCCGATCCTGGTTCAGGCCATGGTACGGAGCGAGAGTGCATGGCTAGCAGTCGCCTCCTTCAGCGAAGCAGTTATGCTCACAAAGAGGGAGGGAGCGCACGCGAGGTAGATGCAGTACATGCGCCCTCACAGCCGTGGCCTTCGCAGGAGACGCCCTGGGCGTCGGGAATCCCAGGCTGATTCCCGGCCACCGTAGGCACGGGCTTGCGGACGACGAGTAATGGGTAGCTCGCTGTCCGGTAAGGACCAAGCCCGGGTCGACGGCGCGTTGTGTTCCACGCGCGCCTCAAAGAGATGCCAGCAGCAACTGATGGGGCCCGCAAGGGCCGATACATGCCAGGGGTGCGGGTTGTTCGAAAGAGATACCGCAGCCCCTGGCACACAGGCAACTGAGAGAACACGGGTGGGTTTTAGTCAGTAAAAGTCTGACACGCCCTCCCACTCCGCCCAGAGCGGGAGAAGTTATTTGATGATTTCCCAAACAAAAAAAAAAACAATAAAAAGTAGCGCTGAGTACGACTGGTCGGGATATCATCCAAGTGCGGATGGTACCCTGCAGTGTTTTTGGTAGTTCGGTAGTAAAAGGGCGATAGTGGGATCATGAAGCCCAGCCACCAACGTTTCGTCACCTATGAGCCTTTTTTGCTCTGCGTTCCACCGAGTCAAGGGCAGCAAGCTGGTATTTTGCTGAGCCATCCCGTAAGTGGCTGCAATACTCCACACAAGAACGCACTTGAGATTTATACAGACTCAAAAGCTGTCCAGTTGTGAAGTATCTCCTCACCTTATGTAGGATGCACCTTATTTAGTTCCCATCAAAACACTCGACCAACCCGCACCTGACGATATACTGAAAGTTAAATCTTGCAAGTGCAAGTTAACCTGCAAAGAAAATTAAATGAAATGTTCTGCTATGTGCGTCTACTGCATAGATAAACCATGCAGCACAGCACACATAATTACAAGCGAGCCTGATTTGGACTCGGCAACCGAGGTCCAAATTAGTCATCTAACTAAACGAATGCACAGATTATGAAACCAGGTGCAACCTCGAAGAACAGGAATGTTCAACATGAAACACAACGTCTACTAAGAGACGAAAGCTTTTATAAAGTATATATATATTGTTTCTCAATAACAAAGAGGTTCATTAAGCAATTATTTGTAGCTGATGCTGAACCTTCCATAGCTTCCATGCTAATCCCCCTTATAGTCTTCTTAAATATTTTTCGTTATATTATGATAGTAAAACTTGTATTTTTTTTTATTTATTATGATTATTTTTTATTAATCGTTTATTTCAGGCTTTAGCACCCATAAAATTATAATTTAAACAAAAGATAAACTAAACAAACGAACATAACAATACAGTAAAGCATACATAAACATAGCAATACAATATAAGTAAAGAAAAATAACAATACAGCAACCCACCATTTCACACCAAGGAAGCCAAAACAAATGTAACAATGGTGAGTACATTTATTTTGTCTCACTCAGTAAATGCACAGTATGAAAAACAGCTTTGACAATACTATTTTGACTTGCCACCACACGCGAAAAGAACAACGCCCTGTGCTTCCCCATGAGCGAAAAGAAGTCGGTTACTCTACTCTCAGCAAACATCTCAGTCGCACTGCACCGCCAGGGCAGGTTGAGCATGACCCGAAATGCGTTATTATATTGTACACGAGGCGTGTTGTATGCACTCTTCGTGTACTTGTACCAAAGTTGATTGGTGTAGAACGACTGACAGTAAGCCTGGAACAGAGTTATTTTACTTGTTTCGAGCAATGGAAGAAACGTCTATTTAGCATGTTACTTCTATATGCGATGCTACGTCTTTGCCTCTCCAGGTCATCGTCATCTTTTAAATTTTCCGTTATGATGTGTCCGAGATACTTAAACTGACTAACTATTTTTAATTTTAAACCACACAAAGTAATTGGCAAGACCTTATTAGGGCCATTGTCGTGTTTGAAAATCATTACTTCCGTCTTTTTAACATTATAGGTTAATTGGTGTAAGGGAAATTAGTTTTCTGAGGCCGTTGACCGAGGGGCTGAGCAGAACCATGTCATCTGCATAACTGAGCTTATTTAAACATTCACCGCCAATATGGCATCCGACTCTTGTGCTGCTCAACTCTTCAATCAGGTCGTTGACATATAGGTTATACATATACTGTCATATTAGTTAAAGTTGGTCTTCTTAATTCGTATACGTAAGTCTATTTATATTCGGGTGTTGTGCATTATGTCTTAGTTATTTTCGCTATTGACAAAATGCAGCTGTATGACTGATTTGGTTCTATAGTTTTGATTATAATAAAAAATTATAATAGCATTATTATTTTATTGCTGCTTATTCAGGAGCTTGATTCATAATAGCAGCATTGCCGTTATCACACTTTCCTACTACACATAGTAAATTTATCGTCAACTAGTGTTGGGAGTATATCGTAGGAAGGCTGGCAGATGCCACACTATGATACGTAATATTTCAGGGCAGTAGATACTAACGTAACAAAGTGATGGCCGCCATACTAGAAAGTCAAACTGTAATTTAGTTACAATTGTACCCAAAGGCACTAGTGTTCTATGAAAATTGCAAAGCACCATGTTTCAAACATCACAATAAGAAGACAGTATTTAGCTAAACTTCGAGTAGCAGAGACAAAAAGTGTAGACTTCCTTACGACAATCTTTTTTTTTTTTGCGGGAATTTCTTGTTTCGGTTTTCGGGAGATCACTTAAGGGTACTTTTAAAATGATGGAACAAAAACAGGTACCTACTTATTGAATTCAATTACTTTACCGCTTCAATATATATATTTTTTTAAATATATTAAATACATATAAATGTATTTTTCCCGGGAAAACAATCCCGAAAAAAAAATTGTAACGAAATCGCCACTTTCTGTCTCTGTGCCCTTCCCCTATCACTATAACAAGTAGCTACATAGTGAAAGTGTACATAATTATTACGATCTTGGTCGGTAGGTACCTATTAAGTTGTTTGAAATTAAGAACAGAACAACAGCGTATTTTTCAAAACAGTCTTTTTTAGACGGGAGTGACGGGATTCTGATAATTGTTGATGATTAATTAGTTACACACGGGCGAAATCACGGACCGGAACAGAGTACCTAGTGATTTCTGAGAAGAGACGATAATTAAATGATTTCGTGCCTCATTCAATACGTCTGCATTTCCGCAGTGGAGTATCACCACACTTCGCCGCATGGCGCGGCGGCGGCGGCGCACGCATTATCGTAGGTACCTGTACCGCGCCCCGCAATACCCAAGTTGTATTTTATTTATTAAACAAAAGGCATAGCACATATTTGTTGAAACTTTTGTGTGGAAGCTGAGTTTATTATTACCAATATGTAGGCGCAAAATTATCAATTTAAATTCAATATTGCGCATGTCGCAACGTAAAAAAACGATTACTTTTGCAGCATATTACTTAGTTGTTAGAACTTTTGTTGTAAGGTGTAACTAATACCTATGCCCGTAAAGGAGATGATTTAAAAAACTTAAATTTTTTATTGAATGAGTTACGGGACATTTTCAGTTTTCTATTGTTCCACAATACCTATCTGTTAGCATTTTCACTAATATATAGTTTAGATAGTATTAATAAAGAATCAGTAAAGCATTTTAATTTAAGTTTTATATTCTTGTTATAACACGAAATAATAGGAAATACCTACTTCATACCTATTGCATAACTCTAAACTGTTAGCATTTTTGTACATAGCACTGGATTCACTAAAGTTATCCACCCAGAGAAAATAAAAAACTTTAGAATTATCGAAGGTTATGTGCAAAAATTATTGTATCCTTACTGGACTATAATAGTGTCCCGGAATATTTTAATCTCGAACGGATCCTACCTGCGCTTCGAGCGCTTTAGTTGGATATACGGTAAGTCTCCTCCCTAAAGTTTGGCAACATGCAGCACTGCGCTGCAAGTATGAGTGTAATATGTATCTGTTGATACTAAGTAACGAACCCGAAGGATTTATACCTTGTTTGCTATTAAGCAAAATATGTTCAGAAACAGTATGCTGCATGAAGTTAACTATGCTAGTGTAACTATGGAAGCTAGGCTATGTAGGGCGATAGCAACCGTTGCCTGATTGCTATCTATTTCGTGAGAACTGGGGTGTAAAGATAAGAGATAATACTGAGAGATTGGGAAACACATCCGGGCAAAGAAATGTGGGATGTAACCCGAGTGATCGGATTAGAGATTTGCATACGCAATGCCTTAGCTTCCTCAATCCAAATGGCGTGAGGTCAGTCTTTGTAGGTAATAGAAATGGTACTTTTTACCTACTGGAAACAAATATTTTTTATCTAAGAATATTATAGAAACATGACATTCTTGTTTAAAAGGCAACTAGCATTTTTAGGGTAAGCGTAACCTTACGCTAACCCACACAAACAAGCAAATATTTATAAGTTGTGTTAGATCCCAATGTTTGCTAACAAAGATATGTTACGCATTTTACTCCCACGCAGACGAGCATTTATGAATAAAAACTCTCCATCTACAATCCACTAGTATGTTGAAATAACATTGGGAAGGAATATTTGCTGGTTTCTCGCAGTTCTCAACTAAAATTATTTAAACAGTAAATAATAAGTTAGTTAGTTATAACGAAGACTGCTACTGGGATTTAATGAGACAAATTTGATAGTATCTAATTTATTCCCAGGCGTAACTCCTATCTAAAATGTAGTTTCAACTTAATATTATACAAACCTGGTACAGGTTGAATAATTTATAAAAGCACTATCTAAAAAGACCTTCCTGTACAAAACAAAAGTTTCGAGGTAGGCTTTGCTGTTTTATATAAAAGCATACCACTTTATTCCAACCATTTCAGGAAACTCCAAAAACAGAAAATGTTGTACGAAAAACTGTCCAGTGCCTAAGACCACAACGCCAGCACCATATATAATATCTAATCCTAAGCAAACAAAACCCACAGAATCTAATAGAGTAATAATAATATGCTCGCCTACAAATTGTAATGAAAGCATTTACTTGTTTGTGGTGTGAAGCGAGACTTGAATAAAATTATCAGAAAGTCAGGCACCACCATCGTCAATTTCTTGATATCAAGCCAAGTTGCTGAGTAAGCAGTAATTGCATAAATTAGCGCGGGCACATGATCAAAGGAGCCAAACGGGGGTACGGAGTGCCTCCAACCTACACTCGCCCTACTGAAGCGTATATAACAATATAACAGCCGTTGAGTAATTATATCGATATCAGACTACTGACCCGAACACAATGCGTAGAAGTGCGCAAGCACCGTGTGTATTAATACACTAGTTTTTGTCAGCAGCTTCGCCCGTGTAAAGGTTAAAAATTATCCCACAGAAACGTACTACTGATATAAGAAGTAGCCTATGTGTTAATACAGATCATCAATTATCTGTGTGCAAAATTTCATTAAAATCCGTTCGGTCGTTTTTGCTTGATTAAATAACAAACATCTAAACATCCAAACAAACTTTCACATTTATAATATGATCGCAAGCTTTATTGCGCAGCATGGGACTTAGGCTCGATTCCCAAGACGGCTAGAATAGAGACGAGTAGAATAGAGAATTTCTCAGTAGCCGCTCGGAGTCTATATTAGTGCCCGGTTGATGGCAATAGGGTCGCCTCCTGTTACATGTGATTAAAATACATCTGGCGAAATGTGGATGTACTATTGATACACCTCTGCCAAACCTTTTGAGGAAAACAGGCGTGATGTTATGTATGTATATGGATCGTCGTCCCCTTTTTACTTGATTAATCCTGGTGGCCACATTTACGGTTGAGCGGCATTCCAATGGGCTCGAGATGCGCCGGTGCTGTTCAAATCAATGTAATTCCGACTATGGTGACCGCGTTCTTAGCTTCTTAATTGGGTTGTGTTGAAGACGTGCTGTCCGCTCACCTGCCCTTATGTTCCTGACGTGGGAAACGAGGAAATGAAACAGAGATATCTATGTGTATTGAATAATTTCCATAGACCATGCCAGAAGTGGTTTATCGGTTTTGCATAGGGCAGATAGTAAAGATACTGACTCAAGAAAAATTACCTCCTATCTCTTAAAAATTATCTCTTTCAAAATTAAAGTATTTTGTATTTAGGAAGTTTGTGATTAAAACATTCATAGCTTAAAAATAAGATAAAACTTTTGCAAATAAGGGTCCAAAGAAAACTGAGAAGTTTTGAGGATCCGCCCTGTGGGAAATTAGACTTTAACAAAAAAGTACACAAAAAGAAAGTTTCGGATGGTTTGGAAGTTTTCGAAAATTATCTTGGCACCTTGACATCGTGAACCAAAGCTAAGCCCGAGCTAACCCGTAAAGGCTTGAAGTTCACTAGACACCAATAATTCAATAAGCCAACAAGGTTTACATACATTGTGGATGAAGTCCTCAAGCCCTCATGTGATACAATTTTGGGATAGAGCGACACAACTTTGCGTAACAAACTATTCCTTGATGGAATTTATTTGGCAGACAACGCGACGCCAGCACTGTATTTCATGTTAACTCAATTTTTCTTGAGTTTGTTAAACAAGGATTTTATTATCTTTACAATCTTTTGGTCGGAAACAATTGTGAGAGATTGAAGTTGGAGCCTTTGCATTTTTACTTTTTACTAACATAAAGTGGTTTGGTTTATTTGTCACAAATATTTTGAAATTAAAAGTTCTTAAAGTTCTTCTTAAATTCTTGTAAAGTTCTTTGCTCTTTCTGAACAGTAAACGAAACTGAACCGCCACGAAATGGACGGTGACGCTGAATCTGGTATACTCGGCTTGAGTCGTAAGTTTTCACTTTTATCGTGTTGTATTAGCACACACTAAGTGTTTTTTTTTTCTTACAATTTTACTTTAGGGTCTGCGAGGATTTTAGATAGGTAGTGGATGATTTTGTCCACTTATATGCGAGTTATACTTATGCAGGCCTACTTTCACTTAAATGTGGATTCCATAATTATATTTCAATTATATACCCTTAAGTCGAGTATCAACTCTTTACAGTGTTAATGCTCCCAACTAACCTTCTTAATACAAAGAAAATCTTACTTCTTAATCACAATTTGTTGCAAAGGTGTTTGTTAAATTAAACAATTACCATTCACTACATCGTATTTTAATGGAGTATGTAAAAGAACTCGTCAACATGTTTGCCGAACGAGAGCGGGTAATGAAAATATTTCATTACTGTGTGCCGACCTGTTTGGCCGGCTGATAGCTGACGAGGTTATGTTCTTTGTTCCACTAACTTCGTTGGCACTGTAACCCTAGTATGCATTGTTGACTGGGAGCTATCCATGGCGTATCAAATTCCGAGAGAGTGGAATTCTCTAGTGATAATATGTAGCCCGATAGTTACCAGCATCGCAATGTGGTGCAATATTGTTTTTGATCTAAGATTATTTTGCATACGGAAAAAAGAAATCAGTGTCAGAAAAATTATGTAGGATTTACAAAAAAATGCTTTTCGCTCAATTACTTGATTTTTGTCAGTCCTCCTCTTCCAGATGGCAGTATTAATTATGGGATTACCTACTGGAATTTTCTGTTGACTTGGATGGAGATTCAACAGAAATCGAAAAACAGTCCTATCTCAATTGTGTATTGGAAAAAACTTCGTAGATAACAACAAGCAGCACAAAACCGGACAAAGTGGCGGTGCTTGGGGTACACCTATGTCCAGCAGTAAATGGTTTTGGTTGATATGATAATGAAACAAAATTTTTTAGGAATTTATTAGTACCATATAGTTCAAGATTTATTAACTAAGATCTAAGTGGAATCTTACTAACGGACTTACTAGAGAATGGGCAGCAGCGTTCTCTTATACATTTTACCGCCATACTGCGATCGCCAACCCGCCTGCCAAGCGTGGCGATTATGGCAAATCCCCCCCTTTTGGGGGAGGCTTATGTCCAGCAGTGGACCTCTATCGGCTAAAATGATGCTGATGATGTGGGATCTTAATTTTTTACTGTTAATCCTCTATACAAATAAGGTTTTCAATAAGTATAATTTTTTCAGGCTCATCTGAATAAGTTAAAGTTGGGTACAAAGGTACTTTTTAGTACCGTCAAAGCCATTCATGCCAATATAGCTTTTATGTGCGTCAGGATAAAAACATTCGAGTAGAAATAGTTAGTAGCCTGCGGCGTATTAGTTGGATTATTTAAAAACAATTTGAAAAGTATGCAAAACTGTGGAAAACAAAATAATTTTGATAAAAGTAAAATCCACGGCAGCATTCCATTAATATTGGCTTTCGTGTTAAGTAGGTGGATACTTTTTATTTCAGCTGTTCAGAACCCAAAAGTTCCGTGTGATCCCGGACGTAAAAGCATAGCACCATCCCATTTCTTCCCGTGGGTGTCGTAGAACTTGGACTGGACTTGGACTTGACCTGGACTTACTAGAAAATGGGCAGCAGCGTTCGCTATGCATTTGACCACCATACTGCGATCGCCAACCCGCCTGCCAAGCGTGGCAATTATGGCAAATCCCCCCTTTTTGGGGAGGCTTATGTCCAGCAGTGGACGTCTTTCGGTTGAAATGATGATGACGATGATGAGAACCCAAAAATAATATTTACTTCACACCCTGTAGGCATTAACATCATCCGTCAACCTAAAAAAATAAAACTGTCAGAATTGTTCTTGTCGCATTTATCTTTGTCCAAAAGAGCGATTCCTTAATGGTACATTCCTTGCAGTTTTCTCAATTAATTAATTTTCAAGACAGCTGTTTCCCGACCGTTTTGTTCTTTGTTGTAGTGCTGTTAAAACGGAATTGTATCAGTCGTGGAATGCGGGTAATCTCTTTATGTCGCTGTTCGATTTTTGGTTTGTAACAAAATGACACTTAAGTAGGAACTAAGAAATTTCGAACGAATTTCTGGCTCATTAGTCGGCTCGCACGAATAAACTCGGCAGATCGTCACTTTCAAATAATATAATATTTTCGCACGCAATTGGCACGTATGGAAAAGTTAACTAAAGCTAACTTTATTACTTCCATAAAATACAAAATGTGCCAATTGCTTAGAACGCAGTTAACGGGCAGTTAATTAGTGTGAGTCGACTAATAAGCCGAAATTCCTTATAGCACGTTATACTCTGCGCACTTGACAAATGAGAGCTAGTATATTTTTTTTTAACATTTTGACGATCACGACACGTATGTGTGTTTGTGTGGTTACAAGCATAATGTCTGTGGACCTATATCTACACTAATATTATAAAGAGGAAACATTTGTATTTTTGTACTTTTGTATGTAACGAATAAACTTAAAAACTACTGGACCGATTTCAAAAATTCATTTGCCGTTAGAAAGCTGCATTATCACTGAGTAACATAGGCTATATTTTATCCCCGTATTTCTACGGGAACGGGAACTACGTGGGTGAAACTGCGCAGCACTGCTAGTGTTTAGTATAGACAAGAAAAAGGAAACTTCGTTGCAACTAGCTGTCCCACGACACCCCTCAAGTTTTTGTTCTATCGTAAGGTTCGTTTACAAACCCAGGTGCTACAAGTACCTACTTACCTACAGGCAACCACACCATGAAAACAGGTCATACAAATATTATTTCGATAAGTGCGGAAACGGAATATCCGATATCGATCACATTTTCTACCCATCTCAGTCAGACGTCAAAAGTAGGGTAAGGTTTTAAATAGTTTGTACTGCAGTATGAATAAACTTCATAGATTATTGAAATTTTAGACTTGGCTACAATGACCGGCTACACTTCTGAAACTGATTATTATTAACACCGGTGTATACCTACTTTGTTTTCAAATCACGTCTTGACAACTAAGTGCGTTATTTCGATCCCTTCTCTGGGTCTACTATTGACGTAGAGTATTATACACAGATTCTTATAATATGTATATACAACATAATAAACGTAAGCCCTGAAAACAGTTTGTTCATAATTGACTACTGAATCGATATCAGTAACTTTTAATATGGGTATTTTTTTTCAAAAATTATGCATTTTGCCATACCTACCACCGATAGAGCCAAAGAAAAAAAATCTTATTTGAAGGTTATAATACTCAATTTTAAATGCATAAGTATAGGTCGACATGTTTTTCTTAATAGTAATAGTTTGTTTTGAAAAACGCAAATTTTGGTCATTGTGTTATACTATTAATTCAATAACCTAATTGGAGTGTACAAGGTCTTGCGTTACTAATGTTATAGGTTGTATATGGACGTGCATTTTACATGTTTACACCACTTCGCTATTTACCGCAGTAAAGACCAACAATGGGCCTAACACGAACATACGGAGTAATGTTGAAATAAATTCTAACGATTTTCGAATGCGCGCTCAAGCTAGGCCCTCAGAATGTGTGTCTGTTCATAACTTTGAATAAACTTTTCTATTGCATCATATAGATAGCAGTAGGTTTAGTCAAATGAGGTACAAATAATTGAACTTTGGACGTTGTTACACCTATTACATTCAGTGGCGTGCCTAGGCGTCAAAATCAAGGCAAGCCGACAGATTTTTTACTATTAAAAAACAGCTAAGGGATTGGCTCATGTTCTCATGTTTGTTAGTATTACTAACACCATTATCATCATTTTGGTTAGAAAACCGAAGATAACGAAATATAATAATTACAATTTTACTGGGGCAAGCCGGGTTTTTCGGCTTCTACGAAGGTACCGCCACTGATTACATTGGTTTATTGCCTGGTGATGGTATTCTGCCTCAAGTTTAACTGAAGGCAATATAGGACAAGGGTATTGCCATTTAGGCAGAATTCCTAATACCAGTTCCAATAGAAGTCCAAGAATGTTTTAAGACACAATAAGAAATACACTTGAAAAAACAGTCCGCAAATCTTAAAAGGTTCCAACTAATTATTGTTTCCAATTAAAAATAAAACCAAACCTCAAAACCCAACTTTACTTTGAACACTCTGTATAATCAACATTAAAATTAATTAATATCGGGACGCAACAGACCGAGAGAAGAAATAATTATATTTTTTCTGTTTTATAAATACGCAGAGAATAACCGACGCTATCGCTATAGTATTTTGGACTACATTCATTAGAATGTGTGTCAATATTGAATGTAAGTATGTTTTCTCGTTCCATTTCAGGTAAAAGCTTTTCCTAATATTCGTGGTTCGCAAATATGTTATTTCTCGACGGGTAGGTAAATGTTTAGCCATCGCTCATGCGGGCCTGCATGTAAACGATACTTGTGGCATATTGGCAAAATCCATTAGCCTTCTAATGTATGAGATTGTCAAGGAACAAAATATATTTTGAAGTGTTTATCTTTTTGCCGGACTAGGGCAAAGCAAAAACTAGGGTTATGATTTTGACCGGTACGTAAGTAGGTACGGCAGCACGGCTACGACGACGGCGACGTATAGTCAGCAGCGTTCTCTATGCATTTTACCACCATACTACGATCGCCAACCCGCCTCCCAAGCGCGGCGATTATGGCAAAACCGCCCCCTTTTGGCCTATGTCCAGCAGTGGACGTCTTTCGGCTGAAATTATGATGATGATGATGTATGTAGGTACGTATGTGGGTATATTTGTATGTGTGTTCATCCCTCATAACTTCTAAACCACTAATAAGTATAAACATAATTTGATAAATGACGTATCGTTGGAAGCGTCTTGGTCGTCCACTGGTTGTAGCTACGTGACGTTAAATTTAATATGGCGAAAGGAATGAGGAAACAAAGAGAATCCTCTAGAGGAAATAGACATGAACTAAAAAAAATATGACCACGGGTTTCAGATGAGAACATTTTCCTGTTCATACTTTTAAGAAAGTTAGTTTTTGATAGGGCTATCTATTTAGGGGACATGAGATAGAAATTGCTGGAGATCGGATAAAGTACCGTCTACAAGTAACTTGTTCTGGAGAATTACATTGAAAATTAAAGTCGTGTTGTTAAAATAAATAACAATCCACTAAAACCGTCTTAAGGTTCGTGCTAAGATTTAAACATCTTCTTTTGGCCATACATCAGAGACTTTTAAGTATCGGCAAATGCATTAAGCCTCTCCTCCAATTAAGGATGAGAATAATTACCAGAAAACATGCACAATGTAATAGATATCCTTTTCAAAAGAAATCCTTTACCCTATTCCACATTTCGTATTCCAACAAAATACCCAGTTACACAAATTCATTGCAAACCAAAATATATTTGACATGTTCACTGAAAACGTTCTTATCTATCAACGGAATCCAATCTGGGGGTGTGCTGAGATTGAAATCGTGTAAACATAAAATGAAACGAATGTACACAAACAAACAACTTCGTGCGAGTGCGATGTATAGGATGACAACTAAATGGCTCGATACACAGAACACGGAATCGCCACGCCAGCTCTGTCTAGAGACGGCAGTTTTCATAAAACTAAACTGAAATAAGCACAAGAATTCTATCATGGCCCACTATAAAAGGTCTTCTATTTTTAATCGTCAAAGCATTTATTTCAAATGGGCACATAATTGGCACTTTTGAACGTCAACATTTACATTAAAATAGAATTGATTCTAGTCGCCCCTTTGTCGCCCTTTCTTGTCGCCCTGTCGTCATTATTTTACCGACTTCAAAAAGAAGAAGGTTCTCAATTCGTCTGTGTGTTTTTTGTATATAGATTTTTCACGATATCTCCGGCAAATGTGGAAGAATATCATTTTTTTTTTATAGATAGGGTGTGCCTCAGGGGTGGTCTTTTATAAATTTGATTACACCCTACTTATGTTGTTTTTATATTAGTTCTGATAATACGTATTTAAAGCACTTTGTCAATCTTGATGATGTTCTAATACTTCGTGTCACTGTTGTCTACACAGTAAGTAGTGGTAAACAAATTGGTGCGGCGTTATTTTTCACTTTGTAGTGTTTTATGAAGTGAAAACTTCCTTAGCCGCGTTGGGCATTTTTTGAGATGGGGAAAAAAGAATTGAACTCTCGACACCTTTACCGATACCTCTGTATATAAGTCAGTTTTAGTTGAGCTTGACCAGTATATACTGACGATTCAAAAAATACACACGGAATTGTTCAAGTTTTCACTTCTGTCGGCACTCCCGGAGTGCCAATGTTTTTGAAAGTCGATTGTTTTTTTGTTGTAAAAAGTTTTTTAATTGTGTTTAATGCGAGTAAACGATAACACACATGGTTTGTTTGGAAAATGTTGACAATACCCCCTATAACAGTAGCCGCCAAAGCATCTTCGTGATCGGTGGCTCGATACAACATGACAGAAGTTACCGATACTATCAGAATTGTTTTCTAACCTTTTGTCTTTCTGTAAAAGTTTCTGTTTACCGTAAGTGTAAAGTTTATATGCCGTTATATTTTTGTATCTTCGATTTTTCTTTGCCCTGTTTCGTTACGGTTTTGCCCCAGAGGTGGGGAAAAGCGTGATTTTAATTATAATATTCTTTAAACTTCTTTAATAAAAATGTATTCTTATTTCACTACCGTACCGTATATGACCTTTGGGAAATGTGTGAGGGTTGTGTGGAACGAATAAAAGTCACTCTACTATTTACAGTTATAATACCCGTACAACACACAATTTATTAATATAAATCAGAAGGAGTACTGACAGGATATATAAGTATTATTACATGTGCCATTATAAATATTAGCCACGAACCATTTTTCCTTGTTAAGTCAAATTGACAGAGAACAGCTTTTTTAAGTTTCACTCGCGATCGGACGATGAAGGTCCGTATCCCACAGGCCTATGGCAGACAAATACCTAATCATATCTGCCTAGCCTTTTCTATGTTGAACGCCGGCTTCCAGTAAAACCGGATGCAGCTGAATATCAGTATTTTATAGGGAGCGACTGCCTATCTGACTTCTGAAAACCAGTAACTGGGTAATACCCCTTCGTAAGACTGGTTGTTAGATTTCGGGCTTTTGACGACCCGTAACGACTGTCAAAGATCCACGTAAGTGCCTATTATTTTACATACAAAACTCTTGGGTTTATCGCTGAATAAAATGTTACGCCTGAAAACTGTTATTGACTATTTCGGATCTGGCTAGCTACTGAAAAGTGGAACTTTTTACAAGTGCCTGCGTAAGTATCTATAAAATCACGTTTAGACTTTCAAGTTAGTGTTAAGACTTGCGCACACCTTTTTTTCCATTTAACTAAACATTTTGGGTAAAAATAAACTAAAAATTATTTCACACATATAACACGTATTATATAAAATATGTATTATATTTATTATATGTTATTTTTATTTTATTATTATAAAATATCTACACATATATTTTTTTTAAATTAGGAATCAATGGCTAAGTATTTACTGTTTACTTGAAACGTAACAGGTTCTGTAAACGCACCAACTCTAAAAGTATTAAAGCTCATAGCAGACGCTTCACTTTTCATTCACGTTAGTTAGCCTTTCATTCGGAGTCATTCACTTGGAGTGACACGTCTGAACACAAAATGCATCAAAAGTGAAATATTAATCCATTAGTGAACCGATTAAACGATGTTGGATTTCGGCACTCGGCATCTTTCATTCGCCTTCAGTACAATCGAAAAATGAAATAAAAGGAGCGGATGAACCGTTCATTCCTGTATAATTTTGTCATATGAACGTGGAATGAAAAAAAAATGAACGTTCACTCGAGTTTTCATTCCCGTATTTTTGAGAACGTTTGCATTCTAATCTCAATTTGAAAAAAATACTTCTTATTTAGCTACATTTATGACCAGTCTTTGACATGTTTGTCACCAAGGTGAGACTGCGACTAGATGTTGAGAATTGGCCTTCTGATTTCGGCACATGGAACGGCGCAGACAGAAAATGTAATCATACAGTTCCTCTTTACGAACCCTATATATACCGTCCGAGATAGGTCACTGCTGACGACTTGGACACTGTAGCGGCGTAGTAGTGGCGGCCGATAATTGTTTTACCCGAGCAAGATGACTGGTCCTGTATTTATTGATCGACTTGCCTTAAATAATCCCTTTTGCCTAGCATTCTGTCTAGCTAAACTGAATACTAATACTTTCTGAAGATGAGAATCAGTTTACCGCATACCAAATACCTCAGTTTTTCTCGTAAAAAGACAATATTATTTTGTTTGAAAATTCATTAAATACTCGGTATAGTCTTGATCGAAGCCGTATTTGTTCCTTAGATCCCAGCCATTAGCACTGAATTAAACTATTAGGTTTAGTAAGAAAACAACATTTTCCCGCATTGCTCTACAAATAGTACTCCTCAAATAACGTCGTGTGACATAAATCGGTTGGAAAAAAGAACAATCTGGTAGCACTAGCGCAGTGTAGCAAGATTGACAAGCTGTGAGTTTCAATACATACCTAATTCAAATCACTTTACTAGGCTGTGTGCAGGCCCATTTGGAAATAGGAAAAACGAGTTTGTACACGTATAAAAATAATAAAATTCACATTTTGGCTTTCAACCATTCCAGTCACGTAATTCAACGAGATCACGTTTGTCTTTTTTTTTGTTTTTTGTGAAGACCTAATCTGTGATTTTTGTTCTGTATACCCGCAACACATGCTCTTGATAAATTGCTAGTTGTTGAGTGAGGCCAAGAAAAATAAATAAGTATGAGAAAATGATGTATAAATGTGACTTGGGTTTATGTTCTTGATTTTTCTGCGATCGTAGTAAGTCGTAAATATTGCGATTTTTTTTATTTTTATTAAATAGTTTGTAGGAACCTTATACCTACGCCCTTTTCTGTAAGCTACCCAGCCTCAAGCCGATAAAACTTACAATAAGAACACAATAGAGCCACGTTTGTCGGGACCAGGTATCAGAAAAACCCATTTCCCGAGTCGCCTTTCATAACGCGATCAGAATTCGTACGAGTTTAATACCGAAAAAAGGACAGCCCCTTTCAAATTTCACCCTTTTTGTACCCAATTAGTATTTCATAAATCGTTCAAAAGAAGCTATTGAAACTTGTTTTTTCTTACAGTTTACCGCCTCAGTGATGAGAATTTTGGTGTTTGTTTGGGTCCTAGTGGACGAAGTAAAGCAAATAGCGTTGTTTACTAAAGGTGGCTGAGTTTGTGGAGAGATCAGTCTTACGACCGTCAAGCTAAGGGCCCTCCGACCTTTCCGAGAGCTTTCTTTACCCGGGATGTTTGTCCGACACGAATAATTACAAATCATTGCAAAGGCTTTTGGAGTAAGACGGGTGAAATTGAACGGGAAGGAAACGGTGATAGTGATGGCTTAGGTACAAAATTGTGTTGGTGTAGATATTTTTAGAGGTGGTATAATCATCTAAATTCTGTAGACAGGTATTTGTAACGGAAAGTGGCAATGGAAAATTTATATATACTTGAATCAGATATCATCGCCGTGTAGTGAAAACTTCGCATAACCCAAGCAGCATGCAAGCGTTTTCAACATCAATATAACAGCCTATTTAGAACTTAGAGGTCTTTTAAAGACTTACAAGAGTGTCAAAAAAATATTTTGTCTTTATAAGAGTGATTTATGACACAATATACAGCGCAAACTGTACAAAATCTTTATTAAGGGATCCGCGAAAGCTTAGAGTGCTTAAACAGAATATTAAAACTCTACTATACAGCTTAAGTATTTTGTGACACTTTAATCTGGTTTTATCATTAAAGCTGTATACGAGCTGTATTTTGCATGTGAACACGTACTTATTACAGCTCTAAGTTTTATTATAGTATAACTTTTTTCTTTTTTTGTGTGGAAAATCATCAAATGACTTCTCCCGCTCTGGGTGAAGCAGGAGGGCGTGTCAGACTTTTACTGACTAAAACTCACCCGTGTTCCCTCAGTTGCCTGTGTGCCAGGGGCCGCGGTATCTCTTTCGAACAACCCACACCCCTGGCAGGCATCGGCCGTTGCAGGCCCCATCAGTTGCTGCTGACATCTTTTTGAGGCGCGCGTGGACAACAACGCGCCATTGACCCGGGCTTGGTCCTTACCGGACAGTGAGCTACCTATTACTCGCCGTCCGCAAGCCCGTGCCTACGGTGGCCGGGAATCAGCCTGGGATTCCCGACGCCCAGGGCGTCTCCTGCGAAGGCTATGGTCGTGAGAGCGCATGTACTGCATCTCCCTCACGTGCGCCGCCTCCCTCTTTGCGAGCATGACAGCTTCGCTGAAGGAGGCGACTGCTAGCCATGCACTCTCGCTCCGTACTATGGCCTGGACCAAGGCCGGACGCTAGAGATCGCCGATCGCCTCCATGAGGACACAGCGGTGCTCCGCTTAAGCCGGGCAGACCTCCACCGTGTCCTCAGCGCGATCTTCGTAATGGAAACACCCGGGTTGCGACAATCGCACTCTCCACGTCGCCATGAGATCCTGCCGTTGCCCTGTCCACCGTGTCGCAATTTTCCGCGGCAGTGGAGTTACGACCCGGCATTTGGCCTCCTCGCACCACTCCTAAGTGTGCGCGAGGACCTTTGCCTCCAGATCCCATGGGGGCAATCCAGCAAGGAGGGCCGCCGCCTCACCGGAGATCGTTCGGTATCCCCGGATCATCCAGATGGCCATGATCCTATGGGCCGCCTTCAACCGGCATGCTGGTTGGCGCCTTAATGTAGGCGCCTACACCGGTGCCCCGTATAGGGTCATGGCCCACACGACCATTATAGTATCACTTAAGACTTGTTTCTGTACAATGGTATATGCAAACTCCGTTCTCAAACTTATTTTTATGGCATAATTGTACACTCTTTTAAATACACTGGTTCTATGAATTCTGTCTATGAGGGTGTTTTAAAACTAATAAAATAAAAGACAGCTTTAGCGTAGCTTTAGTTTATATTACTAACACAGTCACTCGATTGACCTTATGGTCAACCGTCAATTCCGTCGACGACCAACGAAGGGGGTTCCGTAGAAAAAACATTAAACAGTAATATTAATGATCATAACAGTTATGTCAAATGTGTAGATTTAGTTCAACTTTCGGAACGTGATAATGACGTTTCTTCATGCAACAGCGAAAGTAGTTCAAATGATGATTGATTTAAACCATGAGATCTTGTTTTCTTACTGCTTCGCCATATGAAGATAATGATAGACTTCTCACACAGCATTTTGAGGTAGACCAATTAGCTAAAAGCAGAGACGTTTCATCCTTCACAATTTTTTTGACATCTAATCGCTTTCTTGGCCATCTTAACTTGCTTTTTGATTTCCACAAATTTGGTACAATGCAAAGCCTGTTTTTCCGTTTCTCTATGGTTTCTTTAATTTTAATAGGCATGTTTTTCTGAAAATAAAGTAAAACAGATATAATATATCCAACACACTAATAATACTTTACAATAAATTAACTCAGGTTTAAAAATATACGATCATGTTGAGAACTTCCAACAAATTAAACAGCTAACTCTTTTGGTTTAACCATACGTAGGTACTTATCATCGTGGGCCAGGGTTTTATAATTTATTTTAAGTAACTAAAGAGAATTATTAGTTAAGTATAGAGAACTAATATACAACTAAAGTAATCAAAATATTCTATTATAAAGCTGATTAAAAGCCAAAAGCTGTACAATATCATCCTTAACTTACTTAGTACAGCTACTCAGACTATAACACACTCCGATTACCGCTTAGGCTGTTGAGCAAATAGTTACCATTTTCGTAATTTCGAATGTTTAAAACAAAACTTGAAATATTTTTTAAGGAATATTTTACAACAATTAAAGCCGTATCAGTATTTTCAGCTTGATATGAGGGTACAATGATCACACTGCCCTCACTGCTGTGATTTTAAAATTGTCTTTTATTCTAACCTTAAAACCCAACATTGACTATTTGATTTTATATCTTGACTATATTTTATTGATATTGACTATATTTTATTTTATATCTGATCGATTATTTTACTGGCGCTTGAATATTTTGACGGAAAACATAGACAGGTTTACAATAAATTTGAATCTGCAATTTCAATTCTCCAATTAACACCTTCAGATATCTAAGTCCAAGATTACGTTTACTTACTAATAGATATTATAAATAACAATGTCACCATTCACATTTCTATTTCTTTGAAAATCTAGTTCGTCTAATTTTTATTATTTTGTAATTATTTTCAAAAACCTATTTAGAACTCTTTTCTTTACAAGATATTTGTAAGATAATATTTGCTGTGTAATGGTTTCTTTGTACACCGAAAAACAGCTCTAACACAGCTATCATACAGCTTCTTTATTGCTTCTACAGCTACTATACAGCTCTACTAACGGGAAAAGCTGTATAAAACGTGCCCTTTTTTACTTATAACGTCTGTATAAGTGCTTATACAGCCTTAATACCGCCCGAATATACAGCTTCTAGTATAAAATCGAACTAAAATACAGCTTGTATACAGCTTGCAATGCTACTTGGGTTAAAGTTTATTGTTTTTCCTTTTTATTTATTTTTTGGAAAGAAATCCTCGTAACGCATTATGACGTGAAATGAAATTTAATACCTTTAAACGAGCAATTCTTGTTTATATATAATCTGAATCTCGGAAACGGCTCCAACGATTCTCATGAAATTTAGTATGCACCGGGTTTCGGGGGCAATAAATCGATCTAGCTAGGTTTCATTTTTAGAAAACTTCAAACCAAAAAAAATACCGAGCCAAGCTCGGTCATCCATATATTGTTTATTTACTTATGTAAAGGTCTTTAAACACACTTTTTCACGTCAGTATTTTGTTGTTTAAAACTGGATGGCGCAGGCATTTCCAAGCTAACTGATTTTGAAAACAAACGTGCACAGTTCTAAGATGCTTCTAACGCTATCTGTTGATTATCTTGAGAACCTCAGGAATTGTAAATACCTAACGGTAATTTTCCCGTCATGTTTAATCTACCCTGTAAAATAACGTTTATTGCAATCACGACAATATGAAATGAAGGACTGGAAAGTGCAATTTAAATTTTCTCTTTTAACCAAACGACTGATGGAAAATCTCAGTGTTATTAATAAATTGATGGAAGTAACCACACCCTTACAAAGTAAGTTCCTATATTTAACGTAAGAAAGGTCAACAGGAAACAGAACCAAATAATAATGAGGATTTCTTTCACCCGACTATTATAACGATAATGATGATGGCCCACGCACTAATCACGACGGCTAATAGATTGAAATATTTCGTGTGTAACCTTTTCAGTTGTTATACCTATGTTTCTATGTTCCATGTGGTGCCGGTCGTAAAGAATATCACCATCCTATTTCTTCCCGTGGGTGTCGTAGGAGGCAACTAAGGGCTTACTAGAGAATGGGCAGCACCGTTTTTTATGCATTTGACCACCATGCTTCGATCGCCAACCCACCTGCCAAGCGTGGCGATTATGTCGAACCCCCCATATTGGGGGAGGCCTATGTCCAGCAGTGGACGTCTTCGGCTGAAATGATAATATTTCTATGAGGGGCTTTTGGCTAAGTAAATAACAGCCACACGAGTCGATCGGTCAGGTTAAGCTACGCTTGCCGCGATTCGGCCGTGGATAGGTGGCCATTTTTACATGCCAAGACCCCTCCGTGCCTCGGAATGCACGTTAAGCCGTGGGTCCCGGCCGTCATTAATAAATCTTTGACAGTCGTTACGGGTAGTCAGAAACCCGAAATTCCGAATCGTAGTCTTACCAAGGGGTGTCGTATTACCCAGTATCTGGGTTGTGCAGGACGGATAGGCAGTCACTTCATGTAAAATATTGGTACTCAGCTGCATCCGGTTAGACTGGAAGCCGACCCCAACATAAGTGGGAAAACGCTAGGCAGATAATAATATCTATGAGAAAGTTTATAATTTAGTTATCACAGGAAAACGTGATATCAATAAAATTGTATTTGAAGGTTATAATAGGGATGTAAAGAAGTAATCTTATACATATGTATCTTAAGCCGAACTACTAAGGTTTGGTTACTCGTATCAACCGCAATGCTTAAATATAGTTCTCCTAATGACCATAGATTATTATAGGATGAATAATACATTTCCTTAACATAAAACTGCTCTTTTGACACAGAGGGGTAATTCTCGCAAATATAAGAACGTTTTAATTTTTTTGAGGGTGGGAAATCATCAAATAACTTCTCCCGCTCTGGGTGGAGTAGGAGGGCATGTCAGACTTTTACTGACTAAAACCCACCCGTGTTCCCTCAGTTGCCTATGTGCCAGGGCCCGCGGGAAATCTCTTTCGAACAACCCGCACCCCTGGCAGGCAAATTTAAGATCGTTCACATTCTGATCTCAATCTGTCAAAAATACCTCGAGTTTCCATAGATTCTTTCCTTCAGATCACAGTTTTGATATTATTAGTAAAGTACTTACTTACCTGCTTATTTGCACCCAAAAAAGGTCGTTGCTGCCTTGTTATACTCTCGTCGCTTTATACAGCCAGGTACAGCGTTCTCCCACACGCTAACGATATAGAATAGCAAACTTCATTAGATTCAAATATTTCAATGAATTCTTCTAATCTACGTCGTTTTGTTTCACATCATTATTGATTTTAATTGTTCTGATAACATACCGTATGACTAACTTCACTTTGTTTTCCAAGCTTTGTTTCATCTAAAATAACTTGTAACATGGTTCACTTATATCAGTTACATATCCTGCAATGTGTTATACATTACACTAAATCAGTAATTATTCATCTCCCTATGTCGCTACAGTTATTCAGCAGAATATACAGGTATATTTCCTTGACACATGCTTATAAGGTCTCTCATTTGGTGCAACCTTGAAACCCACACCGCACATTGCTTCTATTCTTTTCTATTTTTTTAAATGTCAGTAAATGCCGATGTCGAGACAATTTAATCTGCCAAAGTCTTAAGCGTTGGTGTATACTGGTTTTAAAAAAGGAACTGTGCTAAAAAATTAAAACGACAACATAAAATGTAGTCATAAATGGGTGTTTGGTGTTTTTGGCGGGATCGCGTTGGAACATGTCGCACGAATTTTCATTTTCATGGAATTTAGTGAAATAGCGAATTAAATTGTATAATTTTGATAGTGAATTATTCAGTTTAGTTACGTGTGAGTGCACAAGTGTAGTGAAGGTGAAAATAAGTGACTAACGTGGACTTTTCGTGTTCCCCCCAAAAACTCCTATTAGGTTGTTGTAAAGTTACTACCGCTTTACAATAACTCTGACTTGACTGACTAAAGACGACTATGACTGTTTTGTAACTTCGTGCCCGATATCGGGCCATTTACTTGATCTAAAAGAAAAATTACTTGACACTGGCTAAATGCACAAACCGTGTGAAGCCAAAATAAAAAAAATAAAAAAAAATGGGTGTTCTTTGTTTGAATTTACTTTTAAGTTTTCTTTGTGTCATTTTATTACTTTTTAATAAGTTTAAGTGTTTTTTTATGGTAGGTTGAAAACTTAGATGTTTTTTTTTATATTTAATTTCGGTATATCAGACAACAGTGCTTTTTGTTTTGTTTTTATTGTTTATGCGCTGAATGGGTAAATGACTCAACTATTTATCTACTCAAATATATTTTAATATTTTCCTCGCCAGACGGTAACAAGATAATTAATTATTTTTGTTACTAGCCTCCCACTTAGGCCCACGAAAGCGTATTGTAGGTACTATTCCAAATATTTTGCACCTTCAGCACAAAAAATCCTTTCAGCCCTAAAATTCTATGAAGGAGATTGTTTAGAAACATTGTGAAACGACTTACAAGATAAGCGAATATTTTAGGTCACCCAAAAAATGAAGATGAAAAATCGCAGATAAGATGTTGCCAGGAAAGCAAAACAAAGAAACGACATTTCTTTGTTATTGAATTAATTAAAATTGTTTGTCCACTCTAACTCAAGGACGAATGACAAAAAGAATGAGAATTTATTCTCATTTAAAATTGCATTGTGACAGTCGTGAGAGCTTTAATTAATTTTAATCCGTTTCTTTCTTTTCCTGCACATTTTTCTCATTTTTTTTTTAAGTCAACGCGTTCTTGTCATCTCGTAGGCTCATCACGGAGTTTTAGCAAATTAAATCTATTTTCTTTGTTAAAATTCAAACAAAACATCGTCAACCTTAGCTTAACGACTCAATCGATCATGATGTCACTTAGGCATAATGATAATTTATCATCTGTAAGCACACTTTGCAAAATGGCACGGCGCGGTGGCGACGTAATGTTCCGTCCCGACCACCTTAGTATAAAATTTGAATTTAAGATTTATTATGTAAATGAGGATTAAACAATGTTATATTTACAAACAGCCATATTGAGGTTATATTTACATTATGTAAGCGATCATTGTTGCTAAGTAAAGTCGTTAATCGTGTAGTACCTAGGACGTGCCACATTTTAGGAGCTACCCTTTTTGAAGCAGGAAAAGAATGAGGGAGGCACTTTATTTTCGTGAAGTTTTTACTTCCCTTTTTATAAATGGGAGTCATATGTCGTATGCATATTATGTCGACGTGGGAAAACACAATATGCTCCCGACAAATTATCTGGGAACTGTTCATAGTGTTGCCAACCAGCTCCGGGGGATGAAAAATGACAGAGCTTTTCTTCGAATGCGCTCACGTTGCGGTATTCTAGAATGATGTTCTTAAAAAAATAGAATGACTACGATTTGTCGGAGATCTGAATAATTGTTTATTCTAGATAATGTTAGTGTATTATGCAGTTTGTGATTGATTGTGAACTTCCTTTAAAAAAAGAAGGCATAATAACGCGTTGATTTTTTAACATGCGACTGAGAATTCTTATATAGTTTCAAACTATAGTTTGAAACTATATAAGAATATGAGAATATGTTGAACTAAGTATTCAACCAGATTAATGAACGGTAAAATATTTATAGATAGCTCACGAGGGCACTTAAAGAAAACTTCAAAAAGACTTCCCTAAATAGTTTGTAAAGGTATAGAATAAAACAAAGGTTTTACTGGAGAATTTTATTTTTAACGTTTGTTCATATACTGAGATTTCCGATACTCGTAAAGTTAAGTTTACCAGTTCAAAATTACACATCTAGCTTTTATATGGCGAAAACAGAAACTATTGAGAGCTCTACTTATGCGATAACAGACAACAATTGGAGAGTTACTTAATTACACGCGTACTTGTTAAGATTCCTATAGGCAATGACTATACATTCTCGGGCATAGGCATAAAAAATGAAGCGCCTTTATATTTATTAGCACAATTAAGTGTTCATTTAGCTGCAATTATTACTGCAGAAGAAGATTACTGGGGCTTACACATCGATGCAACGTTCTAGCCTAGTTTTCTTCATAAAACGATCGAATGCCGGCGCCACCCTTGTTGGTCCCGTTTTTATCTACAAAAAATATGTCCCTTTACAGTTCATTGGATTAATTTACTGTTTCATTACGCACTATCTCACAGCCGACACTGCGACCACCACGTTTCTTCTACTCTTACTTTTATTTAGTTTCACGATTCTATAACTGAATTTGTGTTTCTCGTGATATTCAATACTAATATTATCTCCTCTTCCATTTGTATCTTCTTTTGTGTCAGCTATCTTTAATTTTCCTTTTACTTTAATCCATCTATCGTTCTTCCAATCGTATTTTCTGCCCATTGCCAATAAGATGTCTTCAAATTTAGGCCATGGTGTATTTATTGAACTAGGTTTATTAGGTTTATCATTGTTTAAGGCTTCATATTTATTAGTATTGTGTTCATTGGTTGAATGTTCCGAAGGCATATCATTAGTGATATCACTACTGTTGGCGTATAAAAAATTTCGTTCTACTTTATCGATCTGTTCATCATTCCCTGGTTCTTTTTTACGATCCAGTATATTTGTTACATGTTTGTAGTGTATTCTATCAACATTATCCCCCTTGTATCGCTCCTCTGGATATTCATCGTAAAAGCTTTCTATCTCGCGCTCAATTTTTTCTGCAAAGGAAATTGAAATATGTCAAACACATTTTTTGCAAGCGATTGTTAGGAAAAGGGGAGGAGTTTTAAGGGGAACAAATTTTCATGACATCGTTTGTAAACAGTTTTGTTTTCTTGATGCTCCTGCCGTGTATAATACGGACTTTTAACGAATTGAAGCGAAAGATGACAATGCCAGTTTATTTTAGAATGGCTGTTTTTAAATAAAGAAAACATTTGCTATCTAACAAATGACTCTCTCTAAAGGATAATAAAGAAATATTTAAAAGCGAATCATGTCGTGGCACAAGGAAAATATGGTGCAAGAATAACAATTTACATGCAAATACGGCTTCAACCTAGACTTGTTTTTTTTTAACTAGAATAGTTAAGTGTAGTAATTGCTATTTGCATTCGTTAAAATAAAACAGTACAGCAGTACTGCTCAAAGTTAGGTTATAAATTAATTTGTTGCGTTTATGCAAGTC
This sequence comes from Polymixis lichenea, assembly GCA_949091785.1. Lineage (NCBI taxonomy): Eukaryota > Metazoa > Arthropoda > Insecta > Lepidoptera > Noctuidae > Polymixis > Polymixis lichenea. Next base: position 12,426,361 of record OX420936.1, read on the forward strand.
GGTCATTTTACACTTTGCCGTATAAGTAATATGTACACATTTATTTAAGTGTGACAGTATACTGTTTAGACACTAATTCCAAAACTAGCAAAAATGCGATGTCGCTTCCAAAAGTACATATATCCAACGATTACGAAACAACGAAAACAGAGAGTGGTAACGTTATTAGCTTTGTGGCATGAAGACAGATAATGACCCTGTTTAAAGTATTGTTGCCTTTATTTTCAAATAATTATGTACTATGGCGTACACGAAGTTGATTATATACGTGATATTACTTAATTAATTTCTATATATTTTCAAATGTCTTATAATTTTATGTCCTCACGACCCATTGCTTACAACTCAATAAAAACGACAGTCGTTCAGCCATAGTTAAATCATCACAACGTGAGGCAGTAGGAACTGTGTTATTACTCTGGTAAACTCAGCTTCTTGCATTTTTTATTCCGTGAATATTCTTACCTGTCATCGTTTTGTACAGTCCAATATCATGTCGAAGCTTTTCTTTGTCCCTTTCTTTCCAATGTCCATCGCCTTGATCTGTAGGAAATAAATTAAAGATATATTTCTACTCTGATAGTAATTTCGGGATGAATAGAAACCTCTCAAAGGTTGGATCGGAATGATCTCATTTTTATTGTATTGATAGAAATTTCGATTGATGTTTTGCCCGGCAGCACTGATATATTTTCTGATTTTCCCGTTTCTTTGTATTTCGTTGTTGTAGTAAATAATCAATCTGGGAGGTATTGAGTAGGTTCGCGTGGTTGTGATTCTGGGAAACTTGTTATAGAAGAATTATGTAGAAATAATACCATATTCTACGCATTACTTCATGATTTTTTTTTTGTAGAATAAAGAACAAGATTCTTTTTGAAACGAAAAGTTGTTCAACGTACAGAAATATTTTGAACAAAATGTTTACCTACATTATAATACCTACTAAGTACAGTCAGGCACTGAAAATTTACTTACCAATGCAGACTATGAAGATAAATAGTAAGGTCGTATAATCCATTATATGCCTATTCATCAGCCTTGTAATGATGCCTTCAGACCTGAAACAATACGAACTAACTTAGCTCAATTGGGCGGAAAACAATGTTCACACCATTTCCAATGTCAGAAATCTATACGCTCTTCCAGTCGGTCTGTGTAACCGTTTAGTACTTACACAGTGGTGCTGATTCTTTTATTCACCACCTAAACTAAAATGAGAGTATTGCCATATCTTTCTGACAGACCGCGAAAAAAAAAGACAAGTGACGCTTTAGAACTGTCAAACTAAATTATGTCTCGATTGCCTTGCATTTGGCGTGATTTTAAGCATGATGAATTTAGTTCGTCGTAGTTACGTCTAATAAAATCTTAGTTCAACTAAATTTGACAGCTCTTATTTATTTCGGTCTCTTTTTTTTCATTCGAAGGAAAAAATATAGCCTAAATTAATTTTAGTTGGTGCACAATAGAATCATCATCAGTGTATTTTGATGTGGTTTTTACAATAATATTAAGAATTTATTCTGGAAAGTATAAACTTAAATATAAAATAAATCTCGATGTTTTGTCAAGACGTAAAAACCATGCGAAGTAGGGGGCCCGCAGCTAGTAGTATACATATGTGAGTTGCTTTGAATTTGTCTTGGTTTAAAGAAGTGAAAAATTTATGTACACGAAAAAAAATAATAAGCCAGATGACGAGATTTACATTTTGCTCTTAAATATTAAAGAACAAATATGTTACGAACTACGCTTAACTTCTTGCTGGATATTTGAAAACTTTCAGTTGCATTCTGCGCAAAAGAAAGTCGAGATTTCAGCGGAAAAAATTAGGAAATAATGCGCAGATTTTTTGTCAGCCCCGTAACGAAATGCATGCAAAAAGAATAGTTGAGTAACAATTTGGTCCCGTATCCCCAAAGAGTTGAGGCCGAGTTATGCTTTTGTGTGAGAACAACTTCCAACAAAACAATAATCGCTGTTATCGTATAGCCATCGACAAATTTTGTAAAAGCACCATGTTTCTAAGCAAAAGCCCAGTTTCTGAATTGATAATTGAAGACTCAATTCAGAAACCGGGCGTTTGTTGAGAGAAGTTGAGCTCTTGTCTACTACAGTATTCTCGCATGCGGATTTCTTCAAGGCTGATTCGATCACGTAGGGAAACTCCAAGCATACCCCTGTCTGGACACGCCACGATAGCGACGGTAAGTCCCCTCTTTGAGGAGTGGCTTGAGAGGCGGCACGGCGTCCTCACCTTCCGCCTGACGCAGTTCCTCACCGAACACGGTTGTTTCGGGAGGTTTCTGTTTCGGATAAGGCGACAGGAAACGCCCGGGTGTTTCTACTGCGAAGATCGCCCTGAGGACACGGCGGAGCATACGGTGGAGGTCTGCCCGTCTTGGACGGAGCACCACCGTGTTCTCGTGGAGACGATCGGCTGCAGCGATCTCTCGCGTCCGGCCCTGGTCCAGGCCATGGTACGGAGCGAGAGTGCATGGGTAGCCGTGACCTCCTTCTGCAAAGCAGTAATGCTAGCAAAGAGGGACGCACGTGGGGACGCACGTGAGGGAGAGGCAGTACATGTGCCCTCACGGCCTTATTCGCCGCAGGAGATGCCCTGGGCGTCGGGAATCCCAGGCTGATTCCCGGCCACCGTAGGTGCGGGCTTGCGGACGGCGAGTAATGGGTAGCTCGCTGTCCGATAAGAACCAAGCCCGGGTTGACGGTACGTTGTGTTCCACGTGCGCCACAAAGAGATGTCAGCACCAACTGGTGGGATCCGCAAGGGCCAATGCCTGCCAGGGGTGCGGGTTGTTCGAAAGAGATACCGTCGCCCCTGGCACACAGGCAACTGAGGGAACACGGGTGGGTTTTAGTCAGTAAAAGTCTGACACGCCCTCCTGGTCCACTCAGAGCGGGAGAAGTTATTTGAAAAAAAAAAGTATACTCCTCTCCATTGCCCTTTAGATGACTTTTAGCATTCTAGTAAGACCCATTGCGAGTGATCTTGTTTCAGTGCCATAGGTTATCACTGGCAACACGCAAGACTTTGGTCTTGACACACTGCGGTATTTGAGCCGAGAAGATATTGCGTAGCTTTCCGAAAGCTGCCCAGCCGAGCCGAATTCGACAATTGACCTCTTTCTCGAAGTTCGACCTACCTAACTGGAAAGTTTTACAACATCGAGCAAGCGTAATCACGTTGATAAAGATAGCCATGAATTTAATTGAACCTCTAGTATTTCCCATCTTGGGGTCCTAAATAGCTTCTAACTGCGAGACGATAAAAATAGTTTTTAAAGTTTCAATGAAATATTCACCGCAAAGATATTAGGTACCTACCTAGGAGATATAAAATTATATCCGTAAAGAGGACAAGTTATTTATGGCACAGAAGGCAAGGTTGTCTGTTAATTTGTATGTGTGTCGTAAACAGGGTCTCAGGATTAGATAGATCAAGAGGAAGGGCATCGTTTTATGCCCTGAACCTTTCTCAACCATGTGCGAGCGACGTGATAGCTCATATAACATAATGAGTTCGGGTGTTTATATAAAAGAGATTAAGCAATAATTCGGTACACTCCAAAGAAAGACAAAATCGTTGAAATATTTAGATAATCTATTGAAATTTTGACGGCTGATTATATTATTTATTGTATTGCTAATAGGTATAAGTTAGGGAAATAAATTGTTCACTTAATTGACACCAACGGTCAAAGAAACAGTTTTGATTTGAATATACGGACAATTTGAGTTGAGTTGAGTTTGTGACGCAAATTGTCCGAAAGGACTAGTCATTTCTCTGACTTCATATTACTAAACTGAGTACACGCAAAATAAATGCTATCTAGACTGTGCCTTTTTTACCACACATTGTTTGCCGAGCACATTCAACTTCCCTTTTTTTAACACAATCCACTGCTGGACTCAACCCTTAGTTTTGATCAAGTCGTTTCACGTCAACCCTTATCAAACCACGCTCCTTTCTTAATAATATTTTCACGGTTTTGTTCTGAACGAAATGAAGGCACATAATAAGTAACAGGAACCTACGAAGAATTGATAAATTCTTCTGACCCAAAATTGTTAACAAAATGTATTTTATCATCATCATCATTTCAGCTGAAAGCCGTCCATTGCTGGACATTGGCTTCTCCGAAGCATTACACCACTTCGACCGGTTCTGTGCTTCCCGTATCCAGCGGATTCTCGCGACCTTGAAAAGGTCATACGGTCCACTTTGTTGGAAGCCTTCCAACGGTACGTCTTCCGCAAGATGCTTACTTATTTCCTAAAAAACCGAAAACCACGTTTCGCCAGTTTGAACAGATTTATGAAAATACCAATTATTTTTTAAAATAAACCAGCGTGGTCGAGAAAAGTGATTTAGAGACAAAACTTGGAACAGATATTTGACAAGAGGAGTCTTGTGAGAACCAAATCTATAGCAGATTTTGTTAATGAGAAAACTGATGTGTCAAGTAGTGTTACAGGACAAATACATTGCTAATTCCTGGTGGTTACTCCAGCCGGTTTGGGAAAGTAGCTCAAGCAGTAGGAAACTTAGAGAATGTAGGCTTAAGTATATTGTACTTAATGTATATCGTGTGTTATGGAAAAATTTAAATGGAAATGGAGAAATTTCCTTCACTACCTACGCATCCATGTTCGAATACGTGGTAAAAAATCAAGACTGTTCTATTTTAGGATACGACCTTCAATTAAGTTTTTGACAAACGTAAACGTAAGCGCCATTTATATTGAAATACATGATATTATGCTTTTGAAAGTCGAAAGGAACTCCAGAACCCACATTTTGCGATACGAAGAAGTAATTCAAATCCTAGCATTGTCGAAATTCTCAAGAAAAAATATAACTTATTTTGCAGGTTTCTCGACGACATTGCCCGCAAAAATGAAATTTATGGAACTCTCCTGCGCCTGGGGGAAAGTTGAACGATGTGGTGACTTTTTAATTTGTTCAAGGCTTTTTTCTCTTAGCTCTTATTAAAATACGTTTCGTCTAATATACGGTGTTATTATCTACACCTGCTGCCGTAATTATTTGCATATTTAGATTTTTACGCTGTGACTGTCTCCTGTTAAAATATTCCGGGCAATATTTTTGGATTTTGATGTAATTAAAAATAAACTGTGGTATTTTTGTGTCTATTTTCTTTACAGGTATCATAATTTGCTGCATTTTTCATCCATTACAGAGTACAAGAAAAATAAACTTATGTGGTAAGCAAAATGAATTGTAGTGTTGATTACAAAATTATTGTCTTTATAATCAATTAAACGTTACTAATCACCATGATTGCACCATGCATTGTACCACCATACTGCGATCACCAACCCGCCTGCCAAGCGTGGCGATTATAGCAAGCCCCGCCCCAAACCGGTTGAGGTGGCTGTGCTTGGGGGAGGCCTATGTCCAGCAGTGGACGTCTTTCGGCTGAAATGATGATAATGATGAATCACCATCAAAGAATTTCAGCTTCTAAATATATCCTCTGCTAAAAATACTCTTAGCGTCCAAAAGGCGGCTACATAATTTAATAGGTACAAGTTAATGATCGCAATTTGTTGTTGTTAGCGATCCAAAACAACGCTGCTACGTAGGTAGGTAGGTAGGTTCTTAATAAAATATTATTCTTCATCAGAAGGTTCATCTATAGGTACATAGTATAAATATTAAACAAAGTTACTTTCGTGTTTGTCTGTTTGGCCGCATCGTTCTTCTACACTCAGCACAATGAATTTCGTTGATAATCTTGCTTAGAGAGTTTATTCCGGAAGATTTACGTTTAATACATTTTAATATTTAACTAAGACATCGCACAGAAATCTCTGTTTTGACATGTTACCACAATCAGTACTCTTAATTGCATCTTTGCGAAGCAGGAGCGGGTCTCTAGATCATAAAACTTAGGCAAAATGATGATCATTACATTTTACTAGCTTTTGCCTGCGGTTCCACCCGCGTGGATGTCGGTTATCGCATAAAAAAGTTGCCTATGTCCTTTTCCATTTCTCAGGCTATATCTCTGCCACCTTTCATGATGATCGGTTCAGCGGTTTAGGCATGAAAGCATAACAGATAGATAGACAGATAGACAGACAGAGTTACTTTCGGAAATATAATTATTAAGTAGGGATAAATTAAACTGGCATATTTATTTTGAATCAGAAAGTTGTGTGCAAAAAGAACGTACCTGCTAGGTATTATATTTTGCCTAATCTAGTTTTTTTTTAAACGAGTATCATGCATAACTGAGCATAAGTTTTAGTATAGGTAGAATACGTGCTTACGGGTTTCTATTTACGTTCCGAACAAGCTACAAGTGTGGATTGAATTTACATAAATTAATACAGTCAGTTGCCGACTGCCTCGTTGGTCTAGAGGTACGCAAGTGCTACTGCTTAGGGGTTCGATTCCCGGGTTGGTGTTATAGGGTTTTCCTACCTGGAATTTCTCTTTAGCAGCCCGCAGTCTAGATTAGTGCCATGTTGGAGGCAATAGGCCCCCTAAACAACTAGCATAATGTGCGCATAACTGGCATAAAGTGGGTGTAGTAAAAACGCACCTCTGTTTAACCATTCGGGGTGTACAGGCGTGATGTTATGTGTGTATGTGACAACTCAAAAGCTCATCATTGCAAAAAAAGATACATTAACTCCGGCTAAATGACGTAGCAGTAAGAGCGATTGTCGCAGGTCAAATGTTGCTGATGTGGTAGACTGTACCAGTATTAAAAAGTATACGCTAAGTTGAACAGACTTTTTAAAAACGTTTCCGCTTCTTTTAAAATCGTATATAAAGTCGCATTAGTCCGTATGTCAGGGAAAAGTTCGTGCTAAAAATGTAAACGGTCATTAGTTCTGGATTACCGCCGACACGTGTGTGAACTGCTAGCAAAGAGGCGTCTAGACGAAACTCAAATATCTAGGCTTATTTGCGATTTAGAGAAAAAGGTAGGAAGTACGGTGTATATGGGACTTGAAATGGCTTTCTATAAAAGTACCAAAAGAGATCAGAGATTCTAAGTCAATGAACATTTTTTTAAGAGGTTGAATTCGTATTTAGAAAACCAACAATAAATATAAGTATAAACTCGATAGATCGCACAACCAATTATGTTTACTCAAAATATTTTGGTAAGTTTCTGATATTTAAGTGAACTATGTATATTCTTTTGAAAAGTAAACATTTATTTATACCGAAATAGAAATTCGTGATTTTATTGAGCAATTGGTATCTGTGATAGGTACGTTTTGCCAACTTCACGTGCAGAACAAAATGTATGTAGTGTTCGGGTACCTATAGGAAAATCTGGCCGGAAAGATAGTTGTCTATAACTTTAAATTTTTTTTTTTTGTTTTTACTATTGTACTGTCGTATACGAGGGTTTTGGCTATTTTGTATTGCATAATACCACGCCTGTATACGTGTATCGTTAATCAAAGGTGCACCCACATTTCGCAAGTTATGTATTTATGTATGCATGTATGTGTGTATGTATGTATAAATATATATTTCTTTGGCACGCTCTATAGCCTAAACGGCTTGATCGATTTCAGCTTGAGAGGTGCCGTTAGATTCGTCTTAATTGTGAGAGTGACACTGGGTGTATCAAAATAGAAAAAAAAATTGCCGATTTTTGGCGCCTTATTGTGTCTACAATTTTTTTTTTTCAATAAGTTTTGAGTGGATATCAAAATAAAGGGTCTCATAAATACGTCTCATTAACGTCAAAAATAATTAATTATGTTAACCGTGAAATAAACAACTATTTACAAAATAAAAAAAAACCCGGCTGCCTAAAAACTGAACCTTAATTAACAAAGATGGAAACAAGAAATTTGTTTTACAAGGAAGACTATTTGACTGAATACTATAAGCAATCTCATGCAGTCGAAGGCAATAAGTCTTTATTTTTTAATTTAAGATGATGCCTCCGACTGCATGAGATTGCTTTTAGTATTCAGTCGAATAGTCATCCATTTAAAACCAGTTTCTTGTTTGCATCTTTTTAAATTAAAGTTCGCTTTTTAGGCAGTCGGGTTTTTTGATTTTGTAATTTTTTGTTTATGTTGTAATATGCTACTTAATTGTGCAGAATAAACCATTTTTCTACCTTGCTTTTATAATACCTAGTTTTCTTATACGCTCGCGAAAGAATGGCCTTGTATGGCGAAGCGTTAAAAAAAAATTGAACGCGTATTTCAATCTCTGCATTGAAAATTCTGTACAGAACACCTTTTGTTTTCGATGCAATTTATTTAGAATTCTGCTTAATTGAGTTTGTTAATAGCAACGCTTTGAGTTTCTGTCTAAAAAAACATACTGAGTAAGTGGCGGCTTTGGGATATCCATCAAACAATTCATTATCAGCTAATAACGATCCCACTGCGGGGACACAGGCCTCCTTTCAATGAGAGGGAGAAGGCCGTACTCCCCCATGCTGGCCCAGCACGGGCTGGTGGAATTCACATATGTTTGAATTATAGGTTTAGGACATGCCGGTTTCCGAGAGCAATGATGATGAATTACACAAAAGATTAAATACACAAGGTAAAGTTACAGCCTGGGTTTGAACTTACAACCTACAATACCACTGGGACCACCAATGCTCATAAAATAATGTTAAGCAGTAATTCTCTCTCATGTCCACCAAGAATGCCCGCACAACACAGAAACAGACACACCCAAAATTAATGAACCTTCATGAGGTGATGAAATAACTTCTCCCGCTCTGGGTGGAGCAGGAGGGTGCGTCAGACTTATACTGACCAAAACCCACCCTTGTTCCTTCAGTTGTCTATGTGCCAGGGGCCGCGGTATTTCTTTCGAACAGCCCGCACCCCTGGCAGATGAAGTGATAGGTCATTTAGTTCCTCAATTTATTTACGAAAACATGTACAATATTACAAACAAGATAGTGTCCAATTAAATTTCAATATAAACAGAAGTCTTCTGCGAGGACAAGGTGTTGTGGAGCTGCCTGGGAGAGGCCTATGTGCAGCAGTAGACTGCGATAGACTGAGTGGATTGATAAATCTTCTACCACGATTGTGCAGCAAGCCAGCCTCAAGACCCACTAATACATTCCTCTATTCATGTTTTAAGACATTCTCAAGGCTTCAGTTGAGAGTTGCTTTATCAAATCCATTTGGAACTCGTCCAATAATATCTGACTTAATATAGGTAATCTGATGACGATTGTCAATGTCCACACTAATTGCTCTGCCTTGAAAACTACCATGTGTTGCAATCAAACGAAGCATTATTAAAAACAATTTCAATACACCTACTTAGTCAAAAAGATTTAAAACCCAAACAAACAACGAAATACCGAAACTTGTAAGTACATACTCCACCGCCACTTAAAATTTAGAACATAAACTATTTATCTACTAAAGCAAAAACACTTGAACAAACTCCGAACATAAACTATCTACTTAGGGGAAAACATTCCAACATTGTTTTTAACAACAATCGGGAACGATAAAGTTAAATTATACCCTTATCAACGCACATGGCAGTACCAAAACGATTTATTGAAAGGATAAATATTTTCGTATTCCGGTTAACGAGCGTAAAAGCATGTCCTATATATATGTTCACATTTACCTATATAGGTACGTGTGAACAATACGCTGTACTATCAAGCTGTCTAGCCTGTTCCCAACCATATTTGGGGTTGGGTTCCAGTCTAGCCGGATGCAGCTGAATTCCAGTATTTTTCATGGAGCGACTGTCTCGTAATATAAAAATGGTCACCCATCTACAGACCAACCCCGGGAAGCTTAGCTTTACCGGATGGATCGACCCGTGCAGTTGTTATGAATTAGCCACGAAACCCTCAAAAAAAAAATCTGGACTAAACTGATCATTTTTCCTACCAAGTACTCAGGTACCTTGTTGGTCTAGTACTCCGCAAATGTGAGCTTTGAACGTGCAGTCCTAGGATCCCCAAATCCAGCAATGAGTTGCTGGATTTCGCTATTTAAAAAAAATCTTAGTACGAACTAGGAGTTTGGCTTTTAGGCTCGCATTCACAAATGAGCCTTGTCACTAGCAAGTTTTCTTTGTCTGTGTACAATTAGAAAAATTTTAGTAGCAGCTAGGCTTTTAGACTCACATTTACATCACTTTTCACTAGTCAATTGTCTTTGTTTGTGTCTGTGTACACCTCCACGTACCCATTCCGAAAATAAAAGCTTGGTGTAATTATTTTTTTAGTTTATGAATGATGGCGTGAACGCGTACCTAATAGGTAATTCACAATTTTTCAGCCCTCAATAATTTGGTTAGTTTTATTTTATGGCTGACAAATTTGATATCCAATTATAGTAAAACTATACAATTTTGAAAATTCTCTCATATGAAAGAGGAACGGACTTGGGATTGAATGACTATGAATTGATGGATACAGACGCCTGCACAAATTAATAAAGCAATCTGACATATAGTCGTGTCACTTGTCTCTCGTGGTTCTATTTGTCATTGTGCTAACATTATCCGATACGGCTGTAATATAATCTTCTTATTAAATTGTTATTTAAAGTTAATTTCCGTTGTTAACATTTCATCACGTTAGTTCCCATATTATAGTGTTTTACTCATTTATTTGATTAATACTGGCCTGCGTTAGCATTCAAATCGTGGTATTTTAAGTGCCTTTTATCCAAATCCGTGTAACCGCAAGTTGGATGTCTGATGAAACTTTCACATTAATTGTTTTAATGGGATATATTTAGTCAGCTGACATAACATTGTCCCGTGACACGTAATCATCATTATGTAGGTACTCGTTATGTCTATTATTAGGGTACATTAGCTACATCATGAAATGCAGGAATACACGGTAGTATGGAATAATAGTCCTTCTTACCATGTTTAGGCAACAATACTTGGTTGGGGAGTTATTGCTAAAGAAGATATAGCTGCCCATCTACAAGATGTTACTAAAATATTAAAATCATTCATTTACTATGCAAGGATAAGGAACAGTCACTCATTCATAAAAAAATTGAGCACGTAGGTATATTTGTCTGCAAATTTAGCTATCACATAACTGGACATTAACACCTCTGTGGTCTCCCTGTCTAGGTCTTAGACTTGGTTTTACATAAATCATACATTTCTTTAATGTCATTGTTTGTATAATTTTACCTTGTCTCCTCTTGAAACTTCCTCACTGTATTTATTGTAACTGTATTTTTAGGACAGCCATTAATTTAGGACTGCACAAGACTTCAATTCCAAACGAAACAAAACCCCTTCCTAACGAAACGTATGCAAATTCAAAATGAACCAACAAACCTTTATTTACACGCACTTCCAAATGCGGATTTCAAACAAACTCTTCCCAGTTTGATTGCGAACTCAAAATAAACCGAACTTTAATTTTCAGTCACAAAACTTTGTTCTTCTCCGTAACGAACGTTTTTGTCGCAAACGAAACGCGTGCTCCTTCGCTCAAGGCTCGAACCCAACTGACTACGCGTCTGTTCGCGAACTTCAGTTACCATAAGGCTTTCCACCAACCCCTCGTGATTCATCCTCGTATGTGTTACATTGAACGCTTATTACTAAATACTGTCTAGCATAAGAGTAGGAAGCCAGTTATGGATGTAATCTGGCATCATATTTACAGAATTTGAATGGTTTTTTTAGTAAGGATGAGGGTCGGTTTTTCCACCACCCCAAAGCTCCCTCGGCACCGTACTTAAACTTGTATTGCATGTCTGTAAGGTAGGCTTTTCAATCAGACACGTTGCCCTTTGAATTTGAATTGTATTGGTTGTTTTTGTTAGTTTTTCTTGTTAATCAATTTCTATTCAGAGACTTAATTAACTTGCCTCTGGCTGCTGGCTGCTATAGCCACAACACTGTACTGCAGTTTATTTCACATAATTGAATTGTTGTTTTAGATTTCAAGCTTTTGTCTGGTTCGACTGTTCAAACATTGAAATAATCACGCAAAAAAAGTCTGTTGCTGTTCTTTTTTTAGGGTTCCGTACCTCAAAAGGTAAAAAAGGAACTCTCTTGTCCATCTGTCCGTCTGTCTGTCCGTGTGTTACCACCGATTTTCCCAAGAACGGGTGGACCTAGCAAGTTGAAATTTACGAGTATACCAGATACTGACGTCTATAGTTTTTATTAGTTGTATAAAAATCAAGGTCCTGAGTCACCACGATAAAAAGATATGGGTAAATTTAGATTTTCGAGAAAACTTGTAAGTACCAAAATTTACCTTAATTTTCAACTTTTTCTATTTTTCGGAATTTTTCCTTTATTTGTGCTGCCTTGCTTATAACCAAAATTGACAATTCTAGGTCAACCGGAAGTACCCTATAGGTTTTGGGTCGTAAACCTATATGGTAGTTCCCGTTGACCTAGAATCACGAAATTTGGCAAAAAGAAGGTCTTACAGCACAAATAAAGGAAATTCGAAAAAAAAATTAAAGTTAAGGTAAATTTTGGTACTTACAAGTTTATGCGAAAATCTATTGTTCTTTTAAAAAACATTAATAATGAATAAGATCATTAAAAGATTTACTATTTAATTCAGAATGAAATAAAGTTAAACAAAAATCGTGTTTCAATCCCTAAAATGGGTCGTTCGAAACTGCTCATTTCACGAGTTGAGTAAGTATTAAAAGCATTGAATAAACATTCATTAGGACCATTGTTCTGACGTAGTTAATCTGTTCTTTTATTTCATCGTCTGGCCTTTATTAGGTCCGTACTCAGATTGTACTGAACACAATCATTAGGAAGGTTTACGTTTACAGAAATGTCCATTAGAAGAACCCTCCTCATATTATATCTAGGGCTTTGTCTTTTACGTTACTTTTTAGGTTATGTTAGGATCCTTCTCATAGGTGCGATGCGATTTATTTTTGCGACTTTCATATTTTTGTTAACTTTTCATTGCTATACAGGACAATCCAAGAGCGAAACAAATAGCCTCATACTTTGCAATGAAGCTGTGTGCCAGTAAAATGCGGTTGGCTAATAGGAGAAAGTATAGCCTCCTGGCATACTTCTCGGCCAAGATTGCGGACTAGGTTTGATCGTGGTTAGTATAGTCGTACTTTAGTCCTCACGGTCTTATATGGGGTGCTTTTAAATACGCAATACCTGGTTTTGAGAGGGGCTTGTGGCTAAGTTATAGCAGCCGCACGGGTGAATCTATCAGGTTAAACTACACTAGCCTCTGTTTGTGTGTAGATGGGTGGTCATCTGTAGGTAAATCAGCTGTATTGCTGGTAAAATCAAAATCAAAAGTCATTTATTCAAACTAGGCTGAGAGTCAGCTCTTTTTGAACGTCAAAAATACATAAGACAGTCCCCCCCAAATCGCACGCCCTTCACCAATTTCTAGTGCTTTATCTAGGAAGAAGAAGTTGCGCAACAAACTCCCCAGCAGCACAGGTGTCTGGTAAGTTAGAAGAACTTGATTCTATACAATAGGAGGTAATTAATATTACGAAACACAAAAAACATTAAATTTGCCATATGTCAGCTATCACACGCCAATATCCCAACAAAACATTAAAAACTATAGGTACTCAAGTCGAAATAAATAAAAATAAAATAAAACGTAAACATAACTTACAATTTAAATAAAAGCCTCCAGGGATAAAGGGCGTGCTCGTTTACATATGCAATTCTGCATTATGTAAATATAGCTATAACTTAAAATAACAAAAATTAAACTAGGACCTTTGGAATAAAATTAATAAAAAGTTAATACAATTAATAATAACAAAACCATGGTCAGCAAGACGACCATTCACTACAGGCAGCAATCGTTCACGAGCATAACACAAAGATCAGCCATTACCCCTCTCGCCATATTTGAGGGAAGGAGGTAACCCGATATATATCCGGTAAGACTGAAAGCAGACCCTTAACATAGTTGGGAAAAGGCTAGATGATGATGCAAGACTGGCTTTTTTCGGAATCACAAGGATTGCGATTGCCATTGACAGATTTTAAACATTCGAAAAACAAGTTCAAATTTCAACTTTTATACGCCTCAAACTTTTTTCAAACCAAATACCTAGGTACGTACTGTGGGATCCGCTAAGGTCCCAAGGCTTGTAATAAAACAGTTTATGCGTATTTGTAGCTAATTATTCCTATGAAACGTTCTACGAATTATAGGTATTTTATCACTTCCTTCTTCGGTTTGTCAACCCGATATCTTTTGTATTGGTTTTCCCTATTCTATTCTAAATTAGTTTGAAAATTCTAATATATTAAAGTAATTAAAGGCAGCATATAAAATCGTACTAGTTGTCTTAAGCAAACAACCTCTATAGTACCAAGGCAAGACAAATTTTTAGTAGCCCTATAATTCTCTTTGTCCTACAAAGGGTCAACTTGGGCTTTTAAACAGGTAGTAACAATAAAATGTACAAAAGAGGTCTTAAATTATCACAGTAGGCAGTTTTCACTTAGCGGCCTTTTACAGACGTTACAAATTAGGGTGCTAATTATTTAAGTTAGTTCTAGGACGGTTTTAATACATAGTTATTTTTTGATCATTTTAATCCTTTAAAAGGGTCATTGTACTCATCATTAGGAACAACTTTTACTATGGGATCAACCCTGAAATCGTGAAATAAAAATGAGTTGATCCATACATTGCGTCATATGCGAACATAAATGTATGGATTAAAACGATTAAAAAATAGAGATGTATAAGTAGTGCCTTTACCGAATGTACTGATAATACACCGTTAAGATCTTATCGAAGTGTTTTTCTGATGTAATTGGCCTTTTAATAAAGTAAATGATAGTCTCATAGTGTCATATTTTTGATGTGCCATCACCATCTTCATCTGCCTAGCCTTTTCGAAACTATATTGGGGTCGGCTTCCAGTCTAAGCGGATGTAGCCGAATACCAGTATTTTACATGGAGCGATTGTCTATCTATGTATTTTTGATGTGCCAATGTGTGTAAATTATTTTTATTCTAAATCTACAGCGTCCAACTATCGAGCCTAATGTATGACAGCCCTTGTTTTTCAGCATATGTGCCATGCCTCTCTAGTAATTGAAAATAAGTTTGTGGATATCAGTAGTAAATTGAATTAACTAAGATAATTATCGTCTATAACTGAGTAAACAGCTTTATTTGGTTAAATAATAAATCAGTCGAACCGTATCACAATATTGCGTCGCTTTTATACATCAGGACGATACAAATCGCGCAAAAGTGTCACAGCCCTTTCACGCTTCAGCTTATGTGCCGAGTCCTCTCTCTTGTCTCTCTCTTAAAATAAATAACAGTATTCTAGCACCGCGCGTCCGACTATCGCGACTTCACGTCCGTGTATACCGGACATACATCGCGGCTATGTGTCAAAGCCCTTTCGGCTTCTTCTTCTTATTCGGGGCCGTGTCCTCTGTCTTGTGATTGAATAGGAGAAAAATAATAAATAAATTAGTTAATTAATTAATATACAAATAGAAAAATAAATTATTTAGGTACTGTAATTATTATCTTCTTCGCAGCCTATGTATCGTTTGTAGTTTTCAAACTAACTTATACCGCAAACTATGATTTTGACCTTTTCCAATTTTACTATCCATTTTTCATTAAATAAATAAATATCAAACAATCGAAAGATCGTGTCGTTGTAGTCAACAAACGATATAAATCGCGCCTATATGTCACAGCCTTTTCTCGCGGGTCGTCGACTTATGTGCCGTGTCCTCTCTCTTGATTAAAGACCTCCATGCGTGTACGATAATATTCTTCAAGACAAAATCCTTCATTCTCGTAAGCTTTCGATAAACGTTTGAAGCTCTTCTGGTTGAAAATTTACCTCCAAACATAACTAACTTCACTTAAGAACATTTAGCCCTTTGATATAATGATCATGAATTAATTCTGCTACGGAATTAATTTGATTCTGCTTATAACCATTTAGTTACATTTTAATTGCACGCATAATAAATGCTATTTACGATGAAATTAAATAAGTAGTACTCAATTTGTTACATGTTCCGTTTATATCAAAATAAACAATTTTATGCAATGTAATTAAATTCAATAATATTATGTGTATAATTACGCATTCCTATGGCATAGCAATGTGTAACCTGACTCGTAATGAATAAAGCAAATCCCAGCTTTGAAAAATGTTTGCATGCTGATTCGGGAATGGAATAAAAATGCAAAAACATGTAATCCTCGGCTTTTTGTATTTTTTACTCTTATTGCGGCAATACAGGAAATGGCTAGCAAGTTTAATATTTTTTTTTCTAAACAGCACATATCAGTTGTTTTTGTGAATTAAAAACAGTTTAATAAGAATACTTATTTTTTAATACAGGATGTCGGTGTGAGATACGGCAAACGGTATCAGCTTGCTACGAGAATGTCTACGCTTTACCGCGCTACGTCGCTCGTAGAGGCGCGTAGCGGTGCGCTACGCTTTATCCTGTCACCAATCAACGGTGCTTTTGCCTGGCCTCAGAGTGAGATATTACACTTTATCTTGTTAACTTAATAAACGAGAATTTATAAATCTTCCCTGAAAAGTATCAACAAAGCTCATCGATCTGAGATAACCATTATCAGAGTCACTGAAAACGGATACTTCGCCCAGAAAATATTGTCCGATCGTCTTACAAAAAGCTATTTTGGTAAATCGTTAATCAGCCGGCCGTGCGGAAAACAGATAAGGCAGACCTTACGCCAATTAAGTTAATGGTGATTCTTTTTCGACCTTGACACAAATGGCTAGTTTATGCAACAAGGGCTTAAAAGCCACGTGTATGTCACCAAGCCCTTTATCCATTGATTGAAATTGTGATACTTATGTGCCTTTGTCATGGAACAAAAGTTAATGAACACAGCTTTTGTATATTAAGTTAAATGATTTGGGAGAATCGCTTTTATTGGCATTGTTTTAGAGCAAATAGTTTTGTTGACTGAATAGTTTAATGTTATAATTATCTGCTTATGCACAAAGGTAATTGTGTGAAAATAAAGCAGTATTTTTTTTTTTTTTGGGAAATCATCAAATAACTGCTCCCGCTCTGTGTGGAGCGGGAGGGCGTGTCAGACTTTTACTGACTAAAACCCACCCGTGTTCCCTCAGTTGCCTGTGTGCCAGGGGCGGCGGTATCTCTTTCGAACAACCCGCACCCCTGGCAGGCATCGGCCCTTGCGGGCCCCATCTGTTGGTGCTGACATCTCTTAGAGGCGCGCGTGGAACACAACGCGCCGTCGACCCGGGCTTGGTCCTTACCAGACAGCGAGCTACCCATTACTCGCCGTCTGCAAGCCCGTGCCTACGGTGGCCGGGAATCAGCCTGGGATTCCCTAAGATTAATGGTAATAACAAACCGGTCAAGTGCAAGTTATGTTACTCATAGCGAAATAAAGAGAATTTATATGGCTGTTTTAAATATCACGTAAGCATTCTTGAATGAAAATTAACCTTTGAATGGTAATTAGTGAAGGACCAGGGAGAAGACGCCCTGGAAACACATAGTGACCTGCCTGGTGATGTTTTTTAGAAAGTTCAGGTGTACGTAAAGGCTCCTGCAAACAGGCGCGACGCGACAGCTCAACTCATCAACGCGACTCACGTAGAACAATTTCTATAAAAACTTCACGGAATTTTTTCTATAAGTGTCGCATCGCTCCTGTTTGAGGAAGCCTTTATCCTCACAACCTGCGAGCGTGTATGAATGATCAGTGGCCGTAGAGTGTGTTACTTATAACCATCTTGATCTAACGCATCGACCGTGTTCGGCACTCCGATTGGTCATTCACCGTTCCAGGGCCAAACGTAGCGCCAAATGCGGTCGATGCGTTAGATCGAGATGGTTAAACGAAACTCACACTAGGGCCTAAGATGTATGAACGTTAATGAAGCAAAAGAAGTATTCAAGGGTAGTAGCAGGTGGCGTTCTGTAGTTTCTGCTTACCCCATGGAATGAAGGCATGACTTTATGTAAACAGTATTGAACTACTTAAAATACCCACACGTTCACAAGACTTTATCTTGAAGGTTGACCACTTTTAAGCTAAAATAAACAATAATTCATTTTCAGGTCCGAATTACTCAAGTCCGTTGGAAATAAGTCCTTATTAGCATCATGTTCACCTCTAAAAGGGTCTGACGTGGCAATAAAAGTGTCCATTTGTAATATACCCTCATCAAGTTCATCATAAATTCCAGGTTTATTTTGTGGCATTTAAAAATTCTGATCAACATTTATGTAACATGAGAACTTATTCCGAACTGAATTAAGCACATTATACTTTAAGCGATTTACCTGCCTAGATATTTTAAAATTGTCCTACTATATTTATACCTATATACGCACATACATAAAAACCTGTACAACTGGTGATACATTTCCTTTTATTTTCTATTGCTTCCTATATTTGCCTTGGAATGTCTCATGAGAAAATAATACTTTTGCCTTAACATACCGCATAATGACAAGAACAATTACATGATTATGATGTGGTCGAAAGCGCATAGTCAGATTAACTTGGTTGAACAAGAATCAATAGAACGAGAAACTGTTTCAGATTGCTAACTATGCTAATGTAGTAAATGCTGTAATTTAGTACACAATCAAAGATTTACCCATACAAGTAAAACGGAGAAAAAACTCCCTGACCTCGTCCTCTTTCTTTTCTTTATTCTACTCTATCTCTTCACAGTCTTAATGATTCAGTAATTAATTATGTTAAAAAAGACGATGATGTTGTTGTGTTATTGATTTAAAGACTATGTTAAGCCTGCAGAAAGGGTTACGGCGCGCCACCAACCGCCATAGCACACCTGGAAATCTCTCTCGACTAAAAAGCCAGGTGGGCCGCTGCTGGCACAACTTGGTCAGGTGGGGGTACTCCAATGAGCCGCAGTGCGACTGTGGACCCCAAGGGGGAAGCCCAATGTCCCACCTCTTGTTGTACTCTCTGTCCACTAACACCTGGTCTATGGAAGACCTATGCGAAGCCAACGATAACGCGGTTGTCGAAATGGCCGAATTCTGGTCAAAGCTTAAAATCAACAAATGGTATCATCAATACGACGAAGAAGTAATTAATAGCACAGGATCCTCACAACACTTAGTTATTTCCACCATCGTACCATTAATAATAACTGTGAGAAATATTGAATAACGCTCCACAAATAATCTTAGTTACCACGATAAAAATAAAGTATGGAACGCCCACATAAGTTAGGGATATTTATTAGAATGTCAGTCGAAAGCTCGATGCTCGATATATTCCCGCAGGGACTGTAGTTTATGTCCTCTGTGACAGGTAGCGCTACCAATCGCCTTTTTCTGAGCAATACACAGAATATATGATTAATGTGTCTGATTCGAGAGTAAAAGAAAATACGTGAAGTCTTTTTATGTCTCGTAAGACTTAAGAAAAGTTGCGGAGACATACACTTCAGACAAAAGAAAACTTGAGCTCACTAATTCATCATCATCATCATATCGGCCGATAGACGTCCAATGCTGGACAAAAGCCTTCCCCAAAAGGGGGGATTTGCCATAATCGCCTCGCTTGGCTGGCGGGTTGGCGATCGCAGTGTGGTGGTCAAATGTATAAAGAACGCTGCTGCCCATTCTCTAGTAAGTCCCCTAGTCGCCTTCTACGACACCCATGGGAAGAAATGGGATGATGTTATTCTTTTACGTCCGGCACCACACGGAACAACTTACTAATTACATCACAATAAATATGTCACGTTTTACGTATCTACATACAACTATACGTCGTTTGAGGATCTTCGAGTTGTTATGATTTGTCACAAGCCGGCAAGTCTGACAACTAGTCATACCAAGGAGGGTTGTATTACCCCGTAACTGGGTTGTGGCTGTCAGATAGGCAGTCGCTCCATGTAACATGCTAGTATTTAACTGCTTTGTTTGACTGGAAGCCAACCCTAACGTAGTTAGTAGAAGGCTAGGCAGATGATGTTACAACTACACAAGTTCATCTCGTTACCATTTCGCTCAATAATGATCAAAATAATAACCAGTAGGAACTCACAAAGCGATTGGTACCAATAAAACGACTAGGTACTTAGGTATTATAGTCGAACCATTCAAAAGTAAGTTCCCTATAAACCGTGACCGCAAGTACTTGCTCGCTAAGCCATAAAAGCAGTAATAGTACAGTCCAACTTTACCGTTCGTCTTCTCAGTTCCAATGAACGTGCTGGTTTTAATTAAAACCAAAGTCGAAATGAAAAAGTCTGAGCGGCTCCTTGCTTCGCCGTCATTAGAGGCGCCCTCATTCCAATCTGAATCCGATATCAGACCATGATACAAGAAACTTTAAAACAAGTACAATTCATTAGGTTTGCAATAAAGGCATCGCTAAATCGGCCGTTAAGAAACGACTGTTCGGAAACTCTCTTCCAACTTATTGAAACTCAGTTCGCGAATCAATTCGAATGAGTGTTTTACACTTTCCATGGGTACGAACTGAATAAAAAGGGGTTCTATTTGCCAATTATTCAAATGGGCGTCTGCAATTCTAAAAGGATAAAAATGTAACACGATTCTGTAAATATTCCGACGCGATCTGAATTAGAACGAGTCCCAAAAGGATTTTGGGTCGAAAGTATCGAATTTACTTATGCTAATCTTACGTCACCCGGAGGATAAAAGTCTGTTTCGACACTAATTAACTTACAATGAACGGTGTTGTGTATTTTATAAAACAAAGACACTTTTGGGGTAGGCTTTGTTTTGACAAGGTCATTGCTGTCAGTAATATTTTGGACCTATTGTGTTCTAAATCAGATCAGCACTTTCTAGTGAAATACTACTACAGTGAACAACAAAAGGAGGTAGTGATCCATTCTACTAGGTATCTCCGCACTAAAAGGCGACGCTGATTTCTGTGAAAATATTAAAGGTGATTTTTTATTTTGACCGGCCTGCAGGACCCAATACAGTTCTTCAGTAATACAAGACCATCAAGTATTACAAAGACATTTAGTTGACCCAACACAGGAACTTCATAATACAAGCAGATTCCTAGTGCCTGAAGCATTAAGTCCGCCTTTGCGTTCTACAGTATTTTATTACTTGTGCATAAAGTTATAAATAAACCCATGAATTATTTTGAAGAAACGAGTGTAATTTAAAATGTGCATTAAAAACGAATAAACAAGATGTTTGCCCACGCTGACTAATCTATTATTATTTTTAAAAAACTTGAGAGGTGTCAAAGGACACCCGGATGGAACAAAGTTCCTTTCGATTAATTAGTGAAGGAATTGTAATAAAATTTTACACACACACATATATATTATATATATATATATGCACTCTGTCTATGTCTCTGTCTGCAGAGAAACACGCGCACGCCGCACGGCTTACGACAATGAAGCAAAAAGTGTCGTTACAACTTTTGGTCTTAATTTTTTCCGTCTAGCCCCCGCAACGCGCGATAAGGAACTTCGTTCCAAAAACTTCTATCTTAGTGTCGTTTATATGGGTATTTCTCATTTTCAGTCAAATTGTCTGTGACAGAGATTTTTTCTTTAATAACAATGGGCACATGGGTTTTTTTTTTTTTTGTTTTTTGTGGGTGGGAAATCATCAAATGACTTCTCCCGCTCTGGTTGGAGCAGGAGGGCGTGTCAGACTTTTACTGACTAAAACCCACCCATGTTCCTTCAGCTGCCCGTATGCCAGGGACCGCGGTATCTCTTTCGAACAACCCGCACCCCTGGCAGGCATCGGCCCTTGCGGGCCCCACCAGCTGCTGCTGACGTCCTCCTGCGACGGGTGAGTACAGTGGCCCCGCCGCCAACCACTTTTCGGCCGCAGAGGATAGGGAGAGCGGCCAACGCTATACCGACACTCCTCTTCCCCTGCGGCCCCACCGCGTCCGCCATCAAACGGTGGCGGCCCCGTCCAGGCTACGGAAGGGAAGAGCGCTACTCAGAAGTACCGGCACTCCTCCTCCGCCGCAGCCTGTAATCCTCAGCCGCGATGCCTCCCATTCGACATCGCGGCCCGCCTCAGTTGCGATGCACCTCACCGCAACCTACTTTTTGGCCGCTACGTCGTCGGCTTGGAGGCACAAGCCCTGACGAGCGGCCCCACCTTGGGGTTCCTCTTCGCTTCACCGTGGGAGGTGGGACCACGGTTACTGAGCCCCCCCGCAACGACAATGCGGGAACCCCACTGGGGGGGATGGGCACATGGGTTTGAAATATATTTATCAAGGTAGTGCTACCATGTCTGGTCAAGACTATATGAAAATATACTAAATTTAATGATCACATTATTTTAAATATTAAAAAATATTCGTGAAAATGTCTTTTCCGTGGATGTGACTGAAGCAAATTTAAAGATATAATAATTTTTTCTCAGTCTTTAGCATAATATTTCTAAAATATAAGGATATTATGTTAAACTTTAATAAATACTGACCCATATCAGCGTATAACTTAATATCCAATTGATGGAAAAGAGAACTAAAAACCTAATTAAAATATGTGACTTAAATTTTGGTCACTTCCATGGACGAAGGTCACAATAACTTTTAACTGAGAAAAAAAGCTGCATGTATAAGAATTTATGTGAGCATTGAGAAGCCGTCATCTATCATA
Source organism: Polymixis lichenea (assembly GCA_949091785.1). Classification (NCBI taxonomy): domain Eukaryota; kingdom Metazoa; phylum Arthropoda; class Insecta; order Lepidoptera; family Noctuidae; genus Polymixis; species Polymixis lichenea. Next base: position 12,449,018 of record OX420936.1, read on the forward strand.
ACCATAGTGAGATGTCAATTTCTTACTGGCTGCAATACGTTTGTCGTGAAAAAACAATAACATTACCTAATTAAAACTCGTCAAGCATACGTGGTCACTACTGTGGTTGTTTTGCCAAGTAAGTATTTAATTTTAAATTTACATTTGTTTTGCTGTTTTGTAGGTTTCATGGTCAAATTACGATTGCCGAAATAGGTCGCAAAGACGAGATTTTTCAGGTTAGTTTTCTGTATTTGAACCAAAAATGTCCTTTCCATGGATGTCACTTCCATTGATTACGTGGATATTTTTCCTCCATGGAAGTGACCACAGGTCCAGGGATGTGAACTTTAACTTGGATCATTCCAATTATTTTGTTTGTTTAATTACTACCATATACATACACAAAACGCTTTTACATTCAAATACATGTACTACTTTTTTTAGATGGAAAACTGAGTCTTGCAACGTTTTGCCGGATGCGTCCTTTTTGGATCGTTTCTCGTCAAGTTGCTGAAAGGGATACATGTTTATGTGTTACACATGAAAATAGAAAATATGCAACTTAAGTTCGATATTTTGACAGCAATGGTTTGTGATATTAATAAGGAGGCTTGCATGTTGCGTAAATGTCGTGTTTGCTTACATAAATCACCTGAAGTACAACTTTTTGATGGTTCGGAAACTACTACATATAAAACTTGGCGTGTCACAAAAGAAAAGCGATTGATTAAAGGACAAGAAAAGGAAATAAGAAGAACAGTAAAAGGACAGAAAACAGTTACGAAAAAAGAGCTAGTAGAATCGCTCTTAGAAGACTTGAAATTGAGTACAGAAACAGATACAGTTTTGATCTATATACTCAATACTTGGCAAAGAGATACAGTTTAAAAACTGCGACGTGGAACTTCTGTGAAGCAGGCCATGGCAAAGGGCCCATGGATGGAGTGGGCGCAGTAATAAAGCGTACTGCTGATCGTATTGTTGCTCAAGGGTCAGATATACCTGATTTAAATACACTTATGAAGTGTTTTAAGAGAATACTACGAATGTCATCATTTCAACTGTTACTACAATACAAATTCTGACTGAAGAACAAGAAGATAACGAGCTTGATAGTGAGACTGAAGAACAGGATGATAAGGAACGCGATAGTAAGCCTGAAAAGAGGAGGATGAGGATCTTTGACAGTGAGAGCGATGACGACCTCGAAATATTTTAATTAAGAAATATTTCTAAAGTTATAAAATAACTTGAACGTTTTTATATTATAATATTAAGATTTTACTGAGACCGAAATTATAAAGTGCCATAAGTACAATGTTTTTGATCTCTTTAGCAGTTACTTTAAAAAATATATAATAGTTTCATATTTTATTACAAAATATTGTTGATATCATGTTTTATCTTAGGATAAAATTTGTGACTTCATCTTTTATGTAAAATATATAGAATGTCACGTCCATGATTTGAATTCATTTCCATGGTTAAAAAAAACTGTATGGCTTTCCATTTTCCACTTCCCTAGATTGAGTGTCACTACCATGGACTTTCGAAATTCTATGGGTCATTTCTAGTAAAAGTAAAGAGTTGTAAGCTCGGTACATATTTTTTTATATTAGATTATGACCTAAATGATGGATATTTACAGCTATTTCACGTAAAGTTGATCAAATAATTTTTTTTTGTTTTCGTCATCAGAAGTAAAAAATACCCATATTGTATTTCAAGTTAAAACAAATTATTTGTGAGATATAATTATTTAAGTAATTCTAGCTGGCTGATGTAACTAAACTCGATAGGTTCAATTTAGCTCTTGTTTAAACTGTTTTGTTTTCAGATATTCTTGCAATTTCAAATGAAAAGCAGAACTTATTATTCTATCCTGGGCATTAGAGTAATATTTACGTCAATAGTATTTCCCATAACATCACGCCTGTATTCGTTAAAGGGTTGTCCAGAGGGTTACCACCAGTTATTTATTTATTAAACAAGGCACACCAACGTCATATTTACAAAGAAAGTCACATTAGGTGATGACAAATCTTCAATACTATTTATATACATCACTTCTTCTTCATCGTGTCGATGATTCCAATTAAGCTCAAACAAGCTTCGACCAGAATCCTGCCACTTCGACAGCGTTATCGTTGGCCTCGCATAGGTCTTTCATAGTGCAGGAGTTATTGCAAAGAGAGCACGACAAGAGGTGGGTCATAGTTTGCGATGTGGTTTTCACAGTCGCACTGCATCTCATCGGAGTACCCCACCTGACCAAGTTGTACCGGCAGCAGCACATCACTTATGTGCATGCAAAACATTCTTATTAAAAGGTTATTCCATAGTCGATTACATTTATGTTTTAATTATGTTTAAGTCTCATTTCATAGGGTGCAAGCCATCAACCAGGGTATTTTTTTTTGTTTGGTCTCTTTTTTTCCTCATTTAGTCATGGTCTGGCAGTTTGAGTAATTTATGTGGCCTACCCAAATTTCGTTTCTTTGGTATTGTTAGTCAAATCGTTAAGCTCCTCAAGTTCTGAGTTGAGCTTCATGATTACTCATAAATGCGTGCACTGATTGGACAGGTCCACTCGATATGTGTGGTTCTTTTCTCAAAAGACCATTTCAGACACCAATTGACATGGTGTTCACATGATCTGACCAAGATTATGTCTGGACTTTAAAAGAGTCTGTGACCTCTGAGTTTGTTTTGGCCTTTCTTCTCAGAGTAGTCAGATAGGAAACGCCGACCTCATCTAGTTTTAAAAATATTGACGTGTAAAAGTGTTTGTATAAACCTACTTACAGAAATAAAATCATTTTTCTTTTATCATTTAACCTGGCACAAATCCAGACACCGGGCTGCTACCAAGAAATTCTAAATGGAAAAACCCAATAATACTTTGCTTGACCAGCGGATCGAACCGAGGACCTCATACTCGTATAGCGTTTCGTTAGGGTGAGGCCGTAGGGTGTCTAAGAGGCCTCGCCCACGGCGACTTTTTGTAGCGATGCTGACGCGTATGTGTATCGACACAGCCGCGCCGCTGTCGCTGGCTTTGTACCTTCGCCCAGATTCTGTATCGCTAGGCTTCTTTCTTCTTTTGGCTGTTTCGATGTATCGATACAGCTGCGCGTTTGCATCGTTTCTGTCGTACGTTGCAAACGCGACTAACGCGCGATAGTAGCGATGCAAAAGCGCGTTTACAAAACGCGTGACAGCATAGCTCCAAAAGTCGCGAGGGGCCTAAGCGATAATATACGAGTAATAACCTTAAATATTTCGCACCCTCTAAAATATTATATCAACGTGGCTGGATCCTGGCTAAATAGAATTTTGTCGTTAGCCTCGACGGATAAATGGTAACGTTATCCCGATAGCTAGCTACCTAATATAAGTTCATTACGTAAAACCATTTAGCCACGCAGGGATCGAAGAACCGATTATTAACCGTATACTCAAAACCTATCACATTTTACGGTTATAGATACCTGGACGTTGCGGTTACGATTAATAGTGACCATTATTGAAACTAGTGTAGAATATCCTAATTAATTGCTATAATAATTTGAGTGCATATTTTTCCTCGACTTCAGCAATGGATGGTAATAAATACTATGCTTACTTTTACTTTATTCATTCGAGAAGCAAGGTGCATTCGCTTCTCCAGTATGCTAATTATCAATTAAACTAGTGGTACATTCTATATTTATCTTTTGTTATTCTTCTTGTTATAGTATCGATGGCAAAAAGTTCTAAGACATTTGGCCCAAAATTAAGCTGCTCAAACTCCGCTCAACCACGCAGTCATCGCAGATCAAACCCCTTTATTTATAAACGTTGCTTAAAGTTAATAAATAATTAGCAACTGTTTAACCATACATTTTTGACATCTAAACGTCTCCTAATCCAAGTTTATAAATAAACCCCATCAAGTGCACAGCTGACAAAAATCATAAATTTCTCTAATTATACTTGATGAAAGTATTCATCCTAATTGAAGAAACGACTATGAATTTACGTAAAGAAGTTTGATTTAAAAGTGGCACAGAATGGAATGTGGGTGCTCTATGGCGACATACAGCATTGACACACTGAAGATCTAGACCGTCCATGACCCTCATCTGTGTCTTTGCTTCGGAGGTCTGTTAGGCTGAATGGGTATTGGGCGGGCCATGCGTGTGAGGGCATCAGAACAGATGGGCCACAGTTGACACGCAGTGCTAACTAGAAGACGGGCGTCGTCATTGGCGTGATGACTTAGAGGCGTTTACGGGCGATTCCGGAGAAGACAACACAGGGAATAGTGGTAAGCTGTGGGGCCGTTGGAAATAAGTTTTTTTTTTTTTCAAATGGCCGTAGTGGGACAATCAATCACTAGCTTAGCCTTATCCCCACTGTGTTGGGAACGGCTTCCAATCTAATAGGATGTAGCTGAATACCAGTATTTGAAATGGGGCGGCTGCCTATCTGACCTCCACAACCCAATAACTGTGTAACACAATACCCCTTGGTAAGATTGGTTATCAGACTTTTGGGCTTCTAACTTCCCGTAACGACTGTCGAAGATCTTTCAAATGACAGCCGAAACCAACGGCTTAGCGTGCTTTCTTAAGCATGTACAAGCAGTGGGACAATACCGGGTTAATAAAAAAAAACAAAACCTATTGCCATCATCACCAACATCTTCATCGGAGTTTTTGGCGGGATCGCGTTGGAACATGTCGCACGAATTTTCATTTTCATGGAATTTAGTGAAATAGCGAATTAAATTGTATAATTTTGATAGTGAATTATTCAATTTAGTTACGTGTGAGTGCACAAGTGTAGTGAAGGTGAAAATACGTGACTAACGTGGACTTTTCGTGTTCCCCCCAAAAACTCCTATTAAGTTGTTGTAAAGTTACTACCGCTTTACAATAACTCTGACTTGACTGACTAAAGACGACTATGACTGTTTTGTAACTTCGTGCCCGATATCGGGCCATTTACTTGATCTAAAAGAAAAATTACTTGACACTGGCTAAATGCACAAACCGTGTGAAGCCAAAAAAAAAAAAAAAAAAAAAACATCTTCATCAAACGTCAGACTTGGCTCCTTGAATACTACAAACTATTAAAGCTGTCAATCTAGAACATGGCGAAAGCTAGGTATCAATTACCGATAATGGTTTCTACTTGACTGATTGTTTAGTGACTAATGTTAGTAATGTGTTTGCGGACCCAAATTACTTACTACTCTGATTGCCTCGGACGGGTAAAGTTAGCAAATATGGGTAGGTAGTTACTGTAAAGGTTGGTTTTCTACTAAAGGCAACCTTATCGTTGTAGCGGCAGGCAATGAAATGGCTTTTTCACATTTAAACTGTCAAGGAGATCTAGAATAATCCTTCAAATAATTTAACTTAGGTTTGTGTTTCGGAAGAAAACATATGATTTACAGGCACGGAGCTGTAGAAACATAATCGTGGAATAAACGAAATAATTTATAATTACACGCATGCGAATGTTTCATGTGGGGCTGGACGTAAAAGAATAGCACCATCCCATTTCTTGTAATGGGTGTCGTAGAAGGCGATTAAGGGACTTACCAGAGAATGGGCTGCAGCGTTCATTATGCATTTGACTACCATACCGCGATCGCCAACCCGCCTGCCAAGCGTGGCGATTATGGCAAATCCCCCCTTTTGGGGGAGTCTTATGTCCAGCAGTGGACAACTTTCGGCTGATATGATGATGACGATGATGAGTGTTTCATTAACTGATCCCGGTACCCTTCCGGTCACACAATACCTACTGATTTGTTACACATTAAAGCAAAGATATAACTAAGTCGTTTTTTTTTTTATTTCGTTCATAATTTTGTGGTAAAAGTTTTAATTAATTAAAATCGAAGGTTTAGGTTATTGGATCTTTGTGTTAATACAGATTTTGAAAATAGCCTTGATGTCATAAGGTAGGCTTCTATGATCCCAGATAATCCGCTTACACGTGTTTTGTCGTCGAATAAAAAATGGGAATCTAGTAGTATTAGGTAGGACAGCGTAGTTTTAGCGTATTTTCATGTGCTTCATACAAATAAAATTTTGTTAATAATGGGTATACTTACCCAAGGATTTATGTTATTTATTACACATTTTTGTTTTAATCATTTCAAGTGTTTCATAAAAAACTTTTTAAAGAAACAGCAGAACAAATCAAATCAGCATAAAAACATCTGGCACCAAAAGAAAACAAATCTTCGTAAAGTATCCGCATCCATTCGGATATCCGGAAAATATAATAGAGCTCAGCGAAGAAGGCCAAAAAACATGAATGATGGCTCCACCTTATCTCTACAAACCTCGTTTGCTGGTACAGATGTCCGCAATCCATCATAACACCATTTCCAAGACGATGTTTTGTTGTAACTTTAAATAAAAGGGACGGACACAAAGAATTTCCTTTACCATGACACAAAGTAAAAATACTTGATGTGAGAAGCAATTTGTTTTTCAACATTTTTTTAGAGTATGGTCGCAAAAAGAGATAAGTAAGCAGGCTCGTCAGATTTAGTTGAAGTTATACTAAACTTCAGTTCATTTATCAAAATTAAATTTCATTCGAAAACATTCATCGGTTTCTTACTAAACTTCAACTGTATCCGACGAGCCTGGTACTTATCTGTTTTGGTGATTGTACCTCGTCATCGAAGTTTTTGTTCCTACTGCTTTTTTGTTTAAGTCTGTATACTGGGTGGCTAGAACATCGACACACACTGGATATTCAACGCACTGCTGAGCGCCAAAAGTTGAATAACAAGCAGTGTGTTTTTTCAAAGGGCCTAGCATGTATTCTGTTAGATTCCCAATCCTCGGTTCAACACTGAGGGCTGATTATCCAGTGCGCGATAAAATCCCGCTGCGTTATTTTTACGTCCTTGCGAACGTAGACTAACCATGTATTCAGCACATGATTCTAGACGTTGTCAGTATTCGTCAGTTATTAAAAAAAAATATCTGCTGTTCCATAAAAAAATGCAATACCTACGCGGTCAAAGCACAGCATTTTTTTTAATTAGCCGACGAAGAATTTCAGACTCAGCGGTTTCAGAACCATGTGCTGTATGTATTCATGGTTGCAGGTTGCGCATCAATGGCCCTGTCATCCTGTATAATGTACTACATAACAGGCACTTTTTCAGAAATGAAGAGATCCTCAGGAGAACCAAGGCAACCAACCTAGCCCGAAGAATTGGCAAACTTAAGTGGCAGTGAGCAGGGCACGTTGCTCGCAGAACAGATGGCCGATGGGGCCGAAAGGTTATGGAGTGGCCTCCCACAAGGTGGACCGATGACCTTGTGAAGGCCGCGGGAATCCGCTGGATTTGGGAAGCACAAAACCGGTTGAAAGGGAGGAGCCTGGGGGAGGCCTATGTCCAGCAGTGGAAGTCTTTCGGCTGAAATGATGATGGTGATGAACAGGCACTATGAAACAAATTAACGATATTTGAGAGCAACTCAATGAAAAACAAAAAAAAAGACACATACTGTAGCAAAAGTGTCGTGTAGGTGATGTTACAGTTATTTCGGTCTAGCTCTCACTCGTCAAGTACCGTACGCGAAGAACTTCGCTCCAATAACTATCCTACTAATATTTTAAATGTGAAAATTTGTTTGGATATTTAGATCCAAACAAATTTTCACATTTAAAACATTTAGATGTGTGGACGTTTGTTAGTCAATCACGCAACAACGGCTAAACGGATTTGGATGAAATTTGGCACACATATAAATAAAAATCTGAATAAACATATAGGATACTTTTCATCTCGGTAGTACGTTATCTGGGTAATACGTTATAGTGGGATTATTATCGACCACAACGCGGGCGAAGCCGCTAGCAAAAGCTTGTTCAAAATAAATTAGAATGTACCAAACAGAGGTGCTTTTAAATAGACGCCCATTCACACCGTCGTTTTCCTAGAAAATCACTAAAAATAAATGTGACTTCTATCACGATTTTGCGTGTTCAATTATTTTGTACTCGTCTATTGTTAGGGTATATTTCGTTTTTTTTTTTCTATTCTTCTACATTGGGTATATGGACTCGTGAAATTGCCGACTTCGAATTTTCGTAAATTACAACTTCGTAATTTGAATGTAAAAATATAGACCTACTTATATCTACGTGTGTAATTAATGTGCTTGTACTTTGAAATTGGTGGAAATATATTAAACATGGCGATACCTATTCGTTCCTTCCAAATTCCAACGCTGTAGGTAATTTTCAACAAAGCTGTTTCTACAAAACAACCCTTCAACTTACCTTTCACTTAGCACTTTTGAAATTTAACAAATTGCCAAGTTTATAATATAAGCATTACGGAATTATGTTAACTCCTCTGGGATGTTTTGTTGAACAAGGGATTCCTATTCATGTTAATTTGATTAATCAACAAACTTCTATTGAATACTGAAGTGCCAACTAATGCGAGAAATTAACTAGGAGTAAGCTTTTCTTCATTATAATACCTAACTTTAATAACATCAGGCCTGTATTACCCGAGAGATTGGGCAGAAGTGTACCAATCGCGTACTCATAATACTAGTACCTAACTGTAACCATTATTTGACCCCCGACGCAAAAACGACGGGGTGTTATAAGTTTGACGTGTCTGTGCATGCGTGTGTGTGTGTGTCTGTCTGTGGCATCGTAGGTCCCGAACGGATGATCCGATTTTGATTTTGTTTTTTTTTGTTTGAAATGTGAATTCGTCGGGAGTGTTCTTAGATATGTTTAATCAAAATCGGTCCAGCCGTATGAAAATTATCAGCTCTTTTCTGGTTGATGAAGGGATTTGAGCATCTTCCACGGATCTGATCAAGTCGAAATTTGTTATTCTATTACTTCAATGATATTAGACGAACAAAGTAACCTTGAACTGATGCTGGAACAACACTTGGAATATCCAGGATACCCAAGTAACTCACCAAGAAACAGCAGAAGTATCGTGTTTAGGCTCATTGAAAAGGTCTCAATGAATAGGTTAGGGATGAATGGTGATCAGGACGAGGAATGAGGATAAATCCGTAACAAACTTCACTGTGAGAAATATACGCAACGCTGCGCAAATTTAAGAGAGACATAAAGTTTAAAAAGCAGGAAATAAAAGTTAAATTAAACATTTTAAAAATCTCCGACCCAAACAAAAACTGTAAAAAGTAAAAAAATAAAATATTTATTAGCCTTTTAAGTTGTAGGTAATATTTTGATCAAGGCAATGTCAAGTCGGGGGACGGTCAATGAAAACGCCAAACAGAGGAGACTTAGCCTTTTCATTAGCCGTCCACCGACTTGACAATGCCTTGGTCAAAATATTACCTACAACTTAAAAGGCCAATATATTAGAATTTCACGGTGTAAATTTTTTTTGGTTTGAGTTTTTGTTTGGGTCGCGGGTTTTTTTTTTTATTACGATGTTTCAACGTTATGTTCATCATCATCATTTCAGCCGAAAGACGTCCACTGCTGGACATACACCTCCCCCAAGCAAGCCATTTCGACCGGTTCTCTGCTTCTCGCATCCAGAGGATTCCTGCGGCCTTCACAAGGTTATCGGGCCACCTTGTTCCCAGGCCTCCCAATTCTACGCCTTCCGGTACGCGGTCGCAACTCCAAAACCTTTCGGCTTCATCGGCCATCTGTTCTGCGAGTAATGTGCCCTGCCACTAAAGCATGGCAATTCTTCTGGCTAGCTTGGTTCTCATGCGGATCTCACGACGTTTTCCTGTTATGCTATTTAATAATTTCGTATCTTTTAAGAGAAAAAGTAGCTTTTTAAGAATCGTCATTTTTTATATTTTATTCTACGTCATCATTCTACGTCGAAAACAAGAACAAAAATGACGACAGTTTTTTTTTTCCTTTTTAAACTTCTTGTATATTTCCATGCATTTGTAATGTTGGAGGAAAAGTTTAATGAAAATAGTCACAAAGTAGAAGAATGGAGTGTTTCGCCGGGAGAAATTGCAAACTACTTTTCTACAGTTTCATAAGTCTGCAGTCTACCCATAACTTGCATTGCAAGAAATATACATTCAAAGAAGAAAAACAGTAACTGTTAAACAATCGTTTGGTACGGCAGTTTCATTTATAAACTACAGTTTTACAACAACACTTTGTAGCTTAATTAAGTCGTAAATAAAGTATGTAGCTATTAAACGTGATATTTTGACGGTAAAAGTTTTTATTGCCACTTTGATTTGGTACCTACGGCCTTCGACCAAAGTAAATAAAGGCCAACATCTGCACGAAACGGCAAATGAAGTGTGGGACGTCCTTCAGTTAGGTAGATTGACGACCTGACTTAAAGGTGTAAAAGACAATGTACTCGGTGTTATCGTACAATATGTGCTACACGAGTAGGTACTGGAATAGACTTGATCGTCAATCATAATTTTAACACTGGAGGTAATTCTTTACATAAATGACAATCAGTAAAATCTAGAATATGATAGAAAATTAGGATTGGAAGAAACGCCGGCTCGCACGTAAATAATGAAAGAATAAATGCAAAGTAAACAAAAACATGTCACAACAATTCCGCCTGGTCGCCGGGCGCCGCGCACGCCACCTACTACGACCCGAAAGTGTAGTCACGAACATTACCGATGTCACCCGAACTCAATCGAAAGCTATGATCGGCTTGACCGACTATTCGGCCGGCTAGTCGGCCAAAGTCATAGTCGGCCCGGCCCATCTGTAATTTTATTGCAAACAAGAGAAAAACTTATGATTTCGTTTTGTTTCTATTGTCACAAAATCACCCACTTTTCTATCAAAAACCCGATCCATAAAGACTAGAATTTATTTGTAAGGGAAGCTCGTTGGTAACTATTAACAGCCGCATGGGGTACTTGATCAGGTTAAGCTACGCTTGTCGCTATCGGTCCTAGGATGGGTGACTATCTTTACATACCCAAACCCGTCCTTACCTCACAAAGCACGGTAATTCGTTGGTCTCGGCTGTTATTCGTGGATCTTTAACAGTCGTTACGGGTCGTCAGAAGCCCGAAAGTCAGATAACCAGTATTACCAAGGGGCATAGTGTAACCTAGTAACTGGGTTGTGAAGGTCATAGGCAGTAGCGTAAAATACTGGTATTCAATTGCATGCAGTTAGACTGGAAGCTAACCCCAAAAATAGTTGGGAAAGGGCAAGGCAGATAATGTTGTTAAACATAGAAAGCGTACGAAGTTCCACAATTGATGTAACATCAATAGGACAATTCACACACATAACCTAAGTTAAAAAGGTGCCCATTCTCTAATCCGATTACAAGCGAAAGAAGCGTGAATTAGTCTCACTATGCGACTGAGGAGCGTTCCCCGCTCTCCCCTAGAGAGAAGACCGCGGCTTAAGTAACGTGTTGTATTAAATTTGCTACAAACCAGATGCTCAGCCCTTTGAGAATACGTAAGCCTCGGAGTTCCGTTCCGTGAGCGTTTGTTTACGAATTTTGTTGCTGTTCCGCCAAAATGAAAGCCGCGAAAGTACATATGTAAGTGATTGTGGTAGAAATAAAACTATGTAAGTATTTTACAATGTAGATGTGGATATGTTTGTGTTAACTTTGTTCCTAGATTGAAATAGAATACAAACGGAAATTTACCCTGGCTAGGTTAACTAAAGGAAATAAATTTTGCTACAAATTAAACAAATAAAAAGTAACAAAATAAGTGGACTGATGAGAATGCTAAAAGCTTTTCTACGTCCCTATTAATGCAAGTAACTTTGTTATAATTAGAGCGCGGTTCGCATATCGACTGGTACAAATATAGTTCTAATCTGTAACTACGACTCTCTCAATACATATTGGTAATTGCATACTCGTGTCGCTTTTATAAAAAAACGGGTTCGTTCGAACGAGTAAAACCGAAATCCGCTTTGTATTTTTGGTGTGAAAACGAAGTTTGAATATACATAGATTGACATTCGGTTTGTGGTTCCGTTGAAATGATTCAACGCGACAGGGGCTAACGAGAAACATCAGACCACTCCGAACGAAATTCAATTACCCTCTGCAATCGTGGGGCCACTTATTGTTTTCGATTTTTGTCACCGTGTTTATTGACTTTGTAGTTACTCTGTCAATGTTTTTAGAAACAGATTAGAAAATTCGTGTGTATTGAACACTCGTAGTACCGATTAGCTGTGATAATATCGGAAATTGTCCCATGGAAACGTGATTCCGGTACAAAAATAGCCCATATTAGTCCTTATAACAACAGCTTTCTGAAAGTTAAATTAATGTATTATATTATATATTTCACTTTGTAGTATTTTTTTTGTTTTGGAAGTTAGAAACTTCTTATTTTTAATTTTTTAGCTGTGGTGCCTACCTACTTTTTAGGAAGTAGGTAATTATAACATCATTAACGTACATTAAGCTAACTCAAAAACCACTTATCAGAACTTCAGGAGTACTTATACAATATGTAACAAAAACCCTGTTGTTCCTTCTACCCACGTTTTCAGAATCGGTATACATACGTAATAAAGCATGTCATTTATAAAAACTGTTTAACAAAAATAATTAAAATAAATATTTAATTATGAATATTTGTAATGTTTAACTGATTTTGATTAGATCAAAGAAAGCCGCCAAGCTCGTAGTCTATTGTGCGAAATAAGGATACTTGTAAAATCAGATACTGTTAACATTTGTTTTGAATATGTCGATTTTAATAGTTATTTGATGTTGAACTCTCGACTAGCCAATAGTTATTTTTTAAATTATAACTTAGTAAATGTTGTGCTTGTGGGTAAGTGTATACGTCCCTAAAAGGAACAACAGGGTTTTTGTTACATATTGTATTTAGTATTTCAAGTATAGTAAAACTGCTTCACTCCAGTATAGGTATTTATTACAGTGGTACTATAATGTAACGACTCTGATATCTTTTTATAATAAATCAAATGGGGTCTCCATTTACGGAACGTAAAACACCAGTTGGGCATCCGACCTTGACGACGGCATTACGGATTACTGTTTACTAACAGTTTTGCCAAAGACAAGCCAAAGAGAATCACACGAATTGATAGTAACGGGGTTGTCACTTTGTCAGCACAATTCATCGATTAGAAATAAACAATATAAAAACAAATAACATTCAAAACTTGGTCATAATAAATTGCGTCAAATGGTGCGATTATAAATCTAAACCTAACACAAGCAAAGATAAGAAAAAAAAGATTGTTAAAAGCAGTTCATAAACAAAGAAGTAATGCCCAAACATATATTAAAAAATATTTACAGACGAAATGACAACTTGCTCCTTTTTTGAAGTCAGTTTAAGTACGGCACTATACAACAGCAATGCGACGCCACGGGTTAACAAAAATGTTGGCTCGTTTGTATAGAGTAACCCTCCATCATTAGTGGACTCATTACTGCTAATTAGCACAGAAAAGTGGTCAGCCGTGGCACGAAATATGTTACAGGAAAATAAATTGAAAAATCTGTTTCATAATGATCATCCATTACGTAAAATCTTCCTTCGCTCGTTTGACGTTTGAAAGTGATTTTTCCAAAATCGCTTTAATATCTTTTTGTGTATTATTTATGACTTTTGCCCGCGGCTTCACCCACGTTGAGGTCGGAAAAATGGACTACCGGGATTCAGGTTATATAACTATCTGTGTGCTAAATTTCATCCAAATTCGTACAGCTGTTTTTGCTTGAGCATCTAAATATCCAAACATCCAAACTTTCACATTTATATTAATAATTAATTATTATTATACATTATTATATTATACTATATTTTATAGTAGGCTAATGTGAATTTAACACAGACTTAAGTTATAAAGGCTAAAAAGCTGAACCAACTTTAATGAAATGTGGTGTAAAGATAGCTTGAATCTGTGAGAAAGTTTCCAAATCCGAAATACGCGTGGACGAAATCGCGTGTAAAAGTTAGTACACAGCTACATATCTCCAAATGTAAGTATTCCTATCCAAACACAAACTGAGCCTAAATACACAAAATCATCCATCATTTCCTCAACCCGAGTCCTCAAAACTACTGCTAATGCACAAGTTAAAACCACATCTGAAGTAACTTTAATATACGCCCGTCTTTTGCCCGTGACTTCGTTTGCGTGGAAGTCGTAAAACAACACGATATCTATTCTAATATAATAAATCGTTTGAGCAGAGTGGGCTTATGGCTAAGTATTAACATCCGCACGGGTCGATTGATCAGGTTAATCATGGATTAATCGATTGATCAGCATGACCTTTTTTCATAAGTTCTCACCGTGCCTCGGAATTAGTCTCAGCTGTCATTCTTAGATTGTTTATAGTCGTTACGGATCGTCAGAAACCCGAGAGTCTGACAAGCAGTCTTACCAAGGGGTATCGTATTACCCAGTATCTGAGTTGTAGAGGTCAGATAAGCAGTCGCCCCATGTAAAATACTGGGATTCAGCTGCATCTGGTTAGACTGGACGCTGAACCACAGTATAACAAAATAGTTGGGAAAAGACTAGGCAGATGATGAGTTCCAGAGATTAGCACACAAACAAACTACAGCTATATTATATTAGTATAGATCTTGTGATTACAGTCGTTAGTCTCTAATGGTGTCATATTACTGTAATTTGATTTCATTGTAGATCAGCGCGGGTTGAGTTAAGTGGCAGTCATTAGGAATAAAGGTTGACGTAACATTAGCTATTGATTTAGGGTTTGCCTGACTTAATGTTTGTCCAGATTAATTAAGTACAACATTATAAATCTTTTGTAATATAACACGTCCACATTATCAAGATTGCTGTTTCTAACCAAACTTATGACAAAAATATTGACAGTATTAACTAAATGTAGATAAAATCAATAAAATCATCAATAGAAACAACTGACTTTAAACTAACTAAATAAAAAATTAAATAAAAAAACAAAAGGACACTTAGGCTTCGAAGTATTCGTCCGCATCGCTGTCATCAGGAAACGTGCCCAGAATACTGGCAGCATTGCCACGTTGAATGGCAATGCTAATTCTTTGGCCAAAGAATGACCCAGCCCTCTGGACACATGAAGTGTCGACCAGCCGTCGAGAAATTTTCTTAAAAAGGAGACGGGTACTCGGGCCCCATGACCCGTAGTAGTGTAGTTATCCATAAGGTTTCAGTATTTACGTCGCTTGAGGGTCTCAGCAGCCGCAGCAGCGGCACCAGCACAGCCCTAACAATATGTTCTGTATAAATGATAACCATATTTTTAACATGCTACGAGTATGATACATATCGGAGGAGTCATGAATAGGAACGGGATGTCAATTGAGAACGAAACGAAAGTGTGAAGTTAGCCCGCTTCGACAGAGTCTAGCCTGACGTTCGAGCGAGTCGATGAGACTGCCGCAACGGCGTGGTGCAGCTCTTGACCATCTGACATTGTGCGGGCAACAAGTGTCTAGAAACTGTCCAACGGTTTGTTTGGCAAGTTCAAATATAACCTTAAAGTCAGACTTTTTCTTCTCGCCCGCCCGTAATAAAAATTTTATTAAGTTTTTATGTTTAAATAAATTGAAAAAAAAAAACACCCACCCTTATGCCAGCTTTTATGGAGCCCTTAATCTGTTCAACAGCGAAGAATCCAGCACAAATCGGCTTCTTGTTTTTTGTATACATATTCCAAGTATGGAGTAACTTTTATGTATCTGAAGCCCTCGGAGACTTTGATATGATATATTTACCAACTCCATCCACAAGATAGATTGAAATTACGGAAAAATATTTTCAAATCTGAACCTGTATTTACTTTCACTACGTTTTCAATTTGTGCAAATCATAATCAATCAATTTAAATTCGTACATAGTGGTTACATATTTTATGTCCCATGAGAGCAGAATCTAAAGCGAATATTATAATAAGGTCTACTCGGTATAAATATTCTTTCACATGCACCAAATCACCCAACCTAAGCTTAAAAATATTTCGCTGAATCGGCCCTCTAAGAAAATGTGAATATCATCAGTCACAAAACGCTGACGTGCTCCCAAAACTAATTGCGGGCGTTTCTTCTAGAATGATGACTGTAGTTCGTTTTACTTTTATACACTTAAACGATGTCATTAATTAAAAGTTAGGTGATTAGCGCCAAATAAGCTATTCAAGGCAGCGAACACCGAACCCTTTGTCAACCGAGCCTGAGGAAACTTTCTGTAAATTGATTCATTTATTATGCTTTATTCTTAAGTCAAGCGGTAATTTATCGATTATCTGCTTTTATAATTAGAGGCATTTCTGGGGTTGGTAAGAGAAAATGATGAAATTCTTTCATCTTTTATTCGATGCCTTTCATTGAATATTCAGATATAATCAGCCTATAATAATCCCACTGCTTGGCCCCAGGCAGCTCTTTGAGAGTGGGCTATAATCTACCGCGCGGACCCAGTACGACTTGGTATGACATGTCTTTGAATTTTGGTTCTAGAACATGCATGTTACGTCACATGTTTTCCTTCACCGTTTTGAGAGCCAGTAGTGATGAAATTATTCACACGAAGTAAAGTGCCAGATATTCGAACCCACAATCTACTACACGTAAGTCCTACGTAATACCACTGCACGAAAACAATGTGTGGATAATGGACCAGATAAAAGTTTTCCTTTTACATACTTATATTTTGCAATATTTAAACAGCAAATGACGGAATAATAGTAGGTACTTTTAGATACTTTTACCAAAAGGTCCAAAATCGGAAATTATGAGTAAATTGAAATGGTCTGACGTTTTTACCGTTACCACTATGTTTGTGTGAAGTTTTTCAGTTAATTGTGATGTTGTTGGCTTGCTGCGCGCTTTGGTGTTTACTGTAAGTGCAGCAAGCAATTGTTATAAATAAATAAAAACAACATATTAAAATTATATTATACTAATATTATTTTTTTCATAAATCAGCTGTTGTGTGCGCAAACTCGAACACCTGTATTTGATAACATAACGTATACATCATTTTAATCGAATCAAGTCTATCCCTAGACTTCTGAAGAGGCAACCTTGTTACTAGGACAACAGAACGGACCTCGTAGGCAAGCGAACTATGTAAGAGCTCTGCTAATCTAATAATCTTATTGATTAGTATCGAAATCTTAAATCAAGCCTTTTTAGGGTTCTTAAGGCTTATTGAAAACGCCAAGTACTTGCATTCTGTTCTAATTTGAATCAAGAGCTTCAATTGTTTAGAACCTTCTAGCGGTGGTTATTTACTAAGAATTATGGAACAATTAGTTATATTTGAACAACCTAATGGTATGATAGATACTTAATAAAAGTTAGGCCTTTAAATATGAATAACCACTACTGCAACTTTCGAAATGGGTTGCAACCTACAGTCAGAAAGTATGTCAAAATAATGGCACTATAAGTAGAGCTACATTCTTTTCTTAGGCTTTCCACAGGAGTCTTTATAAAAAGGTTTTTTTTTTACGTCAGTCTACACTGTCCCACTGCAAATCCTTTGCGTCCCCCAAATCCTTCTAGGCATTCTTTTCCAGGGCCACCTCGATCCAACCCTTGCAATATGCATCTAAGTCGTCTCGCCACCTATTTATTCTTAATTGTTTTCATTTCTTTTAGCTCGAATACTTATCTATTACAGCGGCACATTTAAAAAAAACTACATTTTGTGTACACAAAAACAGTAGCCTTTCTACTTACTGAAGTATGATACCCGTGCATAATTTACCAGAATTCGATCGTTAAGAGAAGCTGCCAGGTAATATTATACTTAACTTTTGGAACCAGGAAGGCCTATCAATTAGTCGGACCATTGACGCGAAAAAACTGCCTCCCCTTTTAAAGGTCCTCCTCACAGAATTTCATGAACATTTATTTACGTAATTTTCATTATTTTAATGACGACATTTCATTTTATGTTTTCTACCGAATTCAAATTAACAAGATGTATTTTTTTAGGCTCGACCCTGTATTGCTTAGTATAAAAACTTCACTTTGGAAAATTGTGTTTTAGAATAATGTTTTAATTAGGTAGGTGATAATAAGTGGAGGGTATTATGTTTGAAAATAGGTTGTTTTGTTAAAGAATTTCGTAATGCCCTAGATGATTTAAAGCACTGTTTTAAAATAATAAGTTATTAATCTGTTTTATGTTATTGTTATTGCTGTGCCGAATAGAGTCTAATGATCATGTCTTTGTAAAATGTACCACTGAAGTTTCGATTTTGGAATGCAGAAAATATATTATTCAGTAATACAGAAAAATGTGATGAGTTAGTTCACCTTTAAATTAAAAGTAAAAAAACAAGGTTTAAAAAAGTTACCTGTGTAACGGATATCGTCAAGCTTTAAGAATTTATACGTTACTTTTTATTTTTAATTCACTTTGTGTTTTAGTTCACTTTTTTTTTACTTTTTACTCTTAAATCTTTGGAACTTATTTTTCAGATTGTGGGAGTACTTTATACACCTACTGTTTTGCTTATCGAAAATCTAGTATCTTCTGTTCACTAACCTTCTGTTTTCCATGCATCAACATCCATGAGTTCTACATTTACCAATTCAATTTTTTTACTAACATAATAAAGTTTTAAATGAAGTCCCTGTGTGAAACTGTACCTAATGCGAATAAAATCTTTTGCATGTAGGTACTATAGGACTAGAGAAGTCCTAGGTACCGGGTTATATTAAAACTAGCAGCGCTCCGCGGTTTTACCCGCGTAGTTCCCGATTCCGTAAGAATACGGGGATAAAATATAGCTTATGTTACTCGGTAAAGATGTAGCTTTCTAACGGTGAAAGAATTTTTAAAATCGGTCCAGTAGTTTTTAAGTTTATTCGTTACATACAAAAATACAAATCTTTCCTCTTTATAATATTAGTGTAGATGAAACGCTGTATATATATGCGTGTAAATATGAATAATATCGTTTATTTCACGTTTTAGATCACAACACCACCGCGCCTGATCATCAACTTTTTATCTCCGCAACAAATCTTATTCTGATCTATTTTGAAGGATTCATTCTAGACTGGTCTTGACAGTACAAATGTGACAAAGTCTATTTCGTTGGCTGCCAGTACAAACCTAAGGTTGCGTTCGGTAAACAACCAACCTTTACAGAACACACACACTCACATAAGTAGAGTAGGTACACATACCTACATCTGTCCTAAATCTTGTACCTACAAGAACTGGTGTAGAAAGGGCTATAAAATATGAAGTTCAACAACTATTACTAGAAAATAGCGAGTGAGAGCCCGAACGTCGAAACAAACTTGGATCGTTTGCGGTTCGCGATAGTGAGACAGATGGTGCCACCAAGATAGTTTCGAGAAGGCTCGTCTTCTTAATGCGTCAAGAAAGTCCCAAGTAATTTCACTGAGGAGTGAAGAACTCTTCACTAACCTTCAGTTTCGTGAGTAGCTTTTTGGAGATGTATTACTAAAAGTTTGGATGTTTTATGGCGCAAGTGTAGTCTGTAGAGTTGGATGAAACGAGGTGTCTAAGTATATAGACATGTTAATCTTGGATTTTATTAGGTGTACGTGGATTATTAACATGTAAATATTAACTACCTTCTATTAAACGATGCCGTACAACTCTGTATACTCGGATTACAGTATTTTTTTTTCAGAAAAAAAGAAAACACTTAAAAAGACAACAGTTGAGTAACAATGTGGTCCTGTATCTACAAAGAGTTGGACTGATTTATACTTTTGTGTGCGGACAACTTACATCAAAACAGTATTGTGTCGCCATCGACAAATTTTGTATAGGCACCATGTTTCTAAACAAACACCCGGTTTCTGAATTGAGAATTGAAGTTGAACCCTTGTCTACTATAGCATTACTTCTGGAGATTTCTTCAATGTAGTCCACGATAAACTAACGCCTTGTTCCCATGGGGTAGGTGACAAAGCAAAAGAAAACATCACCCGAAAAACACCGATTACTGTGTGTGCCTACTTGGAGTTTGCGAGACATTATTTTGCACAATATTCCTGCAAATACGGTCTTATTGAAACACACTGACTTCGTAGACAGTTTCCTTACATCCATCCACAAACGAACACTTATCTCCTCGATTTTTTCCCTCACATCAAAAGCAACAGCAATAATAATTTACACGACACGTAACGCTCACGATACGGAACACATAACGAGTATAACAATAACCATAACGACGTGAGTGTTCACTGTGGTGTACAGATAGCACAAATTGGTGCAAATTTACAAAAGAAACAAGCATACTGTACACGCAACGACAGTACACAGGGTGTATAAAATTTTGCGACATTGTTACGGGACTTTGCAGTCTCGATTTTGTCTTTTTTTTTCACTGGATAATGGGCAATTTTGTAGGCTCGTGTTATGAAGAAGTTTAATCCAAGGCTATATAACAGGTGGATATTAGAAGGAAATTTTTCAGCAGTTTGAAAAAGAAGGGAAACTGGTCCTCGCTCAAGATTCCACTAAAATGTCGTTTTATGATTGTACATTTTACTTCAAAACGCTTTCAGGTATTACGATCGAATAAATGAGCAGTGGTGGCCCAGTGCAGTCGGCCGTGACTTACGTGTTGTAGGTCGTAGGTTCGAACCCTCACAAGTGTTTTAATTTGGGTAAATTATTTCATCACTACTGCCCTCTTAACGTTGAAGGAGGAAACCGGCGAATGTCGTGAAGAAATTGGCATATCCAGGAACCAAAAGTTCGAAGACATACGACATCTGCCCACTCCATCTCTCCAACAGAGAGGAGGCCTGTGACCCGACAGTGAGAACTTTATAGCTTCAGTAGTAATTTCTAACCACAATCTTTCCTTGACATGAGAATAACCTACAACCACCATTTCCATAATTCTCATGCATAGACACAAGATAAGACCTGACCTCCAGCTTACATCGAAATACCCTTGTAACGTATACGAAATCGTCAATAAATAACCTTAGTATCGTGTGCTACGTCACAATGATTTATTACCTGCAAAATTCTACTCACGGGGCGGTCACGGCCTTAGGTGGTACGCACGACGTCATATCAAGATATGCCTAAATTTCCAGAATAACCTGACCTCTCATTCGACAGTCAGGGAAATGAAGCGTTTATCAAATTGCACACTACCTCTTTTTGCCGTGTTATAGACATTTTAAACAACAGTCAAAGAATGACAGTTATAATTTGAATATACTGACAATTTATGTTGGTAGTGTACAATTTTGTAAGCTAAACGTCAATGTTACCTATTATACTGTTTGTGTCACCTGTCAAAAAACACACCTGTCATGCACAGCTTATTCAAGTCTGTCTGCCGCTTGTATGTATGTATGCTCTGATAGTAATTACGACTTGTTATTATTTTCCTACCGCTCGCCAATAACCCATCTGATAATTTGGTAAGCAATTGATTTCCCAGACTTAACTGTAAAGCTGCGGTTTCAAAGAAGAAAAAGACACAATCAGCCTATGTTGTTGCCACTTCTGCAACACTGGCCACCTCTCTGCGAGAGGGATGGGCCACGCGGGCCAAGTGCAGGCAGATAGCTGTCACATGTCTTTGAATCTTTGGGTCTAGGACATAGTCTCCTCACGATGTTTTCCTTCACCGAGTAGTGGTGATAATATAAATATTCACGAAGTAACTGCTTGAGTTCGTATCTACGACCTACAACTCATAAGTAGCTACCAATAGCGAATGCAAATACCGGCGAATTACGTCACTGAAACGTCATGTATTACAGTAAGTTGGTGTGTTTTCTTAGAGAGCGTTTTTCGACACTGTAAAGTCTAACCGCGCTGCCATCATTTTCTTGACAGTCGTCACTGCAGCCGTTTGTTGAAATTCACACAGATGGAATAAAATCGGGGCGATACTTTTAGCGCACTGGATTTTCAACTCTCTGAGTTGAACCGAGCTTGGCAATCCAACAGATTGTAGCAAGAGTGAGTTTCAGCGCGTCGAAAAAACAAAGTGTTCGATTTTCATCTCTCGGCGCTAAGCAGTAAGCGTTGAAGATCCGGGAGTGAAAAACTCCCGCCGAGAATCTGGACTTACTAGCCGCCCACCTCTTCTAGGAAACCGTAATTTTAGCCTATACCAAGTGAGATCAGCTTATACTGGTTAGAATAGCTTGATAAGTCGTCGTGGATACTCCGTAGCCCGAAAGTATCGACCAAATAAGGCGTTCGGGAAGTTCTCTCGGGTTCAGGTGTACCGACGTGCGTCACATGATATAATAATGAAGCATGCCATGTTAATGATACCGACGACGTGGTTGCCAACATTGGCCCTTAGCAGTATTTTAGTGTTTTAGCTTAAGATTGCTCGTGTCTGCAAGTTAAATGCACGTAAACACAACTTCAGTTTACGGATTTTCATTTTTCAGTAATTTTAATTATTGTTTAATTATCCTACCTACAGTTGTAAATCGTCCTAATCTTATAGGTTGATAGAATCAGTATTGATAACTAACAGAAGTTTAGTTCTGGGAGACATACTACTGTTTACCCGACTACGGCGAGGCAAAACGGAGGGTCATGATTTTGACCGGTATGTAGTCAAAGTCAAAACGTTTATTGCGAACTAAGTGTACAATAATGTTGGTGTTATCTTGTGTTAGTACTTATGACTTAGCAACCTTTTACAAGCATTGCAATAATGTTATCATTCGCCTGCCCTTATCATTCTAAAATAGCATGCATGGAACAATTTTAGTACTTAATTATTATTTTTATATTGTACAATTAAATTGAGAAATTATAGTATGTCAAATGTAATGTCAATAATAACGAATTTAATACAATTATTCAGCAAAATTAATGTCATCCTTTTCAGGTAGTGCAAATTATAAAAGATAGACTAAATATTATTGTATTATAGGACAGATCGTCACTTTTGTACTTGAGAGAAAATCGTTATTTTAGCTAGACTCTAGATATTCTTTGACTGAGTAAAAACATTTTTGTATTAGGTGTAGTTTTAGCCTTTTAGCCTTTTTTGGAATATTGTTACTGATTTTTCAGTTTTAAACATGTTGGGCAACTTATTATATATTTTTATTGCCATATAATATGGGCTATCACTTAACATTTTTATTCTTGAGGATGGAGCGCATAACCTCTTTTTATGGCGAGTGTTGACGGTGTATGTATGAATGTTCACCTGTTCCCTCATAACTTCTAAACTCCTTATCATAATTTGACAATTTAGGTATCGTTGGAAGTGTCTTGATCGTTTGCTAGTTATAAGATAAGTGACGTCACATTAAATTCAATATGGCTGTCTCTAAAGGACAAAGTCATGAACTAAAAAGTTTTTAGAGCGTTATTTTTCAGTAGGTAGTTCTGGTTTATTTTGATGTAAGTATCATCGGTTTCACCTGTGCATCTATATTTAAGGTGAATCTTGTCGACATTTTTTCCATACAAACTTCGAGAGTGTATTACTCCACTGTTCGACAATGTATATCAAAAATTACACATGGTATGGTTTTGTCTCATTATTAATATTGTCTGTACGGAAACAGGATTCTAAAATAAAGAGCCATTAAAAAGTTAGGAGCCAACAAAGTTTTTCTTGCTAATTTAGCCTAACTTTGGGCGTGTTTAAGTAATAAAAGAAGTGTAAAATCTGAAAAAACAAGTTTTTAAGGACAAAGCTCAAAAATCGAAAAGTTCAATAAACTTTACTGATCATTGATTTATGCAGTGGCTTTTTCATAAAACTCGGTCTTCCGAAGGACTGCTCTTAATTTTTTACGTGCCTGTTGTACCATAAATGATCCTGCAGCTCACTCAATAATGTTGTACGTGTAGACTAGCTTCTAACTGCTCATCACTGATACAACCTCTGTCTGACACGATGCCTAGTGAGACAGCGTGCTTTTTAGCCAGGCCCACCAGTGAGTTCGAGCCCGCGACTAGCTTTCCCTTAAGTATACTTTTTATTGAGAGCAGTACATACAAGATTTAATCATAAACCCCTTAAAATATACGTAGATACAGCTGAGCACGCGAAATTTTGATCTCGCTAACCCAGAACGCAAGAGATTTCTTTCTGAGATTAATAGGGGACCCAACCTATTTAATATTTCAACAAAATACATCCCCACGTTCATACAATATACATCGGAGTAAAGTCACGTAGATACGCAGTTTATCTTCGTTATAGTGATACACGAACAGGAGGAAAAACCAGCAATCATGGTGTGGTGTATTTTAAATAGGGGGTCCTTTATATTTTAAAGTGAGGGTATCTTTTGGCCGTCTGGTAAAGTAAGTATGAATTTTTAAAGTAGAAAGTGCTTCAGGCTCTTTTATAAGTGGAAAGCTGTTCTTTAGACATTAACTACGCTGTAAATTGAAAAGTAAGTAAAACTTGCGGTCCTAGATATGTCTATTGTCTAGTTTCATCAAGAAAAAAAAAACTCAGGAAAAATTTTAGCTCGTTCGAGCTACTTCCTTAAATGTAAATAATAATAAACAACTAGTACAGTAATTTTATTCGTTTGTTAGTTAACTAACCAAAAATAATAAAATGAATACAATTCCTTTTCGTGTACATTTTATAAAACATTAAAATACCTACTTTTAACTAATCAATTAATAAAAAATACATATCTAAAACTATACACGAACTTAAACATACATTTATTCCTTTTCGTATTTCATAGGCCCAGATAGATTTTCTAAATAATTTCTGGCAATTTACGACAAGCAGCAGCTGAACAGTCTAGATTTCAACGTTGAAGCTAAAATGATATCATATTTTCTTCACGTACGAGTACCTATATTACATTTATAAGAACAACCATTTTTCTTTTCGATCAAACAAAACGAAACAGTAATCCAAGAAAAACGGGCCAGAAATATTCGGGACCCAATAGCATTAAGCGTGCCCCGACATGTTGCGACGCATCGGCTATTTATTGGATCATGAATTAGTAAAGTTGTAAACTGGGTCGGCCACAGCTGGGAGCAAAGAGATAGTTTTCGAAGGTTGCCGCCCTGCTTTTTTACCCACAGTGGATCCAACCCGTGTGACATATGGCGGTACTTATCCCTCCAAACTACGGTAATTTCTGAGATCCAATTCAAGGATTGAAATAAAGACTCGTCGCCAATGTAGTAGCCCTCATACATAATGGAATCACTTGACAGTGTTGGTGGAGTCAACGTACAAATTTTTTCACTTGACAATTTGGGATAAGGGTCGGTCCAAACTGTGTATAAATTGATTGCTGTGCGTGTGGACGAGTAATCTTCTAAGTACAGAGTGAGGCAGCCATCTACTCGGCCAAGACGTCAGAGGGGTACTGTTATCGACTACAACAACACGTTGCCAATTGTAGGCACATAAAAAATCTTGTGGTTCTCTTTTAGCAAGCCATAAAGTAAAACGTTTCACTATATTATTATCTTATACTTAAACTCACGCTTCTTTCCATAAGGGTAGGCAGAAATTACAGAACGCCAACTGTTACGATCCTCACTTACCTACTCCTTTTTTTGCTTCGTTTCCATTTATACATTTGATTATACACGCACGAAACCTCGCATCCAAACTTTCACGAAAACACCACTATTTTATGTCCTTCTAGTGCGTCCCCTCCATTTATATATTATTCCCGAATTATACATAATCGAAATAAATAGTTCTAAATCAATACTTCCATTATGTTCGACGACATAAAGAAATTAAGGGCGAAAATTATTATTATGTGTTATTCATGAGATAATGCAAAATTTTGTAAGAAAACATAATAAGGTATCTTCCCAAGGCGAAGCGCCTTCTATCCCGTTTAATAAATAAATCCTATATCGTACATGCATTAATTATGTTAGTTATTTCTTACAAGTTATACCCATCCCATGCGAGAGTAGCTACTGCTCTACAAAGGAGAATAAACATTATTTAGACTTAAAAGGCATTTTAATGGTAGGAAGTCGTTTTATAAGTCTTCGATCTAAAATGGGTGTGACCAACTGAGCTAGCGTAGTGACTATGAAATATACATTTTGGTGGCGGCAGCTGAAAATGAATAAAGCTAAACTTGCAATAATTTATGCAATTGTTCGATAACGAATGACGAAACGAATGTCTTAAACCATTATTACTTAATAATAAGTTACCCACAATTTATAATTATGTATTTCTTTTATATCAATATGTAAATTTAAATTATGTTTTATACAAGGTGAATTTTTAGTCACCGTTAAAATTTTTCAGCGCGATAATCCCCGTGAAATTAAACAACTTTCTCCAATCAATATGGGTCGAAATATAAAAAAGGAATGGGACCTCCTATGCAAAATCAACAGTCATCTGATCGATTTTGTATGGGAGGTCCGATTATTTGAAAAATTTAAGCAGTGACAAAAAATTCACCTTGTATCTATATTATAATAATCTATATACTAATAATAAAGTTGAAGAGTTTGTTTGTTTGTTTGCTTGAACGCGCTAGTCTCAAGAACTACTAGACGGATTTGAATAAATCTGTCAGTGTTCGATAGGCCATTTGTCGAGGAAGGCTATATATAACACCACGTTAGACCCTTAGGAGCCGAGCAAAAAGAAAAAAGTCACGAATACGAAGTACTCGCGCGGGCAGGCGAGGCGAGCGACGGGGTGGGTCGGGGAGCAAGAAATTTGACGCGAGCGAAGTCGCGGGCAGAAGCTAGTATATTATATTAATATTAGAAACCTGAAGAGTTTGTTTGTTTGTTTGCTTGAACGCGCTAATCTCAAGAACCACTGGTCCAATTTGAAAAATTCTTTCAGTGTTAGACAGCCCATTTATCGAGAAAGGCTATAGGCTGTATAACATCACGCTAAAACTTTTAGGAGTTGAGCAAAGAGAAAAAAGTCACGAATACGAAGTACTCGCACGGGCAGGCGACGCGACCGACGGGTCGGGGAGAAAAAAAATTGACGCGAACGAAGTCGCGAGCAGAAGCTAGTAATAGAATATATGTCAAATGACATTCAAAAATCTACAAAAGATTAATTTTAATATTGATATTTCAATCTAGTCATATCGTTTTTTTTTTATTCGCGCCTACGTCACTATCATTGCAAATGATTGTTATTTTAATTTTATTTTCAATGTGTACCCTTACTGGGACACAGGCCTAATCTCCGTAAAAGCAAGACAAAAAACATAATTCTATTTAAATAATCAAATTATCAAATACATAATCAATCCATCGTCGACCAAGAACATGTCCCGGGTCCGTGGCTTAGGCCCCCACTGGTCGAGGCACCATATCTTTCTTATTTTGTCCTTTTTCACTTAGTACAGCATAAGAGAAAAATGTTTCACCATAATAATAAAGTATTTTTCTTTGCTAAACAAAAGTTATCTATCAAATAGCAGAGAGAATATCGAGGGGTGAAAGGCTACTTATTTGAAGCGACATTTTGGACGATATTGAGTTATATACATATTCGGATTCAGCAAAAGTCGCTGAATCAATAATATCGTCCCAGGCACTTGGAGGACCAACGAAATTGTTTAAATGTCGGCAAATACCGAAGTACCACATAATGCTCACGGTATCTGCGCAAGCACCAACAGTCCTCATGCCCGTTAAGCATTAGCAATAATATTCCTTTATGGCAGATCTGGCCTCCGAGGTGGAATCGATCAGTAAATAACTGTAATATGTTTTATTTGATATGTGCCTCGATGAGATACGACCTCTCAGGAGCATACAATCTTCCGTTTGGATATCATACTGTGTCATCCTTGGTGTTATGCACACTTCCATATTATACACCTCCTCGCATATGTTCGCTTCCATAGGGAGCGTGTCAGGCGCAAATGATAGCTCCTGAAACAAAACAAAATAACGTCTTCTTCAGTGAGGACAGGAAACGGAATCACAGCTATGGCGTTCATTGATACCAATGCCGCTCGCTGGCGGTTAACGTTCTCTGCTGTAACGTAGTTTCCTAGCCTGTTGGAAACATTCATTCTTTGTTGTATTAATTCTGCAATAATTGATTATTTTGTTATGTTATTGCTATTGAAAGTGACTGTTATAATTAGGTAAAATTATTCTCATTTGTTTAAGGTTTCACAGTTGATTATGTTTAATTATTATTGTTACAAAGGTAAAAAGAACATTTAATTGCGTAAAAAGTTAGTTGCTCCGCAGCAATTTTGAAAAGACTGATTATTTAAAATCACTATCTTATTTTATTACATTTGAGACTGATTATTATAATTAAGTTAAATGATTCTCTCTTTTCTTTTCTCGTGGTGATGAAAACTGTGATTTATGTACAATTTTTTTACTAGATTTCTTATTGAGATAAATAATTAAATAATAAAAATTACTCTCATTTTTTCAAAACATACGTCTAATATAAAAGCATTTCTATGTTATAAATATAATTATGATTTAATAGTATAAATATACTTATTTTAAATGAGGGGCTTGTGGCTAAGTAACAACAGCTGCACGGGTCGATCGATCAGGTTAAGCGACGCTTAACCTGCGCCGCGATTGGTCCGTGGATGGGTGACCATCTTTACATACCAAGACCCCTCCGTGCCTCGGAAAGCACGTTAAGCCGTTGGTCCCGGCTGTCATTTGTGGATCTTTGACAGTCGTTACGGGTTGTCAGACGCCCAAAAGTCTGACAGCCAGTCTTACCAAGGGGTATCGTGTTACCCAGTTACTGGGTTGTAGAGGTCAGATAGGCAGTCGCTCCATGTAAAATACTGGTATTCAGCTGCATCCGGTTAGACTGGAAGCAGACCCCAACATAGTTGGGAAAAGGCTAGGCAGATGATGATGACATATACTTACAATCAATATACATTTATTATTTTTGAAAAACATTTTTCTGCCTGACAGTACATTTGATCAAAAATTGTTTTGAATTAAATAAATCGAATCGGGGGCGTCGGCCACAGGTGCCTCGACCACTGGGGGGGCCTAAGCCACGGACCCCATTTCCCAATGCAAAACTTTAGTGTAGAATACATTACTAAAACTGCGGGTAAATACTTACATAATTTCACTCCGCAACAATTCTTCATGACACCAATAATTCGCGCGTTTATCTCGTCTGCTCAACATCCACATGTCCAGCAAGGATCCAGCAGAATATCAGCGTCAGTTATGGACACATGCTGAGCTGGACTCCATGGTGCAACTTTGAGACCGCAGCGCACTTGTGAACATGTTCTATAATTAATTCAAACTGTGTCATAGTCATAGCGTTATTTTTTTAATTTGCACCAGCCTTTTTCCTTTCGTTATAAATATTTATTATCATTTAATTGTACTTTGTGTGTTTTCTATGCACTAAATAATTTAGTGATTTCTTTACAAGTATCTATCTAGACTAACTAAACTATGAACTTGGCAGAACATTTCCCAGCAGGGCAAAAAAATATGCGTTCTATTCGCATGCGACTGAGTTCCACATTTTCTTATACTTAAAAGAAATAGTATAACCGTTCTTCCCTGAAAAAAGGTCGAATGAAAATATGCTCCGTTCAAATACTAAAGCAACGAACTGTAGACATTACAAACTTCAATCATCAGAGAGTTAGTCTTAAAATCAGGTTTACGAAATGCAAGACGAAAGCACAAAAATTGTTCCAGTTTTAGAAATAGTTTTGTCTAGATTTACAATACAAAATTTTATGATTTAATATTTTCTCTTCAATAATGTCGTGTCGTCATTCGAATTGTCACTCCGGGCCATATTAGATGTGACAGTTTTATTAAAACAGCGTGAACCAGAAAGATTTTATCGGATATCTCTTTTGCATTTGAGGAGTTTGAAGGCTAGATTTGTGAGCACAGAAATTGTTAGTAAATATTAATCGTTCAGACAGGTCCACTATAATCTATGTGGTGGTTTCCTCAAAAGATCTTTTCAGACGCTAATAGTCCTTTTATCATTTATCTATCACTTATTTAATAAAATAAATCGTATTACAAAGATCGATTATCTGACATCAAAGGCTTGTAAAAGTGCTCTAGTTTAATCTAGCTAGATTATAATGCAACTAAGGAATTACTAACTCATCCAAAATAGTCATCCCCCAAGTTTCCCTACACATAGAATATTACCCTTTTTACCACTTACTTCTCGTTTTATTTTATTCTTTTAATCTGTGAGTTTATCTTTGATTTTTATGTTATGCCCTATCCTTTACATTTACTAAATAACTAATAATGTTTACATACCGTGTGGTGGGAACCTGGTGATTTACTATACATTCAGGTATCTGGTATTCCTAGTGCAGACACCAGCCTCTCACGAACTATAGTGTCACATAGTTTTTAAGCTACGATGCCATTGTTTGTGAAGAGAAAATAAATTATTTGAATTTGATCTGACAAGATAATGTCTGGACTTTCAAAGGGTGTGTCCAGATCTGGCGAATGCGCCGCTCGCGAGCTGCTTGCGAGCCGCTTGCGAACTGCGCGCATGCACTTCATGTTCGTAGCCTACGTACGCAGTGCATTCGCCAGGTCTGGATACACCCAAAAAGATTGTGACATCTGCCTTTGTTTTGGCATTTCTTCTCAGAGGAGTCAGATAGGAAACGACGTCTGGTCTAGGTTTTTTTTAATGATTGACATGTAAAATTATTTATGTAAGCCTATTGACAGATTTTTTACTCAGTAGCATCCCTGAGTCTGGATTTGTGCCCGGTTGATGGCAATCGGCTCGCCCCCTACTCCATGGGACTTTAACATAACTGACGATATGTGGGTGTTACTATAGGTACACCTTTGCTCAACCCTTCGGAGACAAGGCGTGATGTTATGTTAAGTGAGTATGTGTAAAATTCTTTATCATTTATTGTATTAACAAGCACTTGCACCACTTACAATCTCACATTGAAATATCATTATCACAGAGTACGGAAGCACTCACCATCTAGAGACCTCAGTAGACACTATTACAATTCGTAGTTTGCAGTGCGTTGAGTGCATTAGGTACTTACTTCTATCACGAACTGCCGGTTAAAGCCATCTACGTCATCCTACGTCATTTGTGCCGAAACAACGGTGCTGATGAAAGCTTGACTTCACTGGAAAGTGTCACCGAGGCGTCTCCGTGTTCTGTGGACTGTGATCATCATAAATGAGGTGTGTTTTACAAGACCAGTGTTGGACGCGCAAGCAACGTTAATACAATTTATATATGACCTGCCCTGAGAATTTTCGTTATCGATCTACAATTTTTCAGAGATGTCACTGAAAATATGTACATACAAAAAATAAAAACAAACGAATTAAGAACCTCCTCTGTTATTCAGTCGGTTAAAAATATAAATCTTTGGACAGAAAGTACCTTCAGAATACAGCGAGATTAAGGGTCTGTAGTCAGATAACACAATAATGACCTCATTAGGGATGGCTTGGTTTCTAATATGGCTAGTAAAAAGACAAATTAAGACATTATTTACAAAGAGTTTTTCTTGGTCTAGATTAAATTGCTCAATGGGTGTCGTGGTTGCCAAGGGTTTTTATTAGTTGCTTTTACGTTAGTGAAAATAATCTTAAATATTTGAAACTTGAAATAAAACTGATTGATCGCAAAGTGCCAGAGCAAGTACAGGCAGCAAAAGAGATAAGTGTGCAGGCAGGTACTAGGTAGGTACTGCTTAACTCATGTTGTGCGTGTGCTATCTTTGGTTTATTAACGCACTTTTGACTGTCTTTAACAGAGATTAGCTTTAGTGCTACAACAACTTTGATAAACACGACGTGAATGATACTATTGTTATTGTTATCAGCTGTTTTATATTTTCTAGCCTCAATGCTTATTGAAGAATCATTCAGTTCAAGATGTAATGTAACTTGTGCCTGTAAAATCCTAATCAATTTACAACTACTTTGATTTCGAATGTTCAGATATTCAAAAACAATTATCATCATCGTCTGTCTAGTATTTTCCCGACTATGTTGGAGTTAGCTTCCAGTCATAATGAATACAGCTGAATACCAGTACATCAAAAAACTTTTTTCAAAAAAAAAAACAACCCACTCCAAAAAACCACTACAAAGTGAAAAATAACTTTAATTTCGGAAGGCGGTGATAAAAAATTAAGATACATATCCAAAGTCACCGACTTCCGAAATTTAAATTATTTTTCACTTTTTAGTGGTTCACATGTGCTTACCCCTTCACAGCGTACCGGCGTGATGTTATGTTATGAACTGGTGTAAACAATAGACAGACATGAAATTTAAGCAATCCCAGTCCATTTACTATCATTTATTGAGGAGTTCCGTTGCTTATCTCCGAAGTTCTTCATCAGATCTTCACCAAATTGAAATAGGACCACTCCGACAAAGTACTCTTCCAAAAACTACCCAAATCGCTTCAAGTGTGCCTATAAAATTTCAAGAGTTCTGTCTATTTCTCTCAGATCCTGACTTGATGATCATGAGACCACCTGGGAAGTAAACCCTTTCAAACAAAAAAAAACATCCAAATCGGTCCAGCTATCTTCGAGTAATCGGAGAACATACATAAGAAAAAAAAAGGTTCCGACGAATTGTGAACCTCCTCCTTTTAAAGTCGGTTAAAAACAATGTTTACTAAAAAATCTATTACATTTTAACGCCATATGGAATACTTTTAGTTGGTAACTTGTTTTGAAATATCAATGACATACACATGATAAAAAAATTGACGACAGTAAAACAAAACAAATGAAACCCGGAATGCACAAAACGCTACCACAGCACACTATCCGAATAACCGTCAATAAAAATAGCGTTTTCGGCATTAAAAAGTGAAACAGCTGTTCAGAAACGGTGCTCAGTACTCCTAACGAGCGTTGAATCCATTAATTATCAAAACAGAAAGGTTTTTGCTCAAAGAGCCGGTAACTGAAGACCGCAATTAAGTACAAAGAATAAATAAATTTAAAACGGCGTCACGCCAGGAAACATAATCTGTGCTTGATTAATGACAGCCTAGGAGACCTTCAGATGTCTTGAGGGAAGGGAGGCTGCTGCTTGGATTAAACTAGCTGTTGCCCGTAACTTCGTTCGCATAATCTTCAACCTTCTGTCAAAACCGCCCAGATGCAATAAACGTATTTCATACTTTTTTGGTTGGTCGATTTTCGGTAGGTAACTTATGGGTTTGCGTCACCGACATGCTAATGTGACCGCGTCACTGACATAACTGTTATATTTTTCCTAAGTTTCCACTTCTGTCTCCAACAACGACTTAACGTGCTTTCCCAGGCACGGAAGTGTTTCGGTACGTAAACATGGTCACCTATCCACGGACTAACAAGCAAGCGCAAGCGTATTTTAACTTGATCGATCGACCCGTACGGCTATTATTACTTGGCTACAAACAAGCCTCTCACAAAAATATTACCTAATATTCCTAATAACCATAGTTACTCATCCCTAATAAGATAACAGAACGTGTGTAAGAATGATGGTTTCATTAAGACGCAGCGCTGGATAAAATGCGTAGTAGAGTGTAATTACAGGCAACCATCTGGCAATATCTGCCACTTAACTCTCTGATTACAAACAAAACATTAATTATGTTTTTGCTTCCAAAGATACTGGAGTAATTTACGTGCCCCCGTTTTTCGGGGAAATAAATGTTTGTAATAAGTCTGCGGTACGCTCGTGCTTATAATTGTTTGTATAGGTGTCAGGCAATATCTTCGGATACAATCTATAATTTACGAGCCCTCGTAGGTGGCTACTGCGCAGATCGATCATGGTATTTTTTATTTTTATTTTTGTGTGTTACGCCCAAATGGCAGTGGATTTTTTATCAAAGGCTGTCCTATGCAGCACCTACGTAGTAGTCAATATACCCCCGTATCTGTCAGTGGACACGGACAATCTAAAACTGTACAGCACCCTTCACATATTATGGTTTCGAAAATGTAAGCACATCGTGAGTATCAGGTAGAGAACGGATGTGGTCTACTTATGGGTAACAATAATCACTTGTATGCTTGAAATACATATATATAATTTACACCCACGTATACAGCACATTTTTATATCAGTAATCGCGTTAATAACTCTCGAACGTTTATCCGAAATAAGGGTTTCTTTTTAACTTTGCCCCTCACTAGGAATTTCTCCTGTATTGCGGGTGCATTTACAAACATTTAAACTCACATACACAAACAGCCAGACCCGGAACAACTACTTGTACGTCATACAAATATTTGTTCCGTGCGGGAATCGAACCCGCAACACGCACCGCAGCAGTCAATCACTTAACCACTGCGCCAACCGTGCCAACAACCCAAGGGTCGCCCAATGGTCTACATGTGACAATAATTCTTTTAAAAATTAATGTAATTCCAATTCATTATTATATAAAAAACATTAGCTTTCTGCACTTCTCCATATTAACTTTGCATACTCCTCAGTCCGCCTAATTTTCGTACAAAGGAGTACAAAATTTTTGCTTCACGTATTAATATATACAAGGTGTGACGGAAAGGGTATATACATACCAAGGGCACGGCTCCTTTGGATGATATCAAACGAAATTGGAAGAGTTTTTAATCCTATCTCTACATGTTCGGAAGTTATAAGAATTTTTAGTACATTGATACCAAAAACCGAACTTTTCAAATTGTAATAAACACATCACTAGGAAGAGGTATATCGTGTTATTGGTAAGTAACGTGAAAAGTTATTGACCTACATAGTGTGGTGACACGTTTGTTATGATTTGAATTTAAGAAACATATGAAACCGAAAATATTGTATCGATTCTTAGAGTATTTTACTTTGAGCTGAAACTATGTATAGTGATTCTAAACCAGCTGTTATCTCTAGTGCTTAAGGATATCAATAGGGTTTCTGTTATATCCGGTAGACAACGTTATATATTTTTATAACACATTTGCTCGTAAAGGGTCTCTTATTACACCAATTTCAATATCGTGATGTATGTCATTACGCACTTGTGCGTTATTGTAATGTAAAACGCACGGTTTATCAAGATGCTCCGTCTAAAACGAACGGTACTTTTTTAAATATTAACAAAGAGTTTTTATGTCAGAAAAGTGGTCAACATTTTATGAATAAAATTAACTTTGAGAGAAAAATAAAAAAACATTTAATTCTTTAATTTAATTAGTTTTGACAATAAATTACAACCATTTATCTGTAACAAAAACAAAAAAATATTAATTTACTTTATTAGTTATACTGGCTGTTTTTGTGCCTTTGCCTTAAAAAAAAAGCGCTGATGCGCGCGCATCGCTAATTTGTGAACAAGTAATATTCAATTTTACAAATTGTTCAAATTTTTCTAACTGCTTTAACAAGTGATTAAAGATTTACTCGTTTAAGAAAGTCCGACTTTTATTTATTTCCTCGCAAATATGTTATAAAACGTCGTATGACATACGTGCGCTTTGAAAATTACAGCCTCTGCTTTCTTGTAGCCCTCGCCTACGGCTCGGGCTAGGAATATCGCCTCGGCTGTAATTTTCAACTTACCGCACTTATATCATAATGTACTATTTCAGTTCACAGTTTGATTTCCGGTCCGTTTTTAATACTAGGCCAAGCCGCACAGCAACTAACTGATGAAACTGAAAGCCAACTCTATAACTCTGCAAATTACGTCACAACATTCATCCTTCACGAGGTATCTGATCCTAGAACAAGAGTTTTTGGTAATCCGTCACAGAGATATAGCCTTTATAGCCACTTTGTTAGTGTTTGTCGAGAAAAACATTGCAATTAAATGTCTGAACGCACTTTATTGATAGTCAAATTAACAGAGACACTTATCTTCAATGACATTTTTATGGTTTTTCTTAACTTTACTGTGAATCTTTAGTAACTTGAAGCTTGTATACATCAATATCTTATTTTATTCTATATTATCCGTTGGTCCAGGTTGCCATTCGTGGATCTTTGACAGTCGTTACCGGTCGTCAGAAGCCCGAAAGTCTGACAACCACTCTTACCAAGCGGTGTCGTGTTACCCAATTACTGGTTTGTGGAGGTCAGATAGGCAGTCGCTCCATGTAAAATACTGGTATTCAGCTGCATCCGGTTAGACTGGAAGCCGATCCCAACATAGTCGGGAAAAGGCTAGCCTTTTCCCGACTATGTTGGGGATAATCATCATCATCTGCCCAGGCAGATGATGATGATTATTATTCTATATGTCAGACGATCAATGGGCCAAACTTACGACCCAGTAGGACACGCTTAATGGCAAACGATGTCGTGGCAGGCCCAGACGAGTATGGCGGTATGAGTCGGACTCCTTTCATAAGGATAATATATTATCATATTTTATGAGGATAAAATAAATAGCAGCTCTGGACATGGCGGAGAGAGGTGGAAAGAAAATAGGGAACGCTTTGCTCAACAGTTGGATATTAATGGCTAAAAATACTAAATTCTTCTCCTTATAATATGGTGGTCTTTTTTTTGGGAGGGAAATCATCACATAACTTCTCCCGCTCTGGGTGGAGCAGGAGGGCGTGTCAGAATTTGCTGACTAAAACCCACCCGTGTTCCCTCAGTTGCCTGTGTGCCAGGGGCCGCGGTATCTCTTTCGAACAACCCGCACCCCTGGTAGGCATCGGCCCTTGCGGGCCCCATCAGTTAGCGCTGACATCTCTTTGAGAGGCTAGGTCCTTACTGGACAGCGAGCTACCCATTACTCGCCATCCGCAAGCCCGCGCCTACGGTGGCCGGGAATTAGCCTGGATTTCCCGACGCCTAGGGCGTCTCCGGCGACTAAGGCCGTGAGGGCGCATGTACTGCCTCTCCCTCAAGCGCGCCACCTCCCTCTTCGCGAGCATTATTGCTTCGCAAAAGGAGGTGACGGCTACCCATGCACTCTCACTGCGTACCATGGCCTGGACCAGGGCCGGACGCGAGAGATCGCTGCCGCCGATCGCCTCCACGAAGATACGGTGGTGCGCTGCCCAAGCCGGGCAGACCTCCACTGTATGCTATACCGTGTCCTCAGGACGATCTTCGCAGTAATTTTATGGTGGCCAGGTAGGTTTTGCGACATACATAACTATGCCATGAATGTATCTGAAACGATTTTGTATTCGTATATGCACGATATCCGAATTTCAAACTGCCAGAAAAAATCAGAATACTTCAGGTATGTAGATACAGGGACATACA
Source organism: Polymixis lichenea (assembly GCA_949091785.1). Taxonomy (NCBI): domain Eukaryota; kingdom Metazoa; phylum Arthropoda; class Insecta; order Lepidoptera; family Noctuidae; genus Polymixis; species Polymixis lichenea. The sequence continues at coordinate 12,486,164 of OX420936.1, forward strand.
TTGTGCATAACAGTGGACTGGTCTTCAGATACTTATCTGACTACCAGTCCACTTGAATATCTAGGTTTCTTGGGTACGTAAACATTAAAGCACATAATATGTATATTATTAACAAGCAACATGCACTCTACTAAAGTAATAGCAATTTTTCTTTGATTAACGACTGAAGACGCGTAATTTAATCAATCATCTTGCTTGTGTTTGATTGTGTATCTATACATATATATTTATGTTCATACCTGATCGTCATTCGCGGTTCATACAAATATCAAGATCGTTTCTTATCTAGACTAGCTGCGATGGCACTAGGAAAGAAATAAATACTAGTAGCGATAAACTAATATGTCCAGTCTCCGATCAGAGGGAGTAAATTGCTGCTTTCTCTATACAACCTAATATTAACCATTCCAAATTGAAACACCAATCATTGGGTTACCAGGAACATACATACAATTCACATTATGGTTAGTACTCATATTGGTATACTTATTTGTTAATTATAGTCCTTATTTTGTTCATAGAAAATATGTATGATATAAAGTAAAAACAAAGTAAAAACACTGAAAGCTTTCTGAGTTGGCAGCGGCTGTACGCCGCTCGACGGCTTTGGGGTGGGTAATTATATAGGAAAAAAAAAACATAATTAATAGACGCTAATATTCTTAGTCCCGCAACATCTCAACGTTGAACTTTATGAATAAAAATCCAAGTTTGCCTTTTCCTCGCCCAGCCCGAGAGCTGTTTATACTTACTGTGAGGAATCTCGTTTAAATATTCAATTAAACAAGTAGTTTGTTTAAATAAACTGCGGGGAACTGCAAAGGCAAAAGGTTTAACTCGGCTCTTTTTAATGGCCGGCTCAGTCCGCGGAACTGAACGATCTCAGTCAATTATCTAAATCATTGAAGAAGTAATAATCTTTCATTCATTTCAAATTTCAATCAGTCGACGTTAATCTGCAAGAGAGCATTCAGCAGAATGAAATTCGAGTCGTCATTGAGGGAGCGATTTCATTATATTTTAATCTGATTTTTACCCGAGCGTTTGATTCTAACAAAGGCTTTATGAAAAACGTATTGAGTTTAATAAAGGCTGAATCTTAATTAAAACAAATCAGTCGTTAATCTGTAACGAGATCTTTAGAGAGTGGCGTTTATTCAGGTCCCTTAGTGAAGCACTTAATTAAGAAGTTAGTTAGCACACAGGAAATTTGTTGCTAAGGCACTTAGGCATAAATCTTTAATTATACTGGGGAGGTTGAGATAGTGTGTGTTAGGGTAAATGTTCAACACTTTAATTTACATAGGTGAACAGGCATTGTGTCCTTTGCCTGCCTACTTAAAAATATATAGTTACTACCTACTACTACTTGCTAAAAGACATTGTTCGGTGCAATATTTGCGACCGAACAGCTAAGCATTTTTGCTGCATGCATTTCCATAAATGCATGTATCGTAACGATTACCAGTTAGTTTGTATCCGACTACCAATCGAGTAACTCAAACCAAACCAAATCAAACCATCTTAGTGTTAAGTTAGCTTATGTTTACCATTTAATATTAGGATAAATTGTAGTATTCAATATACCCTTTTAAACCATATTATTTCGTATCATTAAGTCAGTGATCGTAAACCAACATCCAAACCATAAATAACCATTCTAATTAATACCAAATTAACCAAATATCAACCAACCCAGAAGTTAGTGCTAAACCACGCAGGTGCTAAATTCTACAGATATATTTTTGGCATAAAGCTAGATGCCATTCACCTGTTAAATTTCAAAGGGCTAAAGTGAATGTTATAGGTATTCAATATATAAATAGTCTCCTTAATCGACACCTGACAACGTTAAAGAGACATGTAATAGGAATGGATCCTTTACAATTTGTTGCTTATGAGTTTGAATGCTATCCCAAAGTATTTAGGAAATATTCACTAGGTCGCTTTTTCGCCGCGCCGCTGTTCTCTTATCAAATCGCCTTATAAGCCGAATCACCAACTCATATACACAGGTCGATAAAATTGCAGTTAATCGTGCATCAAAATATCGACCTTCATGCGGCGAGCGATCACCTGCAACTGAGCATTTTCACAGTCAGTTTTGGTCACCCGCCGCATGCGAGCTGTCCCCGCACGAGAAAAGTCGAAACATACTCTATTTAGAAACTTGTTAACGTCATCTATGGCCTAGCCGAATAGATATTCAGATAATCTATAGATACCTGTATAAAGCCCGCAATATTGTACAAAGAACATTCAACCTTCCTTACAACAAATAACTGGCAAACAAAAGCATACTTCCTCAGAATTAAATGGAAGAAAAGTCAAAACGGATGAAATTAGAATAATATAACTTTATAGCATCTTGTTAACAAGATCATTACCAGCCTATCGTAAATTACACGCCATTTCCAAAGCAAAGGGAAGTGCGATAAAGCGTCCTCGCTTTTCTTGCGAGTAAATTGCCATACATTACTTTAGTATTATTGCGTTTAAAAAGATCTTGTCGGCTTGATTTGTGTTGCTGCAGAAGATAGGCTGAAAATGAGCGTAGCCTTTAGCAGAGATAGATCAACCATTCCTTTTATAAACGACTAGTTTTCTAGAAGACTATATTTAGTGATGTGTGAATGATGATATTCCGTGTGTTGCCGGACGTAAAAGAATAGCACCATCCCATTTCTTCCCGTGGGTGTTGTAGAAGGCGACTAAGGGACTTACTAGAACACGGTGGAGAATACGGTGGAGGTGTGCCCGGCTTGGGCGGAGCACCGCCGTGTCCTCGTGGAGGTGATCGGCGGCGGCGATCTCTCGCGTCCGACCCTGGTCCAGGCCATGGTACGGAGCGAGAGTGCATGGCTAGCAGTCGCCTCCTTCAGCGAAGCAGTTATGCTCACAAAGAGGGAGGCGGCGCACGTGAGGGAGATGTAGTACATGCGCCCTCACAAACGTGGCCTTCGCAGGAGACGCCCTGGACGTCGGGAATCCCAAGCTGATTCCCGGCCATCGTAAGCGCGGGCTGGCGGACGGCGAGTAATGGGTAGCTAGCCAGCTAGCTGTCCGGTAAGGACCAAGCCCAGGTCGACGGCGCGTTGTGTTCCACGCGCGCCTCAAAGAGATGTCAGCAGCAACAGAAGGGGCCCGCAAGGGCCGATGCCTGCCACGGGTGCGGGTTGTTCGAAAGAGATACCGCGGCCCCAGGCATACAGGCAACTGAGGGAACACGGGTGGGTTTTAGTCAGTAAAAGTCTGACACTCCCTCCCGCTCCACCCAGAGCGGGAGAAGTTATTTGATGATTTCCCACCCAAAAAAAAAAGGGACTTACTAGAGAATGGGCAGCAGCGTTCTCTATGCATTTTACTACCACACTGCGATCGCCAACCCGCCTGCCAAGCGTGGCGATAGTGGCAAAACCCCCCCTTTTTGGGGGAGGCCTATGTCCAGCAGTGGACGTCTTTCGGCTGGAGTGGAATGATGATATGGTTAAAAACGGCGTGACTACGGAAATGACGACTAATAGAGAAGTATGGCAGAAAAAGACAAGTTGCGCCGATCTTAAATTAATTCAGATTAGGTCAGGAGACTGATGATAGTGAGTATATTTAGTTGAACGAAAGCCTATTTTGGTGGCATCATTTTTAACAACATGTCGTGATGGCCAAGTGGTTAAGGCCTTGCCTCTAACGCAAGAAGTTGCGCAATCCAATGTGACTTTTTCATTCATCATTTTACTACTAAGTTTATCTTGGACATCACTGACATCGGTGAGAAAACCTGTCCTTATAATTAATATAAGTCTGAAACCCCTAATCCTATTGATGCTGATGATATTTTTTTAACAATTTCAAGCCATAATGTTTGTATCTGCAAACAGTCATACGACTACCTACCTACTACAAAAGGTATTGGTAACGCTTTGCTAATACCAATGTTTTGGTATCAGGGTATGTAAACAGTTGTTTCAACCAGTATTCAAAAAACTGCATCAGAATGCAACTCTTCACTCTTGCCTGTTATAAAAGCGATAGTGGTATTCTTGGAAAACACGTTAGAATGTGCAGAATCATATATACCTACAGAATGTAAACCGAAGCTTTGTTAAACCAAACGTGACCATATACACGTTCCATTGGAGTGGTAACGTTTGCTTTTACTGAGCTTCCAAATACAAATACCGCGCAAATGTTTTATTGACTTATAGAAGGTGTGACAATCAATTGAAGCCCTGACTCCTGAGCTAGGTGGTACCTGTGTTACAGGAGTCAGTGTCTTCACCCGTTTGTCGAACATTAACAATCATTTTTTTATTTTTTATCACGGTTTTTTACCACTTACTCTATCAAAAATATCATCAAGTTCAGAATGTAAGTAGTTCCATCCCGCCCAATTACTTTAAGCGGGTCTCATTGTCGCCGGCCGCTATCTCGTCTGATAGATGACCGCAGTCCCCAGTGTGACGCCCCTAATCTTCTCAATTCCCGATCCTAAAGGGTTCACCACAATCCAAACGGGAGCAATTTAGAATAATTTATTCCGTGCGAACTTCAATATTTTCATATTCTCGCCTATAAAGGTGGTCTGTGCCAATTTTATAGCTCATAAATTTCGATGATAACCCCTTTGTTTGTGGGTACTTTGCCGGATTAACGAGTGTTATTGACAATTTGTATAACGAAGCTCTCAAGAAAATTGGCTGTAATTTATTATTGGATGTTTTAGATTGGCAGTGGGGTGGATTTTATCAATTTACTTAATAGAATTTATTGTGTATTTATAAACATTCCTTTAATATTAAAGGCTTTATTGTAGTTGCTTTTTTATTACATTAGTAAATTGAATTGCACAATGATGATAAAGGTTTTCGTATTTCTTTGTTACTGACAACGTTAACTGCGTTAAAAAAAAACCGTTCGTTAACAAGTGCATTTTCAGCTTTTTCGTCTAAAATGTGGAAAAAAATGACATGACAAGACAAATCACCTATTCTGTAATCCTATTAGACATAATGTATCACTACGAATAACGTTCTACAAACATTTAGTATCCAAATATAATTAAGGGCATAAATCTCGTCTTAATTGGGATTAAAGTCAATCAGCAATCGTTCAGGTGCCCAGATTTACCTACAGCTTTGTAGCCACTACATAGGTATTATATACATACATATATATAATCTCAAATTACCAACAGAGGAAGAAGGAGCATTAAATCGTCACACGATACGAGCATTTAACCACTTACTTTTATTTGCAGCGACGACGCTGATTAGTCCAACCTGTCGGAAAGAAATAAAAACCGACCAAGTTCGAGACAAAATCACACACGAAAGGATCCGTGCCGCAGACTACCGTACAATACTTATTCGAGCCTGACGAAAAAACGCCGAAGAAAACACGTTTCTTAATGGGGAACCTTTAATTTTTAAATTTTATATATTTGTTGTAACAGCAGCCTCTCTGTAAAAATTTGTGCCTGCCTTTTACGGTTCAAAGATACAGCCCTGAGCCAGATAGACGGATATTATTATACGGTCCTGCTGGCACCCTATGGGTACCCTAAAAACTAACTAGAAAACCAAATAAAACTCAATTTCCCCGGATTATAACAATAGACCAATGGAGGCAGCTTATAGCACTTAGTTGCTAAGCTGTTTCAGGCGTTTATTCAGAAAATATGTATAAGATAGCCCTTTTTATTATTCGTGGCGTCGGTCTAAAACATTCGAGATAATCCGGTAGCCTTCAATGTGAAAATTTAATTAAAGTGAAACGCCTAGCGAGGCTAAATCTTCGTGGTGCTATATAAAGTCTTAAAAAGAATAATGCTAGTGCAGTACGAGGATTGGCCTGAACTTTGGGACGCCAATATAAGTTTATAAAATAATTGGTGCAATGTGCCCAATTCAAAACGAAAATATTTTATTTCTGATAAACCTAAATGGGCACTTACGAAACGTCAAACGCTAGGTCATCCCAATAAATTTTGTGTACCTCTATCCATAATGGGCTCTTACTAAGGTAATCTGTAATATTAATATGAACATTATGTAAACAAAGTTATGTAAGAATTTACATAACTTTGTTTACATGAAACATTCATGCAACCGTAAAAAATAAGCGTGACTCCAATAACAGAAGCCGTTTAAATCACTAACCTATTTTTAATAAGATATGGTTGTTAGAAGTTCTAAAGGTGCTCTTACACGGGAAATTTTTTGAGCAATTATTACTCGGCAACACTAATGGATGAATCTGGAGAAATTAAGTGGAGCAATCTGGAGCAACAACAATAAATTGCCGATGTGTTTCGGCAATATTGCTTCTAATTGCTCCATATATTTCATACGTTGCCGAATATCCGATCGGTTTGGAAATTTCTAGTCAATTTTCTTTCTATCTCGTTTGTACGTATAGCTAAATCTCGTTTTTGCGAGAGGAACCGGCCGGCGGGAGAGGCGCATTTCCTAGTTTTTTAAGCTGCTCCATATTGTGTGGCCGTATCTCTGGCGAAAGGTGGCTACATGTTGCCATTGCTCTAAATTTCTGGATGTAGTGGTGACGTCATGGTTAACGAGAATTGCCCGAGATGGAGCAATTTTAGTTACTCGCGTAAGCGCACCTTAAGCAAAACATGCTTGGTGTAGTCATTTTCTAATTACTAAGTTCTAAAAGAAGAAGAAACAGTTATGGATGCACCTACCCGTATTTCAGTCATCATCATCATCATCATCTACCTAGCCCTTTCCCAACTGCGTTGGGGTCAGCCCCCAGTCCAACCGGATGCAGCGGAATACCAATATTTTATATGGAACGACTGCCTATCTGACCTCCACAACCCAGTAACTGAGTAACAAGATACCCCTTGGTAAAACTGGTTGTCAGACTTGCGGGCTTGTGACGACCCGTAGCGACTGTCAAAGATCCACGAATGAAGCCGGGACCAACGGTTTAACGTGCTTTCCGAAGCACGGTGAGGTATTGGTATGTGAAGATAGTCCCCCATCCACGTACCAACCGCGGTAAGCGTAGCTTAACCTGATCGATCGACCCGTGTGGCTGTTATTACTTAGCCACAAGCCCCTCTACTACTTAACTCGCATACCAGTATTTCAGTGTCAAAGAAAAGTTCACATGCGGCCAAGTTTCCGTGCCGGTGAACGCAGATAAAGAATATGTACAACATTTTTAGCAAACACTCCACTTTAAAAATCCAAATAGTTCCAAACTAAACGTTACCATTCAAATCGGATGATGCGAATGGACGCTGACTTGCAAAATATAAATGTTGTCTTTCCATGGCAATAGAATCTCGATGAGCTATTTTTAAATATTAATATAAAAGTAGGTAGTTACTAGGTTTTAGTGATGGCAATTCATAAGACCGTAAAAAATAAGCGTGACTCAAATAACAGAAACCGTGAAATAATACTAACATATTGTTAATAAAAAGTGGTTGTTAGAATTTCTAAGATGTCCTTCACAATTTTATTCTGAAATTAAATTCGCAATGTCTGTAAAAACGGCAAGCTGCAGTCTAAAACGGGAGGAATCTTATTTAGGTGCCTGCAAGGGGGACATCGACTAGCTTAACGTGACAAGATTTTTTTCAATAAACTGTCTCCGTTCAGTTTTCATCGAAAAAAACGCTGTTCTTTAAACCATATTGTTTTTCCGTTTCTATTTTAATATTTATTGTTGATTCTTATGAACACAGGACATACTTCAGGGGACGTACGAGTTATATTCAATTCACGGTCTTAGAAAACCTTTTTAGTCGAGTTCTTTTTTGTTGTTTCCAAATCATCTGGCTTTGCAATTACATCAATATTTTGTCTGTAGGCCGATGATCCGTATGTTGAACCCCGTAGAGTACATATCAGATCGTTTGCACCTATTGACTGGACACGTCACCAACATCATCGAGTACATTAACATAACGAGCGGTTTCCAGCCAAACTTCAATGCACGAGATTATTATCTAGATACTAACACGATCTGATTAATAATGGCCATTCCTGAAAACAAAAATTAAAACACCTGTTCGTGTATTATCGCATTTAGCGGTATTACGGCAACCCTATTAGATCGAAAGCCAATGTGTGCTATTAGATTAATGGAGGTAATTCAATTTTATAACGTACCCGAGTACGTACGAACCGCCGAGGAAGAACGAACTTAATTAACCTCCTTATGAATTATTCGCTCTTGCAGCGGTAGAGTTCGCCAATCCGGAGTTTTAATTATATAAAAGTTAGCCTGAAACTGATTTTCAAGGAAATAGCTTTAAAGTTTATTGTTCGGCCGATCCAAATAGTAAATGGGAAACGATTTTATGTTATTTTCTTGAATGTACATATCTATTAATTGAAGTGTAAAATGGCTTCAAGATAAATATATATTAATCTTCTGTCCCACTGCTGGGCAAAGATAAATAAAATAAAACCTAAAAACTAAAACTTCGACAAAAACGTCAACTAATTACAAAGGTAGAAAGCAAGACATACTAACAAAGTAACATCGGTTTTCATATAAAACGGGAGTCACATGTCTTTATGACATGAATCGTAGAGGTTACAAACTAAGTAAGCAGAACTGCGCTGCATCGTAGCAAGCAGAAATTCTCCTTCTGATCCAAAACCATCTAAGATCATCGCAGCAGTAAATGAAAACCTAAGGTGGATGCCCTAGCCGCGTCACTCATTGAATGACAATTTCAATGAAACTAAAAAATATTATATGGGATTAAACGAACTTAGAACGTTGTATGATGACTTTAATGATGATAATTCTGTAAACACATACGTGTTACGATCGCGAGTCATATGATAATCGACATACAACCTGACACTGCCTTCAAATTGCAAAAAACGTTAGAAAATTTGATTTTCGCGGGCTAGGCTGGCGTTTCCCCTTTAAACCAGTACCTACTGAAAAACGCCAAAACGTAAAGCACGTACACAGCTTTTATTAATGTCAGTTTTTATTCAAAAATGTTGTTAGTCCGTCAGAGGGCAGAGTCCTATGCACAGAATTCTGATGGCGAACATTTGCATTGCAGATACGTAGGAACAACGCTATCTAGTCGCGTACCGCACACACGACAGGATTTAGCACTCACAGATTATAGTAGCAAATTACCATGAAACTTAAACAAGCTGGGCCGTTACCGTAAAATGGCTTAAAACTATTTGCATAATTGACTGTGGTGGCCCTGTTATTGTTGTTAAGTTTTCATAACAAAGTCATGATTGGATGTCATTGGCTTTCACGTGATGTTTTCTGTTCATAATAACAAAGGGTTTTCTGGCATGACTGAGATGCTTCGGCATCTGAGTAATCGGAGACCTCAAATTATCATGGAGACTGAGTATTGCAATGAAGTGTATGACTGTTTTTTTTTTTTTGGGTGGGAAATCATCAAATGACTTCTCCCGCTCTGGGTGGAGCAGGAGGGCGTGTCAGACTTATACTGACTAAAACCCACCCATGTTCTCTCAGCTGCCCGTGTGCCAGGGGCCGCGGTATCTCTTTCGAACAACCCGCACCCCTGGCAGGCATCGGCCCTTGCGAGCCCCACCAGCTGCTGCTGACGTCTCCCTGCGACGGGTCAGCAGTGGCCCCGCCGCCTACCACTTTTCGGCCGCAGGGGATAGGGAGAGCGGCCAACGCTATACCGACACTCCTCTTCCCCTGCGGCCCCACCGCGTCCGCCATCAAACGGTGGCGGCCCCGTCCAGGCCACGGAAGGGAAGAGTGCTACTCAAAAGTACCGGCACTCCTCCTCCGCCGCAGCCTGTAACTCTCAGCCGCGATGCCTCCCATTCGACATCGCGGTCCGCCTCAGCTGCGATGCACCTCACCGCAACCTACTTTTTGTGCCGCTACGTCGTCGGCTTGGAGGCACAAGCCCTGACGAGCGGCCCCACCTTGGGGTTCCTCTTCGCTTCACCGTGGGAGGGTGACCACGGTTACTGAGCCCCCCGCAACGACAATGCGGGAACCCCACTGGGGGGCAGTGTATGACTGTAAAGAAACAACATTGTAGTCAGAATAGGGAATATTTATGTGATTCAAATAAGGGCCAAATATTGTGTGTCTTTGCGATTCAGTCCGATGTCAATTTCATAGACTATGACGTGACCCACGTGTTTTTTAGGGCGGGATCATCAAATAACTTCTCCCGCTCCGGGTGAAGCGAGAGGGCGTGTCAGACTTTTACTGACTAAAACCCACCCGTTTTCCTCCAGTTGCCTGTGTGCCACGAGCCACAGTATCACCGGTTTGCAATTTTTAAGTTTTTATTGAAGTACTTTCAATCGTTTTTTGACGTTGTATATTTTTCCCTATTAGATGGTGAGGTCAAATACGGAATACAAATATTTCAAAAATTCATGCATATTCCTTATTATGACAGTAATTACTATCAGGTGGGGCCGTGTCTAAACATTCATTGTAGCCTTTTTATACGGCAAGGCAAAGCAAATAACGCTTCCAACTACTACGCAAATCCTAGTAGTTGGAAGCGTTAATTTAACCAATAAGCTTAGACTATTTTAACGGGTCGATGGGCAAGCAGTAGCATTCCTATTTGAAAGTATATATGTGTAACTATATGCATATGTATGGGACTACCTTAGGAGAAAAATAACTGGACCGAATTCGATGGAAGAGATATCTATCGCTTCATTGGAACGACGGACGCTTGAATTATGTATTTTTCCATACTTGCGGTTCTAGCTTTCCGAGTTAATAGATATGAATCAAAGATTATGAATGGATATAGTACAACATGAATGAGCATGGTTCCACTGACCTGACCAAGCAATTATTCCAGACCTATTAAATATAAAGTAAGTATTAGTAGTGTACATCTTCCTTATATAATTTCTGTGTTTTTGTGACAAACAAACCAATTTTTATTTATTTTTCTTTGTTTCTATTTTATCTATACTTTATTTAGGATTTTATTACTTAGTAGATGTGAACCTATAGCGAATTTACGAAATAAAATCGTAGCTTTGTGTTAAAATCATGCGGCACCTACAAATATCATCATCGTCATCGTAATCAGCCTATTATATTCCCACTGCTGGGAGTGGGACACAGGCAGGCCTCCTCTCTGTGAGTGGGAGTCGGCCTTAATCCACCACGCAGGCCCAGTGCGGCTAGATGCCACATGCAGGGGCGTACCAATAGAAAATGGCGCCTAGGGCACGCATCACTTAAGCGCCCCTTCGTAAATGATCTTTTCGGTCTACACTGAGCAAAGCTAGGTTGCATAACCTTTCTTGACCAATTATAGCTTTCAATAACGAAGGTATTATTTCTACTTGCAAAAAAAATCGCTTGCTATGCTGCAATTTGAAGAGAATTTGAATAGAAATAGGCAGATTAGAAAATACGCTTTCATCCCCATACTGCACAATATATTCAAGTAGCTCTTTTTTTTTGGGTGGGAAATCATCAAATAACTTCTCCCGCTTTGGGCGTGTTAGACTTTTACTGACTAAAACCCACACGTGATCCCTCAGTTGCCTGTATGCCAGAGGCCGCGGTATCTCTTTTGAACAACCCGCACCCCTGGCAGGCATCGGCCCTTGCGGGCCCCATCAGTTGCTGCTGACATCTCTTTCAGGCGCGCGTGGAACACAACGCGCCGTCGACCCGGGCTTGGTCCTTACCGGACAGCGAGCTACCCATTACTCGCTGTCCGCAAGCCCGTGCCTACGGTGGCCGGGAATCAGCCTGGGATTCCCGACGCCCAGGGCGTTTCCTGCGAAGGCCACGGCTGTGAGGATGCATGTACTGCATCTCCCTCACGTGCGCCGCCTCCCGTTTTGCGAGCATAACTGCTTCGCTGAAGGAGGCGACTGCTAGCCATGCACTCTCGCTCCATACCATGGCCTGGGCCAGGGTCGGACGCGAGAGATCGCCGCCGCCGATCACCTCCACGAGGATACGGCGGTGCTCCGCCCAAACCGGGCAGACCTCCACCGTATGCTCCACCGTGTCCTCAGGGCGATCTTCGCAATGGAAACACCCGGGCGTTTCCTCCCGCCTTATGCGAAACAGGAACCTCCCGAAACAGCCGTGTCCGGTGAGGACCTGTGTCAGGCGGAAGGTGAGGACGCCATGCCGCCTCTCAAGCCATTCCTCAAAGAGGGGACTTACCGCCGCAATCGTGGCGTGCCCAAGGTCTTCAGATTTCTTAGATATAGGTAACAGTATGAAATGTTTTAATGTTGATGTTTTAATTTTTTTTAATAATTTAATAATCGGCGACTTTTTGCGCCCCCTTCAATAGGCGCCCAGGGCTCGTGCCCTGCCTGCCCCACTATAGTTACGCCTCTGGCGACATGACTTCAAATTTTTGGTTCCAGGTCATGACGGTTTCCTCACAATGTCGATGTTTAATTTAACTTACCATACCTTAAACCACAATACCAAAAGCTTGTGAAAACAATTACTCAATATTTATCAAGCTGAAATTCATAAACAAAGCATTGTCTGCAAACATTTTCTGTGGTCGCCACAAGAAGCGCCTTTACTTAGGTGGGAATCTTCAGCTGTACCACAGGCTATACCTACGTGCTTGCTACACCTTCACCTTCTTTCACGCTAAGCTGATTATTTGCTCAACAAAAAGCTTTGTTTACCATTCCTTTCGTTGTACCAGACCTCTGCCTATTGCGGGAATTTAAGTAGTTAAGTATTCGTAAGGAGATTACGAACGGAGTGTTAAAGTTTTCTCTGTATCTTATTTAGTGTCTACGTTATTCCATTGTAGAGAAATCGTCTAAAATAAAAATTCAGGTTACGCTTGGAAAAGATACATAAAACTCACGCCTTCTTGCCATGGATGCAGAACAAACCCGCGTCAGATAGGCAATATATGCGCCCTCACGGCTCTAGTCGCCGCAGGAGACGCCCTGGGCGTCGGGAATCCCAGGCTGATTCCCAGTCACCGTAGGCACGGGCTTGCGGACGGCGAGTAATGGCTAGCTCGCTGTCCGGTAAAATGACAAAGCCCGGATCGGCGGCGCGTTGTGTTCCACGCGCGCCTCAAAGAGATGTCAGCACCAACTGGCGGGGTCCGCAAGGGCCAATGCCTGCCAGGGGTGCGGGTTGTTCGAAAAAGATACCGTGGCCCCTGGCACACAGGTAACTGAAGGAATACGGGTGGGTTTTAGTCAGTAAAAGTCTGACACGCCCTTCCGCTCCACCCAGAGCAGGAGTAAGAGGAGGAGAGAGCAAGTTATTTGATGATTTCCCAGCCTCAAAAAAAAATCCCGCTTCAGATGTCTTATGGAAAAGTCCCAAACCTGATAAAAGTTTATCTTTAAGTCCGTCATTATAAAATACAATAACATTTGGACATTCAGTCATATCCATATCAATCAACACACGTACCACTGTTTTGTCCACATATAATTTCAACAGTTTGTCTTGGGTACGATTTCAGGTAACGCTTTGAATCCCGCCCAATCTTGTTATTAATTTATCTCTTAGTCCTACCTACTTATTACATTTGGATATTCCGTTAATTATCAATGTCAATCAACATACCTCCTACCACTACATATTTTTAAAACAATCTCTTGTTATCATTCCACCTTTTTTCAAACATAAACATTTCACGAACAAGGCAATACCAAACACTACCGTAGCTCGATCACTGAACAAGAAATTTATCGTCAAGAATAAAATTCATTGTATTCAAAAATCGTTCTCCGTACGTAAAATAAATCACGGGATTAAAAAGCTGAAAACGGCAAGGGGATCGGGTCAGCTATTTATTATCATGGCGAAGGTTGATCGCCTATCGAGAAACAGGAATAAACTGTAGAACATGTCTGGTGGCGCCATCTGTTGCCGCCGTGACTGATTTATTAAGTGTCGTCAATTGAAAAGAGGTTTTTTTTTACTTTTAGTGCACGTAATAACGTGCTTTCGGAATAAAATATTTCCGTAACATCTCAAACATTTATTTAAGTTCTACATTTGCAAAGGTTTTTATTTTAATTTTGACTCAAACAAATTTCACATAGGAATTCTTTTGAAATATAATGAAATGAACAGTATCACGCATCAAAAAATGCCACTGGGCTGGTCGGAGAGCATTCTAATTCCAAGGATCACGTCCGAACACGCTTTAATCTTACTTACATCAAAAGAAACCCTATAATTCTTTGTTTGGTAATGTCTCACGAAGGAAAGTTACACGAAAACCTAATCTTCTTTATTGTTAGATGAATAAGGCCTCGAGATAAGAGAATACTTTTGAGAGTACAACACGCACGCTACAAGTACGCACCTAATCAGTTATCCTCCGCGATGTAAGTGTAGGTCCTGTAATTCAGTCTTGCATGCGTCCAACATAAATAGAGCCGTACTTATCTTAGTTCAGAATATAAATCCCAATGACACTCGTATATCAACCTACATTGGTATGTGGTGCCTCTATTTCGGAAACTATAACCAAGTTACCACCACTTTTTATTGTGAGTGTGTAAAGAAAAACAACCAGCCACAAATTGCCACAGTTCGAGATGTGGCAATAAAATATTGAATTTATAGCAGAGAACCGATCTCCATCTTGTGTTTACTGTTTGACAATAATATTATATGGGCATAAAGTGTATTGTGTTAGCTTTCGTACGATAAGTTTTTTTCTGTCCGCTTATAATAAAGCGAACAAAAGAGCTCCCGAACTCCAAGACTAAAAAATGAGCCGTTAGTCATTCGAACAACAAACAAGTTTTTCGCGATCGTTCAAAAGTTGTGAACTGCTCCAAATATTGAGCATTATTCTTGGGCATAACAAGTGAAGTTGGGCCAGGTATCCCGCAAGAACTTGAAACTTGGATTTAAGAGCAATTTTGTAAATCGCTTCAACGAATACGCATGGCTCGTAACTTGGGAAGTTTGCACGAATGGTGCTTTAATGCCCATTTAGCCAGAAATTGATCGCTTACGTTCGTGTTGAGGAGCTGAAATTCCAAATAAATAGGCCTAATGCAAGTTGGTGTGAAAGAAAATCCATTACGCGTTAAGTGGGGTAACAAGATCGGCCCGAGGTCAATAAAGGGGATCCTAGCGTTTGTGGTGCAATGACGAGGACCATTTGAATGAAAATACATTTCATGAGTATCCTATCCGGCTGTAATCAGTAAAATCATGTCGTTGCTATTTTTATTAGGGTAGTTATGACCTCCAAACGGTATATTCAGAACTCAGAACACACTACAGTTCGGACACAGAATTATCCTCCTTACGAAATTCATGAATTAATTTTTCTGCGTAATTTTGACGACAGCTCTACTATAATATATAGGGAAGATACTAAAGAATACTCAAAAGTTGTAAGCCTTCTTTCTGATCCTGAAATAACCAATCACAAGCTTGGCCATGTATCATGAGGGACTGGGTTTGATTACCAGGCATTGTTATTGGAATTTATGGCGACAGGTTCAGCCCGTATCACATGGGAGCTGTCAAAGGACCCACGGCGTCCTCCGTCGAAAGTTGGGTGGACAAAAACTTGACTAAAGTAAGTGTGCTCATTATTCTTTTGAGGTGATTGGTATACTGGACTTTACCCCTTTTCTTTTACTCACGTTGATTGAAGATAAGTATTCGTTTTCGACGTTTAATGGTTGCTCTTAGCTATTGGTCAGCAACTGGCATAAAAGTCTCATATCTTTAAGCAACAATTTTAAATAAACATAATTAAGCTTGTGGCTAAATAATTACAGTCGTGCGGGTCGATCGATCAGGTTGACCTACGCTTGCCTTGGTTGGTCGGTGGATAAGTGACTATCTTTAATTACTAAGTCCCTCCGTGCCTCAGCAAGTACGTTAAGCCATTGGTTCCGGCTGTCATTGGTAGATCTTTGATAGTCCTTACGGGTCGTCAGTAGCCCGAAATTCTGACAACCAGTCTCACCAACGGGTATCTTTTTACCCAGTAACTGGGTTGTAGAAGTCTGATAGGAAGTCTCTCCATGTAAAATACTGGTATTCAGCTACATCCAGTTAGACTGCAAGGTGGCACCAACACAGTTGGGTCAAGGCAAGGAAGATGATGCTAAATTAAGCTCTTCAAAAAACCTAGTCTTTCAATCTTATAATCGGTCAATCACAATACTTAAAACAAAACGGATCGCTTTAAATTAATAAAGATTTGTTTTTGCGTTAGAAATCTTGATCACATTGAGTCCTTAAAAAAAACCAGATGCAGATAAATAAGTTCCATAGAAACAAAATGAATCACTGCTCACGAAAATCATTGAAATGTAGAAAGATTTATTTTCTACTGTAGAAATCTTGATCAA